>CM075206.1:3136958-4469458 GCA_037577475.1 Chaunax sp. Z400
AAGAGTTTTAAGGTACAGACCACAACCTTGAGGGACACCTGTATTCGTGATTTAAGATGGGGCAGCAGGATCGAATCGGATTTGCTGACTTCGGTCAGCTAAGCTCATAACATTCTGAGGTAACATCGGTGGATTGGTGGGGACACCAATCCACCGATTATGCATGAGGAGGCAGAAGACAAGGGCATCGAGCTTTTCTTCTTGGTGTCGTACCGGTCTCTTTGAGTCATGCACAAACTTGAAGAGTTGGGAGACTTTGGAAGAGGAGAGTCCATATTACATCGCTTTATCACAAAGATAGTAACATCATGAAAACGGGCCTGAGTGTCCATAGACCTCAGAGGGTTCAGATTGTAGTGGTCTTTTCAAAAGCCTCTCCTTGCAACAAATGGAGGCTCTGCCATTAAATTCCCTGGGTCTGTTATTTTTGGCCACCGACACAATCTAGAATCTAGACCCTGCCACGGTGTCTAGTGACAGCTCAAACAACATTCTCACATGCTCATAGCGTCCGTTAATTCCATCTGTCTCATATGCCTTGTGAGGGCTTACATCTCTACAATATGTTCTGACATCATCTAAAGTAGGAAATCTGAATGTCCTTTTAATAAAGTGAGGGATAAAAAAAAATTATTCCATGGCACGGCAAACAGGTCTGGACAAATATAATATCCCATTTGTGTCATCTATCCTGCATTTCCAAGGGCGTCATCTTATTATTGATTGGAGGAAAGTGAAGAGATATGGATATTACTAGGCTGAAGGCCACAGAGGTACTGAAGGTGATTCATGGGAGGGTCTTCCACATAATTTAGACCCTGGATAAATAGTTCATTTCCAACAGTGTTGGCATTTGAAGAAATCAAATCCTTGAAGTGAATTTAAAGCAGGGCCAGAGGCGGATCTGTACCTCGTGCATACCTGGCAGACTCCTGTGAGGTCCTGCAGTTATCTTTCAATTACCACCACAATATACTCCTCCTCCACACACAAACACCCACCATCCCTAATCCACTGTAAGCAGTGGGCTCTAACGGTGCCTGCTGATTCTGTCGCATGACTATTAAATACATTTTTTTTCTATTTTTAAGCAATCACTGCAGTATATTTCATCCTATAACGTTTGCTATTGTTGCACAAAATCACTAGAAGATTATGATTTTGCAGATGGGGGGGGATGAAAGAGTATTTTTTTTTTTTACTGCAGGGACTAACCATTATCATTTTCCTGACCATGCCCTTTCTGGTAATTCTCCTCCATATGGCCTCGACCTTTCTTATGGCTGTCAGTTGCAGAGAAGCAATTAACATATTGTGTCCGAGGGAGTCATTCTTCCCAATGCTCCTCAGTTTTCCCTCCCTCTGTTTTTTTGTCACACTGCTAGCTAGTGGGCAGAGCCCACACAAATTAGTGGTGTGGGCTGGAAGGCTCAATTACCTTTTAAGGACTTTAGAGGTAGTCTGTGTCCGTGTCAGCCTGTCTCAGAGCTTCCTCCAACCTGCCTCGATAAGGGCATAAAACAGTAAGGGGAGCGCGGGGGGGGGGTAAAGAGAAGAGCAATTGGTGGGCTGGGTTGGATTTCTAAATGATCTAATTCCTGTGTCTGCAGAGCATCACTGTTGGCATCCCTGTTTCCCCTAGAGACCATGGTAACTCATCGTCTCATCAGCCCACCTCAGTCTCACCTCAGCAGCAACCCCCCTTCTCTCTCCCTCCTTCCTCCCACATCTCTCCCTATATGTGCTATTGTGTGCCACGGCGAGCGAGGGGACAGCCAGCAGAAAGTCCATTTGAATATGATGGCAGGGGTGTATCCTCAAGAGGAGCAGCACCACTCTGTGAGCTGTGCCAGGCCTGGCCTTGTTATCCGTCTGTGACCATGTAATGGAGATGGATACTGTACCGCTGGCAGGCTGAAATGGAAGAGATACACGGGCCAGTATGATATCAAGCATCTCGAAGTGAGAAAACGCCGCACGTATTGAAAATGTAAAGCAAGAGGCAAATATGGTGTCTCTATGATGTGTGAGATGAAAGGATAGATGATAACCGATGTGGTTCCAACAATCTATACTCAAAACTGAGTCGTGGCATGAATGGAAAATTATACTAAATGACTGTGAGAATTACATTTTGTTTTTTCGTTCTTACTGGACAATAATTCTTTTATTTGGTGAGAATTAGCAACATAGCAATATTGCTGCAACAAGTTGACCCAGCAGAGCTACATATATAGCATATTTTATTTCCAGGCATTCTTCTTCATTTCTTCATTTCTTCGTCGTCAAAACATGGCGCTTTTACGTCACCCGCAGTGCAACTCGACTTCCAGCTAAGGAGTGGCTATAGGTAGCCTTGGGCTACCAGACTGAAGCAGACATAACAAGCCGTCTGTAAGCTCACTTGTGTCTTCAGACAGAGCTGCTTTGCCTTGTGACACATAAACAGACCTCAGTTCCTCTTCATCATCTAGCTGAAACCCCCCGACCACATGCTAACCCCAGTCTATGGTCATGTGCTTTGAATGTACTCAGTTCACCATTGAAAACAGCGTTTCATTCATTTGAAAAATAAATCCAAGGAAGAAATGATCTTTCTTCCAAAGTCAGGAACACGACTTTGATTGTTTGACTGACTCGTCACATGGCAGGATGGGATTATCCATTGCTAAAAATCAAGCTAACAACAACTATTCTTTATGGAAATTCTGTCACTGTTCATATTTGTTTTAATTTGTTTAAGCTTTTTCCCGAACTTCTATGTACTATAATTTTTATTCTGTTTGTTATGTTTTTTTTATTGTTTTTATTGAACCCCAGGAAGACTAGCGACCACTTTGTGGAAGCTGATTGGGATCCTAATGAGGAATAAAGTCTCTATGACTCTCTTTGGTGGACGCTGGAGGTCAGGAGAGGCTCTGTTAGCTAAAACATCGCTCAGCTTGTTAATAGGTTAGGAGGTTTATCATTCATGAGGTTTACTGAGAGCTAAAATCTCCAAAGAGGCCTCCTCCCCTACGAAACAAATGGACTTTGTATTTATAACAACAACAACAAAAAGGGAGAAACTCAGCACACTGGAGGGATGTGAACTAAGCTGCTGCTAACGTTAGCTCAATTTGTTCCTCTGAAAACTTAAGACCCATCCTTCATCCGGCAGCGAGAAGATCTAAAATGTCAGAGTGACAGTGAGATGAAACAGTTATAAAGTAGTGAGCTGAAAATGCTCTAATGTCTGTCCATCTAGCTGACAGCTGGCGCTTATGGAAAACTCTGATGTATATGTTTTTATAATGAGAGATTTTTTTTTTTTTTTTTTTGATGAACACGCCTGAAAAAAATGATGCAAATTTCATGAGGGCTGCGTTAAAGAAAATGCAGAAGGGCAGCGCTGTGTTCGGATTAGAGGCACATATACAGCTGAGTTTTATGACCATGTTTCAGTCACTGCTTCTTGCCTCGTGTTCATTCTGGATTCTCAGAGTGATCACAAAGTCCCAGTCAGCAGTTAAATACACACATTACAGAGGACGGCGGGTTACATTTTTATTTATTGATATTGTTTGATATATTTATAAGCCGAAGCTCATGCATTATACATGTGGTCTTGAGGTCCGTATAAATCTTTGCACAACAGGCAGAGCAATGCGATGAAAGAGATGGAGGCTCAAGAATTGGCATGCCTGCGATGATCAGCTGGATCCTATTAATAGAAGTGACATTCATTTGCATATTATTCAGATTTTGGTTATTGTCGAATTAAATACAGTCAGAGTAAATGTCAGGTTAAATATGAAGCTTTAGAGATTCTTATAAGTCTATTGTTACACAATAAGTGGTTAAGCCTATGTGTTCCTCACATAGTTTGTGTGGATGATAGTGTGCTTTGTCTTAACTGCAGTATATGGGGGGGGGGTAAGGTGTGGGAGGTGCAAGGAGAGAAAAAGCCTGATTTTTACGCTCCACTGCGTGGCTTAGCGGCAGCGTTCGCCTCGGTTCAGCCGTCCTTTGTGAGGAGGAGTTGCACACGTTTGATTTAAAGGTGTTGATTCCTTGTCATGGCCGCATTCCATTCTTTAACAAGCTGCATTCCAATAAAGCCTTATGTTCTGCAGCTGCTGTAGTAAAGTTTAAATGACCGTTTGAGGGACTGTTAATATTGTTGTGTAACATTTAAAATCAATTACTGACCATTAGTTTCTTTTATCCAAGTGGAAACAGAGGAGGGAGTCTTAGTTATTAGGGGACTTTGATCTTCCACCAGGGGTCACTGTTGTGAAGGGAGATTGATCTCAACTAACCCCCCCCCCCTCCTAAGAAGATCAATGAGTCCAAGTCTCTATGGTAAACCACCCTCCACTTCCTTTCTGTGCAACTCAGTGTCTCACTCTGTCTGTGTGCGACTTAACATACGTGTGTGTGTGTGTGTGTGTGTGTGTGTGTGTGTGTGTGTTGTTTGTGTGTGTCAGGAAGAGAGAGCGAGAGTGAAAACGGGGGAGAGAGAGAGAGAGAGAGAGAGAGAGAGAGAGAGTCTGCACGTGAGTGTATGTTCACAGTTACATTTCACCGCGCTGTCATTACTCTCGGCGCGTCAAGGATTTGCAGTGCTGAGTAGTCGCAGGAGAAGCGAACTGCTGAATGTGAAAGTGGTCCTTGTGCCGGTGCGAGGCTCGGACCTGGGCACGGGTCTGGAATGCGAAATGTTGTCTGCTCAATTTACATGTACCCCCGGCAGGGGAGGTGAGTCAGTAGCCCCATACCATTCAGAGGGGCTTAGCCATGCCACTGTATGGCATCTCCATCTGTCTTTCCAACCATCCTACCATAAAGCGTCTTATACAATTACAAGCAATGAAAATAAAGACACATACAGGTCAACATATTGATTTATAATCATTTTAATTATTGTTATTTTTTTTTTTTTATGATTCTGTGATTTTGGGACCCTGTGATTAAGACACTGGTGTTCACATCAGCAGAGTTCTTCTGGTCAAATGATGAAATGGGATCATCTAGCTGGGCTGCCCTCCAATCATAACACGCCATCTATCCTGCTCGTAGAACCGTGAGCAGAGATATTCTAATAGTACGGAGATATGTCACTCTCAGAACTTCCAGGTAGAACTTCTGGGGGGGGGAATCGCGCGGAGGTCCAAAATGAATGGGGCTCTAAAAAGATGAATCTAAAAGAGTAAAATTAGAATGGTTCCCACTTGAGCGCATAAAAGGGGGGGAAAAAAGACGAGGAAGAAGTTTTTAAGAAGTGACATTTTAGTAGTTCATCCATTCTAATCAGTTGTCCTTTCTCTGGTCTGTGTCCCTGATTTGGATCCTTAGTTAATTTTTTTTTCCATTTGTCTTCCACCTGTGTTTCATACAATATCAAATGATGTCACTTTTTCTTCTGCGTAGATGGCCTCTGATAACATTTCATGTCATTTGCTTGTTCTCGTTTTTCTTACTAGTTATCAAAAGTATTTTTAATCAGATACCTTGTTCATACATTTTTCTCAATATTTTTAAAATCACACAGATGGACCTCTATGTAGCTCATAGGAGCATCATATCCTGTGTTCATAACACCTTTGCATGGTAACTGCTTGACCTCTGTTTACTTTAAATTTTGGGTGTTTTTTTTTTTGGGTTCTTTCTAGGTGGATGCTTCCTTTAAAAAAAAACAACATCTAACTATGTTTCATATATGTAGTTTTGTGGCTTGTCATGCCCACAGCAAATGTTTAATGTCTCAGAAAATACAAGACGTCACAGAATTCAAAGTATCTGCAGTTTATCGATACACTGCAGTAACGTGTGAACATTTCCATCAAAATGACATTTGTTACCAAAAAAAAAAAAATTAGACCGACATTAAAATCATTCTTCTGTTGGGAGCTGCTACAAAAATTAAATACCAGAGCAGGAAAAATGCTGAGCTAAGTGTTAATAATACATATGTCGGTAGTTTCCTTAAATGGGCAAACCATCTGTTCCAGGCAGCCTGAAGCCTCCCTGTTCTAATCGTCCCGTCTGCGGTGTTTGATATGCATAATTAGACTTTTAATAATCTTTGCTGTGCAGGTAATGTTTGCCATAAGTTCATAGAGATCTGAGATCATTTTCCCATTGTTTGTAATGGGTATTATGAATCTCTCATTACATGTGTCCTGCTCTGTTAGTGATGCTGCATACAAACCATTTTAGACACAAACCATTCAAACATGCACTTCCCTTCCCCAAATCTCAATCTCAAAATGACATAAGATATTTGGGCTTTAGAAATCCTGTAAAAAGTAATTGTAACATTTTTTTTACATTTTTTTTTCTTAAGATTAGGTCTGTTTAAGCCTCTCTAACCAATAATTTCACATTCTATGTGATAGATGTCTCTCATAGTGAGGAACCCACCCAGCTCTGCAGCTCTATGGGTTCTTTTAGCATCATTTATTATGTGCATGCATGGATTTTTATAGCAATCCTTAATATTGTTGAGGCTTCATAAGTCAGACCTCTACTTATCTGTAATAGTCTTGACCATTATATAAATCACATCTATAATGTTTTATGCTATACTGTTAACTTCTTGATGTAGTGGATCAGAAACCATTATTCATGTTTATAAATGTATTTATGAATGCATTATAATTCACTACGAATGCTCCCATAATGCACCATAACTTGGGTGGACATAGAAATTGTTACTGAACATTTTATAAAACATTAAAACATGCATTATTATCAGTATATCCCTGAGGCGCATTGAATTATATTGTATCCCTTACAATAGATTGCAGGAGTTCAGAGTCACATGAAAAAAAAAAGAAGAAAAAAAGCATATTGTTTTCACAGTATGACATCATGCAATAAAGTATGACTAAAATGTCAAATCTGTTCCAAATTTGTCTTTGGTGTCGTACTCACAGGTACAAGAGTTTTCGGCGATGATGCAGGCAGTCAGATCAGCACAGTGTGAAACAGTGAAATGTCGACATGTATTGAACGTCCTTTGGGGGAGCCTGTCTATGAAAAATGCAAGTCCTCAGAACAGGCTATAGAAATGCATTACAAGTAGCAAACTGCAGCACTTCAAAACAAGATGTTGGCGATGTTGGACAGGGGCGGTATTCTGCACATGTCCCACATTATTCAAGATGATTTAAGCACAGCGAGGCATTAAAGGAATGCAATTTGATCGCTCGGCTTCATGTTTTTTGTGCGCTCTGAGGGAGTTTTGTCAGGCGAGCGACTCCGGCACAATGGCAGTGTTGTGGCATTGCTGCTGCCGATGCCCCCCTGAATGCCCACAGTGGCAGCGGAGGTTTAAAGAGCGCACTCAAAGGACTCGCTGATCAAAGGGCCGTTTCATCTGTGAATTCTGCTGCTGCGTCGAATGCCAGAGACGTGTTATGACAGAGATCTGATGCTTTGATGACCCCTTCTGTAGAATGCAAGAGAGAATAAACAGGGAAAATAAAATGAGGTAACAAATACAGTACAGAATACGGTGCGTCCATCATAAGGAAAATTAAAAAAAACCAGTACTGCAGGCTTAGAAACTGTTCATGAAGGTGAAACATTCTGATACATACAGGGTCTTACAGGAAGCACTTAATGTTCTGTGTTGGATGTGCAATTATTCACAAGTGTTCAAAAGCCAATCTGTTTGCACACACCTTGCTTTTATTCATCATCAACTGGAACATAATTAGTGTAATTTGAATCGGTGTTAATGATGAAATAACTGCTTTGTTGACTGTTTCCTTAGATGCAGGGTAACCTTGATAGACTGTGCAAAGAAAGAGCTATTGACAGGTGAGGAGGTGGAAAAAAGGAAGAGGGAACATGGATATAAAAATGTGCTGTCGTGGCATTTATATGTTATCTGTTGTATTTGTCTGCGTTTAATGCGTATGCACGTACGCTACACTGTTCAAAACAACTGCCACAAAAGCTAGGATGCAAGGGTCGAACCACACACACAATTTAAAGAGCAGAAAGTTACAAAGATACCTCTGAGCTTTGGGTTCGTGGAATTTAAACAGGTGACCTTTCAAAATACAGCACTTTCAAATAAAGCAGCAGAAGTAGCTGTCATGTTCGGTGTTCTCACACGTCGTGTGGCTCATTTTCACTGCCATGAAAGGTGGAGGGCTTGTTACGGACAGTAAAGACGGATAACGTCACAGAACGGGTCGAGCATTCAAAAATACTCACTCCATGTCACTGCAAAGCCACATTTTTTATACACCCTCACATTGAAACACAGGCTTACAAACAAACCGATGACATCACCAGTCATTTTTTTATCAGATATCTGATCTCCAGAGCCACAGAAAACAGTTTTCTAAGGCTGCCAATAACAAATCTTCCCATTTTCTTTATTTATTCTGTTTATTAGATGATAACATCCGTACACAATCTGCAGATAAACCATCGGTGTTGGAGAATATGTGTGTTTTTACTTCCTCTACAGTAATGGTACAAACAAAATGCTGATTAAATCCCAAGAGCATTTATTTCCATTTGTCCCAGTGTTGTAACATATAAGCAAGAAAACAACAAAGTAAGTCCACTTGACCAACAAGTCGTCCATCACTGACCCCGGGCTGAAAAGGTAATAGGTCAACCACAGTTAACCTTATCGGCTTTAATTGTTCCCAGGTGCAATCAGCTGCAGTCAGATTCCCCGAGGGCAATCAGAAACACATTGATGGGGTCACAATACACCTACTTAACTTCCTGTCCCTGTGCATTATGGGGGGGCGATCTTGTCACTGCTGGGATGCAAAGTCGATCACAGAGTTAAAAGCAAGGTTAAAATGTCTCGCATTTGTTCTCATCAGTTCTGGAAACACCTTCGGGTTCGGGGAAGATTTCACATCCATCAGGATTCAGTGTCTCATGTGTGCGGTTGGTAGTTTGTGACACAAAATGTTCATCTGTGCTTATAGTTTAACAACCAAGGGTTAAACTTAAACTCTATTTCTTTTGTTCTTTTGATAAACATTTGAGGATTGTTTTTTTAATTGTCTGGTAAAAAATACAAATCAATTCAAAAAGATGTACAACAACAATCATGTTAAAATCTATATGGATGACAGAGGGTTGTGTAAAGGGGTTGGTTTCATTTATTTTCAACACTGGGTGAAAACTTAGGTTATAAATAAATTGGGATGATTTCTAGATTTTATATGGTTTAATGGAGGAATAGTGAGAAAGGAGCAGGAATGTATAATATACTCCTTTTTGAACATTGTTATTCTTGTTTTGTTTGTTCTTATTCATGTTTTGTTTTGGGGGTTTTTAAATCCCATGTTTGAAATAAATAAATAAATACAATTCTATACGACAAAAATATGAAATAGATGCTTTAATTAAAAGACGAGTGAAAAAAAAACCTTTAAAAACTGTAGTGGTTGAATCAGGTTTGATGTTTCTATGCATTTTAGGCCACTGAAGCTTTTTGTTGTTGTTATTTTCCTTTTTTTGTTTGTTTGTTTTTTTTAAAAATCAGACCATACCTTCCATTCGTCCGTTTTCCTATCCCCAAACGTCTCCATCACTCAAACTTTATCAGCCATTTGTTGTTGCTTCCACTGCTCATTGCAAGCCTGGGATGAGAAAACGTTGTAATGTATAATAAATAAAGTTCCCAAGCTTTCATGAATGTATCTCTGATTCTGGCAGCTCCCTGACAAACTCCATAAATCAAAAAAAAAGCAGATCAACGGACGCCGTCTACCTTCGTCATCGCTGGAATAACTCAAACCCGAACCGTTGCTGTTTCAGAACAATGACATATGTGCGTACATGCTGTGGGCGCTGGAGTGTGCCCTGCAATGGTGCTTGAGTGGGTATTTTTAGGTTAACTGCCCATGAAACAGCATTGTTAATGTTTGCTGCTTTGATGGTTATGTCTTTCACTCCAGAGCAGCGGACACTGAAAAACAAATTATCCCAACACACTGCATTTATTCAATTCTAATGAAGTCCGGCTGTATGAGCAAATAAAAGGCTCCTGCTCCCCTCCTCACTTTCATTCAATGAGCAAAACAACAGTACAAATCAGTTTAAAGGTCAAAACCTGCAGGAATGTTGAGTGTAAAACTTAGTGATCTTCTCCATACAGTGTATAAAGTCAGCGTTTCATTACAGTCCATTAAGACTATACAGGATGACAGGTGGCAGCACAGCAGACGGCATTATATTGTTCTGTTCAGAGGAGAAATACACCTTTTGTCGCTTTTACAAAGGCCATCAATCAGCGTGTGATGTTCAGAGCATTACAGGATAAAGTTCTGTAAGGAACTACAGAACTGGAATGCAGGGGGGGAAAAAAAATCCCTTTTTGTGGCATCTACCTTCCCTCAATCATCTGCTTCTACTTCAGTAGGTTTTTGTCACCACAGACGAGCCTCTTCAGCTGTTCGTGTGAGGATTCATAGAACAATGCAGTAAGACTGCATTAAGGGGAAAATCATGAAGAAACATCCATTTGAAGACAATACTACGATGCACAAAAATCACATATTTGAATTTTTTTTTTATTATGACTCATATAATATAATATGTTTATTTATTATTTAACTTATGCAATCTAATATTTCTTTTTTATTTATAATGCTATTGTACTATTATAATGGTGATAAAGGATATATAATAATAATAATAATAATAATAATAATAATAATAATATAATGCAGTTCAACAACACCACAGACTGCATCCATCAAAATGATTTAAAAAAAATAGTCTCTTTGAAACAGTTTCAGGAAAAATGGAACATTACCACCTTCATGCATGCAGGATTCATTGCAGGACTGTTGACTGCAGTGCTCTGTGCTGGTGTACCTGATATCAGATCATCAGGTCAGTTCTCGCGTCACCTCTAACCCACACGATAATGCTCTGCTAAGGCAACATAAGCATGTGAGCTAATAGCCAAGGGTATAGCTTTATATGATGGACAGGGTTGTCCTAAATCCCTTAAGCTTATATACATTATTGGATACACTACAGTTCAGGATGAGTCATGAAAAATTGCAAAGGATAAGAAAGATTTTGATTTAAAAAAACAAACTGAATAATGACTTTTTGACATATATTTGACACACAGGTATAGATAACAGAACAGATTAAAGATGGCATTAGAAATTAGATTTTTTTTAATTTCACTTTTTTTTAAAACATATTGATATTGAGGACATTTCAAGGTGATTATCCATTGTCACCATGTTTCACCTCTATGAATATCAAATACACTTGGTGCCGTTTAAATCTTGCTATCCTATGAATGTCTATTTTATCATTTCCTCTTGACAGAGACATCATAGTTGCCATTTTTAAGGATACAACATGTAAGCAGCCGTCGTAGACTAAATATGACTGACTGAGTTTCCGCATGGCTGCCATAAATCTTCCAGCTCGAAAACATTTCCAGAATTAGTTTTGTTCTGTCAGCAACTGAGTTCAGTCTGCCATTTAACCTGCCTCAACTACTACAAGGTGTAATTTATGTGCCTTAGCAACAGTGACTTCACTCTTTAAGTGAAAATGCAGCCAGTCTGTACTGACGAGGACAGCACACACTGCTGCCATGATCTGCATCAGCTTGCAATTAAATAGAGAATCAAATTGAAGATTTTTTTTTTCTCATTACCCTCAAAGTAGAGTCCTGAATTGGGTCAGGTAGTCCATTTCCCTGCAGTAATCCATAAACTAAAGCAAAATGATAAGAAGAAAAAAAAATCCCTTCTCATGGAGATTGTAAAAGCTAAACCAGCACTAGGATTTTGAGGTTTGAATCGATGAAGTTGTTGTGAAATAAAAGTCAAGATGAATTTATGCTCAAATTAAAAACCCTAATGGAGTACATAAAAACACAAACTGGATGACTGACATGTACAAGCATGCACGTTGCTCTATTATTACTCAAAATAACCAATTACTACATAATGCAGTCATAAAAGATATTCTGTTTAATTTACACTGCAGGTAAATTGGCCAAATAGCCTATACTTAATTCAGCAGGCGTCAGTGCAGGTGTCAGAGCATGCTGTGCAGGGTGGGAACAAAATCTGTCACGATGACGGATACCAGCTTAGTCTACATGCTGATGTGATAAATGTGCCTTGTAGTACCAAAATAAGGACCAGCTCAGGTCTTTATACTATGAGACACTAACAGGTCTGGCTTCACGCTGTATCACTGATGATGACATATGATGACATATGATGACATATGATGAATATACCTACTGCAAATTCTCAGATCCTCTAATTAACTTCCTTTTTTTTCCCCTCACTGTAAATTAGGAGCTGGACTTTCAAATAAAATGTGTTTTCAAATAAAAAAACATTTCAAATAAAATGTGTTTCTTAAATATATTTAAAACTAACTTTCAGTATGGACAGGATGGACGGGACTGTCCCATAACCATCACCTGTACCTTGTGTTTTGCTGCCAAATAGGAATTGTTACTGTGTTCGCACATTGAATTAAAAATGGTTAACATTATAGCTGCTTAACTCAGTATATTAGCGCTGTCACTGGGAGTTAGCATTTAGCTCAGCTCTGTGCAGCACCAGAGAGGCGCTGACACAGTTGTGGAGACTTAATCCCCCCCGTCACACCAAACTGATATGAAATAAGGGTCTTTTACTAAGACTGACCCTTGTGTTGGCTCATGTCGCCTGGTGACGGGGGCCAAAAAGTTGCACTTCTGCACGACAAACTAGCACATATGTTCTGCGCCTATGTGCAAGGAAATAACTCTCTACAACAGCAGGTGGTGGAACTCTGTATTTTCCTACCATTTTCACACCACTCTTCCTCACCACCTAGATCTCCTCACATAAGAGGAATAACTAGCTTTTCATTACAATCTCGTACATGCAGTTAAATGAACAGTAGTCACATCAGCATTACCACTGAGTTTCTTTTTCATGGACTGAATTCAGTAGGCCAGCAGTTTCTTTTTTCTCTATAAATTTGTTGGGGTTGTCCATTTATCTCGATGTCACAAAAGTGTATTTACTTGGAATTTCTGGGTCTGCAATGTCCAAAGATGGATCCTCAAACAGTCAGGCGACTGTCAGTTCAATCCACGACGCGGGGCAGTTGCAGGATTTATCTACAAGTAAAAAGCCAAAGCTGTTTGGTTGGACTGCTTAGTGGATGATTAATATTCCCCCTGGATTACAAGGGTAAACAGAACGAACTTGTCTGGGATGGCAGTTCACAGCCTCAGGACAGGCAGACATGGATTGCCGTGATGACAAAATGCCCTTAATCCTCATCCTTTAAGATTAGGGAAACAATGCTTGCAACAGGAAAGGGCAACAAAAAAAAAATGCTGCTGCTGACCTGACCAGAGAGCCAAAGTCAAAATTGCTTTTACAGTTAAAATATGGCGTATATTATTGACCTCAGCTTGTAAGGTCTGCTTTAATTCTCTTGATAAATCTGAAGTTGGCAAAAAAAAAAAAGGGTCACATTAATACGAATGTGCTTTTCACACATTATGTCAGCATCGCTTCCAGTCCAGTCTTGTTGCTCAAGGGCACACTTTAAAAGAACTCCGACTGTTTCACAGTACAGCAGGGCCTTTATGCCATTAAGCTTCGTTTGAAACATTGCTTCTAAGAGCGCCCGTAATGAGTGTGCATTTCTCTGCAAAAGGTTTTTTCATGAGCCAAAAAAGTAGCAGTGAGCCATAGCTCCTTAGACACTATAAACATTACAGCAGATTAAATCTGAGTTTGAGGAAATAAGGCACTTTCTTCTTCTTTAAAGGGTAGAAATCTGTGTTAACCAGCTTTATCAGCTAATATTGTTCTTTGATATTAATCTTATTTATTTAAAATACAGTAAATATATATGTTTTTTTTTTTTATGTTCAGGACACTGCGTAAATCTCCATGACTGTTGGTCCAACATAAATGTGCATTTTTAGAAAAACTGCGCTCTCCTCAACATATTGGATTTTTTTTTTCTTCTTACTTTTGAGTACCTTTATGAGCAAGTGCTTAGCAACAGAATGGTGAACTGCATATTGCTGTTTTGTTGTCGGGGGGGGGAGGACGGGGCCTCATAGAGAATAAGGGCACATAAAAGAACATTGACACCCAAGAGCGTAGTTCATTGTAATGCTAAATAGGAAGCCGGGGTGATTCTGCCTGTGTTTATCTGCCAGGCAAAAGTTATCACAACCGGTTACTTCAGCTTCGAGCCATTCATAGCGTGCATTTTCAAGTGCCACTGATCCAGGCCAATGTCAAAGGTTACACAGATCAGCAAAAACCTATTTGTAAAATGCAAATGCTGGATAGGAAAAGAAGAAATGAGACTGTAGCAGGTAGACAAGGTGCTACTTGTTAGACAATGCATTTTGGACAGAAATTCTTGTCAGAAGTATTTCGTTCTGACATTAAAGCCTCTGTGTGTCGTGCAGGGGTTGAAGGACTCCTCAGTGCATGCTCACACCTCCAGGGTCGTTGCCAAGAGATTGGCTGTTGCTCCTCCGAGAAAGAGTCAGAAAGTGAGGCAGGAAGTTGGTGATTGTGACAAAACGTAATGTGAATAAAGGCTGTGACTCCCATGATCTCAGGATTGAGTGGACGGCACGGTGGTTAGTACCGATTCTTCTCAGCAAGAAGGTTCTGGTTTCGAATGTTTTTTGTTTTTTTCGAACTGTCAAAAATGGTGCAGAGGCCATAGAACTCATCACAGAGTGCAGGCAGAACAACACAAGGCCCAGGATTACTGCAGGGTTATTGAGGATATAGCAAAGATGTAATTGAAAATAGGAGAATCGTGTTTCTACTCAGATCTATTTCTGGAATATCTGCACTGGACTAAATGTCTTTAAATAATTCATTTCTAATCTTCCCAACAACCAAAAATAGGTTGATTTTTTTTTCTATTGCATGAGGTCAGGAGGTTTGCCCATGTATATCTGTGTATATATGAAGATGTGTGTGTGGGAGTCCGAGAGAGATTATACTTGTTTTTTGATGTCGTTTTTCATCTTTTAATCCTAGACCACATCGATTCATCTCAATAGATATTTTGTGAGAACAACCATAGCGTAGCTTTCCTGTTAGATGTTGTCCAGCAAGACAGATGAAGACAACAGGAAAGTCCCTTAATAATAGATGAGTCTATTTGGGACAGAGTCCGGTCCGACCACAGGGGTTTGTGTCATGGTATTTCAACAACAAAGTGCAGAGCATGCACACGCTGCTCGCCTGCCACCGGTTCTGATTCACCTTCTGTCCCTGTGTTTGTTCCTCTCACACCCACCGGCACAGCAGGTTAACATCATTGCTGGAAAACAGCGAAAACTTTTCTGAGTGTATAAAGCAAGTTTTGTGAAGGCTGAGAAGAGAAACAAAGGACCGAAAGGTGTTTATAGACTCCGTTCTTGGACGTTGATTGAATGCCTTGAAGATAAGCGAGGCGACATTAGATATCCCAGTGGGTAGAGGATGGGAGGTTAATCTCATTCCCTGCAATGATGTATCTGAAGTGACTCTTTTTGCCAGTGGTATTGTCTCTGAACACTCCTCGGCTTCCAAGGGCAAGGAAAGTGTCCATCAGAGTCGGCGCATTGATTGCTTCGCGATTTGATTAAACTCTCGGCTGTACTCCAAATGTAAGACAATAGCATTGAGATAATCTCACCTTCTCTCCTCAGGTCAGACGTAATGCGGTTTAGCACACGGCTGTGCACTCCTCCAATGTAATAGGACATTTCTAGTTAGCCATAGGCTTTGTTCGACTATGGAATGACTACTCCGTTCTGCTCTTTTGGCTCAAAGAACACATCATGAAGGCTTGTCTGCCTCATCTTTACCTTTCATCGCCCACAAAAGCGGAAAGCCAAAGGTGCTACTGGATAAATTAACATCCAAAATAGCCAATTTGGTAATTAAGATCTAATATTTAGAGAGGGATGTCAAGGTAAACACTCTAACAACCCATGCAGTCTGAGTTGGGTCATCTTTTCCCATTGGGCAGCTCCTCTGACTCTTAAATAGGACACTAGTCCATCCACTTGCAGCCCATGGCTAACATCTTTATAAAACCTCATTAGCAGCCTTCCTATACAAATTTATTCACTGCAGATTACAAAACCAGGCTCTCGGGTAGGAAACCACAGCCCGGTAAATCATTAATTGATGATCCTGCATTCCTCCTGCTACAGTATTTTTCTCTGAGCCATGTGAGAGCAGGCTCTAACAACCTCCCACTTTTTTCCGCAGAAACAGTCTCCAAACCATTTCTTTTTTTTTCCTAATAGGGGCCTCCAGAAAGGCGCAGCGTTGTTCAGGATCTTTAAATGACCTTGTCTCAGTCCATTCCTCCCTACAGCGGAACGTATTTATTTTCCTATGTAGTCTCAAAGTCGGAAATTTCAGCTAAAGAAAGGAGGATGCTGTATATTAAGAGCCTTTGTCTCACAGAGTTGAACAAAGGGTATGTGGATTAGGTTGTCATGAACTGTGTATAGTTAGTTGGGTAGGGGGTCTGGAAAGCCGCTGAAATAATACTTCCTCCTCCCAACAGGAAAGTCATTTCTTTGGCAGGATGGCTTCTCCGAGAAGACGTGTTTTCTATTTCTGGGGGAAAACGCTCTTATTCTGACACAGTTAAATCAGAGACCCTGCTGGGGTGAAATGGTTGTTCTTCTGGTGAATCCTTTTTTTATGTTCGTTTCTAGACTTTCTGGTCCAAAAACCGTCTGCTCAGCTCACTCCATTAATCCTGCGATGCCCTGCCGAATCCTCCCCTTAATGACGACAGTTAACCTGGAATCACAGCAAATATGAAAGAGTGGAATCAGCGAACATCAGCCAGCCACGGACCGTAATTGACTTGATTGTTATTAATTTTGACATTACGTTCCAATTAAAGATAGCAAAACATTGATTTCATTTTCTTTTCATTTTATGGTTGGAGATTAAGAAGGCATTGATCACACCTGAATGACTCAGTGTGTGTGTAGCTAATTAAAGACCGAGATTGCAATTAAGATAATGAGACTAATAAATTTTCAGATGGAGCACACAAACAATTTTTTAACCCTGTCAGTCAAGGACACGTGGCTTAAACCACACAGTGTATAGTGTAGTGTGTAGTAATACTACATTCAGAAAACATACTAATAATAGGCAACATGTCCCTGTCACATGTACACTTTTGGTCTGAATGTGCACAGATGTCATCCAACTTCTTTTATAATGTAAAATGTAGATTTAGGGTAGAATTAAGTAATTATCAGCTCACCTTCATGCCAATGAAATGCTGGGTGAAGTTTTTTTCGTCCCTGTTTACACGACAACGGTTGGGCTGGAAACTGAGAAGTTTTTCCTTTGCATTTTTTATAAAGTTCTACATTCACACTGCAATATTTTGGAAATGACCCTCATGTACACGGATCCGGAAAAACGGTTTAAAGCATAGTTGCTTTTCCAAATCAGCACCACAGAATAAATTCACAGTGGTGGTTCAGCAAATCTATATTAGTGGAGCGTTAATAAACTCAACAGAGTCTGCAGCACAAACAAAACCAGACAGTCTGCCATTTTGTTGTTGTTGTTGTTGTTGTCACGCACCATGAATTAGGCTGGAACCATAATAGGCCTGCGTGAAGTGTGATTGTGTTGTCATCGTTTCCAGAGGAGTTGCACTTTGCCCGTTTACATGATGACGTTATGGTGACATTTTCGAAAAAAACACTCTGGAGCCAGTTTTAAAAACACTGTTGTCGTGTAAACGAATGCAAAAATGCAACAAAAGTTTACCGTTTTAGGCCTAAAACTGTTGTTGTGTAAATGGTCCCTTAATCTACAAGACCATTCTGCAGCCGCACATCAAAAAAGCTTTGCAGCATTCTCCTAAACAACTGAAGACAATGGTGACTTGTTTTAAAATGTAAAAAAAAATAAAATAAAAAAGAGTCCATATAGCTTGCATGATGTAATACAAATCTCAAAGCCCCAAGATCCCACATTTTCTAATGTGTAAATAACACATTAGAAAATGTGTTATTTACACCTTGTTATAAAGGTGAAATCTTTATCGTAGCCTCAAAGCTAAACTCTGTCTAAGGTGGGTGAACCATCTTGAATGCATGTTCATGTGCTATACAAGATCAACAAGAACTTGCAATAGCTACATAGAGTGAGTGTTAACCTGCAACCCTGAAGTTGCATCACACAATCACACACAACAGAGAGAGCTCCATTCCCATAGTTCCTAGAGTGTGTACTTCAGATTAAATGCAGGATCTCTAAGAATCTCCTCTTATGCATGCTACCTTTGATTATCAGTATCATCCTTCGCCGCATAGATCCACAGAGATGTTTCTACATATCTATGGAGAACCATATTTCTAGTTGTTGCGTTGTTGAAAAAACTAACACAAAAAACAACAACTTTATGCACAAGGCAAAGGCAACAAACTCTTATTTGCCAGCTTCCACTCCTGATGTTGGATATTTGATCTCAGAAGTCTCTCATCTATCTGAAATGCTTTACATAGGCAGGTCATTCTTTTCAGTCTGTCTGCGTTAACAAACCTTAATGGGTAAGTGAAGTGTCCCATCAACAATAATTAAATGTGCATTGACTTTGACCTTGTTTTTAAAGGACGGTAAGTCTTGGACAATGTCTTGGGTTTAGGGCACACTTTCACTAGAATGTAAAACTTTCACTAGAATGTAAAACTTTTACTAGAATGTAAAATTTGATGTGATTCAAATTATCAAGTTTTTACTCTTGTAACATAGCAAAAAGAATTGTTTGGGTAACATTAAGTATCCACAGAGAGATTCATGCAAATGAAAAATTTGATGAAAATGTGATTTGTTCATAAGATTTGTCAAAAGTGAGAATAACACCGGTTTGCAACCAGATCTCCAGACAATATTGAAGCCAAGATTCTGCAAAATCCTTCTTTATATCAGGTAAAAATTAAATTGAGGTCAAAAGTCAGTGTTAGAAATGTGTTTTTTTTAGAGTATATCCACATGACAAATGCATTATGTTTGAAACAATTGTGTTTATAGCAAATAAACTAAGGTTAGAATAAAGTTAGGCAGCTAAAGCCTTTAAGATAAAGCCTAAGTTTAGAGAAAACCTGTGGTTTTGGTAATAAAAAGCTACCATTAACTGCAGGTGTGTTACAGGACCTGTATTTAAGTCGGAGCACTACTTGCCCATTCACCAACCTCCTCCTCTTACTTTATGCTCTACATAAACTGCACTCTGCTTCCTTCACTGGCATTAGCTGTAATTTGTGAGCCACAGAATTATCTGATATGGACGTAATTCACTGGGCTGAGGTTTAAGTGTTGCCTCCTGCAGGTGGTTCAGTTGAGGCGATGTCGCTGATGGATGCTGACAACCGATTGCCAGCATAATGCATCAAGACGAACTGCTAAGTAAAGGGATAGTTAACTATCCCTAAGTAAAGGGATAGTTTGGTCTGATGCTTTTACTTAGCTTTTCCTCATGTCTTCTGCTGTGAGACGACAAATTGCAATTAACAGAGCCGACGTTTCTTTCTCGCGTAAATTAAATTAGATTTTCTCTCTTCTTGTTCCACAGGTGCCTAAACGGTGTATCTCTGCAGGGATTCTTTCTGTATCGTCGGCACACAGTCAGAATAAAAATCAGAGCCATGGGTAAACAAGCATGTCTATAGTGGAAGTATTCAGTTGTCCCTCAAGGATTATATTGCAGCCATTGCAACCCGTGTTGCAGCATCAGCTCAGATAATCTAATGGACCGATTCCAAAAGTTTTTGTACCTATTAATCATTAACACACCAGCACATGTGAGCAGATAAGATCTGTCAATACTGATGCCCTTGTGCCACAGGTTTGCTCATGGGTTTTGACAAACCATCACTTGATAACTGCACAAAAAAAACAACTTCCTTTTCGAGGATTTATTTCCCATGTTGGATGTCAACACAGCAGCGTTTTTTTGGTGTTGTTTTTTTATTCTGAAGGGGCCATTAAACACCTCCTGCAGGCATTGAGAATAATACTTTAGGCTACATCTTCTATCTCCAGGCAATTTTTACTTATGTATCTATTTTTTTCTTTATTTATATCCTCATTTATTTATTTACAAGTCTATACTTTTGCTGTTACATCAGATTTAGACACAACCAGACCTCAGGTTCTGTCTTGGCTTCATCTACATTCACCCCGTTATCTACCTTGTTCAAGGAGATATGCAGGATCGGCCAATATGATGTGTTAATTTTTCAAGCAATGCCCACAGAAATAATGAAAGACACCAGCGACGTCCAACTATTATTCTCACCGCCTCCTGACGTGTCGGTTTCCAAAAGTATGCACGTGCTCTCAGTTGAGGATCGTTCAAAGGTTCCTTCTCTTGAAAACAATGCTGGTATGCATGTGTGTAATTACATATTTTGCCATGGATTTCCTCCAGACACAAAGGCTGACCTGATTTTCTTAATGACTAAAACCTCGAGCTCATGCTGGTCCCAGAGACATTTCTGCACAGTGACGTTGTGGCAGAGTTGAAAGGGATCTGGCCTAATTAAAGGAAATATCCTGATGCAACGGGGCATTCAGAGGAGTGTGCAGTGGGATGTTCGTTTGATTAGAGTGGCAGTCTATTTATTATTGGACAGAGCAAGGTCTACCTTCAGATGTGTGGCCACTTATGCACAATTTCTCAACCGAATGTAATTAAGATGTTTTGTCATTTATTATTTATTCATCTTGTTTTTACATTTAAATCTACTGCATAACTAAATATGAGAGACAGACATTTGTAATTAAATTTTACAAAGACCCACTAATGCTACTGGGGAAGATTCATGCTTCAGCTGCACATTACAGCACGGCACATAATTGTGACCAACATATGCTGTGATTTGACATTATTTGTCATTTTATGCCTTATTGCTGCAATACATCTTTCGCTTATAATGCGTGTCGTTTTATTTTATCCATTAAGAGCAAACAAAAACTGACTTTATCCTGCTTCCGCCTCTGGGCTCATACGCAGACACCGAATTCAGTTTGCAATGATTACAAAGTGACTGGGAGATGCTGAATGAATGATGATGGAGGGATAGACAGGTGAGTTCAAAAAAGCTGGGGTGAGATGAGGAGAGAAGTGATAATAAAGAATTTTAAAAAATGCAATTTTTCTCTCCTTTTCATAAAGTAGCAGGGAGGAAGTGGGATTCACAGTTTGTGTGTCAAAAATTAGAAGGTGTTGCATTTTGTAATCCGCCTTTGGATTACTTATTCGATAAAGCTGGGGGTGGGGAGGTGGGGATTGACCACATTTCCCATCAACCCCTTTGGTATAAATCCAATTGATCGGTCACTGTCAGATGTGCACGAGTAATTTAGGTGACTTCACAGTTGCAAACTGATGATTACTATCACTTGATTTATTAAAATACATTCTGCACACCCTCACCATTAAGAATGTAAGCTGTCCAAAATCATGTTGTTACACTTGAGGTTTTTTTGGGGTTTTTTTTCCTGGTCTCTAGCTCTACAAGTGTGTCGGCAGATACTGGAAGAAAGAACAGCCTATTAGGGAACACTGCATATGCTCCTCAATGTAAAACGTCCAATTGTATGAACAACATAATTGCTCAGAGGCATCACATGTCCTTCTATCTGCTAAGGGCGAACCCTGTGGTATTCTCTTCTTTTCTTTTTTTCCTCATATTCTATCATGTTCTAAAATTCCTTTTCAAAAAAAAAAAAGATTAGAAATAATGATCACAGCTCTGTAGTGTGAAAAAAGATGTAATTAGTGCCACTGAATTAATCAGAGATGGAAAGAATGCAATTATTCTTGTTCTTATTAAGTTACATTATTTTGTGGACCACCATGAAATTATTTTTCTGGTAGCCTACTGCATTCCCCTCTAAGACTCATTAATGGCAATGGTGCATTATAATTAAACCTAGTACTTTTATTATAAGGGCTGTCTGACAGCAACTCTGGGCTGCACTAGGATGAAAATACAGGAGCTTTTACTTTCTTTCATTTTGGAAAAGGAAACCGGACGATTCAGGCCAGGTGTTTTCACCAAAACTCACAGCCTTGAATAAATGAAGGCGGTTGTTTCAGGCTACATGGACAAAACTAAGAACTGCATTCATCCAGAGAACAAGATATCTATTTTCAGATTGAATTTTCAGGTATCATGCTTTTCTGTTGTGGAGAGAGCCCTGCCCTCTTTGCTCCTCCTTGTTTCTATTTGACACATCAGAGGAAAACCCAAAAATGCATCATGTTTTTTGGTTGCAAGGTAGACGTGAAGGAAGCTTGGCGATGCAGAGACTACCATGTATGCATGTATAGCTGGTTAACTGTTGTTGTCGATTCCTGGGACGCGTTCGTGTCTGTCACAGAAGCTCCCCTAATTTCTTTTAATCTGAGCTTTTTACTTCTTCCAGGAATTTTTAATCTCAGGATTGTTCATAATTTCATATGCGCTCTAACTGGAAGCGATAGAAATGAGCAAGCAAGCATTCAGTCTATCAAAACATGTGAAAATCAATGCTGAAATTCTTGACTTTTTCCTCACAGTCAGCGGTCAACATGGACAACGAGCAAATAAAACAAGTTTGAGAAGGTTGAGAAGCCATGTTAGATAATCCACCAAGGATATCCTCAAAAGGACGAGTTTCCATGGAGCTGTGGGGAGACACAAGACTGTGGAACTATGTAGAATCAAGGCAGACGAAACTTAATATCTAGTTTATATATATGGACAATCTTTTATGCTCCATCTAGTCCACTTGCTCGCTGAAGCCTTTGTTAAGAAGCAGTGTAAACGAAGAGGGGGAAAAGCCATCTGTGCTCGCTAGCTGATCGCTAATGGCACAGTAGGTTCACACAGCTTATTCAAGATTTGTACCACAACAACTTCTACAAAAAAAAAAAAAGCAATTTATTCCCAAAAGATGAGGTTGCCCCCCCCATCCATCGCCTCAGAGGTCTGCACTGTAAAGATCGCTGGCTATCAAAGATGCTAATCTGCATGTTCACAAATCTGTACCGGATTCACTTCACTTCATTAAGTGATTCCATTGAAATGAATTTATGACAAATGTTTCCTTTTGTCGACACATGGGACTGTTTTGTTTTTAAGCCTGGTGTTTGTGTTTGTGTATGTGTTTGTGTTTGTGTTTCTCAGTCAACGTTTGTGGGTCTGGTGGGCCCAATTGTTTAAGCAATGCAGCCAATTGCAATAATTTAATTTAAAAAACATAAGCGATTTTGACTTTATCTTCATTACAAGCAATGTAATAAAAAAAATAATAAAAAATAAAAAAATCTGTTCGATCTAATTTCACAAAAAAAAGTGTTATTTCTTTTTTTGTGTATGTGATAAGATTCAATTTCTGTAAAAGAATAATAATGACTTATTCCACAGATGGAATAGCTCATTATTATTATGAACAAATATAATTAAAAAGTTTTTGTTTTTCAGTATTGATGTTTATTGATGTGCACTGGACAAGTTTTACAGAGAATATTTTATAGAAATGACACACGAGCCTAATTGCCCACATTCATCTTTTCATTTCTTTTTAGCATGTTTGCTTTTTCGCTACTGTTGGAGCCAAAGTTATGATTTTGATGGAGTTTACCTAAAATTTGCTCACCTGTGCATTACACAAAACAACACACGTATGTTCATATGTTCACATTCTTCACAGTAAGTAAGCAAAAACTCCAGGCTGATAAAAAAAAAATCATTATATAATCTTTCTTTCTGTAACCATTGACAACAGGCCACACCAGGGTTCCTGTTAATAAAATCCCTATTTATTATGTATTAGTGTAGAAAACTGCTTCTAGCCTGATGCATAAAGTTGCAAAGCAAGTTCCAACTTTGAACCATGAACGGTGATAACCTCTCCCTGACATGATATCAGTTATGTACACATTGCTCAGCATGGGCCCACCAAAACACAGGTCTCCCACTCAGCTCTTATGTCTATAATTAGTTGCATAGTGAGAGCAAATTAATTTTCACATGCCTAACAGCCTCCAACTGTCAAGCATTGCCGATGGATATGGATGGACCTTATTCAACTAATTACCTGAAAGTAAATTTGTCCTTTTCTGCCTTAGTGATAAAAGTTCTAACTCAATATCCTGTTAATTCTCTTTCACTGCCTTCATGGAAAAGGTTATAAATAAACAAAATTGCCTTTAATTGAGGTTAGAATGGTGATGATTCATAAGTGTGCCCTTAAACATCTCCCAGTAAACATTTTTTTTAAACCAGTTCCTCAGCCGCCTCTTTGAACCATTTGAGAGAGCCGGTCATGTTATATGTAGATTAATTTCATGTTGTCAAGCTGTGTAGACCACATGCTAGGTTAAACGCTGCACTTCCCATTTGACCTCTGCTATAAGACACCCGTCATCTAGACTGATGGTATATCATGAATTCAGATTCATGTTTAGTGTTTCATCCCAACAGATTAGGTACGATGTCGCTTTGTTTTGCCGCCTGGATTCAAAATCTCTCCACCAAAACTTACTCAAAGTTAAATTAAAAAAAAATATATATATTCATGTTCATATTACACAGCAGGATGGCTCACTTCTTAGCCATCATAATTTCCGAATAAGAAAAAAAAATTGATCATTCTTTTTGTCCCTGACTAAGAGGATATGGTTTCATTGTTGTTTGTCTTTCTGTTTGTTTGTTAATTAATTAGTTAATTAATATCTAAAAAAATTTTTTTTTATTGATTTCAGTGGAATTTTGTAGAGGTGGCAGCAGGCAAAACAAAAATTTGAGCCTTGGCAAAAGTACTATGTTCCTATCTATCTATCTATTTATTTGTTTATTTGTTTGTTTGTTTGTTTGTTTGTTTGTGTGTTCATTACCAATACATAAACTAGCCCAATGTGGCTTTTTCTTCTAATTATATTAATATGTCATAATTGAATAAAAACACATAGTTTATTATTTATAGTTGTTGAATTTATTCACATTTAGTCAACATAATGGAAAAGCTGCATTATTAGTAGTCGTTTATTGTTTTTGTTTTTGTTATTTTTTGTTTGTTTTTTACGCCTATCTTTGATCACATGGGATAGACTCTGGACCGTTATTTTTCTGTCACAGTCAACACATACAGTATTCTTTGTACTAAATAGAACATATTTTGAATGTATCCAATTAATATGTCACACTTACCACTTTCCAAATACGAACACGACAGCTTCTTCCTGTTAAAAACCCTTTTTCCATGTCATTTCTATCTATTCATGTATTTGCTGTGTTTTATCTACGACATGTCAGTAAGCGCCGCCTCTAATCACCTTTATTGAACATGTGCACTTTGTCTCCGGTGAAGCCGTCACAGATATGCTGCTGTGATTGCAGGGCTATACTGTCTGAATGAATTGGAGGTTGACTTTGATCCATTAGGGAGTGTCATTTCTCACAGGGAACTGCAGATGAGATCTTCGGCTTCATTTGGCTGAGGTGTGGAAATTATTTTTTTTTGTCTAGAGGGAAATGCCATTTTAGCTAATAAAGCCTGGGAGTGAGCTATCACTGAAGTTCTTTGTAGTGCATGATAATGCAGTTTAACCACAAAGTGTCACTGGATAATTATGCTGTAAGAGGATATGTGCATCCAACTGCAGGGATAGTGGAAATATTCCATCTGTTTAAAAAATGCATGTAGATGTTTCTTATACTCTGTTTTGATAGTAATTTAAGGGTAGGATAAACATTTGTTCACAACATGTTGACCAAAAACCTTTGAATAATTATTTGTATTAAAGTTTGGGGCTCATTTCAGTAACAAACATAAATAAATCTGACACATCCCAGCTTTATACATACTTTTTTTCTTTTTTTTTCAGAATTCAGAGTAACTTTGCTCTCCAGCTCTCTTTTCATTGTTCTCCACACCCACATCTCTCACTTTTCCACCCCATTTAAACCTGCTGTTAATATGAGGTCTATATCCGGATACACCGTCTGGGGAATAAACGATCCGATCTCGCCTCTACGTTTACACTTGATATTTTTAATGCATTCTCTCGTAGAGATTAGATCTCTGTCCTCCAAGTGCAAAACCTGCGTTAGTAATATGAGATGATGGCATCTTCAGCTCCAGACAGAAGGGAGTTTAGAAGAATCTTTATAAAGGTCGTCTGTGACAAACTCTGAATTACTTCTTCCCTCTTGTAAATGTGGCAAATCATTAAGTTTTCCTACCTTTGCCTAACAAAAATCTTGTCATTTTGTCCTGGTGCGTTGCAGTAAGTCTGTCAGTCTCTCATTCTTCTCCTCCTCTTTTGGTGCTGTCATGGCACACAACAGATGTATCATCAATAATCAGAGGTGTGTATCTTTTCAGCCCTCTCACTCGCTCACTCTCTAAATTTGAACAACCAATCTTCTATGTTGGCTGTCAAGTAAAATTTTCGATGCAGGCCAGACTCACTCCAGATGTGGTCGTGCAGATCCGACCATGATGCATTCATACATCAACATCATAGTTAATGCCAGGAGTAAACAGGGTCTTCATGTGTTCACGCTTCCACCCAGAGAGGGTATTTAGATACTGCTTTTCAGCCTGGCATTAACTTTAAGCATCTATTTGACTGTTAAATCTGCAGTAGATGAAAATACTTTTTGTCATATTTTCTAAAATTGTCACTATGTCCTTATGAGATAGAAAATATGTGAAAAAAAATCAACCTACCTAATGCTTATGATGCCATTTGCAAGAATCCACCGTGCCTGAATCTACACCACCAATCAGAGCCAGGGGGAGGCGTGCTCTCACTCCAAGCACAACAAGCCTCCTCTATTGGGTGGGGTTTAGGAGGCGGGGGCGCTAGGTCTTCTCTCTTGCAGCTTTAAGGGATAACACACCAACAAGTCAAATTATTTAAGAATACATTCTTCTTGGTATCACCCAAGAAAGAAATATAAGAAAGAAAAAAAAACAATAAATCCTCATGTTTTATTTTTCCTTTTAAAAGATGTTTTTGGTGTTGTCCTGTTGTGAAACGTATTCGCTCTTGTTGGAGGATAATTTTATGTCTTCTTTTGGCGGTGAAGCTCATATTCTACTCCATCCAGACAAAGAGAGAGACAGTTAAAGATCCACAGCAGCTGCTCGGCCTTGGTTTATTACATAACATGAGACCCCTGAGTGAAAGCCATCCACGGTGCTTCTGTCCTCGTGGACCTCTTATAGTGGAAAAAAACTGGCACATTTGGCCACTGCTAGCAGTTTGCAGGCATTGACAGCACCTCTGTTGCTAAGACACATGGGGTGCAGCATGCTGTTGAGAGCTAACAACCAAAAAATAAATGCTGCCTTAGCACCACTGAGGTCTTCAAATGTTACACTAGCAGATACCCATACCCCATTTATAGAAAGAAAGCCCCTGTTTTTACTGCTGTTGTTTAAAGCTTGGCTTTAAAGGCAAGTGATGCTTCATATTAAGACGAATACAAGCACATGGGCAGTGAAATAACCCAGCCATGGCATGATCAAATAAATGTAGAGATTAATTAAGAGGTATGTACCTTTACAGATGAAATAGTTTCTCTTCAGATAATGCAGAAATGCAGGATGTAAGTTGTTCACAGGACTCCCATTTACGGCTGCAAAGGCTGTGTAAAAGTCACCTGAAAGCCCTCTATAATGCTGCGGTGTAAAGTTATGGCAGCTGTGGCTGTCACTCCATGGATGGATTAATGTCTTGTAATCATACTTAATTATTATCCCCACCTGCTTGTGGACTGCCCCGGACTCTATAGGACCTTGTAAAATACATAGCGGAGCCAAGCCAGCCTCTCTGGAGAGCTGGTTTGAATGTCATCAGGCAGGTCTACCCAGCCAAGGAACGTTCAAGGCTTCCAGATTGGCCCGGCGCTTTTTGGAGACCATATTTTTTTAAAAAGAAAAGAAAGAAAAGGTCATCAGCTCAACACCAGTCCAATATGTCCATCAACACTGGTGTGTCCTGCCCAAGTGTCCTTCAGTGTGTTTCTTTACAAAAATATGTATATATATTTAGTTAGTTTTCAAAGAGCAACATCTGAAAAAAAATAAAGTAGAATTGACAAGAAATAAGCAAAACACAAAAACAGTTTGTGTTTTTCTGCCTCCTGATTTGTCACCCAAGCAGCGTTTACACCCCGCTCACTTTCAAATATTGATTTCTAAAGAAATGTATAGTGTGTTTTGATTTTTATTGTCCTCCCTCTTACAGCTTGTCATTTATCAAGGTTTCTAGTGCACAGAAACATTTTTACATCAATGTGAAGCAATAGGAAACCCACAAAATGTGTCCCTCTCGTTTATACATATCGGCATCAATCAAAGAAATGGATCTGAAGCACAATTCTGAAGATGTTCTGTAAGTGGTTGTATCATAAATAATAAATATGTCAATGTCCGGTCAACCCATATCAATGTCAGGCTTTAATTCACTCTTCATTTTTAACCCCGCCCTGTTCTGGTTTAAGCACCACCCACTCCCATATAAGCACCGCCCATTCATTGCATCTCCGTTATGACATAAACAATGTCTATATGTTCCTTGACTTCAGTCAGGTATAGTAGTGAGATTGAAGCTATAGCCGAGTTAATTAGCTTCACAGCACAGAAAATGATTCCAGACTCCGGAATGCAGAAAAGGTCATTTTTTCCCCCCCATCCGTTTCCAATGATCAAAGAGTTTTTGTCTGCGTCCCTATTTATTTGTGTGTTGCCTCATCACAAGTTGTTTTTGTTTATCTTTCACTGTAACTTAATTGCTGCCTGTCTCCACACCTTTCATTATGACGGGGCAAGGCTGCGAGATCCAAGAATCCTGCTCCACAGGCAACAAGAATGGAACAAGGACGCATGAATTTCAATGCACACAAGGCAGAGAGATTCGACACATTCGATTAGCAACAAAAGAGCCAAGAATAGACGTAAAAATAACACAAATAGCAATTTCATTTAGTTCTTTAGCTTCGTCAGCATTGACCAACCTTTGAATAAGGAGCTTAATAAGATATTTGATTGTTTTCCCACCGTGTGCTTTATTCTATATATATTCACTGTAGCATATAAGGATTCTCTGGAAAGACTTTTTTTCAAATACATGCTGTGTTATATTTATGTTTCCTGTCACCTAGAAATTACATTCATATATAATTAATGAAATCGCTGCCTGTTTATTTGACAGAATGCAACACTACATTTATGTCGCATGCTAAAGCCACAGACAGGTAGAATGCATACAAATAGCACGATACTGAGACCAGAAGCCATGAGACCACACTTCAGTCTGATTTAGGCAACAAAAGCATTTTGGTTATGGTTAAGGAAACACTTTATTTTTCAGTTAAATGCTCCAGAAAACAATTTAAATACATTTTCAGTGTTTTACTGATACGTTCTGTATCAAGATGTTTGCTTCTTGCCACAGATGCTCATTACAAACATTCCATCTTTATTTTAATAGAAAACTTGATTGGTCTTCATTATGTTGCATATTAGCTGGTTGTGAGTGTTTTTTTCAAGGATAGCTTTTTTAAGGGCTTTTAAGTCTAAAAAAAATCTATGAAAAAGGTTAAAAAGGTGTTTTTTTTCAAACTGTAATCGTTTTTTGTGTAGCATCGAGGTCATGGACAGAATCTGTTCTTCTGTGATAGTGAGAGCATGAAGTGTGACCCAGGTTCTGTCTTTGATTATCATCTGTACTTTCTGTGTGATTTTGAAATAAGCACAGCAGATATTTTGAAAGAAAAATGTGTGATAAAAAAATCTGCCTCCCTTTTTTTTTATTCCAGTGACATGGGGTTATTAATGAAGAACAGTTTTACCTGCATTGTACAAAATGAGCAATTTAGCTCAATTATAGCAATCCAGCATTTCCCAGTTTGCCATAGATTGCAGTCTTAAAAGTCTCCCGATCCCCCATCATCCGGACTGATGACGGAACCCGAGACTTTTCTATTTTCTTCACTATTCTATTCTATTTCAGTTCATTAAAACTAATGTAACAAATGAATCCAAAATCTAAATGAAAAGCAAAACTATAGAGACAGAATCAGACATTTGCTTTTCTTGTCTGAGCTTCTCAATGTTTGTCAAAACAGAGCGAAACACCAACTAAGATGTGAAAACACATTAACATTGATATCCTGGCTGACTTACAGTCATTAAGAAACCGTATCACTGCTAAGTGGTCACTAACCGTCAAAAACATACATGCATCCTGCAAATCATATAAACATGTGTGCTGCTTTCTAATAAGACACTCTTTATAACTTGAAAACTAAACTAATAGCTTTATTAATAAATCATTTGCTAATGCTTTATATATGAGATAGCAGAAAATGAAAGATGCTCTATTTACTGATGGTTTTTTTAGCCCTCAGCATGAGATGTTGTCTTTGCAGAAAACCCCTCCATCCAATGATTGTTTAGATCACTTATCTAATGGGAATGTTTTTGGTATCTGTGCAAAATCATTGTATTCACAAGACATTTCCATACCATACCATGTACGAAGGATGACTCTCACACAGACGACCCAAGTTCAAATCTTTTCAAAATGTAAAATTAATTATAGCAGGACTGGTAACTCAAAATATAATGCTAAACTTATGTGTGAAACTATTGAAATCTGTACAGGTTTTCAGACTAAGGGTGAGTTTATTCCCTTATATAAGAGAAAGCAGATTGTCTGAAGGTGGAGCCACATTATTTTAAACATCAGCAATATTGACAAAGTCAAACCGATGATGCAGCAGTCGCCCGTCTAGACGTGGATCAGCATACAGCAGAGAGAATTCTCAAAAACACTCCAGTAGTGGCTGAAAAACAAGTAATTTAACGGTCTGTCTCTGCATCACATTTTAGAAATCCAAACTCAATCAAATATGGTTAAAAAGTCTGCAGTTCAGGCCAAAAACAAAAAAGTTCATTATGTTTTTGCTGCAGGACAAACTTAACATCAGATGAGCTGAGTCACCGTCTCACTTTAAAACACTGTTATAAAGCACATCTGTACAGACAAGGATTTGGATAATATAATATAGAACATTTTAATGTTGTTGATTATACTTTGCATTTTGTATTTTACCATTTGATCTTGCTTCTGCATGGTTTGCTGTCTTTGCAGCTGCATTATTAATTCCCCTCCTCCTCCTCCTCCTCCTCCCTCTTCGTCTTCTTCTTCTTCCTCTTATTGTTGTTGCTGTTCTGATGGGAAACATTTTGATGCTCAAGGCTTTTCTGATTCCAGGTTGCATACTGTGAATGAAGGAATGTAGAGTGGTAGCTGGGTTATTCTGGTCCCACACTGAATAAACCACTCTGAAAAAAAAAAAAAATGCACACACATTTTAAACACCTTGTTATTCTTGCTGTATTGTATTGTACTGTTCTTACCTTGACTCTTACAGTATTTATTCCACATAATGCGTTTTGTGGGTCATCGTTGTCAGTCGCTGATGAAATGCGTTTCCCTCCTTTGCATAATGCTGTTAACACATTTCTCGTTCCTTTGCTGGTTTACTGTCAAAACAAGTCATCTGGGTTACTCCTTTATCAGCTCCCCACTCAGCACTGCTACAGATAAATCCCTCTAACTCTTTTTTCCATGCTGCTTATCACTTACTGTGCCATGATGTGGTCACAGCACATACAGCAAAAAGAAGATGAATCTGCTCGTCTGCAGAAGTCACTGGTGCAGATATGCCTGAATTTTAAATTCACCTTCGAAAGCAGCTTTTTTTTTCTTCTTTTTTTTTTTTAAACCCTGCTAGCAATTAAAGCTGCCAAAGTGGATGTGTGCCGTTTTCTCACTCAATAGATTCTAGAGGTGAGAAGAAAAAAAAAACTGACTTTATTATTTTTATTTTGACAGGGCATCCTGACACCATCCTGATCTTTTCTGAAATGAGCAATGATTTTCTTTTTTTTTTTTTATTCTAACATGTACACTGTGAATATTGGACATAATTCGACACACTTTTGATGGAACACATGCACTTGATGAGTAATAATGTCACTGTGTTAAAATCTATGTTCTTAGTCAGCTGATCCACCACTCTGGTCCAGACAGAAATATCCCTATTACATATTTCTGTAAACTACTGGAAATAGTTTGCCACAAAATTCGAGTTCTCCAGAGGTCAGAGCCTTCTGACCTTGGTCATCCTCCTCTTCTTGCACCAGGAGGTGGAGATTTTTGGCTTTTAGTGAAACATATTATTGGATGGATTAACATAAAATACTGCACATATATCCACGGTGCTAACCAGAGGATGATTCCTGTAACACCGATGAATCCCTAAACTTTTCTTCGTTCGGTCACTTATCCACAAAATATCTCACCAGATCTGGAACAAACACGATTCCCAAAGGATGTATTTTATGCACATTTGCACATTTAAGTGTGTTTTTACTTGGTATGCATACTTAGATTATCCCAAATATTTCCGATCCGATATTTTCCAAAGAGTTCAGCTTTGAAATCATTTTAAATAGCTTCATAAATATTTTACGAAAGCTGGACGGAGGAGGTATTTTATTCAGAAGCATTTATAAACAATGAAAGCCTCAATCCACCCAAATTAAACAAATCTTGCCTGGGGTCTGTTTGTAATTAATTAGTTGTCCAAGTCGTAGCTGTGCTGCTGCACATAATGTACAACTTCAGTTTTTAAGCAGACAACAGTGTCAAAATTGCTGCTTTAAACACACAAAATAGTGTCGTTTGATTGTTTAAAAAGTTCTTTTCAGAGGCGCTAGCATTTAGAAACTATCGCCTTGACCTACTTACTGTTTTTCACCCAGAGCAACTATTCTTCATCTGCGGTGTCTCTGTGGCAGACATTTAAATTGAAATAGCCCTTCCTGCTCCCTGAAAACTGCATCTAGCATGCTTCAGAGACTTTATTTTTCATTTGCGCGAGACTATCTAACCTTGTGACAATCACATTGCCACCCATGTGTGTAATAGTTGTTTGGACATCATTTCAGAAGATGGAAGTTAACGTCCCCAAACATGTTTCTGTTTTTGCTGATACAAGGTCGCACTCGTCAGGAATCTATACATATATTAGCATTGCAACATATCTGCACATTTGAAGTTAATCTACGGTTTGAGTAACTTTTTTTTTTCTTCATGTGATACATTTTACAAAGCGTATGGAAAGCTTTCTTCAGGACATGCTTGTCATGAGCCCTTCAGGCTCTATTGTTTCATGGACAGTATCTTGCCAAATCACGCGTATGCAGGTGTGCGTGTCCTTAGCAGAGCACCACAATATGTTTGGATGATTTCAGGGCACGAGGCATAAATGTGTGTTATAAATTTAGCCAGTGTCTTGGCCTTCCCTCTCCTCTGCGTCTCCCCCCCCGTTGACCAAGGCCAGGTCCCTGCTGATGGAGAGAGTGGGGGGGAGGGTCAGCTCTGGCAGCAGGAACAAAGTGGACTTGACAAGTGTGAAAGATTTAGTGCTGGGCATTTAGAGTGATCATCTTTTCCCCTTTGTCAGCAGGTAGAGAAATTTCTCCGCCCTTATGGCGTCCTTGAGTCAGGTTTGATGGCACAGGGGGAAATCCTGTCTCGGTGCATGTCTCCCCCCCCCTCTGCTGTGATGTGGAGGCCGGTCGGGTACATTGCCCTGTTTATGGCTGTTATTTCTCAAAGCGCGATGATTATTATTACCTCAAAACCTCTGTTCCGACTTCCTTTTTTTGTCTGATCTGCACTTTTACGGATTTATAAATAAGACGGGAAGTAATACAGGTCCATAGGGAAGATAAGAGTCTAATCTGCAGATGGTTATCAATCTAAAAACTATTTCTGTCCTCTCGAAATGAATTACCATGCTTTTGTTGTCAAGTTATATTTCAACCCTTTTCTTCTTATTCCATTTGCTCTCGCGCTCCACAACTCCCCGCTGTATTATATGGTTTAATTTTCCTGAAGAGCAGCAAATGTTACACTTCAGTGGAATTTTGAGGCCTCTTAAATCCCAGAGACTGCGCCTCATAGATTTCAGTAAACTATGAAATTAAATATGAGACCTCCTGTGTGAATTGGATTTAAATATCCCTATTACTCTGGAAAATGAATAAAAAAAAGCGAGATTAACTTTTAAATGATGGTGAGAATCGTACAATGCTGCCGCTTAATAATTAGGTCATTAGTGCAAGTATGATGCTTCATAATCCATCCCAGCGGCGGGCGTGATAAGACGGATCCATATCACCTTGTTATCAACACTCCAGAGATGCAACGATGGCTTTTCTGCACAAACCCTCCCGGACAGAGAGAATAAACAATATTGAGATGTGATTCCACCTCAGTTACTTGCCAAGGGTCTCGATATGATGGATTAAATGAGATAAATTCAAGTGAATGTTGAGGATGGTGGACACATGGATGAACCCCATTGGGCCATGAAGCTTTGTTTTTCACCCAATTACCATTTGACTCTTTCTTTCACTTTTTAAAATTTTTTTTTTTACTCTGTTTCTAGACAAAATATAATGATAAAAAAACACAGATAATACAATGAAATAATATAAACCTTTAGCAGTACTACTGCAAAGCATGAGCACAGAGTTCCTCAACCTGAGATATCATTATGCAATGGAAATAAATATTAACTGAAGCACTCAGAATTAATGAACTCTTATAAAGTTGTATTAATAAAGCGAAGTGAATATTGCTTTAACTTAGCATCAAGGCTCATCATTTCAAATATTAAAATATTATTAGTGTGTGAGGCTTTTACACGCTGCACATTTAGACTCATACTTCCATTGGAGAGGGAAGCACCTGAAGTAAGGCTTCAGTAACTTAAAATCAGGCAATAAAACAGTCGCTGTGACAAAGTCACATCTGGAATCACAAGCCCTTAAGTGCTTCTTATAATCTCTTTTCATTAGCAGCAGCAGATTATTCTCTTCATGCTGCAGGTGTCCTCCTGGGTCCAGTTGTTAAATATAATTCAGCCATCAGATTTGCTCCAATACACTGTGCTGTAGAAGGCCTTCTAACTGGAACAACAACAAATGCATAGATTTACACTCGCTTTTGGAACCAGAACATTCTGGAACAATATTTAACTCCTGTATGTAAGCAGATGGAAAGCTGACAAATCCATGGTGGTTTGCCAATTTTACTTCAATATAATTCTTTTTTTTGGGGGGGGGGATATACTGTATTCACACCAGGGATCAACAACAAATATACTAGTTCAAGGTAAAACAGTGCAAAACAAGTGTTTATTTTTTCTTTTCTTTTTTTTTCATTTAAAAAGAAAAATGGATAAAACATGCAGGCAGAAGTTCATACGGAATGCCTGTAAGCGGATTTTGGAAGGTCGATCCTTCAGAAATGTATTTGATTTCTAACAGGAAAATATAGTTGTAATCCAAAACAATGAAAAGCCTAAATTTGGTCACGTGACTGTGTCATACAGGCTGGTTCAGACAGCAGACTCACATGACAAGGATGGACGATTCACCAACCTGGAAGTGTTGTCTTTATTGAAAAATTCTGTCCCAGAGTGCCTCCCACAAAGCCTTTCTAGCTGGTGGCTAACATGCACACAAAAAACTAAAAAAAATCTGTGACTACTTTAAGGAAAAGATCGGTGACATTTGGTTTCAGACGGGACCCCGACTCCTGTTTCTCCAGTCTTGGCTTAATAAACTATATTAGGCTGCGCAGTTACTCAGATGGAGGTACATGCAATGCTATTGGGTATCATACACACACTAAAGAGTACATGCTATGTGTGGATGAGATGCAGAGGGACGTGCCAATATGGCTGAATTTGACTTGCTGGGAATGAGGCCAGGCTCAAATAGCCATTGCTTTCCATCCTCCTCCAGGATTACCATGACCTGGATGAATGAGAATCTACAAAAAAGCTTTGCTCTCCAGCCAACCATCATTTGGAGTTGTAATGTATCATCACAGAAACATTTGCAGGATCACAGATTCTCTGAACACAGACAGCTCCTTTGTGAAACTTTCTCACAAGAGGTTCCAACCTCTCCCCTCTTTGGTCTCCACACAGAGGTCAAAATGCAACACGTATTTTCTAAAGTTCATCTGAATGGGAGAGAGCTTTTAATGTGGCGTTGCTCAGATTCTCTCTTGCCAGAATTCTGCAGAGGTGGACCAACAGAGCAAATCCCACATCCTTTCAGCCAAAGTCGAACCCAGCAGTGAGGCAGTCTTGACTGGCAGTGACCTTTGAATTGGCCTCAAGAAACAAAGAGCAGATTTCCTCCTGACCGCTTTGGGGCTTGGAGAGTAGATGGCCTCCAAACTCCTCCTGATAAGAGGTTATTGCTGATGCATAGACAAGATAGAATTTGTTTAAAGCAATTCTTTGCAGCGGAAGATACTGTAGAGAGAAAAACCTTTTGAGGAGCTCAACAGATCAGTGCATCGGAACGTCTTGAAACGCAGCCATTTGGTTTTACTGTTATTATTTTTAATATTGGTACATGCAGGTATTTGCACCATAGACAGTCTGCACAACCTTTTGCAACCTTTCAGAGTCAAACCGTGCATTTCTGTCCCCGAGTGCATCCCACCTGTATCCCTGCTCACCTAAAATAGTGCAAAAGCATTTTTTTATTTCGGTCAATACCATGTTTCCTTAATTTCCTTGTACAAACATAGTGTCTCAAATCATACATCCTGAATGTTTTTATGTAACCCAGTGGGCCTTTGCTGTCTGTATCCTATCATCTAATCTCGATGCTGTACCTGTTTCCAATGTACAATTTTCAAAATAGAGTGAATAATACTCCATGGAGAAAAGAGACACACAGCAAGAAAGCAGCATCGTTCCATCTCTCGACAAATTGAATTCCCCCTCAGGGATCAATAAAGAGTTAAAATGGTAGCGAAGGCTAGATTTCATTTACTATTTGCACTTGATGAGGCTTATCACAGGAAAAATAACAGGCTGCGTCTGCAAACATGTCATATATTTAACCATCAAATGATGAAATATATACAATGTGGATTTTACAGCAGTAGCAAAGTTGTACTCGGAGTAAAGTATTGGGCATAAAAGTACTACAAGTCCTACATATTACTCCTAAATACTACCCCTTTACTGGCATGTCAACACTATATATATATATATATATATATATAAATATATATAGATATATAAATATATCTGTCACACTAATAAACTAGAATGGCACCTATAGGCCGAACAGTCTTTTGTATACCATCTAGCTCCACCCCTCCACCAAGTTTTGTGGAAAATTGGTTCAGTAGATTTTTTTTTCTATTTAGGGATAAAAGGGAAATTAAATGTTCAAGAATGTGGAAAAAAGAATTCCTGTATCTATCCGATTTATCTGGATCCTACCAAAGATGAATGAGTTCTTTTCTGGCCTCATCCTGCAAAATCAAACCAACCAACCAAAGAAGAAAAAAAACAGACAATGGTAAAAAAAAAAAAAAAATCTCCTTTGCAGAATTTAAAACATAAAAATGTGTGTTGCATTGCAGAGTAATCGCCCTTGCACGGGTTGCCGTGCTTGGTGCAAAGGTTACTAGTTCAAGTTGTGTTGAAAGACTCCCGAGGAAAGATGCTGAATAATGCAACGATAAAGCTGCTCTGTGGCCAGCAGCAGACTGGTTGTACTGGTGATGAGAATCGTACTGGAAGGTACAGATAAAGGAAAGCATCTGACAATATGTCAGAAAGTGGGAAGAGAAAGGTAAAATAATCCAAAGAATACTGGCTTCTTCTTATTATCCAATCCTATATACTACTTGAGACAGAACGTCATATCTTTTTACAATCTTTGGACATACTGTAGTGGAAAATCTTTTTGAGAGAATGTCTGTAACGACTCTTTCCAGCTCATGGGGTTGAACTGGGAGGATATTAGACACTGGCTTATTTTCTGTTCATGTAGCTCCTGAAGCAAACACATCCACTTCAAGGGAGATATTTAAAAGTAAATGAAAGCAGCGAACCACTCCAAAACTAAATATGATAAACTGTTGTGCATGTATGCTCATTGTTAGCACTCAAAAGACATGGGTTGAGATATTTTCCATCTAGATTTGATTTGACAAGTCCAAGTTTAAGACGCCTGAACAGGATGAATCGAACCATGAGATACTGTATTTCCACAGAAAGCCACTACTTCAAACTGCATTTGAAATATGGGTTTAAAACAAGGAGGAAAAAAAAAAGATCATTATAAATATGGGGAAACGCTATAAACCGTCCTCAAAAGGAATTTTTATGAGTCTGGGATTTCTAATAAAAATCAGTTTGAGATTCAAAAAATAAGGGTGCTCTTTGTGAGCTGTTGGGGAGCTCTTCAGCGGTCCACTTTGAATTCCTATAGTGGAGCACTGTCTTTGAAACGTGCTTCATGTTTCAAACAGACAGCCCATGAAATGAAAGAGTAAGCATCGGATAAAAGAGGCTCAGTGTTGATAATGGTTAGAAAGCAAAGGCGGCAGGAAGCAGCCAGCTATGTCTCATTTGGGCCTCATTGGAACCAAACAGACAATGGGCCATTAAATTGTGACATGTTTACAGCTTCCTGCCACGTGTGAATGATGTACCGTGTATTGTGTAACATCTCAAGGCAAAATGACAAGCTAAAACCGCAGCACTGTAATATAGTGAGAACACGCAGATTCAGCAGGAAACCAAACTATGACAAGTGGATAAAGCCTAAATGGCTACATAAGTCTCTCTTGTCATTTATATATATATATATATATATATATATGCTCTCCCATGTTATCCATCATGGCAGTGACTGGAACCAGTATGAAGCTCAGGTCAAACCAGCAGCTATACTGTAGGCCCTTTAAGGGAGTGCAGGGAGAGGGATACATGGCCTGTTTAAAGGTGATGTAAACAGGCCCTGATGGATGAAGGACTCCCGTCCATCCGTCATCCCTCCTCTCTGAAGGGCCTTAATCTTCCGCAAACACAATCCCTCCACCGCGCCCCTCATCTCTCCTGCCTTGTCTCTCAAGTCCTTAATATCCCTTTGTTTGGGGACCTTGTTCCTGCAGTAAGCAAGTCACTCTCACTGGACGGGAAGAAATGACTCTGTCTAAAGGTGAACGCTCCGAGAAGCGTGGGGGTGGAAGGAGTTTTTATCGATGTAGCAGGCTCATTGCTTATTGCTGCTTTGACAGGAATAATGCAGGAGCAAACATTTGTTGACATGTCATTAATTGATAGCACTCCCAACTGCTATGCTCTGCTATTGGGCAGCTCTCTGTACAGTGGTGGATCTAGAATTTTTCTATATCAGGGGCCATAGAGGGGCCACCTTTTTTTTACAGAGGGCCCAACTATATGTCCAACATTCATGCACATGTCCTTATTCAGTAAGATGTATACGCAGAATATTTCACTGTCATTCACTGTTTGCTGTTGGCTCCATAGCTTTTAGTAAATACACACATTATTGAATGTATTATGCAAATTGAGCCTTTTTCAAGCACATTGTGTTCATCAAAAAAGTTTAGCAATTATTGAATTTTAAACTAGGATGCATAAATAAATATAAAATATAAGACATTTTTTTCCAATTATCTAATACATAAAATAATTCTTTTTTTCTTTTTTTTACATAAAAAAAAATACTTACATACTATATTACAGCATACACAACAGTTTAGAGGAGAAAAACTTGACACAGTCAAGTATTCAAGTTGTAAACAAACAGAAAAAAAAAGACGGACAGATGACAGGACAGGGGCACTTCAGGGGCCAATCAGATTCCAGCTGGGGCCAGTGTCCCTCTGGCCCCGCCCCTGGATCCGCCCCTGTCTCTGTATTATCTGACCTGATGGTTTGTCTGTACAGCTTTCACTCTGTCTTGACTCACATAACAGAGAGATAGAATTTCTCGCCCGAGTTGAAATTTTTGAACTTGAATTTGCGTCTGCTCACGTCTTTCCATTGACTTTGCATTTAATCGCGCCGCACGAATAATTTGCTTCGTGTTCGGCGTGAAAGCAGCATTAATTTGCGGGTTGGCTCCTCCTCCTTGCGTGGCGAGAGCAGCTTCGGGCAAGTGAGCTAGACTTTAGCGACCACAAATTAGCGAAACGGAGAAACAAAACCTTATCGTTTGTTTGCGAACACACCCACAGCTCTGCCAACCCTGCAGGAAGTTGCCTCACTGCTGGATGTACCTGCAGCGCTTTATGGATCCATGAACAGAGCAAAGGAGAGAGACGGAAAAAAGAGATGTAACCTTGGTTGCTATGTTTTTAGCCTGGGGCCAGGGGCCACACGCCCACAGCAGTGAAATAATTACATGAAGAAAATACAGGCATATGCATGGTGTATGCAGATGCCCCCCACACACTTCTAGTGGGTCAGACATAATGATTGAGAGGTGATGTTGAAGCTTTAGCTATATGTGCAACCATATTTTCATATAATCATAATACCTTTGGACATATATCCACACTATAGTGGCTGGACTTGCATATTTACATATCATAATAGAGTGGACAATTGGCCTTAGAGGAGGTATGCTCTCTTTTTATGTCCTTATAGTTCTACTGAATATCTGTTTGACTTTCATTTGATTTGAGGCATTACTGAAGTTTTTGGCTTTCTGTCAGTGGCGTCTCTTTGTCCTTTCCGTTAAGTCTGGTGCAGCCAAATTGCTGTCTCAGCTAAGTAATGGAATACTTCAGGGCCTGATGGGAAGTTTTATAAATGGTTGCCAGGCTGGCTACCAGACATCATCACATTCTGGCTGCCAGAGCAGAGAGAGTGTTTGACTTGATAAGTTACAATATGGGTAATGAGGCTATGTTGCATATTTCAGTGATAAAGGATGATTAGGCATATTTTTTTTTCATAATCACAAATGTTCTTTCTTTCTATCAAAGTCAAAGACACACAAACAAGTTGTTGGTTTTTTTAAGTCCTTTTTTGTGTGTGTGGTGAAACACAGTTCAATGCAACAATTAGGGCCTGTCTTTGCAGTCTAATCATATTCATTTTTGAGCAAATAAACCTTTGTGTGGTCTGGAGGTCTTGTTTTACTGTTTTGGGGAGGCTGTTTGCTGTTTTTAACATGATATCGGCCTTTGTCCGAAGTGAGATTCATAGTTTAGCAAGATATGTTGAACCTAAAGCTGGAGTTTTCAATCTAACAAAGATGCCTCATTTTAACCTGGCTAGATCATCATGGTAACTTATGATGCATACATATATCGACATGTGAAAGGTGAGCATCTTACGGCGTGGACGTGAACGTCTGCTCTGCACTTCGGGGATGTTTTTTTCTGAAACATTGCTGCTGCGAGTCTTGAATGACTGCATCAGCTACAGATTCTGGCTACGAATCAAACCCCTAACAAGTGCAAGATAGGACCGCAGCCAAATGACAATTAAATGTGGAGAAGTACAACAAAAAAAAAAGAAAAAGAAAAGAGGACATTAAATGTTTTCCTCATCACAGGCGAAGTGGCCTCTCTGACAGCTGATCAGACTGGATCTTAAGCTGCTGCGCTGGTGCAGCCAGAGAGGGGCTGATGGGGGCCTCAGTGCCACCTGCTCCTCTCCTTCATCCTTTAACCTGCCTCTCATGCCCCACCAAACACTCCGATCCGTCAGTATGGACGCTCATCAACCGAGCCATTAATCGTCCATTAATCTTCATTTCTATTTGGTCCCACACGATTAACTGATATTTGGCCTAAAACACACGATGTGCTCTTTCATATTTATCCCTCTTCCCTCTCATGTGGTCCTCTTGCCAGTACGATTTATATCGTAATTATCAAGGCGTTCCCTCATGGGTCTGTTGTCCTTTGAGGGGAGAGGCGGTAGGTACGAAACCGACTCCCCGGGCCCTAGATAGATGTGCTGTTTCATCTTGCTCTTAGCTGTACAGCCATGTGAAGTGTAAAATCGCAGAAAATGCTGCAGCGCCGAAGCTTCCCCCAGGCTCCGACTCTGCAACAGGTCTTGGGAATCCATGCAAAACAAATACTAATAATACACATAGCAGTCGGCGTGACACGGCTCGTCTTTTACTTGTCTGGGAAATATGCTTGTTTTTTTTGTGTTGTTTTTTTTATTCCCAAGCTTTTAAAATGTTTAATCACGCATTAATGTGTCAGAGCAAAGTGTCTTCAGAGGGTGACATAAATATACCCCCCCACACACAGATGGAGAAGTCTAATGGCAAACAAGACCTCTCAAACGCCTTGAATAAAAACAGCTATTAGACTCTCACCGGTGACTTGCACTGCGAGGGCACGAGTATTTCATCTGTAAGGAATCCTTCCGAGTTGCTCAGCGGGTTTTTTGCGGTTTTGTGAGTCAGAGACTTGACTTTTCAAACTCTGTGGAATCAGGAGAGGTGGATTTCACTCTCACTGTTGGCGCTGCTGACATCTCCACACCGGAGGTCATCGTAAATCACTCTCAAAGTCGATGCCGCTGTGTTGTCAAAACAAGAGCCGTCTTGACCAGCATTCACCTGTCCTGTAGGGACTCTCGCATTAGCACTTTGGTTGGGCAGTGGCAATTTTTCTATGGCAGTACTCTCCAGATGGCAGCAGTATTACCTGGGAAGGTCAGATACTCATTAATCTGGATGATAACGTCTTTTACGGGGGGGATCGTGATAATCTAGGGACACATCTGTGAGTCACATGTCCCTCTTAGCACAACCAAATGTGTTGAACAAAACTACACACAGAAGAAAAAGTAGCTAAAATACTAGAACTAAGCAGTGACTTTGAGGATAAAATGTCTTCATACTAGTGAAATTATTGAAAGATCATTTCACTTGTCAAGAAAAATAAGTTCTTCAGTCTAGAAATAACTAGGCAAAAATAAAAAAAAAACTTGTAAATGACATTTAAAACGATATAATTAATCTATATTTCCAGATCTAAGATTTGAAATCTTGGCAAGTACAGAACAATTTGCCGTTCACTTGATGTATGGGGCTTGTAAACGAGTTAATGTGAAACACGGCATCCCTCAAAATAAGATTTACTGTTGCATCTAATGTAATTGGGCTGTAGCAGCTATAATCTAATTGCTTCATTGCATCAGTTTAGTTGTTCTTCATTCGTCATCTGCACAACAATTACGGCGAAGCAGTCGGTGGAAAAAGTCCATGTTCTCAGGCTCGCTCCAACGATGCTCGTGTGCAGTTTAGGGTCACCTATGTCGCGTGTTGTTAGACTGTGTGAGGAAGCTGCAGCGTCCACGCAGACGTGGGGAGAGCATGCAAATTCCAGACAGAAAGGCCCCGAATGCAGGATTCGAACCCAGACTCTTTGAGATGCAGCTGAGTGTGCTCGGAGCGGGAAAAGACAACTGCAAATATTTAATCTGTTGTGTGTGTGACATGCAAGTGAAAAATGACAGAAGCATAAATGGTTGTTTGTGACTGTGTGTAAGTTGTGTGAACTGATGCACATTAGCAAGGTATTTGGAAACAGAGCGAAGTGAGAAAAATGACAATAATTTATGGAAAGACCATAAAAACAATCAATTATGGACCTCTAATGATTGCTTGGATGGTTTTCCTGATGTGCCATCTTGCAGTTGTGCAAATAATGACTGTAATCTACCAGTGGCAGAGGCAGAGGTAAGCATGACAGCTTCATACTGCTGCAAAGAGAGGTCGGTTAGAAAATGTTGATTGTTTTTTTTCTGCACCGAGCATGTGACACTAATACCTGAGAAAGTGATTCAAGTCCCATCTCTTACCAGCAATCACCAGTTTCTTTTTCCTCAATCAAGTCGTTTGGATTCTCTGTGCTTCAGTCGACACTGACGAAAGAGTTGGCGGCTCGGAAAACGTACATTTAGATCAGGAGAATGAAATGTTTTGTAGACACTCAACAAGTGTACATGTCATCTGTGTCTTTAGCTGTGTGTGTTACATCCCACATTTCATTGCTGTGTGCTGATATAAGAAAAAAAGGAAAATGAACCAAGAGTTTCTGGTCTGTCCGGGCTTTGTGAATGCCTGCTTCTGATCCCATCTAAAATCAATCTGAGGTATAAATTTAGATCCCCAGCCATTAACGGACAGATTCAGACTCACATTCTGTTATGTGCATCCATAGACTTACAGCGAGTCTAGACAGGTGGCCTAGCTTAAGCAGCACGTTAGCAGCCTCGGTGCTCCATCTGTGTCTACACACGATGTGTTCAGGCACATTATTGTGTCTAGATCACCCACATTTTGGCAGGGCTACACAGTTGCATTGTTTAAACAAGCCAATTTGTTCTGTCACATGTGCGTGGCTATAACGCCTCATGTATATGGCTGTGCTATTATGAGTCATTCTTCTCATCCCTCCTACCCATAGTGGCCATAAAGAGAATGCCTTTGTGCTGCAGCCGCATTGTAAGAAATGGAGGACAAAAGAAACATTTCGTCAATTTCTGCAAAAATGCATTCTTAGGTTCAGCCAAAATGAGGCTTCAGTAGATTAAGTTGCTATCTCTGTCCTGGTGGTTGTATGCAGGTTTCTGTTGCATTCAAGTAATGTTGGCAAGAATGGGATGAAACAGGAAAATCACCTTGAAGTCACATCTTCTTTGGGAAAAGAAGCACAATAGAAAGAATGTATAGGTTTTGTAAAATGAGCTGATTTCTTGCCAGTATTTCCTTTTATGAAAAGGGAGACATCATTGCTGCCATAAATCCTCCAACACTGCAGACTGCAGCCCCTCTTAATTTTTGACCTGATATGACTTATTTACAGTACACATATTTTGTCCTGGAAATGCAACTAACAGGACTTTCATCCTCCTTGGCTCAGCAAGAATATCAAAAGAAAACCCACAAATATGCAGAATGAATTATGGATGTGTAATAACATTCTTTCTGTAGCGAGCAAACATTACCACTGTGTCAGCTCAACTCCAAAACTAAATCAGATGCGGTGTCAGATGCAGTGTTTTAACTCAAACAGGTCATTTTATCTCATTCAATGTCTGCTAATGCAAACACACACAAAAAAAAATGTTGCATTCCAGCGGAAGGCTTGTCGGAATTCATGGTTGGGGATTTAAAAATGTTATCGTTTCAACTCCACATTATGCTTGCTTGTTTTGTATGTTTTTTTTTTGCTGCTGTTTTCATGCACTTGCATGCATTAAACATGCAGGGGAACGACAAAGCATCAGTATGGGACAAGCTGGGCTGAGAACGTGTTGCACAAACCAGAATGGAGGGAAGTGTATCTGGTGAGGAAGACGAAATATTCACTGGATAAAACTGATTCTGACCCCCTGGTCAATGCTGCATGTTTTAATCAGGTATATTTTAATAGATTTTAATGGGTTGATGAATCCAACCCACAATGTCATTTTAAACTATATCTATAAATATTAGCTAAATTTAGAGTTACCAGTTCACTCATATTGCATGTTTGTGGAGTTTGGGAAGCAACTGGAGCACACAGGGAACCGACATGGAAACTCTGCAGGATTCAAACCCAGAACCTTCTTGATCTGAGGTGCTAACCGCCCTCTCCACCAACAACAAGGGTAAAAAAAAACAAAAAAACTGCTGCCTCCAGCAGAAAGTTTCTGCACATGTGCAGACAGGACAGACTGTGGACACATAATGTTTTCAGTTTACTCTTACTTGAGTGAAATTAATTTGTTTTATTCAAAGACAGCGCATCAATAATCAACTTAAAAACATAAGTAAAACTCAATTTTTAAAAAAAGTATCGGGATCTAGATAAAAATCATTTCATGCAACCACTTGACATAATAAAATTAAGTAAATTCAACAAAATGGCAAAATGATTACTTATATCTGCAGGTGTGAACTTCAAGGTTCAACTTCAGCCTATCATAATCAAAGTGCATTGTAGGTGTGTAGTTGTTGTTATTCTGGCTAAGCTATTGGCTTCTTTTCACCCTATTTGAATGTCTGACTCTGCATTTCAAGTCCTGTCACACTTCATTTGAATTTGCTTGCTGGACACCTGAGACCCAAGTCGTAACAAGCTGTATTCCTTCTTATCGTATGAATCATTCAGTCTACGTCCTCTTTTGTTGTGCCTTAGTTAAATGTCATTTACACAGCGATGCTACCACAGCTCTACTCATAGTGATTTTTATTTAAGCAGACAAAGCAGTTCTTCCTCTGGAGGATTTTTTTACCTTTAGAAGATATAAAATCCTATCTGTTTGCGTTAAGCCTCCCTGAAATCACACCCGATTTCCCCCCCTAGTCGGGGTTCCTGTGGGTTCACTGTGTTACTCAAGGACACTTTTTTACACCATATAACACAATCCAACCCATGGCCTTCCAGTTAGACAGCTTTCCCTCTCAGTGCGGTGCCCCCCCCCACGGAGCGCTTCCTCTGTGTAACCGGCACAAATCATCCAAAATCATCTAAAACCTAATCCAGCATTTGCTGATGGGATGAAACAAGTTTTTCGATACAGTGAAAGTTGGGAATAAAGGAGCCTCGCTGAGGGCGGTGAGTGCAAAGGGTGAGAAGAATGAGTCACAAGTTGCTTGTTTCACTCCGTTGGCAACAACAATCTGTCAGACAGCTTGCTGGGATTCATTCAGTGTTTCATTTGAATATACACCAGGCCGAGGAGGAACACCTTATCAAGGAGATGTGAGCAACTGTGATAAATTTTCCTGTATCAAGCTGCATTGAGCTGATAAGCACGCAAAATTTGTATTCTCCCTACATGCCTGCTCTAATTAAAAAGAGTCTCTCAGGTTTCAGCCAGTCACCATTTGATGTGTTTAATCTTTGTAAAAATGACACAAGTAGTTCACAATTTTTTTTTTTTTTTGGGATAGATTTTTCAGTTCCCAGAGCAATAAATAAATTTATAAATAGAATATCACATTGATGCATGCCGTCTTTTTCCCCTGACCACCCTGTCCCCTGCACATGGGAGGAAGCCCATCATCATCAGTATTCAGCCCGACTCTTCCTCTCCTGTCGCTTCTCACAAAGGAGCCCTCGGGCCATTATTGGTGAACCTCAACCCACATGGGACCTGTTGGTCCCCCTGACACCTGTCTGCCTCGGGTTGACCCCAGTCACGCCATGGATCATGCTACAGTGCCTCCAAGTCTGGATCTGTCGGCATAGTCAAGACACTGACAGGCAGCTACCATTGGCCAACATGCAATGGGCTTTTGAAAACAAAGGAAACCTTCCAGAGAATGAAATAAAAAAATATATATCACCAGTTAAGATCATATTTATTTGAACAAGTCTGGTCACTTTCACGGTCTGGTTGATTATTGATCGTCAAGCCCTTTAGCTGAGAGATACACTTAATGGAATTAAAAAGTTTTCCAGAATTGACTTGGAAAAGGCCATGGTTGTAACCAGGGAAGTCACGTCGGAAAACAACAAGACAGAAGTCTCTGCCAAGACGAATCAATAGCTATCACCATCTGCAGCGTATGATGTCGAAATCTTTATTTTCTCCCTGTCAGTTGAAGCATGTAAAAGACTATTTATTTGTGTGTAACGTTATTTAAGAGGACCTTGAAAAAAGTCACCAGAAAACCGAAGAAAGCATCGCAGTAATTATGATTTAACCTTGCATTTGTTTCAAAAACTTCAAGTTAAGCATCTTAGCCATTGTACTACATCATCTTTCTGCAGGTTTAGCAGTTTACACTACATTTAAATCTGTTTAAATGAGGCTTAAATTTTCCTATTGAGATAAGATGGTTTACAAAGATTTAAAGCTGTGTGAATATTTCACAAATGTGCTTTGTCGATATTTTGGAAAAGTGCCTCAGGCTTTCATTTTTTGAAACCCATGCTAAACCCATAAATATAATTAAAGAGTTTTAGTTACAAATGAATATCAGCTTTTCAAGCAGATCATAATTAAAAATATACACGCTTGTTTTACAGCTGTTTTTAACCAAAAACAAACAAAAAAATACTGATGTAGAAAAAGATTTTATAGCATCAGAAATTAAAATAAGAATAATAACATAACCGTGTACTAAAAGACAGTCAGTGAACTGGATTTTACATTTAATACCTTTATCTCTTACTATTCTTTACCTGGTGTTACCTTGCTGCATACTTTCCTGCACACAGTCACACATCCTGACTCTGCCAAGCAACACCAGCAGGAACTTTTCTGCTGATGAAGCAAACTGTTGGCTGGTTCCACATAGCGAGCTATGAAAGTCACTCTCCGTCCTAAATGCACGTCGTAATTTACTATGCAGCTGCTGCGGGAAACACAAGCTTGAGTGCCTTTTCAGTTTTCACCACTGACGCGCGCCGACTTAGGGATTCAGGTAATTTGGGTATAAAGGTGATTTTCCTCATCAATTAATAAAGATCATTTGCATGATGTCTGAAGGTAAATATCTTGTATATTATATGAAGACATAGAATGCAAACCAAAACCACTTTACAGCAAGTTGAATTCATACCTGATCTGTCACCCTTAGCAAAGGTTTCATAAATCTTGCCCAGGTTCTTTGTGGATCCTGATGTGTGGATCACAACATGGTCTCTATATTCATCCACAGAGATTATCTACATCTCCAACACAGCACCTCCATTCAATGTGTTGGTATAGCTAAATCTCAAGCAATGTTGGATTCATGCACACATGTCTACTCAATATATTGTAAACATGAATAGATTTGCATTATGTTTATTCCCTTATACAGTTTCCTGAATCATTAATATGTCACAAATGAAACAAAATGACCAAATGGTTGTGTTTGATGTGTACATATATTAATTACAGATACTGACACTGATATGGATTTTTTGGCCAGCGCACCGTTCCAGTAATTAACAGGAAATGAAGTTGTGTTTTCTTGACGTTAGACCGTCTCCCTGTCTGCCGCAATGTCACCAGATTCCAGATACCGATGTCCTCTGCATTTTTTCTGCAAGGCGACATTTCCCCAGCCATTTATCAAGGGTCCTCTTTTCTGTGTACAGTCTGTCATGTCACACTCGCCTCTGCAGCCAGGATGTGAGGCGCTGCAGGACTCATGCTGTAAGGCCGGAGCGTCGCTTGTGTCGTGAAGCCGCGGCCCCTAGTGAGAAATGACACTCAATTTGTTTCCCATCATGCTACCTGGGCAGTCACGTATGATTAACGTACCCCTGCCAAGTGACCCGCAACATGTTGTTCTCCCATTTTGACTTGGGCCTGCTTGGGCAGTCACACCACACGCAGCCCCCCCGACTCCCCGAGCGAGTGGAAAACTCTCGGATCTAACCTCACACGTTTTTTTTCTGCTCCACTCACATCTGGCAGAGTCTGCACTTGTAACGTCATTTAGAAAACTCCTCCGAAACCGTCGGCGAGGCTTATATGTGTAAGTATTTGCAGTTCAGCCCAGTGGAGAAAACATTTTCTGACACCATTACTATTTGAACACGGCATCATTTCAAGTGCAAGAGTCGTCAGATGACTTCTTTTCACCAACTGGATGGGATAAGAGGAAAAAAGACATTTTAACTCATGCATTCTGTGCACGAACAATGGTAAGATGCGTTTTACCAAATGTAATGTGATTAAATATGAGTGATTCTGGTTTTGATAGATTCAAAAAATGAAAGGGAAATGTGGAAGGAGGATGGCCAGCGTATGGAAGGCAAGGAAGCGGGGGGGGGAAAATGAGCTGGGTCTCTTGCATATGTGTGAAATGTGTTCTTGTTGGCCTTTCGGGAGTAAAATTGGAAAGGCTAGATGACAGTTTGGGGAGGCACAGAGGGGGAAAAAAGGAGATCTGTCTTCCGCAGAGACCTTGTCTGTGAAAATAAGATAAGGAAGGACATGCTTGTAGATCCATGGACAAAACACGGCACGCGTGTGTGCGCGCACACGCTCGAAAACACACACAACCAAGACTTCCCAAAAATTAAAAGAAGACCCAAGAACTGAAGAGCTGAAAGAGGGGTGAAAAAAATCATTGACTTGAACAGCATGAAGTCACAACTTGTGTTTGGGGAGAGGAGAAAATAGCCGTCTATGTCACATGTTAAACTGAAAATCTTTTAATATGTCTGGTGCTAAAATAAAAGTGATGTGCAGAGCTGTCGCAAACATTCATCAAATGAACATTTTCAAAACTCTCTTTGAAATTTTGGGTGTTGGAACATTTGATGTCTAGTTTTGACATAATAACTGTGATCTAATTAGAACTAAAACTACTGGATGCAAGTGCGGAGTGTATATTTGAGACACCCGTGCTTAAAAAGTCATCATAAGACATTTCAAAACTGTTAATTTTGTGTTTTGGTGACATTTGTATTTGTCCTTTGGATCATTGAAAACAAAAAAATAGAAAAAAAATAGTATATTTAAAAATAGTATATTTCTGAGGTACAACAGCCAAGCCTTGAAAACCCACATGTGGGCATGACCCCTATAAACGCTGTCTGTGAGCAACATCCAGGAAAAAGAACTTTCCATGAAGAAAAGTTAGCGAAGCTCAAAAGGTTCAAAGGGCTCAGATTAGAGTCACACAACAAGATTAGAAGGAAAAAACAAACGGTAGGTAGAGGCAGAGAATATTCTCTGAATATTCCTTGAAGGGGGGAGGAGGAAAATGCTGTGCAAGACATGAGAGACTAAGCAGAACCTAATTTAAATTGTGCTATATTTTAGAGGTACAATGGAAAAGAAAAGACCACAGAGGATTCGCTCATCAAACAACCCAGGAAACGTCTCCATGGGTAGGGGAAGAAAAAAGGAATAATAATTGTGTACACTCTGAAGGTCTAAGATTTGCCATTAGAATGAAAGAACTGTGGAAGCAATAATAAGCAAGGGATTTCTAACGTTATTTAAAGAAGTTCTAATCATTAGTCCATATTGCGGCGCGGTCAGAGGAGCCACCAAGGCCTCCTACTGTGAAATGAACATGTTCAAAGAGGATGAAGGTTAAATAAGTCCACTGGATAAGTAAGACAAGGAAACTGACATCCGTGTCTCCGCTCACGTTATGGCAAAAACCAAGAAATACCATTTGTGAAAAGCAATGCTGCAATTCTGAGGTGCAAAAATGTACGTTTTGAAACGAAATGAATTGTGAGCTCATGACTAAAAAACAAACAAACACATTTGGGTGATTTCATGGACCAAAACTGCAAAAAAAAACTGCTCAAAATCCATCCAAATCTCACCATGCGGTGGAAGGTGATAATCAAGTGTCGGTCAGCTGCTAACGCTCCAGATGTCCTCGTGTTAGCCAACATGGAGGCCTCTCCAGCTTTCTCACACAATCTGTGGCCTCCTTTGCACCACAGCCCAGCGCATCTCTTTTGATCTCCTCCTCCTTAATTAACACTTACTTCAAAACCAATCTCAACACATCCTTAAATACTTGCATTGCACCGAGCGTCCTTTAAACACAACATGGTGGTTTTTTGCATCTCGGTTTGTTATTACAGTCTATATTTGGACCCACCCAGAGAGAAGAGAAAATTCATACTGACTAATGTGGTTTGTCTTCATACTTACAGATCTGTTATTTTCTGAACAAGCAAAACACAGGCTGATTTTCATTGCTCCCAGAAATAACCTTATGAGTCATGGGTGATATGGCTTTATCAGCTAGGTCCTGGCTGTTCATATAAAACAATACAACACGCAGAATTTGTATGAGCACTTTAAATACGGTATTGATTCTGCAATATATCCAAGTGCTCCCTTTTTATTGGTTCTCTCACAGCAGGCTTTGAAATATGCCACAGACCTCTTATCACACAGATTAGAATGGATTGCTTTTAATATTACCTCCAATGACGGGTCTTTGTTCCAAATGGCCATTTTCCTTCACTGCATGATAAGTCAGCTTTCATTTGACAAGACATTTGCTCTGGTTTATGAAGCACAAACTGTGCATAAAGTTTCAAATTGAACTTTGGGGGAACATTTTTAGGATATTTGTGGGGATTCGCTCGGAAAAAGCAAATTTCTAGATCGCTCCGAGCGTTTCTCCTTTCTGTTGCATTTCCATCTCTGCCATTAGTCAAAGTGGTCTAATTTAAACAAGGGACACTATATTGGGTTTTGTAAGATAAATGACCCATCTGACAGTGACCCACAGTGGGTAATGTAGGGAGAGGGTTCAGTTACAAGCTTTTAGAATTCAAATATCCTGCTATTTTTTTTTCTCCTCAGATCAGGTTTGACATTGGATATGAGATATAGCAACATAACATAAAGAGTTGCTTTTCTGAGCTTCTACATTGCACCAGTCGTCATTCTGACTGATTAGGTCTTTTTTTTTTACAGTATATCTAATTTTATGATCAAATAGATAAATTTATTATGTGTGCTGTTTCCATACAATACTATAAGTCTGAAGATGTAATGGATGGTAAAACCGCTGGTAAAAAGTCGCTGGGTCGTCATTTTTCAGTCTTCAACCTTTCAATCTGGGAATAAGTATGTTAAACTTTATGTGTTATCCTTGATATTCATTTATATTTATTATAAATAAATAGTATAAATGAATAAATAAAATAAATTCAAAGGAAGCGGCCCCGGACTTAGACCTCTCTTCTTCTTTCTCAAAAACTTGTGCCTATCTTACCCACAATGCAACTCACTAGACTTCCCTGGCCCTGCTGTTTCTTCTAGTCTTCTTGGTAAATCCCATTCTTTGCATGGCCCTCACGCTTTAAGATGAAAAACCATCATGCATGGATCATAAATCTATATGATTGTCAGGTGTCAAAATAGTTGCCAGGTCATTTTTGTGAAATACAATTCGCTGGTTAAGATTTAAACTCATTTGTCAAAGCAACCAGAAACCGACAACCCAATTGAATGGGCTTTGGCCCAACTGCTCTCTGCACAGGTAGATGGGCAAGTTAGCATTGGCAAAATGTCATGGAAGGATGACTTTCCACCTAGAAACGTAAATACTGAAGGCAATTTGTCACCATTCACATCACAACTGCCCTAACATCTTTGTGCTGGGTTTGTAGTTTTGAGCTCAGTTTTCTAGCTTTTCAAGACTTCTGGACTCGTAACAAAAACCAAGGTCATTGAGGCTATTGAAGGATCAGTTAAATTACAGAAATCCTTGGATTTACCTACTAACCCAACTGTGACATGCGCTTGAACCTCACTCACATTCCTCTGGAATAAAAAAAAAACTAGATATATTTGCACCTCACTATCCACACTCCTGTTGTGTTGAACTCAGGCTGCCACATGAATTTTCTTTCACCAATGGCTTTACAGTGTGCTCACAATGAGAGCATTTTGGAGCCCAGTCTCTCTCCCTGAGCCTAATCTGTATGATGGCAAAGTTGAATCATCACAGTAGGGGTTGGCTGGTAAATTAACTCCAGGGAGTTTTGTGCTGGCCTTGGAAACACACAAACAATATTTGTGTCATGATCTCCTGTGGCTCAGTGAAAGAAAACAACAGCTTTGTATTTATTAAGATGTTTTCCAGCCAAAACTCGGTAGTTGTTGCAATATAAACAATTAAGCCTTGATGTGCCTTCAAATCTGATATTACTGCCCTTAAAATATGCTCGGTGATAAGGTAATGTCAGGCTGTGAATTTTGCCCTATTGCACAACACGTTTTCATTATTTCCAAAGCAAAATGTTATTTCTCTGGATGTGCTGGTATTCCGTCAAATAAATGTCACAGAAGCCGTTGCAAAACTGTCAAGTAATAAAAAATGAAGAAAAAAAAAGGGGCTTTAAATGGGAATGAAAGAAAGAACAGACCAATCGGAGCAACATAAATGTCATCTGATTTGGAGAACTCCTATGAAGTGGCTCGCAATTATACCGCACATGTCACCGCAGACTTGTGGATAAACAATGCTCTTTCAATTTGCAATGAATCAGCCACAGACATTGATTGGAGCCAGTGTTTCATAAATGCAATTGCCTCTTTGCTTCTGATCATTGATCTGAATCTGAACGATTGTCTTTGAAATAATTTACAAAAAAAATATATATATATAATGTATATATATATTATGAGTGCCCTGAAATGTGGGCTTGATTTCCATATCGGTGTAATATCACAGCACTGATTGATTTTTGCAGTTTAACTCATGCAGAGGAAAACACCTTCAGAGACGTTGGTATCGGGACAACCGCTTTCTAATTTCTTTTTTCAGTTAATTTTCATTAATGGAATGAAGTGACACTGTAATTTCATAATGTTCAGTGTGACTTAAAAAGTCATTAGTGAAAAAAAAAAAATGGGGGGGGGGGTGTTCCAACCTTTATGACATGTCCCACATTTCCTATACACTAGCTCTGTCTGGAGGCAGCCAGCCGATAAATACATCACCAAGCAGTCTGAGAAGACATTACCTCGCAATGATATTTGTAATACGACGCTTTTTTTTTTTTTTATTTCTCATTTGGTGACAGAGAGAGGAAGGATAGATATGGTAAACAGAGGCTCCGGAGGATAATTTGACCTCCGAAAAGCAATGCCATTTATTTTCCTTCAGCTTAATGATACAAATGCAGCTGGCTTTTTATGAAGAAGTGCTGCTGCAGCCGGGCGTCTGTGTGGATTCAGTCCTGCTGCAGCATTAGGAGAGGAGCGCTTGGTGGAAGAATCCGAGGGCCAACGTCCACAACGTCAAGTGTTAGCTTTACGTGGAGCATTTCCAGTCAAAATGTGTTACTAAAATAACATTTACTGTCAAAATGTGTTACTAAGATAAAAGCAAGCTGACATTTTAGAGACTATAAGAACAAAATAGACGTCAAGGGTTGTTCGGTCTTGGTGGAGGTTTTTCTAGTTTGTTGTCGTAGTAGATCTATTTCTTATGTGATCACCCTTGTTTTTGCGTATATATACAATATATAATATATGAAAAAGTAAACGTATATATACAGTGTATAATATATGAAAAAGTAAATTACAGATTAGGATGACATTCTGAGGAGGAAAGGGCTGAGGAAGATTAATGTCTGCGTAAATAAAATAAAAAAATAAACCATATTTAGTGGACTAATATTTATGAATAATAGTAGGTCTTGGTGAGGATGTGCCCTCCCAGTCTTTTTGCTTATGGAGCTAAACCAAAATCATATAGATCCACTCTTAAATACGCAAAGGTACAAAAGTAGCACAAACAAAACTTCAGGATAATGAACTTCCTGAGGTCCACTAAATATCCTCCTTGATAATATGACAATAACTCTGGTGGCTTGGTCTGGAAGTTATTACCTGATTACTTGATTATTAATGACAATAGCATGCTCCCTCCCTCTGAGTCCTTTCTATGTTTTCATATGGTATTCATGCCTTTTGTGCCTAAAATGTCACATCTGGACATCTCTATCCACTATATAAATCATTTTAGCTGTACTCAGCTCAGAGTTATATGAACTGAATGACGCATGAAGTTAATATCTACCCCTGTTTGGTACACTTTCAGGTCCTAACCTCACCCTGAACCTCATCAGAACTTTGGAAATAAAATTCACCTCAGCTCTGAGCTCCTTGAGCCTCTTAAGTACGTCCAAAGTCTTGTACAGGAATGAGGTTTTCTAAGACTGACACTCTCCCGTCAGACACGAGGCATTTGTGTGTTTAACCGTAATGAAAGGCCAGCATTGGATGAGCATTAGTCAGGTCAGAGTTAGAATCTAAGTCTGTGATAACTGCAGGTAACTCTACTGTTGATGAATGCTAATTTGTCTGATCATTGACAGTTCACTGAACCCATAATGGATTCTTTAGCAACCTTATCAAGGATGTTCTTTGAAGAACAGCACAGCCTGAGGGTTTTTCCTGCACTTTGACTGAGAGGACCCCCTAAAGAATACTCTTTTTTTCCTTCTTTCTTACATGTGAGAGCGCACCTTTTCACTGACTCAGCATATTTACAAAGTCCAATTAGTCCCAGATTAACTTTTGGAGTTCTGTCACTGTCATATATCAAACAAAATGTTGACACAGCCCATCTTTGTCAACAAACAAAGCCACTTAGCACGTTTATCTCCCATGCGACGCAGACTTGGATCCGTGCCCAAAAAGCACATCATTTCCCCACGCAGCATCTTCAAATAAAGACGGAGAGCCTTTCATTTGTTTTCTGCCCAGAGACGCTTATTAATCAGCCACAATATGAGTTTGATTCTTTGTATATGTGTTTGTATAATCCTAACGAGTTATGCAAATAAAATGCAGTTTGAATTCATTTTAATGAGCGAGTAACAAAAGGGCCAGAGCTAATTAACTAAATTCCTTCTCTTTGAAAAATGGGTAGCACTGACCCCCCGTTGAATATAAAACAAAGCCGAGAACATTAGAATATTCATTATAAAACATATTTATGTAACACTGTGAGGTTTATGTGACCGCGTGTCCCATGGGAGGAGCAGACAGATTGTAAGGGGGAAATATATAGTTTAAGCTTCAAAGCACAATAAGGTATATTGCATTAATTCATTCTGCTGCCTTCAGGGACTAAAGGAAGCACAGAGGCATTATGTGCTTATTTTTGCTCCATCTCTGCCTCAGTTTCTGTCCCAGTAATTTCCATTTTGAAGTTAAGGTGCTGCTGTAAAAATGTTGCCTCTGTAATAGGCAATAATAGATGAACATAGAAGAATACACTGAGTTAAATCAAGACTTTTTCCACCGCAAAGCATTTTTATTTCTTGCATCCATGAGCTTACTAACAATGCAGGAAGCTGCGATGGCCAAAGAAGACGTATGGCGCTCTCAGAGTACTATACCATAAGGTACAATCATTAAGGGACGCAACAGGATAGGATTCCAATAATGAATGCAAGGACACGGACAAGAGGAAACCATTAACACTGTGAAGAAGCGGCTTATAATAAAGGTGAGGCCAGAGTCGTGTTGTTAATAGCCACAATTATCCATCAACGAGCAAATGAGCCATCAACATTTACTGCTAGCTCTCGATCACACAAATCAGCCCTGATTGTTGGGCCACTGAGGAACAAGCTCCCTGCCACGTTTAGATCTGCTCTAATGCCAGGTACCATTCCTTAATCCCCGTGGCTTCCATTTGCACAGTCATTATCTATTGTTGTGCCATGTCTGAAGAATGGCTGAACGTTGCATCACATCTCGGCCACCACGTCTGGCACTGGCCTCATGGTCCACTGGAGAAAAGCCGTGGCGCGACAAATCTCGAAACATTTGACAACAAGGAAAATGAAAATGTGTGGGGAAAAAACTGTTTTTTTTTGTAGAGAAGCAGTTGCATTAAATACATTTTGGTTGAAGAAGTGATTCCAAATTGAGGCCATTGCTCCAAAGCATAACAGTCATTTTAAAATGTATTGTGGATAAACTCAGAATATAAATATATAATATATATAAATATAAATATAAATATATATATTATTCATTGTTAATTGGATAACTAGCAAGCGAGCTAACTTCCTAGCTGTTATTTTAACATTTAACTTGCATTAGCTTCCTCTACAGTCGGCCCAGGCTTGGTGAAACTGTTTTGGGATTAAAAAAAAAACATTCAACACATTGCCAACGACTGACCGTCCATATTTTCAGTATCTCCAAAATAAAATAGTACATAAAGTGCATTCGTTTTACAGAGAAATACAACGGTGTAGCAGTGACAGGCGATGCCGCAGTAGCTATATTCTTCTCCTATCAATGGTAAACAAGATGCAGCAACGGCAATCAGCAATGGCAATCTGCCATCGCTGCATCGAGCCAAGTTTTCAGAGAATAAACAGTTTCTCCAGCTGTTCCCAGGTGTTTGAATAACTTCCTCCGTTGAAGAGGGGGCGTAAAATGAATGAGCCCCCCTTTTAGACACAGCCTAACCCTTTGTGTCACACAGCAACGTAGACATAGGTCCTATAGCTGATCACATATATTATTTGTTTCACCCTTCAGATAGTCCTGCATCTCAATGACCTATACGCCTCTGAATTAAACAAAGGCAAAAACAACATATGCCTCCCATGTTTTCATTCCTTCCTTTCAATGAGGAATTTCAGAGATTACTTCTCATTTACTTCCACCTGATAATGGATGTATGAATCATTGTATGCTGCTCCTACTTCAAATCAAATGGAATTATGTATTTAAATATGCATGCACAAGGCTGAATGTCAATTCTGCAACAGGCACTAAGACTGCATGCAACAGGGAGAATGTTAAATAATATGTTAAACATTTTAGAATAACGATCCGACAACATGCTGCAGATGTAAATGAATTTAACATTCAATATCTGGGCTCTACAAGAGAGAAATGATTGGATTTTGACATCTAGTATCTGAAAAGCTTTGTTTATCCTGTCAATACCCCGAGGAGTTTGCTGATTTCAATGCTTCCCACGCCATCTGTCTATCCTCTCACTTTTGAGCTAAGACAAACAGAGATGTTCTTCTCAGTCTCATGTTGGAGCAGTCGACGTCCCTGATGCCAGAGATTTTTGCTTTGATTATCAAAGTACAGATTACTCACTTCTTTATGAGTCAGTGTTTTACATCAAGATGACAATCTTATCTTTTGGATGTACTGGTTGGAAAGAGAACATGGACATATTTTATTATAATATTTACCCAATAGTATTAGCCAAGTAAATTCTAATTAATTATATATATGCGCTCAGTGAATGGATAGGATAAATAATGGTAAAATAGAAAATGAAAAATTGTAATACCTGATCTGGAGGACATAAAAATCAAAATCCTTAACAATCTCAAAACAAAAAGGACTATAACTAAAAAACCGAGGGTAAAAAAAAACAACTCATCTTTAAGAGTAGCGTAGAATAAAACTGGATAAAGTTTTTTCACACAGCTTCTGTGCACAAATACAAATGCGTGATTACTAAGAATGTCATGGACTGTTCTATTCCAGCAGATTTCAACCATCGCACAAGGTTCTACAAGGACAAATAAATTGTCATGTTACCTCCAATACCGAAAGCATCCACTAACACTGAGGAACATGGAAGAACACTGACACACTCATCTTTCTTCATCCACTATTTTCCTCTATAGAGTAGTATCATACATCAGTGTTATACAACTGTTCAGAGCACAATAAACTCTCCGTCTTGTCTCCGACCATGAGATGTCTAAAAAACGGCAGCTTTATCTAACACACCCACAATAGTGAAAATTACAGTTTATTGTTAGATAGACGTAAAAACCATACCAGATATACTGTGCATCCAAACTGCATAATGCTCCAGACCCCTTTCATGTATTTTACCCTCTGTGCAATCATGAAATTGTCCAATGTCCCGAAGCCTGCCTGTGCATTCACATCCTTTCTTCCATCATGCTGTATTTCAGACTAAATATATATACATAAGATCTTAAAATCATTAATAAAAACATGTTGCCATGGCATGGTGTGCTTCAGTGATGCACCACAATCTCTCTCCATTGTTCGGAGACCTCAGTCGGCTTCCAGCGTTTCACAGAATCAACACCAAAGTCATGCTCCTCACCTACAAGGCACTGCATGCCTCCACTCCTGACTACATCTCAGAACTCATCTCTCCCCGCTGCCCCTCTCACTCTCCTCTCCATCCATCGAGCTCTGGACCTCTGGATATTCCTAGCACAAGGCTCTTTGCCTCCACACTACCTCCCACAGTCAGAGCCACAAGCAATATTGGCCCTTGAAGACTTCTGTGTTCTCGCAGAAGGAATTGACACGTGATTGACTTGTTTATGTGTCTATGCAATGCTTCTTCAGCAGTATTTGTTATGTTTTCTAGTCGATATTAAAATTCTGCGGAGCATTGAGAGACTTAGGTAATAAAATGCAACAGATATAAATGCAAATATGCAAAGGCAAGTGCACATGTGGTTGTAATAATTCATGTATTCCTTTTCATATGTTTTTTTTTTTAGATTGAATTTGTATTTTCAAATGCGTAGCTGATGTCATTCCTAAATTCTAATATTGTGCAGAAAATATTAAAAAAAGAAGCCAAAAACCATCAACGTGTCTGTTTCTTGAAACGCCTCAACTTCCCTACCTGCTTTGTGGCAGCAGCAAGTCTATTAGGTCTATGTGAAGATGTAATAATAATAATAGAAGGACAATAATAACAATAACTGGACACTGTAGTCTTTAGAAAACGTTAATCAGGACTCCGTAGTTGATTTCTAGTCGACTGTTTGCAGCTGTGGATTAATACATATCTGGTGCACTCATCAGTATTTATGGCAGCAGTATAGTGTGTGTGTGTGTGTGTGTGTGTGTGTGTGTGTGTGTGTGTGTGTGACAGTGTGTGTGTAAATGCTCGATGCAAAGGTGTGGCCCACTGATGGGTTTTTCATAGTTTTTGAATCAGTAGCTCTTTCATTTCTAGCTCTGACTAAGAAGTCAAGTACTGTTGTTTTACATTAATTGAATATAGAAAACAGAAAAAGGAAAACTGATGAATTTAAAAAAAATAAAAAGTTTTACCAGATAGGCCGACATTAGAAGATGTTTTTCCAGCTTGTTTCAACATTACAGTATTGTAAGACTTCAACAGCAGAGTTTCACCAACATTTTTTATTTTATTTTATTTTTTATATGTTGCAAAGAGAAAAGATAACTCAATGCTGTCCTCACTCTGTCATATCTGATGGATTTGTGGCCGTGTAGAAAGTTTTGCCCTAGTTTTGAAGTGAGCAGGTCCGGAGGTGAGGAGGAAAGGTTTGCCTCAGGCATCTGCAGCTGTGTGATGGTCTGTTACTGGGAGTTTTTCCCAACCCACTGGGAGAAAAACAACTCTCCGGTCAGTCTCAATCTCTGACCTACCTGGATGGAAGAAATCTGCTCAAAACATTTTCATTCACACGAGATATCAGAAATCTCTCAGTTCCAAAAATGCCTCCATGCCTGATTGGCTTGATATGTCTAGCAGACTAGCAATTAATATATGTGGCTCTCCAGCATGGCTCAGGAAAGATATTTATTGGAAGATCGATGCTTGTTTTCTTCAGTATTGTTCCAATTTCCTCTGGAGTCACGGAGGGACTCAGAGTGATATAGACAGGCATTAAACCTGTTGTGCTGCCACATGATTTTTCTGCTAAAACGACAGCCTTGAGTTTTGAATGAGGCAAAAAAAAGGAATCTTTGCTACCTCACAATAATACTTTGAGACACAATGTCCCAACAAGTAATACATCTGTTTTCTGTGAAACCATCATCCGGAGAATCGATGGCATTTGCTTGAGTTTTATTCTTTTTTTTTTTTTCCCCACTCACACAAAAAAAAATTTTTTTTTAAATGAAAGGCCGCTTTTCACGACTAAGGAGCATTCTCCATTTTTGAATAACCACACTTGAACATGACAAACGTAACAATCCGACATCTCCGTGATTTTACGTGGATAAGCATGTTGTCCGTCTGTAAGTGCTTTGGAGTGGACGATTTATATTTTCTAATTGAACATCCACTTAACACCAGTGTTGAGTGTTTAAGGCAGAATTTAAGCACTCTTCTGGTGCAGCCTCAGAGACAGGCAGTGGGTGTTGTGACACATTTAACTGCACAATAACAACACATTTAACTCCGTTCACCCTCCTTTTAATACTCCTAAAATGACATAAATGCACGTGACAGTAAATATCCTTTTCTTTCATAGTCATAATTTTCTCGTTTAAAACAACCAGGGAGTTTCTTAAGGAGACGTTAAAATGTTTTATCGCTCGGCAAACTGTGGGGGAAATGCAATGCACCTTGACAATGCCTTAAGCTTATTTAATTGTTGGATATTTAAAATGTGCACCATCCTAACATAAGGCCGTGCCGCCGAAATGACATACATCTCGTTTAGAGCCTACTGCACTTGTGGGCCACCGCTAGCTCGACAGCACTGCTGCTGTGAGAGTGCTTTGCATTGCAGTCTGCTCCGAGCATCTGCCAGCGAACATGATGGCACATCAGAGGACACAGTAAACACTGACAGAAACATCTATCTTCCCGGCAACCTGTTTTTTTATGGGTTTATCCCGGTTTGGATGCTGGTTGTCATAAACATAATGGTGCAGTGAGCATTTGCAGCTGTGTCGGGCGAGGAAGCCACAAAAAACAATTGTGGTATATTATGTATTTCTGATTATCTTGTCCACACCAAGAAAATAGGGCCCTTAACTGAAATTAACTCCCACTCTCAATCACCAGAGTCCAATCCAACAGTTTAGAAGTGCTGGGCTTCATGTCAACTGTGCTGTAATGTTGTGTTGCTCATAATAAAGATAAGCAAACAATGCACAAAGCTAACATAATGTCTGACATCAAACTAATCCGTGCATTTTCTATTTCCTGTTTTATTCTGGTGAATAATTCTCCTGCTCTCTCAGTCCTTGTCCTCGTGTCTTTCCCACCTCCTTGATTAGACACACCTGTGACTCATTACACCCCCTGCCCCTGATATAGCGCATTGTTTACTGCCCAAGATTCATTTTGTTGAACCTTGTACATTCATTGCTTTCCAGCATTTCATAGTGCTAGTTCACACAGGCTTTCATTCAGATTGGTTTATTGGATTTTGGATGTTTTTTTCCCCCCTTCCCTGCCAGATTTCTCCTTCCCTGCTGAGTCTCTGCGCCTCTGTGTTACCCAGAACTGTTACATAATAGTGAGGTTAGACTACTGGATTCCAAACACCCGACAGGGAAAGCAGTTGGTGTGGCTACAAACGTGCTTGTTGAAGAAAGATTTCACGCTAAAATCTTTGGAACTTTGCTTCTTTTGGATTTGTAATGTGTTAGAAAGCTCAAAAGCCAAAAGAGAATGCAGCTCCAGTTGCTCATATCTCCACACTTTTAAACTTCAAAACTTTGAAGTCCCAAAAAAGTCATACTTCCATTTTAACAACAGAGCCTATTGCATGTTTGTGCAATTTCAAATGTCCAATAAAGTTGGAAGTTGTTGCATCTCTGTAATTTGTTATTTTCAACCTGCATGTTTGGCGTAGGCCTACTGTTTTTGTTGAGGTGATTTGTTTATGAGGTGCACTTGAATCCACCTTAGAGTCCGTGATTATAAAGTCTACCTGAAAGCACCATCCAGACTCATAGCAGGAGAGGCTTTTAATTACACCGAAAGACATTAGATAGTCTAATTGTTTTTATTCCATTATTTTGGTACAAACATTTATTTGCTACATAGTGTGGTGATAACCACGGAGAATTCACAGAATGAAGGGAAAATAAGGAATTAGGGAAGGGATCCTTGGCACAATTATTAAATAACATACTTTTTTAATCTTCGGCCTTGCGGGAAGTTATCAAGTATTTCCAAGACACATGTACAAGTGAAGCCACAAATCGTTAATGTTAAAGTACCAGTTAAATACCACGTCTTGGTTTGTCGAATCGAGTTATCAAAGATGAGACTCAGAGTCTGACTAGAGTCCACAAAAATAAACATTCCCTTCAGCTTTTACCTTTTAGTCTCTTACTTTGTGATTGCACTGTCAGCATAAATTAATCTGTGCTCTCAGCAATCTCTTTAAAAAAAAATGCTTTTTTAAAAGTAAAAAAAAATGTTAAGTCACTTCAGGTTTTGCTTGATTTGAAGCAACATTCCAAATAATGGTGAAATCAAACTGCTTTTTGCCTCTTTTTTTGTATGTTCAAGTCAAGTCAAAATGTATTCATATAGCAGTTGGTTAGTTAATTCTAGGACTACATGATTCAATCCCTTTGGTAGTTACACTATCCTGATGGCATCTTGGCTTGTGGGAGACTTTGTGGGAGACTTGTGGGTGAGGGTGGAGCCGGTTGTGTAGGCTGGGGGGGCGGCCGATGGATGAGGGCCTGGTTGTAGTTGGTTACTTCATCTGGATTCATTGAGGTCTTCAGGAGGTGCCCAACCTTCACTGAGTGTTTTCGACCTTTATCCTCAACGCTCTCTGGTTGGCAGGCCGGCAGCGGTGGCCAGGTCACTGCCCCGTCTTGTCCGATCCTGCAGGCTGTAATGGCATTTAAAAACAAGAAACAGAAGTTGACCAAAGTGCTGAACATGCTTAGAATAACAAATAACAGATGCCACACATATAATATAGAATTTAAATCAAAATAGTGATAAAAAAATACAATAAATGCAATAATAAATAAATAAAGAAATGCAGCTCAAGAAAAGATCAAATCACGATGTTGAGCTCAACTCGAATTAAAAGCCAGTGAGAAGAGATGGGTCCTCAGCAGCGATTTAAGTATTTCTAATGTCTGTGCAGATCTGATATGGATCGTAAACTGTTCCAGAGATAAGAAGCAGCTGTCGCAAAAACCCGGTCACCTCTGTCTTTAAAGGCTGGATCTTTGCACATCCTGGAGCAACTGGTTGTTAGACCTCAGTGCTCTAACTGGAGTATGAAGGTGCAAGAGATCGGCTAACTAAGGAGGAACCATCACAAAAAGACCAAACATAAAGGATAATATAAAGAGCCCAAAATTTCACCTGCAAACCACATAACTTAATCGTGTACAAGGACACTAAATGTATTCCTATTAAAGGTCCTAAAGTCAAACGGAGAGCCTGTCCACATGCTGGTGCACAGTATGTGTCGGTATGTACACACAAGGCTCTAACAGCCTAATGGACCAGACAGCCTGAGGCCAGTATGTGGATGTGCATACTGTACACTGCCAGAGTGTGTGGGAACACCGCCGCCTATATGTATGTGTGTGTCTGTTAGCAGGGACTAAATGGGTTTTGCCTCCAATGGCCCACATCCCTGAATATAACAAAGCATTTTGTCTTTTCCCGAGGGCTATAACATACCACAATGACATCAGGGGACAGACACCCCAAAGACTGCTATGTGTTTATTGAGTGCAACTGACTTGGTTACCAATTTCCATTTGAGGAGAATATTCTATTAAAGATGGTCTCTTAAGATCTCTGGAATGATAACTCTTACTTAAAAAAAAAAAAAATGACACTTCATAGTCAGTGTTGTCTTCATAAATAAGATCGTCTCCCCGCCGCTCTTAAAACAACACATTGTTTTAATCAGTGATAATGCTTTCCCTCAGAGGCATGCGCTGGCAGATGCACTCAAGATCAATTCCTCGCACGTCTCCTCGCACACACTCTCACACACACACACTCACACACACACACACACTCACACACACACTCACACACACACACACACACACACTCACACACACACACACACCAGCAGATAGATGAGAAATCAAACAGACATCCTCACACTCACACAAAGATAATCTATGTAAGGGTTTCTGCCTCATTTGATTCAGGTCAAAGGGTTACCTGGCACTTCTGGAAAACGGCATCATTTCTATGCTAATATTCTCACAACTGTTTTCATTTCCACTGACAGATAATACAGATACGTCCGGGGAAGCTTTACCTACAGCTATTTTCACACCTATTTAGCAATACCAGCACCAAGCTTTACACAGTGACCCCCTTCACTTTGCTGACAAAGTACGGTTTGTCTTAAGCCCATCACTTTTTTCAGCCGGCACCTCCGTGAGTGCTTTTTATCAGGTTGTTATCCATCTCTGACATCTTTCAGCATCTCTGTCCTTTTCCGGAGCTCAAAGAAATGACAGCTGTGTTGACAATCTCTACGAGGCCTAGCCAAATATAATAAGCACATATACTGTAGTGTAACAGAGCATTATTGGCTTCGGACCAATACTATCCTAAAAAGTAAGTATTTCAGTGATATCATCTCCTTGCTGTTTCCAATTTGCAGTGACAGCGTTTGTTTTCACGTCTCCTGATGTGTCATTCTCGTCATATACAGTCATTATTCAGGGTTTGTTAGGCTGTCACGTTGTATTAAGTCACCACCAAAACACCGCCATTCCCTTCGATTTCTTCATTTGTCCAATGTCTGCTCGCTCATTTGTATTTGCTCATACTGTTATTATAACTGACACCAGGGGTTATTATAAAATAATTATTGATTTGTAAAGTATTTGTCTCTGACATGCTACCGTAGTGCTGCTGCACATGTTTTCTTTTTCAGTAATAACACACGCGATTTATTCTAATGTATTTATAAGGAAGAAGAGTGAACTCAACAGACCAGCAAAACAAATCAACAAGCTAAAGGCAGCGCAGAGCAGTAGATTATGATCTGAGTCTCCGTTGAATCAGTAATACTAACAGATCTTTCACAACGCAGCGAGTCATTTTAACTTTGCATCAATAATATAGTTTAATGGAGCTTTAAACTCTTCAATTATCAGGTAAAACGTCAGATGAAAGTGATGCTGACAAAAAAAATAAAATAAAATATAAAAAGTAATTAATGAGGAGATGTAATTAATTATTACAGCGGGAGACAAAAACACGTGTTTTGTGTGCTAATGATGGCTCATTTCAAAACAGTTCTAGTTCCTTCATGCTGCTGTTTTGCACGCCCTCCACCTCCCCATCACCTCCCAGTCTCACCAACTTCATCATTGATCAGGTTCACCAGGGTCATCAGCCACCACCACCACAAGTGTCTGGACTCCAAGGGGGGATATATATCTTGCCACTGCCCAGGACAGACGCCCTTCGATCTCAATCTCCCTAAAGAGTCTTAGCGCCAAAGACTTTCTGACACCAAAGACTTTCTGACATTCTGTCATTTGATGTAATAAACATTCTTATTTACTTCAACCACTAGTCTCTCCTGATTGAATTAGCGTTAAACCCAAATCCAAATTCCAACAAGAAATTTGCACCACCAACATGGACGCCTGGAGGTAACTCAAAATAATGTCTTCATGCATCATATCCCCAAATATGAAGTGGTTTAGGAGGTTTCTTCTGCAAATACTGTGTTCATATGTAATTCTGAACTCCATTTTTATATTATCATTTCTTTACTCATGTCTTCCATTTGTGTTTCTACCTGCAAAGCAAGAAAAATAAGGAAGCCATATGCACTAGATCTGAATTACTCCAGAATCCTGTAATTCTTGAGTTAATTAAACATCATCTGAAAGGTACAGGAAAATAAGAAACAACCTCTTTTTTCCATTTCCAGGGTCTCTGTCTGTGGATGTGGTGATTCTCATTCCTCCATGTTCACAATGCGATCTATAGCAGAAAACAGGTGGCATGTTCCATGTTCATTGGAACGCACCTCAAACACCTGATTGTGTAAGAGTTCGCAGCCCTTCTGGTGGGTTTGGCTCCTGAAAACGGAGCTCTGAGAGGGGAGGAGATGGCACAGAGCGTGTCAGAGGTTTGATATGTCTGGGTACGAGCCCACTCCATGAATCAGACAAGGAGGTTGAGAAAGGAGAGAATGAGAGAAAGACAAGTGGTATGTAATTGATGGTGTAAAAATGTATGATGGGGTGAGCGTAAAATGGGACAGAAAGAAAATGTCGCTTTCATGCATCACAGGTGGGGGAAATGGAGTCGTAACACTGCCAGATACGGTCATTACCATGCAAGTAGTTCCTTGTATTGGTTGAAAAATGTCTCGCCCTAATGCGGCACATTCGTGTTGTGCATAAAAAAACCTTAATAAATTCAGATTTTTGTTTCTAAAGTTTGGAAAATGCCAGGCTTCTCCTGGGATTGAGATAAAATTGTCTTTTTCAGTATCAGACATGCCTTCAAAATTCATTGGGTGAACTCAGAAATGCATGATTGTAGAAGAAGATACCAAGGTTTATTTTTCTTTCTACTGCATAGCAGTAAAATGAAGAGCTGTGCGAACAAAGTCCGCACATGCTGTACTGGATCTCCTCAGGTATCTGGTTTTCTGATTGTTACAGGCTCTACCAACTCATTCGGTTCGAACAATATTACAATTTTCAATTACAGTGACTGACAAAAAACATTGTTGCCAAGATGATAGAAACAAGCACAAGGAGAAAAATGACCCTCCTGCGTTTGCCTTGCGTTGTCAGACTTTACGGAATCAGATCTAAGAGGAAGTCGCATGCAATGATGCCACTGTATCGATTTTAATTATCCCATTACTGAGCCTGAAGGTCTTATAAAAACAGATAAGCTAAAGACCTCCAACTAATTACATATGGAGCAGCATCATGCATTTATTATGCTGTTGATTAAAGATGCTTCGATTTATGTTAAATAACAATGTGATTCAAATGCAAAACACATTGGCTTTGACAGAGAAGGGAATAGGACGGGTGAGTGAGTGAGTGGGTGAGGTGAGGTGAGGTTTTCAGACTGAACTAACACTGCGGTGGTGGGAGAGTGATGCTAACCGTACAATAATAAAATGTTATCAAAAGGCCAGTTTGAGTGCTAGATCCTCGACTTTTAAGGCGGGTGTCAAAAAGCTGCAAAGCTGCAAATAATAGTATGAGACAGAATGTATAACTCTGGAAAGGTATTGAGCATCAATCATTTCATCGTCTGTTGCAACGCAGAAATTCCCTTTCATGGTTGCAGGCTTATCTACACAGGCAGATGCAGCGCCTTCACTTATGATGTAGTGTTACCATGCTGTAAAAGTTAAGCCAGGATTTAGCTTTTTGAGCCATGCTTTTTGGTGCGACTGTGTGTCAGTGGGTCCACTGCTTTGGTTAACAATATCTTAATAATGCATGCTTTGCAATGACGTTAGCTTTGGATTGTGTTGTGGTGCACAGCGGTCATTTGTTGAAGTCCAATTTCTAAGCTAACGTTGGCTAAGAGTGTGGAAATACATCACATCCTTTGAGTTTTACAGAGAATGTGTCGCAGTCCGTTACATAGAAATCCAAAGGCTGTGGTAAGCAACTGAGGGGCCACTTACACGACGACCGTTTCACCCAAAACCTGAAACCTTTTGTTGCGTTTTGGCCGCCCTTTTATGCATGAACGGTGTTTTCTGGGACTGAAACCGCAAACTTTTGAAAACGGGCTCCAGAGTTGAAACGCTACCAGACCGGTGTCGGATAAATGGCCTTAAAATGATGATGTTTGTCTAGTGCTTTGATACACGACCTTCTTTATGAATTACCTAATGATGAAGATAAATATAAAAATGCCACCTTTGCTGTGATTGTAGGTGGGAAAATATGCTTTTGAAAACCTGTTCGATGGCTCCTTTGTGTCACACGCATTGTCATTAACCTGTATTCATATTTATTTCATTACATGATTTCTGATCCTTTCTGCAACCTGGCTGCAAGTTAAGATTATCTGATTTATCTCCCGTGTGGCTGCAGACGCAGAGGAAAAATGCAGAGAACATAAAGGAGAGTGAATGAGAACGACAGAACGTGAGACAGGGGAAGAAATAGGAAGTAACGGAGTGGAAAGGTGAAGGTCTAAAGCTTTGAACGCATCAGCACCATTGGCACCGCAAACATTGCTGACCTGGAAAGCCTCTGTGTGGTGGAAATAAGCTTTAAGAAACCCTTAAAGATCTCCACAAGGGATTAATACTGTTTGGGTGTTTGGGTTCTCTCTCACTCTCCCGGTCTGTTTGTGTGCATGTGTGTGTCTATATATTATGTGTTGAGATGCCCGTGTGCAAGAGATAAAGCGAGCATACAGTGGATTTCCTGTGCAAGCCACCGTGCATGTACAGCATGTGTGTGGGAGAGAGTGGAACAGAAAGAGAGTCAGGGAGTGAGAGGAAAGGCTGATTGGCGTTTTAGTATTATGTAGAGGCAGAGATGCCAGAGAGGCAGAAATAATTTCATTGGTTTAGGAGAGTGCATGATCCACAGTTTTTTAGGGCACAAGTTAAGTATGGAGGAAGGAGGCTCTCGACTAAACATAAATAAAATGTCATAGCAGGAACCTGTTTTTTCTTCTTTTTTTTCCCCCACTTGTGCTGGACTAGTGGAGCACACAGAGGTTTCGTTTCTTTTGCTGCGCCGGCTGCTCGGCCTGTCAGGGTTGGGCAAACCACCGGTGCGTCTCGCCCTCTCCATCGGGGGAAGTGGAGCATGAGAGCGTGTGATGGGACCCGAAAGATGGTGAACAATGCCTGCGCTGGGTGAAACCAAAGGGTGGAGGCCCACAGCAGCCTTGACGTCCAAATCGGTCATCCGACCTGGGTATAGGGGCAAATGACTCATCAAATTAGCTATTGTCAAACTTTAAATGGATAAGAAGCCCGGCTCGCTGGCTTAGATAAAATAAATATGCAAATGATGGTTTCAAATCTGGATGTATTCCTTTATTCGACATCATCTGACCAGACACACTTTTTTTGCAAAGCTGCATTCTGAATCATTCAACCTGTTTTTCGGCGGCTAATGATCAGATAATTCTGATGTGAAGTAAGTGAAATAAGAGTATAATGACCAAAAATATAGATTTTTGGCTCAAATAGATTGACTGAAACGTCAATACTGACCTGATTTCCTATAGGGAATACTAAAATGTCAACACTATTCAGTAAAACTAGACTAAAATCTGTTTTTCTTTGACTAAAATAAGACTTTTAGTCGACTAACACTCGACCAACAAAACAACAACAAACAAAAATAACACGATAAATAAAATATGTGATGAATAAATATGATAAAACTAATCAGGACACTGGATATAGGACTAAGACAAAAAAATAGCTGACAAAATTAACACTACTGAGGAATCAGGTCATGTGGACTATTGGACTTTTGCTATGTCTCAAACCTCAATAATTAAATTTGGTGTTATTTTATCTGATGATACAATGGCCAAAGTAACAAAAAAAAAAAAATCTCAGTTGTAACGACTGATAATTAATTACCGTTTAAACCGAACTCCAATCTGCAAGAAAAGAAAACGGAGCAAAGACAGGGGGATAAAGACAAAGAAAACCTTGTGTCTTCTTCCAGAGCTCCTCTTATCAGGACTCCCCTAATCAAGGACAGGGAACGGACATGGTCCAGTGAAGAGCTAATTATCACTGACAACAAACGACACATCAAACAGGTATTGTGTGAGCACGCTCAGCGGATCTCCACCAACTTCACGAGTCTGGATGCCAGATTACTTTTGACAGAAAACATACAAATAAAACATTACCAGGGCTTACAGGGAGAGCTCACAGAGATACCCACTGAGTAAATTATTCATACATTGACTTACTGAAGGAATGAAAGCTTCTGTCTTTCCTCTAATCCCCAGCAAAGCATTCCGTAATAGTGCTGCGCTCAAGAGTTGTCTCTCATAAGGCCTATTCATCAAACTTTCCAATATATGAAATCAGAGTCTGACAGGCTTTTGAAATCCTGCGCCTCCCGCATTATTATAGCATTTAGCCTCAAACAGGCTCTCAATCTAATGACTTCCCTGCGATGGTGATTGCTTTGATTTTAAATGGGATGTTCTAGGGGCGCTGCTGGTTCTAATCCAGCTGCCTCCCACCAGTTAGACAAGGGTTGCTCACGGTGAGCCTTTATTACCGCTCTGAAACCCATCACAGGGTAGTATGGTTGCCCTGTTGAGTTTATTGATGAGGGATTGGAGCCGTATGTCACAGAGGGGTGCCTTGTATATCTCAGTGAAGTCATGGGCAATTGAGAGATGAAATATAGAGGCCATCGATGTGGGGTAAGTCTCAAATGGACAATGTCCTTGGTCTCCGGAGACGGGGTTATGGTACAGTAAAGTCCCATTTAGCTTGTCCATCCTTGAAAGAGTAAGCCATGACCCCTCAGGGGGGAAATAAAGACCAGGGAGGGCTTACCTGCTACATCTATGTCTGTAGCCAATGAAAGGATCCCACTACTTTTGAGTTTTGTTTTTCTGTGCCACTTTCAAGTTGCTAGAAACAACCAGACTTCCAGTGTTTTCTCAATCATTTTAGGCCAACTCACAATTAATTACTTGTTATTGACAAGGGATTTTTGTTCTAATTCTTGTTCTTTATCTTTTTCCACTTATTTTTTCATTTCTCTTTTCGTCAAAGACCAGCAGCCAAAAGCTCTCGTCTTGGCTAAAAGACCTTCGTTCTAGACCTTGCCAACATGGATCCGTCTTTCAAAAGATGTCTAGACTGAACCTGCGTGGAATTATTTTATTGTCCCCTATTTAGTGATGTTTTCTGTTTAAAATAAGGTGACTAAGACTTGCAGATGCAACGTCGAACGAACAAGAGACAGAGTTCTGAATCACCTCTTAAACTGATTTCTTTCCTTCAAATGGCCATTTAAATGATTAAAACTCTCATTTGCTCATTATACCCACAGTATTGCAAGGCAGGGCAGAGTAATGCTGTGACCACTTATCTCCTCCCAATGCCCCTTGATTTTAAATTTGTTTTCCAACCCACACAAGCTTAAGTGATCATTGTTGAACCACGGTGCAAACAGGCTCCTGTTTTTCTTTTCATCCTATACAGTCTACTCAGTATGTTTAAATTGTGGTTTTTCAGTCCATAGCATCGGGTAATATAGACCAACCTTTTATTTTTCTGATTTGAAGTTTTAAGAAAAGCTTTGGTAAAGCAGGATGCCTGTTAATTCCACTTTGTTATAGGCATTGATAAATGAACCAGGTCTTATTTAAGTTAAGATTCAATAACTGTTGCTCAGAGGCATCTTTGCCTCTTTTCTGGCCTTTCAATCGTCAGTCCGGTTGGACCGTGAATATTACTTGCTTTGTCAACCCTACATACAAAATAATGTAATTGTAAAAAAAAGGGCTCTCTTCAATTTCAAAGTATGAGACCCTTCAAACACACAGAGCAAGAATTTGTAGCAGGCGATTCAAATCTTCTGAAATGTACAGTAATGTGTTTTCATGACCATTGCTGTGCATTAAGATTTGGTTCACACTGCAGGCAAATCTGTTCTTTCAATCTGATTTCTATTTATTTACAAGTACTATTTATTTACAAGCACTTTATTTACAATGACATAGTGTTTTATTTGTCATGTGTATTAGTAGCACCAGAAGTGGGGAATGAAAGTGTTGGGAAATCCAGTAAAAAAAAAAAAAAATTATGAATAAAAGTATGAGTCATGACTTTTTTATAGGATGTTTCTCAGCACACACACACACTCAGATGGATTCCAGGGTGAGTCCACCCCTGGAATTAGCACTAGCTTCAGGTAACCCCTGCCACTGTGAGTCATTCTCTGCTCAGTGTGATTCAAGGCCAGTGATGGATGGACACGCATAAGAATGATGCTGGTCTGTCTGTGGTTTTGGAACATTTATGGCTCATGACCAAAAGAAGAAAAAAAAAGTATGACGAATAAAACCTGTTACCTTTGACACTAAATGATGATTTTTATTTTCCCTTTGGAGACATGACTTCACTTGACTAATTACTGAAAGAATACCTGGAGGCTGCAGGTACTCATTATACCACAAGAGCAGGGCATTCATCAAGAAGATTTAAAAGTGGATAATAAATTTATGTTGGAATTGTATTTTTTAAGATGCTATCAGTCATCATGTCGCACTCCTTAAAGTCATCTCTGCGTTCTTATACATTCCACACAGTTTGAATCATTTCATGTATGTATTAATTGGCTAAACTGTGACAAAGAAGGAGAAAAAATCTGTGAGAAGATATAAGTGAGAAACACAAAGAAGAATATTCCAGACGTCTGCAATCTTTTTTTGTAGAATCTTTACTCAGAGCAAACCTAAGATACCTGTGGCTATCAATTCAAAAGTCTGCACACTGACAAAAACACACCCTCTTTTTGATATCTCCCCACATGCACTTTTGTGTAGAATCTGACTCACCAGCCTCCCTTTTTTTTTTTTTTACTTTTTCATATCACCTTTGTGTGCCAGGCTTTGTGAATATGTCTCCTCTGAACCTCTCAGTAAGTTTTGACAGAGAGGCTTTTTTTTTTTTCTATCTGAGCTGATTCCAAAAGAGGAAGATGTAAAGCACGGCATTCATTATTGAACAACTTGGCAACCTGGGAAGCCTCTGCAAGACATTTGCATTTTATGGTTCTCTGTAAGTCTCTTTGGTAAGCAGTCGAACCCTGAGGTTGTGCATACCGCTGCATGTTATGCTAAAAACCTTGCATTTAGCAATCATTTCTTTTAAGAATGACATTTTTTCAGCAGGCCCTCTTTGAAACTCCCCCGCAGCTTTGCCCGGGGTCAGATGTCATATTTATACTCAAGGTTCAGACAGGTCATGAAAAATGCTACTTTACTTCGCTTTTATTTTGCACCGTTTCTGGTTCACGTTGCAAGTTAAGTCCACGCTCCTGCACCCAATTGCTCCGTCTGCACCTAATCCTCCAAAGTCTATCACTGTGGATGATTTAATGATAAATGACAAGGACACCCATGGCTCGGAGGAAGGTGTGGTACAATTTGAATCATTTTAATAAGTGCTTCAGCGGCATGTGAAGCTGCCATACAGTGTGTCGCTGTCTTATGGGCCTGCAGTGATCTAAGCGGTCACTAACCTATTGTTGCTGAAGAAATATTCTGTGACAGCAACATTGTGTTTGCGTCCCGTTTTAATTTGTACCTCTTCTCCTTTTGAAGATTAATTGAAAAATAGAATCGCCACAATGCTTTCAAGGTTAATTCGAAACATGCTCAATTAAGTGTGGGTAAATCTGCGGCTTTAATGTATTTCACAAGGCTTCACTGGCAGAAGCCAAACTATTTTCCTACTGCTTCCTAATGATAAGCTCTTTTCTCTCCCAGTTATTTGTAATTAAGTTTCTTCTCAGCATTTAGTTAGAAAGATGTCAAAGAGAGGGGGGGAATTCAGTGAGCTGGGGGGGATGCAGCTGCCCTATTCCTGAATAAATGCAGAGGGTGAGCAGCCTTAGTGAATTTCAAAGTCACCCAGGCAGCTTAATAGCTTTCCTAAATGACTCAGCACATTATTTCCAGTTGTACAGTAGTCCATTACACGGTGTGTTACCATACCCACACAGGGTTAGGACTCTCTCCCTCCTGTCCTTCTGGCTCAGGCCTGGCATGCGTTCAACAAACCACTTGAGCCTGAATGCAGAATTGAGTCCCTTGGCTATAACTTTAAGGACAGTTCAGTCTTTTTAGTGCTTACCCAGGAGCCTGGAGCCTCTCAGTGACACCTGTAACCCTTCCGCACCTCAGGCTGCGATGGCAAAGGTGATAGCTAAAAAAAAAAAAAAGTGCATTGCATTGGCCACGGGCATGCAATGTGGATGGAATGAGACAGAAAGAAGGAGATAAATAGAGGAGGAAGGAGTGAGGGAGAGCAATTAGTGGTGCTCTACAGCATAATTCCTGGGAGACAAGGCCCATCAATCACGTTACTAATCCTTTGTTTCTCAATAAAGATAACCACGCTGCAGGGAGTTAACATTTTCTTAATAAGTCATCCCACTACAGTACACCTGGAATGCCAGATTGGCCCAGAATTATCCTTATCCTTTATGTATGACATTGAGTTGATGTGAGGGCGCTGAAATATACCAAATGAGCATGTTGTTCCTGCTATATTGATAATAGCAGAGCTAGCAGAGGGAGTCTAGATGTTATTGGAGGAACATGAGGGTTGTCTGGTCCAGTCTTAGGTGGCCTCTTTTCCTCAACAGGTCCTACAGTCTACAAAACAAAGAAGCTTTGTGGTCACTGCCCTCTAGATTGACTTGTATGTGGATTTTCTCTTGTCATGGTTAAAGGCAGCCACAATTAAGAGGTGTAAGGAGGTGGTCTCCTGAGTCAAAGTCACACATTATGATTGCTCTGAGCACGGCCTTTAGCTTCGATTTACAGATGGCCATGGACGTTTTTGGCAGGGCAACGGTGAAAATGAGCACTTAAGGATTCTATGACTGATGTGTTCTGGAATGAAAGCCTGTATTCCCAGATTCCTGGTTACGAGACCACGATGCACTGCAAACGCCCCCCCAAGGCATAAATGTAAAAACGTTGTGTTCAAAGATCTAGTCAAATAAGTTTGGGTTATATTGGAGATCTAATGCACGCTGCACCTTTAAGGCATGTGGTATTATGCAGTGAAAAGAGTTAGCTGGAATATTCATTCTGACAGCCTGAAGGCACCGCTTCAAGAATGAACCACCATTCTGAGGAGCATAAAGGGAATTCCAGGAGGCAAATAACATATCTGTTGGCTCCTCGACTCCCAGCTAATCTTGCATGCTTTCTGTTGAAATAACATTTTCTGGAGAAGTCCGCGCGGTTGACCTTTGTAGAATCAAGTCAGCTCCAAATTGAACGAATTCACTCGTGACCTTGAAGGCATCTCTCTGTCTGTTTCACTCTGCTTTCCTCTTTATGAAAGAGGCTAGATCTATCCATCATGTTGTCTTGTTCACCGTTGTCTCAGCGACAACATGATCGCACCTTGTTTTTTTTCTGCTCCCTGTTTCTTTTTCCTTCTCTTTCTCTTCCATTTCTATCCGTCTCTGGGAGAAGTCAGCCATGGGTGTGTTGGTGAGGATGTGGCTCTGTGCTGCCATGGACGCCTCAAGGTCAAGAGTGCTTAGCTGGATATTAAAGAGACAGATGGGTGTAGAGACCGAGTGGGATGGCAAGTGAAATGCAATTATAACCTGTGCCCACTGTCCGCCACGGACACAGTCGCACACAAGCAAAAAAAGGAAGAGCAAGACCAACACAGAGAGCGGCCGAGAAATAGAGATCGCTTCTATCTCAAAAAGCCTCTGCGGAGAAAATCTAATATCGGCGCGAGTATAAGTCCACAACACTTAGAGTCTGCACACACTCCTGTACAAACAAACGTGTATGCACATATACACAGACACACACATGGCACAGAGATTGTCTGATAGGAATTGTAATGGCTCATTAAAGCACCAAAGTGATCCCGTGGATGGTTCCAGGAGGAGGAAAACAGAGTGAATGATTGATACAGTGATACAGAGTGTGCTCCCTCCACCAGCCCATTAGGGGTGATTTAGAGAGACGGTGGAGTGCAACTGGAATAGAAAAGAAGCCCCTTCCTTTACATTTTTGATACCAGCCGACCCCGCGACTGATTGAGAAGAATGTTTTTAATACGATTTCATCAACGTTACATCTGCCAAGGAGGTTATGTTTCACCTCCGTCCGTCTGTTTGTCAGCAGGATTGTGCAAAAACTGCTGGATGGATTTCCACCAAACTTGGTGGAAAGATGGTGGGGGCATGGGCAATGGAAAATAAATGCTTAACCCTCCTGTTGTGTTCATTTCCTGTTAACTAGTTTGGTATTCCCAGTCCAAAATGACCGCTCCGTTCTAATCCATAATAATACATATATTATCACCTAATGTTGTGTTTCATCTTTCTATGAACTCAAGTTGTTGGAGCAGGTTGTAAAAAGTTTGTAGTTATCATTGAAACAATGTTGTGGTTGTTTTTAACAATTGGTGTGGTTCCCATGGGGGAAAAAATTCAATTGGGGATAGGTCCCCGTGGGGGTTGTCATGGAAACCGAAAATGGGTGTTTCCGATGACTGTTCACATTTCTAACAAGGAACACCGAGGGTGTACACAATGTCAGGTTTTTTTTTTTTTTTTTTTGGAGGGGCGGGGCTTAGGACAGGCCAGCTAAACAGATTGTTCGGCCTCGGGGAAGGTAAGTGCTCGAGGGCCATTCCAGGTTATGATGGGATAAAGGCGGTAGCAGCTTTGATATAATAGGTGGTGCAACTTGAGGATGTGGTACTCTCCCTATACCTCTGTAATTCCACTTTAGGCTGTCGCATGAGTTATTAGTGGTTGCAGAGGAATGATATGACTGCACAAGAGTGTTGGTGACAAACCAGGGTGGAGTGAAATAGTAAAATGACCAAGAGGAAGCATCTTTCTGGAAGGACAGTGCATGATCAAGGCCTGGTGAAATTTGCCTGCATTGGGTGTTATTCAGTATCGCTAATGGTCATGCAGTGAGGTGCACTCTCTAGTTCGATTAGGTTCCCACATGATGTTTCACTGTTACTATCACACCAGTGTCGGGGAAGCTACTATGAACTAAAAGCTTGACTTTTTGTTGTTTCTTAAACTCTATTCTTATTAAATATGCAGTACAAATAGATTCTACTGCCTCATAACATTATTAACTATAATATACAGTACATGTGAGGTCAGTTGCGTTGTTGGTCGGTACTAATGAGTAAAGGATTACTTTGCCAGGTGCATTGACTGAACAGTATTTGGCACTTTAAGATGCTCCCAATCCACTCGCCCTACTTGGATTTCAGGAGCTCAACAGTGGATTACAGCACTGTTTCCTATGCAGCACCTAAAATCCTATGTGTCCTTGCCAAAAATGCAAATACCAAGCAGGTATATTATGACTATTCTTCCAGGCTCTATGTTATTTGTTGTTGTAAAAAAAAATATCCTGACTTAGAAATAATGTCACCATTCATAAAAAAAAAAAAATGCTGTTATAATCTAAATTTTTCTCACATTTCTGGATCCAAATATTTTTTATACCAACCCAAAAGCTGTCACTAGAAACCAATTCTTAAAAAAAAAAAAAAAATCCACCGCGACATGGAGATTAAGCCTATGCTAATTATGCTAATATTTTCATGTCTTGAACAAAAAACTGACCATAATTTGCTTAAACTGGAGGAAATCTGGAGGAAACGCTCCTTTTAAGGAGACGATTTCCGCAGACGAAGTCAAGGGCGACGGCTGATTTTAAACAGCTTCATTCATATAAAAGGGAGAAAGTGACGACTTCACTTCATGCAGTAACATTTGCATATCATGGTCACACTCAAAAGAAGGCATTGCAGCATGAATAGATACATAATGGTGCTTATACAGGCCGTCCATCTCATTACCCTGAAATATATCCATAAGCCAAGTGTGGGTGTCTCAATGAACCTATAGACATAGTAATGGGCAATTCCGCTCCAGCAGACCACTGCTGACAGTAATATATGTACTTAAATGTAAATTAAATACTCACTTGAATTGTTTACTTTAAACTCGTGGTTAGCCAGTAATCGTCAGTCTTTAGAAGGCTTGATTAAAATGGGAATCAGTCCCAAGGGGAGATCACAAGGCAGGGATAAGGCATCGTAACGCATGATCACACAATGACCCTTTGTCATTATTTACTCGTGATGATAGAGACGTTCGGGGTATGGACTCCCACGTGTGTCCACATGATTGTGGACAAGAGAAGAAACAGCGGCGCTGTGAAATGGAGCCCAGCTCATGCTGAGGCAATTGAGCCAGGAAATGGGGGTCGGTGTGGGGTCACGGCATCCAAACTCAGCAATTTGAGGATTTAGTATTTCCCACAAGCCCTTACTCACTCGCTCCTGCTGACACACACATACAAGACCCACCATGCTATCCCCTGGAGGTGAGAGTGTGATATCAACCGGTCTGTTCCAGCCACCCTCCGTAACCCCGACGGTCTCGCCAGCACCCGCCCCCGATCGTCACAGTGCCTTTCTTTTTTCCTATCCAGTGTTTGCCACGGTGGAGCGGCAGCCGCACCAAAAACACACTGCAGTGAGGGAGGATGTTTAAGTTAACCAAAGATAGAAAAGCAGCTGGCATGAAGTCCTGCTATAAGGCTCAATATGGCTCTCTAAAAAGATGCCATTAATTATCATTCAGCACATTTAAAGCAATGGCAGGTGAGGTTTATGTATTTATATTTTGCTTGTGGATAATAAAAAAATGGAGCAAGCCACAGATGAGCAGGATAATATATCAGAAACAGCGGTAGCCCCGTCTCTCCACTGTTCTCATTTCAAAGTGAAATGTGTGGAAACTCATCTGACCAATGAGGCGCGTTTTGAGGCAAAAAAACCTGACAACTTAGACAGCAGGAGGCTAGCAGGGGAAAAGGCATGTCATCCTTTGTGTTGCCTCTTTCGTCACCAACTTAAAGCTGTTTAGATTCTGACCAGTGATGATGTCAGTAGCTGCATGAATAGGCCATTAGCAGCAGGCTGTTCATTCTCAAGCAATACGCCCAACGTTACCTCTTCCAAAGCCCATTTCAAATTAAATTCTTTAGAGATAGCAGCACATGATCAACTTAATTGATCTTTCAAGTCAAAGGAAAAGCTGAGATGTTGATCATCAACATGATTTGACTTGAAATTAAGGTATGTAAATGAATTTGTAAGAAAATGCATTTGCTTAATTTCATGCAGGGATGCAGAGATTGTCTCCATGTTTTGCTGTTTTTGATCAACGAGGCAACAGACGATACGTTTCGATGATATCCCATATTTACCAAGAAGTCTGAACTCAGTACATTTGTCACTTTAACAGTATTTTCAGCATCTCCTCTATGTAAACCATGGGAGAAACAATAAGAGTAGGAGCACAGAGGGGAGGCAGCCATGAAAGCAATGAACCGGAGCTCAATTTGGACATCAAACACAGAGGCGGTGGCACGTGGGCCGGAGATGTCAGGAAGGAGCGGTATCCTGACTCCATTTCCAGCCCTCCCATGGGAATCCCACGCATGTTGCAACAATGTGGCAACAGACTTTATCCCATTACTCCCAAGTCTCTTTATCCCCAATCTGCTTTGGTTTCAAAAACTGACAACTTCCACTGTATTGAACTTGTTCAAAGGGTTTCGGGGTCCAGGAAATCCAGAGAATTGTTTTTTTGTTTTGTTTTTTTATGTCAGATTGTATTGACGTATTTGACACGCTGCTATTTAACAGACTTAGAAAGCAGAGGTTAAAGCACGGCGTTGAGGAGTTCATGACTGAACTTTGCTTTTTTTGGGTGAACTGCTCTTTTAAGGTGTGCAAAAAAAAAAAAGTCGTCATTCATGACTATTAAATGATCCAGGTGACAAATTAGCAAAGTCACAGCTCATCACTTGTTATTGGTAGGAGCTAATTGTGTGGTGATATATCTCAGGGACTTAAAGATCATTTGCATTCATTGTGAAAGTAATCACTTCTATGCAATAAAATACAGGGAACAATTAGCACTGCCATGCAAGGTGGTAACAGCAAGTTGCACTTCTATAATTGCAGTTCCTCTATTCTTGAAGACTATGAGAGATGTATGTAAGAGGAGTACCTATTACATACAGCATAGCATTAGCTGCATGATGAATGGAGACGGCCCAGGGATGCCAGATCTATAAGCTTCCTAATGATTGGTTAGTCATGGTTTCCGGATTGGAATGAATATGGAAAAGATCTTTATCCACCGGTGGACTCAAGGTCACCCCTGATCTCATGTCCCTAGGGTGCTTACCAGGAACATTTTACAAGGTGCAAATGATACCTGCTGCCCTGCTCTATTTTGCCCAGCCAGCATGGTGGAATGTGACACAAGTCGTATCATGTACCACAAATATTCATCATTTTTCAAGGTGTAATCAACAATAGGTTTGGAAACGGACACCAACATTCAACAAATATACTGCTCTAATTTCAGAGTGCTTTGCTTTTGAATGTACTGATATATAAGAGTCAGAGCAATGAGTGCATTTTTAAGTTTTCTCCCAGACCACAGAGACAAGACAGTAAAGAGGCAGTATTAGCTTCTCAAACCTGTATTTAGGTCGTTTGAGTTATGTGGCTGTCAGAGACATATTTTACCAAACTAATATTTACAGGAAAGTAAAGTATTTTTGCATAGACTCAAAGAAGTCAGAAAAACATCCACCTCATTCATTCGTTAGTGTTGTTTATCAGAGACAACACAAATTGATTAACATAATAAAAATATGTCAGATTTAGCCACAAGGCTAATTTCCATGAGCCAGGCTGATGTTATGTATTAAATTAGACAAAACAAGCAAAGAGAAAAGTAGAACTATGAAATATGAAAAGCAGGCAGAACATCAATTAAGAGGTAGGTTATATGAATTATAACACTACTCTTATAAAATAGGAAACACATAATGGAAAAAAAAGAGTTTTTAGATTCAAGAAATCTGTTTAATTAATTGTCAGCGCCTTCTAAATTCTTGAAAACAGAAATATAAAAGCGTGCTCTAGGTCAAATCAACGTGACAACTTTACCACTCTAATTGGGGTCGTGAGAATTTCGGGACCCGAAAATGGGCCAGAAAAGGTTCAGAAACGCTGTGCTAATGTGTCCCAGGTGGAGTATATTGATCACGGCCACTAACCCGACTAAAAGAATAACATCTATCTGTGCTAGCAGAGAAGCTTTTGAGTATATGGTCTGAATGTTTGAGCAATGTTGAATTGCTCTGGTGGCAAGAGAATCATTTTGTTAGCAGGTCAATGATTTAAATCATGACTGAAATTTCAAAACCTCATAATCAGGTTTCGAAACCCCGCCGTGGATGAACGCTGTTATGTGTTAAGATTAATCTACCGGTTATATGTGAGTGCAGATCTTCTCCCAAAACCAGATTGCATCCATTTTTCACATGAGCCAAACTGTCAGTGATTGATTTGAGCAGGAGGCCCCCTCCAATAATGAGGTCTGTTTTTGATTCCAGCGACCAGTCTCTCTGATGACGGGGACATAGATTGAACGACGTCACCTGCGCCTTGATGAACATGTCACCGAGCTGAGTGACAGGCTCCGCCACCACCACCTCATGCTGTCGCCGCGCCGCGAGTCGCTCACCTGATTTACCGCCGCGATCGCTCCGCTTGTCCTCATCATTTTTTAAAAGCTCCTGAAGTGTCATTTCCTGTGCCATGCTTGACATGAATCTGAGGAAATGAAGCCTGAGAGAGGTGAATTATTACCCACGGTGACTTTTAGACTAATTGAGACCATTACACTATGCAGTACACCAAAGAGAGTGCCGACTGTGGTGGTGAACACAGACTCCCAGTGCACAAACTTAAAAAAAAAAAAAAAGAGGCTGCGCCCTAATTTGTCAGTTAACCTTAAATGTCAAGGTGAAACTGCTGGTGGAATGCAAAGGTTGAATGTAAATTAGCGGCATAAAAACATGCCCCCGTGACCCCAATCTGTAGAGTTCACGGTCTGTGTTTGGATTTGCTTTTTAAATGGGCTATCTTTAATTATCGGTGACCCCTCAGGCTGAATGGCTTGATGAGTTCATTGTGTTAACAGTCCAACATGCAAGGATAGTTCACAAATCAAATGTCTGATTGTTCCCTTGCAACCACAGTGACCTGCGTTCTAGTTTACCGTAGGATGGGGCCTCAACGGGGGCCGCTGCATTACCGCGATATGTGCTAGATGTGCTGGCGAATATATTGCACTGTCTCTGAAATAGGATCCGTGCAGTCTTGCCAATGGATAATACATGCAACGGCTGAAAGAAGGCTTCATCCCTCTCAATGTGAGTGAAAAATCAGACAACTGAATGAAGCAGAGAGCAAAATGGAACCCAAATCCCTTGAGAATAATATGGAGATCTGCCTAACATAAGATCCTTGTGGTAATGCAATTTAAGGTAGAAGTAAAAAATGTCAGAGTAATCTCATCAGTCCGTCAGAGAGAGGGATGTCAGACGTAGCCTGTGGCGAGCCTCCAGCAGGGCCGTTTCCATCTTCCACTCTGCACCGCTCTGTCTCACCTCTCTTTCTTCCTTTCTTTCCATCTCAGAGCCGTGCCATCACCCATTGTGCCGCCATCCTCTGTCAATGCTTGGAGCCACGCAGACCTCCAACCATAACCCAAATCCTAGGGATAAAAAAACTGAACAACATCAGAGACAAAAGGGCATGTAAACAAAAATTTGCATAAGAAAAATTGCCCTGCCGTGTCAAAAACTGACAGATTATGCCTCAGGTACCATATGCAGAGTGTCATGGGGTCAGTGCAGTATAAATATATTATAGTCTGCATAGGAGGAGTGAAATGACATGCAAGAAAAACATCCTGTCTGTCAGATGCCTGGCCATATGGAGATAGGATCTATAAATCTCTGGCCCCTGTAAGCCCCAAGGCGTGGAAGATGGGGCATTGACGTCCTTAAAGTGGACTAGAGGGTGCATGTGTGGGTGGATGTGGAGCACCCTCAGACAGGAGGAGGCATCTTTTTCTTTGGAAGCCTTTGGCAGCGCCACGTACCGAGGTCACCAAGCTGTTGGGCAGATTAACTCAACTGGGACAAAACCACAGCAGGGGTACGGCAACATGATGTGGGAATCATTCTTAGTTAAACTAATGGTCGATGGAGGGTGAAACAGAAAGAGAGGGCTGCCAGGAGAGCTGTAGCCTGTGATATTAGGGAAAAATAATGGACTGTGCTGTTTTATCTTTTGCTTTCTCGTTTTTTTTTCTTTAAAAAAAGTTATATTTTTTCTCCAAATTTAGGATCTGTTGTGAGGCTATGCTGACTCTAGACTTATTGGAAAAAGGTAGCAATCCATAATTGCTGTCAACATTCTCAGATGCGATGCCGGAGGACATTGGAGGGTGTGGAAAAGTGGCTGTGCAGCATATCAGAGAGGGAGATAAGGCCAGATTGTGGTGTATTGATTATAGATAGACATCTACTCTCCAACACAAGCTGCTGGTCTGCTCTCAAGCACTGGAGAAGACCTGATAGGTTTGGATGTGCATGTCCCCTGCTGATCAGATCTGTTATTAGAATGTCTGGATGGAGCAGTAATAATATAGCTCTGATTCATTTAAGGCCTGCACAGGGAGCCGTTGCCAAAGCGAACGCATCATGCTATTTACTCACTGTGTGCAGAGATTACACAGTGTGTCTAATAGTGCGGTCTTAAAATAAAGTCTGTCATAATGAGTACATAAATCACATGTTAATACGTGCGGAGGGGGAAAGCATTGATCCTTAGACGCATCGCCATGCGGATGTGGACAATTCGTCATGCAATCACAAATGTGGATGTCAGTCGAACACATACTGTATCTCAGCCAAGGCCGAACCATCAACCATCTGTTTAGCTTGCCTGGCGCAAGCCCCACCTTGGAAATCGGTTCTTGGAACTCGGTTCAGTAGTCGTTGTTGTTTTTTTTTGCGTAATTATGGAAGATGTTGGAAAGTGCCTGAGCTATCTATCAGTCTCCAGGAAAGATATCCCCATTCTTCCACCAATTTTCATGGAAATGGGTCCAGTAGGTTGAGTAATCCTGCTAACGAACAAACCAAACAACCAAAAAAAACAAAACAAATGGACATGGGTGAAAACATAAATTTGGCAGAGGTTTTGCCAAAGGCAAAGCTCAGCTGCGAGGGCGGTGCAGCACCCAGACAGTCTACAGCACGCATGCATGAGGTATCATATCACTTCATCGTCACAAAAGACAGAAGCTGCAATTATGTTTTCATTTAACGTCTAAATAATTGAAAATATTCTCAATTCTATCACGTTTACGGAGTGGAGCAGCGATCAGCAGCAACAAAGAGACCGGCTGTCCAACACGTCAGCAATGAACGACTTACACTTGAACTTAAACACAGTCCTTTCTGCGTGGACTGAATGATGTCCTTGTTGCTTGGAGACACTTAACCGTGGCAATCCCTTGCCAATCCTTAAACTTAGACGTATCGAAGCATTATTCATGATACACCAGAGCTGCCTTCGTCGCTGTTTGCCATTGACTGTTATGTCCTTGTTATTTTCATCATCGCAATTGTGGGATATTGATGCCAACGTGGTGCCCAGTGCTTGCATACTGTAATATTACCTCAGATATAGAATCCAATTCACATACAATTGTTTTTTTGTACTGTACTAAAAAAACTCACATATTGTTTTATCCTATCGAATAGAAGTGTTAGCATGGGATTTGCAAGCCATTTCGGCCAGAAAGATGCTTTCAGATTAAGTCATCAGAAGTCAGGCTGGTGACATCTGGCTTAAATTTGAGGGTAGGAAGACAAATTCAAAAGGAAATTAATTTAAAAAGGCAAAATTACAATTTTTGATGCATCAAGAGGCTTTTATCAATATCATTTTTTATCATCGCATTGCAATCCGCTGAATCTGAATTTCATGGAATCACGAGGAGCCTGAGATTCCTACCCCTTCATGTGAAGTACATTGCTTTACTCACATGCCATATCGGCAATGGAACAAGTGTTAATATTAACTCTTTTTTTTTTTTCAAGTTAGGTGAAAACTTCAGATTTCTGTCACGGCATCAAGATGCAGGCGGTATCGCCATAATGTCAGCTATGCCTCTGAATGCACAATTAATTAAGAGCCTCACAATAATACTGTCAGCCTTGGAAGATTTGTCCTATAAATAAAGCATGGAACTTGTCTGAAAATAACAAGGAACAGGCACAGACATGCAATTTGTGCCTGCGACTTGCGAATAAGGTAGGACTATATAAAAAGAAGAGAAAGTCTTTGGATCAAAGTTTTCAAAGGAGCCGCGGACTACAATGAGCTATTGTTAACTCGTGCAAATTAAACTGTGCATGTGACTGCTAACCTCTGCCTGCGCTGTACTTTTGTGACCTCTTTGGTGCTTTGTGTGATGTGTGTATTGACTTTTTATAATGATGTTTTTACTTCATATTGTGTGCATTGATGTGCTCAATAAAAATGTATTGACTTGTGGACTTGCTTGCGGACTGCCACTCAGAGTTGCCCATTAGCAGCCATTACCCTGAGCATGCATCTGTGTACCTCTGAAGCGCTGCCAGAGGTGCATGCATGAGGTAGAGTGTGTGAGAGTAACGGCTATTAAATAAAACATCTTTGCTCTTGTAGTTTCTACCCTTCGTATGACCTTTTTTTTCTGTGTTTGCCCCAAAATATGTCCGAATGCAATTCAGGTTATTCTGTAATATCTGTTTGATTAAATAATAAATATATCAACTCCTGATGAACATGTATTAGGGTTAGGGGTATAGGACATATTTTGTTTGCCCAGTATGTGGTGCTTTATTAATTCTTTGGTTACAGTGTACAGCTTAATAATCAGGGGTGCACATAATATTTTTGGCCTGGTTCTCAAAGGAGGACCTGAAGATGTTGCTTGGTGCTGCACCTTTTGCACTGCATGAAGCAGACATGTTTTAGGTCATTGTCATCACTTTGCAGCCACTTGAATTTGAATGGCAGGTAATAGCCTCCAACTTTTCAACAGTCTCTTGCATACATACTACATAAAAAACGAAAAATACAGCCATACTTTCTTTCACTTTCCCTACTTTGCAAACTATACTTCACATGCATACAAGTTTGTATAGCAACACGCACGAATAGACGGACCCTCGTGCACAGTGTACCAGAACAGAGAGGGCATTTGTCTGTCCATTGGTGAGAAATGGAGAAGACACTGTGGTTTTGTTGTTCTGCTGCCCTGTTTTCTTCTCCTCATTTATTCAAAGCTGTAAGGCAGCAGTCTGGTGCCATCAATCTCAATCGGTCTGCACTTCCTGCGCCGCTCTGATTGGATGTAATGATCTCCGGATGTCACTTCACACACTGATATGTTTCTCTCTGTGACCCATCTGCTCCCCTGTTCTGCCATGACGAGTCAGGTGTTCGCCACGGACACACAGGCGGGATCCTCCCACGCTCGGCTCGCAATCCTGTGTGTTCATCATCCCTCCTCTCCGTCTCTTTTGTCTGGTTCTGGCGTTTGTGACATATGAGTATCTGTTACATGTGTGAAAGAAGAGCATCGCGGTGTGCTCTACTTTCATGTTATTAGAAAATATGTATAGGTTCTTTTTTAGTGATGCGAACGATGAAAGCTGTAAACTCCAGACCTTTACAGAAACAAGCCTAAAAATATAACACAGCATTATTATTATTATTATCATCATTTTACCATGTGAGAACATATTTTACATGAATTTTCAAGCAATTATTGCACAATTTTGAACAATAATACCTCTTTTCTGTTCCAGAGAGATGTCAGTTGAGCAGACCTACTTTTGTAATTCATGTTCCCATTATCCCTGACACTGTGTAGCTGTGTAATTACGGTCCATTTTCTTTGACCACTGCCTCGGAGCCCTCAAATTACCCAGATCTTATTCTTTTCAGAGCTAACTGTGCAAAATGCTCAGCCGTCTGTCCACCAAAGCACACCCTGTGTAAGTCAGTCTAAGTGGCTTTGGGTGAGGATCAGATAGCAGTCATGTTTCTGAGATTAGGAGGGGAGAAATGGCACCGTTAGGAAGCCCAATCTGTGTAAACCAAACCCCAAAGAACACACATTAGCGCTGAGAAAAACAGGCTGGGCACGACCCAGCGTGGAGAACGGCGAGGCATTAGTGAAACAACAGCATGAGGATCGCGATAAGGATGCCGCTAAGTCAGATGATACCAATCTGCTTTGTCTGACTGCCTACTTGACATGGAGGAGTGGACAGTGGGCTGTATCTCTAACACATAAAGATCCTCAGCTTAGACACCTGAGGCAGTGATCAGATAGGATGCTTTTATTGTCCGGCTTCAGTGCGGAATTCAGCTGCAAGCATCACCAGTCGCAGGAACATGTAGGGCCGAATATATCAAACGTCTCAGACTCCCTTTCTGGAAATGATGCTGAGTTACAGGAGTTTCTTAGACCTACGTTCACTAAAGAGACTCCTGGGGAGAGTGGGATGATGCAGTTTGACAACACTCATGCACACAAAAAAAGAAAATGTTATAGTGACACATGTGCAAGTGAAGATATATGCATTACTAATTTAAATTACTACTAAATTGAAATTACTACTGCTCTTTTTTTTCTCTTTTTTTTACTTGCATCCAGGCCATATAAGCAAATAACCTTAATAACTAAATTAAATTAAGCATTACATTTAAGGTTAATGGAAACATCTACATAGACATAATGTGTTTATTCAAGTGTCTATGGTTCAAATATTATAAATAAAAGTGATGCCTTTCAAATGAGTCATTCTGTCCCCTGTAATAAGTCACAGTCAAGTTATTTAATTCACACATGCATCGATGAAAACATGGCATTAAATCTGATTCCTTTAAATTGAATTGTATGATTAAAATATTTAAATTTTGTGCTTTAGGTACGTTTTTGATGTATCTTACAATTATTACAATATTCAATTTATATCAAAATGGCATTTTATTTATCAGCTGATTTCCATCAAGCATTGCAAAAGCTCTTCTCCCATTTACTGTGCAAATGTTTCTCAACCTGACAACATTCTCCACCTCTGTGCATCTCTTGAATATCGGCAGAAATAGGTCTCAAGAGCTTTTACCCCTGAGCACAAAAATGGGACTAAATATGTGAAGCTTTTTGCTCAGTTAAGACAGATTTTCCAGTATGGGACGCTTGATGAAAATGGAGTCTGAAAGTTGTGTTGTTCGTGTCCAAAAAGAAGCATAAAAACACACAACTGTAAGTCTGCCAAAGTTTCTGAATGCTTGCATTTGTAGAAAAACTTGAGAAGCCCCCTTTTTGGAGAGCGAGAATGGGCCTTCTGCTTGGGAGAAGGTTTCATCATCTGGTCTAATCTGCCTGGATAGCGCTCATTTCAAGGATTTTTTTCCCCCCCTGCAGCAGAATGAGACTACTTTTAAAATGGGTTCATTATTATAAACATTAGTTTAGAGGGGGGGTATGCTTGTCTGCCCAGAACATTAATAATGCATGTGGAAAAAGGTGCTGCTGTGTTAAAAGCAAAGCCTCCTATGTGTTGCAGGCCGCGAGCTCAGTTGCTCAAGGTGTAATAGTTAAACAAACCAAAAGCTTTAGTGAGGTTTTTCAAGCTAGCTATACCACAACAGCCCATAATAGACTGTGTGTGCATTTTTTGAAAGCATAGTGTCGGAAGGGGGGCTTCTAACGATCAAAGTGTTGAGGAGTCTGTTCTCAGCAGGTGAGGAGTGAGCTTAAAGAAACAAGTGAACTAATTTATACCCAAACCCTTAAATTTAAGAATATCATTCCACTTTATGAACATGGGGGATGGGATGAGGGGTGTATCAGATGAAGGATGATGAGGATGGAGCTGCCGGGAAAGAGGACAAGAGGAAGGCCACAGAGGTTTGTGGATGTGGTGAGGGAGGACAGGGAGATGTGGGGGGACAGGGTGAAAGTTGAAAGAAAGAAGAAGAAGATTCCAACTTATAGACATCACTGCAAGAGAATTGTCATCTAAAGGAGGAGAAAAATGCAGAGAAAGAGAAAAAAAACACACAAAACCAAACAAACCACCCAGAGGCATCTATCTGCACAAACATCGTCCTGCGTGTGTGAATAAAAAATATAGTTTCAGGGTATCTATTCAAAGCCTTTGGTCCCGTCCCTTGTGATGTTGAGGCCCAACAGTGGACATGGTCCAGCACAACGGGATGACATAAAGAGAATACGTTATGGCCAACAAAGACCCGGGGGCCGCCCCGGCCCTGGTGGGACAGCACGGGAGCAGCTGACATGCTGCCGCTTCATAAGCCGTCAGATCGCACCCTGAGAAATAAAACAGCGGTCCCTGTCAAGAACATTTAATGCAGGTGCAACGTGAGTGAAGACATCAACAATCTGTCAGCTCCACTTGACGCTCGACTAGTCAAGGCTCCTGCCAACACCTACACAGTTAAGTGACAGAGAACAAAGGAGGTGGGGAGCAAGGCGGGGCGAAGAGAGCAGCCCCCGACGCAAGATATCCAACGTGACAGCGGTGTGAAAATGTCAGAAACCAATAGACACATTGTCTATTTTAAACTCTTGCATTTACAGTGAGAACTTCAGATTGTTTTTGTTTTTTTTGTGTGTTTTTTTTCTCCACTCCAGGTGTCGGGGTTTTGGTCGCTTTCTCCAATCACAAGTGAAATATGATCCGTCACCCGAACAACACTCCTGTCCACTGAATGATGGACTGAGCAGTGCTGGATAATTTGCCTCTCTGGTCTCTTTGCCATCCTTTGCTGTAAACGAATCACAGACCAGCTGGGTTGGTAAACATTTGCCTGCTGTCTCCAGTTCGATGACATCATGCGTGCATCACATGGGCAACGAGAACTCACACTTCTCACTCCCATTTGGTGAAAAGTCGCCGAGCACACCTGACTGTATCTCTGCAATTATTTTGATGAGGTACCGAAAATAACTCTTTACTGACACTTTATTATATTCAGCTCCACAATCACCTTCCTCTTGAATCTGTTACTGCTCATGTAAAAAAAAAAAAAAGGTGAATCATCACTGCTGTTGGTGAAGAAAAACAACATCAAACACAATTAGAGTTGCTTTGTTTAGCAGAATTTACTGATTTCCCAATTTGGACTGCAGTGGTTGCAGCCTCGAGCTAACAGAATTGACTAAGGGAGAAATGGGTGATGCTAATGTTACTCTCATCCTGCAGGAACACTGAGGGGAGTGTAAATCCTTACATTAAAATATTCAATTTCAAATTGTTAATTGGTGAAAATGTCAAAGCAGAAAAATGTTTGTATGACAACATAATGCTACGTTCGGGTATTGCTAAAGTTTACTCATTAATTGCACCTCATTAGGACTCTTTGCATCATATTTTATCTGTGAATAGTGAAACGTCTTGACAAATAACCACATAATCGCAGACCAGAGACCTCATGTACTTCCTCTGTAGATGGAAGGCAGCCGTATTTATGACACGTCTTTCCTTAAAAGCTGGGAATGATTTCTCTCAGCTGATATTGAGCGGTGTTTCCCTTTAACCTTAGCTGTCCATGTGCTGTTTCTATGCCAACAGCTGAAGAGTATTTCAGCTCTGCCTACCACATGTGTGTGTCGTGCTGTTCTGTCCAGCAGCTTCCCGTTTCCTGCCATAAATATTTCAAATGCGCTACACGGCCGAAGCTATGTGGACATCTGAACATCACACTGAAAGACTGAGAACAGCCTCTGATTTTCAGATGTCAAATCTGGCTGCTCTCCAGCCAAAACAGCATCAGTGAGGTCTAACAATGACTATGGGGTGATATGGCCTAGGTTGGTGTCACTATTCCTTTTTCACCTCAGTGGTGTAGATGCAGCTCAGTGCAGCACAGAAATGAATATACCTATTCTTACTGGGACACTCTTTTAAATACTTTTATTTCTGGCTGGATGACTTAAAAAAACATGAGAGAAATCAGGTGTTTATTGTCTAATGTGCAGAAGGCAAATTATCTAGTCATCTTTTAATCTGTTTTGGACTACAGTGATGTAATTGATATGCACTCGTCTACCTCTCCATGCACTCAATCACTCTGGCCTTATGTTCATAACTGGGGATGGCTTAGGAACACATTGCATGGGTGCAGGAATTATTAAAAATGTGGGTCTGGGGCTCCTCCCACATAATCCTGTCTCACAGCTAAATTATCTTGGTGGCTTTCCTTACTCACAGATTGTTACACACCTAACACTGCAAGCGAGAAGTACTGCCAATAAATATTTAGGGCAACATTTCAGGACAAAAAGGTGTCAATATAACAGCCATATGTAACCTTTCATTAAAGGTAATACTCTTGAAAATCATAAGAGGCATAGGTTTGAGCTGCGTGTCTGAGCTCTGTGGCACAGACTCCTGATATGCACTTGTTTGGCTAAAAGTACAAATAGTATTTGTTAGCATTTCAAATAGCAAATAAATTGAAATACAATAAAAATCCAGCCCAAAATCTCATCAAATATTGAAATTTATGTCACACAATTAATAACCAGCAATGACTTAAGGGTGTTGAATTTATTTACATATTAAATCAAGACTAAATAAGAAATAAATAAAAGCTTTACAGCTGTAACGTCTACCAGCCTTGGTCCTCCTTCATTCATCTCCTTCTTCATCCTAATTCATCTTATTTTCACATTTCCCATCATGTTTCCTGTCTTTTCCCTTCATTTTACCTAATATTGTTTTGCTTTATGTGGCTTTTTGTGGTGACACTGTGACACCTTAACTCACCTATCTTGCATCTAGGTATCAATGATTGGCTAACGTTAGCGGTACACTAACGGTGTGTGTCTGCATACTATGTGAGGACCTGTATGATTTGTGCATTCTCTTAATAATAATAGTGGAAGGGATTTTATATGAAGCACAGAGACAGACTCGGAAACTCACTTTTCAATTGTAAGAACACATTTGATGGGCCTTGGAGTAATCCTTGAGTGTTTGTTTATTTATAATGTATTGTATTTATGTATTTTGTTCAAGGTGACCTTGACAAGCACAGCTTGCTCTCAGTGGCCCTTAACTGTTTAAATAAAGGTTTGCCCAAACCTTTAATGGTTTCTTGGACCATGTAGCCCATGCCAACCAAATAAACACACCAACAAACAAACCTCCGCCAAGGCCCTTTAAGAAATTCTTGGATCCAGATCCTGATCCGGATCATCACCAAAATATAATCACCTCAAGGATATGCTAGGGTCCATCTTTGGTGAAAATTTCATGCAAATCCATCCATTATTTTTTTTTATAGTCCTGCTACAAACAAAACAACCTCCGCCAAGGCCCTTTAAGAAATTCCTGGATCCAGATCCTGATCCGGATCATCACCAAAATATAATCACCTCAAGGATATGCTAGGGTCCATCTTTGGTGAAAATTTCATGCAAATCCATCCATTAGTTTTTTTATAGTCCTGCTACAAACAAACAAACAAACAGACCGAACCGATCACATAACCTCCTTGGCAGAGGAAAGGGTGAAAGCATTACTTCCTTGGCGTAATGTAAGACTGATGTAAGACTGTCCTTATATGACCTAAACTTTTCTGGTCTGTATTCCTCCTGTAATGTCAGTGGTAGGTTTACTTTCTTACAATTCAATGAAGGCAGAGAAGTTTTAGTATTATCTTAAAGAGAAACAGAAAATACTTGACTGCGGAAGGGCCACATGAGGCAAAAATACAATCAAGGCCATATTTTTTTAAGCACAGTGTTATATTTTCATACTGGTATAGAGCTCCCTGTAACTTAATGGTCACCAAGAACAATTGTGTCACTTATTAAACGGGCTTCTTTGCTCAATATGCAACTAACCTATATCGCTGGATGGAAGTTTTCAGTCCACTAAAGGAGAGTTTTGACAGAGTGAATATCTAAAAATGGCAAGATACTGTGCAGAAATCAATCCCCTTTCTCTCCATTGATTCCATTAAAAGCCTTTTTGGAGATTGATTACACTGAAAGTCTCCCTGCGCTTTGGATTACAGTTGCACAGTTCCAATCTCATTTTTTACAGTCCGAAGATATGGGCATTTATTCTATTACACAGCAAGGTGCAAAGCTTGCAGCTTGAACATCAGAGACTGCCCTTTCCCGAAGAATAATACTTTGTACAGATAGTAGAACATCCGTTTGAGTATTGGGTATTTCCCTGCTCTCTCAGATAAGCGTTATCGCTCTTGTCATTCCCTTTTCCACGATCAGTTTTCTCCCATCAAGATCAATATGCATGTTTCATGAAACCTGAAAGCAACTCTGCAGCATGATGCAACCTTTTTTCCTACTCTTTTTACGAGCACTGATGATAACAGACACAATTATTTGATTGCGCTGTGTAGGCTTATTGTAAAACCCAGGGCAATGTGCAGTAAAAAAAAAAAACACAAAAAAAACATAAACAAAATAAATTTCATATAAGCTTTCTTTGTGTGCCGTGGCTCTCAATACTGCAGCCTTATCTCAGTAATGGAATATTTATACGGAGAGAGTAAAGCAAAAGTAATCTTTTTGGATATTAACCAGTAAATGATCAAGAATATTAAGTATGTGGGGAATCCTTACTCAGTAGCCACTGTGAGGTTAAACACACGGACATTGTCCTTGCGGGCCTGCACTATGATTCATTTATCTGTCACATATTTCTGCTGAGCACACCACTATCTACTTCTGGGATGTTTATGAATACATCCACAAAATGATATGGAAAGCAATAACACTTTACAAGATCTGGGTTATTTCACTGAAAAATCGATCAGATGTGTCCCCTGAAATTGCATTCCTCGTGCTCCCAAGTTGTTTTAATATTGTGTGCATTTCACAAAGCTGCAGATATGTGTGCAGGGAGAAAGACAGTTGGGGCTTTTGCATACGGCTCTGCTTGACCTTTCCTTGGTCCGCTGCGCTGCTTAGTGCAGTATCCTGGCAGACTTAGGTGTTGATGAAAGGATAAGCACTCATCCTGAAACCTGTCCCTGTGCGCTCTGCCTTCTCGATACTGTGCTTGCATTTTAAAAGGTTACTTCGGGATGCCAATATGAGCCTCCACGTTGCCCAAGGCTACTTCCTCTTGCCGTCCCTCCTCATTGCCCTTCTCTGCCATCCGCCAATCAGAAGTAGATCAAGAGAGTGGCAGGGTGACGGGGTGGAGAGAGTTCATGAGTCTTGCCTGGACTACCGAGTCACTGGACACAGGGCATCGAGACAGAGTTGTACAAGTAGTCGCTGAAAAACAAAAAGAAATGAAATGAAATTATGCTGGCTGTTCTTCTTTATGATGTGTTTGTACACAGCGCTACATGTTGCCTTTGTTACCTCCAAGACAAGACTCATATTGTTCTTGCAGTCCTTGTGTTGTCACTTGTTTGGTTGCTGTTCACTCCTTTAATTGGGACACAGCAGACTGGAAACTTGAGTCCGTTTTTTTCACTAACTATGTCTATGTCTACATAGTGCTGAGTTCAGGTGGACTCAGTGAATGTGCGATTGTTCTCTGGTGTTCAAATGATTCAAGAGGAGAAGCATTCTCATTTCTTTGAGAGAAACAGAGCTACGATCGCAAAATGACTTACTTTGAGGAACTTTTTCCAGGTTCAATTCCCTATATTTTTGTTTATATTGAACAGGGTTTTTTTTAGCGCAAAATTATAAGTTTCTGAAGCACACAAGGACGGGTGCCCAACCCATATATCTTTGTGTAACTCATCCAAATATATCCGGAAGACAGCAGTGCACATGATGTCTAAAACCATTGACTGAGGACAGCTTTCATGAAATAAAAGGGTAGGTTCACTTTTCAAGAGTGTCTTAAAGGAACGGTACACTCAAAATGTATGTAAACAATGGAGAAGAAAAAAGTGAAGCAATAGAGTATAAAAACTATTCGTCCTCTATGTACCTAATGACCTCACAGACCACCGCCGAGAACATCGTTACCTCTGCTTTTGCTGCTTTGTATTTACTAGGTACATTATCACAACCTACTACAACCATCGCCATATTAGTTGTTGTCGAAACTTTTGAAACTTCACTGCCCCACTGCGGTTGTATCGATGTCGACGTAGAAGATGTACAGAACATATACGAGTCATGGACGGAACCTGAACAACTGTAGAAAAGGAGGGCTTAAATAATATAAATAAAAACGACAACAGAAAAGATATCACCATGCAGCTCATACAAGATTGATCTCACCAGCTGAAATCTTCCTCGAAGCCTCTAAGCTCAAAGCATCAGCGTGCATCCTTTCTGAAGTGGGTTCACAAGCTGGAACGGCTGTGCCAAAGGGTGCCTCCTGTGTCTGGATGCAACCAGAAGCACAAAGGGTATGACAAAGCATCTCTACGTGACAAGTTGGGGTGAGAGCAATTGGTCTCCTGTATGAAACTACTTGGACGTTTTCGCTCTTAAATCGACATAACCTGATTTTTTATTTTTTTATTTTATCCAGGCTATTTAATGCATCTGTTTTCCACAGAACTTAATGTAAAGAGTTGGCACATTACCTGCTCACTAAAGTAGGTTTCGGCACATGTGCTGCACACAATTTGAAATTGTTAAATTGTGTTATTCGTATGCAGATGGAGGTGGCTGTCTTCAGATGAGACATGAGGACAGGGAGTACATGGTTTATAAGCTGTGGAAAGTGGGTTTCACCCACAAAGGAAGATGGAACACACATCCTAAATTGTGGATATACAATGCACGCCCACCTCACAGAGCCATGACTAAGCCTGCTAGATTACCCCCATCCCTGTTGGCACCGCTCTAATATTGGGACCATCGGGCCTTGTCCTGTGTGGCTGGCTGGCCAGTGTGCTGTGTGTCCTGCAGGGCTGAAGTCACAGGGCTTAGCTGCTGCTGTCACTGACCACAGCCATCTGAACTCCTTTCCCTGTCTGACCCAAGGCAACACACAGTCTGCTGCTTCATTAGGTCATTCCACCACCTCTAGCTAGAGGGGATTTTAAGGCAGGTCCAGTCTGGATTACCATATGGCTCATCTTGGTTATTCTGTCATGAAATATGAATCCAACACAAAGAATGCTGCTCCTAACGCGCTCAGAAGTGTCACATGCCCAGTTGGACACTGCGAGAACTCTGGGGGCATCGATGTTGCAAAGATTTCATCATGCTTGAAAGTCGAGAGTTATTGTATTGTGAGTTGCTTGGTTCATAGAGTCCAACATTGTTTACCTCAGCTCAGTGTCAGTCCACATCATTTTCACCTACTTAAATGCACAAAAGATTTGGCTAGACAGAAAAATAATGGTGTTGGAAAAATCTACACAGCGGAAGAAATCATCATGTGGATGTAATACATGAAACTAGCAGTGAGAGGAAAAAAAAAAAGGTTCTTCAACACTCTAATTGTCTTGTCTCCCTCTCCTCCCACACCTTCAATTAGTGGAAAAAAAAAATCATCCCTTTGGGAAAAAGTGCTCTGCAAAACTGCATGGTTTTACATGACATGAAGCAAAAAAAAAAATAAATAATATATATATATAGACTTTCAAACTGCAGAGGCACAGCCGGTGTGTCAGGTAAGGAAACTGTAAGGGTCAGTTTTTATCCCCTAAGCCCCCAGAGGTGGCTAAAGTGGCAGAGGCCAGATGGTGGAGTCTACATACCTGGGACATGAGCACAGACTGACATGACAGCCAAGGGTCTTCTGCGATGAAGTGATGCACACTGGCTTGAATAAAATACACAACTCATCTTTTTCCTCAAATCGAGTTGTTCTCCTCTTTGCTGAAATATTAAAATCTGCCTGAAAAACATGTCAGATTGGTTTCTTGCACGGCGTTCTGGAGGAACTTCTCTTGTCTGTATTGGTAGGTTATAGCACAGGCACAACAGGGATTGTTTTGTCTCACATTTTATTTATAGAAGACAGAAAAATATAATGACCCATATTCATTATTTCCACTATTTTATTTAGAGAAAACAAACAAATTCAACAAAACTGGAATCACTGGAAATGGGTTGGATTGTCTCATCTCTCCGTCAGATTATCTCTGTCATCTGGAAGTATATTTTACCCTAAATGTCAGGATTTCTCTGCACAGTGGAGGAGCTGGATCTGGTTCTGATTCAAGGTGATAATCCTCAGTCACATTTGCCATTTATGACAGGTGCTGGCCTGACAGATGAAAAACAATATCTGAAACGCCCATCCTAAGCTGTGGGACAACCTTTGGGGTGTTGAATGTCACCATCTGTTGAAGACCTGCTCAGTTGAAGTCATTATAGCACGTGGAGGGAGAGCAAAGCTCCAGCACTTACCCACAAGGGCCGTGGTTTATTGCACAGAAACTCAGGTGGGCCCTGATCCAATTTCAAAGGCTCAGTTGGCGATTGTTGGGAGCATTTGGGGTTGACATATCCACTTCTAATTGTTGTGCACACAAGAAATTCCACTCCCTCAAATAATGATATGATTTATTAGCCATACCAAATGTGTGTTTTTTGGGTTTTTTTTAGTTAAATACTATCATGTTATGTTCTTTATTGCAAGTTCATATGACAATTAATTCCAGGTATTATTTGAACTCATTCACAGTATGCTCCCTACGTTTAAAGCTGAAGCAACTGATACTAGCATTCATTGCCTCTTAGCGAGATTACACTAAAACTGGTGCACCAATTTCCACAAAATTTATGAAATGCTAGTCAGGAAATAATGCATTTTGTTTCAAATCCAGATTTTTTGCATTTTTCAACAAAAAAAAAAAAAAAACAACAAGGTATGACAATCTAGTTTGCAGTTGTGCATCTTTCAATTTGATGAATATCACCCCTCCTTTTAGCTCTGGTTTGGTCTCCACCGACTCCTGACAAGTTAGTTTCAAACTTCGTCTTACAATTTGGTGCTATGCAGTTAGCCTGTAGCAACGCTATCTCAGCTCCTCTGCTGTGAACGAGATTCATGAGACATTGTGAACCTAATAGTAGTTTTGCTGCAAAACAAAAACAATGTGCTAAAACAGGCTTAAGAGCTCAGCAGAGCTGCAGAGTGTGAAAGGAAATATATCTGCATGTTCATTTCTGTGAGAAGCCTGTCACATCACAAGCACATGCTGTAATTTATTTTTAATGTAAATGTATAGAGTAAGGCTTTAAGTATTCATAAAATGCACAGTTGAGTTCAATGATGCTCCCTTCAGCAATAAGAACCCAGCTGTGTTCAGTCGCCAGCTTTAATTATTGTCTTCTGTTTTGCAAATACGCAGTAAGCATATATTGAACACCCACCCTTTAAAGATGCTTACAGATGACTCAGGTCCATTGCTTTGAGATACTGCACAATTAGTTCCAGCAGTTTTCCATGGTAAACAGAGTTTGATTAAGTTGTCTGGTGTTGGTGTACACACTGCAGGGCGCTCAATCTCTCTTCCCCGCCTCGGGTTCCTTGTCACACATCAGCCAGAAAGGAGAATGAGGTGCACCAATTCACCATAGCCAAACTTATCTCCGAGCAGATAATTCCTTCGAGAGGAAGGTATTATGTATCTGTAAACCAAGTCACAGCCATGGAATCTGGTTGATGCGCCTCTCAGGTGGCCATCATTTTGCCTGAATGGATTTCAAACAATGATGTGGAACAATTCCGTTGAGAAAGGTACCCATTCAAATGAAGATAAAGTCATTAAACCGCAGCAGCTGTCCTTGGATCTTTGCTGTTTCCTCGATTGCCTGTGATGAATATGAGTGTTGCATATGTTTCAAGGATAAGATACTCTTGAGAATGATGCTCATTCTCAGTGCACTGGCATTGAAAGGTGTTTTTCTTTATTACTGCTTGTGGACTGTCAGTTTTCAGTTTTCCACTTTATGCTATTGTCAGTATCAGTAGCTTCATAGACTTTGAATGCTGGTATATTGAATACATCTTGCACACAGACACATTCATCCCCATGCAAACATTTGCAAAACTAATTTTTAGAACCGCCCGACATTATAGAACTTATTCATATTGAGTGGCTGTATTTACACCCACTCTGTCATATCTCAGTCTGTCTGCCTGTGTCTGCTCCATCGCCCCATACAGACCAACATTATTGCTGTCTTGAGGCTTTTTTTTTCCCTCCAAGGATGTCAAAGTAAAACATGCATTTTTTATCCTGTCATGGTGAATAAACACTCCGGTTGTCAAACACTTTAACGACCACGCAATGAAGGTTATAGGATTAAGGTTAAGCATGTGATTTGATGAACTACCTATGAGCTGACTTCACTTTCCTGAAAAAAAACAACTAATCACCTACATCAGAGCTTCTGAAGGTGTTGCAGAATACTCATTTCACTGAGTAACTAAAGCTTATGAGATAAGATAAATAAGATAAGATAAGATTTTTTTTTAACCCCAAAGGAAATTCTTGTGCCAGAGATAGTTCCAAATTACAGCAACAATACAATACAGGATTAACAAAACAGAATTAAATACAAGTGAAAATAAAAAAGTGAATCAGGTGTAAATGCAAGAACCAGTGCCTTATAGAATAACAATGGATATATAACATAAGTTAAGTTTGAGTGTAAACTAAAAAATAAACTAAAATGGAAATAGCAAAGTAGTAATGAGAAGACATTGAAAGTAATATTAGCAGTTAAATGGAAAAGTAATAAATAGTAATATTGGACCTAATAATGAAAGTATTAGTGCACATAATGTTAAACATGCTAATGTACATGATAATAATACTGAAATTAATATTGCACAGGAATTAAAAGTAATTCTGTTCATGATGATAATGATAATTATGCTGGTAAATGCTAATCAATATATGTATTTATATAAAGAAGTTAGGTTTATATATCTGAAGTCATAGATTTAGATGTTATCTTCAATTTTGTACAGAATATATCACTTTTTTTTTGGAGTGTATCTCACTGGAAAATCTCTTTATATTTTCCATGGTTTATATGAAACGTTTTATTGTCCCGTGTTGAATGGACCAAATGTTTGGCAGAACATGAAGACTAAAAGAAGCTAACACCATTTGAAAGTCCTAAATGTTGGATCTTGGCAAACACATATTGTGCGTTTTACTCAGCCTGTGAAGTTCATCCAGTTTTTATTTCAGCATTTTGATCCATGAACATCTATTTTCACTGTACTACTTGATATCTTCATTGCAGATGCAAAACACCGCCCCAAAGGGACTCGAGAGGTTACCAGAGTCATTGAGTTGAAAATTCTTGCAGCTTTTTAAAGCGATAAGCGAGCGCCACGGGGAACAAAAGCAAGAAGTTGCATCGGTGGGGCCATGCTGCCATGTTGCTGCAGAGTAACAGTGAATAGATGAAACATGAAGTTGTACGTACAGTTTAAACGATCTTCAGACAACAGTAGGTTAGCTTACTGCTTTGAGGGATTGTACAACCACGATGTTACCATGACATCCATGTTAGTTTCCTTTGTCTTAAGCTCAATGCTACAACCCTCATGCTTTAAAGTATGACCCCGTCTGTTTATGTTGGTCTTTTGTAGTAGTCGACATTAAAGGAAACCAGCATGACGTTTTAGACAATAATGCATTTCCAACTAGAAACCAGTTTGGGTGAAGACCTTTACCTCTTTGAACATGAAAATGTCCCCATGAATATTTCTGGCAAAGAAAATGAGCTACTCCGTCTCTCTTATATTCACTGCATCAACACTTCCCATACATGCAGAGCTGCTGCCTATAAGCCCAAACAAGGATAAGGATTACTTTCTTAAGAGTTAAATGAGAAAATTGAAAGGTTTCAAGTCTTGGTGCTATCTTAGATTCAGATCCAAGCTTTAATTCACACGTCAGCAAGGTTATAAAAGCATTGTAACTTCATAAGACTTCAGCTTATTCCAAACGTTGCAGCTCGATAAACCAGAACTAAGAGGAGAGATCACATTAGTCCAGTTTTCTTGACTTCCTGTTACATCTAGAATTGACTTGATCCTCCTCCTTTTTATATGCAAAGCTCTTAATGGACTACGACCAAGCTAAATTGCTAACTCCCTTGTTCCCTGTTTGCCTTCAAGAAAACTGCGATCACCTGCTGCAGGTTTAGTGGGTGTTCCAAGAAAGACCTTTAAAAGAAAGCTTGGTGTGGCACTAGTTTGACTGATGCAGCAGCTTCTACTGCTGCGAGTGTGACGGAGATTTCTTAGGGGGGGTCGTTTGTATGCAGTTAACTTCCTGTATCACGAGGTTACAGTGAATAAATACCCACTGTTTGAAAAGACGAGAAGTTCAGGTTGTGCAAAGGCTTTGCAGAGTTTGCCTCAATTTGTCGTCAAGATTGCTGTGTGGTTATGGCTAACATTGTGTGTAACAGTTAATTCTGTGTCTTCTGATGAGTTGCTGGAGCAACGTACAAAAGAACAGTTGATAAATTTCCCCACTGTGGGACTAATAAAGGGATATCTTATCTTATCTTGATGAAAATTGCTCAGCATCACTGTGTTGCAGTTGGGCCTAAATGCACAAAGGAAAATCTGATGAATATAATGAGGGCTAACTTGCAAGAATGCAGTGTGCTGATGGACAGGGGAGGTAAGAGTGGTGTAAGTACTTCTGTGGCTGCCTTAACATTTCAACAGCAGAGATAATTGCTTCTTTTGAAGTTAGAACATGAAAATGAGTTTGAAAAAATCAAATACAAAAAAAAGAACAGCTGAAATTTGATCTGGAGCTGCAAAAATTGGCGTTGATTAGGAAAGGTAAAATACGCCTTAAACGAGGACACCCCTGGTTCACATTCTGATGCTGAAAGTTACTTGGAAGTTGGTGCCAAAAATAATGTAGATTTTTTTTGTTTTTGTTAGTTTGTGTTGCTGATTGTGTTGCTGTGTGCTATTAACATTGCTGGCCGATGAATATAGTCCCATTTCCACTGCTTAGTGCCGGCTTGACTCGACTCGCCTTGGTATCGGGTACTTTTCTGCAGGTCGTTTTCCATTATGGGATAGTACCTCCTCAGGGTAGGTGGACACCGCGTGAAACTGCCGTAGCGTAGTCTTCAATGCGACACACACACCTCTCGTGATCCTCTCATCAGCTGTTTAAGACAGGAACGTCTGCACCTCCTCAATATAGCGGCTACAATAAAAAAAAAAAGTTTCGGTCAATAAAGTAGCTTGGCTGTTTGCATGTGTCGGCCATTAATTTGTACTGTGCAGGATATTCAGTGCATGTCGTGACCTTTTAGTACTTTATATATATATATATATATTTCTAAATGTGTTTACAGTTATGTTGAGAGTGCTAAAGGATGTGAGCTCTCAGTGAACTGATGCAGCTTCATGTTTACAACATTAATGAAGTTACAACCGTTCCAGGATGCAGTGACACCAGCACAGGATGCAGCATCGAGTAAATGAAAATATTTCTGTTCACAGTCTGACAGATAGATGGCTAAAAATGCAGGTGATTCCCGTCCAGAGGAGACAACGTGTCAGAATCACATTGTACAGGTGGATGTGGAGCGGGGGAGGGGAGGGGAGGTGCACCGGGGGGGGGGGGGGGGGGGGGGGGGGATTACAGTGCAGATTTTTCTGTTTTTGACTGTGTTTTTACAGTGACAGCTATCTGAAAGCTGGGCTGCTGCAGTGTCACAACATATTCATATTTATATGGATTGTTATTTTTGGACCTGAACTGCTCAAAATAAATTGCTTGTTCATGTGAATTAAATATAAGCTGGCATCACGTATGCATAACGATGTAAGCAATCTGTTGCAATGTATTTATTCAAAACGGAGACCCTGCATAATAAATTTTATCACAGGAAATTTGCTTAGAAATGTTTGACAAGGTGAAGCTAAATTAGGATTATCCCCCATGTTTCCTCATTAAACTCACTGTCCTTCGATTTTTTTTTAACTATAGCTCTTGGTAATAGGAATATAGTCTGTTAGAATCTAAATTGGGCAAAATGGGTTTAAAATTTACACTTAAACGACGTTTATTAGCAGGATTACTCAGAAAGTTATGAACTGATTTTGATGCTTTTTTTTTTTTTTTTTTTTTTGGAGATTGGGATCTTTGTCTGGATTCTTTACCGGGATGGGGCAAATACAAGACTTTGCTTCTAGTGAAAAAGTACATACACTGTATGTACCTTCAACTGCTTGGAAACATATGTACCTTTTTGGCTCTCAAAAGGTTCCATAAAGTCCAATAATCATCTATAAGAGGCATGTTAGTGTAGATTGGACTGACTTTATCCCTATTTCTGACAGCTGAAAATCAATTTAAATTGTTTTCATAGATGTATTAACTATTAACAAATGACAGGCTCTGCATGGCACAATTATCTAAAACAAGGCATCGTTTCAGACCTATGCTATTATCTATCCTTTTGACTAAATTGACTTTGCTGCTACCCGAAGCCTCTCCTGGTTGATGTAAACTTGTTATACCAACACATCACTATAGAAACACAGTTAAGCAGTCATCCCACTGAAACGTTCTAATCTGAAAAACTTGAACTGGAGTGAGTCTGTATTGATTGTGAGCCTGCGGAGCTACAATGGGCGCTCTCCCCTCTAATGGGATTGTGTTCTTTGTTTGAACACAAAAGTACACCTCTGACATGACTTTTTTCATTTGCAATCAAACAAACCGTGTCCGCCTGCATCATGGGAAGTTCGCCCTCTAATGTTACAGGAGCCTGAAGCGCTCGTTGATTGTTGCCGTGCCGCCAAAATTAAATCTTTTCTAATTCCACCCAGCACTTGTCAAGATTGTTGCGTGTGATTTTTCAGATTGCTTTCCTTGATTGTTTTGTCTCTCAACAGCTCAGATTGCCTTCAGTAACAATTTGTCACTTTTCATGTATCATTTTATTGAAGCTTGATGAAATGCGCTGAGAGACACTTGCTGGATTACATTAAAAAGGCCAATGGCTGCACCCAGTTCATTACAGGCCTTGTCCCAGAGAAGCTTCAGAGATTTTTAATGCTTGATTGTATCCTTGATGACAAAAAGGAGTCTCTGAGGCTTTCAGGAGGATTATTACCTCATTGTTGTGGTTTTGCACAGGCCAAATTGTGTGTTAGGTTGAATTTGTAATCAATTGATGATTCCCTGTCCTTTGGTCAGAGAGGGGCAATCACAGTTGTTCACCATCCATATCCCCACATTATACCTGTTTGTCTCAGAGCCCACTGTTTCAGCCTGTTTGGTCTCTCCTGATTGTCAGAGGGAGTTTGAGTGCCACAGATGATGCACTGCAAGATGTAGCGCAAAGTTTTCATATTTGACATTGTCATTCAGATCCTGCTTATAGTCCCCTTTTTATTGCTTTATTCACGCAAGATATAGAGAGTCCACAGAAAAAAGCCATGTGAAGCTGTCGAAGCTAAAAATCCGATCTGATTCCAGTCTTATGCCAGTGTGTTGAGTTTTTAATGTTTGAACCATGTTTTGGGTCCAGATGGTAAAGATTAAGTCAAGCTGTGTTTGTGGAGCAGAGCTCATTAGTAAGCCATAATGTTGAAGTCGGTAAGAAACAGGGTTGGGTCAGAACACTTAACTCAATAAAAATGACCTGGCATTTTCATAAATGTAATCAGTTGATCAGAGGATTTTGAGATTACTTCAAAATCAAACATTAAAAAAGTGGACGCAGCCATGAAATAATAGAATTCCACAATCTCATGTCAATTCAAATACAATGCATTTTGCATATTCAGCATTTACAGGCTCGCACAACTAGCATACTGTCTGTATTCAACATGTGGCACGCTCTTGCTTTTGTGTTTCATCAGATTTGAAGCTGAGGTCTTTGCAGATGGCAGCAAATGTATTTTTGTCTTGCACAAATTGCAGAGGAAGTCTTGTGTTGCACATTTGTCAAGGCAAAACGATGGTAAGATTTCCAGGAAAAGAGGCCTGATTTGGAGGGACGTCTGTTGCTTGAACCTCCACTCTTGACTCACCACTGATGGGTTTTTTGTTTTTTTTTCTTTCTCCTGCCTAGTCTGCTACAAAGCGGAGCACTCATCTGAGAAACCCCATATGTCTGACACAGTTTAAAGAGCATCGGTTGTCATGAAGAGAAGGTTCACAGTCTTAAAACTGCCATATGTTAAGGACTTACTCAAAAATGTAATGAAGTAATCCTTTACAATGTAACTATAATTTAATCATGCGTTTGTCAAATATAATCTGGGCTGGATAATAGTTACAGCTTTTTGTAAACTGATTATGTCTCAACCCAAGCCTGATAACAAACATTAATAATAATAATAGTAAAAATAATAATAATAATAGCAATAATAATAACAATAATAAAATAATAATCATTGTTGTTATTTAATATATATATATAATTAATATATATATATATATATATATATATATATGTATATATATATAATTAATATATATAATTAATATATATATATATATATATATATATATATATATATATATATATATATAGTATTGTGTATTATATATTTTATTCTAATTATTATTGTGAGAAAATAGCACTCGGGTTGAACATATCCTTTTTATATTATATAAAGTAAATTTTTCTTTATTCATACATGTGAAGATATTGATAAATTTAAGGAAAATACTATTGTGAGCCAGTTGTATGGAGGTCCTTAAACTTAAATGGGGATGTGTTTTTAATGGTTCCACACTTGAGTTCCTCTGATGTCAGCGGGAAGCGCCTCGCAAAAAGAGCCCGAATTCCACTTCTGCAGAGTTTCTTGGATAGGTCGTTCTCAGTGGCTCACTGTAATGTAATTTTTTTTCTTTCATGTACTATTTCAAAAAAAGAAAAAAAGCTTTTGATCTGAGTCTACAAGGGGAGCATGTGAATGTTATCATTATGAGCATAATTTAAACTGAAATATTATTTTTCAAGGAAGCTGCACAATAAGTGAAACTGACGATTTCAAGATGAGATAGGAAACAGATGGGGACACAGACTAAATTAATATTTCCCTACTTAAGGGGGTCTGTAGTTTTGACGATAGTCAAGCTGTCTGCTGTAAATTACATTTTCTTGGACTCCATGTTCTCTTGCGTCTTCATTAGTGACCGGATGGAAAACTGGTTCATTTTTTTGTTTATTTGTTTCATATGGGTTCTGTATCTAGAGATAAAGAGCACAAAAGCTTTGAATGAAAGTTTCACTGTTTTTCTGCAGAAGGAGATCTGCAGCAAAGATGGGCCTTCTAGAAGTATACACACTCTATTATTCTAACATTCATTTAGAAATTAATCCTTTTATAATCACAAATCCTTTCAATTCTAAAAGAAAGCCACAGTTAGGAAAAAAAGAATAGAAGCTGTGGCAGTGAAGTGGTCCTTAAACGCAAAGAAAAATTGTTTATTTGACCTTTATTTAATCACAGTGGTGTCTTGAGATCGAAATCTCGTTTAAAAGTGAGTCCTGGTCAAAATGGCAACATAATTATGTTAGAAGAACAACCAGAACCAATACTCCCAGAAGGGGGAGGAAAAAAAAACATGAAAGGCATTTGAAAGCATTAAAGTGAATTTTCTGATATATACTTTGCCTCCACACAAAATAAAGAAACTTCAGCAGCATGAGAGCACATTCACAAGAGCAGGACCGGGATTTTGTTTCTGTCTATCCTCTGCTGGAAAAAGTTACACAAGTCAACCACAGTGTAGGTCAGGGCTCTGTCAAGTTTATCAAGTCTGTCTTACTTCTCCTCAGACTAACTCCAAAATAGCAGCATGCAGTGTGTTTGTGCAGGTGTGGGTATGGGAGCAGGGCTGTATATAAGAGGAAGGAGAACAGCCAAAATCATCTATGTCATTTAAAAAAAAAAAATTACAGAAGCTTTACTGTTGAACTGTCGTTATTTTGAAGAGATAAAAAAAACAATACAGTTACAAATAGTTAAATCAACAGCTTCTATAGCTGTGTGACTTTTGGGGTCATTTTTCTGTGTGACTTTTGAGGTCATTTTTTCTGTTGGATATTTCCTGTCTTGTACATGGAGACAATGGCCCCATGCTTAATCCTGTGCACATATTGCTCTCACTGCTTTACTGTTTTTCCAAACCATTTTAAACCCCTTAAAAAATGTGGGATATCCACAGCAATGCTGACCTGGAATCAGGTTACTGTCATGTAACGACCTCACATGTTTGCAGCAGGTCAAGGCCTCTGCCAAAATGGCACAATGCTCTTCCAGTGATTCAGAAAACCCTCGAGATGTCGTGATGCATTCATCTGCAAATTATGTATCTGAGGCCTGATTTCATAATAAAGTGGATCAGTTGATCAGATCAGCAGGCAAATCATCAAACTGTATTTACACAGCTCCTTTCAACAATTCACATGCAAATACTGTGAAAGACACAGAACAAACTACCGTCTGCACTGTTATTTGCAGGTAATAAGACCGGATTGGGTTGCTATGGTAACGACACAGGCGTTAATACATATCTACACTGATGATGCAGCTTTACAACTTGGAAGTATGAGTTACCAGCTTCTCCTGTGTAAAAGCCTCCCCTGTAAAATGTCGGCAACTTATCTCAGTAGTTACTAATTACTGTGGGTCTTCCATACGAAGATACTCTGACACGCTTCTGTCACTCTGGAGCTGAAATCGTTGCTGTACGTTGTTGCTATAGGGATATATATATATTGCAATATGAAAAAATACATTTACTGATTCTTTTCTGATAGTTTTGGATACTTTACAATTCTATCCTCTAACTTCTCCACTTGCAGTTTCATGTATATGTTTCTGATGCATCTGCCATTTTTTCAACAATGTTGTCTGTCATGGAAAATGAGAACTTTGCAAGTTTTCGCAGCAAAAAGTCGTAACGTGACATTTTTGAGCTAATTTGCCACACTTGGCATTGTGTGTGCTGCAATGAGACTTTTGTACATGGACACATTGCAGTGCCGATGCCGAAATATTGTGCAGCCTAAGTCCAGAATGTCCAGACTGAGACGCATCTGTCAAAATGTGATTTTAATCACATCTCAAACCACATCCAAATTTGGTTTGGAGCCGATTTGGACAGCTCTTTGCTGTACAGACATCTATCAATCTGGATATGCCAAAAAATGAATTATATAAAGTATAAAAGGTCAAATTCTGTTGTGTCGTGGAGTACACACGTGTGTTCCAAGGTTGTATAAAGCACATTTACAGTAAGTTATACTTGTAATCATGGCAGCAGTGGATGGGTGATCGGGGAAAAAGCTATATTGAATATGTAAATAGATCTTTGCATTGCGTTTGCATTCTTGCTCATTCCTCAAATAGCTCTCCTTATGGGCAATTTTACCACCCATGGCTGACAGTGACTGACAACCAATGAGCGCTAACTGCATACGTTGAGGCTGATGTACCTAAATGGGCTAAATCAACAGCATTTAAGTTAAGCGAGCCGCTTTTTAGTGAGACAAGATAAATGGGTAATTATTCCTTTAGCACGCTTGCTATTATTGCAGTTTCTCCAATGAATGATTATTTCCTGAAACTGATAGTTGTATATTTATATGGACCCCTGGTGCTGCTTCACTTATTCAGTGTCTTGCAGATGTGAAAATATTTTCAAATATTAAAATCAAATAATTTTGGTGAAAAAAAAATTTGCAGGACTGCTGGGATGTGAGGTGACTTCTTTTTTTTTCTTCCCCTAAAACAATTGTTTTTCCAAACTGCAGTGAACTGATAATATACTTTCTGCTTGACAGGCAAGAGGTAATATTTATGGAAGTACAAACATCCACCAGATGACAGATATTAGAGAGTCTGGAGTGGCAGGGACTTAATACAATACTAAATAAAACACAATAGTACTTATTGAGTGTGATTCTGTGAAACATTAAACACAACATATTCATCAAGTTACCTTGAGCAAAGAATATTCCTTTGTGCTATGAATCAATTAGCGCCTTTTTCAGATGCCGTATTTCTAGTCTTGGAACAAAGCTGCTCAGAAACAAACCCAATCTCGTTACAAACAGGCTGTATCATCTCACAGGGTCTTGTTCATTCTGCAGCAGCAGCCCATAAGTCGCATATGTCATCGTACAGATGGACAATCTGTTTTGAGCTTCAAAGTTAGGTGGCAAAGTTCATTAACACTCCGTGCGCTTTGAGCCTGCAATTAGAAAGCAATTTCATCATCCTTCTAATTATAATCAAACATTTGTGAAGTTGCCCTCGGTGTGCCAATCATGGCACTTTTAAATAAATACCTGCCTCGTGGAGCTCGCATTCGCTTCGCAATCATTTCATTTGCTGCACAAAATAAACGTTCAGTCGTTTGTCTTGGTGTGAAGACACATCAGCAGCCGTGTGGATCCCGATCACAGAAATAAACGTCGTGGTGCCACATACACTACAGCGCAATCTGTAAGAGGGCATGAGTTCAACAGATATGAAGAGCAGCATCTTCATTTAATAATGAGCACATTTTCATCCGGTTAAATTACTCTTGCTTAACACAAGCAGACAGGTTGACTTTATCTTGTTTAGTTTCTCCCACCTGCATCTTAGATGTCAGCTGGAAAAAGAAGAAAAAAAGAAAAAAGAAAACTAAGAGCATGGGGACAACTTCCAGTGAGATTCAGAAAATAGCTTGCTCTCCTGGGCCGCATTAGTCTGAAGGTCATCGAAGGGGAAAATGACCCTGATTCCTCCCTCTCGTCTCTCCTGCTGGCCCTCTCCTCATCTCTCTCCCACTGTAATTGAGTATGGTGTGTGGTCAGGCAGCCGACGCTCATTGGTGGGCTGAACATGCTAGTTAGTTACACACGTTTTCACCGTAATTACCAGGCAGACTCTCCCTGTCTCCAGATCTTTTCAAGGTCGCATCAATTTCACAGCTATCCACACCGTCCGCCCCCGCTCCATCTCTGTGTGCGCTGTCATTACAGGCTTTCAGGGCCTCTTCCTCATCGCGAACTTCCCCCTCCTCCTTTCTTAAAAGCATATCAAAACCAAACTACCAATGATTAGTTGATCATCCAGTCTTTTCCCTGCAACTGTCATCATTGAGAAGGAGTGTATAGCGATAACCTTCGAGTCTGAGTGCGAGTCAACTCTGGCTGTAAATGTTATTACTGACTCACTGTAATGTGGATTTACTACATCTCTAACCAACATTAAATGCTGCCTGATTGCCTCTGAAGGAAGAGGTCAGTGGTTTTAGAAAAAGGCTCCTAAACATTTAACTGGCCTCAGAGTTTAGTGCAAACTGTTGTGCAAACCCTTGGCCAATCCATTCTGTTCACGTTCCCCTCTCTTTCACTGCGTGTCTGGGATCAGCTGCACTGCTTATACAGCCGGATGTCTGCTTCCTTTCGACTCCTTCTCTCCTTCGCCTCCTCCACAGGCTCCTCTCATTTGCTTGACACCCTTGTCAGACCATGCCCAGCAAGGAGTCAGAGTCGGTATACTTACTAGGTTCACAGACGCTGTCAAGTACTCCAGCGGGCCCCTCAGCCAATGCCAGGGACAGCGCCGACTTCAGTAGGCTTTAAAAGCGTGAGCCCCACTCAAATCAAGGCACAGCACAGCAGAACATCTGTTTCGTAATTTTATTCCATTTGGTGCAGCATGTATTGGCAAACCGCCGATTTAGCCACCTGTTTACCATCGTCACACCATAAGCCAATCCCCTCGACCACGGTCTCAATTTTGGAATCTTGCAGAAGACGTCCACTGAGTGCTGTGGAAATGATCACTCCGCTAAGTGGATGTGATTTGTTTATGTTGCCTATTAAACTAATAAGTCCTCATATCATTGTCAAGGCTTGACATTGGAAAACTGAGGAGGATGATCCTAGCTGTGACTGCATGGCACGATGATGGCATAGATTAGCAAGAGTGCCGCCTCACAGATCCTTGTCCTATGAGAAAAGGGGGGGGGGGGGGGTGGAGGTGCTTTATTGTGCCACTGTTTGATTGAGTTGCAATGTGTCAAGGACTATCAGCCCATGCCATCTGCACGTGTCCCGCATACTCAGTGCTGAATTGATTGAGATTTATTGTAAAGGATGATTAAAGCACTGGCGGCGTAGTCGATACAAGGGAGAGTGAAGCTGTGAACACGCATCAGCTTCCTGTTCTCTGACAGGAGAGGCTGACAGAGCCAAACAGCTCCACCAAAGCTCAGAGTAACGAATCATTAGAAAGGCCCATGGTGCCAGTGTACCCAAATAAAAAGTAGGTGAGTGTATGACCAGAGAAACGCATGGTTTAGCAAGAGATGTGTGCATCCCCCCTAGGCAGTCCGTGCCCTGGGATTGGCAGCACTCGGCCTAATGCATCTCAAAGCTGTCCTTGAGTGGATACAGTATCCACCACGCCAATACCGGCATGATTAATTGCTCGGGTGGTTTCATCACTTTTTAGTCCAGAAAAGGCTCTGAACCCCTAAGGAACAAACAAACCTACTTAACCATTTAGTGCTTTCTCTGCCTCCGGTTACTACTCAATCCACCCACCTGGATACAGCCTGACAGCCATGGTCACAAGGGAAGCATGAATCTCACAACACTGCACGCTTTATCATTCAGGGATATGAAGGTTATCCTGCATTTGGAAGGTTAAAGCATATGCTCGCGTCCTCGGATAGCATTGAATGTGTAACAATTTGCAGGTGAGGTTTGTTAGCTTTGTGAAGTTCAACTTGCTTTTTTTGTACGCACGCACAAGCGGTTGACTATGTCTCCTCCCTGTGAGCAGTAACTCTCAATGCATGCTCATGAAACTTTGCACTTTGCACAGGCAGACATGAGTGTGCAGAAATGGCAGTGCAGCGGGTAAATTTATCCTGATTCAGGGCCAATCCCTCTGAGGCGAGCCTGCAACTGAAAACTGAGTTCTGTCCGCACCGATAAGGAGGTCAGTGTGGCCGTGTGACACAGACCAAGATTGCTGGTCTTCTCTCGGTCAGCAACCTTTTTCTCTTGTGCAGCCACCTGCGCTGACCCAGATTTCTGAACGTCTCCAATTGGCCCTTAAGGAGTCCATAGCAGATGGCCGTCATACACCAAAGGGTGTAGATAACAGCCATTTATCAAAGTATTAGAGGACTGCCACAGAATAAGGCCACCGGACATGCATCACGGTATCCACAAATTCTCATTGCAGTTTCTAAAATGTTGCTCATAAATAATTCAGTTTATGGCCACCGGCGCCTTAGACTGTATGGGATATTTTCATGAAAAAAGCTGTTTATGGCCGGTGAAGTCACCCCATCTCTGTATTGGATTCCCCCCTTCCACACAGACTGAATTTCTCTTTCTGTCTCTTCTTTTTTTCTTGTGTGACCGTTTGCAGTGCCTGGTGATTGACCTTTTTTTAACACCCATTAAACGGGGCTGATCTCCTAGTCGGGACCGATGTGTCATAGGAGCCGATTTCTTTTTAATGGAACTGATTCTAGGACCAGAATCAAATATATGGACCTGATGTTCCAGGACCAGAATCTTTTTTTAAATGCCATTAACTTTTAAATAAAGCCTGTGTGTTCCAGAGCATTAAATTCTGCAACATGCTTCATCGTCCATAATTCACACGGCAGTCGTTTTCCTCTGACAATCACACTCAGAGTGGAAAATTTAGGGTTGACATAAACATAAGGAATTTGCCAAATCTGTCTCATTTCAGCTCTTCCTGATTGATCATCAACAACTGTGACAATTAGCTACTTTACAACAGCTAACATTAGCAGTAAATATATATATATATATATATATATATATATATATATATATATATGTAAGTGTGACTCAGAAAGTTAGATATCTAAACATAAACTGTACTCTAGTATTGATACTGTTGTCATTGAGTGAAACCATCTTATCGTTGGAAACAGATTTATTTTCCCATATTTTTTTCTTGCACTGAAGTTTGAGTCATTATGGCCAACTTTTTTTAATGACATGTTTTTAATCTAATTGAAACGTCCAACATACTTTGAAGCTGTGGGACTGATTGGTAGCCCACCAAGGTCTTGCTGTCCACCAATATCACTGATTATAATTTTCACTATGTATTGTGTGTCTTAAATGTGAGCCATGGGTGACACGGTTGGGTCTCTGTGGCCTCTAGACACTTAATTTAGGGTAATCAACAACTTGGCATGAACTCCTCTGATTACTGTTGACTTCATAAGCCACCCAGGGAACCTGGCTGCGATGACAGTTCAGCCTGCTATGATTGAGGGGAATTTCTGGAGGTTTGATTGGATATTTGTCATGTGGTAAATCCTAAATAGGAGGCATTAGTGATCTAGGTCAGAACATAGTGGTAGGAGTAGGGCTGTCATTGACCATATTTCAGTTAGACATATTTCTTAATTAGCTTCACTGTCTGCTCCCCTCTAAGTAATTAACTTGATCACAAAAGACCTTGCCTTAAGTCGGAGTAGAATCAGAAAAGAAAATGTCAGGGCAGCAACTAACTACATAAAAAAAACCTGAAATTATATGTTTATCCCAAGCTGTCTGCAATTAGTATGCATAGCGAGCCGCCTAATTTTAAATCCACATAGATTACTTGCAGGGAAGTGATCTGGGAATGTGCTTTCATAATTCATTTGGCTCAAGGTGTTATTTTTTTCAGCTTAGAGAGCATTGTTGAACAGGTTTGTACAATAACAACAAACAAATTAAAACTGAACATGACACATTGGCCTCTTCTTGTTTTTATTTCTTTCTTTGGCATGCATGCTACATGCGTCTCTCCTTTTTTTTTTTTTTTTTTGCATCTGAGAGAGAAAAAGAAAGATAAAAAAAAAAATCACATGATGGCCACTGTAATTGCATCCGAGGCAATGAAGCCCATTAAAAATCCCCTCTCTCTCTAACATGTTTTATTGCCTGATCCTCTTCCCTTGATGGAATTATTACACTGTTTGTCCCAAGAAAGAGGAAGCTGGCAGGAGCCATTTAAACAACAGCCCATCCCCGAGGGGAGATTGGCCCTCTGATACGGATGTGCTCCGACACAGTGATAGAGACCTGCAGTCATATCAGTTGGGAGAGGATTTAAATCAGCCATGGTCCTCGCTTCTGCGGTGTCCATCATCTCTCAGCCTGTGGTCCTGAGAGTATGAAGCTTGGAGGGATGATAGTAATGGGCTCTGCAAAGGAGGACAAAGCTGAGCTGTTGCTGGCAAGGGTCCTCAAAGATACTACCAGAAAGCAGAACTTCAATTATCTGAGGAGGGCCCCCATGATTTGTTAGCCTCGTGGAAGTTTCGTAATAAAGTGATGGTGTGCTTTTTATAAATTTTTAGCTAAAATGCCCTTTGTCACAGATTCTGTTCATAATCTTTATGGACAGATTTTCTAGGTGCAGCCGGGGGACGGAGGGTGTCCGGTTTGGTGGACTCAGGATCGCTGCTCTGCTTTTTTGCAGATGATGTGGTCCTGTTAGCTTCATCACGCCTTGACCTCCGGCTGTCATTGGAACAGTTTGCTGCTGAGTGTGAAGCGGCTGAGGACTCTGTATCGGTCTGTTATGGTAAGCTACGAGGCGAAGGTCGAGATTTATCAGTCAATCTATGCCCCGACCCTCACCTATGGTCATGAGCTCTGGGTAATGACAGAAAGAACGAGAACACGGGTACAGGCGGCTGAAATGAGCTTCCTCCACAGGGTCCCTTAGAGATAGGGTGAGGAGCTCAGTCATTCGGGAGGGGCTCAGATTGGAGCCACTGCTCCTCATCATCGAGAGGAGTCAGCCGAGGTGGTTCTGGTTAGGATGTCCCCTGGACGCCTCCCTGGGGGAGGTATTCTGGGGCCCAGAGTAGACCCAGGATGAGCTGGATGGATTGTATCTCTCTGCTGGCTTGGGAACGCCTTGGTGTACCCCCAGAAGAGCTGGAGGAGGTGGCCGGAATGTGTCCAGAATCTTGCAGCACCCCTGAAGATGAATATAATGCCACAGCTACATGTTATTATCACCCCTAAAAAATATATAATTTTTATTTATTTACCATAAATATTTCATTCCCCATCTCTTACTTAGTTGCATCCATCAGAGCATAGAACAAAACTCTCTTCTCTACATGCACTTATGCTGCAGATTGTCAGGATTTTTATTTATTTTTTTTGTCCCTCTTGTCGTCTCTCCTAATCTTTTGTATAGATCTTTAGGGCTTAAAGTCCATCTTTTCCAATTGGCTAATGATCTATTTTGAGCAGTTGGAAAATATCTGTCTCAGTTAGTTCTGTGTTGAAAAGTTTGAGAGATGGTGCTGAGGGGAGTGCAAAATCAATAAACCTATCAGAGAATGGTGACATGATATATGTCGGCTGTGCAGCCACTTCACTGGAGCAAGAGGACTTGGCACAGGCATGAAAAGATGAATATACGCTACTTAAAACACCATAAACTGTGCACAGTAAAAACAAAAGTTTATCAGTGGTTGTCTTGCCTGTCGTTTATCAAAAAAAAGTCAGATTTAGTGTTGCTGAAATCTTTAAATCAGAGGGATAAAATGTTTTTTGTGGCTCTCCTGTAATGAAGAAGAGACAGGCTCAAGCAGCAACATCAGCCATGTGTCTTCTCCAAGTGTCCTTGAGCAAGACACAGTGAATTATAAGAATCTCTTGGCAAGAGAGTCAGCAAAAGTCATCACAAGTTGTTCTCAGGCCCATTTTGACTCAGCTCTATTAGATGAATTTGCTGTTATACCTGAATACATACAAAATGTCATAGCCATAATCCTTGATGAATATACTTGCATTATACTCGCAATTACAGCACTAATCTGAAAACATGTTCTCTATGGCAAGTTGGTGTTTTCATTCTTTTCCAATCCAGGATTTAATGGCGTTACGGGAGCCATAGCATTGTCTGAGCATGCATGGTTAAATGAAGGAATAGATTTTGTTAATGAAAAAAGCAACAGATGGTGGCTGTAAACCCAGTCCCTGCAGAGCATGAACATTTCCTGCAGAATGACGGAGAGCGGATTAAGGTCATTTTTGCCTGGTTTTTCAATTTATAAATTCATGCTCAGAGGGAACTGAAAAAAAAAAGGAGGATTGGCATCCTGCCTCGAAACTCTTTGGGAAATCCAAATGTCAATGAGCACATATTGGAAATGTGCAAATATTAGAACAAAAAAAAACACAGTTTAGCAAGAGAACATTAAGGCGGACATCATAATCAGACACAGAGGCTGACGAGTGCCACCCAGACAGCCCATTGGCCTAAAGACAGGCAGTTTTTTATCGGCATAAAACCACCGCTTGAGTCTATCAAAGGTATGTATTGTTTTAAAAGATGGAAAACAAAGTCAGTGCTATTCATTCAGCCCACATTCAAATTCATTTTCAATTCCATGCTTGTGCTTAGTGCCATATTACGATTCTTTTTTTTTCTTTTTTTCTTTTTTTTACCATAATCATGAAAAGATATGTGAGTTACGTCTTTTCTGCTGTGTCCTTGCTCTGTCTGAAAACTCGGCCCAATGTAATTTCAATGTCACAATTTGAATAGAACAATCTTCCCGGAGACAATGGCCAATTTCCAGTGTACAAATTGCATTTCATTTTTGTTCCCACTGTTAACTGAATAAAAAAACCTTGGCCTCTGTCCTGCCCTCTCGTTGCCTCTGGCTTCAGTAATGCGCCTGTCTTTTTAAAAAGCCAACCATCAAAACACAACAATCCTGCTCGTGTTTACCATATAGGATGTCATAAAACGGCCGACCCCCGTGTTAAACGTGACAGCACGCTGATGGTCATAAACAAGCTAAAGGAAAAAAGGGAGGAACCTCACCATGAGTGGAATAGCTTTACGCAACAAGCTTGTGTTCAGCTCCAAGAGCCCACATGGCGTCTCCCTGGCAAATACAAGCTAGTGGCTGTGACAGACACCAGAGGCGTGGAGCTTTAAGTGTCACATGTCTACATATGCTTTTAGGCTGCGCTCATAGCACCACACACATAGGAGCATATGTCTGATGAAGGTCAGCAGTTTGAAAACAAGGCACCTCGGCTGCTGCTGTTATTTCTACTGCGGCGGCTGCCGGAGCCACTCGAGCTCGTCACGTTTCCCTTAATGCTGCAACGACGGAATACAGCTAATGACCAGCAGATGGATGTGACAGAATGAGGATGATATGTAAAAATTGAGGGAAGATGGAGGAGCATAAATGAAAGCAGCCAGACGTACTGAAGAAACACTGCTGATATCACGGGGGGGAAGTTCATTCCTTTTCCCCGCCTCGCTTGTTTATCATTTTCCAAAGTGGGCAGGAGGGGGGGGGAAGCAGCTAGCAAACATTTAACCCCTTCCATCTGGGCTTTAACCCCAATACCATGTTGGTCTGAAATTCTCTGCCAGCCTTGACATTGTCATTATCATCCATCATCATCATCATCACCATCCTTTATAGCTCCACGCAGCTGGTGTATAAAGAAGGAGTCTGCAATCTGGTGCCGAACGCGCCAGCATCCTGCCAGAGTAAAGTTACAGCCCAGGACAGGAGTGACTTCGATCACGAGCGAGATAAATTATGCTCAGGTTGTGATTGTAATTGGGAAAGCCAGAGGTCTTTAAGTGTCACGCTTGCCTGCTGGGAATTGAAGAGCAAGATGTGACAAATGGGAGGAGTTGAGGACTTCATTGGAAATGTGGCAATAAAAGGGATGTTAAGACATTAGGAGATAAAGTGTTGTGGAAAATGACACAGGAAAGGATGTGTGTGTGTGCCCCCCCCCCCCCCCCCCCCCCCCATTGGAATTCAGGACAGGCACGCAGAACACATCACAGGGAGAAAAGTAGAACAATGAGCCGCTGCATCCTTTTATTAGAGCCAAGAATGTCTAGAAATTTAAGACCACCGTATTTTTAGAACCCCATCAACCTGGCCTTTATATAGCTCGATAAAATAGGACTCCATGTTTCGACGGAGATTGAGCTCAACTTATCCCACCATCTGAGGACTATAGCTGCTTTTGAGAAAACTTGCTCTCGGGGGGGGAGGACATTCAGGCAGGGAAAATGTATGGGCTACATCACCGGATCTTATTTAGATTGATAGAAGCTGCTCAACCTGTCAGTATCTCAACATGCGCATGTTTGTGAGCAGAATGATCTGGATTACCATGGGAACCCGGTGTGAAGCAATATGAGTGAGCAAAGAAGTAAAACCTATTTGTTTGTGTATGGCTGCTTTTTTCTTGATGCATATATATAGGGGAATAAGTGAGTCCATTTGTGTGCAGTTTCTGATTGGTGAAAAGCAGGAAAAAAAGTCTTACAGGGAGAAAAACAGACAAAGGAGGATTTTCTAAAGGCATCACCGACCACACATAAACTCTCACCCCCTGTTGCCTTTCTCCCTGGGGTGTTCGTTAATCAGCCTTTTAGATCTATCTGCCTGTGGGTGGGCCCATTACCCTTCAACGCTGGCACTTTCGTTGCCCTAGACAGCGCCGCCATTCTGATTGCCTGCAGACGCCTCATCCCTCGGTGTGTCTCGCGCAGGCACCACCTTATTAGAGGAACATAAGAGATAATGAATAAAAAATAAACAAAGTGGAATGGATTCTGGGACATGAGGAGCATAGTGACAGCTCGGGGTGTTAATTAAGTCAAGGTGCAGAGTGTTGTGCTTGCGTACGACGACACCGGATGGCGGCGAGGGCTTCGGCGAAGCAGCTCAGGACGCCTCCTTTGCATCCCAGGAACTTGCAGCCTCCTGTCCTGCCTGTGATGGCGGGAGATCCGGTGCTCACATAGATGACCGGCAGAGCTCTTGTCAAGTGGAAAGAGACGCCATATGGACCCACGTTCAAAGAGCCTTGAGCTGTCAGGATTGCCGACGCTCTTTAAATGAGGTCGCTTGTACCTTGACATAAAAACTTTGGCCTCAATGATTGCCTGTCCAAATCTATAGACAGACCCTTAAGTAGTGTGACATATGTCTTAAAACAACTTGTCCTTTGAAATGAAACATGATAGTTTTGTTAAACATTCCCAGACACGGAGAGAAAACTGCAGCTGGAAAAATGACTGGAAACACAACACTTGAAACTCCTATCATGCAGATCCACTGAGTTTTTTTTCCAGTTGACCTGCGTGTGCTCTTTAACTATCCGTTTGATTGGTGGGTGTTATTACCTGGAATAAGATGTGTGCTCATGAGTTTAAGGTTTGTAAATCAGAGTAAACAGTGAAGTAAGCTATTAACCTAATTGACCAATTCAGTAAATGGTCAATAAATAATGCGTTACTGCCAATTAGACTGTATCATGTCGGGTGTTTGTGGCAGAAGCCATCTGTTCAACCCAAAGGTGTCTGACCTTGGTTTATAAAGGTTGCCATTTTAAAAACCTCACTGGGTTGTTATGAGCCATCGCAAGATTACACACTGCTTTGTTTCATATGTAATTTGCTCCAATAACTCCGGTTGCCTAATATTGCTAAGAACTTAATCAGTGATGTGCATATGCATGATCTTCCTGTCATTGCTAATCATCTTAACCAACCCTCTGAGTGACATTCTGATGAAACAATTTGGATATGCTAATTGACCTAAAATGGACTCGAAACATGATGTTCTGGAAACAGCATTAGCATTTCCACGCAATGTTTAAGTATTGAGTAAATAAGTATTATAATGAAGCTGTGCAGGTCTGTATGCATGACTTCAAAACTTGTCTTACCTCTGGATTAACAGTTTTATTTCTAAGTTTCACTTTTCTGATGTGAATTTTTGCTATTATCACTGTAGAAACGTTAAAATATGTTAACCCTCCTGTTTAAATAGACGTTATGAGTCTCATTGTCAGTTTGTGAGAGGAGAGACTGCAAATTTGTTCCTGAGTGAGTCTCTGAATAACACCAGACTGGTTGTAGTTTATCATGAATTATGTGCTTGTTTGCAGGCAGTTTTATATTAACTCCAGTCAACAGTCACAACTGTTTGATATGTTTATATCTCACAAATGATCTCAAAATTACAAAACTCCTGCCAATAAGGCAAATTTGCAGCATTTGAAAGAGATTAGAGAGTTGTTGTTGATGGCCAGTTGTCTGTCTTAGAGAACATACAGTACAGAACAGTACTTTTTAATTAGTATACTTAACTGCATTTATGTGCACAGCATCAAACATGTTTGATTTCTCTGAGAACTAAATTCTAATTTAGGCAATATTGTTTTTTTAAAACACCATAAGCTGTCTATTTTAGCAGAGGGTCTTCGTATTATAATCACCAACTAACCCCAGCATTGAGATTTGTGTTATTTTCAGACTCATAAAACACATAGGAAAAGCACTACATGCATGAACCCTAAAGTGATCTGATGGTGTTAAAAGCAAATGTGCAATGATGCATCACAAAGCAAGGAAGTGAGTCTGCCGGGTGAGGGAAATGAAGGGGAACAGGTGAGCAGAGGGAGGTCACACTTTACGAAAAGATAAATAAAGTGGGAAAAAGCTCACATGCTCCGGCAGAACAAACAGATGGAGCCGTAAACTCGGGTAGATTAATTAAAAGCTCTTTAAATTCAGGAGAGGCTCAGGTTATGAGTGATGACTTCACTCTGACACGCTCTTAAATTAGAATCCAAACGCCTAGATAAAAAAAAGGTATATCTGTTATTTCATTCTCCGTATAATGTCATATTGCTTTTGCTGTTTTTACACGAAAACCAACCTGCCCATCATCCCTCCTTTGTCCAAGTGCTCAACCATTATGTGCACTCTGTCTGCAACCGCACTCTTCCCCCAATCATACTTAATATCTTGAGTGGAGATACATTCTTTTTATTGCGACTTTAAGGTAATCAAAGGGAGAGACAGAATGCATGCTTTTTTTTCTTGATAATAGTCGTCTCTATCGCAAAAAGCTCTCGGGGATTGAGAATGCACGGACCTCGCCGTAATACGTTCGCATTACTCGTGATTGGTTGCATGGCTAATGGAGAGAGACAACACCTTGCCAGGTAAAATCATGCAGCTCCAAAAGAGATTTTCCACTCACGATGCCCGAGGGGTCACCTGTCCGGTCCTTTGACAACAACATTTGATCAAATGTGAAAAACACATACATGAAAGACTGTAATGCAAAGGCTACAGGGTACACAGGAGTAATGTGTGATTTGATGCGAACAGACAAGACATCATATACTGTGTGTGTTCCATCAAATTATCCTCTGTGCTGTACATGTAGACTTTGAAGAATATTATGCTAATTTCTTTTTAAACACTGCAATACAGCACTTTGAAATTAAGACTAGTCGATGGACATGGGAGTTAGGGTCAGCCCTAGACTTGTTCTGTATACATAAATTTCATGCATCGGGAGCGGCGAGAGACGAGGCTTTCAAAGACGGTGCATGCGGTGTTAAGTGGCTTAATGAGCAGCTCTGCACATTCTTCTGCAGGACCACTTTATTCAAATCCTGCCAGTACATCTTCAGACCACCTGAAATGGATGTTCTCTGATAATGAAGCGAAGAACATGTCTAATGCTTTTCAAGATGTGAGATGTGGATGATGATGTAGTCACAGAGTCACTGGAGAGGCTGCAGTGGCTGTCTTTTTTTTTTTAAATTTCAATAAATCTGACCTGTCGATATTTGACTTTCCAGCAATCTTGTGGCAAAAAGCACTTATTTCAAGAGAGTTAAAGAAAAATAAGAAAAAATTAAAGCAAAAATAGAACAGGACAGGCTTCTCTTTAATTCATTATTTTCAGGCTGCAAAGTTGTATCACAGCAGAACCTTCAGGGTGTTTGCTACGGTCCTTCAAACATCATTCAGTGTGCAAGGTTGCCGTAGCTTTCATCTCAAACCAAGGCACCTTCATGCATGGGGTGAAGACATTCTTAATCATAAATAAGTAGTCATTTACACCTTTAACCTTTTCCAATTCCAGTTCCTAGAAAAAGAAATGGCATTAGACACCAATGCTTTCCAGCATTCTGCAATCTGACCTTCAACATTTAAAAGAAAACAATAAAACACAACTGAAAAGTGAATAAGAGAACTCCGTCGTCTGTTGATGCCACGTATTACAGTCGTTCCAAACACAGGCTGACACGCGTGACATTTCAGATTCCATCGATCGTTGCTCAGAATTGCAGGGAGCACCTTGATTTCTGCACAACAGACTTCTTCTGCAGAGTGCAGGAGCATTATTGAGGGGACCGCTCTCTGAAATCTGCAATCGACCCTGAACATCTGCCAACTGTTTTCTTGCAACACATTCTTGCAGACGTTCAACTTTCTTGAGCGGAGTGTAGATATACTGATATACTTACTCACCAACACACACAAACATCTATCAAAACAGCTATAAAAAATGGCATTGGAATTTTCTTAGTGGCATTTATTTTTATTTATTTTTCATTTATTATTTCTTCATTTATTTATTGTTCATTGGTGTTGATTAGTTTTGAGATTGTTCACCTGCAGGGCACTGCTGGAAATGAACTTTTAGCAAAATCTAGTCACTTAACCTGTCGTTACATTTATTTATCCTTAAGTAGTCCAGGATGAAGTGGACTTAATGAATAAATGCCATGGCTATCAAACAGCGTGGGATGCTGTAGCTTTCTGTTGTTGACATTTCAGGTTTTGTAGGCGTCTCTCTCTCCATTCTCTTTTCAGCCATGCTGTCTACTCGGGGATTTTCACAGACTAAGGCCTACACGGCGCTATCGGTGCAGGCTCTCATGAAGTGACTGTACTGTGACTCAGCTATGTGTTATACTGCCTAACAATCAGGTGTTATGGTTTGTCGTAAAGTTTTCTCTTTTCTTCCCACATGCTTTTCAATTTATGCAGCATAAAATATCTGCTTCTGAAACATTCTGCTCTGTGAGATAAAACACACAACTTCACATCTCTCATGAATTTTGAAGGTAGGTATATAGTGTTCAATTTATCGCATCATATCATTTATTTTGAATTGATCTGTGCAATTTTCTGCTGTAATTTCTTTTCTACATGAAGGCGTTTTTTTTTTTGTTTTTTTTTTAACCATATGGCTCCCTTTGGTACAAACATAAAATATCTCAACAACTGTTTGACAGACTGTAGTGAAATCCTGAGATTGATTTCCAGGCTCCTCTTGCACCACCTGCACCATGACATTTGTGTTTTTTGTTTCAACAACTATTTGATGGATTGTCATTGAATTTGCTTCAGTCATAACCCTCTCAGGTATAAGGCATATTTATTTTTGCAACTAGAGGGAGTGTAAATCAGCTTTTAGCCACTTTGTGTTGCATGACTACTTTGTTTAGGTAGCCCTGGTTCACACTGGCACCTTCCAGCCCTCTGTCTAGTAAATTTGTATGGGACAACTCTGCAAACCCTGGGTTAACCCTATTCTGAATCCACAGCCAGCAAGTCCTAGAGTAAAGGATTGTGTCAGTGTGTATACGTCTTTAGCCTGGGGCGAGCAGCTCCCTTAGCCTTCAGCTAAGAAGGTGTAAGGAGGCTTTTAGCACTTAAGCCCCATTTCCACTGCATAGTACCACCTCGACTCGGCTCGACTCGCCTTCCTTTAGGTAAAAAAGTACCTGGTACTACTTTTTTAGTACCTGCTCCGTTGCGGTTCCAAGCGATTTGAGCAGGTACTAAAAGGTCACATGTAAGGTTACAGACCTCTGGTCAATGCATGGAGTATCCTGCACAGCACAAAATCAGTGGCTGCCACACTCAAACACAGAGAAGCTACTTTAGCGACTAACTTTTCTTTACAGCAGCTGCGATATTCAGCAGGTGTCACGTTGAAGACTACCATACGGCAGTTTCGCACAGCGCCCCAAGGAGGTACCATCCCGCAGAAAAGTAAAGTAAAAGGTCGAGTCAAGTCAAGTTGAGTAGAGCTGGTACGATGCAGTGGAAATGAGACTTTAGACGCAATGGGGAAAAAAGCCTTTATGATTGTGGACATGGTAAATATTATAGCTGCTAACATGAGCATGTTAGCATTGTAATTGTGAGAGTAAATTTTTGGTGTAATGGCTAACTTTTGCCATGTTATAGATGTATGTATTTGCATAAGAGTAAAGCTTCAATCTGAGCTAACCTCTGACTGGGCCCACAAAAAAAGATAATGATGCTTTACAGCACCATGCACAACAGCTAAAAGACATTCATGTGTTTAAAAGATACACAGCATATACTGTACATCTGTGGTTCAAAGAGAGTCCTTATGAATTTTATTGACTTAATTTAATCAGTTCCTTCTCATGGATTTTGTACCAAGTGATCTTATGTCATCGTGGAAAACAATAAATAAGGAAGAATTTGTCATTTCTGTTTAATGTTAGAGTTTATATGGAAGCAAAGCGTCAGTGTCTTGTCAAAGAGCTCGTTGGCTTTTGCAAGGATCAAACTTGTGACCTCAACCTTTTGGGACATTTCCTTCCACTCCTAGTTTCAGAGGGAATCCTGTCTCCTGAAAACACCTCTACTCAGCACTGCAAGACAACACCAATTAAAACTTGTCACTTTTCCCACTCTCCCAATCCCCCCCACCCCCCCCCACCCTGCTGTGAGACTGGTGGAGTCACTAAATCAAAACAAGTCTGAAAGTTGCACATGGAGAGGGAGAGATAATGACAATATGTTTGCAGTGGGAAGCATATGAATCTGTGCACTGATATAATTACATGCTTGTTTTTTTTATTTAGATAGAGGTTGCCTGCTGTTCTGGCCCAGATGTCCGTCACCGGTTGCCAAAGTCTTTGCATGCATTACAGAAAATCATGTCTTCATTTTAAAAATTGCAAAAGGAGACGTGCTGCCGATATCTGAGGCACAGTCAAATTTGAACACCAGATGTACGGCTTATAAAACCTGCTTGTCTCTCTAGATTTGTGCAGCATTTCGTGTTTATGCTGAAATTCACTTTAGGTGCTGTAAGCTGTTACAGTAAATGTTTTTAAAATGGAGCTAGCATTCACATTGTTTTTTTTGTTTGTGGTTGTTTCTTTTAATAAACCTCTCTGTTCTCTAAGACTGTAAGACCATTCTTCAGATCTATTATTAACATGCATCCTGAGTCACAAGAAGACTGCTCTAAGTACACCCAGAACATATTGAGGACACATTTGGGATCCGATCACTCAGATTCAGTAGTGTGCATGCTGCGTCCTGGGCCACATCGAAGGACCGGAAAGGATCACATCCTCCGCGAAACAAGAAGAACCTGGAGCAACAGAAGAAATGGATTACACGCTGTCTGATTTCCAATTTGGATCAGTGTAATCCAAATTACTTTACTCCAGCAGATGTTTCTGAATGCTCTGTCTTTGAACTGATTTCATCATTGAACTAACAACCACGATATCCCCAGACTCCCCTCAAAAGATTTCTCAGTTTTGTGAGTTGTTGAGTTGCGAGAAACAATATAAACTTTGTGAAATGTTGATCTAATCTAATTTGTCTACATTTGGCAAATGTTATGCATTGTTTCTTTATAAATGTTAATAAATGAATAAAAAAATGTTTTGTCTGTTAGTTCCAACATGCTTATTGGCAGTGTACTGAGTGTAAGACTGACAGCACAGGGTAGAGTACTTGCTCTGGCCCTGGCTCTGGATGTGGGTCCCGCCCCTCCTCCGCTGTGATTTGACAGCTGGGCTTTGTGGACACAGGCCCTAAAAAGGCCTTGTTGGGCCTTAGCGGAGGTTTGCACTCTCCGAGCGCTCTTGTTTATATGTGTACTCGTTTCATTTCAGGAGATCATGAGTATTTCTTTTTTTCGTGTGTTTCGCTGTCCTGATCAATGGCTGGACTCTGCTCTGCTCTGGTGTTTCTACCGAGGGCGCGGCTTATCCAACACAGACACTCAGAGCGAAGTAGAGGAGACAGGTTGAGCGACAGTCACCCCGAGTTGAGGACAACGTTGGCAATTTACCTGCAATAAAAACTTGATTTGATGAAACACTGATTTGCATATTGAACAGGGAAGCTGGAGCTGAAAATAAGTGGTCACTCATTATAATGAACCAACAACCAAACTTAATTTAGACAAATTTAAAAAACACCAATCAGACTTGATGAGACTCTTTTTAACTGAAGCCCTTTGGGACTTAAACTGATAAGAGTGTTGTTGTTTTTTTAAATAAATACTTGCTCTCTGCACCTTTTAGTGACAAACAAAAGGTATGGCCGGGGTGTATCAGGGTCAAAGTCATCTACATGTGTCACTGAACTGTGACATTTAGAATCCACTCAACTGCAACCACAAAGGAAACAGAGAACAGCGTAACAACACACGGGTTTTGCCTCCTGGGGGTTTCCGCTTCTTGTGCCATGTCTCCTCCTCACCTTGGACACTGGGTCAGTGTCAGCTGTCAGTGTCAGGTTGAGAGCAGGAATGCTAATGGACTCTTACCACATTGCATCGCTCCCCCTCTCGCTGCTCTTTTTCACTCTGCTGTACATCTGAGGAAGGCAAAAGCTATTAACTTTCCTTTAGTTGTCGAGCTCTGCATCATGACCACAATAGCCTGGAGTCTCTACTGTCTCTACAAAAAGATAGGCAAGCTTCCTTTTGAGAACCGGAGACTGGCCTCAACGCTGTCTGTCAGAGGCACAGTTACTCCATGTGCAGCCTCTTCCTCCTTCCTCCTTCCTCTCCCTCTTCCTTGGATGCATAAACGCCCGCCAACATGTCCTTCTTTAAAGAAGAGTATTGGATTGTCAGTGAGTTTATTGCACTCAAGGAAAAAACATGTGTTGACATAACGGTTCAGTCTTAAGATCTGAGATCATTCTAGTATGATGATCAACAGCATCACAAACGTCTTAGAAAATCATCATAAAGCTGATGCAACACCTCTCTAGCTGAAGTCCATAGCCTTCATGAAGGGAGTATTAATTTTAGCTATAGGTGCACATAATGAACTGTTATCTCAGTGTAGTATCAGATCATTATTTTCCAACACTCCTGAATCTTGGCACTCAACAGATTTGCTGGCACGAAAATGTCACTTTTCCATAAATGAATACAGTTGTCATTTTCACTGTGATGGATGACACAACTCAAGCTAATTTTAATGGCCGTTTAGTGGATTTACAATCTGCACAGACATGGACGGAAACCCAAGGCCGCCTAGAATGATGGAAGAATACATTTAGGTTTTTAAAACACAGCAGCATGTTTTGCAAAGTTGTTATCTGTGTTGCAAAGTCAATATGATTTGCAGAAAATGGCTTAAAAGCAACAAAACAATAGGGCTTTTGTCACAGAGGACATTTTGACTTGCCATAGTGGGAAAAAGCAGAGGTGCTACTAATAACATTAGTGACGGCCCCGTTCTATTATTCAAGTGTAACGGAGCCGGCATTCATGAAATCAGGACCCTGAAAACAAAACAGCTAGAAGCATCCCAGCCCTGATTCATTTTATTTATCTCACCTGTGCTTTTTCTAGTGTGACAGGTCAAGATGTCATCAGTGGAAAGGGTCAGGGTCTTGCTAACTTGAATAGCTTTTTTCGTAGTGTTGTAAGGCTACATTCACAGTACAAGCCTCGCTGTTCAATTCTGATTTTCTGCTCGGATCAGATTTGGTTATCTTGATAGTTCATGAGTATTAGGTACGTTTCAACTTCACAGTTTGTGGATTTTGTGTACACGAGAAAGCTTCGGATGTGTAGTAAATTAGCAAGAAATTATTAGCATGCAGCATGACTTTACTGCACTTACTCAAGCACCCCAGAATGCATTGCGTCTCGTCGTCAGACGGTCCGATGATGAATGTGAGGCAGAAAAGTTCAAGAACAGTTGTGCAGGTTGACAATTTTTATAAGCTCACTACTTATCACTACTTGTGGTTATTTCTCTGGCAAGAAATCAACTGTAGTTTTGGAATATTGGCAATTTAAAAATCAAAAATTTGATTCGTTTTTGGAGTTGATTTGCTCCCCAAGAGTTATTTTTACCGTATTTCTTCATTCTTTAAACCAAATACGAACCACAAGTCTTTATAATTCTTTGATTTTCCTTAAAGTAATGGTTTGAATTCATTTAACCGGTATATGGATGTTATGAGGAGATCGGTACCATATTGAGATGCAGAGAAGGCATATTGCCTGAGTATAATTTGAGTGTGAACAGTGGTCTGGTTATGGTGGTTGCTGGTGGTTGTGGTTATGTAGATCCCAGTACAATTCAATGCAATTTCAAACACAGTCTGTGCCTTTCACCAAAAATGAACAGTGTTTTGGGATTTGAAAAGTCAAAACCTTTGCAACAACAATTGCATGAACTTCAGATCATTATTATTGAAAATGACACTTCATGAAGATTTCAAGTGCAGTCTTTCATTAAGAGCTGAACTGAAGGGATCTATTTACAAGCAATCACTTTGAGGAATCTCATTGAGCTATAATCTGACAACAACAACAACAACAACAACAACAACAGCAGCAGCAGTGGTGGCAAGCTCCTCTTTTTTCTTTTTTTTTTTCCACCGGCACAATTAATCAAAAAGCAATTACGTTAGCATGCTCGAGAGATGGATTAAACGATCTTGACAATTTCTGTGGCTGCCTTGGCTTGCTCAAGCCCCCATCCTGCTGTCTGCTGAGAGCTAAATTCATGAAGTCGAGAACATTGGGATAATTAGTCCAGAGGATGAGCAGAGGGTGTTCATATGGCTCATCTCCAGAACCAGCCCCCACGTACTTCTCCAGCCACCATGTATTAAAGCAAATGTATGTTTAATCACAGTGCACCACATACCCTGCATGCTTTATTACACTATAAATGTGCTGAATGAAGGCCCGGTGCCTAATTAGGGAAGACTTCAGATCTCTCACTTTCACATACCGCTTTCTCCCACCTCACATTCCCTCTTCCTCTGTCGCTTTCTTGCCACTGCTCTCCCTGCAGCTCTCTCCACAGTAGGAAGCACTGCTGAATCCCTCCAGTCTTAAGAAGTCAGCTCGCCTCCAACTTAGATGGTGAGGGGATTGTATTGGAGGCAAATCTAACTGCTGCCATTTCAGCCAATTTTTTCTGTCTCCGCAGTGCAGGTGGCCTTGGTGAGCGAGCCGGGGTTGGAAAAGGTAGTCATGCAGAGAGGAGTCCTCAATCTCAGCAGATGGAATATCAGTGGTGGGAGTGTTGTGTCGGGGCTCATGGAACTGACATGTGAAGCTTCTGAAAGTGTTTCAAATAGGGTCAGGAGGCATCAGCCCACCTGAGGCTTTGGAGTAAATGATGGGGAGGGAGACTTGGGAACTGAGGAGAACTGACTTTCCAGGCCAGAGTATAAAGAGAGCCAACGTACAGCACATGAGCGCATTGGTTAATAGCCTCAGCTAATAGATAGAAGGTGCAGCCTGCAGGCCAGAGATCCTGAGACCACGCCAAGGTCCCAGTGGTGGAATTAGGGTGAAGGACGGCATTAGAGATGCATGGCGCTGCAGGGAAATTGCCACCTCACTGTGGTCATTTATTTATATAAGCCTCCTGGTTCATGGAAAAGGTTGGTAATTACCATTAGCAATTATCACTGAGCAAGTACAGACACCTCCGTAGCCTGACTCGAGATGCCAGATGTGATCCGGAGGTGAGAATGGGGTCTCTGAAACAGACCCGGGGGCACCGTTCCAGATCCCTGATGCAGCATCTGTAGTTTGAAGCACATCTTCCCAACTGTAGCATCGTACAACCTAAGCTGGCAGGCAAGCATATTACAGAGCCTCTCTGTTTTTTATCCGACACACACAAAAAATGTCCTTTGGATTGGTGTTATTATTATCTAGTGGAGATAACAACTCCCTCTGTATGAGGAGAGGAGGACCACATCATGCACAGCAAGGGAGATGGGGGAGAGAGAGAGAGAGAATTATAGGCGATGGGAATAATAGGCCTGGCCAAGTGAATTCATCACTCTCTGTATCCAAGGTAAAATAGGACCTTATTTGCAGATAGGCGCTGCCCATTAGCAGCAAGTTATCAGCAGGTTTTCGGGTACAGTTGTGGCAGGAGCTTAGGAGGGGGCGTGCAGGAGATGACTGAACACCTCTGTGTCTGTGTCCTCAGCTCAAGGGGCTGGGAGGCAGGAGACATCACGCTGTGCACTGAAAGCACGGACATCCCGCCACGACGGTAATGAGACAAGACCACTACCACAGAGACAGGAGCAATAATTATACACATATATACCCACACACACACCCAAACATACAAAGCAGCGTCCCACCAGCGCATGCTACCTATTAATTTTCAGCCCATCCTGAGAAATAACACTCTGCTGCACCTCAGTCACTTTGTAAAGGTGAAAGAAAGGTGGTTTTGGGGGAGGTTGTTCACAATTCATTTTGGAGACTGATGTCAAAGATAGAGTCAGAAACCGCTGTTACTTAAAGTTATAGATATGGGTTGATACACTCAGGATTCAGATTTTTTTGTTATGGTGGCCTGTAATACTGCGACCATGTTGGCAAAGGCACAAAATAACAATAAGGAATAGTAAATATGTCATTTGTGAATTTGGACATGACCAATCTGACCTTCATTTTCAGGTTGAACTATGAATTATACTGTAGTTCAAACATAAAGTTCAGTGTTTTCTATATTGTCAGTATATATGCAGGCTTTTAAAATCAGTTTAAACTGACTAATAATAATAATAATAATAATACATTTTATTTATAGGTGCCTTTCAAGACACTCGAGGACACCTTACAAGAACAGAATAAAATCTGTGTTAGGATGTTGTATGTATGTAACTTACTACGATTAACTATGAATAAACCCCTCGGTTAGATGTGTTAGCATTGCGCAGCGCATAAAGGAACTGACGTCATTTTAACACAAACAACAGAAAGGAAATAAAAAACAACGATGTATCGAAAAAAGTAATAAATCAAGATGATAGGATTAGAAATAGAATAGATGTTCCAGTAGACACGCCACCCTCTCTTTTATTTACGTTTTTTTTTTTGTGCGCAAAGTTCGACATCACAAAATGCGGCAAAAAACCAGGAGACAGATGAGCAGCATCATTTTCAATTCATAAAATCAAGAATGGACAGTTTCCGATCAAGTAATAGCAGCACATCATCCGCATAAAACCAAGGCATGCTGCTTTTATAATTATGTGTATTTATTTATTTATGGAAATAGTCATGCTTCTCCTGCTTTCAGGCACTGCTAAGCTAACCTGCTGCTGGCTGCAGCTTTATTGTTCATGGACAAATATGTGAATAGTTTTGATTTCCTCATTTAAATTCGCACATTTAGTAGCAAACGAGACAGATGTTTTTCTTGGTCGTTGGCAGAAACAAAAGTAGAGAAAGTAGATGAGTGTGAATATCAGATTAACAGTGTTTTGGCTACAGAAATGAGAGTGTTTTCTCTTGTTTAATAAATATGCGGGTTTAATAAATATGCAACTATTTCCGTCTTTGTTTATTTTTTTCTTTTGTCTTTCAGGTTATTTTGGAGTTATTCTGCCCCCAAGTGGCCAGAAAAAACAAGCATTGCACCTTTAAATTTAGACAGTTTGACCATTTTTATTTATCTTCTTTTTCAGAAAAAGAAAATACAATTCAATAAAAGTAAGTGCATAAATATTTTTTTCATATCCCCAGCTGAAAATACAACACTTTATACAGATACTACACTATGTAGTCGCATACATACACATGAATGTGCACCCAGTGGTAATGTTAGGGTCAGACCTTCACACTTGCTTCACCTTCACCTCCCGGCGTTGTTCTATAGGTGGTCAGATAACAGTTAGTGTTCCCCTCTGCAGTGCACTGCTGTGCGGTTTAATTATCTTTTGCCAGGATAATCAGCGGTGCTAAAAGGTGATGGATGGTGTGGGAATGCTTTGCAATAAACCAAGCAGGCAGTGATAAGCTGAAGCAGTCGACTAGGCTCTCTACATTTGTGATATATTTGAATCATTTCAAATCAGAACACTGCAATTAGATGTCTTAAAGAATGTTCTAATTGTAAAACATGTGCATGTTAAAAAAATTACAATTAATTGAGATAGATAATGAAGATCTCACCAATTCACTAAACACCAATTGTTGCTGCTTTCAAAAAAAAACAATCATGCATATTTCAGTTCTGTTTCAGCAGCATTGGTCTTGGTCCTAAATGCATAAATAATATGCTCTAAAAATATTCCCACTGCAAGGTACGATTTCATCAATTTTGCTGAATCTAATGCATTTGCATTTAAGGTATTTAGCTGACGTTCGTATTCAGAGTGCCTTGCAGAGAGTGAGCAGGCAGGCAGGGGTTCTGAGTCTCGTTCAAGGACACTCTGTCAGGATACGTGACTGTTTGGTGAACAAGTTGTCTGTTGGAATGATGAAAACCACTGACCTTTCTCTCCGAGGACAGTTTCTAATTCTGAGTTTTAGAAGTCATGATGAACAGCGGACAACCAGTTTGTATTTCTTCATCCCTTCCAGTGTCAAAGCAGCCACTTGAGGGCCATTTCCAACTTCTTTTCCATGTTAAAATCACTAAGCGTTTGGAAATGATTTTAACAAGTCTTCTTTTGATGTAAATTGCTGCACTGTACAGCTGAAGAAGAGATTTAGCATAGACACTATTTACAGGAGCTTGTCCTGCATTCATCTTATATCTATTATACTACTGACTTTGTAATAAAATTGAGAACTAGTCGGCATTCACAGCAATAGTCCCAAGTCTGTCGCAGTGTTATCTCACAGTAGCAAATTTTTCTGTGAGCTCTATAACTTTTAACATTCTGGATAACCAGATCCAGATTATTACTTAGATCCAGATCAGACTCTGATGTGTGCGAGATCTTATGAGGATGTCATCATTTTTGTCCAAGCATTGTCGGCATTATCCATGAAGTTAGAAGCAAATATCTTTGTAACCGCCCCATCCCGCAGCGCTAAAGCATCCATTAAGAATTCTGGATCTAATAGATTGTTCCTCGGTCCATAACCTACCTCTTCAAAAACATTCTGTTCTGAACTGTTTTGAGTAAACAGACAAACAAACCAACGTTTTGATGGATCACAAATTTATTGGCAACAAATCAAATTGCACAGATCTTTTTGCTAGCATTAGTAATTGTCTGATATCATACTGAATTGTCATCTCAATCACTGGAGACCAGCATATCTGCCTAAATAACATCATAATGACACTTATGCCACCATACTAGTTTTTTCTGGGGTTTAGGAGTGGAAGTAAAAAACAAACGTGTGTCAGCAGTCCCAGGGAGGAATGACTGAATCTGTTAAGTGTTTTTGGAATAAATGTTTTCTTCATTGTAAGCAGTACCAGCAGGAGGGGTCTAGATGCACAGAGTGAAGTAAAACATGTGGGTAGTTGCATCAAACTCAAGTGTAACTGCAGAAGTGAGGTCTCAAAGTTGCTGAATGTGGAAATACTTGAACAGAGCAGAGGTACTTAAATATTAATCTAAGTACAGTACTTGAGTAAATGTACGTCGTTAAGTTCCGCAGCTCCTTCTGCCATGTGGACCCATATGGTCCCCCAAGGTAATCATTTCTGCAACAGTTGCTGGAGTTAATTGTTAATGTGTGTCCCTGCGGTGCCGGGCAGTCCTACAGGTGTTTTCCAGGACTAGTTTTTTTTTGCAGATTGCATGCATCTTAGAAATTGTTAAGCCAGACACTTTAAGCATTTAAAATGATAGATTCAAGGGGAGAAAAGTGCTCAGAATGTGATGAAATATTTGAAGTTTTTAAAAAAAAAAATCACATTTCCCAGAGTTACAATTCAGACCGAAATGATTCATGTAGAAAGTAGTTTTAATTAAATTTAGAGCAATTCCAAACAGTGAAGTGGTACTTCCTCAGCTTTTATTGTGACTCTGCACTGAGAGTGTCGTGAACAATTCCACACAGAGCTGGAGAACTGGTGCTGACATGTGGACAGTCAACAAGCTCGTTGACTGAGAAGAGTTGGCCACAGCTGAACTTTTCTCACTCAGCGGACATCAACAAGCAGCAAAATGCTTTCAGTGTGTTCCCCCTTTTCCATAAAGAGGCGACTTTATTTCACGAGCATAACTTTGCTTGGCAAGAGGAAAAAAAGGATGAGTTGATTTCTTAACAAATGTTTGAAATGTCCTGTGTCTAATATGTTGTATTTATTTAAAATGAAGCTCAGTGGCGCTGCAGTGACTAATGTGGAAATGTTTCCCCTCCACTTAATGGACACATGGTGCAGTGGCTCAAGTATGTTTCTGCACTTCTTTTCCTGAGAATAAATGTGTACTGAACACAAAAACCCACAGGAGATTTTTTTTTTGCATTAAGCCATTTTTTTATGTTTAAAATGCACCATTTTCGAGTTCTTTTTTTAATAGTGTTAAGGTTCATCAGTGATGGGGGAAATGGAAAGCGACATGGACAGATGGTTTGGTGCGGCATCAGTTGGAAGTTGTGTTGGATTATCACGAGGAAGCAGAGCCAGAAGGTGAAGCTCTATGTTACAACCCTCACCTATTGTCTTGATCTCTGGGTAGCATCCAAAATGCAGGAATGAGCTCCCTCAGTAGGATGGCCTCGCTCAACCTAGAGATAGGGTGATGAGAGTCCAGTGGGAGCTCGAAGTAGAGCCGCTGTGTCTTTGGGTCAACAGGACCCAGTTGAGGTGGTTCTGGCATCTGCTTAGCCTGACTCCTGAGTGGCTCCCTTTGGAGGTTTCCCAGGCACTTCCAACTAAGAGGAGACCTCAGGGTCGACCCAGAACTCGCTGTAAGGATTTCACATCCTGGGTACGCCTTGGGATCTCCCCAGAAGTAAAGTGAATACACTCCCTAGCCTGCTGACCCAACCCCAGAAAAGTGGAAGAAGATGGATGGATGGATGGAGGAATAACCTATTAGCATCCGTTCTGAGGGGTCAGATCATCAGGTACAGGTGTAAATGCAATTAAGAAAGGTCATGGATAAATTTAATCACCGCGTTTAGAGGTGGAGTGAACATATCAAATCTTACTTATACAGTCACCAATAACCAATACAGGCCTTTGTCTTTGTCTTTGTCTTTGTTGCCCGTAGAAAAAGTAGCCACTCCCTTAAAAATCTCGCAATTATGAGTCCTTGAGATTAAGGTTTTAAAATAAAATTTAAAAAAACAACTTTATAAAACTTGTTAGACACTTGCCGTGTTGATTTGTCCGTGCAATATTTGTGTCCATGTGCAGCGAGGAAGAGCTGATCACGAGTGTTCACTCCAGACACGTTAAGACACACGTCAGTGCCATGTGTGAGCTGGTGTATAGGTAGAGACGTCCACTTTTAATTGGATGACTCGAGGCACTGTATTAACAGCCTCTAAATATAATCCTTACAGAAAGTTCTGCTGCTGAGATGATGTAGCTGTCTGTTGTCTTTTTTAATTGTCATTAGTGAATCATGGGTATTAACCAAGCACTCTGTGACAAAGTGCAAAGCTGAATTTTACTGCACATGTATAGGTGTCACAGAAACTATTCAACCAAAGGTCTTTGGTTCTGTGGGAAACACAGAAATCCTTTACAGACGCCTTAGATGCTCTGCACCAAAAACAAAGTGTTTGCAGAGACATTGTGAATGGGCTTTTCAGATGGTTAATCTAGTAATATCACAACAACTTGAGAAATAGCAAAGAACACAGGGGTTCATAAAAAATCAAAATAAAAAGCGTCTGCTGCACTAAACTTGGCTCCGTTTCTGATGAAACTGTCTGTCTTTGTTGTGCTACGCCATGTGTTCAGCGTCCCATTCTGTTCCACGCGTGAGGCCTGGAGCAAATTCCTGTTCGCGGTTCTTGTGGGCTGCTGGATTTCGCCAAAAACCGGAGAGAGAGGCAGACATTAAAGAGGGAGAGAGAGACGGAGCGAGATAGAAAGAGGGACAAAGAGAGACAGAGGAGGAGGGCAGCTACCTCAGATGCAGCTTGCCCACATCTCATTAGTGTCTGCTTTCAGCCCAGCTGATGTTCACCACCCACTGAATTATACATCTGCCACTAATTTGGGAAGGATTTAATATTGTATCTGCTTTATCTCTATCAAAAAAAAACTGCAGGCGTTCTATAATTTATTTGTGAGAGCCCTCTAGTTATACCTTCTAAGCTTTAGAGGGAGGGGAAAGAATCTGAAATTAGCCTAATTTGGGGTTTTTTATGACCCACATGTATCTTGGGAGGCTTATCAGAACTTCCCTTTAAAAAAAAAAGAAACAATAACATCTACAAGATAAAATCTAAGTTCCAAAGCAGGTTTTTCTCTTCCTCATTATAAATACTCTGCCATTAGAATGAAACACTCTAAGAGTTACTGTGCATATACTGCAATCTCCTGCTCTTATGAGACATGATTGATGCTTGTACGCGGTAGATCCCCCAATAAGTCATGTATATTTAATGCACTAAATGATCTTTCACCTCCAATTTCACCTGATAGATTGCACACGTACAGTATGAAATATTACATGGTTGTATTTTTAGTTATGTTAACAGAGCTTGCACACCACACAGACAGAGGCCACATGGGCTGATTATGTTACAGTGATAAAAATAATGCCAGCCATCCATCAGAGGCTCAGGGGGAAAGTCTATCGCTCTGGTGCTGCGGGGGGGGGGTCTTTATGGGGTGAATCGCAGTAAAGCAATCACACGGAGCATGTATTCAAACTCCGAAGAGTTTACTCTCGGAGGAGGTGAATTACAGCAAAGAGCTCAGACAGGTCCACCATGCTTAGCTGAAGTTAAGGGACTAGAGTCGGATCCGTTCCAATCACCGCCTGGCAGGATGACAGGTTAGCAAAACGCTGTCCAGCTAACAAGCTGCTTTTGTTTAGGAACTGTGTTTGCTTGTAATTGGGCCGTGTGAATTAAACAAAGAAAAAAAAATTCAAATAAACGATGTTCTTACAAGGTCCAGAAAGGACTGAGGGATGTGAAATATCATGTTCATGACATCTGAACATGTATCATCATGTAATTGTGTTATTCAGCCTCCAGGTTTCTTTGAATAATTAATAACACGAACAACAAACAAGAAAAACTAATTATATATATATATATATGTATATATATATTTATTATGCACAGTTCACCGTTCTTTAGTTGCCCCACGACTCTGCCTTTGTTTTGTTTCAGCATCTCACCACAATGAAATGGTGGCATTGAATGTTTCTGCAAAACATGGATACGTTAAGTTTGTATATGTAATATATTAACATTTCTCCAATATGTATCATATTATATTGTTAAATATATTCATATATATATATTCCTATTAGACCCAGGGGGTGGTGGTGGCTATGAGACGGCCACAAGCCAAAAACCATAAATGAAAAAAAAAAATTTTTTACGAAGACATCAGAGAAACATGTATTTCTAATCAGATGTCCGGACAATTTCCAAACCAAAACCATTTTTTTTTTTCAACAAAATGTGACTTTTTTCCAGCAAGAAAATCAGATAATTTTAACACGATGCTGGGATGTCTTTAAGGCAACAGCTTGGTATGTATAATGGAGAATTAAGGACATTTCTAGACATCTTTGTGGCAACAAAACAAAACCAATCCCACTCTCACCACCACTAGCAAAGTCCAAACACAGTCTTTTCCTAAACCTAACCAATTGGTTTATGTTCATAAAGCTAACCAGAACTTAAACACAACATTAAAAAAAGAAAAATGAACATGAGTTTATGTAAAATTATAAACATAAAGACACCATAAGTGTCCGTGGCCTTGCAGAAAAGTACATCGCCTGCATTTATTCTGGTAATTTGGTGGCGTGTTTACATCACAAGGCCAAGCTCATGTCAATTTCCATTTAATTTGAATTTTTGGGATGAATTTAAAGGTTTCAAAATGTGACTTTTCTCTGAATATGCATTTATAAGAAGATTTAATCACACAGACTCACACATTAGTTGGAATGATACTTACAATGATGGCTTGTTGGCCTTCTTTTAGCCTCCCACAAATGTGTTTTAAAAAAGCCAGTGTAGATCTATTTTCATTTTAGATTAATTTCAGATGCCTACAGCATAGAGGATGCTCTGTCAAAAAAAATAATAAAATGAAAGTGTGAAATGAACTGCTGGTAGCCTCCGCAATTTCCAGGCATCTCTCGATGAAAGACATGAAAGTGCAAACTCCATTCAACAGATAATTGAGACTAGAGATTCAAGGCAGCGCTTCTATCTCGGGTCCTTTCGATAGAATATTATGCTATTGCATCCTTGTTTAAGCACAATTGCTGGAGAACCCTCTCATCACTCCTCAAACTTCTCATCGCTACTTTAAAAAAATACTATCAAGATTGTATCAAGGCAGAAAAGTAATGTAGAACCACAGTTTTTTCAGGAATGAAGCAATACTATATATATATATATAGTATTCCCACTAAAAAAAAAAAAAAAAAAGCCTCTCCCCAATTCTTGTGTGAGATTACTGGATCCAGTGCTAAATGCACACACACACACACACACACAAGGAAATGACACGGTAGGAATGAACGGAGTTAATCTCAGGCAAAATCACCTGGGGAATAACGGTCCCTCAGCTCATCAGAGTCCGAGGCAAAGTTGAGGAAGACACCTCTAGCAAATACCGCCATAACACATCCAATATCCCTGACATGTTTAGCTGTCTGCCCATGTGTCCCCTGCCAGAGGAGAAAACCTGGAGATTAGATCCTAGATAACAGAGCCGATGACCTGCAAGGTGGGAATTTAGGGCCGTGTTTCGAACTTCTCCAACATGGCCGGCAATTCTTTTGGACGGCCAAAATTGACACGGCGACACAGCTCGTCGTTCCTGCGCCCCGATGGATCAAAAAAAAAAATGTTTTCCAACATAAAACTGCAGCATGCAGTTTATTGCTGCTATAAAGAAGAAGCATTGCGTTTACTCACAATAGATTCCCAGGCCACCCCCACTGGTTAATTATTATCCCTTTATAACTTTCAAAAACAGCTGAGTCCCCCTTTAAAAATCCATGCACAATATTCCCTAGGACTAAATACACAGCCAAGAAACATCCCATAAAAGCCAGCCAGCAGCAGACCCTCTAGGCCTATTTCGATTACAAATGTGGCTTGTGTGTTTAAATGGGTCCTTTTGATGAACTTCTACAACCTCAAATTTAATTTCTGAATACAAAAGAAGCCACTTACAAACATCATTTAATCCCAGTATATATATATATATATATATATATAAATATGCATATATATATATATATACACACACACACACACACACACACACACACACACAAGGGATTTAAAAACTCCTCTTATTTATAGTCCAATTTGAGAAAAACTTTTCTCTATTTTAAGATGTATGGCAGGTTTTGGGATGATTCTCAACAATAAGGTTTGGTCACACGTGACTGATTTTTGTGAGTAGTGTTGAATCTGAAAACAGAATTTAGAGAGAAATAACCACGGGTGGCTTTGTCCAACTAATCCCAAATGACCACTCCCTCGTTAAACCCATCCCTATTAAAGGTCAATAAGACTGGGGAGAAAATGACATCTGCAAGAATGCCACAACTGGGGTGACAAGACCAGGACGGTGCCGTTGGCATGCTGGAGGCGGGGTTGGTTGAGTGAGTGAATGTGACAGGGTGAACGTCCTCCACAGACTCGGCAGCAACTCTTGCCGGCTCTGCTTGAAGACTGGGCCGCCGTCCCACAGGATGCCATCGAGGAAGCAGATCACTGCTGGAATCAGTGCTGATGGGGGACCGACTAATTACCGCTAACATATGTCTCATTTGAGAACTTTATGGCGCTTACCTTTTTGTTCTGTCTCTTTGTTTTGGTTGCTGATTAAATTAACATTTCTGTTTTGTTCATTTCCTGTTAACTAGTTTTTGTGTTCCTGGTCAATAATGACCGCTCCGTTCTATCTGATTATAAATCCATATTAACACATATATTATCACCTGATATTGTGTTTCATCTTTCCATCAACTCGAGTTCTGGTGAACATTACAAGTTTTGAACTTCCATTTGCTATTTATGGCCTGTAGAAGAAGACCTGAGCTCACATCACTCGGCCATCGTGCTGCCACAGAATGAACTGTGAGCAAAGCCTAAAAAAAAAAGCTGTGAGAAAGTTGTAGATATCAGTGAAACGATGTTGTGGTTGTTTTTGACAATTGCCAACAGGTGTGGTTCCCATGGGGTAAAAATTCTGTTGGGGATAGGTTCCCGTGGGGGTTGCCATGGAGGCCAAATCCTGAAATGACTGGTCATTTTTAACCTGGAACACCAAGGGTGGACACAAGTTCTCAAAATGTATTTCGTGTGTTCAGATGCCATGTGTGAACAAAGTCGTGGAACCTTACGACAAACAGATTAAATTAACTTCATTTCCTTCGAGAGAAAACTGTTAAATCAGTCAGATTTGACCTGAACACAACAGAAGGGTCAATAGAACTTAATAAGGAACCAAATATGGGAAACTATGGAAGTATTATTACAGGTAGTCACAGTGGTGCCTTTTTAAATGCATTGACTGTATAAAATAAGATCATCTCCGCTCCTGTAGATAGAGAAGAAGTAGCAGGAAGGTACAGTGTGGAGGGGGGGGTGTGATGCCAGTCGATACGTGGTGACACAAGTGTTAAAGCATGGCCGGGGAACACGCTGAACACCTCGGGATGCTGACAGCGTTTGGCGTTCCGTTAAACTGATAAAGTCCCTCCCTCCACGGCGGCGCTCGCTTCCTTTCTCAACCCCTCTTCAGGAAATCAAGACGGAGCGAGCTGCTTGTGAATTCCTACCATGGAGAGACTCGAGGAGTAGCACTGAATTACAGGCAGAATGAAAGAAATATTTGTGCAGAGCAGCTGAGCTCTCCTGGCCGAGTAAATTGGATTTATGTTTAATTTTCTTCTTCTTTTTTTTGTCTTTTTCTTTTTTGTTTGCACCTGACTCCTGGACAATGACAGGGCCTTGTACAGTCTGCTGCAGCTGCAGGACTGTTTCAGTATTGGCGAACAATAACTCCTCTACCATTCATTTGCAAGGCATTAACTGGATTGAATGTTGAAGATCCATTTTGTGCATGCTAGGGGGCATTGTGTTCATACAGTCATACAGTCTGTGCTCAAGTGTCGCCCAATTATGACAATATAACTACGATTCTTTTTAATTAAACTGTTTGTCATGACTTGGCCTGTGTAACTCACGTGCACATGGCCTGCATATGGGGAAGTTTCCGTATGTCTCCCTGCGGTGCACCACTCAGTCCTGTGGATTGCAAAAAAAAAACTTTCATCATCCCAACCGTAATTGACAAGCTTGTTTTAACTGCGTCTGCACACGGCCACGGGAATGCTATTTGACATCTGTTGCGGAAGACATGGGTGTTGTGTTACTTATGGTGGTGGCAAAAGGAGCCCAGTAATGCAGCTGTACCCTCCCTCTTCTTTTTTTCATCATCATTTTCTATCCATACCTCCTCCTCTCCTCTCCAGCTCTCTCTTCTTCATTTTTTCCCTCTCACTCCTCCAACCTACAGTATACATTCTGGTCCGTTGATAAAAAAAAAAAAAAAAAAAAAAATTTAAATTAAATTATAGGTCATTTTGGTGGGCGCCAAAAATAGAAGGCAATCCACGTTTGCCAGCCACTGGGTCTCTGTGGAGTCTGGTCAAAATCAGAAATGTTAGAATGTAATCCTAAAACAATGTTAAGAGAGGACTCTTGTCTCTCTGCCAGTAACACACAAGTGCGTACCGTAGAGAGACGTGGTTCTGTGGAGAACGTTGTTCCATTTGATCCACATGGCTGCAAAAACATGATGTTTTGTTCAGGAAACCAGGGCTTTAAATAATTCAGCTGTTGGTTTGAATGAAGGCAGTGATGAAAGAAATACTCTATCTATCTATCATCTATCTATCTATCTGTCTTTTATTGACAGTGTAACCTTGAGGGACTGGTTATATCTTGAAAATATTTGAAAAACTACATCACCCATTTCCTTGAAGGTCAATTCATATATCAGCTTTTGAATTCTACCTAATTCTCCACCTTAGTGTAGTGAAGCCTATTGAAACAACACAAACCATCCACATGCATTTACAGTCTAAAACAGCACAAGCAGGCCTACATTAAACAGGAGAGGCTGCACCAGAATCAGTGCATTTACACGGAGAACATGTCTCTCTCTCTGTGTTCTGCAGAGCATGAGTGATGGAGTGATGAGAGATAGGCCATTCGTTAATGTGAATGCATCACCACACATACTTGATCATTAAGTCGATGTGTGATGTTGATTTTTTTTTTTAGCAGGCCACCACAAATAAATAATTGTTTCGGAAACCCTGCTATGTTTCATTCTATCCGTCGTTCCACCTAATGTTCTGTCGTTCCATCTATATATCTATGTATGTGACAAAGCTTGGCGAGGACAGGGTGAAGGGGACAGCAGTAATTTCCTCCTCCTCCTCCTCCTCCTCCTCAGTGAGATGGTCGACAGAAAGCTCTGATGGGGCTGTAATAGAAGCCGAGTGTCACAACAACATTGGCAGGACAGGAATGCGAGGAGACGGCAGTGACCGAGGCCAAAGGGCTGAGCTGCGAGAGTGAGGGGGACGTTTGATGAGCTGCTTGTGATGAGAAGGGAGAGAACGGGCTGTTTTTTCCCTCTGCACTGTAAACACTGGGAGTACCACTTACCAGGATTAACAGGAAGCCATTCTTTGTTTTTTATGATAAGTTGGTCACAAAACATCTATTAGTGGGTGAGCAGCCAAAACAATGAACACAACAAGTGCCAATTTACACTGGCATTAGAATTGGTAAAAATGCTTCTCTGTGTTTTTTTTTTTAGCCTTTTTACTTTTTGAACTTGATCATTTTCCTGTTATTATGATTTTTTTTTCTCATCCACTTTGGCTCATTCGGTGAAAAGGTCTTAACATTCTCTAAAGGGAATGTTCTACTTGTCACTGTTTCAAGAGACATTTTGCATGTTTGCAAAAGGCAAACACTAATCAAAATGTTTGCATGTTTTTTGGGGTTTTTTTTTCCCCACCCTGGCAGTAAACTCTGGAAAGTTTCTTATATATAAATGTGTGTTTTGTACTACTTGTTTGTTGATGCTGACTGACTGATTCAATCAGGAGAATTGAGACAAAACGAGTGAGGAGGGAAATCTCTATTTCAGTGTAAAGTAAGTAGAAGTAAAGTAAATGTTTCTGAACTTTGCACAGATGACCTGAAAAGTAAAAAAAAACTAAAAAAAACACACCTACTAGTGAGATTTATGAATATTTATTTGATTGTAAGGCTGATTCCAAATCTCTGAGTCTATTGTTTAAGGTCCACTGAAAATCAGTGTATTTTTTTTAAAAATTCTAACACATTACAAATTTCCAAATCCTACCCGATCCTACACTTTTACGCAAGAAAGAGGAATCTTCCTCATCTCCCTGTAGCAAAGCGAGAATCCATTACAATGAAAACGCCAACAATCATGATGAAGCTATTGTCTCTTTAATTTATAACACCATATTTCTTTAACATGTTACTTGTCTGTATGGCCTGACAATGACCGGGGGGTACTTTGGTCCCTTCTGATTGGTCATGCATGCCGTCACTTGGAGCTGCCACCATCACAAATGTGCACATTGGCTTTTAAAACGCCAGCATTACTCGTTGGTGTGAGGCAGAATGTGACTTCCAGCTTCCAATGCCAAAGTTGAATGTCTTGCTGTTTCCACCACGCTTGCCTAAAGGTCACTGCCGTCTGCGCTGGCACTAAATGTTGGCATTGGATATAAAATGTCTTGCAGAATCACCCACTGTGAACTTAATTCCTTGGAGGACAAAGCTGGTCGTATCATAGTGAGGAGAAAAGTATGTCCGGTATGGTTTACTGAGTCTTCTGCAGTCGTAGAAGGCAGATGGGAGACAAACCAGGAGGAATGATTTGAATGTACTGTTCTAGCAACCGGTGCATGTGGAATTAGATGGCAAGACGTTGCCTTTTTTGAGCCGAACTGTGACGAACATAGAATAACTATAAAGAGCCAAGAAGCAGCCTGAGAAATGGCATTCTTGTTGAGAAGAGAGAGCTGAAGACGATGTCTGAGGCATTGTCATTGGCACCCTCAAGCAGAGAGAACACAATAGAGTGTGCAGCAGGAGAGAAATAGAAAAATAACCAGGGCAAAGACCAGTTCAATCCACTGGTATTCATGCAATTGAAAACTGCTGCAGCTTATTAAATTTCAAGGCCTTGTTTTTGTCCTTCATTCTCAAATGCTGCAGTCAATCTGAAGCTGAGCGAAATGTCAAACTTGTAGGAGATTAAATTCAAGCTCTGTGGTGAAATGTGTTTCTATATGGAGCAGGAGTCTCCAATAAACACAGCGGTGATATGTAGACATCGCTCTGGGGTTTATCATCATCTATAAATCAATATTTTGTGTCGCCATGAGCAGAAAAGGCATACATTCAGTCTGCAGCTGTTACACATTCATTAGCAATAATACTGTGTGAACACAGTGCAGACAGACAGCATGTAAAGTTGAATAGACCCACTTAAGTGTCATGTTTCCAATGGGATATTATGAATCAGCTCACTTTCTCATCAGCGAGGCATTGTCAAACCAAACCAGTGGTTACCTGTCGTTTCCTCTTTTTACCTTTTCTGCCAACGGAGTCCCTGCTTTGTTCAAATATATTCTAATCTTTCCTGGGGTCTGGCTCACTTATTACAGAGGTGAATATTCCCAGGCAGGGATGACAGCGGCGGCGCTGACGCACACAGCTGACCCCACTCCAATTTCCCTGCTCATCTCATTTCTACCTGGCTGCACTCCACCGCAGAGAGAAAGAAGAAGAAGAAGAAGAATAAGGTAGTCATCCTCCAAAATGGAAATAGCCACTTTGAAAGAGGGCCCCGGAAAATGGGCCGTCCCACAGTGTAGCTTCACCGGAGACTGGGGCATCAAAGAACTCTGCTGCTACACAGCAAAGGATGCTAATGATCCCATGACGCTCGGAAAGGGGGTGCTGGAGCGTTAACCTCGCTCTAGACAACCCATCCTATGTAGGTCAAAATGAATAGGTTCTGCCTCAACACCCATCTACCTGAAAATGACATATTCTGTCCTCCTTTCTTTCCCCCTGCTCTAACACAAAATGACAAAAGGAGGACAGTTGGTGACACATTTCTGGATTTTACTGCAGTGGATGCAACATTGACATAGCTTTTTTTCGCAGTCTTCACATGAATAAAAAACGTCTTCATACTCATTAATGTATGAACGCCTGAAACTAAGAATCATTGTGTTTTGTTACTGTATTTACTTTCATATCTACAAAGGGTGAAAGAGCCTCCTCCATGGAGTGCACCATGTTGCACCACCATGTTTCCCCAGTGGATAAAACATACATTGCCTCTAAATAAAGCCTTTTGCATTTTCCACCTTAGGTCCTCCTTCATGCTTGAAAGGGAAAGATGAGGGGTATTTAGTCGGTTGCAATCTGCAGCCTCACCACTAGATGCTTCTAACTCCTACACATTAGACCTTTTAAGGCAATCTCTGAACTAGAGATCCTGCAGGTTTAGTGAGATCCACGTAAATCTCGCGGGAACGAGTCGATTTGCCTCGGAGGAAGCAGGAGTGGACAAAAATAATATCGCGGGTCCCAGGCATGGAATGGATTTTGATAGCTCTAACATAAAGGATGAAGTTGAAAAGAAGATTAAGGTAGGAGTTACCTTTTCTTTTTTCTTTTTTTTTTAAATTCTAGACTGGGTTGAACAACATTATTCATCAATTCGGAATCATAGTTGATTCTTGATATTTTCATCATAAGAGGAAACATACCTGCACTTTATCTGCTTGATGTATTTGGCGCTTGATTTCGAGACAAAACGACTTGCTGAGCTGAAATTTCTTGTTGTAAAAACAAATCCTCCTCATTAGACTCGCATCTTAAAGGCCTCATGCTCCACCATAATGTGATGTGAATAACGTCGAGTGCGATATTGATTCATTCATGCACATGTTTCCCTTGCAACAGTGGAATAGAAGACATTTGTGAGAATTAATGAGCTGATTGGATTATGATGCAGTGTAAATTCCCACTTTCTGTGCCCTTATGAGGTAATAATAACACAATTTATTCATACAGACACATTGCCAGATTAATTTTCCACCAATTTTGGGCAATTATGATTATTGGGGAGGAATTTTATTCAAGATAAATGAGGTGAAGAAAAGTTTTGTCGGCCTCAGTGCTGATGAATACACAGACAGTGCTTCCTTATTAAGCACCACTTCTAATTCCAAAAGCACCCTCATTCATCTTTCATAAGCATTTATTTTATTCACTTATTTTATTGGTTTTTCCGGCTTCCTTTCTTTTCCTTTCCTCGTACCCAAGGCTTGTTTACGCACATAAAAATACGTCTATTGTACGACTGGAAAGCTGGTTGTCTCCCATAGGACTCTTTAAGGGTGTTTAAAATGCATTCAAAAGAAGCATGGCTGTGCAAATGCCCCTGTATGTGATATGCAGTCAGAAAGAATCCGACTCCTCATTTCTCTTTATGCAGCGTTCACATTTACATATAACACTGACAGGGTCACACACGTATGAGGCTGTGTGACAGCCACACAATCTAATTTCTCAAAGAAACATTCATTCCATGCTGCTATTTCTCATTAAGAGCAACTTCTGCAGCTTTATTGGTTGCCATGCCAATTCTTGTGTTTGCCAGGAAGCTAATTAGGAAATTTCTTTTATCACCTCAATGCCACCCTCATATTTTTATGCATTGAGTCATGCATTTATATTTTTAGGGCAAACTCAGATAAAACGTGATTGTCATTGCTTTAAATAAGAACCGGTCCTTTCTTCTAGATGTTTTGGTAGCAATGCAGAAACACAGATGGAAGAAAATGTTTTGTTCTTTGTAATAATTGATTTGCACATTTGCACAATATTCTATTTGATAAGGTATACAGATCTGAGTCCAAACTGCCCGATAAACTCAAAATATCAATCCATTTTTCGCTCTGCAGCAGTCCCGTGCTTACATCTCTTGGCCCAGGCAAACCTCTTAACTCTGTTTTGATGGCTTAAATAAAAGTTTCCCAGCAGCCCAACGACCCGTCGGCCCTGCGTCTTAAATCTTCTCTGCACAGTTGAATTTCTCGTGTTGACTCTCATTCCACTGTGAGTCGATGTCGGCTGACGCCGACCTTGTGTTACAGCAGCGAGAGCAACTCGTGAACTTGTGTGATTTTGTTGTGGGTCTGCCAGGCCCGTTTTTTGATTACAGTGCTTCTTAGTCTTTGGTTTTTGTTTTTCGTTTTTTCACCTTTTGATATGAAAACCAAAAGAAACCCTTTTTTAAGACAGTCTTTCATTCCTCAGAGTAATAACAGCTTGCCTTTCCAGTTGTGAGCTGTTATTTTGCCACCATGATGACAGCTAAGTGCTTCAGAGTGTTCTACTGGCGATGTCAATCTTTGTATTTAAGAACCTAATAATTGACAACCTCTCAGATCCTAATGGATCTCTTAAAGCAGCATTTCTCAAATCACTTTTACTGATTTTTCCTTTTATTTTTATATTTAAGGGTGTTTACAAAAGGTGCACTTCTCCAGAGAAGTGGCAAAACATGAAGCGTTCTGAAAAAAATAAATATTTAGTGACTGCATTCATTCTGTTTCCATTCATTTATGGACAAGTGAAAGATATAAATGAAATGATAACAACTTCCATGTATCTTGTATACACAAATACTGTTCACAGAGGTATCTTGTGTATCTTTTCCCTCTGCTGTGTGCAGCCCAGTAGCTGTATCTCTGATTGTATCTCTATACTTTATGTGTGCATTCCTATACGCTGAGTGCACTGTGTCCAGAGGCAGTCCTGTGATGCACCAGGCTAGAGATATGCCAGCACTCCAACTCCTCTTTCTCCTGCAGCTTGCAAGACATTTTCTATCACTGCAGATTATTCCTAGCCAGGCCAATAGCTTTCATCTAAATGTCAGTGGCAAAGGCGTGTCAGAGAGATAAAAGCTCAGATAGAAGACCGACGTTAAGGCATATTCAACAGTGCGGGGGCAGAGGTAGAGAGCGGAGGATTGTATGCGTGTCAGTGCAAGGTATCGACGGATGCTACACACTGAGTCTCTCTATGTGAAAACACCTTTTCGCCACTGATCTAAAGTTTACCTCCTGATTTTGTTTGTCTTTAGTTTGTTGAGTTTGGATAATTGAATGACACCCAAATCTGTTCCATTTTCTTCAGCATCTTTTATTCACCGGAAGCAAAAAATGCATGATGCTAATTAATTTCCAGATGCCTCGCTCGCTATCCTTCCAGCCTTTTTGAGTGCCATGGCACAGCTCACAAAGACAGACTGGCAGTATCTAGGCCACCGCCGTGCGCTAACAAAATAATAAATAGGATTAAACAAACAAGCGTTGTGAAGTGAAAATGTCTGATTTGTGCTTTCCTCTCCAGCCCTCGCCCTCGCTCGACCGTCGTGCCGCCTCGGCGCCATCAGCGTCGAGGCCAGCGAGCTCCCTCACCCTCAAGTCTTCGTGTTTCGTTTGACCCGGACAATCCTTTACCCAATGATGCACATGATGCGGTCCTCAGCGGGGGGTCGCCACCCTGGCAAGACTCCCTCTCAGCCTGAACTTTAATACGAGGTCGCAACCCCACTCTCTAAGGGGGCGACGGCTACAGATGGGGCCCGGCCGCCCCGTGTCCGCCTGCTGTGTTTGATCTCAGAGACGAGTCCTCCTAGTGAGGCAGGGCCGCGTCTGAATCAGCCTCTTAAAAAAATAAAAAACGAAGCTCTGTGTTTATGTTAACTCACAATGATTGGTTTCACTGAGCGCCAAGGATAATTACCAAGGGCTTTCCTTTATTGAATGGTAATTACAAAAGACAAATAGACTCCGAGCAACTGACTTCCTGAGTAAAACAGCTCTCTCCCAGTCGCAGCTGTGGGTGGTGATGCCGCCAGGAGCAGGCACGTTTATTGGTGTTGCTGCTGTCCATTCAAAACACTGAAACAGCCATAAGGTGGCTGATTAAAAAGGGAATCATTATACAGTTTAGGGTGTTACTATTCAAGCTTTCTTTATTTTCACTGAAGGAAAATTGCTCACAGCTTAGGTGAGGGTAATAAATCAGAAGCCTTCATAAATGAGCACCCATACCCACTGCTGTGCTCTTTGAATCTGACAATATTTCCAGTGAATCCCCTCCACCAGACCTTCAGATTAATGTTATAATGACCTTTGACGAGCTTCCATTCCCAAGGCCAGCCCAGTCGTAACGTATACGACCAGATATGGAGATGGCACATCATCACCGTAATTGACTTCTGTCCAGGTCTTGACTGAAGGTCACGCAGGCAGCCAGACAGATGAGTAATTAAAATGTCTTCTGCTCTTTAAGACACTCATTGAAGTCCACCCTTCATTTGGTACATCATTAGTCATGCTACGACTGACTCGATCGCTCGCTTTATATCATGAAACTTCCCGGCGCACATTTGCATTCACACACAATGTATAATCATTAGCAATATCCTAAGTAATTGAAGGTGGCACATGGGAAATGGTTACCTGACACTGACAAGTGGAGGATGGAGGGCGCTGTCAGTGAGGTGCCAGACTTGTTACCGTCTCTGCTTCGTCAGTCACAATCTGTCAAAGTGCAGCAAACGGGAAGTTCAAGAATGTTCGACTCGGCTCGGACCGAACTCCTCCACTTTGAGAAGGATTAGAACGAATCCATAAATATCTCATCCTCAGTCAAACAATACGCCGCACCAATGAAGCTCTGAATGGTGGGTGAGCCGGTGTTTACCGTGGAAGTCCTCACTAATCAATTTAGTTTAATGCTTGATTGTTTTAAAAAGCTTCTCTGTAGAGCCACTTTTTACCCGACGAGAGGACAAACAACTCCAATTAACACTTAAAGCAAATATCCCTGAAAAGTCAACACCAATTACTACTGGAATATTTAAGCTGAAATAACAATAAGAGGGGCCAAAAAAGAACATTAGCAACACAAAATATGATAAGAGTGCATTGAAAGGGGCGGAAATGCAGTTTAAAAGTGTAGTTTTATGCCACTGAATATGCAGTTGTATTTATTTTTCTTACATGCTCATTATAATGCCCATTTTTATACACATTTGTGTATAAAAATTTGTGTATACACATTTATACATGCATTTGATAGTGTCCTATCTACAAGACAGATGTGGAACTAAATGTTTCATCCTGACTTTCATGTATGCCCATGTACAAAGCATACAAAATGAATTTTTCTCTGCATGCTGTGATTCTATAATAGATTTTTTTTTCAACATATCCGTGGATGAAATGAATGAAATTACAAGATAAAGCCATTATGATGAAACTTTATCCGAGCGAAGTAATTTGCAGAAGGTTTGGAAATGATGCAGATGTAGTAATTCTGCTTTCTTCGGGCAAATTGCTCCACAATTCAGCAGCTGTCATTGTGACTAATTGTTAGGCTTTTCTATTATCTTGTCTTGGAACCGAATATGAATGTTCATGCATTTGTAAACAAGAAACAATATGCACGCACACCCGTGCACACGTGGGCTAAAATGTTCATGAACAGATACCAATACACAAAAGAAAAGACAAATACAGTCTGCAACACCCGCATAACTGTGTCCCTCTGTTAGCTGTAGTGCTGCTCCGCGACCGTATCACCAAAACAAACCTTTACCTTTATTGTGATTGGCAAACAAAGTGATTTGTGGTTCTGATTTTGCGACAACGCACCCGTAACTGGAAAAGAGACGATGAAACCATCACACAGACAGCTCTGGTCTGGCCGGCTGGGGTGAGTGAAGGGAGAGTGGACACATCGCAGCAGCCTGTGGTGCTGATGGAGCCTGGCCCATCCGTGGCCTTGCCAATCTGTCATCTACTGTGTGCCCTGCACACACACACACACACACACACACACACACACAAACACACACACACTCACAGGCGTGCATGTCCACTCACAGCTTGTGAGCCAGCCCATGAATCAGTCATCTCCTGCTCCTCTGCAACCTCTCCTCACCGCCGTTCGCTGCCTGACTGACAAAAGCAGAAGGCTGGACTGTCACTGCTTGGTTCCACTTCCTCCCTGTTGGAACCTGTGTGGAATAGCAGCTCTTTGATTCCTGTGTGAACTGCAGGCCCCAACTGAGGCCGCAGGTCTGCTTTCTGGCCTGGCAGTGTCACCACCTTGGTCTGAGTTTCTGTCAGGAAGACTTTTTAGGAGCACTCCGGCTCGACAGGTGAAGATAACGCAACGTGTGCTGGAACATGTAGGCTGGAATTCTCTTTTTAAACAAGGAAGTTTGGAGTTTGGAATGATACCCACACAGCTAAACTTATCTTACGCCGAGTGTGAAGAGCCTCACATGCAGCGCAAATAACACTTCTAGTTTCAGATCTACACAGTCGCTAAGGTACTTCTCTCTGTCCACCTGTGTTCATGTTGGTGTTAATATGAGGTGTGATGCACGGATCGGCTCTGACATCATCTAAATAAAAACACCAAAAAAAATCGTCTTATATGATTTTATATCTGCCCCTTTTTCACAAGACCTACTTTAACAAAACCTACTTTAATAAAACCTAAATGAAATAAAAGTAGTTACAGGCCAAAAAAGACTCTCACATCCTAACTAGATCCTAATTATTTGCATGTCACAACATAACAGGACAAAACAGAACCAACACAGTACCCTGTATTTATTTTTATGTGTTTTAGACTCTTTGGTTTCACTGTAAAAATCGTTCAATAAACTGGGTCTTTTCACTGCGATACAACGTTCCACTAATTTGGTTCTGAATCTGTTTTTTTTAAAGATCTCTATTCACCCAAAAACTTTATTTGATCACATTGAGGGACTCATGATTTATCAGGAGGACGGTTGCTTTACTTCAAACGGTTTTACTGGAGGGCAGCATGGCGGTGCAGCGGGAACCTAAGACTTCTCTGTATGGAGTTTGCATGTTCTCCCCGTGTCTGTGTGGGTTCTCTCCAGGTTCTCCGGCTTCCTCCCACCACCAAAAACATGCAGTAGAGATGAACTGATGACTCTAAATCCACCGTAGGTATGAATGTGAGTGTGAATGGTTGTTTGTCTTTCTGTGTGGTCCTGTGATGAACTGGTGACCTGTCCAGAATGAACCCCGCCTCCCGCCCCAAAGTCAGCTGGGATAGGCTCCAGCCCCCCCGCAACCGTACACAGGATAAGTGGTTACAGAAAATGAATGAATGAATGAGTTTTACAGGAGGGACTGTGTGTGAAAAGATTTCGGATGAACTGAAGATTAACATTATGCTTTGTGCTTTGTTTGCGCCCCAGATTTTACACCATTAACTAGCAAAAAGGAGTTGGATCTGCTTAAATCTACTTGTACCATCCACTTTATTCCATGCGCTATAGATTGTTTAAATAGGGCCTGATGTTGACATCATGGTCAGCTGTTCATCAAACCCAGAGGCCAAACACTAAAAAGATGGAGAAAAAAAAGTTATCCTCAGCTAATTTTTTTTTCTGTATTACCTGACACCAACACCAGAGTAGGTGAGTCACAGCAAAGAAGTCTGCATAATGATTAGCAACAGAGTAGCCTGACCACCCAGCTCTACCCCACACAAGCCTCACAAAGTCCCTAACCTGGCAGGTTGACAGCTTACCAAAACTTTGTCCAATTAACAAGCTACATTTGAGTCCATGTGACTTTTGTTTACAAGCCCTGGTTGGCTTGTAATTGGGAAGAAGTGCTGGCTTCAATGAACCAAACGCAAAAACAATAAAAAGCACCAAAGCAAACCCGACTGTGGTTGACAGAAAAGGAAAACAAACCGCCAGGCACCAGTACTGACAGTATCGAGGGCTTGTCAGATTACATAGATCACATTATGCTGCCCTGTGCTGTACGTTCACGGCCTTTCATGAAACCCTCCACAGCAATGAAAGAAAAGGAAACGGGCTGCTGGGAGATGTGGTTCAGTGATTTTAAGGTGCGGCGTTATTTCCTCCGAACGCGTCCGAATCGATCATGACGACCGAGCAAATGTTTGCGCGAGAAGCTGTAAATTCGACCGTCTTCGTCCTCTTTTGAAGCTGAAATGAGAGGATCAGAGGGGAAATGAACAGCTGCATATTCCTTCTGTATTGTGTTGTCTGATGAACTTGTTTATCCAGCAAAACAGGAACAGAGGTAAAGCAGCAGCCAAAGCCCGTCTCATGCATAAAACATTTCCCAAAGACAATCAATCTCTCTTTGACACATAAAGTCAAATCACACGTCCGTCTCTCTGATGGCTGTCTGCTAGAGACGCCAGCCCTGTCTTTGTTGAGCGTGTCAGGGAGGAGGTGAGGGAGATGGAGCAGGCAGAGAAGTCCATTATCTGTTCTCTCTCACTTAAACAACGTGGCTTCCCCTCGTCCACCCCTCCCACCATCACCTATGGACTTTCTCCCATGGTTCAGCAGCAGGCAAGTCTGATAATTGGTGAGGCTGCTGCACAGTCAGAGAAACACTGTTCTTTTCTTAGCTCATTAGAGACAGCCGTACAGCTGCATTGAAATTTCAATAAGCTTTTCTGATTCAAGCCACTCTGACATTTGCAGATATTCTATTGACTGAATACTTTCATTCTTACGCCGAGGGACATAGAATGCATTGCATTTATTGTATTCATTTGATTTGTCTCGTATGGCAATGAGCTGAGACCTTCATCAGAAAGGATGCATCAAGCACGTTTTGTTCATATAAAATCACACGTGTGTGTGAAAGTAACTGTCGTATTGTTTGATCAGAACGCCATGAACCTTGGATACACATGGCTGTTTATCTCGAGCCGACCCTTTTGATTGTGTTAACTGCATTGAACGCTTTCATCAACCTACGCCTTGTTTATGCCAGCCAGTGTTGAAATGACTGTCAAAGCATTGAACTTTGCCACACTTTTGTTTGCTGCTGTACTTGTGTCTTTAACAGTTTTTGCATTAATCAAGGACTGAGAACATGCACGCTAAATGTTGTGTTTGTGTCCTACTGTTTTTACGGAAAGCCGTGCTGCATAACCATAGCAGGAGATCATGCTAATAATTAAGATTGTGAGTGATTTCCAACATGGATTGATTAATAGACTGTCAAAAAAGTGGATGAGCAGCATCATTTGTTTGTGATTACATTCAAATGACAAAACCCTCTTTTATAAAATATCTATGATGTAAAGTCTGCCTAGGAAGGAAGTCAGGGTGGATGGATTTGGTCAAAAATAACATCAGACTTTGACAAATAACTCATTTTTAATCATTTATAAAACTATGATCTTCCCAGAGACCTAATCAATGAGTTTCTTAACCAAACCTTAACTATTGTGTCGTCTCATATCATAAAACAGAATTATTTTATTTTGTATTATTTTTTTTTATTTCAGCACCAATTTGTAATGCATCTTGAAGGCAAAGACAAATAGTCTTTACTGCCTCTAGGAAATACACAATATGTGTCACTCTGGAGGATGAACTACATGTTTTGTTCTTTAATTTAGGGAAGATGTTGAAGGAAATATACCAACATCACAAAATAATAAAAATACAGCACAGAGTACAGATCTGTAATAAATAAAATGTACTCATGTGTGAAAGTAAAAGTACTCATTACACTAGAGAAGATATATTTACCTCCACCATGAAGTTATGTTTTAACCCGTTTCTGTCTGATTGATGGTTGGTCGGGAGGATTGTGCAAAAGTACTGGACTTTTATCTAGATCTGCATTATGTTTTGATGCTTCATACTAGTGAAGTATATACAGTATATACAGTATTATGCATTGTGAAACAAGAGGGTTACCAAGTGGTCTGATACTGATAAAGCAAAATTACCCCCACCTGATTTACACACACTCTTATAACAACCCAGGCAAAACAGAGATTGTTCCTTTGTGTTGGTTATTATATGGGCTGGGCAGGCCCCCTTTTGCATGCCCCTGTTTTTTGTCTTGCCATTTGCAAGGCCTTGTGGGAAATGACTAATGGAGTGTTGTGCTTAAAGGATTGTGGTGTCTGGTGCGAGTGTCCTGGGTCGTGGTGAAGTTAATTACCTCGGATTGAACAGTTACTTTGTCCCCCTCCAGGGATCCAGTCTGCAGACAGGAGAGGAAAGCGATGCGTCTTGAACTGGCTGCATATCCAGGTCACTGTGCAAAAAACAACACCTTTTTTTATTTTTTATTTTCACTCTCCTGCTTTAACCCTCCTGCGAGTCTCCTTGATCTCTGCATATGGCTTAAGAGTCAGACTCATTTCAGCAGAGCCATAGGACACCAATATCTCCCCTTAAGGAGAAAGGTAATGGCTGCTTCTCTGGCACCACTGTTTATTCTGGGAAGATATTTATGTTTTTTTTCCTGAATTTACTCCTTTACAAGGCCGCTTACCTCATCCTCTTTTCAAACACCCATCCACTGTGACCTCATATAAACTGATAAAACACGTTTTTAAAAAAAAAGATTTTCTTAAACAAATTCACCCAAAATTCAATGCAAATTCTCAGAATGTATTTTGTGTGTTCAGATGCCATGTGTGGAACCTTTTGACAAACAGACAAATTAATTATTACATTTTCTTTTAGAGAGAAAACGTTTAAATCGGTCACATTTGACGAGAACACAACAGGAGGGTTAAGGTGGGTCACCACAAACAGAGTATACGAATTAGGAAGCCGTAGAATATAACAGGAAAGAGGAATCAAGATTATAAGTGATGGTAAAAGAGTAGGGAGGAAAGACATGAATGAAATACAGAAAAGAATTAGCGAGTAATGATGTCATCATAACATGATGGATTTGCTGACACAGACTCCTTAAACCTTTGCCATTTACAAATTCAAAACTGTCACTACATGAATGCCTGTTATATTGATGCCTTTTGTCATGAAATGTTGCCCTAATTATTTAGTTGCAGTGACAAAGTAGTAAAGTAAACAAAGCCATTACGATAAAAGGAGAACATAATCTAGCTTTGAGACACAGGCCTCATTGATTCTCTGTTTTGTGGAAGTTATGTAGTTTATTGGAGAATACATAGCGGCTACATTGAAGAAATAAATTCTACTGAGACAGCAGTTGCTTACAAGCTTAAATAGATCATCAGGTTTAAATAGACAAGGAGTGGTTATTATTAGGATGATAACGTGAATGAATAATGAATCATTGTCTGTGCTTTTAGTTTCTTAGCATCTTCGAATGTGTGGTCTGGGGCCGACAACTTCCTCTAGATGAAATGACAAAATGTATACCATAATTATTTCTCATGCCAATGAAGGCCGATAATATATGAAGCTGTTTGTTTATGGACATCAGAAAACATGGAATGTCATTGACTCTTCTTATTTAAGGGTCTTAAACATGCACTCGATGCCAACGTATGTGATAGTTTGCTAAAAGACGGACGTTCAAGCTAAGCTACTGATTCATGTGGAAGGGGGAGAACCAAGAGAGCGTTTGTCTTTTGGATCTGAAAGCAGAGCACAGATTCGGTAGGAGTAGTTAGATGATTCATGTTGTACTCAACGAAGGAAAGAGGTTGAACTTTGAGTGGGTGATGGGCGGGCAGGCAATAAGATGGGGAGAGGAGACACCGGGCTGGAGCAAATAAGTCGGTGGGAGGATCAGCAGTTGCGGAGTGATCCTGCAGCTGAGACGCTACACATGAACGCAGAAAAACAAATAAACACGTAAATCGGAAGAACGAAGTCACGAGGAGTAAAAAACCTGAACGTCTCGTATGATCGGGGTTTAAATACTGCAGGCTGATGAGTGGATGAGGAGCAGGGGAGTGGAGGCGGTGTCCGAGGTGCAGGATGATTGACACACCCACAGACAAATAATCACACATACAGAGATAGAGAGGGGCAGATACTGGAGCAACACAAGGGAGGGAAATATAGGAGCAACACAAGGAAACATAGGGAAAACCTGGGATCCAGAACAAGACCATGAAAGAGAGTTGTTACACATTTTGTGATTTTTCCCAATAAATCAAAAACCATTTACTCCTAAATAGCCAGTTTGCTATAATATGTCAAAAACTAAAATATGTGCAGGTTGCAGGTTTATATTCATATGCTTGGTATTATATCCACTTCAAATGTATTTTGTATACATGTCATTACATGATATATTACATTCCACAGTTGTGCATCATAATTCATGCGTGGCTTAGTCTTTGTACTTGTTATGGCTGAAGTGCGTCACCACAAACTCACCCCATTCAGTCAAGTCAGTTTTTAACTTCTGTTTCTATCTGGCATTATAAAGCGTTTTAACATTTCACAATGAGACAATACTTTTTCTTGCAGAAAAAGCCAACTTGCCCAGCAGTCAGGTGTTTTCTACGCCCGTGGTGTAAAGTGGGCCACCTCAGTAGTTGGCATGCTGATGGTAAGGTGGGTGTTACAACTAGTACTGACAGCCTCTGAGTCAGTGTCCATGCAGCTACAGTAGCCGCTAATGGTGCAGGTACATAAGGAGCCGTATTCACAAAGGGAACCTCAATAGTATTTTCCTGGTCCTGTTTTCTTTGTCTTTTGCCGTTTCTGACAATTTAAACGTGGACATTTCTATTTTCTTAGAGTTGGCTATCTTTGTGGTTCTAGCGAATCCAAAGTGGTATCTGGACTCACCAGGGGGTAGCAGTACCAAATAAGAAGTAACGGTTGTTATATGGACAAAGATCTGAAGCCAGTAGCAGTTGGTGTCAGCCCAGTCACTGTAAAAAGGAAAACTTGAAATTGCTGACCTTAATATGATTTTTACTAAACAAAAAATGTTTATGTCTTGTTCGACTTGTCGAGGCTGGGGATCGAACCCCCGACCTTTCGTTCTGTGAACATCACCATTTCAACCACTGCAGTTTTTAATATTTTTTTTTTATTTCTGTGCCCACCTGAGAGGTTTTTATAGAAAAAGGGAAAAAGAAAGACAAAAACCTCAATTAACTTTATTCTGTAGTCACCTGGTTGAAGCATTAGACTTTCACTGCTTCCTCAGAACGCAGTCAAAGAGATTGACATGGAAAATGCATCAAAAAGAGCTCCTCCATCTGTGGCACTTAAGTTGTCAAGTCTTAAACACTCAACCTTTTACTTCGCTCTTAAGATGTCAGGTCTTAAATATTCAACCTTTGCACTACGAGACCCTCTAAACCACCGAATCATCCCAAACAACTATGTACCCTGCAAAAAATAAATAAAATGCAGTATGAAAAAAAAAATAATTAAATTTTTGCAGAAGGAGAAGAAATTAAAAAAATAAAATAAATAAAAAAGATGAAGAAATCCCTATGAGCGCTGGAGCGTTTATCATGGGATATATATCCCCAACTAGTTGGCAAGTGTGCAATGAAGCCTGCCACAGTGTCACGCCGCGCTGTGGCTTTTAATAGGAACACGGCTTAAGAGGCCCTTACATCTTTCGTTTCACTTGAAGTTGTCACTCAGTAATCCCTCGGTAAAGTGTAATGCCGCTGGATTAGCGCCGCAACCCCAGATTTCCAAATTATCATCTGAAAAAACCCACTGAATGATGTCGCTAATAGGAACCAAATTATGCAAAAGAAGGAGAAGAAGAAGGCCATTCCCCCCCCCCCCCCCCCCCCTCCCTCTACCCTCTTTCAATTCGTCATGTCACTTTTTCTCTCTCTCTAACTTTTATAACGAACAGATTAGTATGCCGCTGTGTCCGTGTCCACTAGCTGCTCGGAACTTAGAAAAGAGAAGGAAAAAAAAGAAAATGTCCGTATGAATATACAGCATCACAGGAGGATTTATTAATAGGGGGCAGTCTCAGTCCATCTGTGTTGAGCTCGTGCCTAATCCTCCGCTGAATGAGACTGTACAAATTCCCCATGATGGCCCACATCAACAGCTGCTGGAGTGGGTGGGGAGGATGAGAAGCAAGAGAGAAAGCAAAGGAAAGCATCCAAGGCCTCCACCCACTGTCCACACTCCCTGGAGTCATCTCAACCAAAGCCCAAACCCAGGCTGACCATGTTTGTTGTGATCACTAAGCCGGGAGACTTCCACTTTCAGGATAAAGATGATTTCCACTGGCCCTCCTCCAAACCCACACACCAAGTCTGATTTAGATTCTTTTTTTTTTTTGGCAAACTCTCGCTGTCTGCTTTTTCTCTCCCTCCTTCTCCCTCGTATGCTACTTTCATATCTACAAGCTATGTCTCTCTCCAAGTTAAAAGACTAAGAAGACTTCCTCCCCCCAGTGTATTTCAGTGCACGTCAACCATGCTAAACCAAGGGGTGTCATGTGCTTTTTCTCTGTCCTAACTTTCTCAACTCGATATCAAAACGCCGCAAAGTCACAGTGTTGCGGCTACATGGCGACGACGGCCGCTCACCCTTTCCGCCGAGAGATCAGCGCTGATAGAGAGAGCGATGAAGGGGGTAGACACGTTTTTTTTTTTGCCATTCCACCTCTTTCCTTCAGACACAGCCAGGGGACATAGGAGGAAGGATGATGGGAGCTTTGGCCTGCCCTCGCAGCACAATTGGGCTGCCTGCCACGAGCCCGATGATTTATGATGCCGTCAAAATGTACACTGTTTTTTCTGTTTCTTCACCAAGGGTCACTGTGTTGTCTTAGATGCCTCTATCTCCCCGTGTGCTGTGATGCTCTCACATCTAGAATAGAACAACTAATCTACAGCAGTCAGTGTCCATTTATCTGCTCTGCCTGAATATGATGTTAAAATGCTAATTCTGCTTTTTTTTAAATATTCTTTTTCGATGCTGTGATAGGATCCATTCTCCGGGCTTTGTTGCTGGAAAGGAGCAGTAATTTGGATGCTGTGTGCCTACATAGTCTTCAGATGTCCTCACCAATTACTAGAGAAACATGCAGAGCTGCATATAAACATAGAAGGGACTATTAGGCTTTGAATATCACCTTAAATGGTGAACTGCTGCATTTCTACTTCTACAAACCTCCGTAGAGATTGTGGGGAAAAAAAACAAACAAACTCCCACACACCTTGCAAAATCCTGGAATGAGTGGAATTACCATCATTTAACGGGACGCTTTGTTTGTGCGTTTACTGCCAAATCTGGAAGAGTAAATGCAACATGACAAAGTGTTTAGGTGTGTGGCTAATTCATTTACCCCACTTCCCTCCACACGCTCCTCCTCCACGCCTCCTCCTACCCCTGCTGGAGTCAGAGCACCACCAGTTCATCTGACAGGTAGAGGGATTTCTCTCCGTCAGAGGAACACAGCTCGGCTTTGGCTGATTAGCTATGCTCACTGAGCAAGCCCGGACGCCCGGGCCCCACCATCAGAGAGGTCGAATGGATTCGACTCCGGGAGGGGGTGGGGTAAGAGAGGGGAGAGGGTTTTTTTTTTGCCGACGCAGAGTGCAAAAGCTGAGGTTGCATGCTAATAAACACAGGGTGTCACAGTGTCATGCAAATATAAACTCCCCTTGGCAATTTTTCTGCATGTTTGATACAGTCACTGTGTGCCACTTTCACTCTCTATCGCTAAGGTGGCCTGAAGTGTGGCTTCCATTCCTGCTTTTTAAGCTTCCGTAGAGCATGAGCTCCTCAAATTTGTGTCCAAATGCCATTTAAAATCCTTTTCAAACGCTCCACTGTGATTTATTGAGTGGCATATCTGAACGGGCTGAAAAGTGTCACCTCCCTTAAAAAAGTGGCACTCCTGATGCGCTGCAGAGAGAGAGTGTGAGAACTTGTGAGAGGCAGAGGGAAGGCTTGTATTTTGCTTTTTAATAAACGGAGCAGTCGAGACAGGATGATTTGCATCAGTGTATCACTCATCTGAAAATGGGAGTCACATCTTTGCGATATTTCTTCGTTATGAATATTTGCCAATAAGCTGTTCATGATCTGGGATAAATTAGCCTTGTGGCCCCTGTGAGCTGCTGACAATCCTTTAAAATATTCCCATTGACTAATCTGCTGATCAGCATGAGGTGTGGCTGCCATTCCTGTCAGCAGAGAATTATGTTGATTACTGCACAATGTCAGAAAATATGCACCAAGTCGGGGGTCCTCCAGACACAGTTACTGTATAGCTCTGCTTTCCTCTGCATATCACTGATTTCCACACAGTGGAGAGTAATCACAATATTATGGTGGGGTAAATGAACAAATACGGCAAAGTACAGATCAGAATTCCTGCATTGTTTTTTTCTTCTTTTAAATAAGAAGAGAATGGAAACACTACTCACTAATAACTTCCTAATAATTGCTTGGGAAACTGGTCATCTAATTATTGGAAATTACCAGAAGAAGCCATGTCCTCTAGTTAAATATACACATATAGCAATCCAACACAAGTGCAAAGGCCTTATCAGTTTTCCAAATTAGTAATGTGAGTACAGAAGAAACAGCTGTCTCACTGTTAGCATATAGAAGCAGTTTAATTGGCTTCATGCTTAGATGCCCTTGCCAGCATCCTATAAAAACATGTTATAACCACTTTATATATGGAGGCACTGCACCGTACTGAAAGTTCGATTAAACAACTCTTTAGTCATTATGAAGGCTAAATCAGTTGGAAGTTGTTAAATAAAATAGCATAATTTAAACTTTGTCTTGCCTTTATGTATTTATTTTTCACTTCGTCTCATGTTGAAGCAGGGGTTTCAAAAATATTTCATATAAGTGCACAAATAAAACATTTTTTTTTACTGTAACACAACTTTTTTGCCAAAACATTTTTTTCACAAGACATAAACTGAGCCTTATTAATTGAGCAGTGTCATTAAAAGTGGATTCAGTGGCACAAGTTTCAGTAATGTCCATTAAACAGTAGCCTGCTGATATTAGCTACGATTAGCCACCATAGCTAATGGTGGGATCGGGTGACGCTGTCGCTGATGAATAAACGTTTTGTTTGCGAGAAGAAGAATGTGTTGTTCATCGCCAGATAATCTTGCTTTAAGCGGTATGCAAAAAAGGTTAGGAGCTCTGAAAAACATCATCACTTGAATGTTCCTTTGACCCCAGTTTACAGCAGGAGTTACCAACAGGGGGCCTGCGGGCCAAATCCGAATCATGTGGGGCTTCCATCTGGACCATGAAATCTTTTGATAGAAAAGGGGAAAAGACTGGTCTAATATTAGACCTTATTAACATTTGTCATGAAAGGGTTTAGCAAAATTGCACTTTAATGGGCACAAGGTCAGAGTTTTGAATCCTGAGGGTTGAGGGTCAAACGTTGTAATGCCCTCACACTTCCAGACATCCTTTATGTTGGCATTGATACATCCACAAGATAGCAGTGAAGAGTCTAATGTTACAAGAATAAAAACAATAGTGAAGGTAGAGGAGGTTGTGATAATGTACCGATTAAATAAAAAGCAGAAAAAGCTGAGGCAACACTGAACTCAGCGGTTCTTCATGCGACCATTGAATGTATCACGATGTATTGACAGAGAGTTTTTTTAAAAACTTTTCACTCTTTTCTTCTTCATCGTATTCATCGTACCTTCCTTGAATTACGGCTACACTGCCCCCAACGACTTCCAGTGGTATTGCGCCGTTTCATCCGTATCCCTACGCTCTCTGAAAATGTGCACAAATACACACAGAATGAACCCAGACTACGGACGAAAGGCTCCAACCGTATCCGTCTTTAACACTGAGCATAAATGGGCCTTTACTGGACCTCTTGCAATTTCAGTTGAATTCTCCTAGTTTAGAGAAACCGTCACTATTTATCACTATTTCCCAGCACCAAACGTTGTTGCAAAGTGTTATTATTACTATGGCAGAACTTATCCTCCATACACACAGTTATGCACAGTTTCCTCAATGCTTCACATGTACTAAAGGTCACATCACATGTTCCAGTCATTAAATAACGTGGTGCTACCGCAGGGCCTTATTTTCAGCTATGCAGTGGCTTGAAAAGGTGAGATGAGTGTTTGAAGCACCCTTTAATTAGAGTGTTTGAGATCAAATAAGATTTTATGACTTTTTTTTTTTTAATCTGCTTTAGTTTATCTTAACATAATCCACCATCTGCTGCAACTTCCATCTTGTCAGTATTTGCAAATATATAGCATTTGTCTGGTTAGCACATGTTTTTTTTTTCTTTCTTTTTCATAAGCAGGAGGGCTTGGGAGGACAAAGTGTATGTTTTTTTCTGCCTCTCTCAGAAAGGCAGCTTGGTCAGCAGTCAAAAGAAATGCATCCTATAACCATGTCACACCAATATTAAGGTCAAACCCCTGAGCACTGAAGAAAACAATCCACCATGCAGTGGAAAACTTGTGACCATCAGCTGTTTTAAGTGTGAGTTACTCAAAACAGTAGAGTGATTCAAGAAAGGCCTCAAACGGTAATTATACAATGTACTGTTTTTGAGTCATGAACAAGCTTGAGACCTAACTGCTTCTTTGTTTTAAGTGTTGCTTTATCACAGCTTAAAATGACAGAGGAAATATTGTCGACTCTAGGCAGAGTTCCAGTTTATGCAGGAAGCGGCGCATTATTTGCGACAGAGTGAATATTTATACATCCACCGAGTTGAGAGATCCAAACATTTTGCTGTATTTATTTCTCTTTGGAGTTGGGAAGCTGTTGATAAAAACTTATCTTCGCCTCTCGGAACAGCAGTGTATCTGATATTCTTTAAAAAAAGACAATGCTATCTGTTATACAGGGTGCTCGGGCGCCTGACTCCTCTGTGCTCCCTTGTTCACTTTCCTGTAGCATATTGATCTTTTTTTTTCCAGAATTGTTTATAGGACTGTGTGTCTAAAATGAGACCTATTGATTTCCTTTTTGGGGTTTCTGCCCCAGCAGAGGCCAACGTCTCAGCCATAAAATCAAACACACAATAAAATAAGTCAACTTAATCAAACACAATGGTTCTCTGTAGTGCAAACATACATTTTAATGGTAAATTTTCATCTTTTTTTCATCATCACCTTTCATTACATCTTTAATTTTGGATTAAAGGATTTTGCTTTGAAAACTTAAGACAAACACAACATTTTTCTGTAATCAGGACACAATAAATCACTGCAAACCACTCGCCTTTTTGTGTTTCCATTAGGTAAAAAGTACCTGGTACTACTTTTTTAGTACCACCTCCGTTGCGGTTCCAAGCGAGCCGATCGGATACTAAAAGGGCAGAAAAAGCTGCATTTCCACTGCACGACACACACCCTCTCATCAGAAGACAGGATCGTCTGCACCTCCTCAATACAGCAGTTGCAATATAAAAAAAAAAGTCACGGTCACTAAAGTAGCTTGGCTATTTTGAGTGTGGCGGCCATTGATTTGTGCTGTGCAGGATACTCTGTGTGTGCCAGGCATTGACCAATCAGTGGCCTGTAACGTTTCACGGGACATTTTAGTAGCTGCTCGGCTCGCTTGGAACAGCAAGTACTAAGAAAGTATTACCAGGTACTTTTTACCTCATGGGTAAAGTCGAGTCGAGTCGAGTGGAGCCGGTACTACGCAGTAGAAGAGTAGCTAATGAAGGTATTTGTTACCTGATGTTCAAGCTCACTGGTTCCAACTTAACCAATGGGCTCAAAGCTGAATACCACAGATATAGGTTGGCACATTACGTTATGGTTTTAGTCCCTTTTTTTTACATTAATAACAACACAATTGTGCACGGTAAACTTAAACAACAACAACCGCAGCCAAATTGCTCAAACCAGACAAAGATATTAGGTGTTGCTAAGGGGGGGGGTGAGCTGTGGTTGGGATGAGGGCTCTGAGGGCTGAGCCTGGATGGGTTCTCGTTTACCAAGCGCCGTGATCATAGCTCATCGTGTCCTGCTTTTTTTTTTATTGCCATTTTCACGCAGACCCTGGGCAAGGTGGGAAGGTAGAATGAAATATCCATGTCTATAAACACAGAAGCCGGGAGTATCGGCATCAAATGTGCTTGTATTTGCAGATCTGATACTTTGAACATTTCCTTTCTCCAACAAATCTTAAAGTATCTCGGTTGTCAGGAATAATAGGGCTACAAATTTGTTCTGAGGTTGCCCTCTGCATCTCCTGTCAAACTCCATGCCCCATAAATGTCATTTTTCTGCAAAGTAACACATGGTGCATGAGGATGAATATCTGGGCTTTCTATTCTATTCCATTACAAGACAACTCTTACAGACATTTTAAAGGGAAAATATTTTTTAGCAACATTTGCAACGCCATTTATTTGTGCACTAATTACAACGTGAAGAAATGCATGTCTACATTTTATTTTAACAAGTGGAGCATATGGCATATCAGGACGAATTTGCAGACCACTTTCCATGTTTTGATATGTTTACAGGAGCAGGCTGTTAAATAAACTGCACAAAATACTGAGGCAATGTAAGCTCATTGAGTAGCAATGATGCAGTCAAGGGCAGCGGTTATTCATCTCAGGCTGATCTCCTGATGGAACATGATGCCAAATGCAGACATCCCCTTGGCTCACTGCATTTTGTGCTATAGGCAAGAGTTTGATGTTTGGTTGAGAGGACAGGGCAGCAGCAAAGTGGATGCTTGGAGCACTTCCAGGGATTAAACTCATGAATCTAACAGCAGCCAGTGGTCATCATGACACAAACACTGCATGGGTGGTAACGCATGCACAGCGTGAGGTCTCTGGCTTGGGAAAAAAAGAGAGAAAATTGAAGCCATAAAACCATAAATGCCTGCAGACTCTCCTTCCGTCTTCATCTTGCACATTTTTGTGTGCTATGATTTTATTAGATGAGGCATATGTTTTGTGGCTTATGTCTCACTGGTTTAAAATTGTGAGACACAAATGATAAATTAAAGAGATGACAAAGTGTTTAAGTTTATAAAATCCCTTTTTTTTTACATAGTAAACTTAAAGCATTGATTTCTTTACTAAATGAATCATATTTCTGTGTTTACAAAGAGGGTGAGCAGTTAGGTGCTAATTTTAATTTTACTCCTGTTATCTTAAGATCACAATTTAATTATCTCATTATCTTTTAAAATAAATCAAACTTTGTTTACTTTTCATTATGATTTCAGGATCTCATTGTCAGAAGATAACTCTGAACTGCCTTTACGACATCACAACCTAATTACTGATTGGCTGATTATGGTCCCAGTTTTATACCTTAACTATAATAAAATCTTACCCTTGGACACTAAATGATAATTTGATATGGACGTCTCCGCTGTGATGTCTATACTGAAGCTAGATGGGATTCTCTTAAAGGTCAACACAGGCTAAAAGGTTGTGAATCACACATGAATCATTAATTGGTAATTATGAGATAATTAAATAGGCATTGTGATACTCTACTCCTTGTTTTAAAACTGTAAATCAACATAATGTAATTTAAACTTCATGCAATTCACCAAAATACATTGGAAGAATCTTAAAGGCTGTTGTTCTACGTTAAACCATTTATTTAAGGTATGCATTGTTTAGAGGGGTTCCCCCTCATCTTTACATCGCTGTTACCTTTACTGCTACTGTCTGCTGTTGCTCATTAGTATTATGCAGTTTGCAAAAATTAGCATTGTATCATCCTTGTGGCGTGAACATGCATCATCGTGCATGTGGTAGAGAAGCCTTACAACCCTTACAAAATAGTGAATCCAAGTCGGACATCACCGATGATCCTATCATGTGATTTTTTTCATATGTAGTGTGCAAAAACTTCATGTAACTGGATGTGAATTTGTCGCATTTGATATGCTTTTTTTCCACATGTGACATATATGAATTGGTGGATGTTTCTGGTTGTTTGCATCTTGCCAACATCATGTGAAATATGTCTTAAACTTTCACTTAAAAGTATTTTTTTTAAAGTAAACCTGACCTGTGCAGAAAAGCTAGGAAAGTTAGCACATTTACCTTTTGTAGTCTAACTTTAATGACTATGCATTTACTCCCGATACATGCACAGAGGATGTACTGATGTACTGTCATATCTTCAAATGTAGCCTCATTGGTTTCACTACAATTACGATGACAAAAGAACTTCCCTGCTCAAATTAACATGCTAAGAATCACCACGCATGCTAACTCTTCATCATAATGTGTTCTGCTCAAGTGCAGTAACAGTAAGAGTAGGCACAAGAATGTATTAAACGTGTATGTGCACATACAAATAGAATACAACAGATTACAGTGTGTAATCTGGTCAAAGCAGGGCATTGGATGGAGCATTAGTTTGATTACTCTAAAACCCTCCCAGTTTATAGGCTTGGTCAGTAATCAGATTTCCCTCTGGCCTTCTCCAAACAGCAGCTCACATCATTAGCAGCTCCAAACATCAATAGACAATGTAGAACAAATTTCACTCTTAAGGTACAGAAGGTCTCACTTGTAAATCACAGCCACTAACAAAGCAATGGCTTTAAGAAAGTCTAATCAGCTGCAAACGAGTAACTAAGGCCCTGATGCACTTTTGTGAAAATAGCCGTTCGACTGCGGGCTTTTGAGGTAAACGTGTTGCAACTCGATCCATATGGTACAGTATGCAAGGGATGAAACGCTTTATGGTGCTTTTTAATTTATTCTTCACAAAGGGAGGATTCACAGTATATCTGCACTACTTTTAGCTAAGTGTAGCAAACACACAATTCTAATCCACATGTGGGGGGGGGGGGGGGGGGGGGGGGAAAGCAAATCACTGTGGAAATCAGATATGAAAACAGTCAATTCACAAGTGAAATTGTAGTTTTTACATGTGACATTTTCATTATAGTTCCAGTAGCCTAATAGAGGCTATTATTGATAATACCAGTGCAGTAGCAGTATTATTTATTTAAATCAAAGTCATTTTTTCCAAGTACAACTAAAGTAAGTTTGTGTAGCTACTATCTGATGGATGTAGAATAAATACAAGTATGAGTGGTCAGTAAAACAGAGATCCAGCAGCAGGCTGCAGTGCTAACTGGTAGCATCAAACACATGCCACTTTATATGACTGATAGTTTCTGGTGCATTTAACCGTTTACCTCACGCAGAGATGCCCAGATTGAATTATTCACTGCAATCACACATGATCCGTGGTTTGCAACGCTTTGTGGAGGTTCAGGGATTTCAGCTGGAGGCTTTCACAAAAATAACAGTTTATTGATTGACTCAAACCCTCACTCAGCCTTTGACTTTGCAAGTATTAATCGGGGATTATGCAAATGTAAACACGTGCACAATAACGTTTGGCCCCGTATTATTAAACTTGAACGTCGCTCGGCAGCTGAATCACATCCCCACCGGAGCACCAGTCTCCCAGCGTCTCACCTCCCTTTTGTTTTTGTCGTTCGTATTTTTTTTTTTTTTTCCGCCGTGTTCTTGTGGGGACTTGTGAATGGCAGCCAATGGGAGGGTTGAGTCCCCTCAGCCTCTCAGCCTCCCTGACATCCACAGCGAGAAGTGATGCAGCGCGACTGAGACGCGCAGCTGAGGTGGAACGACGGGCAACAAAAGCTGCAGTGTGCGGATACACTTGGCTCCGACCTGCGCCTTTTTCCGAGAGATCTCCTCCTAGAATAAACTTCGGTATCAGGTGAGCGTTGCGTTGCTTTGCCTACAACTTGTGTATCCGCTGTGGAAATGCTCTCGTTTGTGGGCACATTCGCGGCTCGATCAGAGATCAGCTGCCACTTCTTCTGGCGCGTTTGTCGCCGATTCTGAATGGTCCGAGCTGGGATAAGGTTGCTCACACACTTCATCACCTATGCGAAATAGTTCTGTCGTTTATATAAGAGCTTCATCTCCTCTTGTAGCCTTTAAAATCGAATGAAAACGCTGGTGGAGCGAAATCCATATCGACTAAACACTGGAACAGCTCCGACATTTGAATCAGAATTGACAACTTATTTTTACGCCCGCTGCCTATTCAGGAAAGAGGGGTTCGATCGATGGCCAAGCGTTTCATCAACTTTTCTATTCTGTTAAATGGCTCCGTGCGTCACTCATTCATTTGCCAATGAAGGACCTAAGCCTGCCCCGGTACGGAGGTCCTGCTCGACGCATTACGCGCCCCGCCGCGCTGAGGTGATGCGAGCATTGCAGGCCGGACTCTAAACGCACCTTTGCCTTATTTTGTCAAACTTGAGCCTTTTGCAACGCTTGCTTAAACCTATTGGGGATTTTGTCCCCCCCCTCCCCACCCTCGCCACCGATAATCTCACAGCAGCCAGTGGCAAATCCACGGGATACGAATCGATGCAGGTGGGACAGCCTGCTCAGATAAAGGCGGATGACTGTCTGTGGTTGCCTGCAGTCGCGCTGTGATGCCCTGCTGATCTGTTTGCTGTTTGCTGCAAAGATCAGTTTAAGGCCCATCTTCTTCTTTTTTTTTTCTTCTTTTTCTTTTGGAGGGAGGGGGGGCAAAGCACACCTGGAGTTGACTCAAGTTTTCTAAAACAACTGTCCTCCAGCGTTATTGACTTACAAGATGATGTGGCTGTGAATATTTAATGGTGTTGCTGATTAATGCAGGCTTCAAAGCATTAACTTGGCTCCTCTCCTAAAAAGTCGCGGTTATTGACAAGAGTTGGGGAGGAGAGCTGCTCCGAATCTACTGAGTACAAATGGAAAATTGAATGTAGTGTTGGTGAAAGTTTTACTGTCCTCCTTGTTTGCCTGCAGATTTATCCATAGTTAGTAATTGCACTGGCTTAATGTTAAGCCTGAGGTAATATGCCTGAAGCCAGCCAAGAAGATATTTGGGGGAGTTGTCAAACTAACTGGGGATATTCTGCAATAATCACATCTCTCCACACATAGGCTACTTTTTTTAAATTTCAAACAGTGACTCAGGCTTATCAGGGGAGATTGGCCAATGATGTAGGAGCTTTACATTTGTAACAAGAAGGTTAACTTCACTGCTTGTCCCTCGCTTTTTATTCGAACACCTCCCTGATTGATGTATAAGGCAAAGAGCAGCTTGGTGGAGGGGAGGTTGTCTGAACCAGAACAGGTTTTGTGGTCCAGGTTTTCCATAGGCTGGTTTGAAGTTCAGAGATGAAAGGGACAGAGTCGAATCTGTGGCTGATCAAAGTCATACAGAAAACACGGCAGGTACTGAATATTTAAAGGCTCTGCAAGTAGAGTTCTTGTCTCTCTCTCTCTCTCTCTCTCTGTGTGTGTGTGTGTGTGTGTGTGTGTGCACGTGTGTGTGAGGAGCATGCAGCACGTGGTGTGTGCGTGTTCCTGGTCCGAGCTGTGTGAGTGCCTCGTATGAAGTCATTCAAAGTGGTACCACAGAACTGATTTGACAAGCAAGGGGAATAGACACATCAGAGCCATCTGCATTTTTTCAAACCAGGGCTCAGATTTCAATAGACATTCCCTCACATTCCATCTTTCTCTTCTCCCAAACATCTTCACTCTGCGGCAGCTTTTGGGAGGGGGGGGGGGGTATTCCAAAAAAAAATGCTCGAGTCTCAATCTGGCCGCCTGTCACCGCGAGCGGTGACATCACAGGATGGTGGGTTTACCCGACGGGCCACACGACGATGACCGGTGACCCGAGCTGATTGCATTATTTGTGCTCCAGATGGGCGGCATCGTTTTTCTGATGTGTCCCGCTCATAATATCGAATGCTTCTTGTCCTCTCCTCGCTGGCATCTGGAGCCAATGAAATCACGTCCCAGTGGCTGCTGTCTGCACCGGAGCACGCTCCGATCCCCCATGGGAATGTCTGTGGCCTTCTTCCGCCTTCTGCATGTGTGCTTGTGGACATTTGTTGAGCTCTTATGCACGGCGAGTGGCTTTAGCGTGTGTGTGCGTGCGTGTGTGTGTGTGCGTGCGTGTGCTTCATTTACAAATGTTTGAAGTCACTGGCAGAGAGCACCCGTGGGCATTGTAGTTCACTAGATGCACCTTGATTGTTTGAGTGCATTAGTCACAGTCTGTATGATGTGATAATAAATCATGACGTTGTTTGTACTGCAAGTGCTCCGGGATTCCTCCTAAGATGTTCTTGTGCCAAATATTTATCTGGAGTTGCTACCTTCAATGCCTGCCAACTGGGTTTGTTTCTTTTCTTTTCTTTTCTTTCCAGAACAATGCCCCCTGCTGTGCAGGAAAGACTTGTTTCTCCACTCCACTTCAGATTTGACTTCTTTTTTCTTTTCTTTTTTTTTTTTACCCCGCTACCATGACATTGTCTTTTATTTCTTGAGGTATCTTGTGGCCATTAGAGCAAATTTCCTGTAGGCACAATGGCGACTTAATAACTACTCCTTACTAATGAGGCAGATTCCCTTCAGAGACGCCTAATTACGGCGCAGTCAGAACCGCAGTTGCACAAAAACCAGAATCAGGAAGGATGTACTGCACTTCTCCCCCATCCACACACACACACACACACACACACACACACACACACACACACACACACAAAAAATAAAAATGATGCCTGTTTCTGGCTAAATCTACCTTTGGCAGAGGCCGGCGTCACCTCCTCTCCGAAGGTCAACCTTAGTCCCCGATTGAATTTGCTATGACTATAGACGTTAGAATTAGATGGGACACGGTTAAGCCACAGCGAGGCTGTTTCTCGACAGGTTTCAGCAAAAGGGATTTGAGAGCTGGATGGAGGCCAAGGGGGAGTAAAGAACGTCACCACAGAGTCTGCCTAAATCCCCCAAAAAGGCCCGTTTTGCTCTCTATGTGCCGAGAAGATGCAGTAAATACACAGATCAGACAGTTTACACCTCACCTAACAATGGGTAATTATCTCTCCCTGCTTTGTGCAGGAGAACACCAGTCACACAGAAATATACACATGAATCTATATTCCAAGTGGTTGGGCGGAGTGTGTGTGTGGCGTGTGTGTACAGTGCTGGATGCAGCTGATAGTATACAGCGCATGGCTTAAAAGCTGATGATAAGAGAAGAGTCCAGCTTTATACAGTATGGCACACACTAGGACGGATGTGACTATGAAATCACTTATATTCATGTCTTTGGGGTGGGATATGGACTAAATTGCTGCCAATTTTGAATAATGCAGTCTGCCAACAGCTTTTTTTCCCCTCCCTCTTCCCCCTCAAACTGTGGCTCGGCTCCACAGCTTTTCTAATTATGAAGTGGCTGAGAGATAGCTTCACAACTCCGATAGTATTGTGGTGGCGGTGCGCGGAAAACTGGCCGAATAACAATCTCACTGAATTACCAACAAGGCTTGACAGACTTGTGGAGTTTAGTGAACATATTTTTTGAAAAGTTACGTCCCCCAACCCACCTATTCAGTCACAAAATGTAGACACTCTGGCACAGATGAACGCAGGTTTTGAAGTAGGCGCACACAAAAGCAGACACAGGCATGAATGCAAACAAACAAACACATAGTACAAAGAGGGAAGGTGTACAGTTCTCTGCATGCTTCTCAGCACAATTTAAGAAGATATATTAGTCACCCAGGAGGCAGCAGAAAGCCAGGCATCCATAGTGTACAGCAGACTGCAGTCTGACAGTGGGAGATAGTGATTTACAACAAAGCCCTGTAGACCATGGCAAAATTTCAGAGTTTTTGAAATGACGCTGGTAAAGCAGGGGCATGAAAGTATATCCACCAGCCACCTCTCATTTCTTACATCATTTGCCCCGGGAAGGGCAAGGTGGAGAAGGAAAGGGGCCGATGACAAATCCAGTACAGAAGCTTACCGCACAATGTCGAGTCTGAGAGTCGAACTCTGTTTGGGTGTCAATCTGAAATATGAGCAAAAAGCAGAAGGAAAGCCACCTTCAAGGACGCCGAACATTCCGCCTCTCTTCAATTTGTGGTGAAATCGATTTTGTGACCCTTGCAAGTGCGCCGTTAGGGTTTGGATTGGATTTGGAATTAAATCTCTATATCCAATATGTGGGAGGAAAAAAAAACAACAATAATCATCTAATAGTGAGAATCACAGATCCAGATCACTATCAAAATCTAATCAGCTTTTCCGTGGCTCCGGGCTGGTCGCTCCGCTGAATTTCATGGAAATTTGTTCATTTTACAGACACCTTTGCTGACATACAGATTAGCTAACAGGGGTGGCAATACAACTTCCTCCCAACTGATTTGCATTTTCTTGTAAAAATGAACAATGAAACTTGAAACAGTCCTCAAATGTATGCCTTTGGACGGGAGGGATCTTTCAGGTGTATCTTGTAAAAACCGGAAGAAAACAAAAACTGGAAATTGGAAATTAGTTGCAGTTTTATGGAACAAATATACGGACATAAAAAAAAATCTTCTTTTCAACTTTCACAATGTTTTTTTTTTCTTTTTTTCTAACCAGTTCAGTCTAAATTTGAGGGGGGAAAAAGCATATTATTTGAATTTTCTTGGTGAGCTGCTGCTTGTTCAATAGGAAGAAAACAAATATCCTGGAGGCAATGTCTTGCATGATGTATGTGTGTGTGTGTTTCTGCTTCTGCCTCACCTTGAGGTAGAGCTGGTGCAGGAGGAAGAGTGTGAGTGAGTGCAGCAGACAGATCATGTCCGCAGGTCTTGCCTTTCCCCTCTAGTTGGATTCCTGTCTGAGCAAAGCCCAGAGGCTTAACTCTGGCTACAGTAAGTGGACTGAGGGAACGCTAAACACTGTCTGGGGGGAAGGCTGCTGAACATGACAGCCAGTTAATAAGTGTATGGAAGATGAGCAAGTGTATGAAGGAGTGGAGGCGGTGTGGGGGGGCAACATTGTCTGTCTTGACTTTTTGAGAAAGCAAAGGCAAAGGGAGAGCGGAGGATTGGTCGGGACGGAAAAAAAGGGGGGATAATATTGACTGTCGGATGACGAGAGGGTAATGGGAGATCAGAGAGTCCAGCCACAGGACAAGGAGCATTAGCGCCTGACTGAAGTACAATGAAGACTGAGAAGGGAATGAAGGGAAAGGGTCGGGTGGTGTGTGAAAGACTTTGAAAGAGTGCGATAGTTGTTCCAAGTCGAGAGAGAGAGAGAGAGAGATGGCGAGGCAAGGTGTTAATGATGCTTACTTTACCCCTGCAAGGCAGCCGCAGTGAGAGCTGTCAGCTTCAGGAAACACTGGCTGGTGGGGACGATGCCGGGATGCCACTTGCGATGTTAACCCCCCCCCCAGACACCGCTGACAGTATGTGATAGATTGCGGGGTGTGTAATCACAAGTGTGTGTTTGTTTGCTATAGTGCGAGAGGCGCCGAGGGTGAGTCTGCTTGTGGGCCTTTGTGCGTGCATGTGCATATTGAGGTGTGTCTTTTGTGTGACTTTTAGCGTGTCAATTTTTCTTGGCGGCGGTGAAAGCAGAGTGATGTGATTTTCCCCTCTAACAGCCTCCAGGAGTAATGATCCAGGTTATTGCAGATGACGTCTAACACCTCACCCCGGCGGCCATTGGCGCTGTCCTTATAGGTTAGGCTTCAGGGAGGCTGTTGTCTCCGTGGCAGCCCTGTGCGCACAATTCCTCTGCCTTCCAAACCTGTCACCTTCAGATGGGCCCCTCCCTCTGTGGATAATGGTCTCCTGTCTACGTTGTGAATGATATCTGGACTCCATTGTGCGCTCGTTTCCTTTTACTGGGCTATTGTCCTGCAGAATGCCTTTGTGAATTTTTTCTTTCTTTTTTTTTTTTTTTTGGAAGAGGTACAATGTGCAAGCTGTATTTTGAGGTGCTGTAAATGAACAGGCAAGCCCATCGGCAAAGGCCCTATTTGCTGCCAATCCCTAGTGTGAAAAAGAGAGGTTTCTGCCATTCTTCTCCTGCTTCTCAAAACATTAGGATGGTTGTCATTGTGAGCGAGAGAAATGGGAAGACCTTCGCTCAAACTACATGCCAAATCAAAGCGTGTGTACCTTTCTGGGACTGCACATTCCTCGGGGAAGGACACAATACATGCTTTCTGCAGCAGCAGTAATAATACTGCACTGCTGTATCAGGCAGAATAATACCCAGGGCGTCTCACAGGCTGTAAGGGAAACCTGTCCCTTTTTGAGAAAAGGTCATTCTTTGAGAACCCCAACAGCTGCACACTGCTTTGACATGAATAACTGACAAACGGACGTGTACAGGTCTCGCAGGCCTCCAATTACTGTTTGACGGCGCTGTCCATCAAAGGCAAATGGGGCAGGACCTGCCAGAGGACCTTCAAGTCGTAGGAGCAGGCAATCTCAGTCCACCTCTTATACTAGAGTCCTTGCAAGCACTCTGCAATAATTGAGTTGATCTAATGAAGGTAATGCCAAACTTGGGTTATTGTTTGCCCCGAGGACAATGCAAGAGAGTCGAATCCATTGTTGAGAAAGATGCCAGGGGAATTTCTTTGAAATGTAAAAAATTGCATTAAACATTCCATTTGTATTAATGATATTGCCTCTTATTAACGCTGGTGCATTCAGCAGCAGTTGCGGAGCTGCCGGTGGTATTTGGCTTAAAGCTGCACTCCAAGCACTAATATTAGAGGCAAACCATCCATGCCAGAGGCGCACTGAAACTGCCGGTGATGTCACAGAATAAATGAATATAGCTTTATTCTAAAGCATTGTGTCTAGACCTTTGGTCCTGCGAGACATCAGTCACTCAAGTTACTCACCACTAGATTCAATTAATCATAGCCTTAATTCAATCGGATGGTCGGGCCTCCCAGCTGTAAGCCTCTAAGTGGGTTTTAAGAGAGCTGGAGTCTGCTGGTGTACAATCCTTCATGCAGGAGCTGAAGGGCTGCCTGTCTAGCTGGGATTTAGTGACACTCTAGAGGTCAAGGGTTAGACTCACAGAGGAAGGTGGAGTGGTAACTTTGGTCACTTTTACACTGGAGTGAATGTGTAAACACAAACAGAGATGCTCTGCTCCTATTTCTTCTTTCCTGATTCCAATATTGAACTTTTCAGGTCATTAAAAAAACATTTTCCCCATGTCATCCAATGGATACACAGATACGTGAGTTTACTGGCATAGGCTTGAAGTTACACAAGTTGCTGCAGGCTGCTGTTTGAGGTGTTGAAGAAGAATTGATTTCCAGGGGGGAAAAAAGGTCATTTTATCCTAGTATAGTGCATTTGCATTGTTTTATTTTAGCGCTTATAACGCAGTTTCTTTCCTCTTTCACCCAACGGATACGCAAAGGACATTAGTTTGATGCCATGTGCTCGAGGTTACACAAGTGGCTTGCTTCACATTGGCTACTTGAGCAGTAGAAAATCTGTTCAGTTGTACAAGTTAAGTCACAGGATCCTGTTTCACGGTCCGATTGGCGCATGGACTCGCAGACTCGCCAATACCCGATACAGAAATGTAGTATCGGAGGCTATTTCTGACTCTAAATAAAGCAAGCGCATTCACGGATTTGAGCAAGCATGCAAACAACAACTGGACCTTTACATTCAGCACCAGCCTCCACCACAAACACAAGGAAGCAAGTATGTATGCATGGACACACACAGAATACGTTGTCAGAACTCGACCTACAGTAGCAGAAGCAGACACCTGTGAAATGCGGTGTAGATCTCCTCAGTCTCATAAATAATGGACGTTGGTGAAGCACCTGTCAACTTTTCTGTCAACCCTGTTCCAGATGGGAGTCAGACAGGCCAGGCCAGAGCGGCGTGTTACATACACATAACAAACCTCCATCCAGTGGGTCTCATGCACCCTGTTTACATCAGCACGCTGACACCCGTGCTCACTTACATGCCTCAGCCTACATCTCTTGTTTTATCCTGCACCCAGCCTTCCTTGACTACTTCATCTCGGACCTGCTTGCAACACACCCAGAAGACACGAATGTAGTCATTGCAAGAAAAAGTGCAAACGTTTCCCTCTTGATCCAATAAATAAAAGTTTTTTAAAAATAAATACCTGTTCTCTTTCTAGATACACACATATTTCCCAAAAGCTCCCCCAGGAAACACGCCCCAGTAAGCACCCCTCATTTGGTGGTGGGCAGCTGGTAAACACACACCTCCAGTGCCTCACATAATTGTTTAATTTAAATATGACACCGCTCACTGAACATTAAACACTCGCTGTGAGTTCCTCCCTTAGCGTCGCCTCAGAGAAGTCAGGGTGTGTTGTCCTGCAGGCACAAGGCCAGGAAAGGGACAGTGAGCAAGTTCAGGGTTTGTGCGCTGGGACAGGTTTCCGACTTGGTTTCTGTCTTGCTTCCCTTCAATCCCCCAGCAAGCGAGGTGCTAGGATGGGTGGATCGGGTGCTGCCAGGTGGCGGTTACTGTACGTTTGCTTTATGGACTGAAGCACTGTCTTCCCGGCCTTGTCGTAATAGAGGATTCAGCTCATAAAGCAGCATCATGATTTGCAATAAGCAGAGTTAGGGGAGAGTAATGAAGGTGTAAATCAAGTGAGCCATCCTTTTTTTTTGCCTTCTTCTTCTTTTAATCTGACATTGGCAGTCTCTCTCCCTCTCTCTCTCTCTGGTTTCAGTCATGTCCGCTCCCTCCTCCTCTCCCCCCCCTTCTCTCTGCCTTTGCAGTAATGGAAAGTCTGGCATGCTGTAATAAAGCAGAGTGAGCAGCAGTATTAGTAAACAGTCCCCGCAATCATTCAAGTCCAACTCCTTTATTTTGCGTGTGTGTGTCTGTGTTTGCGAGGTATTTCATACCCCCATACGGTCCTCGGGGTTGTGGGCATGAGGGCTAATGAATGAGGGTGGAATGGGGAGTATTTAATTCTGGTCTGGGAGAAGGAGCAGCAGGGACCATTTGTTGGGGCTCCTCATAAGAACGCCTTTGTTTTATTTTTTTCACAGACAAAAAAAAAAAAGAAAAAAAGAAAAAGCCTCCTCTTTTCAATAGCAGCGTTGGGAATGTAGATGCAAATTTGGTCCACACAAGCTTTGCAAAGAGGAACAGGACCACACAGGCGTCAGCAGGGCACCACGCTCGCCTCACTCACTGACCTTTTCTCAAATAGAGACGTCATCAGAATTTTTGGCAAGTTGGATTGGAGGCAGTCGTCAAAAGAAAGGGTCCAACACGGCTCTGAATTAAAATGCCTGGCCGGGAATCATGTTAAAAAATTCCCATTCCTCGCTCCAAATCGATCGTATGGGTCCCTGCTCTCCAATATCCATGGTCACCTTCGCTATAAAGTAGGGTATTACTTCGACAACGCAGTGGGATTTCATTCTGTGACCAGTGAGGAGAGGAAGGAAAAAAAACATATCAGGTGACCTCAAACACAAAGAAATGATGGCTGAGGATAATGAAAGAAAGTGGGCTGAATTTTCAATTTTTTATATATATATATCGCTTTGCCAGTTCATGAGGAAGATTAGTTGCTGGACGTCCGCCCATGACATTGGGTTGAATTATTTTCCTCGTCTGCCTGTTTAACTCCAGGTAGCCTCTGTGGACGCGTTAATGCAGTATTGATTGTTTATCTGTAATAACACCATGCTGTTTCCCTGCTGGTAACAACACCGGAGGGAGGGGTGGGGGTGGGGGGGACAGGAGAGGGTTCGGGGATGGAGCGGTGGGTGCCGCGGGTGGTAAGGTGGTGGCAGATAACACACTGTACCCTCTTTTGACTGGTGGCTGTCGATTGTGAATCTGCAGGTAAAATGAGGTTGCTGAACATGTCCTATCTGGCAATAGTCCAGGTGTGAAATGGGAAATAGAAAATGGGGTGAAAACATCAGTGCAATGTGGCCCCTGCTCGATAAGGCTGTCTCAGATTAATTCAATCTCTTGCTCCAACCATTCGGGTGAGTTCCCAATGCCAACGCCGCGGCGTCCATCCACTCTCTGCCCCTGGGCCCGGAGCCCATATGGCCAGCTACAGTGTCTCTCCCTGACCTATGGCTGGGCCTGTTGTTCAGCCAACAGTCCCCCTTCCCTTGAGGTTCTTGGTAATTACAAATAAGCTGTAAGTCACGCCAGCCGCGAGAAAAGGTGAGCAAGATTAAAGATGTGAGCACAGCAAAGTTCAAGGGTTTCTCCAGTGGCGTGCCAGCATATTGAATCGAGTGTTTTGGCGATGCTCTGCAATCAAATGCTAACTCGGATCAATCAGGCTTCTTTGTTCATTATACTTGTCCGTTCCCAGGAGTGGCAATAAAAAAATTTTAAAAAACAAGCCATCACAGCGCTCATTTCAATCTCGAGGACTGCTGTCCCTCGGGGATAACTAGCCGAGGTAAATAAACATGAGTCACAGTTAAGGTCAGAGGAGATCATGGCCATCTGTTGTTCATCCCAGAGGACGCCTGAATCCTTTTTGACATGATTGGATTGAAAGCAGCGAAGAAAAGATGCTTATTTTTTCCCAGCGACACTGCGGGATTTATTCAAAATGCAGCAAATGAAAGCATCCTCCTCTCATTTCTTTGAGGAGAATTGCTCGCGAAATATGTATTTAAACAAGGCATTTCATTTCAGATGCCATCACAAATTGTGAGGCTTATTCTTGAGTGTTATTCATACAATTCATATTACTTTCATTTGTTGTATCCCAAGGCTGGGCTGATACCCTGGCAGAAGTTATGCTGTGACAAATGGCTTTCTTAACACTCGAATGCCTCAGTGGCTTCAGTTGGATGCTGTTTGGGAGAATTTTGCCCAATTTAAGGACAGTCAGAAGCCAAAATATCAGTGCACGTCTCTAGCTTTTGAGTGTGCGTGAAGCCCCCAGTATTAATAATGTAAAAACAGGTGCTCCTAACTGTTGCTGTGTTATTTTATGGCGGGCTTCTAAGAAAGGTCATTACTCTTAGTCAAGGGGGAAACACATTTTCTCCACATAGCCTTTTATTAGGGTCATATTTTAGGTGTGATGTCTTTGTTTGAGCTCCATGTATTATTTAGTGTTGTGTGACAATTGTGTTTGTGGCTGCCTCGCCGCTGACCCGCTGTTACAGTCGATATACGCCTGAATGGAAATGTGCCTCCACGCCTTTCCCTCTCATGTAATTGTCACAACGGGGGAGGCTGAGACAAACGTGAGAACACAACTCCTTCACTGATTTTCAATTCACTGCGCCAAGTTTGACCTTTATGTAGTCCAATCAATGCATTTGTTTCCAAAGACACGCCATTCATCTCAAAGAAACAGCTGCGGTGATCTAATATCCTGGTAGGGCAATTTTATTAAGAGGTAAAGTGCATTATTGATATAGAAATAACAGCTTTTAATTACCCGATTTAATCTGAGTGTTATTCCCTACGTTGAAGCGGCTCTGGCCTTTTTGCTCCAGACGGTGAAGGCCTAAATGTACTGAAAAACAGACTCTTGCGCTTGAGTGCACAAACACTTGGGAAGCAAACACTGATATGCATAGAGACAGAGGCTCCCATAACCAGCAGTGTATTACCACAATGGCCACAGTGGGGGAAGCAGGAAGCCGGCAGACCCCTCCATTGAGCCCCTTGCCACAGCCCCGCCCCCCCTGTCATTGTGGAGAGAGCTGTGTTTAGACCACACTGCCACCGGTGACAAAACATGTGCTCTAGTGAACATACAGAAAAGCAACCAGGGATGTCTCATCTGCTAACATGTGAGCACATGAATGCCATCAGGCTATTATTCCTTTGCTGTCTATGTGCGAGGACGTCTTGTGCCCATTTGTTCAGCTGTTGAGTAGGGATGACCACATTTGTTAGCCACCAGGGTACTAGGCGTTATTAATCTTCGCAAGAGGACATTTAGAGAAATCAAACCTCCATTTATTAGCCTCCAGTGCAGGATTGGAGAACTGGCGAGGGGAGATAATGACTTTAAGCTCTAATTTAGTCAATTAATTCTGAGAAGGAGAATCAGAAACTGCTCACCAAAAAAAAAAAAAGTGAGAGTCTCTGTTGTTTATCATGACACAGTTCAACGCCATATTTCAGGGCTGAAAGTCATTACTTGGCGCCGGAGTCGGAAGAAAATAAAGCTCCTCTAATACACTAAGAGAATTTGGAGTGACTTCAGACAAGGAGGGGCCCTTTAAAATAAGGTGCCGAGAGGTCTTGAACTGTGCTCGGCTGCCATTGACGGTAAACACAGCCATAAACACTGGTCCAAGTTCATAGAAACCCGTCTTTGTTTGTTTCGAAGTGACAACAGGGAGGAAAGAAAGGGGAGTTAGCTGAAAGACACCGTGTGGAGAGGTAGCAGCTCACAATTTAGTCCAGACGGTGGAGATGTGAAATCAAGTGCACTTGAGGAAGGGTTACTTCAGGAGCCCTCTGTGGTTTCTAAACTGGGCCACTGTTGCGGTGGCTGTGAGAGCTTTGGACTGAGTGATGCAAGCTCTGCTGAATGATGGCACGGTGGAAATAACGAGAAAACAGGGAAAATAAGGGCCTCTCATTGACTTGGCCCAGATTGCATGATATATATGGGTTATTTGGTATGCATTTGGGCAGCGAGGCAAGGTAATGTGTTTGCAGTGAGCTCTGGAGCGATGCACTGGAATGAATGCTTTGGGCACAGCTCTGCCTCTGACAGGGATAGCATGAGCTACTCTGTTTGCATTACTGTCATTCAGTTAAACGCACAGTTTCATATCACTGCCATGTCTGATCGGGGAACTGATCAACCACAAAGTCCACAGTTTACTGGTTCCGTACCTAGGGGTGGGATGAAGTATGATTTTAGGCCAATTCAGAGGAGTACAGTGTGATTATATAAATATACATACTGTACATATACTTTTACAAAACATTCATCAGTGTATCCATATGGTGCAGTTTTGATTTCTTTGCATGAGTTATTTTCATCACTCCGTGATTATTTTGTACCTGTAAAACATAGTTGATCCATAATTAAAATAAAATAGATGAATTTACTTCTATTGTCTTTGCTCACACTCGGCCATCATAACCGAAACTCAAGAAGTAGCCTAGCTGACAACATGAACACAATGTTTATGTCCATTATGTTTCACCATCCAAATGGTTCAGCCTTAAGCTTAAGCATACAGCCTGACTTTACAAAATAGTTACAGGCGTGTTCATCCAGAATTTAATGAATCATTGTCTTTTTAACTCCTTGCTGATGGAAAGTCTATTTTCTTCATCCACAAAACATTTCTGGAGCTTTACAACATTCTTCTCAACAACTGAAGGACTTTTTAAAAATAATCCAAGTCACAAGATGCGAAATTTATGTTACCTACACCATTTTTTTTTTAACATGAAGTCTTCACTGTAGCCTTGAATGTAATAGCGTGAACACGCAACCTGTTGCAGTTGCAGGAGCTTGAACGAGATCATCAAGAAGTGAGTGGGGTTAGAGCTTAGAGTGTACCTTGGAGTTTTCAGCTGTGAAAAGGGAAAAAAAATAACATCTGTTACAATCAGTGTGAAAAATGGAGGCTTGGATTATGTATCTCAAGCTGTATGGAGGTGATTCATGTTTGCTTTTGGTCGTTTTTCTGTTTCATGATTTCTGAATTTCCGAATTTCCATTGGGATTTGGTCGAGTATGAAGAAGTGAATTCTCCTTTTTGGCTGTTCATTTTTAATGTTTCTCAATATTTCCTCAGATTTGTTAACAGTGTAGAATAAAGATGCTATTGTTAGAATGAAACCAATGTGCTGTTGAGAAGCAGAACGAAGTCTTAGTCCCTTTCCTGTGCTGCAGGTTGAATCCTAATTTCGATGAGATGACTCTGGTGTTTCAGTTCAGCTTTGTATTCCAATTTGCCTGAGGATTTTCAGCTGTTTATTTGCTGGTGTTTTATGTTGATGATTTTTGCCCTCCTCAATCCATAGACATTTTGTTTTTTCCTTTTGCGGTAATATCCCCCATCAGTCTGAAATCGCCTCCTAGTGATCAATTTCCTTGCCTTAATCTGTGAGACGTGTGCTGCTTGTATGGCAAATTGGAGTTGGGTGAAGTTATTTCAAGACAATAGAACGGTGTGTCTAGACGGTGTTTCTCAGCTAAACAAAAGATCAATACATATTGACAGGGTTCTGAGGGAATCTTTTCCTCTTTGGTGTCATCTGTCAGCATTTAGCTCCAAGAATAAGGGACACAAGGCTTTGTTTCCATACATCTGGAGCACAAAAGTTCATCCTGCTACCGAGTTTTTGATCATTTACCAGCGGGAACTCTGTAGTGAACCACTAACCCACATGGGCAATAAGACAAATGGAGAGACCCAGATTTGGGTTGAACGCACGCTTTCCCAATTCCTACTTGGGATTTGCCTGTAAATTTCTCCAGCCTTACGTGCATTGTGAATGACACCTCCTAACAAACTGGGTCTGAGATGAGGCGAGGAGGCCTGGGGGAGGAGGAGAAAGTGAGGAGGCCAAAGAGGAGAGATGGTGGAACAACCTGCCGATGACACCTCCACACATTAGTAGCCTTTAAGGGTTTCCTCTGTGGATTGTAACAGGACCACGTTACCTGTGGCACCAGTGCCCAACCCTCCTCCTCCTTCTCTACCCCCCTCCCTGTCTCAACACCCCCCCCCCCTTCTCCCTTGCTCGTCGCCCTGGCTGACATTCTCCTCTCTCACTTTTAATTGCACCCCCGGGGCTCTTTCTGGGTTGCTGTGGAAGTCTTCGGCTCAACGGGCGCGATAGGGTGCTTTGCCGTGTCGCTCATATCCCTCGTTAGGGGAAAAAAAAAACAGGAAGACAAGGTAGAAGAAGAAGGTAAGAAGGAGAGAGGAGAAGAAGGGCTTCTCTAAGAGGTCACTCCCTAGTCTAGATTATGCTAAAATACCAGCCAAGACCATTGTGTGCAACAGCACATGTGCACTGGAAAGGCCATTAGCTTGTTCGATCCAATATGTATTGACAAATGCATTTGTGTGACTCTGTGTGTCCCTGTCTCTATCCTCACGGTCCCGTGTTCGATAAAACCAATAGATACATTTAATAGCTAATTGTTCTGATTCAAAATGTTATCCCAGGCAATTCTTTGAGCGTAGAATCACAGTGCATTTGAAAATTGGCTGCAGACACATTAATCTTGCTTACCCAGCACCCAACACAATGCTCAAGTCTTATTGCTCTATGGCGACTCCACACAATCTGTGACAGGCAATTTAAAGCAATTTACTTTTTTCATTTTTTCATCAAGCCTTTTTTTTTTTTTTTTTTTAAACGCAATTAAATGGCATATGATATGAAGCGAAGACGGGGCAGGCGAGAGAGCGAGACAAAGAGAGAGTGAGTGTGCGAGCGAGGAGGGAGAAAATAAAGGCAGCCTTGTGCTTGTTGTAAACACTGGCTCTTAACCGGGAGAATATAATTATGGTGTCATGTTCTATTACACACCTTCATTATGACGATGGTACTCCCTGAGAAAGCGAACAGGGAAAGACGAGACCTGTGGCTCCTTTTCAAAAATCACCTACGGCGACTTGCATTCAGGGAAGATGACTGTGAACAAGAACACAGTCTATCTCTCTCTGGCACTTACACAACCTTGCTGCAGTTTCTGTTTCTTTAAGGGAAAACTCAGGTTTATTGCTGTTTGGGTTTGCGGTGACATTGGTTGCCGAGATTTTGAGGCACATTTGTCACACTGAATATTGAAGAAGCCAGAAGTAGGTTCAGATAAACTTTATTTGGTCATCAAGTCGAAGTGAGTGCACACTTTATGTACGGTAATAAAACCGTGTGCCCACAATGACAGCAATTACGGTAAGTCAAAGTTGACGGAGGACTTCAGTCTGTAAACCGCGGTGGATGTTTACAACGGACCATTTTCCACTTTAAATTTAGTGCGGTGAAACTGAGGCTTGAATACAAACGAACTTCTCCTGTTTCTTGACTTATCAAACCTATTGTTTACTAATGTTGCCACATTATCTTCAATATTGATCTGAGTAAGTAATATTCTTCAAGTAGAAGGGAAGGCCAGTAGTACAAGTAAGATCCAGGTTGTAAGAAATTCCCTTCAAGTGTCCCCCTAGCTTTCCCTCAGCTTCTCTCTCACACAACACAAATGCAAGGAGGCAGGCGTTTTGTCGTAGCCACTGGACTTCATGTGGCACCATAGCATTCTTAACCTGCTGTGACATTTCTTGACATAGCAAAATAAAGCTTTAGCTGATTTACTCGTGGTCGTGGTCCCTTGTCAAGAGCATTATCAGGGCAGGGAGCTGTACAATATGGCTTCCAGGGTATGACAAATGTGGTCAAGGGGCGAGCGCTCCTTAGGGACAGCAGAGCCCTCCATACAGTGAAGGCATTAGCTTTCCACTGTGACATTATGAAGAAATCTATTGAAAAGGCCGGCTTCCCAGTGCTGCGGGACTCGAGGTAGAAAGCTTCATGAGTCCACCCCAGAGACCGACTGGTATTTCCAACTATGCTGAAGCCTACAGCAAATCAATAGCTCAAAGTCCCTCATGCTCCACACCAGCGTCAATTAAGTAAATTCATAAAGTCGAGTGCATTGGGAGTTGAGAGAGGGAAATAAAATAAAAAAGGGATAGAGGGGGAGAGGAAGCAGGGAAAATTCGTCAAGTCATCTAGCAAATTTGGATAGGAAACAGAGCTTCTGTCATGAGATTTGCGGCTTAGAGGAAGTAGAAACTGGTGGTCTGGGAGACTATTTCTCTACGGGCATTATTAAGAAGGCTGACAGTCCATCTCACTTTCACCTGCCTCCATCAGCACACGCACTGTTGACCTGGGAGTCTTTTTTTTTCTCCTACTCGTGCTGAGCCAAGCAGAGGACACATGCAAAGTGACTGGCTTTCAGCGAAAAGCCCAGCGATAATGCATATCAGCTCCGGCCTGTGCAAGCAAAGTAGGCAGAGGCAGGGGGGGGAAGGGGTTGGGGAAGGGGATGGGGATGGGATGTGGGGGGCAGGAGGGGGAGAGTCGATGTGAGTTGAAGGGTTCTATAAACTGCAACGCATGAGGGAAAAGAGAAAGAGGGGACCTAACCCCCAGCTTCAACTGCTCGCAATTTGCCTCATAAGGGGAAAGGAGGGCATGCCTTGGCTGCCTCAGGAAGACGAGCAGCGTAATGGATGGGCCAGTTCTCCATCCTGACTGCTGACGCTGCTCTGACAGGACGTTTCTACCTCTCCTTCACTCCCCCTCTCTCCCCCGTTTGCCCCTTAGTGTTGTCACAGTAACTTCGTCTGATATCAGAAACTTTTAGCAAGTCGGTCCTGAAAAGCTAAAGAGTTGATTTCACCTCCTTCATCACCTCCAGAGGGCGTAAACAAACACTGGGGTCAGAAGAAGAGAAAAAAGTTCATTAAGACGGTCTGACATCATTTTGGTTTCCTGGAGGGCTTCGACTAACAATTGTTTTCATCATCATTCTGTCTATAATATGTCAAAGTAATGTGAAAAATGCAAATACTTAGATGAAGGAAACTCTAATAAGCAAATGGCTGAGAATTCTGCTGTAGACATGCCTTAATTCAATTCATCAATTATTGAAATAGCTGGAAATTAATTTCCTTTTGATGAATTGACTAATTGTTGCAGCGCAAAGTTGCTTGGAATCTGTCAAGTCACAAGATATATTTATGTCAGCAACCTGAACAGCTGATGACTTTTTCGTAAGTTTATCAGCACTTTAAAGAATGTTACGTTGAAGAACAATACGGCAATGAATTTATATTTAATCATACAAAACTATAGGCTACAATTGTTTTAATCATCAATTAACAGTTTTTGGCTATATAGCGAGCAAAATTCTTGTTTTCCAGATTCTAAAATGAAAGAATTAGTTGGTTTTCTCTGTTTGATAAACTGAGAGGCTTCTGAACTTTAGATTGGATAAAACAAACCAAAAAGTTACGGTCCTCGAAATTCAAGTCAGTGTGGTACCGAGCAAACGAACGAAGCCAGCACGCTGCCTTGTTTTCTTTGTTTTTTCTTTCTTTTATTACATTCTCTGTCATGTCTTATTCTTTTATTCCCTCCCTTTTCTTCCTCGTGCAAAGCTTTTTTGTAACTGCTGCTTTTAAAACCGAGATAAGGCTTTTCTTCTCACCGGGGCCACGATGCACATAAACCGTGGTGAGGTACAGCGTAGTTAATTAGAAACTGCTCCCATTCAACGAGCGCTTCTACGTGATAATGGATTATATAATGTGTGCCCTTTGTGCACTTTGGACTGGACTTGTAAAAGTAAAGTAGATCATCTGAGTTGTCTTTATGACCCAGTTGAGCAGACAATGCAAAATATCTTGCATGCTTACAACTGAATCAAACTCTCTTAATATGTTTTGAACCGCATCTTTCTTCGCTGCGAACAGCTTGACAGACTGGCAACACAGGAGAAAATGTGCAGCTACAGTATTTTGTTTATCGAGCAAACAAAGACACCCAGTCGACATCAAAACCCCTGTACAGAAGTTGCTACAAAGCTGCCTGCGTCGATGTGGTGAGACATCTGTTTGGATAAAGCTCAGCGGTTGTTGTGACATTGTTTGATACTTTTTTCTTTCCGTGGTATCAAATTTTTCAGATGCCAAATTTAGCACTGCTATCCAAGACAAATTTGCGGTATTGTGACAGCGCTGCCTCCACTCCCCTCAGCCGACACCTCTCTCGCTCCTCTCTCGCTCCTCTCTCGCTCCATTTGTCTCACTCCCTTCAGTCTGTCTGGCTCTACTTGTGCATGCAGGTCAGGGTACTTAATTCATACCCTGAGACATTGTTTCCTGGTTCCCTGTGTACTGTGTGAGGGAGGCTGACCAGGCTTGCCTTGCATTGGAACTAAACTACACCCATCCTTACACCCTGTTCCCCCCCCCACTCCCTCCACCAGCCTTCTGAGAACATGCGATACGGAGGAACGCTGCAGACGCTCCCCAGCGGACCCGCTGATAACCCTCCCACCAAACCCCACGGAACACTGGCGGCCTGGATATCGCCCAGCCGGGTAGAAATAATGAGAACAAAGGAAGAATGCATGTCCTTCTTTCTCTCTCTCTACCTACCCCTCCTCCTCCTCCTCCTCCTCCTCCTCCACCTCCATCTCGCAATGCTCCTCTTGTTCTGTTTCTTTCTCACATTTGCCATTGCATTCTGCACTGGCCTTCGGAGGATGAGGAAAGGGGATTGGTGGGTGATTCAGAGATGGAAAGCGGAGCTTGTCCACTGCCCACATTAAGGCCTTTCTCTGTGGTTCACAAACAGTCATTTTGTTCTGTATCTTTGCACTGATCTTAAGGTAATAAACTGGGGTTGACATTGCCCTGGGTCTCCATCGGCATTCTGCTGGGTCTGATAACAAAGTGTGCCGAAGCAGATTGTTTCAAAAGATAGAACGGGCCGCTCCAAACAGAGCCTCGCACGCTAGTAGATGTTGATTCAGAGGCTTAATGCAGATAAAGTAGCTCTACACATGCTGTACAGGATGTAAGCCCATACATTGATGTGTAATATTTCTAATCTGGTATTTATCACGTTAGGCAGCACTCAGCCTGCCCATCAATCAGATGACTGACGTTCAACATACAGTACAGCGTGCGCTCATGAATGTATATCAGGGCTTGTGTAAGCGCGTGTGTGTGTGTGTGTGTGTGTGTGTGTGTGTGTGTGTGTGTGTGTGTGTGTGTTTGTGATTTCATGTCTGCTTTCAGATTATCAGCACTTAGTGACTTACCTCTGTTGTTTTCACCCATGTCCGTTTGTTTATTTGTGTATGAGCAGGATTTAGCAAAAGCGACTGAGTGGATTTCCATTAAACTTGGTGGAAGGATGTGACATGGGCCAAGACAGATTTGATTAAATTTTGGTGTTGATTTAGGAATTTATTTGTCCATTTTATTTAATATCGCAAGATGCTTTGTCTTTTTCAACTTTTTCTACAATTACACAAAAACTACTCAACAGCTTCCCGCCTAACTTTGTGGAGGGTTTGGGGCAGGGGCCAGGCAAGCAAACATGTTGTTCAGCCTCGCCGGTGGTATGTGTCATTCTAGTTAGTTTAGCCTTTAGTCAATTTATGGTGAAAATATCTGAAAAATAAAGCATGAATATAAAAAATAAATGTGTAAACATGATGCAAAAACTTCAAAATCAGTAGAGGAGAGTAACCAAGCACATTTACTCAAATACAATACTCGAGTACTACCATTTTAGGCAGCTTTATATTGTACATTGTTATACTGTACATTCATATTTTCTCTTTTTTCTTTTTCTTTTTTACACTTATCTGACAATTACTTTTCAAAATGAGATTTTATTTTATTTTATTATTTGTGGTGGTTTGTATTTAATGTTTATTACTGTGAATTGAACCTCATAGAGGTGTATCTCTTTTGATTTTGTTAAAAAAGCAAACACAGGAAACACATTTGGAGAGATATCTCAAGGAGGCTGTCGTTTTCTTGTGTCTTTTCCCCCATCTGCTTGACTCAATTTTAAATAGAGCATTTTCTAAAAGCTTGGAACTCTAATAAGTTGGCCTTGACTACAGATCATTAAAAAATAATTATAAATGAAAAATACAAGGACCAGTAACCAATCCTGCCTCCCCTCCCTGTATTGACTCTCTGTTTTTCTGTGTGAATGTTGCAGGTGCAGCTTGCCGCCCTATGTGAATCTGAGGAGCCTTTTCTACTAGATTACAGCATGAGGACTGATCCCTTACTCTGACCAAAAACCACCGGACACAGACCACTGAGGGGGGGAGACGACAGAAGGTTGTGGTGGTGTGGCCATGGATAGAAGGAAAATTTGCGTACTGATGGCGCTGTGGGTCATGGCCCACCTCAGCTCTCCGGGGTACGGACTCAGGGCCCTGCGAAGGACTACAGGGGGGCGGAGGGGTTCCACAGGGCTGACAGGACAGGACGCCAACGGAGTTCCGCTCAGGCGCTCCAAAAGAGGTTGGATGTGGAACCAGTTCTTTTTGTTGGAGGAGTACACCGGAACAGACATGCAGTATGTCGGAAAGGTATAGTAGACCACAGCTGCTCTTTAACACACATTACATTAACATGCTCTGTTATACCAGACCCTGGTGTGGTCTAATTACAGCAGCTCCATAATAATCACATGGTGACCTGGGATAATGCCATGCTGCTGTGCACCAGGTCGTATAAATGAACGGAATCTAAACAATCGTCATTAGCTAAAGCAGCTACCTCTTTGTTAACATTAGCATTTGATGAAATCCAAAGTGTTTCACTTCCAGGCTTGAAATAAATTAATTCAAGAATCAATTTACGCCTCTCCTGTCGTATTGTGTAACAATGCGTGAGCAAGGAAGTGATCCAATGGGTTATTAAATGTGGGGGTTTTTTTACCTTGAAAAATGTCCCGATGTTTCTCCAGATTGTCACTGTTCATTGTGGTTTCAATTGATTATTAATTGGGAAGCAGTGAGATGATAAGGATTTGTCAGATTCCTTGTGGGTTTTTTTGTCTTATAACCTACAACCTGGCAAGCTTCCCACCCTGAGTGTAACATGAGAGGAAATAGTGATGCTCACATTGATCAGATACATGGATAACAACAATATGAAACATATTAAACGCATCTAAATCATAAGTGGCCATTTGTTGTCCTGTTGAAAACCTCTTAGGTAAGAAGTAGAATGTCTGAAGCATGGAGAGTTCTACAGAACACAATCTTTGGTGTGAGCAGCTATAAGAAAAAAGACAGAAAACCAATGATGTTGGCTCCTCTGTAAAGAGACAAGCAACAATTTCCATTTATATTCCAATTATTCACTTTAGACTCAGTCCTTGTCCTCTGTGTGTTGAATCCACAGGTTTCAGTCTCAGACATTCTGGGTCTCTTCCTCCTTCCTTTGTTTATTCCTCAGGGACTTGAACTTTTTACACGTCGACATTTGAAATGTTGCTATTTTTGTTCATTTAAAAATGCCTCATTATATACTGTCTGGTCAATACATATTTATAAAGACAGTTGTGCTGTTAATCCTCCCTAGATCCCTAGATATGGATTTATTCGCATATTAACATCACTCAAAAAGAAAAAAAAAATCGGGATACATGATTTTGGAAAGTTTAGTTTATAATGGCACTAAAAAGAAAAGAAAATAAACCTCCCTGTGGTTTTTTGTTACATGATGGATTTGTAGGTCGTAGATTGATCTGCTCTCAATGGGATTCTTCAGTATAAATAACATCCTGTGTAAGAGTGTCTCATTCCATCTCTGGTAGTACGAGAATCATCCTGTCATGAGATACGAGACCTGACATGATACTCTAATCTGCTGAGGCTCAAATATTGGACTTCCATCCATTCATCCTCGGGCTTTGTTTGCTGTTGGCTGTCCAACATATTTTGTGCTTACTGTCAGCTCCATGCCTGCTTGAGCGATGTCTATTTCACTCACATCAAGCCATCATAAAGCAGCCGGTCTTGCCCTACGGTGGAAATATGACTTCCTCGGAAGGACTCATTTGTTCAACAATATGAAATCAGAGTGTTGACCTAGATAACATTGGGGATGCACAAGAACACGGGCCAAATAATGCTTGCTTTACATGCGGCAGAGCGGAAGTCAAGATATCGGTCTCCTCTTCCGACCTACTGTAATTGAGGAGACTGAGAAGCGTCGTCGCAAGGTCAGGGTGAGTGAGGAGGGAAGAAAGGCTGTTTTGTGCGAGGAGTTGAATGGGGACGGTGCTTTGCATTCCCATCGTGTGTCCCACGGAGGATGGAGTTATCCACCCAAATGAGATTCCGCAACATACGTCCTCCCTGAGCGAGGGTTGACTTTCAGCCCCAGTCTAAAAGGATTACAACAGTCGCTGCGGTACGAGGCGAGCAAATATGAGAAAGAGCTCACAAAAGACAAAAAAAAAAAAAGTTTAGCAAGAAAGAATGAATGAAGATCAAACGTAAGCACGAGCCTGATCAAACCACTTTGTCTTTAGAGAGTCGTGATTGATGTCCCACTCTCCTTTCAGCTTGTAAAAGGACTAATAGCAGAAGAGGAATGGATTATCTGAGTGTGGTATGTACTTAGAGAGCCAAAAGCTGCAGCCCTAAGAGCCCCTCTCCTGAAGATGCCATTAAGGGATCAACCTTTGAGTACCACACTTAATCATGACTCTGAGCGCTTGTTGTTCCCCCCCAAAGCACATGCAGCTGGGCGCTTTTCCTTTTGTCAGCTCGCTAGCCAGTTGTCACATAGGATAGCAGTATGTACATCGAATCTGATTTCAATTACTGTTTGTTAATTGCGAGATAAAGTAGAAGTGATGAATGAGCCGCTAAACGGAATGAATAGCAATAGAGAGCGGCGCACGTGGCTCAGCGTTGAGAACAACCATCTGTATCCTCAGGTGGAGTCCGTATTCTCGCATTGTTGCAGGTCTGAACACAAAAAAACAACAAAAGAACAAAAAACAAAAGATGGGAAAAAGGGAAGGCTTTTGTCATTACAAGTGACATCATTGCAAACCAGAGAACACAGCATGGAACAAAAACACTTTTGCCTGTGCTGAAAAAAAAAATGAATTGGAAATAACACAATGGCAGGTTATTATAAACAAGGGAGCAGCTCTTGACACACAGTAAGAGATAGAATGATGAAACCGCACTTGAATTACAACATCCTGTCTCCAGTTGTTTCGTAAACTCAATCTCTGCCGGTTGCTTTTTTTTTTTTCCTTCTTCTCTTTTTTTTCCTGTTGCACGATTGCTTTATCGAGTTGTGAAGAGCGAACAAATGAAAGTTTAATCTTTCCTGAACAAGCGGAACAAAAGCAGTTGGAACAGGAAGGAATTAACAGAAGTGATGGAGACGAGGGGAGAAAAAGCAGACTCTGGCAGTGTCTTCTCGGGGAGCTGGGTGGCTCTAATCTTGCTAATCTTGCTGTATTGGCCAATGATTTTTTTTTCCTCCTGCAGGAGGCGAATTGCACAGTGCCTCTCATTAGCAGGCAAGCTGCATCCAGGCCTCGGAGGGCCTGGGCTGTCACTGGGGGAAGAGAATGTTTGTTTATTTCATTATTTCTTACTTTACCAAAGGGCACATATCCACTGAAAATGGTTAATGGCCTGTGGTTTAGGAGTGTTTGTGCTGTACTATCATATCTCATAAAGTATTTACAGCCCCTGATAGGCCCCAATGGTTCTGGGCCTGGTGGGTAGACTCTTCAACGTAGTCCCTAGCAAGGAGGCAATGCTCTCAGTATGCGAGCAAACACAAAATCATACACGCAAACACACAAGCCTACAACACCCCAGCAATGGGCTGGAAATCAGACGAAAGGAAAAAGGCAAATGAACACAGACATGCTTCCTGGTCCAGTATGACTCAGCAGTGGAGCTACCTTAGGGGAAGGACTGGAGCGTCTTATGGCAGTGGAGTGGAAAGGTGCAGGGATTTGTGTGTTTGTTTGTGGGGGTTTAGGGTGATTTTGGTCCCTGTTCATGCCCCCCATTACCAGCTGCTCACCTTGGCAAACAGGCATGGAGTTTGCAATATGGCGCAGGCCCGGCTGAGCCCGCGCCATGCCAACCCCCGCGGTCTCCAGCAGCAACCTGGAGCACACACTGGCAGTGTTTGTTGATTAGGTGATAAGTCCCTACTTGTGCGCTGGGAGGGGGCAACTTCAATTATTCCCGTCTCCTTTGCAGTGTCGGAAAGGGTGTGATGAGGTCATGCCGCGACGAGGCTAGGTAAACATCTGTCTGACAAGGGGCAAAGCAATGTCAGACCGAGATACGCCGACGTTACCGAAGCACCTCGCAATTGTTTCCTGTTGGTTTTGTCAGGGTGAGATTAATTGGTTTTCTATTATCAGACATTCAAGCCTTTTCTCTGTTCTTAGTTGGCCAAGTTTTACTCAATTGAAGGCCAAGTAAATGATTTAAAAGCAAAAATATATTAGGTCCTCATATAGTAGAAAGCAACTTTTCTGAAGAGTTTTCCAAAAACTGTGTTGGAGCCTTAAAAATAAAAAAAGTATAATGCTTGTTGCTCTTCAAACTATTTGATTTTTATTGGAATCAGGTTAAAATGCCCCTATTTTTTATACATATTTTAAGAAAACAAGACTCAAAGAGAAAAATATTCAATTCAAATATTTTCTGCAGTGTTAAAACGTAAAATTTTAAAAGCTTGATTCAAATGTAATTCTGGAATCAGCCAAAAAGAGACACCATGTACAATTTGTGAGTAATTATACAATATGAAAAATGATTTATTGTGTAAAAATGCCTCCAAGTCCCAGAAACAAAACTGAGGACATGACATCAGTGTCCTCAGTAGTCACTACAGCCCTGCAGCAAAGTGAACACAAACTGTTGAGAACTGCCCATAATTAAAACATAACATGCTGGAAATTATGCACAGGGCACAAAACAGAAGATGTCAGATGTCCACAGAGAGAATTACTCTATATGTCAAATGACATTTCACCTTCAAGTCTCGGCAGCTCTGACCACATATCTGAAGTTTACACTTCAGCAGACATTTGATAGGCTATTTTTGTGCTTAGTCTGAGGCTACCATCTGGCCACCTAGAAGGCAGCCAGTTCTCGACAGGCCAGGATACAAGCCCTTAAAGGCTAACTGGCTAATTGCCCTTAGCAACCCACTTCCAGTGCCATCTTTTTGGCCTAACTTGAGTGAAGCACAAATGGCGGCCAGATCGAGTGTGCGCTAACATTTGCTACTCTTGAAGCTGATTAATTTCACAAATATAGACGGCCCGCTTGCGAGTTCTCGCGTACAGATGTCTGGTGAGTACCACTTCATTTCTCAGCCACTCCAAAATGCAATATGAAGGGCGTAGGAATAGAAATAAATATCTTCTACGATGAGAAATGCCATCCGTTTGACATATCATGGTAGCACTTAGCAGAGATGGCTGCTTGACTGGAAGGTTTTGTTGATGATAAAATAGTTAAATGCCTTGTATTTTTATTCCCAAAGCTGACACTGCAAAGATCCTCTTTAGTCATTTTTGGCTGTAATTGAGACCTTCAGGTGTTCTCTTTTAAAGTAAGAATATTTCAACCTATTTCCGATGCAAATCTGCTCGTTTCAAGTATTCTTTGAAACCAAGTTGAATTTTTCTTGATTTGAGTGCATCAACTTTCCTATGGTTCTTTTCCCCCCTCGAGATACAGACTCTCATTTTTAGAGAATTATCCAATAGCCAGTCACTTTCTGTTGTAAACAATTTTAAATCATTTTGCCCAACGGCCCCTCTAAAGCCTAATAATTAACATGTTTTCTCATTGGTTTCGTCTGGATGAAAACAAACAACAACTACAATAAGCTGCTGGTTGTTAGCTTAGACAAATCAGTGGAAGAAATAGCAGATTAGATCTTTCCAAAGGTTAAAAAAAGAAAAGAAAAAAAAAGATCTCCCTATACCGCTGCCTCTGAAGCTGTCCCATAAGTCCCAGTATTATTAGATATAGCGTCATTCTCTGCATGTTTTACGATTTGGTACCATAGGAGGGCAGAGGAGAAAAGGCTAGCTATTGATGTGCTTCTTGGTGGCCATACCGACCGCACATGTGGCTTTCCTTTCTCCCCCCTGTGACAGTTTAATTGTATTTTCAATATAAATTGATCAAAGAGCCATTGTGAATGCACGTTGGGCTGCCATATTGATTTCTGAGAGAGTTTTTTTTCCCCCTCCTCTTAATTTGAGTAGAAGGGCAGCAGTAAATTTTCCTTGCCAGCAAGGTGGGCAGCTGGGAGGGACGGGGTCACTGCAGCAGGCGCTGGAGTTCCATCCTCTGAGCGGCCTTGTAATATCCTTCAGGGGGACCGAGGAGTAACTCTTCAGAACCACAAGCTCTCTCTGTTTCCATAGAAATGTAAGCATATGTCACACTGTCTATCTCACATCTCAGCCCAAAGGAGGGGAATGGTTATTAAGTGAATTGCCGTGCTGGCAGAGATAGGCAGCTTGATAGACAATCATAGAAAAAGGACATTGGAGCTATAACAGCAGGAGAAAGATAATAATGTTGAAGGGGGTTGTTTTCAGCCAACTGAGTCTCTGTTTGGAAGAGCATGCTGTAAAACAGAATAGAAAACTAATCAAAAAAAATCTTAAGGATATTCTCTTGGCTTGGTTAGACAGAGGGTCTAAGAAAAAAAAAATTGTGTTGTTTTGACCAGAATTCAAGCCGGTTAATGAAACAGTGCTTCAGTCTAGATCTGGAGAAGCTCGCAATGGCTGAGGCAGACAGAGACAGGAATGAAAACAGTCATTTTTAACAGCATTCAAGCAGGCAAACAAAATAGTGTTAAAGATGCTAATCCGCAAAGCTGCTCGTCTCACATGTGCCAGCTTTGCACTGATAAAACAGCATGAATTAGTAAAGCTCCGAGCACCTGGGATGAAAAGCTTCTTAATATATGATGAGAAGGGAGACTTTGCAATGTGCTCCCACGTGACCCAGCGGCGGTGCACAATATCCCCGCTCAGTCTGTCCATCGGCCGAGCCAAGAACGCTTGTAGACACAGCAACGACTCACGCTCAAAGGACAATATGCATTAAAGCCGTCAAAATCAAACATGGCGAGTCACTTCTGTCAAAAAGGTGTTGATAATCATCCCATTTATGCCCCAATGCCCACTTGTGGTGCTTTCACTCACTTTGTTTCTTTGCAAGCATGTGCCCTTTTGCCCTTCACCTCAGGGGTGGATCCAGGGGCGGGGCCAGAGGGGCACTGGCCCCCAGCTAAAAATCTGATTGGCCCCTGAAGTGCCCCTATCCTGTCATTTGTCTGCCTTTTTTTTCTGTTTGCTTACAACTTGAATACTTGACTGTGTCAAGTTTTTCTCCTCTAAACTGTTGTGTATGCTGTAAAAAATGTGGCCCCTCTATGGCCCCTGATTTAGAAAAATTCTAGATCCGCCACTGCTTCACCTCCCCCTGCAATTATGACCATGTCCTTGATTATTAAGGGGGGGAAGTAAGCATGGAAGCAGTGGGAGGGGAAACAACCGGACAGGCTTTTGATGAGTTCTCTGAGATAAATATGTTGGGGGGGGGGGATTAAAATGTCAGCGCATGCTAAGCTGCAGTTCATGCAGAAGAAAAAAAAAATTAAACAGGAGTTGGAGAGGCAGAGCAAATATTAACCAGTAGCTCCACAGACAAGTGGCATGTTAGAAATGTCAGTGATCTATCGGGGATTGGCAGGCGGCGGACGAACACGCTCTCACACTGGCACTGCTCAGGCTTCAGCCCACTGCCATTCTGTTTTACAGTGCTGTGAAAATGCCACCGTGGCCCCGCGGTTAGAAGCACAATGACAACCTGCATGCAACAATATAAAATTTAAACGTTCTGGCTGCGTGTTTTCTTCTTGGCAGGATGTGAATTTCACGAGGATGAGGTGAAGCCACGAGCGTGTACCGTCAAGACGCGATGACAGTTTACTGAAGATGATATGAATCTGTTAAATAACACCGAACACGCTTATCAAAGCTGTCAGTGTTTCTTTGCCAAGGCCCAGAATAGTCAGATCATTGATATGTGCACAGTGAATCAGAAATACTTCAATGGGAAAACTGTGATTCTGCTTTGAAATTTCATTATGTTGACATCTTTGGTACAAAGTGCTCTACTGCTGGGATGTTTCTCTTCTGCTCTGCACGTCTCAGAGATCATCTGTCAATCACGCAGCCCAGCCAACGCTGTGATATTCCTCTTTTTTTTCTTCAACTCCATGCAGCTGAAGCTTCTGTTCACAGTGGCTATTTCTTCTCATGCTAAAAGCTAGCAGAGACTCGGTGCTCATAAGAGCAAATTAAAGCAAATGTGAAAGCTTTCATAACCCAGACTTGGAGTTATTGTTCTGCTACTATAATTAGCAACAGAAAGCTGCAAAGTGGAAATGTATTAAACTAAAAAACGCCACAAACTGTTGTTTAAAATGGCTTTTTTTTGGGAGGATCCACATTATCATGTTTTCTTCACTTTCATCCGCAGCTTCACTCGGACGGAGATCGAGGAGACGGAAGCGTGAGGTACGTCCTCACAGGGGAGGGAGCGGGGACCCTCTTCAGGATCGACGAGAAGTCGGGGGACATCCACGCCACCAAGAGGTTGGACAGGGAGGAGAAGGCCTACTACATGCTCCACGCCAAGGCCATCAACCGCTTCACCAACGAGGCGCTGGAGGGTCAGTCCGAGTTCATCATCAAGATCCACGACATCAACGACAACGAGCCTCGTTTCACCAAGGAACTGTACATGGCCAGAGTCCCGGAGATGTCTGACATCGGTACGTTCCTGTTGATATACCTCAGGTCCACCTTCACTGTGGGAAGTGTCATCATAGACTTGTAGAGGAATAGTACCATGATGATCTCATCATATTGTGTTTTTTTGCTAAATAGTAAGTGAATGATTTAGAGCAAATCTTAAGTAAAAACTAACAAGGTGACCATACGACCCTCTGGACCCTTGTGAGATAATTCTGCCATGCAGGGAAATGCATGAGTCAATAGAGTAGAAATAAGCAAACAAAGAAATAGGAAACATTGGAAATAAAGTGTAAATAAGGATAACTGATAACTTTTTTTTGTACAGCAGGGACAGAGAATTATTTTTTAAATGTGTAAAACCACATCTATTGATCATAAAACAGACAATAATTGAGCGTTTACACAAATGAAGGTGTGTTGCTTGTGTGTGTTTGTGTGTAAGGAGCTGGATGAAAAGGATTGTGATTCAAATGGCATAAAGACGTTCTAATGTGCCAGTCTTACTGGATCAATGGGACTTTATCAATCATAATAATGATCCAGGCTCAACAAAGAGGCCCCCCGACTAATTAATTGAGAGACTAGGAGCTGCTTTATGAGCGGATAATAAACAAGGTAAAGCGTGTCTGTGATGGCTGCAGCACTGCTGCAGATAATCTTTTAAATACAGTATCGCATCTTATTAAAACAGCATTTAATTTACTCGCCAGCGTCGTCAGCTGCGTCTCTGCACTGAATGCTCGCAGATCGCAGCTCTTTCTCAGCACCATTTGCTGTTTTAGTATCGAGATTTTCTTCTCGTCACTCTCCTCCAAATTAAACTTTAATTCACCGCGCACTTTGGCTGGAGCTCTTAGTCTAAAAGTACACTCTGGCCTCATGAATATAGATCAACAATATAAAAAGGTTTCCAATCAATACTGGCATGAAAACATGGATTGAACTCTCTGTTCTGCTGCTGCTGCTGCTGCTGCTGCTGCAGCAGCATCGGGGACTGAGGGACATGTGACAGAGTTGTCACTCGGCTCAGCAACCTCAAGAGAGAGGCCGGCACTTATCTAAGGGCAGCACAGGTGCCCATGGCAACAACCGAGGTGTGATGTCACCGCTTGGCAGAGCATGTGTTCACAAGTGACTGCGTCAAGACACTGCCCCTTTAAATGTGACATCCACTCCGACTTTTATTAATGTCTCACGGCTCTGACGTCGGCCTCTCAGACCCTCTCGTTCAGGGACGACTTTGACTCATCCCTTCTTTGACAGCTGAACGGTTACAGTTGTGGTAATTTACTGTTCCTGCACAGGGACTTGATTGTCAGAAAAGTCTTTTTCTCCAAAGCTTAAAGTCACCAATGAGATGGCTGATGTGGATCAGTGATATTTCTCTAAAAGCCGACGTGTCAGGAAAGCCTCTTTGAGTCTAATTCCCTAGTTAGAGGTATTAGTGATCAAGGTTCGCTGAACTTTCTCAGGGATCTTCCCAAACTGTCACTTGCACCAAATCAGACAGCCGTGGTCTTTCTTTCTCTGCTTTTTTTTTTTTTTTTTCTTTGCCACAGCTTCCATTACAGATCACATTAATCTTAAAGTAGGGAAACTCTATCCTCACTCCTTACAGATCACAACTGACATCAAATTAGACAAGTTTCATGGGGTCGTTATCCCGTTGTATAGCACAATTCTATATTTATACCACTTTGCCATTAAATATTTCTACTCAATTAATTTCCTACTGCATGTAATGAGGCAACACTTTGGCCCCGCAAGGCGCCATTTGGGAGGTAGCACTTGGCTAACCATCTCCCTTTGTTCTACCGAAATAGGGCTTCAGCCTCACTCTCTGGAAGAGAAAAGGGATCACTGTTGTTGGCCTGCTATCAGATATTTGGTTTCTTCGACACTCCAGATCTGTGGATACACTAATAGGCTTCTTGGGGCTTGCAAAGAGCCGGTGTCGGTGCCGGCTGTACGCTCAGAGAGATATACTTAGAAAAATACATTAGGATTTATCGATTAGCTGCGAAAATCAATCACGTATAAGGGTATAAGTGGCCGAAGAATAAAGATCGGTTTGGGTAATGTAAGGGGACAGAAATGATCAGTCACATTCTGCATGAGCATGATTAGAAAGAGTACCAGACACCTCATCAGAAGGTGCATCAGCTTAACCAATTATCCAGCAGGCAATTTTCAGCAGTATTGAAGAGTTGATCTAAATCCTTGTCATGAATCTTCTTCCCACAGGCACCTCGGTCATTCAGGTGACAGCCACAGATGCAGATGACTTCACGTACGGTAACAGCGCCAAGGTGGTTTACAGCATCCTGGAGGGTCAGCCGTACTTCTCTGTGGACCCAGAGACCGGTCAGTGACCAGTTTTTTATATATATATATATATATATATATATATATATATATATATATATGTATATACTCTGTTATTGGCATGCTCTTTATTCCTGCCTCCATTTTCTTTGACATGTAGACAATGTGATGTCAAGTTGACTGTGAAAAAAACTATTATCATGTCTGTTTGGTCATTGATTTGATGTTAAACTGTCCAAAGAACATTTTGACGTGTTTCTGAAAATCCTCGTTTCAAGAGTTTTCTGCTACATTTTTTTTAAAATCCAGAGCATGACCCCTGTATTCATGAGGACTGGGACTTTGGGGCTTTCACAGAGGAGCACATCGCAGGGAAATCTCCATTTTTCTCCATTTCCCTCAAACGTGAAGCCTAACAACGTTGTTTTCTTCAAAGTTGAAAAGTCTACGACTTCAGGAATAATATTAAAAAATGGTCTCCGATATAAACTGACTTCTTTACATCAAGAACCCTTTTTAATCATAAAAATCTTGAACAAACAATCATTGCTTGATGTTATGAAATGCTTCAAACGAACTGATTTCCATTTGAAACAAGTTCAATCAAACTTATTTTCTCTAACCCTTCTGTTGTGATCCGGTTTTCTCTCTAAAAAAAAAATAAATTTAGTTAATTTCATCTGTTTGTCAGAAGGTTCCAAGACTTTGTTCACACATGACATCGGAACGCACAAAATACATTTTGAGTATTTTTACGAAATTTTGGTGTTCCCAGTCAAAAATGACCTGTCATTAGAAACGCCCCTTTTTAGCTTCCATGGCAACCTTCACAAGAACATCCTCAATAGAATTTTTACCCCATGTTAACCTACCATGTTTAACAATTAACAGTAATTGTTGGCAATTGTCAAAAACAACCACAACATTGTTTCAATGATATAAACAACTTTCTCACAGCTCTGGTGTATAAAAAGCTGTTTTGAGGCCTTGATCACAGTTCATGAGGTCTACAGGCCATAAATAGCAAATTGAAGTTCTAAACTGATGAAACACAACATTAGCTGATAATATATGTGTTGTTATGGATTAATAATCAGCTTGAAGAAAGCGGCCATTTTTGACCGGGTTCACCAAACTTGTTAACAGGAAAGGAACACAACAGGAGGGTTAAAGTCTTATCTAGAAAATAACTTTCCTGCTTAGCAACAAGTGAAATTTGATCCCAGAAAGCGAATGAAAAACCTCAAATTATCACTTTTAGTCCCTTAGAATCAAAAGATGGGGGCTTCTTTTTTTTTGCTAACTGGTTTTCACCAAAATTTAGCATCTATTCAGGAACAATCCATCATAAAAATGCCAAAAATGATCATCTCCCCCACTGTAGCTTCATAAGCCCACTATAGTCATGAAGGATGTTGCTTTATGACTACCCTGCACAACCTCTCACTCTGTCTTTATATCCTCCTGCTCCAACAATGCTAATGCCCTCTCACCGCCTACATACGGAATCCAAAGCCGAACTCAATAACTTGACAGCCTTTGCACGGAGGTGGTCATTCTGGGAAATATAAATCACCATCTGAAGCAGAAATAGAAAAAGGCAAGTTGATCTTTGGAAGGAAATTAAAAGACAAATGCGCACAAACTAGACCAAAAAAAATGCCAACATGTCTGCCCCCTTCTCATAGGCTGACAGATGAGGGGGGGGATTTATAGTAGAGAGAGTGGCAAATCACCAGCGCCCAAAGAATAGCTGCTTGCTAGTTTTAATCATTAATGTGCGCTTTGGAACGCATCCCGCTCGTGTCTTTTTTGCTTAAACAAAAGGCAGACAACAACAACAAAACAAAAAAAAGAAGCCATTTGCAGATTAGTGGAGGGATTAACAGTAATATGGTTTATCCCACATGTGGTATGTAAGCTGACATCCCTTCTTACACAAAGACATGCCTGGACATCACATTATAAGCAGGATTTGTTTCTCCTCCCTTCCTCTGTGTGAATGTATTGTAGTCATTAAGCAGTAACAAAGGTAGACAGAGATGCAGAGCGATCGTGGCACAGCCATCAGGCAGATGTACCTTTGCTTCCTTTTCCTGCGACGCCACCTGAACGATCGCTGCTCTTTTAATAGCAGCGTGTTGTCCGTGAGACGTATTTCATATTGTTACAAGAAGAGAAAGAGAGGTAGCATTTTGTTTTTGCCACTTAAAGGATGGGAGGAAGAAAAGAGAGAGTTGCAAGGGCCTTTTGAACGCCGCCACGTCAGCCTCTCTCCGTCTTCATTGTTTGATTTTCAGCGACTCGTCTATTCAGGCTGAGAGCTATGAAGTTTGTCAGAGCAGTTTATTTAGGGTGAAATGTCTTTTTTCATCTTTATTCTCTCCCACTCTCCCCACCTGGGTCTTATTTATGATGCCTCAAATTCAAATGCGAAATAGCAGACAGGATTTAATGCCGGCACTGATGGGAGATGGAGCGCACCTTTTGAATATGCTGCCAATTACAGCTTCACTCAGTCCTGACTCCAAACTGGAGATCTGATGCGTCACAGCGGAGGAGTAAGCGACTGCTCGGCACACGAAAGGCCGAACGTTTAAGAGTCTTAATTCCAAAAGAGACGATAAATGGAATCGGAATGAATTTGGAGGTGAATGCTATGTTTGGAAAAATTAAAGGAACACGCTGTGGTTTTGGTAGATTTGGCCCCTTGGTCCACTTAACGGTCACATCAGAAGAGCACGGACACCAAAATGTGCTCCTGGGTGGCAGCGGAGCTCCATCCCACCACACATAGAGATCTGACCTTTCAGTCATAAAATGTCTTTAGTGGTTTAATTCACTGGCACACAGATGCATCAATCTAAAAAATGAAATATCATTTTGTTCAATAGAGCTGACACAGACAGACTTTTTTTTATTTTATTTTTTAAAATATCCCTGGTGATCTTTTGATAGTCTATGCAGTTACACCTGTGGAAATATTATTTTTTATGACATATGGCAGCTTGATTTTATGAAGGTTACACATGATTGCATGGTTAAAATACGACATTTAACAGAGTATTTCTTTTCGTACTGCACATACATTATGATGCAGTTACAGTCAGGCCCTGCATCATAGCTGCATTCACCTCTGGTCTTGATAAAGTGGTGATGAAATAGTGAAAATGCTCACCTCATTTTTTCACAAACTTTAGTTGAAATTGTTTTTTTTGGTTTTTTTGTGTAATTAGGGAAAATGTTGAAAAATACTTTGCGATGTTTAGGAAAGTTATTAAAAAAGTATCTGTGCCAATATTTAATGGTGTTTCCCGTAGCTTATGCACCAACCTTCCATCGCGTTTCATGGAAATTCTTCCAGCAGTTTTGATTAAACATGCCAAAATTCAAGTTAACCAACCAACCAACAAAGAAGAAACAGACATGGGTGAAAACATCACACCTTTGTGGATAATATACTTAAATGATTTATAAATGGTCACAGTAGCCAATGACTCTTCTGTTGATAGATTAATTGAGTATTTATTTTACCTCTACTCTGTTAGTTTATTGTTCAAATATCATAATTACTCTACTTAACTGAGATATTCCAGCTGCCTGCACTGAACTGATCATTGATTTGATAAAAGAAGATGCCGCAGCCTCCAGGTCTGAAAAGTTAAGCAAACGTTGAAGCGCCTTAAACCTACATTCTTTCTTATGGCCAGTAGGGGGCGACTTTACTGGTTCGCTAGCATGTAAAGTTTAGGAGAAAATGACTCTAGTTCTAACTGGATAAGTCAGTATAAGGTTCCCTGATGAGTTTATGGTCTCAGTCGCTAGTTTCAAGTCTTTTTCAAGACAGCATGATATTTATTTAGTAAATTCTGATGACGACGTTGACACCAATTGGTAACATGAAGATGGCTGTTCACACCTTATGGTTAGATGACAGACTGCATTTTTATTGCATTTCTTTTACACATCTTGAGATTTGATGTTCCAGCAGACCTAAAAGGACACTTTTGACCGGGCGGTGAAGAGTCAACGAGTTCACGAGGTCCTCTTGTTCCGAGCACACCTCAGAAACGCTCTCAGCTTTATAGAGACTGAAGAGTAGAATGGACAATTGACCTGCTGCTGATGTGTTAGAGTCAAGTATTTAAAAAAATAGTTGTTAAATCTTTAAGTTTCGTGCTGCAGCTCTCAGCAAGGTCACATTTCGATCCAGATTTTCAACAATCTTTTAAAAAATTTTTACTTAATCAGTAGAAATTTGAAATATTTGAAAATATTGAAAAATATTGTAGGATCAACTAACTAGCAACTTGTAATAATTTTCCAGTTTTTTTATTTTTTTATTTTATTGGATTTATTTTTTTATTTTTATAATAATAATAATAATAATAATAATAATAATAATAATAATAATGATAATAATAATAATAGTCAGAAAATTCACAAAGCCCAAGAGTTGCACCCTCAAATTTTCACAACTCAAAATACTTGCAGATTCATTTTCTGTCAATCAACTTATTGTTTCAGCTTTAAATATTATTTATTTATTTATTGCAGTTTCTCTCATTTTCTCCTGTTAAATAGACTTTTGGGGTGTTTATACTTATCTGAACTGAGGGTCTAACGATAAATGGAGGACAATGAATCCAAATCGCTTGTCTTGCCCATGCCCCCCCCCCCGCAGAGCAGCAAACAAACGACCAAGAAAACAAACAAACGAACGTACACAGGTGAAAACCTCTTTGGTGGAGGTAAAAAGTGAATCTGCAGAAGGTGCAATCAGATGGACTATTCATTTAAAGTCTCACCATAAATTTGTGTACTTTTTTGCTCAGGCCTGGTCAAGACAGCCCTGCCTGGCATGGACAGAGAAGTCAAGGAAAACTACCAGGTCGTGATCCAGGCTAAAGACATGGCCGGACAGATGGGCGGGCTCTCAGGAACCACGACGGTCAGCATCACCCTCTCCGATGTCAACGACAACCCGCCACGGTTCACCAAGAGTGAGTACAGCCTTCTGGAGAAACCCCCTCCCAACAATCACACACAGAGAGTGACCGATGCTCGTCCCATGAAAGCGCCTGTCAGTGTGAGGCGGAGCCAGGCAGGCAGCCCCCATCTGGTGTCAGTTTCAAAATGAATTTAGATTATTGCAGGGAGCTCTGGGTTTTTGCGCGACTAAGGCGGGCCTCTTAAAGGCAGCGAATAATTAAATATAGAGCCATATGACGGAGCAAAGGGTCCGGCAAAGTGCATCAGATCAGCCCGGTAATCCCTATTAAATGAAGAGTACATTCACTGAGCTTTATCTCCTCCCCACTCCTCCCCTCTCTTTGTCTCTCTCTCTCTCTCACTGTTAAGTCTTTCTTTTCGCTCCCTTTTACTTCAAAAAACCCAATGTTCTCAGTTTAGCGCTGTCCTTGGTGTACTTTTCCCTCTTTTTGTTCCACTCATCAATCATCAATCCTTCCTTTCTACTCTCTTTCAGTCCCACACATTGTCTCCCCCCCCCTCTTCCTCTCCTGCCCGTCTCACTCCCCTTCTCATGCGTCTGGCAAACGGTGAAGGCAGCCAGATCACACTGACAGATTACTGGTGTCGTCGTGTTTCCCCTCAGCAGCAGCAGCAGCAGCAGCAGCAGCAGCAGCGAGCGGCAACTGTACGGCGAACGCACGGCAAACATGCAAACACCCCCCCCCCCCCCCCCCCCATTTATCACTCCCTCCCTACTTCCTTCCGCCAACTTGGGAGGAGGGGCAGGGTGGGGGTAGGGGGGTGAGACAGATGCTGTCATCTCAGCCGCTCCGCCAATGAATGAGCAGCGAGAGGACGGAGGGAGATGGATACGACGGGGATGGAGGAGGTGACAGGAGGGGGGGGAGATAGAGGAAGAGTGATGCGGGCGACAGAAAGGCAGCCTGTGATGGAGGGAGGTAGAGGGGAAGATGGAAGGAGGGAGGAAGAGGAAGAGATATTGTAATGGGACACCCAGAGGAGGCAGAGTGTCAGGAAGCGATATCATTGTTGTCTGCCGGAGTGATGCCTCCTCTTTTCCAACCAATGCTAAATACCTGTTAGCTGAGCAAAACCTTCTCACTGTGCGTCGCTTTCTGTGTGTGTTTGTGTGTGTGTGTGTGTGTGTGTGTGTGTGTGTGTGTGTGGAGGCAAGTGTCAGTGTCACAGAGACCTGCCGACTCAGGCTTTGCCAAAACACTGTCAGCATGTTTTATTAGTGTGTCACTGCTGTTTGTCTCCACAGGCTGTGTGTATATCACGCCTTCTCCCTCCTGCAAGTCCAGCTATTTATTTAAGCATACCAGATTCAGCTGGGGCTGACAGGCGGCCATCAATTTGTCCACCTCGGACCAAGAGATCATCTCACCAAAAAAAAAAAAAAAAAAGGAAAAAAAGAAGCAATTAATTCAAGTGGAGCAAATTGCCCCAGAATTTATGTTCCATCCTAAACTTGGATTCAAATTCTGCTTGTAGAAACTTGTGGAAATGAAATATGTTTAATATGAGAAGCTGCTCCACAGCTAATCTACAAATGTTGCAGCACTAAAATCTCCCACATGCCTCACCCTCGCGCTCACTCTCCCTCCTCCCTGCCGCCTCTTGTGCTGCTTGCTCTGATTGGCTCTGTCTCACTCTCTTCCCTGACTCACGCCTCTGTGTTCTCTCGCTCTATGACTCACCCGCATTCACTCTTCTTTTTTCACTAACAGGGGTCATAAAACAATACTGGGGTTATGACGCTGGCTGGGTGAGAGGGGTTGTTTTTTGTGAATTAATCTTCCATTCCGGGGCTTTTCTAGCCTTTAATTTCGATCAAGCCTTAAAAAAGAAGCATTGCTTTACCTCTTTCATGAATTTCATCTTGGTGTGAAAAGCTGGACACGACCCCTGCTCACTCTCTCACACTCCTAATCATTTCTTTCTTTAGCTTTTTTTTTTTGTTTTCTGTACTCGACAGTGTTGCTCTGATTGACCCATTGCAATTTTTAATGCAACCGCCAAATCACAAAAATGAAAATCTTGCTCCCACAGCCCTCTACGAGTTCAGAGTACCCGAGTCCATCGAGCCCGGATCTGCGGTGGGAGTCCTCCGGGCCATGGACGCCGACATCGGTGAGAACGCTGAGATGGACTACAGGATCATCGGGAGCGACGGCCCCGGCATGTTTGATGTGACCACAAACAGGAGCACACAGGAGGGCGTCGTCCTGCTGAGGAAGGTCAGGATACCTCTGCTGGTGTTCGGTCAGGGGTTCAGCTGTTAACAGCTCAGCGAAATAAACTCACATTGTTTACAGAAATGGGGTTGCGACGTAAAACCTGAATCAAAACAGAATTCAGATATTTGCAAATGTGTTAGAAAGTGTTCCCAAACACATGCAGTGATATAATTCACACAGTCAGGTGCTTCACTAAGTGCTGAACCTCGCCCCGTCCTGAGGAAGCCCCCTACATTTCAATCAAATCAGAAATAAGGAATGAGAAACAGGAGCCAGAAAATTGAAGTACGATTACATTTATTATGAACCTAAGGTGTATAGCTTGGCGCCTAGAGCCCGACAGGAAGTAGATCACCGGTATGGACCGTGTGGGTGGTGGTGATGAGGAATAGAGCTTGACGTAGGGACGACTTAATGAAAGGAAATCTTCCCATCAGAGGATTTGATCGGAGATGGTGTGCAGGGTTGAATCACAGCAGAGGGGCTATTTAAATTTTGACAGATGATTAGCTAAATGAAAACATGGCAGATTTTGATTGGACCAAGAGGAGAATGAGTCAGTCAAGCCTAAAGATAGCAGGAAACTGAACTGAACTTACACCAAGCTTCGTACCAAATCATCTTAATATCACCTGTGACCATTTAACCTGTTTACCTGTGAATTGTTGCTGGAACCAAATTCAGAATATGGATATATTTAAATGAATGTGGTAAAACATTCAAAGAATAAACATATTATCACATTCTGTTTTTATGCAGCATCCTAACTTTTTTGGAATCAAGCTTTTAGCAGCTCACTGTCAAAAAGAAAATCCATAAAATGTCCTTGTGTTTGATGAACGGTCATGGTGAGCGCTCACGTCGATGACAAATGTGTTTGACTGTTTCGCATTAAGAGCCGTCCTTTGTTGTGTAGGTTGAAAAGCTTTCATTTGAAGCGGCACATGTTTCCTGTTAGTCCCTTATGAAGGCAATGTGAGTCCAATCCTGGAATGGAGGACTCCCCAACTATCAATGAAAAGATGTCCGCCAGGACTTTTTTGGTTTTTTGATTTCATGGCAATCTTAAGGATTATAAATCTAAACAATACCATTCTTTTTTTTCTTTTCTTGTAAATATGTACGCAGCATGGAGCAGGCCATTTCATGGTTATTTGTTATCCTGCAATTATTATGGATGCCATCATAATTCACTTGCCAGATAAATGGGACTAGAGGCCGTTTACATGACAACCGTTTTACACAAAAACTTTTTTTTTGTTGTTGTTGCATTTTGGCCATTTGTTGACATGAGAACTGCGTTTTGTGGGTTGACAACGCAAACTTTTATTTTTTTAAATATTGTTGTCCAAAGTTCACCACCGTAGCGTCGCCGTGTAAACGGGCCAAACGCAACTCCTCTGAAGACGATGATGTCACAGCCCCGCTTCACACACGCCTATTACGATTCCAGCCTTATTTGCGTACGCGGACAGAAAAACAACAAAAAAACAACGTCGGACTGTCTGGTTTTGTTTGCTCCTCCAATGTAGATTTACGACACCACCGCTGTGATCTTCTTCTGTGGTGTTGATTCCTAAAGGGTACTTAGCCATCTCCTGCCCTGGCATGCATACTGCAGCGTTTTCAGACGTTTTTGTGAATCCGTGTGTACGGGGATCCTTTTGAAAGAATGCAGAACTTTTTTTTAAAACGCAAAGGAAAAACTTCTGAGTTTTCAGCAAAAAAACTTTTCCGTGTAAACGAGGCCTAAAGAGCAAAGAGCGTTCACATAGTTTCAGTTTTGGTGTTTTTTTCCCCCCAATTAGCATTGTTTCAGTACCCTTGACTGCATACAAGAATCACATTCCTCATTTGGTCAAAAAAATGGGGAAACAACACAATGAACTGCACTCAATAAAGCAAAAGAAACTTTTTTTCATTTCCATATGCTCTGACAGCCGGAAGATGAACAGTAGAGTTTTAGATTTGCCCACACGCCTAGTCGTTACATGTGTTTTGAGTGAGATTCATCCTTTCCTCTCAGATGAGAGCAAAGCAGAAATATTGATGCTCAGTATGTACGGCGTTCACTGGTGTGCTGCGGTGTGTTTCCGATGTATTCGACAGAATCTGGCAGATGCCTTTTCAAGCGCCCTCTTTGCAGCCTTCAATCGATCATGCCATCATTAAGTGGAGGATGACATAATTGCCTTTTGTAGCTGCGGTGATGCTGTAGTGAATGTAGTTTGCGGGCAGAGAGTGTGGTGGGGAGTGAGCATGCCCTAATTCTGAACCTACTAATTAAATGGGCTTGTCAAGTGGGAGTGTGTCCCATCTCTGCCTGTACCAGCCCCCCCCCTCACCATAAAAAGAAACAGCAGAATTCACTGACTCATATGATGTTGTTATTCATGGCTTCAGAAAATGGCTCCTTCCATGTGGGTTTTTCAAGCTTTCATTGACTGTTTCCAACGATCACGGACCCGGCATCCTTTCATATGTACAGTAGGCTGCCTGCGAGGAAGCTCACTCTGATCCAGCTGCTTCTGCTCAACACCAGGCACACAGTCATTAAAATGCACCATGCCTGCAATTATTTCCATCAGCTGGGGATACCATCAGTGGCTATAACTTCCACACACAAAAAAAAAAGGAACATAAAAGCATAAAGCACGACAACAGAAAACATCGCCAATCGTGCAGGAATCAGGCTACTAATCATTGTGCCCAGTCCATAAATTACAGGATGTAAGAGCGGTGTGCAGAAGATGCAGGATTATATGGGATCATAGATTAAAAAAAAAAAAAATAAATAAATAACACAGCTGCTTCCTTTTAAGTTAACAAATGGGTAAAATGAAAGTCTGCATAGCATCTGAAAAGGTCTAGAATAAATATACATGAAATCGCTATATTTACTGGCATGACCACAAAATGAAGCCGACTATGGATTAGATGTGGTTTTATCTTTAGGAGGGTCACCGTTTTCATTTTCCTCCTCCTCTTAAAAAGGATGTCTTGTCTCTGAGCAGATGCAGCACATGTGTTGAATACCACAGTGCTTAACAGATGTAATGCAACACAATTACAAGTCATGATATTATTTTATTTCAGATCTAGGATTTGTTTCTAGATTTTGACTTTTTTATGCAAAACCTACTGAACTGAATTCCACCTAACGTTTTGGAGGGGAAGGGGCATGGATCTGATAAACTAAACTATCATGAAGGAGTATTGTCCAGCCTTAGCGGAGGTATGACTGCTAGAATGGGATGGGGGACGTTCCCAGAAGTGCCAGTATGGGTTGGATATACTCATTTTATATAGTGTAAATAGCCACAATAACAACATCAAAAGTATTTACAGTCAATGGTCACTAAAGTAAAACTGACTACCATCATGCATTGTGCTGTTACTGCAGTTTCAAGTCTGTTTAATCTTTTTATCATCAGCCTCATTCATAGATTCAAATGTAGAAAGGTTCAGCCTCGACACCTTTACAAATTTTCACGTTTCTATCAAGTGAAATTAACATTTGGTAAGATTATGTGTCATGTAAAGCAAGAGGGAAATGTTGTGAAAATGCATTTAGCAATGCATTAGCAAAACCATAGTATAGTTTAAGTGCAGAGTGATTTGAATTAAAATTTTTCAAATGTGCAAACCTAGAAACGTAAAGAAAAGCACATCTAAAAATCTAAAACTGTGTGCAAAAATTTCAAGTATGCACAGTTGATAGTTAAGAAATGTGATTGATCAAATGAGTTTTTGTGACATTTTAATTTTTTAGCTTTGGTTAATCTATAATTTAAATCTTAAATTTATGTATTTTAAAGAAATGGTTTTTACCTAATCTTGGCACAAACATAAGTATACGTGCAGGCAGATTTAAAAAAAGAAAGAAAAAAAATCTTATGATCAACAACGTTGTAAAAAAGTAAAACCCTTTTTTTTGTATTACAATTCACATTTTTCATCATGAAGTCTTATCATCCACTGACAATCCAAACCACATTGTCTCTGTTACTTATGCACTGATCACTTCATTTAACAAAAAAAACACACAAAAAAAATGAACAGATGTTCCTCAGCCAACAACAGAGACAAGTTTGATTGATTGTTTCATCGACTGTGGCAGGAATGAGGAAATTAAGTTGAAAGAGCACAAACATTCAAGAAGTTGGGGAGAAGTGAAAAGAAAAAATAAACATATTGCATACATTATGCAGGATACTCAATAATTCCAATAAATATTTCTTTGTCCAATCAGATTCCCCAGATGCTGTCTTTTTTCCTCATCTGTAATATTGATGTGAGAGCCGTTTTTGTACATCAATCCAACCATATTGTTTTGATGTCAGCTCTCCACTAAAATACCACATCAGTCAAATTATTCAAGATGTGACGGCAGTTAAATGAAAGGATCTTACATGTCCAAAAGTTCACAGGCCTGATCTTTGCAGCAACAGCATGTGTGTCCATCAAAATTCTTCGTAGTGTCCTTGAACGAGGCTCTGAGCCTCTTCAGGCGCGCTCATTAGCCGATGCTCTGGAATGGATTGTCAGTTTAATGAATAAAATCCTAATCCGACCTGAAATTAAATGTGGCAGGATGCTCTCAATGGATATTAGTTTTTCACAAAATCAAAAGCTGAACGTGTTTCCGCATGCAAATGAATGTTTAAAGGTAAACGCTAAGAGAGGGAAAATCTATGAGTGCATCAGAAAACCAAAGACACAGTGGAGTTTTCTCTTTAATTCAGGGAAAACAAACAAGAGCATTGAAACGTGTCGCTCTTCTTCCTGTTTCTGCAGCCCCTTGACTTTGAGAGGAAGCGTCAGTACAGCCTCCGTGTCCAGGTCGAAAACGCCCACATCAACCCTCGCTTCTTCTCCGTGGGGCCCTTCAGGGACGAGGCCAGCATCAAGATTATCGTGGAGGACGTGGACGAGCCGCCGGTGTTCGAGCACGCCAGCTACATCATGGAGGTCAAAGAGAACGCCGCCAGGAACACCGCCATTGGCTCCGTCAGCGCGTCTGATCCTGATGACAAAAGCAGTCTTGTCAGGTACTGAACCATGTCACACCTTCAGGGACCATGTCAGTTAGTCCAGTTACTATTACTTACTTACTTTATTACTTACTTGCTGTTCTCCAGAACTTTCAGGCTACTTTCCAGGTAGTTCAGGCAGACAACTCCAGCTGCGCTGCGTACACACAATATTCACGACAGGCCTCATTGTCCTCAAACGTCATCAAACACACCCTCCCAATTGGTGGACTATTTAAGCTGCAACAATTTCCCATCCCTCCCTCTGATTGTCAATATTGACAATGCTAATAAATAACATTATTTATATCTATACACAGCATTGAGATACATAACGAGGTCGGGGTGGAGAGACATTGTTCTCTTATCTGAGTATAAACACTTAAATGCACCAAAATTTACAACGTCGTTCACTTCAAAATTATTCAAGTGTTCTGTTAAATGGAAGTAATGGCAGTGAGGTGCACCTTCCACTCGCTCTCAAAGACTTTTTCATTTTTATGGTGCACTAAGGGAGTTGGCTCTCAAGGTTGAAGTTCTGCCACTTTATTGCAGGTGTCAAATATGATATCATTCTCTTTTATCACCCATCATCAAGCAGGTAGCTGCCCTGTGGCATTTAAAGCCATGCAGTGGAGGAGAAGGACCCGGGAAGCCTAGGGCCTGCCTGGTACGAGGAAGTCACTGAGACGGTTATCTTTATTAGCTCGCACTGCTAGCCACAACACACACAGACACATGAACATCTAGGCATGGGTGCATTAACATACAGTACATAATGCGCACTTTATAGACATATGCATGGACACGACAAGATCATAATGGCCTATTTTAGCTTTTAGCTAATCAGTATGATGGAAAATCCTTAATGTCCAAACCTCTAAAACTTGAGCAAAATTCAAGGTTTTGAAAAGTGAAATGATTTTTTTGCCTCTTTTTACACATTCAGGAATGTTTCTTGAAGGCGTCCAACTCCGAAGAGAATTTTATTGGTTCTTTAATTAAGTGTTTTAGTGCTGCTTTAGGGGGGAAAAAGAAACAATGAAAACCTTTCAATAGTCAAGCATGAAAATGAAATAAGAGATTGAAATGTCATCTATCATCAGGTTAAAAATACTGAAGACTGAAAATACTGAATACTGTTCATACAGGAAAGTAAGTGTCACAGACGTGTTAAAATTCACCTAAAATTTAAAATAAATTAGTAAGAAGAAGAAGAAATTTTATTTATACAGGACTTTTCAAGTTACAAAGTGCTTAACACAGTAATAACAGGAATAAACAACAATAAGAAAAATAGTAAAAACAGATAAGAAATGTTAGCAATAAACCTGTGAGCTAGATTCCTCTAAATCCTTGGATGATCTTTACCTAAAAGAATGAAACCTCAAGAAAACTTCAACCTAAACATTTCCTTTAAACCTCCAAATGGTTCTCGAAAGATTGTCTTCTGAAAGCACGGATCCTGCTAACTGATTCTGAGGGAACCTGATACCTGCCCCAACCCTCCATGTCCTTCTGGTTGGCCTCCCATCCATCCAGCTGCCTTGCCTTGCCTGCTGAGTGCAGCATTTTGGGTGCCCGGTCAGGAGGACGAGGTGCACTGTCATCACTGAGCCATTAATCAGGTTAGGCTCAGGCAGCTGAATTATTGGGAATATTAGAAAAGCAATTAGTAAAGCCCACGGCCGATGCAGATTTTAACGAGGTTAGAGTTACTGTCAGGCCGGCGGAGGTTGCAGGAGAGGAGGAGGAGGAGAGGCAGGCAGAGATGAGGAGGGAGTGTCTTTTAGATAAAGACACTAAAAGGGTAGATGTAGGAGAACCAGCAGGGGAGGGGCCGGGGGTGGGGAGGAGGAGAGGAGAGAACGGTGCGGCGGTGCATTGAGATCCAGACTTCATAGTCTCCCCTCAGGGGTCTCCTCCTTCTTTCGCCGGCCCTCCTGATGCCTGCTACTCCATTAATCACACTGATGTATCACGTTAGTCTGGGAAGCAGAGGAAAAACACAACACGACTGGATAACCTGTTGGCTCGGGTTTGTGTGGGACTGAAAATACTCGCATAAATTCATCCTCACCACAGGAAAGACAATTTCACATTGTTATACGTGTTATACAGGTCAAAGATCTATCCATCTATCTATCCATCTATCTATCCATCTATCTATTTATCTCTATCTATCTGGTGAGAACAAACACCACAGACCCTCTGTTTTAACAATGCTACCTATCAGTAGTTGTAACAAAGATGATGTCAGCCTTCTGTGACATCGCATGCACATGAAAACTATTCAAAATGTATATAATAAATTTGGTGTCTCAATCGTACTGTTTTTATCTCACTTATTAAAGTAAAGAAAGAAAAAAGAAACAGAATAAAAGATAAAATGTTTTAAACAGTAGTGGTCATTATTCATTTTCACAGATACATTTGACAACATGTCAGCACTAAAACTTTATTTAAAAAATGACTAGAAATATCCGCTATGACCACAGATTAAATCAATGCATTTGGATTCTGTGTGACAGGAAATGCATGAACTGGTGTGAAAGAATAAGTTTTCATTTTGTTTTAAACATCACATGTGAAATATAAACCACTGTGTTTGGGTGGCAGCAGATGTTTCATGTCCAGAATTTTTATTTAAAAAAAGTTGGAAACTAAAAACTATCTACATGGTCTAAGTTTCCACACCTGCAGACAGATCCATCATGCTTCACCAGACGTGGTTTGAGTCCACTGGAACCCCTCTAACCTCACCAAACTGTCAATTTAGTCCAGTCACACCAGCGGATGTGAGCATTTTCCCTCCTGGGAACGTCTGCGCTCCGCATCCCTCACCCAGGGAACAACAACGCACTTCCACACAGCCTTGGATGCACAAGTCTAAAAAGCCGATTCCCGTGTGTGTTTTCGTGCAGGTACACTATTGATCGCCGCACAGACATGGACAGAGTGTTCAACATCCACGCAGGCAACGGGTCCGTGTACATCCTGAGGGAGCTGGACAGAGAAGAGAACGCCTGGCACAACATCTCCGTCATCGCCACAGAGTTCAGTGAGTGCAGCGCGCCGGGAGGCAGACATCTTTGTTCAGAAACTTCTTGCAATTCTGTCAAAAACAAACTTGATTTTGGTTAGGGTTAGGATACTGTAAATTCTCCAAAACACTTCATAGGATCAATATGAGCTTTTTATTCCAGCTCAAATGAATGAGAAGCCTCCCTGTTTCTGCTCTCATTTAATTTAATAAAACACGTCCTTCATGTGTAGCCTTGATAAATTCAACAGAACGTCCGTTTCCACAGCTTTATATTCATCAGTGCAGCAACAAACTCATGTTGTTCTCACTAATCTGCCGCAGAGATCTGAACAGAATCACTGATCTCACTCACGAATCAACTTTGGCTTACTTTTCTTTTATTGTTTGTGCTGTCATTTACACAGCACCTCCTCAGATTCACACTAAAAGCCTGAATGGAAGCAGGATTAGACACTTGGAAGCCTTTTAATATGCAACCAATACAGGAAACCAACACATTCTCATCCCAGCTCGTCACATACTAATGTGTTGACACATGTATGGATGAGGCGCACAAGGTACCCATTAGCATCTGTGGCTATCCAGCTACAGAGCCTTTCTATCTTGTGCTTGAATGAAAGAGCTCTTTGGTTAAGTTTAGGGACTAAAACCCTCGTGGTTAGGTTTGAGAGAAGATTGGTGACGTGTGTGTGTGTGAGTCACATTTCCGTGACTCTCCACTCAACCACGATCTCCACCCTTTCCTGGCTTTTCTCGCTCTGCATCTCTGATCTTCTCATACTGACGTGGATGTGTTGCCGTTGGAGGTAAAGCCTGGTGCGAGCGTGACAAAGCCTCAGCATGTCATAAACTGGGAATGGGAGCGGGCTTCCAGGAAGCATTACGTGTCTTTAAGTGTTAGATTAATGTCAATTAAAAGTCAACACTTCCTGCAGCGGTGATTAAAACGTTCAACATTACAGGACATTTCCAGTAGCTCAAACACAACCTCATCGGATCCTCGCCTGTAAGACTTGCATTGAAAATTCTTAAGATTTTCTGAAAAATCTGTTTTAAAAAAAAGTGCAGAAAAGCTTGAACTAAACCATAAAAGTAGAAAAATCCATTAAATTATTAAATTAAAAACCACAATTGTGAGAATTGGCTATTTTAACAGCATGTGTGACAGTTCCTGGACTATGATAAGCCTTTTGGTCATTTTGACAATGCAAGTGTTCCCTTGCATTTCCCCATAAGAAATCTATTGAATTTCCATATAGGGACTTTGAAATGCAGAACATGTAAGCTTTCCTTTGAGACTTTTAATGTGAAACATCTGCAGGAAGTGGAGAGTCTGAACTGAAGCACCGCAGAACTGACTGAAATTTTAAAAAAAACAGTCAAAAAGATTCATTGGTTTTATTTTTCACAGTTTAATGAAATAAGAATTTTAAAAATAAATAAAAAGGATGAAAAAAACTTTTAAAGTATTCAAATGTACAGGTGACATTTGAAAGGCAAACTTTTTTATACTGGAGTATGAATGAATATGCAAAATATGAGTGCAAATAAGCTCAGACATCTCATACAGACCAGTCCTCTATAATATTAGAATTTGTGTCACAGTAGAGAACGATATAAATAACTTTACACTGTAGTCTAACAATATCACATGGAAACACAGGCGACAACACAGTTATTTTAGGTAAAGAATCATACGTGTAAATTCACCTGTGCTTACCTGTGTGTGTGTATCCTAGACAACCCGCGACAGATCAGCCGTGTCCCGGTTTACATCAGAGTGCTGGACATCAACGACAACGCTCCGACATTCGCCACCAATTACGAGACATTCGTGTGTGAGAACGCAAAGGCTAATCAGGTTGGTATGGCCAATCACAAAGCAGTCGTCATGGTTTCACCTCGACACGTTGGCTCAGGGTGTAATTAGTAGAGTTCAGAGAGAACTCGTAAATGTGTCGCGTGTGTGAAGAAGTTAACAGGATTACACACACACACACACAAAAAAGAAGATTCAAAGCCATTTCTGAGTTCCGTAGAGTTTCATGCATCCCAAAACATCTTTCTTATTTCAGAGGATACAAACCGTGAGCGCCACCGATCCCGACGAGCCAATCGGAGGACACAGGTTCTACTTCAGTCTTGCACAGGAGGCTGCTGGGAAAGCAAACTTCTCTGTCCGTGATAACAAAGGTAACACTTCAGATCAGATTAATCTTCTGTATAATGTTCCCATATAAGGCACTTACACCTGTTGTTAAACATAACCCCATCTAATGTACTGTACATGATGTGATTTGCCGTTTTTCATCTCGCAGCACTAAAAGCACACCCATACGGACCAAATGAAATTTTGAGTGGAGTTCATTGAAATATTCATTCAGGTTATTGATCACTGTGCATCCTGCCGTTTTCAGACAACACGGCCTGGATCCTAACCCGGAGAAACACCTACAACAGTCTGCAGAAGAGCATCTACCACGTGCCTGTGGTCATTTCAGACGGAGAGTTCCCAATGCAAAGCAGCACCAACACCCTGACCATCAGGGTGTGCACCTGCGACCGTGAGGGAAACATGAAGCTGTGCAACGCTGAGGCACTAACTGCAAGGGCGGGACTCAGCACGGGAGCCCTGGTGGCCATTTTGCTTTGTGTCATCATTCTGCTCAGTGAGTACTGATGGTTTGAGACAGATATGGAAATGCACCTGCAGCTCAATCTTGCAAACATTTGTTTTTCAATTTTATCTCCGTTTAAGCGGCTGATTTAAGCATTTCCTGAACCTCTGCTGGGAGGGATTCCTTTTAAAGCAAGTCACCTCTTGCAGGTGTTAAGGAGACAGATTTGTATTTCACTCCTTAATGTGATTCATTGCTTCCTGTGGGCGGGTAATTCTGCCAGTGACCACAGCTGACATGTTAATTTGATTTGAACAGAAAAGATCTACAGCATCTCAGCTGCAGGAATGGAGCATTTGGCTTTATTGCACCACAACCTTATGCTTTAGGATCAAAAGGATAATAGCGGTTTACACAAAACTCTTTCCAGGTGCAGCAGGCCATCTATTATTATGTTACAAGTCTTCCTATAAGTCCTGACACGGTGCAGCTGTTTCACCTGTGGTATTCTTGCATCACACATGGTTGATTTCATGCAAACGTAGAAAGTAATTTCAATCATATCAGAATACTGAGAATCTGTCCTCTCCAGGATAATAAAGCAATAGCGGCTCAGGGAAATTCTTGTGTCAAAGGCTCTAGTTTGATCTCTAAAGACTTTTAGTTAATAAATATATGTATAAAAGAAGAAACACTCAAGGACCCTGGTTATAAAACTAGCTTGAAGCCTTTTGAGTTTCTCAGGTTCTTTTTAAAATTGCTCCACTCACCACATATTCAACATCCTGCCTATGTAGCATGTGAGAAGTCTTTTGCAACTGCTCAAACAGAAATACTGACATCCCTTAAATGACTTAATGCTACAGAAGCAACATAAGGAGCATTCCTAGCACACAATATACAATGTGCTGTTTGCTTCAACTACATTCCTCAGTTATCTTTAGCAGCAGTGGCTCTGCAGAGGGAAAAATACATAATGCAACCTTGTGGTGGCTGAGCCTGTTCTACCAAGTAAGACTAAGTTCCTGAGCATCAGCGAACACTCATGCAGCATCAACAATTCCCTCCGGACAGTCTCTGGACTTGAGAACAAGGAGAGGGAGAAAAGAAACCGCAGTAAAAGTCACCTAACTGTAAATTGTTCTTTGTTTTTGTTCTCCTTGTAGTGATCGTGGTGCTGTTTGCTGCCCTGAGGAGGCAGAGGAAGAAGGAGCCTCTGATCATCTCCAAAGAGGATGTCAGAGACAACGTTGTCAGCTACAACGATGAAGGGGGCGGAGAGGAGGACACTCAGGCTTTTGATATCGGCACGCTACGCAACCCAGAGGCCATCGAGGAGAACAAGCAGAGGAGGGACATCGTCCCCGAGACCTTTTACCCTCCGGTTCGACGGCCTGTGCTGCCCCCAGCCCGGGACAATAATGGGGATGTGAGAGACTTCATCAACCAGAGGCTCCAGGATAACGACAGCGACCCAACGGCGCCGCCTTACGACTCCCTGGCCACCTACGCCTACGAGGGAAACGGCTCCGTAGCGGAGTCCCTCAGCTCACTGGAGTCAGTGACCACCAATGGCGACCAGGACTACAACTACCTGAGCGAGTGGGGACCCAGGTTTAAGAAACTGGCAGACATGTACGGGGGCGACGAGAGTGACAGGGATTCCTAACGAGAGCCTGGCACACAGACGAGGAGAGGATCAAAACACATGATTAAAACTCCCGGGCGATTCTGGTGCACGTGTTGCGAGATAAATGGTGAAAGGACCAAGAAACGAGCACCGTCTGTCCGGGTGCTCTTTCACCGCCATCGATCAACACTCAGTTGTCCCTCCGGTGGACCAGACGTAGGCTTTGTGTGTCCTTGTCAGTGTTAGTTGCGTTTTTGCAAGGGTGCAGTGAAAAGACTTTGTGTCAAGACTTTTTTTTTTGTGTGTACACAAGGCTCAAATATATCTATACCGATAACTTCTTTTTTTCATTTGTTTTTCCAAAGCTGCGTGTGATGGACCATTCAAACAAGCAGTTTTGTAAACCAACAGATATGCCTATGTATTTTTCAGTGTTTCTGGGACAAAATCATGCTGCATATTGTGAGTTCTATCTTAGCTTGTGTACGTACGGTAATATGATACATTACGCTGTACAGTTGTTTGATTTTCTAGGGATTTCTTTCGTCTAAATGATCCCTCCTTTCAGTGATGGCTGCCTCACATTAGTCACTTTTCCACAGGTGTGCTTGAGCCAGAAACTCCAGGTATTGTTGGCATCGTCATCTCTGATAACACCAGTTGGATTCTAGAGGTATATGTCATTAAAATGTGTGTGAGCTGCACGGTGCTGTCTACAAATGGCTAATGTTTACAGCGAACACGAAGCTGTGGTAAAGGAAAGTGGATTTTACGGCCAAAACAGACACCCACGAACAAACCAGTTTGTTCTTTTTGCAGTATCTAATTTTCATCCCCGCACAGCTTTGAGCTTTCGCTGTGAGGTGAGCTGAAATACCAAATATTTCTTTATTTAGCTGAATGTCTTTGAAACCAGTTAGTACACAGAGTAGTGTTGTTTTTCTACAATACACTGACAAAAATCCCCAAACCAGTGTGCACCAGGCTCAGTGAAAAGGAAAATACTGGTCCCTGTTGGACTTCTTCGCCCATCTCGACCACAGAAATGTGTAAATGCTTCACAGCAAGCTCTAAGTCAAAGTCACACTTCACTTCCAGCGCTGGAAGGATGCAACTCAGCCGGAAACTGTGGTACCAAATTAAACATCTTGTGGACAGTTGCAATCCAAATTCATCATGCAATTTTACTTTTTTCCCCCCTAAGATGGTTCATTTTATCCATTCAGGTGATGAACGACTAACAGGAAAAGTATCATTTAAATCTGTGTACCGAGCCTGACGAGTCGATTTTCTAGATTTTGTGGGTCAGATTGTTCTCACAAGGGGGAAAAAAAAGAAGTCTAAATGAACATCTAATGACTTACAGCATAAAAACAGATATAAAAACAAGGGTTTTCCGTACTTCAAAGATAAAATCAGCACTTGTTTGATTAAGATGTTGCATCGTTAGAGAGGCTGTGCCCTGCACAGTTGAATGTATAATGATCTAACATAGGACACCAGTATTTTCCTTCATGAATCTTCCAGTTTCTCTTGCCTTCATTACATGTCCCTGTATGTAGTCCTGAACATGAATCCAGTCGGAGCGCTCAGGCTTTACACAACTGATTTCCTGAGAGGCCAGCAGCCTTTTCCGTAAAGGGGGCTTATCAAAGGGGCAGCGAGAACAACACACAACAAAAGGAAAAGAAAAGAAAAAAAAGAAGTAATATTGTCAAATTAGAAAATAAAGAGGGCTGCTTGAACTGGCTAGAATATCAACAAGAAAAAACAACAACAACATACCAGCTAAAACAAGCTCTGGGGTCACTTTAGCAAAATGCCAAACTGTGAAGAGCCTGACTTTTTTCTCTCTGTGCTCTGAAGCAGGCTTGATCGACCTGATAACACCGTGGTTGGAAAAATGATGCTCGGCTATACATGTGCTCTCTCTTTTTTGCCCCCTTGTTTCTTTTATTAGCTTGTTGCTCGAGCTTCCTTTGTGTAAGTGGCCATTTCAGACTCCGGCAACGTTGCCATGATAAGCGTTTAATGGGTTTAGAAACCCTTCACTCTGAGAAAAGTGTTTTTTTTTTTTTTTCCTGCCTCAAGGTTAGTGTGAGGTCTCAAATGGAAATCAACATGACAGCAGCACTCACAAAAAGCTTCTTTTTTTTCCTTCTTCCGTCAGTCTTCACTATTTGCCGTCTTCATACAGGATGTCAGCGTATCGCCAGTCTTGTGTAATTGCCTCCGAGTGTTGGCGCCATACTCAGCTAAGATAAAATGTTGCACGTCGTAACGTACCGCACTGCCACGTCTCTGGGGATGGGGTGGGGGTGGGGGGTTTGTAAGTCGAGGCAACTAGATGGTGACGCTGATGTCCTCTTTCTCCAGATACAATAGATCTGTGGTTGTTGATGTGTAGACGCTGTCAGCCTCGGGGCTCGCCTCTGCTACGGTATATTATGTTGGTGACAATGTGATTGAGCAGTGGAGTTTTGTCAATATAGAAACAGTTTGAGAGGTTGTGGTAGTGTACAGGGCCCTAAGTCATTGGCCGTTCATCAATCTGCTTTGTAAAACGTGATATTTTGTACTGAATATTTATATGACACAATTAAATATCTTCAAAATCAGAGACTCTTGTTTTCTTAAATTGCGCTAATATGTGCTCATTTTTTTGTCTGACAGTTTTTTTTACGTTTAAGCGTTTCACTCGTTTAAAGCTCTTTTTGTCAAGATATTACGACTTATTTCTTGGATTGTTGTCCTGGTTCTGACTAACTGAACGCTCAAAAATAGAATTACAGAAATTGAGAGCCGTTTGATCGATACTGACGAGTATAAAACTACTTTGAGAATTCAGAAATGTTACTTTCAAACATTCTAACCTTTTAATTTCAGCATACATTAAGATGTTGATCTGATAACCTTTAATAAACAGAGGGCTTGTTTGCTATTTATTATAAAGACATTTTAAAGCACTGTTGCATTTATCATCTTGCCTTACACCTTGTATTTTTATTATTGCCTGAGGTGAATTTTCTTATGCTTTAGCGAGTCAGTCTAATTTCTAGTAGTCATATAAGTAAATTTATCTTGTACTGCATTCACCAAGCTCCTTGGATATGCCTTGGATATTCCCATTTTCCAAGTTGGGAAGCAATTCTTCCGACTTTGGTGTGATCTAACAAAGTAATTTTGTCCCTCACTTGTTGCTGCAACTGGACATTCCTTAAAAACACTTAAATTTAGCTTCACCTAACTTGTTATCAAGCCTAATTGATACCTTTTCTCACTAATCAAGCTCACTCTACATGAACAGTGTAGACTTAAAACTATATTACAAGTTAAATGTGAGCAAACATACTTGATTTGATTTAAAGCTTCTAACCAACAACCAACCATTTACTTTTGTCTGCCACGTTTCTGCGTCTATGACATCAAAGTAAAGCTCGTGTGACAAAAGCATATTGTGCTTGAAGTATGTATGTTGCATTCCAGGACATATAGGCATATTGCATTGGATGTTAAGACTTAAGGCCTATTGCTATTACACTAGCACAATGAGTAGGTTTTAGGTTGAAACACACCTGCTGGCTATGGCCATTCTTTGTGGAATATATATAGTAACCTGTCAGTGGTGTTACCTGCCGCTTGCTCAATTTCAACAGGGTTTAGCTCCAGGTACATCCAACCCTTCAAAGCAGGAGAAGTTAGACATAACAAATGTATTTGCTTTTAGTGCATCTGCACTGGTTTTAAGATACACATCCTAAATATAAAGGTTTATTGTAAGGCTATGGCACAAACATTTCCTAAATGGAAGCATATCTAGAAAATCAATATTAATGTTTTCTTTGTATCCAGACAAATGTGTTTGTTTCAGGAGCTTTTTTTGTTGTAATATTTTCCCCCTTTATTGCTTTTTTCTTGTTTTTGAGAGCTGACATTTTTTTGTAGTGTAATGGACTCCTCTCCCTGATTTCTTCTGGTTATGGAGAATAATTTGACTTCTACTAAAAATGTGACGGCACCCACAGGCTAGCAGACATTTACCGTCCTCACAGCTATGTATATATTATCTACAATGAATCTCAGTATAAAGGATCCAGCTCTACATGTCAGATAGTAATTCACATGACGGCCGTTGTTAAATAGCTGGATCCAGAGGCTACTGAGCTGAGGAAATTGTTAATTAGACAATCTATAATTAAGATCTGTTAGGCAGCCAATCGGATTTGGAGAGAAGTTAAAAAAGAGAAAGTGGTGGGTAAAAAAAAAAAATCCCATTTTGATTATTAGAGGATGAGTGGCAGATGTGAGACAGATGGTGACATTGTAATGATTGATTATAATTGACTCAAGCCTTTTTTCTGGTTTAAGCCTCTTAGAAGAGCAGGTGAGGATTACAATAAATACAAAAAAACAAATCATATTTTCCACTGATTGGAGCTGAATCTGAAACTTTAATAGTCTTTTTTTCAGCATTTCATTCCGCATTTAAAATCCTGTCATTTCATACCGCATTTAAAAACTTTTCTCTTTACTGTCTTTTGGACATGTGTCAGTAACATGAGTTCCAGTGATGGTTGTTGCATTTAGAAGCCAGTCATAAACTTAATATTTAAACATTTGGCTACAAACATACACATAAGAAACACCAGTGTTACAGCAGTAAACAGCATAAAACATGACATTCAATCATTTGTAATTCTCTTTGTCTTCAGTGCTACTTCAAATTTGAAAACTCTGGACAAAAAAACCCCAAAAACTCATTTAACTCTTATTCTGCGTGTCGGAAGTGATCGCAGCAGCTAATCCTCACCTGTGTCCCGCTGAGGTTCACGCAGAGCTCAGACACAGTCAATCATTGCTAAACTATCACAGCTCCGTGATCAACCAGTGGAACCCAGCCAACTCCTTGGCTGCCATATTTGCAGAGAGACCTCCTCGATGTGGATGCAGGTCCTGATTGGCCCCCCTCCCACAAAAAAAAAAAAAAGATGCTGTCACTTCCTGCATTCCTCCGCCTCGTCGGTCTCCTTCTCCTGCCGCTCCCGCTCTCGTCTCATCTCCTTCAGCTCCTGTCTGTATTTCCGCTCGATGAAGCGCTTCTGATGAGCCATCTGTGGGAAGTTATCTGGTGCAGGGAGAGGCAGAGCGGGCAAACAGAGAGAAGTCAACCAAGGAGAACAGATAAAGAGAGAGGCAAAGAGGAAGGGGGTGTGAAGAGACAAGGTCAGTTTCCGTCTGGGCGAGGATGGCAATTTAGGGTTCAAATTGCGCCGAGTACATTTGTCATAGCGAATGCTGGTGCTGTCACTGTGGGCAAATGAGGCAAAATGTTGCAGGCAGTATTGCGACTAAATTGCCCTCATGTTGTTATTTCATTAATAATGAAACAACAAGAAATTAGACAAGCTTTGTTTGGTTTCAGCACAGTGACTATGAGATCTGATAACATAATTACAAGTGAACATTTCTTAATGAGATCTGTAATAAGATGGTGTAGTGACAGCAGAGTATATCATTCAAAAACAGATGTAAGCTAGAATAAGACATTTTCCCCAGTTGGAGCACAGATGATTTCTAAAAACTCAGAAATAAGCGAACACCCATTTATCGCCTGAGCTCTTTTTTTTTAATCTGACAAACGCTGCTACTTGTTGTCAACCAGTAAACTGTAAATGAAAAAAAAACCATGAATGGATCACTGGCTACATCAGCCATTGGCTTCTGAAGAGAAAGATTCTGAAGCACTGATTTGGTTTCTGCTCACTGCCAACTTGTCGGGAGCCACGAAACCCAAATTTGAGATTAAACAGACAGAGGCTGGGCGGGTTCAACGGAGAGACCAGGTTCCCTTCGTTTGAGGATGCCCCATAGGACCCTATTTCACTATAACCATAATACTAATAATAATAATAATATGGGCGGCAGTTAATGGCAGGAAACAAAACATTTTTTGATCCCATTTTATTTTTGTCGAGACAATTTTCCAAGTCAAGAAAGTCTTTCTGATTGCATTTCATGGCAAAAGTGGGATGAAAAAATGTTGTCTCTCCCTAATGACTACCATACATAGTTTTTCTGTTACAAGGTCCCATGGTGTCCCCTCGGAACTGGACCGACTTAACCGGTCAATGAGGTTTAAGGAAGTGTCAACTGTAATGACTTTCTCTGATAGTCTTGCACTCCTGGAAACACTAAAGACTAACACACTAATTTAGGTATGGATGCCAAATAACTTTGGCAATTACTATTTTGACCAAAGTCCTAAAACTAATTCGTTTAAAGGCCCATTTATGCTTCCTCTACGTACATAAATGGATACGTCCAACAACAACTACTGTGGCTCAGTCCACTAATCAATGGTTCAATCCCCGGCCCCTGCAGTCAACACGTCTAAGTATCATTGAGCAAGATACTGAACCCCAAATCGTTCCAGGTGGCTCTTCCATCAGTATGTGAGTGTGAGCGGTTATCACTACTGATGAGCAGGTGACACCTTTCATGGTAGCACCTGCCACCAGTCCGTGTCTGTGTGTCTGTGTGTCTGTGTGTGAGAGTCGGTGAATGCTGGCACATGTTCTAAAGCCTTTTGAGTGGTCAGTCAACCTAGAATAATCTTATATAAATGCAGTCCACTTACCATTCCATATAGGCTAAATCTGGAGCTGCAACTAACAATTATACCATTATCAGACAGTCTGCTGATTATTATCTTGCTTAAATGTTTGGTCTACAAAATGTCAGATAATAGTGAAAAATATTCTCTAAAGCACAAACTAAGATGATCATAGACAAGTGAAAAAAAAAACAGAACCAGAAAATGTTTTGAATTTATACTTATAATATAATAATAATATATATACTAATAATAATCAAAAATAATTAATAATTAATAACCAATTATTTTATTACCTTTTCAATTAATTAATTTATTAGCAACATCTTCAAATGTCTTCTTTTCTTCAACCAACAGCCAGAAACCCAAATATATTAAATTTCCAAAGTAATTTCTGTTAATTGAATAATCAATAAAACTTTCTTCCCAACCAATGAAATATTTCATCTTTAGTGACAAGAAAACAAAAACAAAAAACATATATATATATATATATATATATATATATATATATAAATCAATATCAACTAATTTGAAGAGACCTGAATTTTCTCTGGAGAAAAACTTCTTTTAGTTTTGATGGCCAATCTATTAACTATTTTGACATTTTAGAAGAGTGTGAGAAATAAAATGTACTGTCTGCAACTCTCTGACTGTACAGTTTTTCCCAGTCGATGACCATGAACACGCAAACCCTAAAACAAATAATTATATGCTGTTAATACCTTTTCCCCCTGGAGTTTTAAAGTCAGTCTGTGATGGAAAAATGGAGAGTACTCAAATTATTCTCTGATAGTTCTCATTATGGTTTATTATTATAACATATAAGCTGTTGTTCTTTATTCCTTTAATGCAGTTGAGTTTAAATACGAGGGCACAAGTAAAGTGAGAACACTGACGATCAGCTTTCATTTAATCGTGTAAGAAATGTAGCTCGTTTTATATACAGTCCTTAAATTTAAAGGACCAAAAGAAATGAACATAAACTTAAATAAAGTCATCCTATTTCGTACTTGACTGTAAAAGTCTGTTCAAGTTTACGATGCACAGACACCAGCAGACAGTCATCTTCTCTGGTAAAGCTCTGCCAATCGTTGCTGGAACATTTTGACTTCAGCCAGTGGGTCCTAAGGAAATTTTGTATTCTTCACTTGCTTGTTTAGGATCATTTTCCTGCTGCTGGCATTGGAGGGACTGTGTATAAATAGATCTAGACTGTTTGCCCATTGTGGATTCAAACATCCTCAAACACCCTTAAAGCTGAGAGTCGGCACTTTAACCTCACACAGTGTTTAATGTCAAATCCACTGTGATGCAGCACAGGGCCCAAACCACCAAAAAAAAAAAAAAAAGCATCACTCTCTAAATACTTGGGGCCTGCATTGTATCATGGGCAGATAGTGTATATTATCCTCTGATAAATGGGACAATTGAATTACTCGTATTGTCCTGACAGCGGACTCACAGCTGATAACAGGGGCACCTCAGGGTTTGAGCCAAACTGTTCGGCTTTGCGGTGTGGACATTGTGTGTGCATACCCATAGTCAGAGAGACACACCACAGGGAGCAGAAGTAAAAATGGTTCTCACATGTTGGAGTGACACATTACCCATCTGGATTGTGCTTGGATGTACTCTCTGGTGCTGAAAAGCTCTTCCTAAATCAGTGGTTTGAAGAGTTTATTTGAAAGAAGCCTAATCTAGGATCTAATAAAGAGCACAGTCAGAGTCGGCTCTTGTGTGTTTGAGTTTCCAGCTATGAGAAGATTTGCTTATTTTCAGTGGTTGATATCATTTTTGGTTGGACAAAACCCGAAATTTAAACATGGCATTTTGAGCTCTGGGAAGCCTTTTTGATATTTTCTCTCATTTTATGTACTAAACAGTGTTTGGCCTCAGTCTGGGCCTAATAACACATTCTTCGGCTGTCAGGAAGAATTGGCTGAACCTCCTACGGTAATGATAAAAACTGAAATTCACATTACATATGTGTTTGACTTACGGTGTGATAATGGAAATATCCTATTAAAACAGAGACGGCACAACAACAAAAAAAAAGAAAAAAGAAAAGTACTGGAGTAAGTATTGAATGAGGAAAAGAAAATCATTCTGAAGGAAATATGAGATACACACACATGCATGGATGCACAGAGAAAGACACACAGTCTCTTTCAATATGCTTTCTTATGAGTAAGGAACACTCAGTGTGCCTTGGCGAGAAAAGCGCATATTGCAGTTAAAATATGGAAATCACCAGCATTTTTCACTGGGAGATGACTTGAAAATAACCCACTCGAGGGGAAAAAAAAAAGAAGAAAAAAAAAAAGCTTTGTCCATTTACACTGTTTAACATGCAGAACAAGAGCGGACGTCAAAGAATGTGGTTCCTTAAGAATACACAAAGCTTTTCATTTCAGTCTGTGTTGGGCATCACAAAGACATCTTCAGAATCCTCAACCGTCCAGTGTTTGGAGAAAAGCGCCTCTGAGAAACGGCGCGCTCTGCATTCTGATTACCTCGGGTTAAAGCGTTAACACACTTAGCTCAACTCAATTCTTTTCTTTATTAACAATGCAGTAATTCCCCTCAAGGCCTGAGGTTGAGGTCTTCAGATTTCGGGCTAGTTTTTTGGAGCAGCGATGCAGTCTGGGCCTCTGCAACAACAGGGCCTGTTGTGCTTCTCTGACTGCAGTGCTGAAATGCGTGCTTAGACAGCAGCTGGATGTCTGTGACGGGGGATCAGCTCCCCTTTTAAGGGCACAAGAACATACACTGTCCTTTCACTTAGGCATTCACTACTCAGCCTAAGCTCAGGCTGTGAGGCGACTCTACAATAGACTGCGCGGGATGAGTTTATCACCTAGAGCTCATGCGCGCCACATCCGTCAACAAGCCCATGGTGCACCTGTATAGCGGTGCAGATGAAGGGATTTGCCTGTCATGCCAAAGGGCAAACAAAAGACACAAGCCAGTGAATAGAGATCCTGCATACTGTACTTTATTTTGCCTCTATCCATCCCATGCTTTCATCCAGAGATTATGGAGTTTACGGGAAGCTGAGGAAGAAATGGAGTTCCCTTCCAGCGACTAGCCAGATCAAGGCTTCTTCTCTTATTCAACAGATATTGCATTGTTTGAGAAACAAGCAGCTGCAAGGAAGCTGAAAAAAATGGGATCAGGAGGCAGATGAGTCTTAGAGAGAGATTGGGGACCCTAAACAGAGGCAGTACTATCTGAGAGGATGAATGATAAATTAACAGGGGTTTTCTTTCAAAAAATTGAGTATGTTGGTGCAGAGCTTTTGAAAGTATGAGGTGGAAAAAAAGGCATTCTGAGGCTACCCTGAGGGGCTAAATTAATATTTCCTCTTGTATTCTTCCTCGATCGATCCTTCGATGGCCCTGATCTCGCTTTCGGTACCGTCCTTATCAGCTTTGTGACAGCAGAAAACCATCTTCTTCTGCCCTGGACAGTCCTTGGCTTACTTCCTCTTTGTGCCATGGGTGAAGGGTCACAAGAAAGTGAGAATCTAGTTCAAAGTCTGAAAACGGAGAAGTTTTTTCTTTGCGTTTTCAAAAGCTTCTGCGTTCATACGGCATTGTTTCCTAAACTATCCCCGTACACATGGATCCGCTATAGCCTGTATGCCAAGGCAGCAGTTGGTGGCGTAACTTTTCAAAATTAACATTACATTAACACAAGATCACAGTGGTGGATCAGTAAATCTAGATTGGAGGAGCATTAATAAACTCAATAGAGTCTGCAGCACAAACAAAACTGGACAGTCCGATGTTGTATTTTTGCGCGACAAAGGCTAGCAGGAACCGTAATAGGCGTGCACAAAGCCGGTCTGTGTCGTCATCGTTTTCAGCCAGAGCTGCGTTTTGCTCGTTTACACAAAAAAAGGCCGGTTTTCCACTCTTGAGCACGTTTTCAAAAGTTGTGGTTTCAGCCCCCGAAAACGCCGTTCTGCCATAAACAGACGGTCAAAACGCAACAAAAGGTTTCTGTTTTTTGGGTGCAACGGCCACTAAGTGAGCGCTTTATGAAAAATCGCGAGGTACTTAAGGACATCTGACAGTCTGTTTGGCACGATGTTGATATTTTTGGAGAAATTAGACAGCATTTAATAAACAGACATTGTTTACTGGCATTCACAGACTACATTATTGTGTAAAGCTTTATTTAAGGCTAAATTGGCATTTTGATAAAGAGGGCACACGCCTGGTTTAAAATAAACCTTGGTGAAGCCATTTTCATTTATTGTTGATGTCGCCTTAGACCTAACACTGCATGCTGAATGCAGCCTCAGGGCCAGGGAATCTGTGCACCACTGACTCCTTCCCTCTGTCGACTCTTTTTCCCCTACCTGGCTGCTCTTAGCTCGATTTGTTTGCACTCATGTTTCTCCCGGTCTGGGCCTTGGTTAACATTTAATTCTGCCTTGACAGATACAGGCAGGAGACTGTCAAAACGTGGGCCATCAAATAAAGAAATGTGAATCAGCTGAGCCACCGGTGGATCTGCTGCAGACAGCACACACACCAAATATCGGGCCCCCTTTTAATGAGCTCTGAGCTGTCTAACACAACCATGTCTCTCACCTCTTCGACACCGCTGGAGCTGCCAATGCTGTCTGCCAGGAAAAGCGCTGCAGCAGAAACAAAAAGTTCAATCCTGCTGAAAGTGCTACTGATACTCGAGGAGGCCTTAAATAAAACATGGAAATGAACCCTGACATGTTGCGGGGAGGTGCTTTCGATCCGAGAGTAACACAAGGTAGGGCTGTTGTACAAGAGGAGTAATGGTGTAACCAATGCTGCAGTGAGGGCCAACAAGACAATCAATGACGAATTACATGACACCGGGGCTAATGACCTTGATTAGTCTTGCTGTGCGAAGAAATGAAGCAAGGCCCTTGAAAATCACACGAGAGAGAATGCAGCAGTATGAGTTGATGCGTCCAGCAGTTCTGCAGCAGACGAGCTCGAGTCTCATCATAGAAGCTCATGGTCAAGAGACAAACACATCCTTCAAAAGGCATGTTTGAACCCTGCAGACTGACCTTGCTTATCTCGAAAAGAAGATGTTCAACAATGGAATGAAGGAATATGAAATCTATGGCGAGATTTCTCGCATTGGAAGTGACTAATTACCTCCGTAAAGGAGGTTACGTTTTCACCTGAGTTTCTTTTAGCAGGATTAAACAAAAACGAATTAACTGATTTCCGCAAAACTTTGTGGAAGGGTGAGGCATGGACTAGGCAACAACCCATTAAATTTCCGTGTGGGTCCTGACAGAGGGGCGATTCCAGGACCTTTTTTTAAACAACTTTTCTCAGCATTGCACAATTGTTTTTGGACATTTTCCACACTTTTTCAGGAAATAATCTATTTATCATGATGTAAATATTGTGTATAGTTTGGTGGAGGTCCTGATAATAATCAGGATCTGTCAGATTGAAATGTGTGCTTGTCGAGGGTGCTTTTATTTAGCTGCTGTATGGTAAAAGCTAGACAGACGTGTAGGAATGTTTGGCCTTGACAGAGGTATGCGCTCCTCTGAGTGCCATTGTAGTTTAAGATAGAATCGTGAATATTCAAAAATGAGCAGCCTGCTCAATTTTCTAAAGGATGACGACCTCTGAATAATGAGCGCTGCCTGTAAATGATAGATGTCAGAAGAGATCTGACCAAGCGCAACCAACAATTCACTGGTGGAGATGTTTGAGGCATTTGCAACCACATTACAACTGCAATGACAGATTACTTACATTATTGATTTAGGATATATGTTAGCAAATTAGTTTCCAGAACTTGTGTTCGTCTGATCAACAGTCCAAAACACAAAGATAGGCAATTTTTAAAGATATTAAACAGAAAAAAGGCAGGAAATCCTTAAGCCAGTGAACATTTTGGATTTTTGCAAAAATAAATAATAAATCAGTCATCAACACATTGTTGAAAACTTTTCTGTCAACAGACAAATCAAAATTCTGTTCATTTTCTCTTAACTGAGTAGCTCTCTAATAACTAAAATCATGTAATTGACAAGCTCACCTCAAACTCTGCAGGTGAAAGAAAGAGTACATCGAGCTGGGGGGGGGGAGTTGTAAACTGGTGGGTCTAAATTAAGTGATGATAGAAAGTCAAACAAAGCCCTCGAACTCGGAGCATTTTTCACTGAAGGGATATAGACTTGAAGGGATGATTTTACATCAACTGACCTTTTAAAAGGCATTGCTAATCTAGTCACACGAAACAGCAATTTATGAGGGGGGAAATGTTCATTTACTAGCAATGAGCATCTATCAATCATGGTGACAGAGGTGCACACTGGGGAGAGGAAATGAGAGGAATTAAGGGAGGGAGGAAGACACAAGAGAGAGAGAGTGAGTGTGCACTGAACTACGCCCCCTGATAAGGAGGGAGGGGGTGAGGGAGAGGGGGAAGCCGGTCAGGCAGCAAGGAGATGCTTTAAATAACAACAGCCTAGCACTAATGTGTCATAAAAAAGCTAAAGCTTGGATGCACAAAACAGTATCGGTAATAAGTAGCTGGAGCCTCATTTATGAGCCGAATGAAACCAACATTTGACCTCTAGGAGTTCTGCAGGCCTGTTCCAACAAAGCCATTTGTGTTCACCTCCAGCTCATTAGTCGAGTAAAGACTACATTTTAAATCTGATTAATGCAGTGGTCAAAGGGATAGCCAGAGAGTCCAGTCCAAAAGTGGTACTTGAACACATACCGAACTCCAACACACTCATTGATAATGTAAGAAATTATGCATCCACATACATATGCATTGAGTGTAAGAGGCTAATGGGACGGATGTGTTTCTGAGAGCCCTGTGATTGCATTTCCTTTAAAATGTGGTAGTGAATTAGACAGTGTACATGCCTAAAAAAAAATATATTTTCCTTAAGTGGAAGTTGATGACAAACTGAATAAGAGCCAAGAAGTGAAGCAGCACATGCACTCCTTCACCTCTGAAGAGCACTGAGCACAAAAGCTCGGAAGTGTGACGCCTCGCTCTGGTGTTCTGTGAAAAGGCTCGAAAAAAACAACAAAAAAAACATAAACTTTATGAGGCCCTCGACACAAACTTCCTGTGGTCCATTGGGATGATCGATGTGGTCGAGGATGCTTAGCTTCCCCTGTCCTTGTTTTATTGGTTCTTCATCTCTGGCTAGGCCCCATGCCTGTGCTCTGGGCTGGTACTTCAAACAGCCTAATGTCCTATATGTCGCAGCCAACCTGCTGGTCCGGCCACAAGCTTTCTGCCAGCCATCTTGCATACTGTACAGCCAAGGCTAATATTCAACACTGATGCAAAGCATGTGAAAGGCTTAAAGTGTGTGTGTGTGTGTGTGTGTGTGTGTGTGTGTGTGTGTGTGTGTGTGTGTGTGTGTGTGTGTGTGTGTGTGTGGAGGGGAGGGAGTTCATGTTGCCAAACAACTTACATTTTTCAAGCGCATCCATCGCAGCTCCCATTTCCGCCTGTTGGATGCTAGATTAGAAATATTTTAAAAAGGAGACAGAGAGGGAGAAAAGGTCTTTAGCATATTCAAAATGGCCCCTTTTTTAAAATTCTGTCAAAAAATTGAGAGGATTATCAGAAGTGCTTTATATTTGTTTTGAGAGAGCCCTTTTTGCCAAACAATGCCAGGTAACACAGTGCACACATTAAAAAAATAAATAAATAAAAAAATAAAAAATAAAAAAGGTAAGCCTATTGGCGGCTCTATGCTGGCCACTGTTTACGCCTGCATTTCACTGTCCCTCCATAAAAAATGTGATGTGTGATCACAGCCCAGCAGCGGAGGTGGATGGGAGCTTAAATCATGTAAATACAAAAACAGTAAGCTGTCAAAGATCCTATGGAAGGGACAAACTTATCGGCAGCTTAGAGCAAGAGGGAGCGCTTTCAAGTAAGGGGACTGTGGAGGAGATTTCCACATTGGGGGGGCAGTGAAAGATGTTTGATGGATTTAGTTTTCATTTCTCGCAGGCTCAGCTGCAGCTTTACTGTAAACCCCTCCAACCCTGAAAAGGCCTTCACACAGAGGATTCACTTTCTTCACGAATCATGAATGCGTGAGCGCGCACAAAAGGTGTGCAAACACAAACACAAACACACACAGAGCCCTTGTCCTGCTGAGAACAAAACTTCCCAGGTAAACCTAAAGGCAGGCCCTGATGCTGCGTCGCCTTGTCGCAGACCCCTCTCCTGCACAAAGACACATTTCCACAACGCAATTTACGTCAAATCAATGATGAAATTGTTTCATTTTCATTCAGCATAATGTCTCTCGATAGAATAGGCCAACAAGAGCTTAATTGCTATAATAAACACCATCAATAAAGCGCAGCCATTATTCTCGAGCCCATTAGAGGCGCACAGAGAAGTGGAGCGCCTTGTCCTGTTGAGTCTTATTGGATTGTACTGTCTCGCTCACCTTGGGCCTTTGCCACAGCCGATTCGTTCCCCTTTGAAATACACGGCGACGGTGTAGGTGCGAGCGTGCGAGGGCCCCACTGTCTGCAGGGTCCTGCGAATTCAAACACAGAAATATGGGATGAGAAGGAGGAGAGCAGAGTTGAGAAATAATAACAATACCCGAGAGAAAGGCAGGAGGATCCTCAGGGACACTGTCCTTCAGAGACACAACAACAAGAAGGGAGGTTAAAAAAAAGTTTTCAAATGGAAACAAATATAATTCATCTGAAGCCACGCAGAGGGGAATAAGGCTTTGATTCGGTGGTGTGCTTTGAGAGCTCGCAGAATCCATTGAGAGACGTAGAAACAACTTTTAAAGCCTCCCAAATTCCCAACACCCATCATCCTCAGATACCAAGATCTGTTTGGTAAAAAAAAAAAAAAAAAAATTGACATGTTTGTAGAGGAATTCAAAATAAAGGAATGACAATATTCTTTGAGAGACCCACAAGTCTTTGGTACGCTAGAAGGGAAAACAATATAAAAGCTTAAGAGGGACCCAGAAATCTATGAGAGGAATGTCAAGAGAATATCACTCACCTAATTTACAGATGTACCTCATTTAAAAAAGGAAACAGTCAACCTGTCAGTTTTGCTGCAGTTCTGCAGGGATTTATGTACAAGACAGCAGACAAAACTTCGGAGACGTTTGAAATGTTAATATTAGCATAAACATCTCAAACCCAAGCTGTGAGTAACCTAAATTATTCACAGACAATTTACTTATTTCAGGAGAGCAATCCATTTTTAATGCAATGTGGTCACTTATGACATTCCATCAATAATTCAGCCCCCCTTTCTCACTTACAAATGAAGCAGCACATAGCATGTGTGCAGCGGATAAGACTCTTGCGCGCGATGCTTTAGCCAAACAGGGAGAGCGTGTCACATGAAATTATCATGCTGCCAAAGTAACGCAAAACGTGACGGAATGAAAAGGAAAATCTGCGAGCCGTTGGGAGGTTGTCAACTCCGAGGCTGCATGCAGATGGAAGTGAGCGGGTAAGGAGAGGAAACAGGACCGTGGTGGGTCTGTACCAGCTTTAGCTCACACTAAAAGCTGCTGCTTACTGACTCAGGCCATTCTCTGCACTATGTTCAAGTGTTTATGTGTCTACTTCCTGATGTTTCCTGCCCACACCAGATGTACTGTAAAGTGATGGTGCCGGGGTTGAGGTGTGAATCTGTCATCAGCCAGACACATTCAACGGAGGCACTTTTAGCAGTGGGTTCGGTGCATTAACTCCTTTCCCCTTTCCGTGTCCTTTCCTGCCTTCGGTCATTTTAAGCTCTTTCCATCCGACACTCCTGTACCACTCCTGTGTTTCTCCACCCTTCACACATGTAAGCAAGTTCAGCCCCATACAGACTTCACGTCCGAAACGTCTGCATGAAATGCGATTAAAAAAAACGCTGTATGATTCTGGTTTATCGAACCCACAAGGGTTCAGGTCATCTCATGAGAAGGTTCATCATGTGTTCCATGATTATCCAGTGTATTCATCCAAAAGGAACAAAGCAAGTGGTAATTATACTCAAAAACGTGGCAAAATAATCAGATCTATCAGTGGCTTACTTTACGAGAACTCGTATCTACTCTTCTGTGCATTTGCATGTGTCGGAAGGGTTGAGATTCCAACCATCCCGGGGCTCTATTTGTTTCTTGTTCACGTTCTTGTGGGTAATGGAGTTGGGCGAAAGTGTTTATTGTAGCTGCGCTATGTCAAAAATCACCATCCGAAGGGCAGATGGACAGAATAATAAGCAGAGGAGCGCTGAAAAGACATTCAAATAAACACAAGGAAGAGATTAAGGATGAGTGAACTGATTAAATGCAGGATCTCGGAGTTCACTGTACAGAGCTGCTCCATCTCCAACCGCCCTTGCATATACAGACGACCCCCTTTTTTCCCTCAGAGAAAACGCTGTTTGTGTTTCCATGGTGATAAACACACCGCTTCATGGCAGCTTTCAAAAGCGTTCTGTCAAATGACACTTGCTCCTTGAACTTATGTCAAATAAGAGGTCTCTTTGGGCATGTTTATGTATTGCAACAACGGAGGCGTTTACACAGCTATTCACGAAGTTCAGGGACCAATGGCAAGGAGAAAAAATCCAGGAAATTATGTTCCTGCCATTTCTTTTCTCTGAATGCGTTTGGTGGTCCGTGTGCCCGACTGAGTCAATCTCAACGGTAGACTTTGGGTCACGGTGAAGAAAAGGGATGAGAACACTCTTTTCTTTTCCTTTTCTGTGCACGTGGATAAAAGTCAGAATCAGAGTCAGGTTTATTGGCGAGTAGATTTTCACAGAAATGGAATGTGTCTTAGAAAATTGGAGAAAACCTGTGAAGAAATGTCATTAAAGATGAAAGCACAAAAAATAGTATAAACAGACGACAGAAAATTGACAAAATGTGATGAAACAAAAATAATATGACTGTTGTTAAAATGAAAGATGTGCACTTTCATGCAGGAAAATGTAAAAAATTACTAAGCTAGAAGAGTTATTTGCAATGTGCAAGAGGAGTGCATCTGTATATGGGAGGAAAGTGTTCAAATGGCGACAGGTTTTTGTCCTGGTCACAGTCCCCCACTGAATCAGCAGGCAGTGGTTTGTGTCCAGGGTGGAAGGAGTTGACCACAGTCTTACCTGCATGCCTCAGGGTCCTGGAGGCGTACCAGTCTTGGGAGTGATGGTATATTGCAGCCAATGACCTTCTCAGCAGTGCAAATGATACGCTGCAGTCTGCCCTTGTCCTTGGCGGTATAGCAGCAGAGCACCAGATGGTGATGTCTTTGGCAGGTTCAACTTCTTCAGCTGCCATAGGAATTCTCCGCTCGGCTTTCTCGGTGATGGGAGCCGATGTTCAGCTCCCACAAGGTCCTGGGTGAAGATGTTGGCCAGGAAACAGAAGGACTCAAATGGGGAGTCATACAGGGTGATGTTGGAGGGTGGAGCAGAGTGCTTTCTGGGAATCCTCAGCCATCATGTCTTCGGAGCGTTGAGCTCCAAGTTGTTCTGACTACACCAGGAACAGATGGTCAATCCCTCATGTGGAGGCAGACTCATCTTCACCATGAGCCCAACGAGGAAAACTTCAGGAGCTTGACAGACTGATAACTGGATGTGCATCTGCCCAACATGTGCACTAAGAGAATTTTTATGAAGTAGGGGGCTTTCGATTTGTAAATTAGTTGTCTGAGCCCCTTCCAGACAGACCCAGTTTCTTGAGAACTGGTGTTGGAGATTCTCAGAATAGTCATTTGAGGTCCTGACAACAGGTTTATAGAGCTGAATTTCCACCTGAACCAGGGAATCAGATGTACTAGTGGCATGGTCAGAGTAGCCCAGTGCAGTATGGGGAACGGCATCATAGGCAGTGTTGCTTGTAGTTTAACAGGGAACCAAAGATCCTCCTGTCTAGTAAAGCACATCATTAGCTATGTGTATTTGGAGAGTTGATGGCTGAAATTTCCTACGTTAAAGTCAACATGGACAGTAAAGGAGTCTGGATTTGTCTGCTCCACAGTATCTGCTCAGTAATTTGATATGCTCGGGATAAAAAATGATTAAAAATGGATGGATGGACGACATAACAACCACTAACCCCCCCAAATCAGTTCATAGTCATGGTGATAAAAATACACACAATACATGAAATATTCATCAAAGTAATGGACAAGCATCTATAATCGTAACAGTAATGCATACACAGTTTTAAATTGTTAGCTAAAAACTGGTGGATAAACAGTTGAATTAGCTAAAAAAAAGGATAAAATCTTGAATACCTAAAAGTAGTTTTAATTAGTTAGCGAAAAGTAATTGATTAACAGTTTAAATTGTTAAAAAATAATTGGCAAATGGTTGAAATGAAGGCTGCTGTTGATGAAGGGGCAGTAATTTACCTGACAGGATTGTGGGGGGGGGTACATCTCTCAAAAAAGGTCAGGAACCACTAATTGCCTACTTTTAACGATATACTTGTAGATCACGTTGACAAGAACATGTTTTCTTTAAAAAAAAGACGTGTTTCAATTGTAACTTGACTTTCAATGGTTGATTTTAGCGAATAGCAAAGTCACTATCAGAAAGACATTTTTGTTATTCTTCCAAAATGTCTGCATCAGTGCCAGCTTTAAACAGCTGGGGTCACGTTCTCTGCAGTCTTACTTGTACAGTGGGATATCGGGCTCCTTGCCCTCTGTTCTCAGGGTCAAACAGCACTGCTGCAACTGAGACTTCGGGTCATTCCAGTCCTGGTTCAGAATAAACTCCTGCAACATACACACACACAAAAAACAAACATGCAATAAAGCTGGTTTTTCAGAGTTCTTTCACGGAAATAGAAAGATAAGAAATAAAAACCAGCTGCGGTCCAAAACACTCTCCCTCTCTCTCTCAAGCTTTTATTTCATTCTTGCCATGACCAACTCCACTTTCACCACTCACTCCTTCGCTCTCTTCCTGCACCGCTCTCCATGTGTGCCTTCACAGTGAAAACAAATCACAGGCTACTTAAGACAAAAGCCAATCCATGGCCAGATATAAAGAGCATCGGGGAGTCTCCCAGGTGTGCAGGCCTCATACATTTCTCTTATCCAAGGGGGACTTCTAAAAGCCCTTCCATTAACAGGGAAGAAGCCTCGTCATAAAATGGCAGACTTTGAATCCAGAACTGTCTGCTCCTATTAATTTTCTACAAAGAGTACTTCTGCTTCTGTTGCTCATGCTCTCCTGCTCTCTCGCTTTACTGCCCCACAACCCATTCATCTCCGCTGTTCATGCTACTGCGGTTTACTTCCCATTTTCTCCTCCCCTCTCTGGGGGGCATCTACACCCCTTTAGCCTAAAGCAGAGAAATTAGACTGCCGTGAAAAGAGTGCAAGCATATACAGTAGCTATGTTCTTTTCATGAGGAAAGGAGCGAACATGAGGAAAGGAGCGTTTATGTCGCTGGCTTTGCCTCTCTATTTCCATCCAAATTGGATGAAGCAGCACAGTGTGCAACACTGTGGTTTCCAGAAGGCTATGTAAGGAGACGTGCTGACTGTTTCACAACTTTTTCTCTTGGAAGTGGAAATGAGGTGGACTCTTACAGCGACCATGACCCGGAGCTCAGCTCCTCCGGAGCTGGATTCTCCCTGGAGAGGCACACCAAGACAGCAATTAGCATGGCATATCAAGACCACTGCAGATTCTTCACAAGGAGAGGTCCATGCTGCTGTGTGGGTACTCGCACATGAGCATGAGCACACTTGTGCGCATGCCCCTTTAGGTATGAGAGTGTATGTGAGAGATTGTGTTTTAGTGCTAATCTATCTGAATTTGGCCAATCCACTGGTGCTTGAGAATAAACTGCCTGTCCCTCCTCACTCGTATCTGACCATCGGGAGCCTCGACTGACGCTTTCTCAATTTATCCAACTCTGGGCACACTTCAGAAGTGGATGTCATTAAAAACCCAAGCACTTCTTGGACCAATGGAAAGAAACATGAGGCCAATGTTGAGATTCCTGTTAAACTTGAGAAAAGTAGCGATCAAGCTGCCATCGCTATGACAGGTATTTAACAGCCGAGCACCACTTGACGACTTCCGTCAATGCATGCACTATTGGAGCCCGGCCATTAGCGCCCTCTCCTCATCATCTCCCTTTCTTTCTTTCTTTCTCTCGGAGGTGGCTCGGCTAAGTGACTCGTTGATCAGGTGCAAACGCGATGAATATGGGGCTCACCTTAAGTCGGGGGAAAAAGCAGACGTTCATGAAGGTGTGCACATACTCCAGATCTTTGTCAATGTAGAGAGCTGCGATGAAAGCTGCAGACGGAAAAAGAAAAGCTATTAAAAGACGAAGCAGTTGATGTTTTCCCTGCTTAAACAGTTGTTATTTGTTCCTGCTAGTAGAGTAATTATAATACTAACACTACAGCACGTGACATCATGTTAATGCAAATGATTGGGAAATGTGTGGTTCCCTGCGTGTTCAATCGAACAGGAAACTGAAGGCTGCCCTGAGTTCACAGACACATCCAAATAAAATACAAAGATAAAACTGCATGTCGAGCTGAAATGAGAGAAACTGGCGGGCTAAGTGAATCGGAAAAAGATTTGAGAAATGCAAGCAGTAGATGGTGGGCATCATCTTCATCTCATGATTCTCCCTTTGTTTTCCTCTTCTATTAGCTGCCACAGCGTTTACTCATCTCCCTGACTAAGACAGAGGGACACGGCAGAGGAATAATAGGTAATATTTCAGGAGGCCAGCGCGGGCCTGCTGTAGCTGCAGGGCATGACTGCTCATATGTGGAAAAGCTGCACTCATTTCCAAGCACTGACCCTCGTCCCCTTCCTGTGTCATCATCTCTGGTCTGGCCCAAACCTTGAAGCACAATTTGAAAGGCAAATGATATGAAGCTCATGCATTAAGGTCTGCCTATTGAAAGCTGACCTGGACCTGAACGCATCAGTGCACTTTTCTTCCTTTTTCTCCATTAGTTTTTACTTTTTCTGCCCATCTGAAATGGTCTGTTCACTTTCCTCTTTGCACAATGGTCTCTGTGGGCCTAATGTGGGCTACAAGGGGTCCCCCTGCTTCTGCTTGCTTGGAGGGAGTCATGACATTCTCTGCTAATTTTAATTTGTACATGCAAATAGCCGAAACATGCGCCACACTTTCCTTCGACAGACTTTTTAGTGAGGTTTTAAAATCACAGTAAATCTTAAATAAAAGGAATCAACAGTTTGTCTCTAGCTAAATGTATTTGAATCTTATATCCATGTGCAAGCAGAGCACAGTTTCTTTATCATCTTTACTATATTTTAGAATTTTTTGTTATATGATGTCAAATAAATAGTCAGTTGAATAGTAACTACTAGCTTCTGCTGTCTGCCTTGTGGTCACTGTGCATTCTTCTTCTTTTGTTAAAATCGGTTGCAAACAGCCTGTATAAGTATTACAGCCACCTTCTGGTGATAGTACTGCGTTATTACCAGGCACAGGTAAAAAATAAGGGAAAAACATTTTTTTTTATGACAAAAAGATAATCGTGTATACTACTCGATTTCTTATTCAGGGTTTCTGCGGGTTTCAAAAGGGTAAATATAAGACTTGTTAAGACCTTTTCAAGACTAGTATGCATTAAATTTAGGACCTATTTCACATCCACACTGGAATAAAGTATGCAAAGGAGTCCCAGTTACTTGCAAAGTAATTTCATCACTTTACTGTGTGCACACAGTGTATACTGTGTACAATTATGCATATGTTTTTAATGTGCGACAGAGGCATTTAAATGATTATAGTCGAAGTAGCGTTAAATGAAGGATAATGTAAGACCTACCTAAACATATTTACGACCTCATACACTATACCTCGATGCATTTTAGACTTTTTAAGGCCTAAAACTAAGATGATCAAATTTGAGACTTTTTAAGACCTCGTGGGAACCCGGTTATTGATGAATGACTATTTGAATATTCGAAAATAATGATATATGATATGATAATAAAGCTGATTTTGATTCTAAATCTGAAGAAATTCCCCCAAGGCGTTTCTGAGATGCTGCATCATGGGACAGACAGAAAACACAAAACGATTCCTTCAGCCACAGCTATCACCAGTACAGAGGCATGAAAGAGAAAAGAAAAATACACCACTAACTACTCCTGTCATACTAAGCACATAGGGAGTATCTCCCAGTGTCTTCAGCAGAGAAGTGACAGTGTTTGACATCTAACACAAAGGGAACAAAGAAATCAATAACGGCACTTCATGCTGCCGACTTAAACAAACCGTTCTGGTGACACGTACAAGAAAAAGGTTTAGTGAGGGTCTAAAAAGGCCTATAAAGATTTTCTTTCTTCTGCACGTTAAAGAGCTGTGAACATACACTCCAACAAGTCAGCCAGAGTCTTGGTCCGCAGTGCGAGCGGCCGTTTGGTTTTGTCATTTGTGATGGCGAAGTCCTGCATGCCCAGCTCCTCCGCCACTTTGGCCTGGGTGCGGTTGTTTACCAGCGAACTGCGGAGCAGCTATGGACAAACAAAAAGAGTCACATTTTCACGACATCTCGTCAGAAATGCAGTCCCACGCTACACACAGACAGACACACACTGACATGGAAATACACAGAAGTACAGAAAAAAAACAACATCAAAATAAACTCTGCATGGAATAATTCATCAAAGACAGAAATGGTAATGCAGAGTAAATGTTTCAGAGAGATGCTGCACGTCGCTCTGTTAAATATTACATTGTGACTTGGAGCTTTTGCAGATGACAACATGTTCGACTGGGTAAGGTACATTTACGTCTGTAAAAGGAAAAACAAAAACATGTTAAATTTAGCTACAAGATGTGGAAAAAGAGCAAACAGAATGCAATGAGTGTGACTGAATCTGTCTTGCTGTGATGTGTCCTCCTTAACAGAAACACACACACAATCACACAAAAACACACTGGTTGAATGAGCACTTTTTTACCCCATTTTGAAATCCATTTCAGATGGACCTCTGCTTGACTCACAGGCATAGATATTTGCTGGAGCTTTCAGTCTCCCAACAAAAAAGGTCGCTGGAAGCTTTTAAAGAAATGACATCACAGCTTCCATCTATAAGGAATATCCACAAATAAATATCTGACTGCAAAGATTTCTTCTGCAGTTTTCAGACGAGCACAATCCCTCTGGCCTCCAGCGCTCGGTCTTCTGAAGAGAAGCGCTGATGCACGATTGAAAAAAAAAAAAGGGAAATGTAATACCATCTGATGCTGTCAAAAAATTGATTACAAGGTGTGCAAGTTCACACACACACACGCAACTTTTATTTTTTCCTGACACTTGACAGCTTTGGCAAAAAAATGTGCCGACAAAGAATGTGTTACTGAAAACCACTGAACAGCTCCGTCTCATGACAATACCCATCACAAGGAGTACAGTAAACATACAAGGCACAGCCTGCGGTGAGGAGAGGAAGGGAGTTATTTTGTTGAAACAAGCAAAAGAGGAAGAGGGTGAATACCTGGCTGGCACTTGATTCAAAGATTGAGGGGAAGGAAGGAAGGAAAACTCGTGTAACTCGTGTAAAGAAGCGGGGGAACAGCGGACAACATCAGAGGTGCATAAAGAATAAAGTAAATAAACACACACGAGTGCAAAGACGCAGATGCAGTAAAAGCCTGTGAGCAGTGGAAGAGTCTGATTTGATCTTACTGTTAAATGTCCTTCATGGTGGTCAGGGAAGTGGATGAAGAGATACTCTGTGGCCACCAGCTGCATGATAGAGTCTCCCAGGAACTCCATCCTCTGGTTGTGGCCCCTGGACAAGAGGAAGCAAGGACGGATGAAAAGAGGCAAATCGGGGGAAAAAGGGTGAGAGAATAAAAAAAAAGAAAGAGAGAGGTTACAAAATGATATGTGGGAAATGAAATGGGTGAGGTGGGACGGGGGGAGACAGGGAGGGTTTCACACGAGGTTATTCAACTACACATCAGCGTGAACGGTGTGCTCTCTCGACAAATCTACCAAGCTTGTAGTATTTTAACAGAGACGGTGAAATCGGCTGATGTACATCTCATGGGTGGCCTCTGGGAACAGCTGCGCTGACAGGCTGTGTGACGACTCCGAGGCTGCCTGAAGTAGCAGCACCTTCTGAGGAAAAACGCCAGGCTTTGATTGCAATTCAAAAGGAAAAATATGGAAGAAAAATACATGCTTTAAAAAAAACAAAAAAAAAACTCTGCTAACACCTGCAAGAGTGCCTGTCTAAACCCCTTAGCCCATAAAATCAGCAAGCGTTGCTCACAGGTTTAAAGAGCAACTTCTAAAAATGTATAGAAAACTGTGATACCATGCATCAGCTTCCTGCATTAATTAAACGGAATTATAAATTAGCATTGCAGATGTGGGCTGGTGCTGTGCCAGGCAGGCAGGAAGTGTTGGGGGGGGGCACACACAAGCAGGGAGGTACATCCAGCAGCAGAGCACATATCCATCTATAGAACTATCCATCTATGAACTCCTCGCAGGAGGGGGAAAATGTGAAGATGAGAGAAAGATGCAGACGCGGAAGACGTGGAAGACGAGGAGGAATCTGACATCAAAGCGAGAAAAAAGGTCAAAGTTTATGGTCCGATTTCTGGTACCTCTGCCTTTTATGGGCCGCAGGGCATCTGAGCCGGAAGAGATCTGGTTTTATGACTCAAACAGCAGCTAGAGCATCTTCAGCAGGGCTGTGATGCTCAGTTATTTCAAAATTTTCATTATTTTTCTCAGTTGACTAATCTCAGTTCACTTATGGTCAAAAGTATTATCAATCACTCTTCTTTCAATCAATTCATTTATTATTTATGCTGTCATTTTTAGATTTTGAGCAATCATTCAGAAATGTTATTTGATCATGCAAAACTTCTAAACCAAGAAAAAAAAAAGTGATGAAGGAGTCTGCGAAGAACAAAGTGGTTCTGAGGAGGAACCCCTCCCCTCACCACCACCACCTTTTCCACTTATAGAAGACTCTTGCTTCCATCATCACTTCTCTTCGCCCACGTTGTTGTATAAGAAGGAAGAAGAGGAGGGAGAGATGAATAAATTCTCGTCACTTAAACCTCAACAACAGCACTTTTAGAAGTGTGTGAAATCGACAGAGCTCAATATTTCAGAGGTGGAGATATTTTAATTGGGTAAAAGTATGTATAATCAGGAAAATGTGCTTAAAACGGTAGCATAAAAATGTCCCCTGTGACTATTATGCTATTTTATATATGATGACATTCTTATTACTCATGCATTAATGTAAAAACGTGATCAACAAAAAAAAAGTATTGACCAGTCGTTTAGGCACTAGAAAATGCCGTTTTATATGATGGGAAGGACTGGCTGGTCACCCAGATCCCATTTGAATAATGGAATGGTTAATGTAAGAAAGTCAAGTAAAGGATGTTGAAATAGAAACCCAAAGAAACCAGAACAGTTAACTTCAGGACATGACAGAACTTGAAAAGCTCTTTTTGCATTTCGCTGTCTTTAAGGTCCAGATCTGAGCATCATTAGGAGGAAAGGGACGCTGCCTGACGCAATGATCCCACATTAAAAATAATCACAGAGCTCCTTAATTAAAAGGCTCTGCCACAACAAACGAGAGCAAGAAGAGCGGAGGGAGACGGTGGCCTATGGGAGCCTGAGAGAACTGCGTGTTCATCCTGAACTTCAGCTCGGTGCATGTGAGGATGCCGGGGAGCATTTGTTGGGAGGACACAGATTGAGAAAGTATAGCATGAACTTTTTTTTTTTTCGTGCAATAGCATGCAGAGCGAGAGAGAGAGAGGGAACAGTTGAGATGAAAGGCAAAAAGATAAGTGATAGAAGAGGTGGGGGGGGGGAAGGAGAGATAGAGCGGGGTCGTTGCTGTGCGAAGCGTCACAAAGAGCCGTCTCTTATTCGCCTCAACAGCAGAGGCACAATGCTGCAGTAAGGTGGGGGAAATTGAAGTAAAGTGTGGAGCCGAGGTCTTTATTCTCCTTTGACTTTGATCTAAAATACCTTTAACGGCTCCCCTGAAGAGGCGGCGACAGGATGCCCACTCAGAAAGTGGGGAGCACTCCATTTTTTTTAAGGCCATTTTTCCTCTCCGTTTTTAAGGGAACTAACGTTCTTGTTTCAAAATGTGCACGGTTGTAGAAGGTGCAACTGCAGCTACTTTCTACTAAGTGTTGTTCCGGGGCTAGTGGAGCTTTAGAAATAAACTGACAATAGAAGAAAAAAAAATGTTGGCAACATGAGACATAAGAGTACATTTTACAACATCGAGAGATCAATGAAAGAATCACATCTTCAAGCTGTCCTATATCAATTAAGACCGATTAGGTCCAGAAGATCCATATTAAGTCAAAATGCTACTTCAATGTATTGTAATCTCAAAGTCTTCACTAGAAGCATTAAACAAAAATTGAATAAAGTGTATTTTCGCTGCAGTGGACAAATATCGTCTTTTCTTTGAATTTAATCTTAACAGACAAGCTATTTAATGGACCTAATCTTAAAAGTCATACATATAACTTCAATATTTTCATGTAAAATGTCATTGTGTTGGTCTACCTTATCCTGAAAAGTATCTCCAGAAAAAAAATCTTTAAATAAGTAAAAGCGTAATTGAAAAAAATATATCCATTAGAAATGCCTAACGCAAAGTCAATAGCTTGAAGAAATGGTCAACATGAAGTATAATTTTCCTCTAGGGCTGTGACAATAACCGCAATCCCACTGTCATGTTGTGCCTACCGCAGGGTTGACCTCATTACCATCACAACTGCAATTATTTTGTGCGCCTTTCTTGTTCTGCTGGTGAAAACTACAGTAATGCATGTGGTGTGTTACATGTGGAGCAGGACGTTGTGTCAGTTTAGCCTGCAACGACAGCTCACTTACAGTATGTCTCACTGTCACTGAGTGTAGCCACCTTACTTTATAAGCAGCCCCTTTGGGAACGACAATATCCGGCTGAAGGGTGCCAGTCGGGAAGCTGGCATCCTTGGGGGGGCTCCCTCCCCCTCCCCCGCCATGCTCTGAAGGGCCCCGAGGCCAAACTCATAACAAAATACAAAACAATCATGTCCATAGAATAAAAAGACAAAACACATGCTTGTTGTGTAGGTGGTGAAAGAGGTCGGTGGTGTTTAAGTGGTGGTGTTCAGTGTTTTCCACTGTGAAGGGGACACTTAGTGTTTACTCACAAACTAATTTAATCTGCTACGTTCTATTTTCTTCACTCACTCACTCACTCACTCACACACACACTCACACACACTCACTCTCACTCTCACTCTCACACTCACACTCACACTCACACACACACTCACACACACTTGTTTTATCAAGTTGACCAAGAAAACTCAACTCCATTGATTATTGAGGAGATGAGGATAGACCACGCCTCCTATCAAACCTGTTCAGAAGGACAAGGGTAACCTTATATGGCCATTGGCAAGTACACAAAAAAATCATGTTTTTGAAATATAAAAACTGCACAATTAACTTTCATTTTGAAAAAAAACTGGACTTGATGGGAGATGGATTCTTTTTCACTAACAGTGAAATTCTTCCGCTGTGAGAGGAGATAGGAAGCCCGGCGCCTGGGGGCCCCTGCTCTCCATTTCTACTGTCTGATGGTAGCCTCCAGTGCCTCCCCCGCTCGCACCAGGGTCAACTCCCATACTCCGCTCCTGTGCCGTCTTCATCTAGGTCAGTCTGTCCTTCATTTCTGTATAAAGCGGTAGGCCAAAGGCCAACGTGGGTCCTGTCTCCTCATCTGCCGTCTACCTTATTGTCTGACCTTCCTTTGCGTTATCTGACCTCGTTCTTCACTCTATAACGGCAGCATGACCTACTTTGGTATAACCTTTGGTCCTTATGGGCAGCCGTTCCTCACTTCCAGCTTTCTAGTCAGTCGATTCTATTTAGGTCAACCTGCCTTTGGCAACTCATGAGCTAATAAACATAAATTACCCTGAAATTATATGATTTATTTCCTTTTTGCGCGTGAAAAAAAAAATTATGTGAAATAAAAATAAAATGCATGAGATTAATCTTCCACCATTGATGGCACCAAGTTACAGAATAACATTGTATCAACCTTGAGTTGGAGAGTCCTCAAAATAAAGCTCAGTGGGAGACAAACCTATGGACCCCTAATCAACTTCACTGACCATGAGTGGAGAGAGGTTTGACATTTAGGTGATGGATTAGAAGTTACACAAGCAGTGTACTGTATATGTGTGTACGTGATACACACACACACACATGTCCACAGAGACACACTCAAACACACACAGTAATGTCCTTGTGGCAAACCTAGGCAAGCAATTACAGAGTGCAGCCTGCCAATAAGATATCAAGAGGTGTGCTGCCAAGGCTAATTTGTTTTAGCTGTCAAACTCACAATTGTGTTAGGTTGTAAAGCAAAGCAGTGAGATAAGCTTCAATTGCAAAAAAGCCCTCTCATACTCAGAATGTCGGAGCGAACGGTCTCATTAGTTAATAAATTTTCAAATGAAAACAGCAATCTTCTCACACTTGCATTCAATCAATGAACAGAAGTAACACTGTATCTTCACAATGACGAGCATTACAAACATACCAAGCTCTCTCTCTCGCTCTCCGATCAAATCTAAGTCATCTCTGGAGACGTTTGTAACTTAACTGACTATTGAATGAATATAACAGCAGACGATGAGAGGGGAAAAACAAACTCTTACAAGTTCAGGTTGTAAATCAAGGCGGCATCACTGAATATCAAAAAAGTAAAGCAACACAAATGAATCTCTCTCCAAACAGAACACACTGAAATATTAGACGTATATGTGGACAAAATCAAGACAATCCAAGATTAGATAAGAGTTATGGCTGCAATGAATGAAAAAAAAAAGAGACTTGGACAACTCAGTGAATCAAAACCGCATTTCCCATGAGGCAGTGGGGGTTATGGCCTCACCAGTGCAGGCAGTCTATAGATCCCACTGGATTAGACACTATAGGCCAAAATAAGAGTGAAAGAGGCTATCTCTGAGGTACTATGAACATGACATCAGCTGTTATATAAAGGTAGTCTTAGTGACTACCAGAAGATGTATAAGCTGCAGGGGGGAAACATAATGAGTACGTGGGAGGAAGATGCGGCTGCATTGACAACAGCAACAGCAATTTAAAATGCAGGACGTATGATGAAACTCCCAGCATCTCAAATCGTATTGTATTATTATAATACATCATGCCTCATCACCTCTGAGGGAAACAACAGACAAAGTCTGGCTAGTTCCGCAGCATCCCTGCAAATTACATCTGGCCGACTAGCGCCTCACTTTGCATTTTAATTGGTTGTAACTCCATTATCAACAAACAAATGCTGACCGCACTTACAGGGTGAGGTGGTTAAAGCCGACAGTCCTCAAGGTGAAGGCTCTGGCCAAAAGGCGCACATGTGTGAACAAAACTCCGATAGCGTCCTCGAAGCTGGTCAGTTTCTGGAGGACCGGAGACGTCTCGATCAGCTGCCTGTCCGTCTGGGGCTCCTGGACCTGGACAAGGAAAGAATAAAAGGAGGAAAAGGTGAGTTTGTTCAAAAAAAAAAAAATGTGGGCCCAGTTTTCAGAGAGCAAAGGTATCTGACTAGGCCATAGTCAAAATTCGTAAAACTAATTGAAGTTGTTCTTTTTGATGCCAAAAAAAACGAGCAACCCCTACATTGAGCAATATGGAGTTATTTACTTTACTTGCTTCTCCATGCAGGTACGAATGATATGAAAGTGCTGCCTGCTTCTTCGTCTCCCTCGTCTTTGTGTTACTGGCAGATTGCACAGTTAAATGGGTATATATACTGTACATAGAAAGTTTTGGCCTGGACTATATTATGCATCCCTAATACAATTATACAGCATTCTCAACAACATTCTACTTCCAACTTTGTGGCAACAGCTTGGCAAAGGCCCGTTCTGGATTCAACATGCCAATGTAAGGGGTTTAAAGAACTTGACTGGACTCCACAGAGCCCTGACCTCAACCGCAGATAACCCAACCCCTTAGGGATGAACTAGAAGCCTGACTCCAAGCCAGACCAAATCACCAAACAACATCTTGCTAATGTCTCGCAAATATTCTGGTGTTTTAATGGGAGCAAATTCTTGCAAGCAGGTTCCATTCATGCCGAGGATTTTGAGAATGAAATGTTCGGCTGTTACATGTGGATGTAGTCTTCAGGTTCACTTGGTTCATTTGTCTTGGAATAAATCTAAACCATCTTGTCTGTGTCACATGCCCTTTATATTTTATTTTATTTAATGATTTGTTTGGTTTTCCCATACTTGAATGCATGTGTTTTTGTTTTTGTCTGAATATTTGTGCAAGCATGTGATATGAGCTAATCTAAGACAGAATGAATGCAAATCAAAAGGGACAATAAGCGGTGAAGGACAGCATCTCATATCTCAAAATAGCAAATATGTGCACAGTTACAACCAGCATGACTGCCTCAAGGATCCTTGATTCAGACACATAAAACTCTCTCTTGTTCAATGAAGCCGTTCTGCATTAGAGTGTCAAATTCCTTAAATGATATGAACCTCCTCAGCATGTGCTGCTCGAGGGCCTGTTTAGAGTGTGTGTTTTTCCTCTGCCTCAAAACAAACTCGGATGATGTGCAGCAGATGGAGTATCGTCGTCATTAGGTTTTAAGTCAAACAACTCGCTTTCTCTCTCTCTCTGAATCTGGTGATTTCAAATGGTCAATTAATGGTGTTGACTCAGTCATACTTTAAGCTGAGCTACATCAGAGACTCCTGGCTTTATGACTTTGATAAGTCTTGAAAGAAGAGATGTTTCGATGAGGAAATTGCTGTAGCTAAATTAGCTTTAGGCCTCGATGAGGTCAGAGGGAGGAAAAACAAGCGGCTCGTTTGGCTGCAGCATTCTGTGCCCATTAGAAGAAGAAATGATATGCTGGGAAAATATGTGCATGCATGTTTGTGGAATTTCCTTATTGGTGCATTAATTAGGCTGCTTGAAAGATCTAATTGGTCTCTGCGTGGTACAACTCCAGGTTTGACCAAGACATCTACTTCACCTCAATTTAATGTGGACATTCAAAGGGAACTAAAGCACATTCTGTTGACCTTTTTAGCTTGCTCTATTTATCTATAAAGTATATAAGTACCCCACTGCAAAAAAAAAAAAAATATTCCGTTCTCTTCTGAGAAAGATGGGCAATTCATTTTCCAGCATCGTTTCTTGTTTTCATGAGAAATGACAAGTAAACAAGCCTCGTCAGAGTCTCCCATGTCAAGCCATTGCATAGAGCATAGATGTATTTTTAAATTTAGCGTTTTAATTGGAGCGCCGCCAGTAAAGTCATGTCTCCATCTTTCAATATGTCGTAAGAAACATTTTATTTCAGCATCTTTTCTTCTGTTAATTAACGAAAAGGCGTATACATGTCATGCATCAGGACGAACGGCATCTGATGAGTTCAGCACTCATAGGCGCTAGCTATCCTTCAGGGGGAATGGCTAGCAGCAAGGCATCAAATGAAGTGAAGAGAGGGAGGGAAAAAAATAAAATAAAAAATCAACAGCATTTATGAAGGAAAAAAAAATAAAAACACATTTGAAATGGCTTCAAAGCATCATTTTCAGAGGCAGGAAGCAGAATCAGAGCCAAAGTTCTTCTGAGGCCCAAAAAGCTTGACACTGTATCTCCGCAATAAACTAAAAGGACAAATGTAAAAACCGTGACCCAACGTAAGTGACGTTCTGGTAAATCATTCTAGAGAGATGGGGGTAATGACGCGCTGGTGCAAATCGAGCAAACACGAAGAAGATGAAGATGTGGCTCAAAGCATTCCACAGTGCTCTGTAGGGCACGTCGGTGGCAAGGCCAATGATTCCGTCTATGCACAATTACCAACGACATTGTGATCTGCCACTCAGATCTTATTAAGCTTCAGCTCAGTGGAGTGGGGGGTGACACCTTGTTAGTGGGGGGGTGACACTTCTCAGCAACAATTTTTGCAATAAAGTTCTCATCTCCATTAATCTAATAAATAATGAGAGGTACCATTTTTCCCCCTGTTGTGTGAACCTGGTTAGATAATATCATCTCAATGCAAAAGGTCTGAATGCTATCAGGCTATCAAGAAGTTGGCACAATTTTAACAGGCGTACCCCAACAGGCAGGGGGGGACCATCCAAAGGTAACCTCAGCCATGCAACGTGTGGTAATGAGGTAACAGCTCTGTAGCAGCTATATTGACTAATCATTCTGCACACACTGTGTAGGTTCCCCTCGCGCCACAGAGCGGTTGCAGAGCTGACCCCAGGGCTCCACCCTCACCACGCTGCTTGCCACTGGGGTCTCTGCTGCGCAACCCACCAGGAAACCGGGCTGCTGCATACAATGGGTTTATTCTTAGCGCTGACAAGCTCAACTTAAACATCAAGGTGCTCTGTGGATCTTCATCATTTGGGGATGAAAGATACAAAGGTGAGATGGCAAAGAAAACAAACATATATATATATATATATATATACACACACACACACAGTATATATATTTATGAGAGACACAATGTTATTTTGGGCAAAACATGGATATGCAAAAATGTACATATGAAGATGTGGCAACAGTCTGCACACGCAGGGAGATGAAGGGAATAAATTGCTTAAAGACGAGTCTCGGCAAACACACAAAGAAACACTTTCTCCACACAAACACATCAGAGAGAAGGATGCCTGACGGTCCCTGAAGGCCTCGTGTGATTCGGGACTGTAATCCTGTTATGGCATCTTTGATCTCTTCTTCCAAAATCCTAATTTCAAACAAACACTGTTGACATGTTCAATGTTTCTGGGCAGATTGTGCAAAAGCAAAGAACGGCAGAACAGAAAGAGAGAGTGAGAGGGAGCAAAGAGACCGAGTGAGTGCAATGGCATGATGAAGGAGAAGAGGGAGAACGGTGTGGCAGAGAAAGAGGAGAGAAAGGAGCGATGGCGAGGAGGAAGGGAGACTGAGCTAATGAAAAAGCGGATTAGGGTCTCGACCAAACTGGAGTGCAGCGATACACAAGAGCAGAACAATGGAGACTAGTGGAAGGCGACTGGGGGCCTTGTGACAGCTATAAAGGAACTCAGTGAGCCTCAGGCAAAATAACAGCTTGCACACCTCTGTTAGCAACACACACACACACACAGACACAGACACAGACACGTGCGCACACACACACAGACACGTGCACGCACACACACAGACACGTGCACACACACACACACACGTACACGCACACGCACACACACACACACACACGCACACAGAGAGGAAAAAAACATACGTTCAGGCAGAAAAACTTCAAAGATGGGAGAACGCTTTTGTGTCTTGGGGGTGAGGTGAGTTTTAATGAGAGATACCATGCCAAAATAAACATCAATAATAAAACATATCTCAACCAACCTGCAGGGGGTGTGGTGGGTAGTTGAGCCAGACCTCCCGTAGGTTCTGCAAAGACAGAGGGGGGGGGGAGAGAGAGGTGAGCAGTCAGAGGAAAGAGACATGACAGTGTGAGGGACATCTATGCAAAAACAAACATGGTAATAAATTAAAAATCTGTTAAATATATTTAAAAATTTAAAATTTTTGGTCATTCACAGCATTCTCCTTCCCAACTGAGGAAGATGGGGACTTATTTGAAAACATTTAACAAGCGGTAAAAGCTACGTCCCCAGGAGCCCCAAGAACCATAAAATAATGTAAATAAACTACATACATTATTTACATCCTTTAAATTGACATCTTCACAGTAGCCTCTAAGCTAAAAGCATCAGTGCATACACCCTCTGAGGTGGAGCACGAGCTCGAGTGCATGTGCATATGCCACCAGAGGAGATGAACGATCTCAAAAAAACAAAAATATAACGTCAGATCTGACAGAGGCAGCAGAACTCTCTCTGTTGAGTGTGACTCAAGTACCAGGTAAACACCGAGGTATGTCTGCATCACCGAGGAGGCTTCTGGAGACTTGGAGACAGTTCTATTAAGTCATATTTAGTTTCGATTATATTTTTACATTCTAAATTCCATTTTATTCCCCATATTCTTCATTTGTTTAGGAGAATTTTGCAACACTGTTTTGCTGTGAAGGTACAGAATTGCATTGTGGGACAAGACAAGTGTTTCCATCGAATAATTTGTACTACGAGGTGGTCTTCTAAGTATTGGTTTCGTCTGATAAATTTTAATCATTATTGCTCATTTTATGTGGTGTAACGGTACAACTGAAAAGGTTCACTTCTTATTCTGCTGGGTAGCAAACCTTCAAACTGACAGTTGTTGTAATTTTAGCCTGCACATAACACATAAACTGAAAAGCTTAGTTTAAGGGAGGTAGTTAACAATCAGCATAGCTCCCTTGGACCCATTTAACTTTTTTTTCATCCTGGTTACACATGTTCATTAAAGGAGCATACATACATTGTTTGGACAGTTGGGGGAGGGTGAAACAAGCTGTAAAACACAAAATTGACATATTAACACCTTATAGTTGGAAATTGTCAGGAAAGAATTGCCCGTTCAGCTTTAGCATTCATTTAGATTCTGGCTTGTCGAAACACAGAGGAATATACAGTATATATTCAATATTAGTGCTGTTTTGCTTTCTGCCAATTCCTAGAGGAAACATCCTGTTTTTGTTTTTTTTTTGCAGCCAAGTATTCCTCTACATTCAGGAGCTACTTGCCAACTTGGTCCCTCTGCTTTTTTTGTTGCTGAGCAGGTCGTGTAAAGTAGGTTTATCAGAGCTCTTTTTGCTGCCTGCTGTTAAAGAGAGCAGTGACCGTTACAAAAGAAGAAAAAGATTTTCCATTGTAAAAAGTACAAAATAAAAAGGCTGAAAGATGCTAGAATGCTTTGGGGAGAGGACGGCAACTTAAGAGTCAGGTCATAATTCAGTGTGGGTTCATTATTCTGTGCGAAAGCCTTCTCACATTTACTCATTGGTTGGATTGTTAATCTAAAAATATTGACAAGTGCAGCTTTAAAAAGTCAGACAGGACATGTGACATGTGACCTGCAGTGAACCAAAAACAAATTATATATATATCTATATATATAGATATATATATACAGTACAAATCAATAGTTTGGACACAGTTACCCATCCACTTGAATGGGAAACTGTGTCCAAATTTTTGACTGGTAGTGTATAATCTATATATCTATATATATATATCTATATATATATATATATATCCCAGGCACGCATTTCGAAGACCAAGTGCCTTCAGGTGCTATCAGCAGCCCCAACAGGGGGCGGTGAAAGCAGCAAATGGGTCAGCATCTCATTTTCAGACCGAGAGGTCTGTATATCGACCACCCACCGGGGGGAGAGAGAGGGGTCGGGGGGGATGAGGGGAATGCAAGGCGTGTTGCGGTTTGAGTGTTTGGTGGGATTTGGCTTTGAGAGGTGTGCTGTCTCTGGAGACACACATTGACAGTCCTGGACTCCTCGTGCTGCCCCCCCCTGCGCCTGTGGGGAGAAATACGTGCCAGATCAACATGTCTCCACAACCCTGCTCTGAACTAACCAGACAAGACTGAAAAGGCAGTGAGAGAGAGAGAGAGAGAGAGAGAGAGAGAGAGAGAGAGAGGGGCTGAGAGAGAGAGAGAGAGAGAGAGAGAGAGGGGCTCCAAAATAGTAAAGCACAGAGAGAGGGAGTATAAAGCTGTGGCTCAAAGTTGTTGCCAGGGACAACGCCAGTCGGAAGCAGTTTTGGGCCTGGGGTATAATGTTGGGTGAGTCACAGCTGTGATAGAGATATGGCAAGCGCCTTTAAAGTACTACCACTCAGATGTTTAAAAGGTTCAAAACGATAAACCTTTCAAATGTGGCTCTAGCCTTATAGGAGAAGGTTATGGTCAGCGGCATCAAATGGGTGCCTCGTGTTCTCGACCCATCCAGATGGCACACATCACCTTGACAGCCGATGAAAAATTCATGAAAGTGGTCAATACGTATAACTAAATGCCTCCTTTTGTTTGCTTGTCTCTTCGCCTGAGACTGGGGTTAAAAGCACTAAGTACATAGCGGGGCATCAAGTCAACACGGAGCCTGGTTGTAAATGCAACATAAGGTCCTGACTGTGGAGGATGGCGTCGCTTAAAGGACAGTCAATGGCAGTGGCGGTTAGATCACTCGCTTTCGATGGAAGTGATTTTGCAGCCGCACATTTTGCCGTAAAAATACACATTAAAAGTATTGCATCTAAAACGCAGGACATGCGGGCATACCGGCATGCAAAGAGGAAGACAAGATAGAGATGAGGAAAACACCAAAAAGTGGGGGAAAAAAGAAAAAGTGAGAGGACGTTAAGTGCAGACAAGTTGCTTCTGCTTGTGATCAAGGCTCATGATTAAAATCTGTCCACAGGGCGGGCACGATTCGCCCACATGCTGCATATAAACCCGAACAGCTAATGTTTCAATTACAGCCGTTGCAAAGACAAGGCAGACAATGATTAAGCCAGCATCGAGTGGGGATTTAAGAATAACAACAGGCTCCCTTCTCCCTTCTTCTCTCCCTCTCTCAGCACTAGGAAGGTATAATTACTGGGGGCACAAATCATCATGTGCAGCTGAATCATAGCCATTTGGAGGATGAAGCTCTTGTGCTACAAACAGGGGGAGAAAAAAAAGAAAAGAAAAGAAAAACATATGCAAACATGTTTGTTTGAATGTCAATGGCCTTCCCATAATGAGAGCTGAAATTAGAAGCAAAATGAAAAGCAACTGAAACTGCCTGATCTTTTAAGGTGGGCTTCAATCAGGGCTGCTGTAACCCATGTGGGAGACGAGATGCAGGCTCGGGCTCGCACATACTTAGAGCTCACAAGCCAACCGTGAATAGGCAACAACACTACACCCTCACACACACACTCTCTACCCCCCACACACCCATGGGATTGTTGGCCATCCATGATTGGGACATAATGGCGCTCTTCTCCAGCTCCAATGCTTCTTGACAAATTGCTCTCTCGCTACAGGCTGCCAATCAATCCATCAAACGTAGTAGTGCAGCAGAGGAAATCGATAAGAGATAGAGTTGCTGATCAATACGGACATAAAAGCAGCTCCCGAGTCCAAAACGTAGGATTCTATCAGTGAATGGTCAAGGTGATCTTTCAATACAGGAAAACTTTTGTCAACCCTTTGGTGAAGTCTATCATGCAATTTCTGGCTAAGGTGAAGAGCACAACTTTCACAATTTCTGCGAGTGTGGGCAGGAAAATGTGTGTGATTGAAAACTGGCCTGTGAATGTGAACATTCATTCATTCAAAGAGCTATTACCAAACCAAGGACACAGTGGAGAAGACGTACACCTCTCTCAGTCCACAACACTGGAAATGTTTAGTTGTAGCGTACAAATAGTGCAGATATCAACAGAGGGGGTCATGGTGAAGGGGGTAAACAGAGGCTGAGTGAAAACAGATGTGGACTATTCTTTTGTGGCCGATATGAAGAAAAAAAAATAGAGTGATGCATGTCAAGTGGATGCACGTTTAAAAAGGAAGACAAATGAGTCATCTGTGCTTTATATCCAGAGAGAACTAGATTGGTTCCACCAAACAGAGACAGAGGTTACTGTCGCTGCAAAGGGGGGGGGGGTACTATCTTGGGCGAGTGGAGTTGAGTAGAACCGGTACTACGCAGTGGAAATGCAGCTTTAGTATGGAGGGATAGCATAGCACACTCTACTGGTGTATCAAGAGACCCTGATAATATCAGAGGCAATCATGATTATCAATATTTTGTTTGGTTTTTTTGCAAAACCATTCTATTCAGAATACATAAAAGCACTGTTAAGATTATAAAAGCAGGGAGAACAGGGTTGAAAGATTATGCCGTCTCTGCATGAGGCAGTCGAAAGCAAGCTGCTCTAAAATCCTTCTTTGGCGGTGCACCAAGTCAGGGAGGCTAGAAGAAGGCTGCCACGCCACACAGCCAAAAATGACCATCCCAGTGCCGTAGTGACCGTCTCAGCTGTCAGAACTAAGTTTGTTGCGTTTGACATTTACGTGCTTATGCATGTGTGGTGGGGTTAATAAAAGCAGATTAGCTCAGGGCAGCTATAGAGAGATCATCATTATAGTGATTGCTCCTTAAAAAGAGCCCCCCCAGGACTGCACAGTCACATCAGGAACTTTTCCAAGCAATATTGCACTGCTGCTGAGTCCAGGTTGGGAGCAATGGAGCAGCTCCCCCCGAAGAAGTCGCTTCCCTGCCTCTCTGCGGATGCTTTAATAACCTCCACAGTAATGTCATTACCAAATTAGCAACTATTGTTTCCTCTGGGCGTCTGTGTGCAACGAAGCTACATTCCATCCTCTGCAAGAGCCCTGTTGTTTGGCTGCCAGCACCGCGGCAAAGGTGATGTGTTGATAGAAAAACAAGTGGATGGAAATAACTGTTGTGTTCCAGCCATGAATGCCATACCAATTAGGGAATAACAGAGAGAAAGGGAGAGGCAAGAAACCAGGGCCAATGTTTGTCTGAGGTCTTGAGGTAGAAATTATGTGCATGCTTTGTTTAAGGTAGTCACTTCTGCATTCTACCGCCGGAGATTTGGAGCTTTTGTGTTGACTTGTCATAAGAGGACTGGAGCGAAACATCTGTGGCGGTAATGATATCTTGGGGTGTTAAGAGAGGGGGAAAAAAAGATGGAAAGGGAAAATGTAGAAAACAATAGGGAGCAAAAAGAGAGAGACACCAGGCAGCATCCTGTTATAGACAGAAAAAAAAGAGGGCATGGGACTGATAACCCATGTGTGAAAAGAATACTGCACTGACAAACGGGGGGGGGGCAAAACCGTCAGGGTTGATGATAAAAAAAAAGTAGATGGAATAGTTTTGTAATGTTCAGTGTGAGGAAGTAAACTAGAATTGCAGAAGGATTCAAGTGATGGTGCAAACGACAGAAACTGCACTCTCCCTCGGTCTGTCCATCTCTGTGGTCGGCTCCTACAGAGAGATCTGCACCCCACCCTCATCATACCACCCGGCTGGTGTTTGTCCATCTGCCTCCTCTCGGCTTTGTATGACAGAGCAGCCATCAGGAGGATTCAGCGGGGGGGGAAACACTATTTCAATCCTTAGTCCCTCAAAAGTTTCAAACCAAAACTGAACATCACTCCACTTTGGTTTACACAGCTTCTTTTTGGGGAATCTTTGTCACATACAACCTCATCAATATGCTCCCTCAGCATCCACAGTTGATCTTTATTAGGTGTGTAGTCTGAACTTTGCAGTACGGTTCAGCATACTGGTTGCACTCCTTTTTTTTTCTGCAGGGGTTTTAACCAATAACGAGCATCTTTCCCAGTTTTTTTGCTTCAATGATTTAGTCTTGAAGTCTCTGATCAGGTGTCTCAATTTTTGATCAAACTAGTTTGATGGATTGCAGCGTGAATCCTGAATTGTGTGGGAGTCACTGACTCAGTCTCAGATAAACACCCTCAGAAGCCAAGACTGCTGCTACATGCTAGACCTGCTGCAAGTTATTTTATTGTTTCGTAACATTTTGGCCAAAATAAATGCAAATACTGACTCATTCATCAATTATTCATGCATACTCACACACATATAAACACACATAAACAGACAGACACGCTCACAAACAATAGCAGGTTTCCTGCTCTAAACTGGCAGACTGACTGTTCTACACCTCCAGTTCATCTTGCAAAATATGCAAACCAAGCTACGTCGTCATCCAGCCTTATTGTTTAATCTTTGTGCATATCGGCGTACACAAAAATAAGCAACTAGTCAAAAGGACTTCAGTGTAAAGCAGAGCATTGTGAGATCTCAGCGTCTGGGACTGGTAATTTGCCAAAACATGCAGTGTGTGGCTTTGAAGGAATAAGAGAGATCAGATTGGTTGTTGAAATGTTGAATTATGTCTCCCACAGATCAAAAAAAAGAAGGAAATTCTTGCCTAGCTTCTCCATCTCAATAACTGATGTGCGCACACTCATAAGCATCCACAAAAAGGAGACACACATTCATGCAAAATACGCATCCTGTACATAAAACTGCAGACAGACAAAGGCAGAAACCAAATAAGAGCAGAGTAATAAAGGTTGCTGGCTACCTCGCCGTTGAAAAGCAGTCTGCCAAAGAGCTGCCGGGACTCCTCCAAGCCTCCTTCCAAGTACACAGCACCTGGAAAAAAGAGAATGAATAAAATCAATAAAATGCATTTAAATCAGCAATTATAGCATTATATGGAAATACTATCTATAACATGTGAAACCAGCAGCCACCCCTACGATGTAAAGTCACTTTGAAAAGCATGACATTCTACCAATTTTTCTAAAAATTCTGAGGCAATTTCAGACTTCTCTCCTAACGGATAACTTAAAATTAACTCAACTCCGCAACGAGTTATAATCGCTTTATTAAAAAACTAGTGCATTTTTATTGCTTTTTTTTTTTTTTGGCAGAGAAATGACCTGAGGGTTTCTCCTCAGATCCACCTCCTCCTCGTCAGAGCGCAAAGAGGAGAGGAAGAGGAGAGGAAGGGACGGCTGCATCGCCACACAACTGAAATAGATCTGGTCAAGGTCACATAAACATCAATTCAACATCTCTGAATTCAGTGTGGCAGGCTGAGCGTGTGTGCCACGCTTGGGTATGAATAGGCCCGGGGAAAAAAACATGTACAATCTGACATACAGACTTCATGCTCAAACATTCATTCATTCACGGACACTGTGGGCAACATGTCTTTGTCATCCGCCCACATGCTCACTGACACGGGGACAACTTATTTGTGCTGTTGTCCATGCAAAACAACACTGAGTCTATCTTGAATTGTGAGGGTAAATAAAAAATAAATAAAAAAAACATTTTATAGAGCGCGCACACACACACACACACACACACACACACACACACACACACACACACACACACACACACACACACACACACACACACACACACACACACACACACACACACACACACACACACACACACACACACACACACACACAAACAAAAGGGACAAAGAAAGAAATTCAATAGAGCATTGGTCCCAAATTGCAAGAGAGAGAGAGCTGCTGTCACAGCTGGCAAAGAACAAGACAAGTATCTCAAATTTCTCTCTATGAGAATCATATGCAGCATATCCAGTCAGCTCATTTGCACAAGTCAACTCCTCTTTGTGCGTTTTGTTGTTCTGCTCTTCCATTGTTTCTGCGTAAATCAGTGGGACTATCATGGTGTCTTTAAGCTCTGTACAACTTTCGAACCATCACACTTAGCGTGGCTCATTCAATTTAGAAAGCAATAACCACCTGGCAAATTGGGTATACAATCGTGCAGTGGTTTTTATTATGTGCATAAATGAGCCAGTGGAAATGGGGCGCGGTGCGGTTGCAAGACTAAATGCGCAAACTGCTTTCATGGGCGACATCAAAAACATATGAGGGATTCATCATCTGGGGAGGGAAACTGCTTTCAGATGGCTAACAGGCCATTTACACACACACACACACACACACAAACAAACAATGAAGATGCAGCCTACATAACTGAAACCATAAAAAAAAATACAAACAAACCACCTCGCACAAAGGCAAATAAATGCACACCCACTCTATCTGCCTTCCATGCCCTCAACTTATAAACAGAGTGGGAAATTACTCCCAGCCATTGCCCAAATGTTCGTAAAATTTGATTAAGCCTGACAACTTTGTCTCACCCCAGGAGCCACTTTGGCAAGTGGCAGGGCTCTCATTGATTTGGAGGCCCTCTCCTAATATAAAGATCTAGTTGAGTGGTGAAATAATGAAAGGAGCTTGTGAATTTGGAAGGCACCATCACTGTGGTTTTTAAACAAAAAAAAAAATCAAACAAAAATCTATATCTATAAATCTAAACTCTTCTTGAAGTTGTCGACATACAGTGCGCCACTAAACCTCTTGCAGATGTGCATCGGGAAGGAAAGCCTCTATAATCTTGGCGGGACCGGGGCGAGCGTCTCTCCCTGAAGCTGACCGCAGGCTCTTGAGATGGAAGCAGATCTTCACAGGATGTTTTCTACTAAGCATCAGGACTGATATTTGTGGTTTTACCATAATGTGGACCTCAGTTGCAGATGCTGCTACGTAGCAGATGTTTCCTCTGGAGACCAGCTGTGAGAGGATAAGAACTCCCTCCACGGACTGGATTTTGAATGTCTTTCAACTAGCATTCATACGCTGCATTTATGTGTGTGAGGACTGATGGTATGGGGAGTGTGGGTGTGGGGCTGGCGCAGTGGTTTCCTTCATGTTTTGATGACATAGCAGATTTGTAAAGTTCCAAACGGAGGCCTCAAAGTCAATGAAACTCAAAGTTTTTGGTTCTTATTAGATTTTCGAAACTTTTTCCAAGAGGAAGGAGGTGTGGGGTGAGCAGGGAGGGAGGAGAAGAAAAAAAAACCAGGCGAGCCTCAAGAGATTAAGAAAGGTATTAAAAATCTCAAAGCAACACCTTTGGTGTCAATCAAAGGGCTTGTGTGAACCTAGATATGCAGTTAATTCTAACAAGAACACTCCTGACAAGGAAGCTGTCCGTGCAAAAAAGTGTGCCCCAAAGCGATCCCATCAATCGCACAACTTGCCGCAATCATTAAACGGAGATCTGTGCTTCACAGTGCACCATCCCCCCGCCCATCAGTCTGCAAAGTTGCAGCTTACGCCCTGAATACACAAAGCCCACAAAGATGCCCCAGCCAACGCAACTGGAAATTTACATACTGGAGGGAGCTCAGAGGAGAGCCGATGCTTCTTTATTTATAAAAGACAGTTCAGGTGGTTCGGGCATCTGGTTAGGATGGCCTCTGGGCACTGCCATTTTCAGGTTTTCTGTACACTTCTAACTGCTACGAGAACCCAAGGGTAAGGCCCAGAACCTGCTGGAGCGATTTCACATCTCACTAAAGCTGGGGCACTTAGAGATCCTTCAGGAGAAAGTGGGAAGTGTTGCTGGGGAGGGGGACATCTGGAGAACCCTTGTTTGTCTTGCTGCCACCACAACACAAGCACAGATAAGCCGATGAAAAATGGATGGATTCTTCTTGAATATTGTGATATTTTTTTCCCCCCACTTACAATCTTATGCTTGAATTTATTTTCTTTTGATAAATCACCTTTACACTGCTCTTTGCAACCTTTTGCTTTTGTGTCATCCTGAGTTTGAGGGCCGAGGTGAGCTATTGGGTTGTCAGTGAGTCTCTTTGGCCCGAGTTTCTGTGCCGTGTCCTGCACCATTGGCACTCGTCGTCCTCTGTCAGTGGCTGTTCGGCATGCTGAATTGCCAGCGGAGTCCGTTGGTGAGAGAAATCAGTCCGACTGGTTCAGTGTTCAGTGAAGCCAACCAGTACACAAGAAGAGAAACGCGAGCAAGCAAACAACTCCAGCTGAGTGAGCACACAAAGATGGCTCCTCTCATTTCTTTGTATCGATCGCTCCAATACACAAACATTTTCACAACATTGCCATCTGAAGTAAAGCAACAGAAGACCTACTGAAATAGTCTTGAGCAATGAGGGAGAGTTGAAAGGAAAACATAAAGCAATGCAAGAGTCAGTCTTTATTGCTACTATTTCGCGTTGGTTTAGTGTGTCTGTGGCTTAATAAATGTGGGCGTTTTTCTAACTTTGAACTGGACCCACAGCCGAATGGAACTCAACTCTGAACTGACAAATTACCAACTTCACAGAGGAAATTTGATAAAGGTCGGAGAGAACAAAGTCTAACAAAGTTTTCATACAGTACTGTGTGGAGAATATCAGTCATGGCCAAAGACAGCCAGCCACTAATGAATCTCCACATCTGTCACGAGTCTATTTCAGACAGCCATGCGGACTGTACGGTGTTATGTTTAGGAATAGAATTCCAATGTCTGTGGGCTTTCAGTGACCAATAAAAACCCAGAGTCAGGGGCATATGAAACACCAGCAGCTGACAGTCACATTAATAACCTAGAATGAATTATTCAAAAACGCTCAGGCTCTAATCCATCAAATAATATATTAAGCCGCTCCCTCTCAGTTCAATGGGGGCTGAAGCAGCAGACGGACAAAGAAAGCTACACATTAAAAGGCAAGAAAAAAAAAGTTAAATAATCCAAACCAAAACAGGAAAATAGAATAGAAATAGAAAAAAAATAGAAAGTGACAAAGGCAGACTGAGTGCATTGTAACATCAAACATCTTACGTTTCAAAAATGAGGCTTGGAGCGGGGAAGAGATGGAGAAACAAAAAAACAAAAAAGAGAGCACGCAGGAAACCAACTCCACGGCTGCTACCACTGCCGCAATTAACAAAGGGAGCAGTACTCGCTCAATGAATACACCGGCTGCATTGTGTATGAATCTGATATTCAGCAAGTGAGAGATAATCCTTTCTCTCCGTTCTTTTAATAGGAAGAGCTTAGAGAGGGCCCTCACAAAGGTTCACCATCTGTATCCCCCATGGCTGCTGGCAGCGTATAATCCACAGATCAACTGTACAAGGAAATTAGGGCCATAAAAACAGAGTGGGACCTCTTTTCTTCTTTGCTCAATTCTTTTCAAACAGTTTGGTGAGAGGGAAGCGACGTGGCTTATCGGCGAAGAGGACCTGAGAGGGAGACGGGAGGGCAACAGGCGTGCAAGAGTTTCTATGAATAAGCAGGGGGAGAAAGTGGTTTCTAAAGACGGAGAGGTAAAGTGGGCAAGACGGAAAGTCGGAGAGGGTGAGCGAGACAGAGAGAGAGGGAGAGAAAGGGGGAAGGTTGGTACAGAATGGGAGATGTGCAGGCCAAAAGAGCCCAAATGAGAATGGCCCACTCCTGCAGAAGTTAATGACAGCGGATCAGAAAAAGCAAGATTTTCATTCAACACTTTGAATTATTCAGGGTTGCAGGGCACCAATTTGCATTGCAGATGCCTTTTCCTTTTCATTCCTCTACTGCTCTGCCTCCATTTTTTTCTCCCTCTCTCCCACTCTCTTTGGCTCTCTGTCTTGAGCGAGAGAATGGCCCCGCCTTAGGGTTAGGAGAGAGAGAGAGAGAGAGAGAGAGAGAGAGAGAGACACTTACGGCTCCATGGACCAAAAGTTTTGTCCGTACAAAGCAGAAGATTATCTACCGTTTCCAACAAAGCCCATGGGTTCAACGTTCAATGTGGCAAAGAAACAAATAAAAGACAGGTTAGAAAACACGCGTGGTAAGCCGTTAAAAGCTATCTCGCGGGGGGGGGGGGGGGCTTGGAAATGTCATGGGCATGTCATATTCTATCACGCCTTTTAGAAAAAGAGTGAATTCTATGGTTGTGTACGCTCAAGGAAAAAAAACACGTGGGAAAAAAAAGAAATAAAAAAAAAAAAGATGGAGCCTTCAGACAACAAGGCAGCAACACGCCTGCAAAAGTGTGTGTCTGTTGACGCTGTTGGAAAAGTGGTGGTTTGACACCTCTTGTCAGACAGAGAGGACTGCGTGAGGATGAAATGACAGCGTTTCTATGCCCCTTGCACCAATCCTCCAGCACGTGTAGAGCGATCAAGGTTTGTATTGTAAGGAGAAGATTCTCTGTGTGTCAAGAAAGTGTGGAGGGCTGGAGGGTGGTGGTGGTGGGGGGGTGAGCAAGGAGGAGATGACAGAGTGACAGGATGACTCATCATCCGCATGGCACATCTTTCACCTAATAACACCCCAAATTTGAGATCACACGAGAAAAAACAAAAAAAGCGAGATGGAGGAACACAAAGAGAGGAGTAAGTCAGAGACAGGAGAGGGTGGAGACAGATAGACTGCTCAGTGACAAGGTCTTAAAGGAGGCGTTTGAGCTAAAAAATAAACTGAAATGAAGATGACAAAAGCCTAAGAGAAAGAAGAGGCAACTTCAGACAGCATTCTCAGTACAAGTGATGTTGTGCATCTTAAATCTGTGTGTGTGTGTGTGTGTGTGTGTGTGTGTGTGTGTGTGTGTGTGTGCATGTTTCTCACCTCAGCATGATGTGTGTTTGCGGTGATAAGTAATCTAAAACCAATCACAACAGGATACTCACTGACAGCGGTTTGCTCACAGGTCCCTTTATAACGGCATCTTTCTTTATTCATCACTTTCATTAAGTTCACATTTTGGTGGGGGGGGGAGGCATCCAGTGTCACGGCCCTGCTGACTCGCTCTAGGGTGTATGCAGCAATGAGGCGGCGACAGCCACGGGACGGAATAGATTATGACTCTGTCTCTGCCGATAATGAACCCGTAACAAGAAGTAGGCCCCCGGGGGCCAACCGGGGGGGGGGGGCCGCGGTGCCAGTCAGCACTTTCACCCCACCGCTCATTGTGCACTGCTGTTTTGGTGCAGGGCGGGGGCGGGGGGGGGAGGAAAGCGTGGAGATTTCTTTAAAGCCACCAACTTTCTGTATCTGTCATCAGGGAAGCGCAGAGATGGCTGAACTGGTTCAATCGAGATGGTGATAAGATGAGGAAAGCTGCCGACTCTGCAGCTCTCCGGGAGCGAGGCTGAGCTTAGCCGCTGCCTGTGGGGCTGGATGGAGAGAGGGGGACCGTTCCCCACCAAGAGAATTTCCTGTGTATCAGTATGTGCGGTTTCCAGCGCAGCGGGGGGGGGGTCGTAATCACTGCACAAAACTCTATCAGTGAACTGCTAGCGAGATGAATAGCTTTGTGTATGTGTTTGGTGTGGTTAAAGGAGGGCAGTGCTCAGGGGATTGCCTGTCCAGCCACAGGTCAAACCATATCTCCTGAGATCAATGAAGCTGTAATGTTTCACAGGGAATAATGGGAGATCTATTGCAGCTATTCAAACAGCTTAACACACACAAATTTCGACTGGATTGGACGGTTTAAAGATTTTATTTAGTCCAGCAATGCAGCCCTAAACTAAAGCAATGAGTATTAAACCTCCTACTAATGTTTGTGTGGTTTGTGTAAGAGCAAAGAGACAATATTTGTTTTCAGTGTATGTAAATCTATCCTTTTAAGAATATATTTACATATTTAGTTCACTGAAAATGCATTCCTCTTTGTTGTTCGCCTGCAGAGCCATCAGCCCAGTTTTTATCTTTGTCTCATGGGAAACCTCACCGATCAGAGCCTCAAAGCAGTTGGCCATAGCGTGTCTCAGGTCCGACTCCCGGCACAGATCTGGTCCGTGAGCGTAGAGCATGAAGCGATCCAACTCCAGTTTCTGTAAAAGACAAACACATTCATATCAGTGCACCCGCCACAGACCCCCTCAGTAATAGCCTCTTGAAAAAGTAATAGAATTTGTTTTGGTGTTGCACATTTTCATAGGCTCTCTGTGGAAAACAAGGCACAAAGAAAAAAAAAAAAAAAAAGGGGGCCAAAAAACTCAAGGGAAATAATAAAGATTGCCTGCCATCGCTGGAAAAGGTTCTATTTCATGGCACTGACAGATGTGCTCATGTGTTGTCCAGCTGTGGCGTGATGCACTAAGCTGGCACAGGAGGAAAATGCTCACATGCACGCACAAAATGGCACACACACACACACACACAAACACACACACACACACAGAGATAATCCCAGGATAAATTGTAAAATAGCACAGTGGTGACCTTCATTCTGTCTGAAAAGTAGAGAGAACTACTTTTATAATAGCACACATTAGTATAACCTCAACCTGAATACAACTGGCAGTGAATTTCATCAATTATTATAATGCCGATGTTCAATGTCCTATTTATCCTATGGTACTACCTCATCTCACCTCATATCTACCTGCCTGTGCTTGTGTTCTATGCACAGATATATTCAGTGTATACAGGTCATTGTATATGAATCAACAAACTCTTTTCAGTACCTTGCTGCATAGTGCACTATATTGAATTGGACACAACATTGTCTACTTTCACTTTGGGCGTACAGATGAGATAATCCTTTATTGAAGAGAGGAAGAAGGAAAAGAAGGGGGTGGCGGATAAGGAGAGGGAGAAGAAAAGCAAGAACAAAGGGAACAAGAGACAGAACAAGAAGAATGAAGTGCTTAGTTTGCGTTTCATGTAATGAAGTGTTGTTAGGTGTGGGATTGTGGGTCAGTGAAACTTTTCAGCAACTATTTCTCTGAACCAAGTGAAAAGTTGCCCAACTTGACTGTACTACAGACGGATACCCAGCAAAGAACAGTCAGGGTGCTATTTAATTATGGCTGATAACTGTTGGTGGTATCCCCCCCCTGTGATTGCACACACAAATTAAATCACAATTCATAAATACTCCAACTCAGAGGGAAACCATTCTGACTTCCAAGCCTTCCAAGTGAAGTGGCTGATTGTGCCGCCGCTCGCTAAAGATATTTTTTTGAGAGATAATTGCAAGTGTTCTTGAGCAGACGGCTTTAGAGGAGCCTGGTAAACAACTTGGCAACGTAGAACACTGTATCACACTCACTTTACCGAGAGCGGCAAATTGAAACAAGCCAAACTGCTACACAGCACTAATGCAGATTCAGGCGGCTGCATCTTTGTATTCAGCAGGGAGCAACATGAAAGATTGAAGTTTTTAATTGCTTTCTCCACATCACGGGACGATTATTGTTGTGTTCTTTGCAAATGTGCCAGTCAGTGAGGCTTGGCTGTACAACGCTGCTAGCTAGGGAGAGAAGGAGGGAAGCAAAGGGGGCCTAGTGATAACAGGAACTGGAGAGTGTTTCAGGAAGACCTCTAGGGGCCCACGGGGACCCCAGCCGCTCTGGTCTAGTCCTCCAAAACAACAACCTTTTAACTCCAATTACAAACCTTCGGGGGCAAGAAAGGTTAGGGATGGCAGAAAGACAAAATTGCTCTTTCCACCCCCCCAAGTATCCCCTTTAAAAGAAACACAGTCATAATGGCAAGAAAGAATGTCTCCCAACATGTTCTTTTGTCAGTTCCTGGACTTTTTCACAATTTTTACCTGCAAACAGAGAACTCATGCCCTGGAGGTGAGCTTACCTTGGCTAGCATGGCTAAGTGCTGGTTCTGTACGATGGCTGTTCTGTAGGTGGCCAGGCCGCCCTCCTCTAAACAGGGAAAAAGGTAGTACAAGTGGACACTGTGGACAGAGAAAAGAAACAGTTCACACCACTATATAAGACTTATAATTGGAAGATATTCCATATTTTTTTGTGTCTGAATACAAAACTTGAGCTGGTCAAACGTCTCTGCATTTTTTACAGTTATTTTGTGAACATCAAAATCTACAAGAAGTTACTCTTCTGGGGCCTCATTACAGAAAAGAAAAAGTCCTAACCGCTTGTCCTATTTTAACTTAAAGTTTCAAAGAGAGGATTTCTCTCACTATTACACAAGCAATTCCTAAACTCATGGCTGTTCAGGCGTGATATTTTAGTTTTCATGTTGTTCCCCATTTTCATTGTCATGCTGGCTTTACAACAGCGCTGCTGCCCTTTTTTTTCGCCTTTTTTTTTGCAGTTTGAATGGCTTTTTTAATTTAGGACAGGATCTCCACCTGCATAACGCTGCAAACACCCAAGATGCTCTGACCCAGTCGTCTGTAGAATTTGGCCCGTGTCAAAGTCGCTCAGATCCTTACGACTGCCTAGTTTTCCTGCTTCCAACACATCAACTTCAAAGACAAAATGTTCACTTGTACAAGATAAGAAAATAATTAATGTTATTCACTTCAGCTGTCAGTAGTTATAATGTTACAGCTGATCGGTGTATGTTTGTGTAATAACAAATGTTCTAAATGTCACCCTCAAATAAGTTAAGACTTAAAGTTTCTGTAATGAGGCTCCAGAGACTAACAAAATAAGAAGTTGGTTAGCTACAAGTAAGTTAAGTAAGTTAAAAGGTAACTTTGATGTTTGTTTTATGCTGCCTCTTCCCACATTCAGGGGTTAGGGTTTTTTTTTTTATTTCTCAACACCACCTAATTAATTTTTCAAACACTTCCAGCCTTCGCAGATCCATGCTGGAACCCAGAAATGACCGAAAACGCTTCAGTAGTTCCACAGCTGGGTTCCGGGCGAGCAGGTTCCATTTTCATTACAGTCCAGCATCTCCCTAACCGCAGCGTATCATTTGATTTCATTTGAATTAGAACAGGCCATTGAATTCAGTCATTTCTAATCAATGGAAAGGGAGGAAAGCAGGTGGTGTTCTGTTTTTCCAAATTCACGAGAGGTCTATTTGTCAGGGTGTAGTGATCTTAGTGTGAAAACAAAGCACTTGGAATTAAGGAAAAAAAAAAACTTGGCATAATGAAAAATAATTAGACGTGAGACAGTTGGTTTGCTGGCAGAGGTGTCAGTCACAGAGGCCAGCTAACTGGGCTACACAGCACTCCACAGGTGCACAAAGCACTGTGTTTTTACGTCAGTTTAACAATCAGAGGCAGTTTGGCACACAAAGACACCCAAGTTGAATTAGAAAGAAAACAGCCTTTAAAAATGTTGTTCATTATTCTGTGAACTATCGAGCCCACTAATCATGGAGTAGATCGTTAATCAGGCGAACACAAAAACCTGTCTCTGCAGCTCATCTGTAATCCATTTCTCATGTGCTCCTCCTGTGTTCTGCAGCAGTGATTTTTAAACTTCATGGCAACAAAAATACAAAAACACAAGTGATGCTAAAACTTCTTTCAACACTTTACCTGGAATTTTATAACTCGCTCTGATGAAATATGTACTTTCTTAAAAAAGAAAGATCCCACATATTGCAAGTAGACTTGTGTTTTTTACATCATCCGCTGAGCTTTTTTTCCCTTTTTAAATTATCCTGTGACCCCCCCCCCCGTCTGTTCACCGCTAACTCCCTGTGTTGGGAGTTATTCAAATGTGCAAAATATTCTGTTGGCTGGACAGCAGATAGCCTCTAAGGGCAGCGCACCCCGGAGGTGCACAAGGCACTTGGGTTGGATCTGCTACCCATTTAACTGGACAAGAGGCTAATAAATAATTCAGAGCCAGAGTGTAGGCCAAGCATGTCTCGTCAGACACTAACAATCAAAGAAGGGAGGCAGGGGGGGGGGAGGGAGGGAGGTGGCAAAACATGTGCAGAGATATCCACAGTAACAGAGGCTAACCACCTTCTTTGTAACACGGTTCTGGCTGCATAAGGAGCTGAAGCAGTGTCCTGTGTAACCCAGTGTCAGTTCCCATTAAGGTTTAATCCTGCTCCTGAATGTTCACTGTTGTGGAAGTGTTAGCTTTGAGGGTTACGAATTACATCTTGGTAGTAGAGGTCACGCTGCTGGGCAAATGGAAGTCCGATAAAAAAAACAAATTCTTCCTTTTTGCTATGTGTTTATGCACGTATTGAAAGAGAAATCCTTTTTTCTTTTCTTGTATTGTCCTCTGGTATTATCCATGTACAGTAGGCATATGGACACTCCCTTGCTAGATAGTGTGTGAGATTACTGATAGTTGCATATAATTAGAGCTGTGCTGTAGTTAAAGTGCCGGGCAGCAAATGTTCGCACTCACTGGGGAGTCAATAACACAGTCAGCATTCAAGACAGCAATTCAAGACAGCTAATTACAAGCTGTCATGGAGAATTTCAGGCCCTTAAAAAAGGGGGTAAGGCGAGGGGATATTACCAATTACTTGTAAATCGCTTTCTTGAATGCGTGGAAAGCATTGAGAAGGGGGGTATGGTTATGACGGACAAGGTGAGACAATGAGGGAGAGTGAGAACGGAGGTGGGGGGGGGAGTAGTGTTGCAGTCTACTTCAGTTAGCAGTTGTGTCGATCAAAGATGTGATGGCATCTTCTCACCTGGTGAGGAACTCGACGACGGCATCACCCAGAAACTCCAGTCTCTCATTGTGATTGATCCTATAGGGGCAGGGAGGGGTGAGGAGAAGGGAAGGTAGGAGGAAAGGCGGGGATATGAGGACAGAAGAAGTACCAGACACACACACACATATATCTATATATATATACACAGCTTCTCACTTCTCTCAGAGTTCTGAGAATAACAGCAGCTAACACTCAACAATAAGTAGACGTCGCCCTTAAAATGAGCTCATTTCATTTCTCCTGAGAAATCCCTTCCTCTCACAGCTGAAGTTAATTTTCCTGTCAGCAGGCCTCCTGCGTAAAATTAATCACAACAATCGTCACTTTGATTGCTCCTGTGGTCAGAGATACCATGAACAGATAGTTGCCCGCAGGCAGCCTACCTTGAGGGGGACGGGTCATCTTGCCCCAGACGAGACATGATGTTAATCAGCGTGTTGATTCCTGCAGGCAAAAATCCCCAGGGGTGGAGAGGGAGGGAAAGGAAGACACAGACTGGTCATTTGACGGCAAGAGAATGAAAGAAGACGGGCGGAGGATGGGATACGCAGGAAAAAAAAAACACCCACCTTTCTTCCTCATGTACATGTGGTGGACTTTCCGGTCTCCATACTTAGGCTGGCGGATGCCACAGTTGGAAAGGGAGTTTCGAGCGTGATCAGGATTCATGCCGAAGTTGAGGTGATGACTGGGGTGAGTCATGGCAAGCTGGGGGAGAGAATAGGCACTTGTCTGACTCTTGCACTTAACATCAAAGTGTGTTCAGACTCATAATATATGGAGAAATGTAATAAAATGGTAACAATCAGTTGGCATTCTACAGTTTTTCCTGGTCTTTTGTGCCACTGCCCCAAATTATTTTAAACAGGTTGAGGTAAAATATTAAATTTATAGTCTTTGTACTGTTTTCAATTATTAAATTCTCTTTTATTTGATGTTTTACACAGCATCCACACTATTTGTGGACTCAGACTTGAGGTTCTGGTGCTTCACTCCGAGTCAAAGAGGGACAATAATGTGCACAGTGAACAAAAAGAGCTAATCTAACAGTGTTAAAGCATCAATATCACAGCCCAACTCCAAGCACTGAAAAAAAAGTCTCCATGGAGCTCCATGCGTTCCATTTCCTCTTTTGGTTACTGAATAATTACAAACAGTAATATCGGTCAAAGCAAATCGCTCTAATAATGTTTGATCAGCAGTTGCTCTCGTAGCTGTATTTAAGTGAGCCACAGAAAGAGAGAGTGAGTGTCCTTTGTGTCTCCTTTCTTTTTTTTTTTTGCATATAAATTAATGACTTAAACTTTCAAACCTTTAAAGAGACGCAAAAGTGGGAATTTAAGGTAAAAAAGACTCAAGGAAACACATTAGTCGACATTCAGCTTTGTTTGAACAGAGGATAAAAACTGTTGTGCCTAGAAAGACTCTGCCACAGCTGAATATCTCAAACTCACTGAGAGAAGAAAGAGGGAAAAAAAGAAAAAGATAGGGCTCAGTAGGATATGTCAAGCCTTTATCAATCTTACACTAAGAGAATTTTAATCTCAACTCCCCCCCCCCCCAAAAAAAACCAACTACTGTCCCCCGTGGGCTTGCTTTTCAAAATGCTTGTCTCCTTCCTGCCAACTTCAAATCAATTTCAAGCTCCAATGAGATATATATGTAAAAACGTTAACAGAGAGGTTTCAATATTTATAGTTACTCAAGAGGCCTTCGACTTTGTAGCCTCGAACACAGAAATGACAAATTCAACAGCGATTGTATTTTTGTCTGTGGTTAAGAGGAACAGTGTTCGGGGTTTTTTTTCTTCTTCTTTTTTGTTTTTTTTGGGGGGGTGGAAGAAAAAAGCTGGTTATTTGACATGACACAAACAGAAATCTAGCAATTCTCATCACCGCGTTGACAGTTTGATAAAAGCGTAAACGCAAACACAACAAGCACCACGTCTACCTCCAATTTCAACTTCCAATTTCAACTCCCCCCATTGTGCAATGTCAGACACAAGTCAGTGACTGCCTACTACACAGCCTCGAGTGCAGAGCTGGTTGCTCTAAAGGAAACGCACAGAGCAAAAATACATCAGTTATTCTGTAAACACTGCAGGTCCTTCACAGTTAAGGACGACAACCAACAAAAGTATTGGCTTTTTAAGCTGAATCTGCAGAGAGGACTGACGTCTGCAACTGTTCCTGTCAACATAATGACTGCGCAAAGTATCAGAGGGATTTGGATTTAGTGATCACTGCCTCAGCTGCTGCTCAACTGCCTTTAGCTAAATGGGAATAAACATCATCGCTCAGTGGAGCCGCAGACTTGTGTTGCTTGCGCCCCGCATGCAGGGGAACCGACGGGCAAACTGCCTGCTTGGTAATCAGCACTCATGCCATTAAAGTATACTGCATTATTTAATATAGTGCACAGGTAAATACAGATTCACCAGAAGAAACAGTGGGAAATGGAATATTTGAATACTCAAACCACTGTATTTTAATGTAACTGAGAGTTTACTTGTAAAAAAAAAAAAAATAAAAAAAAAAAAAGTGTTGCATAGAAAAAGCCTTCGCTTTGCTCTGACAATACATATTACAGCCAGTATTTGGAACAGAAAATCCACAACTGAATGCATCAAAATCATCCGCTTTGGAGATTTGTGGAGAGCAGAGTGTGAAATATGTAATATAAGTACTTTTTTTAACATTCAGGTTTGGGTTTTCATTTCTTTGAGGATTTACTCACTTTTGTCACCATGGTGTTCTCCCAAGGAGACAAAGTGATCAGCCAGTTTTGCTGACGTGTCTTTAGGGTTGATTTATAGTGTGAAAGAGTGTCTCAGTGCATGTGATGGTTGGTTTACTAGGCTAATCCTCCAATAGAGAGAGATATTTGGAATGCTTTACTATTTACTTGTACTGGACAAGAGATTTATGGGTGAGTTAAGGTTTTTGGGTTGTTTTTTTTCTAAAGCCTTAACTCTGAGCTCACCGCTGAACTACAGGGACTTTCAAGATAGTGGGAAACGACCCCACTCTGATGTCCAGCTTGGGCTGTTTCTATTGTTTTCTATGGAGCTGAAGGAAGTCTCAATACTTCTAACCTTTTCAGTAAACACTCATCTAGCAAAGCCATCCAACTGGAAACTTTCTGCTTTCCACAATCATCAATTTTTAATCACTGTTAAGGAAAGACCGTTAAAAGCAGCCATTTACAGGCAGTCGTCTCGGTGGTGAGTCAGAGAACCCTCCCACTGTCACTCATCGCAGAGAGAATGAAAGAATGCAAACACAGTAGCAATCACAATACGGCAAAAATCATATACAATGTTAAATTATTGGTTCCACACAGTCAGATGACTGAGAGGACGACTCAATCGTTTTCAAAGCACGCCGATATGAGAGGTGACTCAAAAGTCAAGGAGTAATCCAGTTTGAGATGTAACTTCAGGCATTGCAGCCTGCATCACAAAACATTTTTAGTTCATGTGTGCCACTGTGCTTTGCATAATATCTTAAGATTCATATTTTTTTCATTTGTAATGAGAAATATTCAAATATTTGATCAGAAATGCAGGGAAACATTCTGAGGCAGTAAAGTGGTATTGAGGCCAGCCCTGTTTGAAGCAGATGGACACACCTCAATCACACGGCTGGGCAACGACTAACAAAAACAAATAAAAAAAATACTCTCTTACACAGAGACAGCTGCATTTTTCTTTTTTCGAGGGCACACAAACAAAAGGATGCAATATCAGAGCCGTGGCCGAGGACTTGTACGGCTAAATTATTGAGATGCTCTGTGATGCCTCTCATTCTGTCAGCATGGGTCAAAAATGAGGAATGGGGATGAAGCAACAGGGGGGCAGGGGTAGGATTATGAGGGTCTAGGTGGATGTGGGGATGAGGAAGCATGTGGCGACCATGCCCCCCCCCCCCCCCCCACACACACTCATAAGTTTTAAATGTTAAATGTTTAACAGGGAGTCTCTCAAAAAGAGGAGCTTCAAAAGGATATGGCTCCACGGGGGACGGGTGTGGGGAAGTGCTGAGAGCAGAGCCTCTCGCTCCCAGGCTGGTGTTTCATGCTTCATGCCACGATCGCATTCTATAGCACAAAGACAGGTATCTTGCTGCACAGGTAGCCACATGACTTCAGGGCTTTAATGAGTGAGAATAGTATAGCGATTATACATTTATGACATATGGTCTTCATGCAATTTTCACTCACGGACATGCTTTAATTAAAATATGACACAGAATGAGCTGGAAAACATGCACTGGTTCTGTAAAGACACATGCAACTCTCTGGTTTGACACGTGATTTGCTGCTTTCATCTCTTTTAAGAACTTTTTTTTTTTTTTTTAAAAAGGGAAATGATTTCCCAACTCCTTTAATGGGATTACAGCTCATTACCCTTCATAAGGAGAAGATGATTTCCATTATGAAAAAGAGGTTGAACTGTCCCAGACCTAGAATGAGTGACCAATAACGATTTTGGTTTCCAGCTACAGGGCTGTGTACTGAAAAGAATGTGACGATACAATATGTATCACAATACAGGGGTTCATATTCAGTGTATTGCACCTGATTGCAATACTGTAAACAAGGACATTTGTTGTAAATTTTTTTTTTGGCAAAATGCCAAACTGTATCGATAACACACCACCATATGCATGAGGTATTAGTTTTTTTTTAAATGTATTTTTATGCAATTAGATGAATGGAATCTGTTTCTGTATTTATTACAGTCCCTGTAAGAAACAAAATGAACCTCTGCCATGAAGATTTGCCTGTAGAATATTAATTAAAATGTGATTGAGAGTCAATACAGTATCAAAAACATGTTGTGTATTATGTATTTTCTTAAAGCCCTACTTCCAACATTTATGAATACAAGATAACTGAGATCAAAATGATTATCTTCCATCTGACTATGTTGCTTTTGTCTGATAAATGTTAAGTACAGGAAGCGGCAGGATCTTTGTTTTATCTTTGAATTGCAAATAAGAGTTATCATTTTAATTTTCATCATCCTTATATTCAACAGCTGTCAGAGTCGGCAACATGTACTTTCATATATGTGATGATCTGATTCTTCAAGAAAAAAAAAGTCTCTCTGCATCTGCCAAACGCCCTGGGCAAGTCCTCAAAGGGAGAGAACCCAGACCCTATTCCTGAATTTGTTTCTACAGTTGATCTCGTGCATATAAGTGAGCTGAATTGCAGTAGATCTACTTGGTACCAGTCTACATCCCACACCGGCTCAGGCTCCTTTCTCATCACAGAGGACTGTGGGCGTCATGATGGCATGCTACTTTTTTTTAAGTCTGAATGGGTGCCAGTTTGCGGAGCGCATCGACTTGGATTTACAAAGGATTCCAGTGTTGATCGGGGTGTCATGGCAATATAAAAACATCAAAATGTTCATAGAAACCTCTCAGATCATCCCTGAAACACAAGACATTGATCCAAATGTTCAGAACACTCACAGCATTTGTGGTTTGAAAATGTCTCAAATTCGCTCCTACAGCTGCGGATGAACTCAAAGCTCATAAACCTCGTATCACAGCATCATTCATTAATAATGCAATCAAAGAATGTAACATTTCCCTCCAGCGTTAGGAACGGCCACTGGAAAGCATTCAACCCATTAAATGTGATCATCCCATCAGAGTGGAGGCAAAATGGGAGACGATGGCGGACCTGAAATCGCTTCAGATTTGGACAGGGCTGTTTGAGCAAGCGCCGTTGCGCTCGTGTGTGTGTTATGGGACATTAGGCACTGATGTGTGTACTTAATGTCCGTGGATACTTGGGTCATTTTAGCCTCAGTACTGGTTCACTGCTGACAGGCCAGGCTTTGTCCACACAAAGAAACAATAATGTCAAGGTATGAACACCTCAGTGGACAGAATTGCAATGCAGGCAGACAGACAGCCAACACACACTTCAGAGGTCTGCATGTGATCTGCCACGATAAAACTGATTGTTTTTCTTTTGTGTGTCTGTCATTTTGCAAGATGAAAGAAATGAATGAAAGATGGGGAAAAACCGATTAACGTCTACCGAAGAGACTGAGATGTCAAAGCTCAAATGGAGCGTCTCCTCGATCAAAGGGCCGTAGCTTGTCAGTTGCCAGCTGACCTCTCGGCAGGTCAGTGTTTCCTTTTTAGCTCTTGTAATGGCAGGTTATCATTACACAAATGACAAAAAAAAAAGGCCAATCGTTGATCCATATGTGCAAAATTCCTCGCACAACCAGAGATGCTGGGGGAGTCTTGCACACGGGAGGACACACAGAGCCTTGGGCGAATCTTAATGCATCCTTCCCCTCTATTACTATGAATAGGCTACAACACATTGATTTCTAATGTATCAGGTTATGACAGCTCTTCAATATTGCTGGAGGCAGCTGTGGGGAGAGCACACAGCTTGAGGCTGCAGACCTGACAGGGGAGAGCTGGCATTAAGGAGGAGGCTGTTGTTGTCCTGTCTACTGTCACTGCACTCGCTGCAGACCTGGGCCATTCGGCAGGTGTGTGTTGGTTACCTCAGCTGACTCCTCAGACCCTGTTTCCACCTAAATTATCCCTGCAGAGCTGGAATAGGGCACAATAATGAGGCAAGCGCTGCCTCTCTGGATCTCTGCGCACAAGAGGACCCTATGCAAAATGTTTACTTTTTTTATCTGGCTATTGCACCCTACCTAAAAGTACTGCAGGGCTTTGCCTGCCCTCATCTAATCTTTTCGTTAGCCTTTGAATAATGCAGCTTGGTTTGGGGGCGTGGAGTCCTATCGTTTTGTAAGTAAGCAGCTGTCATCACTGTGCCTTACCTGCAGGAGGCAGCGCTCCTTGAAGACATAGCCAATGAGCTTATCCAAATGCATCAGACACTGGTGGTACCGGATATGATGGGTGAGGACAGGCAGCATCATGGCATGCTGTGGAGGACAGAGAGAATTGGCGAAAAGGGTAAGAGACAAGGTGGCACAGGTGATAAATGCTGTCAAGGGGGAAGAAAAAAAAAACTAAACAAGACGACATAGAGAATAAGAATCATGTCTTATATAAAAGAACAAGGAGGGGAGTCAGTTTGGAGAGACAGTGTGATGATGAGATTGTGAAAAAGATAGGGAGAGCGTTGATGGAGGGAACAGGGAGGGAGAAATCAATCAGCCAGTCATTATTTATTAAGTGGTGCTCTGCAACAGAGAGATGAAATAATCAAAAACCCAATTGCTGCTCTGTGAGAGGAAATGACAGAAAGGAGGGAAATTCACAGTTGGACAGGACAGTCAAATCGATGCCCATTTCAACGTGTTGACACACTTACATTCGGACAAACACTGACAGTCCCCCCTCTGACCCTCATATACTAAAATTAAAAATTAAAAAAAAAGTTTGAGTGCAACAAAGTGAAAGGAAAGTGAAAAAGGGGAGGGAGAGGGGGGCGTGGAGTGAGTGTGCACATCAATGTGGGCACGTGACAGGGGAGAGTGAGAATGAAAGCAAACGAGAAAACAGTCTGTGGTCAGCAAATGAGTGTGACAGTCAGAGAGACAATCAGCAGAATCATTAGTGGAGGCTTATCAAGTCAGAGTGGCTGAGAGACTGTAGCAAAGGCTGCTGTACACACATTAACCCCCGTGCCACCGCATGAGAGAGGAGGGAGCCTTGCATGTTTTAATTAGTGCTACTGGGGAGGGTGAGCCCGAGGCCCAGTGGCTACAAGCAGTGCTGCCACGTAGCCCTAGGGCCATCACAGGGGCTGTGGTGACACGCTCCCCAGGCCTTGTTAAGCAGCCAATTAAAAAAAAAAAAAAAAGCAAGGTCCCGGTCGTGTCTACAGCTCCTGACCTGTTCTGATGACTGCAAGGGTGACTGACTGTATGTGTGTGGAGAACGGCAGGGGGTGGGTGTGTGTGTGTGTGTGTGTGTGTGTGTGTGTGTGTGTGTGTGTGTGGGGGGGGGGGGGGGGGGGGGGGGGGGGGGGGCTTGTTATAGAATTGATACTGAGGCAATTAAAGGTGGGAAATTTCTAATTTACTGACAAGGATGGTGTTAGGCCGTTTTGGACACCATCCAACTGGACCAGTGGTGTGACTTTTTTCTTCTTCTTCCCCCGACTGAAATATGACATTTAAACGGCCCTCACAGGACTTTTCAGACTGGAGGAACCATTTCACAGTTGTAGGAACATGAAACAAATGGATATCGAGAATTGTGGAATTTCAATCATTTAGGAATCAACTTCTAAACTTCTGGTACTGTGACATCCCTCACGCCAACTATTTATTGTTAAAGATTTAATCCACTTTTTAACCAGTTTACAGTAACTAGTTCTACTTCTCGGTGCGCTGGCTTGATTTATATATCAGTAGGAATTTTGATGTATGTGGTATGAGATGATAGATACATAAATGCAGCACATTGTTGCAATGAATGAATGAAATGAATGAATGGAAACTTATTTCCATTCATTTCCAGAAGAGAAAACACGCCGCCCATGTCTTTGACCGACTGATGGCCTTCACATGGATGTGTTCAAGAATGCAAAAGGCCAGACGGACAAAGCAGAATTCTAAAAAAAAACATGCAAGCATATAATTTTAGAAAAAAAACAACAAACAAACATAGATGAATAAATAAATTGCATTTCTCCGGTGACGCAAATGAGTAGCCTGGTCCTTGACAGAGGCTTTCAAAAGAAATAACCTTGGTGTGGCCGAGCGATGTCAGATATGAGTGGGCTGATTTTGCTCTGTACAGAGCATTTGCTTTCAGAATCAAGAATCTATGGGTCAGTTTTGCCGTAATCTCTCGTCTGTCTCGTCACTTCATAAAGTGCAGAGTGTAACACCGCAGCTCCAACTGAAATTATTCATGAACCAATTAGTTGTAGCAGTACAGCTTGAAGCAAATATAATTGGGCGGCAATTATGGATCGGATCCTTCTTTGCTAGACCTTCCTGCAAGCGAGGTCTGGTTTTGCGAGGCTAGAACTTTCTGTCATTCCTCTCCAAGTGTGAGCATGAGTATCAGCTGTAGGACATCCTTGCTTCATGCACAGATAGGGGCTGTGATCAGAGAAGAAGATGTGCAACGCTGATGCCAATTATTATCTGAGAAACGGGAAGAAAAATATTGGAATAGACAATAAAGAAAAGAGCAACAACATAAAGCATACTAGTACATTTCATTATGCGGACAAATCCACAAACAAATGCAGCTCGGTATGTTTTAGTAAGCACCCAATGGCACAAACACATTCAGGAGTTATGGTTCAAGTCTCATTAGGGCTGTCAATGCTAAACTCTATGTATGCATGAGACCGTCATATGTCGTTCCACTTTCCTGGGATCGAAAAAGAACATAGAGACCACATGGAGATACAATTTCATTGTGGTTTATTTTGCTTCCAACGAGTGCACGAAGGGAAATAACTGTCCAAGTGCTTGCTATACTGTGGTGGTGAAGTTGTATGTAAACAAAATGCCCTGTCTGAGACATTAATTAATGAAGGGTATGGTTGCTGAGCATCCGCTCAGCAACCATACCATACCAACCATACTGGGCTTCCACTTTCCTTAATCATTTTCTGACACTTGAATGGAGAAGTGACGCAATGCGTGGAAAGATGAGAGGTTACTGGCTGCGGCTGTGTCACGAGCGTTGGTCTGTTTCGGTCCGTCGGTATTGCAAATTGGGTCTTATTTTTTTCCGTAGCTCTGGCCCATCATATCTGACAGTTAATGTGTTCCCCTTAAGTCTGGGAGATGAGACTATCCTGATAGGGCATCCGATAATGATGATAAGCCTTGGATATATTTCCTCAATGTGGATAAAACGGCATAACGCGCAAGAGGGAAACAAACTCGACAAGAGCCAGTCGGTGCTGCTTTCTGTGTCGCTGCCCGTCGTGCAAGAGAAGAGGGGCCAGGGGTATTTTCACAAACAGACCGTGGACAGCAGCTTAACTTCAGAACAGAGGGCACAGCGGATATAATGAAGCAAACTTTTTGGGTCTATTTTACTGGAGTCAACAGTGACAATGCTCATTATCCATGAGTGCAGACCTGTTGAAGAAGCAAAACAAGAAACTTGCAGAAATGTGGTGTCTTTTTGCCACTCTGCTGAAATAACTTGCTGACCCCTCTTAACCCACATCTGGTTTATTTTACACAGAAATATATTACTTAATGTTTACATACTTTTTTTTGTTGACAAAAAAAAGGCAACAGAAGACATTCAATTGAAATGGTTTGGATGTTAGGAAATAAATAAGAGCACAATAAGGCAGAAAAAACACGTCTGCAAAGTAAATGTTGACATTTAGTCTTGATTTTGCTTTATATGTTCTTTTATCTGAAAATATCTTCTAAACCAGGCCATGTTTGCACAGTTAAATGTTTGTTATTCTATTTCGTGCGTTAAACTATATTCTAAAGTTTAAGTAAAGAATCATCTGCTTTCTTCAGGCTCCACTCATCATCAGGACAGTAAATGGCAGTAAATTATATATTAAGATAAATATCAATTCTGATTAATATGGGAAAAATATTGTGATTACCTTTTTTTTGCCAGTCAAGCCAACAGTCTAGCAAGATTATCAAAAACCTCTAAGCACAGTGGGTCGAAGCTGAAGGAAGTGGGTCTGTAAACTGTGATGATGTTCATTAAAGACAATTATGCTCTGCCTCAGAACTTAACCTGGTGAGCGTATTGCCAATACAACCAAACCTATGACAATGACTTATAATGAGGCATTAAACGCGGCCGACGCAGTTAGCATAGTCGGCCGTGCTTTGGTTGCCATTCAGCTCGAGACGTCATTTTAATATTTTATTGGTAACTTGTATGGCTGCTCATGGTCTCCCTGATACGATATTCAGATGTCAAAGTGTCAACAGTCTGCCTAAAGAGCTGACTTGACTATTATTTCATTGTTTTTAGTACGTTATCCAAAACAAATGCCAAACACTCTGTGGTTTTTTAATTTTATTTTACCTTTGTTTAAGCAGGAAGTCTCGTTGAGATTAAAAATCTCTTTTACAAGAGAGACCTGGCCAAGGTAGCAGCCAATCACACATATTCTAATGCCACAAATACAATGTGTTGCACAAAAATCCACAGGAAAACACCACAGACTATTCATACGTAGTGGCCTTTCAAGAAAAGTCATTTCTCTATCACCACATTCTTGACAATTGATACAAGCAAATCTAATTTTACATCCTTTTGTAAATTGTTCTTAAATGCTAGGATTTGCTCTTTTCTTTGTTTTATATGATTGCAAGTTGAATATTTGGGGGATTTGAGTTGCTGGTCAGAATCGACCAGAATGTCCTACCAAACCTCAATTATATATAAAAAATATATATATATTCTTAATTGTATTTCTATTGATCATAAACCATATCCGCTCTCTCATTTGAATCACTATTATAATTTGTGTTATTGTCTTTGTTCTGGATATGCATTGTGTTATATGTATGTTAATGCTTTCATTAAGTATGTTATTTGTATGTAAATGGCTTTGTTTAGCTGAGTGTATCTAGATCTACTGTTTGTGTGCATGAACATCACAATGCGATGCTGGTGTGAGAATCTGTGAGAGCGTATTGCAGCTTGTGTGTCCGAGTCAGTGTTTGTGCACATGTGCTGTTGACAGGTGTTACCTGACAGACGTCGGAGCGGATGCCAGTCTTCCAGAAGCCCTGACTGCTGAGCTCCACTGTCACCTCACGGCGCATGGTGTTCTTCTGACGGATCTTCTGAAGAGCTTCCTGCCAAACAACCAACCAGTCAATTATTGATCAGCTGGAGCACAGCCATCGGGGACAGCTCCCGTCCTCGAAACCCCACCCCGCCTTCGCCCCCTCCTCTTCTTTCGCTCCCCACTCCTCCGACAGATAGGCTGGCACATGCAATAAAGTGAAACCTCCTCGGCGTGACACACATAGAGTACAGCAGTGGACAGGAGCAACAGGAGAAGTGACAATTCTGCCTGTCAGAGCTAATGGAGGTACTACAATGAGCCAGCAGGGCTGTGGACAGCGGCGGTGGTGGTGGTGGTGGTAGTACTGGGCTGAGGAATGCTTAAACTGAGGGTTGATTCCCTGCACCAAGAGTCGAGGCACCTGCCTGCCCATTAGGACCACTGCACAAGACCCTGGAGGTGACTCCATCAGCAGCAGCAGCAGGAGGATGAATCATTACAGAGACAGAAGCAGAAGCACAAACACACAGCACCATGTCATCCATAGAACAAATAACTGGAAATTCAAGAGGGGAGGGGTGAGTCTGAGACATGAGGGTCCTACAAATAACAATGAAGACGGAGACAGAGTGCACCTCCTAAATGTGCGTGCGCACAAATGTGTCTCGTTCAACTGAGACGCAATCGACTCCATCCGAGTTAGCCGTGATCTGCCTAAAATGGAATGCCAGGAATTTTTCAGTCACAGAGGAAATAAGAACAACAAAGGCATGAATAAATAATGCCATCCTACTTTGAACTGTGCATCAAAGTGAGCACGCTCGCCCACGCACAAAACGCACACCCGCAACCACACACACAACAAAATCTTGCCACGGACAGCCAGGCGGTGTAATGCGGAAAGCAGTAATCAGAGCGAAGTGCGAATGATATGTAAATACTTTATTATGCAGGGCTTTCTTTTCTGCAGGGTCAGGGAATGGACAAAAGTACAAAAGTGAAATAATTAGGACAAGGAGGTAGAGAGACTAACTTTCTGCTGGTCAAACAAACAAGTCACGGCACATTCGACTTTTATCATCACATGCCTCTGCCAACGGGGAGTGTTTGTGTTTTAGTTCAAGTTGAGGTCAAACGCCAAAGACGCCGTCTGAAACGCACTGCCTGCAGAAGGAAAGTGCACATCTGTTGCGTGTGGGTTGTTGTTGTTTACTCGGGCGTTTAGCAGGTTCACTTAGAACTCATTCTCATCACGTCATTCCTCATTGTCTGAGCTACGCATGTGAAGCTCGATAATTAAAGTTGTAGGTGGTCCAGAATAGGATTTGTCAACCTTACTGGGTTATTCATGGTTTCCAGAGGACACATCCTGATAAGTTTTGGTAACCTCACCGACTTTTCCTCTTGGACCATGCTTCAGACAAAACGTTTGGGACACATGAATTTATTCCTATCAAAGTCCTAATGAATTAATCATAAGTTGCTTTGCCTGCTAAATAAATGTAAACATGTAAAAAAAAAAAAAATGAAGCTGTGACAACAACATTCATCATTACAGAAACGCACTGCATTCATCAGAGAAACAAATAAAATATGAAAGGAACCTTATCTTGTAAATATGACTTACTATCTCATAATTATAAGAACAGATCTTGTAATTATGAGATCAAGATCACACTTCTGTACATCTGTACTACTACTACTGCTGCTAGTACTACTAGTACTACTTCAGGATCCAGGGCTTTGAGCAGGTACTGAACGGGACTTTGTGACACCACTAAGCCATATTGGATGCATCTGAAATGGATGCAAATGACTGTTTACCGTTCCCACTACATTAAACTGTAATGACATTTTTTCTCTCTTTTTTTTACCAATTTACAAGTATTTACTCTGTAGGATTTATGCTAACTATTTGCTAAAACCCATAGTAAGGGTCACATGTATTAAAACTCTACTCATGTTGTGCCAAAATCCTCAGATTGGGTCAGTTTATGTTGCAGCAGGACAAACTCTAGTCAACACTGGAATAGATAGAGAAAAATAGTGTTAAGTTCTTGTGCAGCCCAGCTGATGCTCACACTTGAAGCCAATGGAAAGATAGCTTTTCAAGGATGCTCCTCATGCAGCTCTACTGAGCTTGGCCAAACCTTTAAGGACAAATCAGAGCAAATCCCCAAATCTACACAGGCAGAGCTGAAAGAGAAGACTGAAAACTGAATTCACCGACTCTGAATACTGATTCAAATTAAAGATATAAGATATTAAAGCAATATGCTTCTGTATTTGTTTTCAGTTTCTACAGTTGCAAGAATGTTAGAACCTGTGCTAATATGAATAGCCTGTGTTCTTTGTTATATTGTGTAGATTGTTCACCAATAATAATAATAATAATGAACATTTCAAGAAGATTTTTTTATTTTTGAAGAAAAATCATCCAAAAAAAAGGGGGGGGGGTATTTTCTGAGGACAGTACAGTCCACCAAGTCAAGTGCTTTGGCAGAGATACTTGTGTAAAATCTTTCTGGACGCACACTTGACAGTACGTACAGTATGTCCCTCATTGCCACACCACCTCTACCCACACACACAGAAACACAAGCCTCTCAACATGGATCTGGAAATGGGTGCTGAAGTGTGAAGGCCAGTTAGAGCGAGTACGCACACCTCTGGTCTCCCTGGAGCTCTGTGAACTCCAGGCTGAGCGCCCGACGCATTAACACAGCTGGAGAAACACAACATGGCTGTGAACACCTCTGACAGGGTGATCCTTAATGGTAGAAATGCCTACGAGAGGAACAGATGTTTAGTCTTTCACTGAAAGAGCATTTACACGGGGCCCTTGAGTCTTCCCTCGGGCATTAAATAAGCAGAGATGCCACACTGCCACTAGCAGCGAAGAGACACTGACGTGGTCAATGCTTGTGGTGGAGCCTGACGGACCCAGTGTGTGTGAGTGTGCATGTGTTTGGGGTTCACTAATTGCTCCGGTGCAGGCTGACAGCAGGATTGTCAGGGCCTGTTAGCCGGAAAAGCTTCGCCGAGCTACCTGAGAAACAAGCTAATTGAGCTCGGAGTTCTTGCTCATTATTGGTTCGGAGTGTATCAAAAACACACCGACGGAGGAGGCTGGACCCTTTAGCACGCTCAAAGCCTCGGAGTGGAAAAGTTGCATGTACAGTAGAAAAGTTAGAGGAGAGATATGGTGGTTACAGCCACTTCAGTCCGTGCAACACAAGGTCATTACTCACCAAACCTAAACCTTTCCCGTTTTCTGTCCCTAGCGGTGGTTTGACCTTCACGTGAAATTACAGCCGTTTCATTCTGAGCGGTAAATTCATCTAAATTATGCATTATTAAGTTGAATAAAAAGTGCTAATACCTGAAGTAAAGACACAAGGAGAGAAAGCTCCGAGCACTGATAAATGAGATGCTAAATAAGAAGGAGAATGTAGGAACATGCTGGGGGGTGGGTGGGGTCTCAAGTGTGAGGGAAGGAAATAGTTATGGATGAAGCAATCTGTGCGAGGCAAAGGCCGAGCAAGACGAGTGAAAAATAAGTGAGTGAAAAATAAAATTCTAATAATTTCTCTGAGCTATTCAGTGACGGTTTGGTGAATTATGAGGAGATGTTTGTTGGGACAAGGTGAGGTTAGCTTTAGATAAAATCAAGTATTATATATCTGAAATGCACAATTTAATAGGACATATATCTGGTCTCATGTACATGCCGATGAATGTGTGTTCAAGGTAAAGGCCTGGCTGCAAAATCCAACTATTCCTCTGTTGTGGCGAAAGATTACATCTGTGAAAGTGATGTGTTATTTTTTTTTAAGACAAAAAATTCAACAAAAGCAGAAAATAATGTAGCCTCTGTGGGTTTTGGCGATGTCACTTTCAGGCAATAGCTCTTACAGTAGCAGCGGTGAGTTGTAGACAGGCAGCATTTGAATCAGTGCACACAGCAGGAATAATAGTGTCAGTTTTGTTTTTTTGAAAATGTCTTTGAATGTCATATTTCTGCAGACTGTGCCCGTGCTTCTGCACAACCTCTCACATCTGAAGGAAATGAGCTCTCAAAATATTCAAATTTGAACACACAGTAACAAAAAAAAAACGGCAGCCACCTGACGACGTCTCCTTTCAACCCACCTCTCTCTGCGTCAGCTTCTGTTTGTCGATCTGTTTGACCTTGGGGCTGTTGGCCAGCAGGTGGCGTAGTTTCACGTAGCTCTTCCACAGCTTCTGGTACCTGCCGACAGTAAAAACCAGAGGTGTCAGGCATGACAAGGAGTCCATCACCCCCTCCTCACCCCCTCCTCACACACTCTCTCTCTCTCTCTCTCTCCGGGACAAGGCATCAATATTTCATCTGCAGCTTGTCTGACATTAAACATAATTTAACAGTTGCCTGTTTGTGTGTGAGGGCAGCGGACACAGAGGTTTCTGTTCTCTGAACTGAGAACAGTGGTTCACTGTTGATTTGCACTTCACCTCTTTTAATTTTCAGTGAAAAGCTGAAAACATCTGAGCGGCCCTGACACATGACTCGAGAGCTATATCACAACCTCCTTATTCTCATTTTCTATAAAACCCTCATTGTCTTCTTTGCTCTCATTTGCATCTGAAAAGAGGCAGGGAGTTAGCGGCAAGGTGACATGTAGCCACCATACTATCCACCGACCGTCTCTCTCTCTCTCTCTCTCTCTCTTTTCAATCAGACCTCTTGATTGATGCACGGAGGGCCGAGTGTGACCGTTCTGCTCCCATTCAAGCAGACTTTCTCCTCATTACCCAGAGTTATTCAATTATGACTGGTGGGATAGAGGGCTAAAGGTGGTGGGGTTTGGGGGATAGGACGGTGCATTAACAGAGAGAAAGGCAGAGGGACATAAAGAAAAAGAGAGAAGGGGGGGGCTAGGAAGGAAGGAAGGAAGGAAGGAAGGAGGGAGGTGTTATGTGGAATAGAAGAATTATAGAGCTTTAATAGTGGGGACTTCATTAGAGACTGAGACGGCTTTACAGCCTCAATTATCAGCTCACCACCACCTCCGCACTGAAGCAGGCTGAGTGGATGAGAGACGGAGAGAAGAAGAAAGAAAGAGTGCGACAGAGAGAGAGAGAGAGAGAGAGTCCGTTCACCCTGGGAGGCCCCCTTGTCCCCAATCCGCTACAATGACCTTTCCACAGATCTGCTGCGTGCTCTCGGTGTAGCATCGCCGTGGCCCCTCACCACTCCCTGCATATGCTTTCATTAGCATATGCTGCCTCTTCCTTTTCCTCATGTTTCCTATCTCTAAGCCCTTTTCGGGCGTGCTATCTGCAGCATTGCTGGCTTCATCTATCCGCTGTAACAGTAATGGCTGACTTTTTTATTTTTATTTTTTTTTATTTTTTGGCATTCCAACTGCTATCATATCCGTTACGGAAATGTTCCGTAATGGATTTGTTCAAACGTGACAGAACCATTACAGATAGCACTGCTATACTTTGGATATTTGGCACCCGGAGAGTGAGATGGGCAGAGCAGTGAGTTAGAAAATCATAATCACAAGCGATATGTTGTTTTTTTTTTGCTTTGTTTTATTTTTTGGCTGAAGGCTTTGTTACCTTCATGTTCTCACCTAAGAAGCTGAAAATTTAAGCTGAAAAGTTAAGGAAAGTAATGGTTGGATGATTTTGTTTCGGCACAATGAAGGAAAAACATATTAAAAACACATTCTTATTTATTTAAAATTAGAAACAGCTCCGCCAAAAAGTAAAATAGCAGATCAATAGTATTTAATCATACTTTGTGTATAAGAAATGATAAGTAAGTGACAAATGTATGGCAGTGCTCTTAAGAGAACACACAGCATACATTTAATATCTCTCTCTGGTTATTTGACCTTCTTACTGCTGTTGCAGTTATGTTATCATCCATTCGCACATATGGATTCAAACACTGGACATGTGACACGATGCCCAGCAGCATGAAGTAAGGATGTTCAGAAAGGCTGACATGAATCCAAATGTCATGAGACAACCTGACGACAGTGATCATTTTGCTTTCCTTGTGAAACTGAGGCACAAAGTTGTTGTTTTTTTGTTTTTTTACTCCTGTCAATGGAGGATTACTGCAGTATAACTTTACCAAGCTACCAGTGTTACAGTGCTCACAAAATATTTAGCAATGTCAGGTAAAAAAAAAAGTCTAAATCAGAGATGAGTATGTCAAAACATCAGTTTTGTGAAGAGACAAGAGATTCAGCAACTCCACATGAGTCACTGAGGCGGAAATGGGAGTGCATTCAATTCAAAGTTGATCCAGTTTTGGCTGTTTTACAGGAATGTCCATTGGCTCATCGTGACTTCACACACTAATGGGCTCATTTACTGAAGACAATATGTTCAACCAAAAACACATTTATGTCTGAAAATGGTTACTGTCTCAAATCATTCTGGATTTTGTTTTCACTTTTTGTTTCTTCATATCCTTTTTTATCTCCCTCAATCCTTCCATCATGTTTCCTTGGTGTCTCTTTGTGTGTTTAGTCTGTCTCTTGCAGGCGTCGGCAGTCCTGTTCCATCTCGCTCTCTTTTCTTTACATTCCCTGACCTCTGACATGTCATCATTCTTGCCTCAGCAGTCGTGATGGAGCTGGAGAAGCTCGAGTGGCGGCCCCGAGCACAAATGTGTCCAGTGGGCAGTGTGACAAGACGACGACAACACAGCTTCCTCAGTCTCCTGAGTTAATATATGCGGCTGCTGTGTCCGATGCTCCCTTCTCTGTCGCATTGCCGCCGCCGCAATCAACACCCGACTCCTGCCCTCACTACACGCATCATTAGCAGTGGTAGGAAATCCCCTCCACTGGTCTCTTACTACTTGTTTCAGCATCGGCTAATGATGTCCCAGTCTATCCATAAATTTGTCGATGTCTGTCGCTTTGAGAAGTTTGACATGGCAGCAGGGTGCAAGGGGATGAAAGAACTCAGCGGACAGGCAGCTAAAATGTAGCGGCAGGGGAGAGGGGACATTAGTCGGAGAGGAGAAGCAGACTAGTTCTGCCTAAATGGATTTCCTAATGATCATACTCTTGTTTGCATCATCATCCCAGACATTTTCCTTCCTGCACCTCCTCCTGAATGCTTGCAACTGAGGTTGAAAACAGAAATCTGCAGGTTTAAATTTAGAAAGAGAGTGTTGCAGTTGTGCGCTGACTTTTGCTGTTGTCGCATCTCTCCGAACAACTCGGGAGGCTGTAGCTCTGATGATATAATGTGTTGCTTTTGTCAATTGTGCGGCCGCACAGTACAGTATTCCCTACTGCGGCCCTGTGGCATCTGTGTGTGGCATTACTATTTACGAGACATAAACCACGCGGCGGCTCCCAGGGCGCATGCAGCCACCAGAAACCTGGGGACCGTATGTAAAAATGTCACACCACTTGTTTTCTCATCCTTCACTTTACCCCCTATTGTCACATCTCCCCTCATTTTTGACATGCGCCGATCTCGTCCTCCTCGACACGACAGATTCTACCGTCACATTGTCCTGGGAGACAGCTGTTGAATAAGGGTTGAGGTAACGGGGGGGAGGGAGGAGATCTGAACACAGATCAGTGGTCGACATGCATTGTGTGAGTGCGTGTATGTGATCTTACTGAGGGTCTCCGGCATAGCTGAGCTGAGCAGGCCGGATTCCAAAATGAACGATGATGGGGAAGGTGATGACATCTGGGTTGAACTGCTCCCTATCCAGCTGGTCGATTCGCACTGAACTTGGTTTCTGGGGATTTAGAAGAAGGAAAAAAAGCCAGTACAGTGAGTCATGGTGCATAGCTACAAAGCAGCCATCAGTCAGTCATCTACAACCAATATGTGTAATAACAAATAATCCATTGCATAAGGGTCATCTGTCACAGGAATGCAATAAACGTTTCAGCTTGTAGCGTGCGCACAAGATAAAACGGTGTCTGGGATGGTGAGCTAACTCCTGATACTCTTATCAGGGAGACTGACAAGCAACATGTCCTCTGCTGTTTCCCAAATCACAGTTAGCCTGTCAGGCATTTTACAAGATCAGAGGAAGGAGCTGCATCATAAGGCGTGATGAGCTCCACGACAGATGGCTGGAGGGTTTGGGCTCACCTTGACATTAGCTGCGCTCGCTCGCCGCAGCCTGCATACATGCTTTGATTTGAGAGCCAGAGGTCAAAAGACAACCTTTCAGGCAACATGATCACGTTTGATTGATCCTGGTGGAAGGTTTGATGATTGTTTATCACTTTAGGTACTAGTGACGTGCCCGTTCTAACATGTCTGTTTCAGACTGGGCTGTTAACTTGGCCTGTGGTTTTTGCTGGTTGCAGCTCAGTTCAACTTGTAACCATGGAAATGGAAAAAGGTAACAATAAAAATGTCCTAAAAAGCAAAAGGCACCACTTCAGTACTTGATCGTTGTGTGTAGAAGGTTTCATGAAAAAATATTAAACAGTGTTTGAGTTATGCTCCGGAAACTAAAGGTGACAGACCGGATGGAGGGAGCCCATTCTTACATCTTCCTCCTCACTTTGTTTGTGGGGGGGGGATATTAACCACTCCAACAATAACAAACTACAAAGAATCACTCTGATACAATCCTATGAGTAAGAAGGAAGATAACCCCAGATGATGCTATTTTTACCAAACAGGGCGAGTCTCTGTGTATGACCTTTTTAATAGACTGCTTGACAGGCAGAACATCTTTACCTTTAGTGCAGGATGGAAGACTATGATGTGCCCGCATTACCTGGAAACCCATGACAGCAACAATTCAGTCCTGCCAGCATGAGCGGTTGACTCAATAACTCACCCACAGCAAAGGTTACACAACTGTATTCACTGTTATTATGCAACCTTTTAGCTAGCAGTGACACCTTCACCTTTACCCAAACACAATTACTGTACATCCTTTAAAATATGGGCCAGACAGGAAGGTTAGCCAACTCCATCCTGACATGAAATCTTCGGCCCGAATAACGTTGATGACAGCAAACGCCCTTGGGGATAATAGGTGAGGTTGCTCATGTCACAGGCTAAAAGGAACAGGCTTATTCCTGCGGTGTCTGCCCTTGAAATGGCAGACAAGGCCACCTCCTGTCCTATCTGAGGCCTCACCATGCCTGGGTTGGTGACGATCATGCCCTTGCACTCCTCGGCGTATTTCTGCCACTCCAGCTCCTCCCACTGCAGCATGTCTGCAATCTCCTCCTCTGGGACCAGGGGTTTGCTGCTGCGCAGCAGGTAGAGGAGCACCTGATGCATGGACAGCACCTCCTTCCCGCCATCTGAGACAAATAATGCACATAAAGACAAACCAGGAGTAAATGTATGTGTGGACAGAAGCAAACACATCACCACAAAGTACGTAGTTCAGCAGGGATTTGCAGTTAACTGAAAAAAAAGCAAAGATCTCTTTATTTTGTTGCTACAGTTGGTGGAAGTAAATGAGATGTGACATTTTCCACGAGGGAAATGTTTCATCGAGCTCCCATACGATGAATTATTTTTGCTGCTTAAAAATCCCTGGCCCCAAAAATCAAGGCTGAGGCTGAGAGAAACTCTTTGTTTTTAAGCAAGCATCTCACCCCTCCCTCACCTCTCTGCCAACTTTTTGAACCAGTATCACACACCAGGAAAATGCCCCCCCCCCCATGCATCGTAATCACATTGTTCGGGGACACACACAGATGAACAGAGGCCCTGACGCGAGGTTGGATGCCTCACAATAACATGGAGACGCATAATTTCACGCGCATTGGAATAACAATCAAATTTTCGATTGGAAAATCATGACTGCCACACACAGAAAAACACAAGCAGGCATGTGCATGGAATGTAGTGGGTCAATAAGAGTCGCTTTAATAGACTCATGTAAAATTGATTGACTTCCATTTACAACTGTAAACATGGGCAGATGCACAGAAATCTGCTGCCCTCTCAGTCCCAGAAATACTTTAAGACAATAACAAATGCACACCCCACACACTCTCACAGTAACTTTAACAGCATCATAACGCTGCCACAGTAACGCCCCGTCTCTCCACAGACACACATCAGAAACATTCCAGTGGACTGGAGTGTTGCAGTGCTTTTGTAAAAGAGGAAGATGAGTGTTTGTAGAGGACTAAATTGGGAGAGCTATGAGAGAAGTTGAAGTTGAAGGTAGGTGGCAGGACTGTCATAAATACTGCTGCAACATCACAGTGCACCAGCACCATCGTGTGTATGAAAGATGGAACACCAGCGGCTACACAGCAGCTCAGGCACTGCGAGTCATTTCTTGCGGAGAAATTAGCACAAATATGAACATATGCAGAGATGATTTGGAGGGAACATTAGTGGAGATGTGCAGCCTCCTTTTTTTTTTCCCCCTGTGGCATGTTTAACTTAAGAGCTGTGTCACCACTGACCAGCAGAGGGAGACAAAATAGCTCAAGAAAGAAATAGATGGGTTTTTTTTGTCCATCGTTAAGAGTCTTACCGGGTAAAAATCGGACAAAACGTGGCATGAAATGGAACTTTGGGCATCCAGAAGCCTCACTGTCACACTCAGGACCTGGAGGACAGAGCAGGAAGTATTCTTGTTATTAGATCGAGCAGAGAGCAGCCTTTCATAATAAAATCTAGCTTTTCACACATTTAAGAACAGGAGTCATGGTTGATAATCACAATTATGTTGCTTGACAGTTTCATCACAATTACTTATCAATTTCAATTCCCTCAGTCTTAAATCTTATCTGTAACTGTACTAATGTTTGTGGAGGCTACATCCATAATATCATAATCTGGTGTTTGCCAAAGAAGAAGAGAAAGTAGGGAAGAAAAGGAGGGGTATTTATATTTATAGAGCACTTTTCTTACACCAAGCTCAGACTACAGGAGTTTGAAAATCCAAACTGATTTTAAAGCTGATTGCATCGCTAACATTAGGGGAAAAAAGTCACAGATTATCATCTCTCTAAAATCTAGTCTGCACATTGTACAAGGCTTGTAAATAAAGATGCATCACTCGCTACAGGATATTATTAAGTGTCAGAGGGAACAATATACCACCTGATGTGATCTCTCTCACATTATCTCACTGGGAAACAAGTGCAAACAAAATAAAGATCGGTGTGGTGCAAATACATTTTGTTGCAATGATTTACAGAGAGGAAAAAAAAACAAAGACAAAAGCAGAAGGCTAAACCAGTCTGGATGAGAAAGTGGTCAGGTGGCACATAAAAAGGCTGCAGCGTTTACGATTGCTTGACAACAGGATGTCTCTTATTGGTTATCAAACCTGATTTCTCCTCTGATTATCAGGAATCACAAATCTCGATGAACTCAGCCCGAAACTCTTGTAGTCTGAACCCTGCATTAACCAACATTACAGTTGTGTTGTGCTTCACATAACAAGATCATTAAAAAAAACATAACAACAAATAGGAACGAAGAAGGAAGGAAGGAAGAACAAAGAGGAAGAAGATAGAAAATAAGAGGAGAAAAGACAGGAAGAAAGAACAAAAGGAAAGAAAAAGAAGAGGAAATAGAGAGAAGAAGGAGGAAAACACAATTCCAATGTTCCACAAGGATTCAGAGAGCAGGAAAAAACGAGTTTTAACACAACACTTCTTATCGGAGTGGTGGAATTATTAATTCATCCATCGATGCTCACGACATCTTAGCATTTCTTATCCTTAGGTCTAAATAAATTACAAATTATAAACTTATTTATGAAATACAAAAATTTATAAATGTATTTATATTATTATTATTATTTATCTTTATAATTTAAAAATTATAAGGTAATTGAGTTCTGGACTGAACACAAGTTGTCCATCCCCACACATCTGCACCTGTTTACTCCGACAGGTGCATTACATTTGAATACTGAATGTTACAAATTTCTGCCATAAGCATAATTGACTAGAAATGCAAGATTGTTGTTTTTTTTTTACATTATTATTTTAAAAGGTCAACTTTTTAAACAGGTTGTTTTCACTACACTAGGAGAAATAATAGCAACGATATATTATGTAAGTAAAATGGTTACTTTGCTATACAAGTGTATCAGAAATGAAGGGATTTAACATTCGACCAGGGGCCCGTTTAACCATTTCTGACACACGTAAGACAATTTCCTTTCATTTCAACACACAGGTTGGACAAATTTGTCTGCAATTTGCGAGCGATTGTTCAGAATCTGCAGGGCAGCACTGCTTAAATCCCTTATGCGAAACAGAGCCTTGGTTTGGGTGTAGTACCTGTCAGGTTCCAGTCATACAGCTCAAGAATGTCCTGGAATAAGTATGATGCAAACAGCTCCAAACCTCGAACACAGTAGTTCTAGACACAGGAGAGACACGGTGTTATTTGAGCGTACAGTAAACGCAGACTCAAAAAAAAAGAAAAAAGCTGCAATGCTGCCACAAAGAGTAGATATGACTGATAAGTAAATCCAGCTCTCTAACTTTGTCACATAAACCACCTTATCGTGGTAATAAACCTCTATAGGTTACAAAGAATCTCTTCTCCCGCTTCTAGCAGGATTAGCACCGTGGCTCACCCAGGCACTGAGGTGTGAGGGTTACATGTGGCTCAGCCTCACACCGTTTTGAGATAAAAACAAAAAGGGACTGAGAAAAGGAGAGGAAAAAGGAACCGGGGAGGGGGGGAGATAAAGTGGGGTTTTACCGACCTCCGGTGTCATCTCCTCTATGAAGTGAATGGTGTAATCTATGTTGAAGCGGATCACACGGCACAATGGAATCTGTGATGATGAAAGGAGCAGAGGATGAGAAGAAGAAGAAAAGATAGCCCGACTCATTAGCATGGCGTTATAGGTAGAGGTTACAGCTTTTCAAGGAAACTCATTAAAAACCTGATCTCAGCCGATGCGGCCGAGACACAACCCGTATGCTAGGGAAAAGGATGTACGCTGCAGAACTCACACTGCGACTGGCTGCGAAGTTTGAAACATGAACAACCTTTGGTCAATTAAAAAAAAACATGACATGAACTACAGCTCACACACAGATCACATGCCTCCACACACGCTCTCTTGTAAATGAACTCAAATCTCACTAAATAGATAAGCCTGCTCTTCTGTATTTAATCTCCCCAGTTACATGGTCTTTGTTGTCAGAGTGCCAGGGGTCCATTTTAAGAGATTAACCTAGGAGCCACATTTATTCTTGCCCATCCCTGCAGCTAACTAGCAGGGGGCTAATATCATCACGCTCTGAGGTTCTCTAATCCCCACGCTGCCACCAAACGTTTACCACAGCTTTTAACAAGGGCTGCTTAAATTATCCAGTTCAAATCACGCCTTAATCCGCGTGGCTCTTTTCAAGCTAGACAGATATTGACCGAGCAGTTTATTATTCAAACATGAAGGGGGAAAAAAAAAGCCCACACGCTTGCAGACACTGATGGACAACACACACATGTGTATATAGATGCAGGAATATCGACACTTTTCATGAAAAGGTGTTTTCGGTTGGTCTCCTATCGATCCCTCGCTCCCTTTAAACCTCCTTTTTTTTGGGATAAGATGGCCACAGAAAGAGAGGGTCCTTTTAAGTCATGACCTCTCTAATGTTTGTCAGGCAGCGATGGGCTTTCAAAAGACTCTGCGACAAGGTCAGCGCAGAGAGAGGAGCACTTTGTCTGGGGCAACAAAGAGGCCGAGCTTGAAGCCTAAAGCCGGGTTTTGAAATTATTTTAGAGGAGTGTGGGAATTGAAGGAGGAGGGCGTTCTTCGCTCAAACGCTGGCTTAAAAAAAACGATGTGTTGCCTGAGCAGATATGTAGGAGGAGGAAGGAGATCATAAGTGGCCAATATAGAGCTCACTGAGCAGTGGTCAATAGAGAGGTTATGAAAGCATCTTTTTTTCTCAGCAGAGGTTCATGCAGGCAGGACTCACACATCACACATCACACAGCAGACGTGGGCGGAACAGCAGGACTGGGTTACGTGGTTGAAACTGAGATATCAATAAGCATATTTTTATGTTAGTATTTCTGCTTAATGTGTGTGTTTCTTGTGTTTTATGTTTGCATGCCGATGCATTTTATGGAAAGTTATGTTAACTTATGTTAGCTTAGTTTTTTCTAATTCTATTAAGTCTTTTTTTTTTTTTTAAGGATCCATATAAGGCTCCTTGATAAAAGAGACTCATACCATATATTTTCATTATTTCAATTTTATGCGGTTTTATGTTTGTTTAAATAAATAAAGTAAAAAAAAAAAACTTACTTTAAGGTGTAATATGTCAGATATTCATGTAAGATACTCATAGCCAGCATATCACTTGAGTAACCGCTAAATGATAACAACAACGACAACAAACAAAAAAACAGTGTGAGGACAATATTCACATCACCCTTGGAAATATCCCTGGTATAATAAGTAAAGTTTATTTTCAATTATGCAAATCTGGCTGATTATTTTGTTTCCCATTGGCTTTGCATTGCAGACCATGTTCAGAAATGAAAGGTTTCAAAATACAGAAGGTTTTAGGTTTGTCTATTCTTATCAGATACTATAATACATGTGTGTATTTGAGTACAAAAGGCTGTACTCCCTGAAGCTGAAACTCATTGTGAGGTTTAAATTTTAAATGAAATAGTCGAGAAAGTCGGTATTGACATCTGGCCCCCCAATAACACAATATGGAAAAAAGTGTAAAGAAACAGATGAAATAAAACATGAGCCACAGCTATAGCAGGGGAAAACAGCAGTAGAGTGACTATGCATCACTGAAGACTGTGGTGTAAAATTAATGGCTTCTAGCCAATTCACAGCAGGCTTACGTTAGTGAGAGGTGTGTGGGAGAAAAGAGAGAAGCCTTCAAACAGGTACTCGTGGTCATCGTACTCGATCACCGTTGGCCTGTCAGTCTGAAACAAAGAGCAGCAGCATAGCGGCTTAGTGACGCAGCTCTGAACACTAACTGTGAATTAATTGCACACATTTTTCCAACGTCTCTCTTTTTAGGGTCTTGATAAAATAAACAGAAGTCCTACCAGGAAGTTGGTGGGAGGAGACACAGTTATCCTGTAGTGGAACAGTTTTCCCGAATTGTTGTTCATGGTACGACACCTTTTCACAGGCTGAAAGAGACGCACAGACAATATGACACACAAAATGTGATTGGTTCTTAGATTGTGCAGGTTATCTATTTGATTTTAAGAATGCAGAGTTAGAGTCAGTGCACATTAATTAACATTTCTATAGCCATCATGGCACATTTTAAACTGTAGTCACTGGGCAGGTATAAAGATACACAATAGGCACATCAAATACACTGAAACAGGAAGTGCAAACCTGTATATAGACATGTAAAATATATTAAAATGTGAACAGCAATACTGACACGTGAGAGCCAGTGTAAGAGATGTAGATTATGTATGTATGTAAGTAAATCAAAGTATTTCCACTTAACAGTTATTGTCACTGCACAGATCAATGATTTTATAGAATCTAAACATTAATAAGACCAAATTAAATTTGTGAAAATGATTGTGATTAATGCCTGATGACTACAAACTTAATTGGCATCCTGTTAATGAATACAGTCACATGTCTTCTGTAAAAGTATAAACCCATAAAATAAAAACAAAATTCTAATTTGCTGACAGTGTCCAGGTCAACAAAGACTGTAACAAGCAATTAGTCAACTAATCGACTAACAAGGGAGCAAGCCCTCTTCATTTGCTGGCCCCAAATAGATTTTCCAACAAATAAAATGTCCTTCATGTAACACTTAAACGCTCGCAAACGTGGCTGGTGAGGAAGAATCTACTTTAGCAGCATTTAACAGCGTCTGTCTGGAGGCTGATGTTAATTAACCTCCGTGAAAAATACACACTCATTAAGTAATCCATGACCTTCATTGATCTCCACTGGCAGCCAAAAAGGAAAGCAACACCCAAACGTGTCTCCCGTTCTCCTGAAATGTGATGTAAATAAAGTAATATGACACCTATGATCCAAGGCCTGTAAAGCACTCTCAAGGCCTTTCTCACTTTATTTTATAACTACTACTATACAACTATGGTTGTATGTTTTGATCATGACTAATTCTGTCTAATTTCATCACCAGGAGACAATAAACAAATATGAGGGTGAGATTGTTTTCATTTTGAATAGTAAAGATTTTTGGGGGGGGTTTTGTGTGGAGATGAAACACAAAATGTTAAAAATCCAGCATATTTGAATTTTCCAAGCATTCAAGAAAAATAATCAGTAAGATGCTGCATCTTTTGTGCAAACAAATTAACTGTTTAAAACTGAAAGAGACACCATCACAGTGTACTTTCATTACAATGTCCTTATTTTATTCAGGCATGTCCGCGGCGTACTGAGATGGAGAGATTCCTGTCATGTGACCAGAACTAACCAATCAGCTCCACAGGGCCTGATTCAATCACAGGATCTTACTATTTGGACCCTGACAGACGGAACAATGCGTGGAGATAAAACAGCTCACAACTTGGGATGATTGGTGAGCATGATCATACGCTGTTTTTACATTACTAATGGTGGAAATACTAACTAGTTCAAGACATTTTGGTTGCTCACTAGTGGCAGGTGTAACAGTAGAAAGTTGATAAAGGGTCAAAGGGTCCCTTTAAAACAAAAGAACATGGCCGCTGTAAAGAAAATTAGTTTAGATTGTGCAGAATAGTGTCCTTGCCCCTCTGTGCAAGGTTATAAAAGGATGATTTATTCGAGGCGTGTCATACCTCCTCCCCTGGGTAGATGCTGTGGCGGATCCCTGTACGTCTGGCCTTGGCACTGCACTTACACAGGGGGCCATCATTCATCTGGGCAGAAAGAAAATACGTAAATCAGACACAGCGGCTTCACTCGCCATGTAAAGCACAGCGGCTGCTGCACATTTCGCCTATCAAAGCTGCACCACTGCAGACTGCCTGACCTGACCTTAAGTCCTCTGCTGCAGCTTTGAGTTGTCCTGTTTGATAGTGTCTTCGTAATGTGAAGTTAAACTTTGACACAGAGACATTTTTTGTGCATTCTCCAAACATAAATGTACATCATCTGTTATTAGACTTCATTTGAGCTCCGTAGCCTGGTGCAGAATTAGCCACAGAAGCCAGGGTTTGCTAGTTTTTCATCATGTAGGGGCATTTTAAGTAGTTGAAAATTCATATTTACTGGGATTGACAATTATGTATGAACACTATTAAATATTACCATCTACTGTCATCTGTCATTTTGATGTAAATTCATATTAAGGTTTTAGGTACAGAGTATGAAAGTGAAAATTTCAGCTGTTGTTAGTGAGCAAATATTTTCCCCCTATATTATAATATCATGTTTGTCCTGGTTGTGGATGAATCTGCTGTCTAACTTAATACTTTGTCAAATCTGTACATAATAACAGAAGATTAATCTGGAAGACAAGAACAATTTGATTAGAGTAGAATTAGATTTCGCAGCATAATAAATGTAACCCAGAGAAAAGACCGACCTGCCCAGGGTCGTTGTACCACAGCTCATCGTGCAGGCGGTCGGGGTGAGCTTTCTTTCTCTTAATCTCAGCAATGACATCAAAAACCTCTGAGTCAGAGCTGCTGGAGCAGGTGCTTCCCTCAGCATCTGACTCGCAGTCGGAGTCGCTGCTGCTGTCATCTGAAACCAACATTAAAAAAAAGAAAAAAGTTTTTAATCATGAGAACATCGCAGGGCTGAAGACATAATTCATTGAACTGGATCCACTAGAGAGTCTAAGCTCCCCCCCCCTGCTCAGCTGAATAAGGTCTCAGTGAGCCAGTATATGAAAATTCTTTTAAAACTGTGTGCACTCTTACAGAGGATTAATTCACCACACTCAGACCTGCTGCTTTATTTCTCAAATCAAATGTAGAGGTAAATGCATCCGAGACTAAACAACCATTACAGATGCCAGTGTTGACATCTTACGCTTGTGTTTGTCACTCACCGACAGAAACCTCACACCAAAATGAGGATTTCAATTACAAGTCAGCTGAAAAGCGTGCTGTTCCTCACTAAGATAAGTCTCAAATTCTTATCAGCGTTTCAACTCAAGTGCTTGAGATTAACATATTTAGCCATTTAGATCTCCCCCGAGCAAGATTTACGTTGTTGCAGTGCAGAAAGAGACAAACTGAGACAGACCCGATAAAGATAAAACCATAAACACTGAACTTAATCTTTAAAGCCTCATCCTAATACGCTGCTGAGAAGAAGTTCGTATGCATACCAAATTAAAAAGATTGTCAACAGATACATTAAGTGTTAATATATTCTTATTTAGCTTGCATGCTTACATCACAGGCTCATTTGCATTATACTCACAGCCAACATTAACATTTAATTACCTTAATGGCTCAACAAGATTATGTGACATATCAAAAGTGTTCCCATATATGAATACATCCAACTGGTTCTGCAGGTCCACCCACCTGGATTCTCATCCAGTTTGGTCTTAGGCGGGTCCCATTTGGGTCGAGCAGCCTTCGCTCGCTCCTGTCTCTTCCCCAGCTCTTCCTCAAAGCGCTCATACAGGCCCCGCAGTTTACTGGTCCCCACCACGGTTGAATCTCCCTAAACAGATTTAAATAGAATAGATGACCATGAACAATCTATTAAAAGTCAAATACAACAAGTAGAGATAGAAGTAAGGCTGTTTGCTTCTTTAAAAATAAAAATGCATTGGAGTTTCTTTAATATGTGCACATGAAAGTTGCTCTACAAATCAATTTATAATTACTCTGTATCATACGGTTTGCTTATCTCCTGATGGAAGCTATCACAATACGTCAGTGCTGATTCTACATGCATTGTGGTTCGATATTACGATTTCTTGACTGCATTCAGTTTTTTTTTTATTGTTACTCTACACAGCATCCCAGCCTTTTTTTTATTTTTTTTTAAGAATCAGACTTGTGATTTGCACAGGGACTGGAATCACTGTCAAAACATAAAAGAGAGATGCAACAGTACATCTGTTCAGGGAGACGCAGAGGAATAAAGTGGGTCTCCCATCTCGACATTTATGTTCACTTTGGTTTTACTTTTTGTAATTTGAGAACATTATGAAGTAAACTTTCATAGACTACCAGTAAAGGTGAGATTTTTAGAGTAGAAAAAGGAATTGGCAAAATCCAAAACATTGTGAGACATCAGAAAAGCATTTGAGAGGACAGGTGATGATTTGAAAATGGCAGATTTTTGCTGCAGCAAAGACGGGACCAAGAGTCTAATAACAATTAGATATTGCTGAATACAACTAGCACATAAAAAAAGAATGGATAGAGGAAGATTGCCCACAGTACCACTTGGTCCATGGGGTCATTGGAGTAATAGTTCTCAGCATGCGTGCAGCGGATCCATGCAGGTTTCAGCAGCTCCTCTTCCTCCTTCTCATCACCCCCCTTCTCTTTCTCCTTCTCTCGGTCCCGTTCCCTTTCTCTCTCTCTCTCTCTGTCGGCGAAGGCATCCTCGGAGTCTCTGCTTCTGACGGAAAAGTAGCTGCGCTCTCTGCTCAGGCCGGAGGAGCTCTCCGACCTTCTGTCTCTCTCCTCCTCCCAGCGGCTGCGTTTCCTGTCTCTGCTCGACGACCGACTGCAAACCAAGGATAAAACAAATTTGCTGAAATAGCCAAGACGGAGGTGAAGTTTGTTACCACGTGCCCTAAAGAACATAGTAAAAGCTGCATGATGATCATTATAGGGTGACCTAGGTGGCCTCAGGGTAAAGGCACTGGCCGTGGACAGCAACCAACTCCAGTTCACATTCAGCCAGCAATCTCTGCATGTTCCTCCCCCATGTCTCTCTCCCTTCATCCCTGTCATCTCTACTGCTTCCTTTCTAATAAAGGCTTATATGGCTCCCAAAAACAATTAAACACTCATTGTTTTAGGACCAAAGATTTCAGCTCCTTTAATAATGCAGAGATACCTCATTAATACAACTTGAAAACATATATATGTACACATTATTTATGGACAAAAAAAACAACACAATGGTCTACTATGTGTACCTTCGAGGCCTCTTTCTGTGTCTGTCGGGTGACTGGGATCTCCGACTTTCTCTGTATCGATACCTCTCCCTGTGAAAGAACACAAGCATAGTAATAAGGAATAAATCATAGTAATAATGAATAAATCATTCTCACTCAGGAGAGTCACTGCTATGTATGTACCTGCTATGATCCCTGCTCCTGTGTCTGGGGGGACTCCGGCCTCTATCGTACTCCGACCTGTACCGCCCGCCCTCTGGTCTGCCTCGCCTGTCTGGACTCCTCCCACGGTCCTTCCTCTCTCCAGGAAATTCCATTTTATGCTTATCACCATGGCTACCGTAGCCGTAGCCCTTCTGCCTGTGGTCATCGTGGCGATACCCCCTTTCTGGAGACCTCCTGTTGTCCATGGGCTTCTCATACTTGTACTGGCCCCCGTGCCTGAAGCTGTGGTCTGGTTTGAATGAGCTGGGGCTCTGAGTGTAGCCAGGGCTGAAGGTGGGAGGAGGGAAAGGAGGATGGGGGTAGTTCATAGGGTATGGAGGGTGGTAGCTCATAGACTGAGAGGCTATGGGGGGAGGCATGGATGGGTGTGGTATTGGCGGTGGGGGCACAGGAGGCATCATATAAGAATGGTAGGCATTCTGAGCAGACACCTGGGACCCTGGTGTGGGACCACCTGTAGAGTTGGGAAGAGGAGGAGGGGGGAAGTTAGGAGGGGGTTCAGGGAAGCCCTGCCGGCCAGGGGGCTTGGGGAACGGTGGGCGCACTGGGCACTGGTTAAGAGAACTGGGAGTCTGGGATGGTGCTGGTGGAGGGTAGTGCATGAAGTCGGAGTGTGGAGGCATGTATCCGCTGTTTCCATGGTAGCTTGAACTGGAAGGGGTCTGGGGATCATAGTGGTATGGGGGGACAGGAGGCTGGGGGGGTGGCGGCCGAAGGTTGGTGGGTCGGTAGTTCTGAGAGGAGCCATGCTGGCCTTGGGGCATTCCTGCCCTGGGACCCCCCCGATCTTGATGGAAAGACATGACTGTGGATAAAAGAAAATAATCAAATTACAACTGAGACCCACTTGTACCCAACATGAATGAAACACCTGACAGTAAATGCACCAAGATTAAAGTTAGTCCTTTATACGGACTCTGAACTGGAGAACGCGGATACTCGTAGAGTTTCCATGTTGTTTCACTGCATTCTACAATTGGGCTTAGAGTTGAATTCAAGTTAATATTAGGTTATGGCGAGCAGTGACAAGGCATGACTAGATAAGAGTTGTGTACAGGGAAACGGAAAGATGGGAAAACAGATTGATGAGGAAGCTGGCTTGGACCAAATGTAACAATAATATCTGATTCACAATTTCAATAGTTAGTTCATCGTTTAAGTGTCACTGATGTGAGCATCATTAGCTACCGTTAGCAAGAAAAGGTGCCGTTTTCCAAAACATATTAATGTAAACGTAGGAAAATATCTGGATGTAGTTGTGAATACATGTCACCATTAGAAGATAATGTAGCCACTGGGTACTGAGTATAAACATTGTATATATTTAAGCTAACAGCAGCAGCTAGGTGCTAGCGAGCCTGCTAGCACGTAATGATAAAATACGGGAGAAAGAAATTACCTTAAAGTTAAGGAGCACTAGCACAAGAGGCGTGTCATTCCGTCTTCACGACAGGTTCAAAATTACACCAATGTGAATTTTCTTCAAGTTATTTCTATGTAACTAAACAAAACGGTGGTAAGTTTATAGCTTGAGCATCATGCTTAACATGGGACAGTGTTTCTAGTCGGAACGCTTAGAGAGACGAACAAGGATGGACCAATCACGTTGCTCAGATACTCAGTCTCGGTCCAATCAAATAAGGGTGTCGTTTTTCACCAGGCTGATGCACCGTTCCGTCGCAAAAATAAATTACTTTAAAAACGATACTCATGTCTGGGAGCCAAAAGTAGCTGTTTTGCGGTTTTTTGAATAAAACTTATCAATTATGAATGTATGTATATATATAATAGAAAATGACTTATGCGATGCACTTATACCAGGTATCCACTAGAGAGCAGCAGAGCTTCAAAAAACATGACAGTGAATTTGCACATTACCATGGAAGAACATCACACATCATTTTCAGAATGAATGAGGCAGAGTTAACACATAGTAGGCCTACATCTATTTCTCAAGGCTAAACTTTGTTATTGTGTTCTTTATAAAGCTGGGGAGGATGTTTGGACCTGAAACCATGCATTTACTTCTTCTGAATCATTCTAAGTGGGGAACCTATTACAGTTCTTCACCACAGTGATCTGACCCCATCTCAAGAGACGCTGGTCTGAATACATGCCTGACGGCCCAGTTGTTAACCTCTGTGTCCTGTAGCATTTACATGCTCCCTGCTGTAATGTTATGCTCCACATTCATGCTGGATGAATCAATCTGGAGTAGCAGGGTTAAGGTGAACAAGCCCACACAATTTGCTTAGAGGTAACACATACAATCTGTTCTGAACACTAATCACCTAGTGCACTGTGTCCAAAAGCATGCGCACACCTCTGCACCTTAATACTCTTTCTTGTACTTTTGGTCAGATGCTGTTTCTCATTTGAGCTTCCATCCAGTTGAAATCTATTCTAGAAATAACTGAAACTGACGATTATATTCAAACATATCAGTAAAATACACAGCTTATTTCATAAAACACAAATTGCCCTTACCTTAACCAAAGTGCTATTGTTGCCTATAAGTAATCTAAGACCAGAGTCTGGTGTCAAATCTGGCTCCTGGTCCTGCTCCTTATGTGCCCACCATCCACACCGACCACCTCCCACTGACTTCAGTGTAGCACATAAAGTGGTGTTTCCTTTATAAACATACTGTTGAAAATTATAGTATATGAATGGAAGTTCAAGGGGACATAGTCAAATTTCAAAAGCTGGGACTAGGCAGTTTTTTTTCTTTTGTATACATGCTTGAAAAATGTTGAAAAACAGTCAATTATTAAAATAGTTGCTGATTATTTCTTAGTCAATAGACTACTGAGCCTGAATGGGAGCAAATCCTCACAGCAAGGCTCCAAATGGCTTGCAATAACATGTTCAACAATCATATACAAGTGAAATGTTTTGGGGTCCACATACTTTTGGCCATAAGTATGACTGTCAGGTGATAAGTAGGAACTTAATCATTTCTCTCAACAAAGACAAAAACATAATCAATTTGAGAGAAAGGACTTTAATGGGCATGTTCCTGGTTTAGATTATTTAAGTTAAAATAACGTTGCAATGAGCTTGAATTTGTAAGTTAAATGCATTTATTTTCTATGACAACAGGTCTTCCGGTCAAAACAACAAAAACAAAAGACGCACTCTGATGACGTAATGAAGTAGCATGAGATCATGAGAGTTGTTGTGAAAACCTTTCTGACGTGACCCAGGAAAAAGAAGTTTTATTTATGTTATGTTTAATCACATATCCCAGAAGTTAAAATGACACTTAACCAAATAAATCGCTCCATTACTTTGAATAAAATGACATGAAGTGGGTTTGAACACTGCTGAAATAACGTTACCAAGGGTAAAGGGAATGGAGCTACTTTGTCAAGAAAAAACATTAAAAAAAGGAGCAACTGATTTATGTGTTTACAGCTCAAGCAAATAAAACGTTTTAATAAAAGCAATTAAAAAATGAATAAGCATCATCTGATTTCCTGCTGCAGGGCACAGTGGGTATGGCTACCTTGCTGAGGAATTAGACGACAGTATGCAGCCTGTCTTTTGATTTAACAACACGCTGCAGCTGCACCAGCTTGTTCCATTATTCCCTTGCAACAAAAGAAATGCAGAGAATGACACAGGTCTTGTTTTGCAAATGCATTTTAGATTAAAGAGCAGAGTCGTCTTCAGAATAAAAAGCATGCTAAGTTTCACCAGTTGGCATTTTTTGTTGTAACGCAGCATGAATCATCTTCTTGTGAATTCCTTGTGCTTTATGTGAGCTGGAACACTAACAACCATGATTAAACTACATAGAGGAATAGTATCACACAAATACATCAGCCATTGTGGAAAAAATCTTAACTTCCCATAATGAGTATCAAAAGTTAATTTAATTGCTTCATTATCATTTTATTATTAATTCTTTACTTCAAGTCATTGATTTTGAAATGAGTTCATGTGTCAAGTGCATACTTTGAACCACTGAGAGTAAAGTATAGAAAAATGTTGCATTGCAAAATTTATTTTCATTTAATAATTCACTTTTAAACAAATTACTGTACCTTAAAGATGGCAAAATATCCATGAAAAACATCGTATAGATTGGACTCTCCATACTAATCTGTATGCAGAAGACCAGAGCAATATTTTTACTTGCAAGTGCAATTCACAACTCACCACAGTGTGCTTGGTTTTCATCTGATGGGTCGGACCAGCCAGAAAAAAAACCTCCATTATGATTCACCTCAAGGAGCTTCAAGTAGCATTAACATTCTTTGCTTTTGTTCCCATCCTGTCCTTAATAAATCCTTAATAAATCCTGTCCCTTAATACATATTTAATAAATATCCTCAAGAGAAAAACAACACCAGGCATCTCCTGCAACTGAAATGTCTTTTCTTTTTTCATTTAAATTACATTTTGAATACACAGGGATGGGCCTGTTCACTATTACATAGTCAATAGATAAACACTCTTTTCTTCTTTTAGTAATTTACAGACCATACTGTGTGTTTACAGGAGCTGAGAAGTCAGAGTGACATTTATTTATTTATCGCTATTTCTAGAGGTCAGACTGTCAGATCCAGATTCAGCTGATAGAATACCACTACATTATGTAATAAGAACTAAATAAGAACAAAATCCGTACAATAATGAGAGGGTTGACCTTGCATTGGTGTATGGCAATGAAACAACACCTCTGGAGAACGAGGCAAAAAGCCAGAATATGAGGCGGACTGTATTTGCCTGAGCTGACAAAAACAAACAAACCCAAAAAAAGCCAAGCGGAGAAATACTTTGCCTTATTAGCATTCAATTCAGTTCAAAAGGCCACAAAATTATGTTGTTTGTTGTTAGTATGATAGAATAGAAAAGTGGACAGTAATGCATCCATGAAGGTTGAGCCAGTTCATATTTATGTGTACGTGCCTCCTAATGAGATGGAAAAGCTGACATGACATGTATCTGTGGAATCAGGAGAATTTCAACACATCTCATATGTAATTATGTGCAAACAGTATAACTGCACCAGATGACCTCACAGGTCATATTATGTCATTTCTAATTATTTTTTCAATTTTGATGTTTTTCTACTGCTGCTGAGTTTTCTATCTGCAGTAGCTGAAGGGTGCATTTAATTACAAGTAATTTGCTGTTGCACAGCTGGGAACTGGGAGCCATTAGAGTTCACTGAGTATACACTACTAGTAGGCGTCCGCAGCAAAAGGAGGAATAGAATATTTTAACTTTTATAAGGTTTTGGAAGTTGGAGCAAAGGAAGAAATAGAGTTGGTCATTTTGATTTATTGTAAATAAATGATAATGGATTGACTACGAAGGCTTCTTTTATCTTCAAACCTAAAATAAATACTCAGTGGGTTTTCTTTGAAATTAAATTATCTCAAATTGGAAGTCTGTGGTCTAATGTGTATTTAATGCAGGGGTCCTTGAACACCTGCTGTAGAACAGGGGTTTGCAAAATTTTCACCCCCGACCCCCAAAATAAGTGCCAGAGACTCGCGATCCCCACTATCCCGCATACAAACATGAAGTGCACACGCACTAATAGGCTTATACAAACGCACAACACATATCTTTATTTGCATGATTTTATTTCATATTTAACTACTATTGATTTTTTTTTATGGCTAAAATAGACTACCTCTAATCATTTTTAGATTTTATTTGATTTCTCAAAATCATCTCCTGACTCCCACTTTGGGAACCCCTGCTGCAGAGGATACATATATGTAGTATATTATTATTATTATTGTTGTTGTTTCATTATTGTATTACATTGAAACTCCACTGATATTTACTTCGTGTAACATTGACTAATTCTGCACCTCACTGACTCCCAGCTAGTATAATTACAGCTACCTCTTAAGTACTACTCAATATAAAGTTCTACATTGTTTATTTGTACCGATACTGAGAGACAAGTGTATTAGCTTTCATTGTGCTGTTTATCTGCGTGTCAATATGATATTGAATTTGAACTGAATTGAAGTGAAGCGGTACATCTGCCAATCGGGTGATATGAGTCTCTTCAGTGCTAAAAACTGTACTACTTACGCCTCAAAAAGACTCATTTGAATGCTGAGAAAAGCCACTTAATAATCTAAAATGCAGCGTATAGATTGTGCTCCTCAGTAATCTTCCCTCTTGAGGTTTTCCTGTCATTGATTTGACTGAAATGATTGCCGTACAGGCTGAATGGTGTTGATTGTACTTATGTAACCAAGTTTGTAAAATGAAGATAAGCATTGCCTTTCTGCAGTGAAGTCATCTGCTTTGATTTAACATTGCACAAAGAAGGACAAGGCCAGACCTTGACTGTTCCACAGAAAACATGAAACTCAGTATTTTGTATTTACTGATCTGTCCACTGTGTGTTTCTGCAATCATGTTTTCAGCAAACATGGTGTTATATGCATGCATCCATTACGAGCGGTTGCTTACATGGCAAACGTTTCACACAGGCTATTAAAAATAACTGACAGCGCTGCATTGGTCTACATGTTTAACCCATTAAATAACATTTACATCTGGACTGATCACCATGTATGCCACCCGAGGCTCCCGTTGTGCTTTGGGAGTCCCGACTTGGAAGTAGAGGTTGAAGACGTCCCTCAAAATGACATTTAAAAAACCAAAATCTCAGCTTTTGCAGTGTAATTATTTTTTTGACAGGCTGCAGCCTGAAATAGTGACTTGAAAAGTGAATAGATCTCACAGATTAGGATAAATTCTGAGGGGCAGTGTAGGCTGCTTGCAGCTTGTGTGTTACCGTCGCCATCCTGTGGAGAAGATGAGGTACTGAAGGACTGCTGCAAATATTCACCCAGATCATGGTGTACTGAGGCTCAGCTTATATGCCATCATTTCACATTACATTTAATTAATATTAGTTACCTTCTCACTGGTTATGTTTAAAGAATGACTACAATTTCTTCTTAATATTATACATTTAAATGCTGTTTTTTGTGGAAACATGCAGAGACTGAAACACATTTCTAATCTCGAAAAAAGATGATGCATTTCACTGGAATGTTTTGAAGAGGAAATTAATTTCACGGAAAAATAAGGGTCAGGAAGTTCCCTTTAATGTACCTAGCTTAAGTATTGAGGCACTGTTATTATCTGCTATTACCTCGGTTGGCTAAAAAGCATTCAGTTAAATGCAGCCAGCATATAGTTTGGAGAATAGTAGGTTTAATTCAAATATATAAAATGTGGAGGATTCAGTCTTGTTGTTTGTGTCAACAAAGGAAACGTTTTTAATGAAGTTAATTTCATTTATGTTGTGAGGGGCTTGTTAATCAACTGCAACCTGAGAATTATATGTTGTTATGTGTGTATTATTTAATTACAGATGCACTGCATATGTTTGTAATCATTATTAGATCAGGATCATTAATCTTGATCGGAAAAGTGTGTTGAGAAAGAGAGACATTAGCTGTAGATCTGATTTATGGTGTAAATACGTTGTGAACAATAAATCTATGAAGTAATAGAAAGAAACAAAAACAAAAGAAACTTTGCCATCAGGGAAGAAAAATACTTTGTTCATAGTCACGGTTTCAGGCATAACAAGAAGACCAATCCTTGCTGCACAGATGTAATTTCAACAATCAAGACAACAGACTTGGTATTGCTAAACAAACTTACATGACCACTGTCAAGAATGATTAACCTTAACTGATTCTGTATTTACTCTTGACTGATGATGTTTACCATCCAGGATCTAGAGCGCCCTCTAGGTGAACTGCTACCGATTTTGGTGCAAACTACCTTAAAGGTATGATCCCACTCATCTAACAGCCTAGGTGTACAAAATGCATTTCAATCCAAAATGCGGCATATCAAATAATAAACATCATTTTATTATTTGGTCAAGTTTCAATGCATAATTCAAACAAAAACATGCCTAAGGAAAGGGAATTCCGTGGGTAGATTTGTTTTGGATTTCCTACCTGGCAGCCTTTTCCCTGCAGCTTCCGGTCGCTTAAGCACAAGCCAGCTGTGTGTGTCCAGATTTCAATTTCAGTGGCTCCCATTGATCCTTCTGCTCTCCAGTATTTACCAGTTTTGCTCTCTATTTCTTTTGTTCAGATACTCGACGCCTTTTCCTCGCACTATCTGTTATTTTAGGTTGTCCTCGCTTTCTCTTCTCCATGTTCTCGCAGATTTAAAACTGCTGCACATGCCCGTGGGGCCTTGTGTGGCCTGGAAATCTGGGGAAGCCCTTGAGGTAGAGATTCGTGCCGTTCCCGAATTTCAAAATGGCGTATTGTTTACTTCGTATTTTTAGCCCTTCACTAGCTCAAAATCGGAATTGATCTCTGTAGTCCGCTGTGCTAAAAACATGACTGTTGTATCAGGCTGCAGCATAGCATTCGTCCTACTGAATAAAAATATCGTGGTTACTCTAAAAAATTCTTCACACGCCTTGAGAAGTAAAATACATATGATGATATGGTGATAATCATAACGACAAATCGGTAGAATAATATTTCGAGCAGCTGGAGTATTTGTTTTTTTTGAGTGGTATGTTGTAATTTAAATGCCGTATTCACAGCATTCTTCAAAACACCATCAAAAAAATTTATTCCCAGATTCTGTGTCCCTATATTGTAAAAATCAAAAGTGATTAGGTAACTGGATCTTATTCATGAGCGACATTAACACACGTTTCAATGTACAAATGAATGATTTCCATTAATATTAAATCACTGAATCCAATTCACTTAAGGCTCACATGTTGTATAGGCAAACATATATCATGAAATTTTAATTATGAAAAAAACTTTTGAATTTGACTGTATATTATAATATAGCCTATTGCAGTACAATATATTTTAGAAACAGGGGTTTACTGAAACTGTCTATCCCAATGTTGATGTCTTTTTATTTATAAGAGTTCTTCCTAAGAATATATGACTGGAGAGTGTCCACCCTCTCTGATTTATTTGTTGAATAAGTTAATATGGCGGCGAGTTGCTAAGTGACTTGTGAACTTGGCATGAAGTGCAACTCAAAATGTTTTCTCAAAGTTGTGCAGGTGTGTCTGTGTTTGCTTGGACTCAGGTCAAAGTGGGTATGAATCAGAATCAGAATCAGCCACATGTCGCCCCCATGCACCCTTCATCAGAAGATAGCAGACCGGTCACCTGGAGCATCGGGGGAATTCTCTGTGGCCTGGCAAGGTAGCTGGCAGCCTGCAATCTCAGGTCATTTTCATCACAATTACCGTAAGTGAGTTGATTATATATTTCAGACATGGTGCCTGGGCTTCAATTTTAGGTGGGCGAAAGTAATTTGCCCTGATTGCATAGTAAAACTTAAGACTTGTCACAGCAGACCTAAAGTTGTCTTCCCTTAAGTGTCCTTGTAACAATAAACCAAACAGCTACAAAGCAGTTCCTCCTCTGTAGCAGTCAAAACATAGACCTCTGAGTCTGTATCTATGTCAAAATGTCTGCTGTGCAACCAGGCCATTACAGAAGTTATATATAATACTTTAATAACACTATACTACCTGTTCATTTGATGGTTTCTGACAAGCATAGCTGAAACAGCAGCTCTGTGGAAAGCTACGAGCCCATTTGTTCGATTCTCACTTGACACTTTCAGTGCTGAAAGTTTTTGTATTATTTTCTAGGTTTTTCCAGGTTGTTCTGGTCTCAGTAGGAAACGCATTTGCAGCTACGAAATTAGACAGTGACTCCAGCTGCACGCTATGCCGCTGATAATTGCTGGAAACTGATGAGATTCTGCCGACGCCACTTTTAAGGTTAGCTTTTTCTAAACCTGTTGTGTCAAACAATTCATTTAGCTGTAGTCTATAATATCGATTAGTTTTTTTTTTAGGCCATCAGCGTAGCATGATGTGCGTACATTGATGCCACTTTAGCCCGACATGGGCATGTTGGGATTGGTCCAGACTTCACACATGATAGTTGCATAACAAATTTGATTAATATTCTTTGTAGAAAGGAAAACTTTTTTAGATTTCATTGTGGTCTTGATTTGTTTTTTATTTGAATTTTTAAAAATAGGTTCAGTTGTACAAGTGGATGGGCCGTTAAGGCTACTGTCAACCCTCTGTTTGCTATATTGTAAAAAAAACAAGCAGGTAAATGGTCCAACCAGGAAAGCAGGAGGTGTGTATGCATGGAAATAAACGCACAAAAAAATGGCCTTTATGCTCTTTTCTATCAGGTGGACGTATCTCCAGTTACTCCGAAAATAATATTTATCCCTGTTTCTCAGGTCGGGATATACAACATTGGCCTTGATTTAATTAATTAGGATGTGTTTTTAGCAATAAACAGTGCAAAAAATATTTCAAAAGAGCACTTACAGCATGCGTGGTCTGTTGTAAATGAGTGACTGTGGTCTGGACTGATTAGATTCACTGAATAATGCCTGTTTGTAATCTACTAGTCCTGCCCTTCATTTTATTAAGTACGGCTGTGCAGTACATTCAGGTCATTTTAATATTTGGATGATGTAATATTCAAGAGGGCACTCTGCTTTTTCACTTAATTTCTCTACGCTTTAGTTTTTCCCAGGGGGCAACTTTCATCTCCAGTACCGTTGTGTGCGTGTAGTGTTTTCTCCAGTATAGGATGGAATGAAATCTCTCTGTTGCTCTCCAGCTTGAAATTGGTCGGTTCAAGCAAAATTAAGATGCTTCATATTTGATTTTACTGGAGGAAAACATCATCAGACATTGATGTAAAAATAGAAAGAAATGGACTTTTTGTAATTTTTTGGGACATAGTGTTGTCACAGCAGAATAAGACCATGGATAACATAACAATTGATAAGGAACAATGATGACCTCCAACTACCACTAATGATAATACTAATGATAATAACAATAATAATAATATCTGTCCTCTTTAGTGTTCAGCCTTGACTCTGGAAGTGACAGAAACACTTCTTGAGGATCTCAAAGTGAGCGGATGTTCATAAGCGATTAAAAGGTCTGAATTCTAGTCTGGACCCAGGCCATAAAGAAGTCAATAAGTAGTCTATAAGATACTAAAATCAATTCTAAAATAAACAGAAAACCACTGTAAAGAGTTTTGACGAACGTCATTTGCATAAACCCCATTTACATGTATGAAATGCATGAAGCTGATTTGAACGATGTTCGTCAAGCACCTGGGTTTTTATTCTGCCATTTATTTGACTTTCTCCTCAGATTCTCATGAATCAGTAAATATTAATGGAAAGTCATCAGGCCCACATAGAATGCAAGCTTAGGAGAGAATCACAATCACTCAAGCGTTTATGAAAATGATGACACACCTGGGCCAATCATGCATTTTGAAGTGGTTTGCCAGATCCTGATTGCTTCTCTAAGTGGGGGCAGTATGACTATGTGTTCACCTTTGCTTTTTACTTCTGAATTAATGGATAATAATAATACTTCTTCAGGACAAAAATGACTTCAGTTGAAGTTGCGGTTGTTTTGTAATTTCACATCTTTTCCTTTTAACTTCACAGAAGTTGAGGTCAAGGATGGATCCTGCAGCAGGACTCATTTAATATTTAAAGTAATTAAGTAATTAAATAACTTATCAGAAAGGCATAGTGGAGAGAGACAGAAGACGTATAAAGAGCATGAACAAAAGAAGCAGCTGTACCTTAGAAACAAGCCTGAAAAAAATGCAATCTGCAATTACCAATATTTCCAAGCAACTTTAAAGAAAAAAAATCCAAAGTCATGAAGCTTATCCTATACCATGTGATACGACAGGTGATTCTTATGCGGCAAACATCATCCACTGGTTACCGACGTGTGGTTGAAAGCTTTTGAAAAAGCTACTAGGGGAAGAATTGACATTCAACAATTAAAAGCAGTTTAAACTGTCAGGAAACTAGCACCCTGACAGCACTTTGACTTCTTAATATGTAAATCAGCTGTGTCACTCAAATGAAATAGGCCCACAGGTCCAAATAGTGCTTCAAATGTATAAAAGCTGCTCTCTATAAGACAGTGGAGAGCTGAACAGGAAATATGTTTGACTCTAACTATTTTGGTTAATTGCTATAAATTATACGTGTGCCCGACAATTAGTTAGGATGCCCTCAATTTGGCCCTCACTTAAACACTTTATGAAATTAGTATAATGAGCACTGAGTAACCAGCTAATGAATTAGAGGCATGGCAGTCTGGAAAACGGTCCCAGTGTTACATAAATGCAGGCAAAAGAAATTTTAAATTACAAATTTAAAATGCGTAAGTAAGGCAATTTGTCAAAAAGGGTGAGATTTACCGGTGTGGCCGAGCAGAAAGTGCTCATTAGAGCGGCTTAAATGCTCTGGTACATTTTCCTCTATGTTCTGTTGACTTTAATTGACTTTATTTTCTCCACCAAAGACATAATGTTTTCACCCATGTTATGCAATCAGGGGAGGCAGATTTTGATAGAGGGGGAGATCCTTTTCTTTCCTTTAGTTCCTTTAATTTCTCAGGAAATAATGCATAAATCACACATATACTGTATATGGAGGAGGAGAGGTCAGGAAGTAATGACTCACCCCATAGCCTCCTGAGAATTGTAGCTGCACACTCCACTTTACAATAACCAGACCTGACGGACAGAACAAAGCAAGAAATGCAAAAAATCTTGACTTCACATCATGCATGGTTTTACATCAATAATTTAACATCTCACAGGAATAGAGAAATGTCTCTTCATATTATCACACTCATTCCATCATATGTACATGTTCATCTGTTGTAAGATTCATATTGGCTTCCTTTATCCTCTCAGATTGGGCGGCTGCCCTGCTGAGAGGGATCTATTGAAGTCCCTCCTGCAGGCCTTACTTCGCTTCAAAATGTCCACATGATCAATTTTAAGTCTCTTAATCACAGCTAGAAGGATGAAATTCTGTAAACTTGTAAACTTTGCTGTGAATAGCAGCAAAGCCAACAAAAGCAGTTCATTTATGGGCTGGAGGACTGCTTTGCACCGTGTTGCTGCTGGATGTAGGACACATTGTTGGGAATGTTAAAATGCTTTAAAAATCTAAGCAATCTAAAAACTATATAAAAAAGAAATAATACAATAATAAAATGCAAAGGGGCCTTGTGCACTATTTGTACAAATACTACAGCTTGTCTACCAGTGTAAGCTGGAACAAAACTGTTTTTGTAATGCTTGGTTTTACACCTCGGGACTAAGAAGTTAACCAATAGGAGCAATCATAAATTTATTTAATCAAAATTCTAAGGAAAACATACTGATGAGCTAATTAAAGATATCATTCCTCCCTAGTCCAAATGTAAATGCCTGATATCAGTGTCACATTTCTTCATTGTAGATATCTGTCACTTAATTACAACCAGTCATCTTGTGCCACTGACTTCTATTCAAATTCAGTTGTAGAGATCTTTAGGTAAATTACGGCATGTAAGAATCCCAAGTCAACATATCCCGAATGTAATGAAGTTGGTTTACCTCCACCGGAAAAGAGAAAAAGGTTTTTAATGTTGCGCTGTGCTTGTTGAACTATTTCTTCATCTTGCTGTTTTGCCTCCCTCATTGACATTGTCTGTTGTCATGGAGACTTGCTCAGAGATGTTTGGAGATCCTATCCAATGTCCAGGGTTTATTTTAAACTCAGTACAGTTTACTTATGGCCAAAAGCTGTCACTCATTCAGAAAACTCTTTCGAAAGAAAATGGAGTAGGGATGTCAGGTTTAATATTTTTGGCTGATGAGCTGATTAAAAAGACTCAAAATTAGAAAATAAACTAAAATTTACAACATTAACCGATAACAATGGTTTGATCTTGTGTGAAATCTGTTAAAAATAATTCAAGAAGGCAAGATCATCTTTTGGTTTAAGAAATAATTTAACATTTTGGGAAATATAGTTTATATTAAAAGGTTAACATCACTCTTATGGCTCTACACTGAATATAAAAAGAGAGCAAAGACACACATAAGACCCATAAAATTGGCCTGGAAGCAGATTGGCATCTATACCAACTCCTCTAAAGCTTTGTCACTGTCAGGGCTGGAATTTTTAAGTATGAATTACAAATTATTTAGCCCTAATTAGCCTTAATCTATTTTTTTACAGGGCTGCTAATTCTCATGCATTGACCACCAAAACTCTACTACACACTACTCATGCAATACAAAACAAAGTTTCAACTGATAATGGCACAAAAAGAGGATATTGACAATGCATGGACAGAAAATGAAGCTGCCCTCTTGGCAGCAGCTTCTCTCCTCTCCTGCAGATAGATGCACAGATAAGAGGAGTGTGCATTGTGTGGGGACGAGGTCATTACAACCAGGTCAAATCAATAATCCATGTCGATAATGAAAATGCCTTACTATGGTTCAAACTTGCCAACCCTCACACATCATATCCTAAATGGAGAGACCAAACCTTACCAGGGCAGGGTGTTGTGAATTTAATACTATCTTAATGACGTCTTATGGGAATCGTAAGAAAGTTTCAGAGCGGCACAGAGCATCTCCTCCTCCGTAACCATAGTAACTCATGTAACTACTGTCTGCTTGGGCATGAAGCAGAAGGAGAGGGAGGGATGCTGCTGCCAGAGGACCTGCTGTCTCTTGTCGATACTGTCCTCTGTTCTTTTATCAGCTGCAAACCTGTGGATGTGTGATGTTAGAGCGTTTGAAAAGTGTCCATTGTGAGAGTGTCACAGTCAAGTGCGTGAGATTTATCAGCTCTGCACATTTTTCCCTTTCACATTACAAGGATGAATTAATATTCTGTGGGCCGCATGGGAAGCTTCAGGAGGCAGGATGCGGGGCTGCCAGATGATGATCGCTGATAAAAGCAGTTTTAATTTTTTGCTCCCATTTTTCACAGCGGAAAAAATAAAAGACCCAAGAACGATTTTTTTTGTGCTCACATTTGAGCACAGATGTGTTCAAACCTGTTTGTAAGAGCTTATCCTTTGCCAAGATAATTCATCCACCAGACAGGTGGCAAATCAGGATGCTGATAAAAGCATGATTATGCACATATGGCATAAAATGTGCAGCTACAGCTTTACATTTAACACACAGACGACAGCTGTCTTCTTTATCTACTTCTGTCGCAAAAGCGACATTCATTTCAAACACGTCAAACAATTCCTTTAACTTCTCGGAACTCCAAGACACACCATCATGCTTACTTTATACTAACTACACAGAGATTCATTTTACATTACATGTGATCATTTTAAAGAGCATGGCTGATAGAGTCCGATCTTTTGTGTCCCCTTCATCAATAGATGCAAAACAGCTTTTGGAAAATTTCCACACCCACATTTATCAGTCATATATAAATAGGATGGAAATAAACCCCTGAATCATCAATGCACAATAACATTAGAGCTGTTTTAGATACTTCAGAGGTCTCCATGTGTCTGCCTGAAGCTTCTGTCTGTGGTTGGTCGTCTAATGACTAGATTTGTTAGAAGAGTTTACGGATGTGCTTAATTATTGATTCATTCATTTTCTGTAATCACTTATCCTGCGTAGGGTCATGGGGGGACTGGAGCCTATCCCAGCTGACTTTGGGCGGGAGGCGGGGTTCACCCTGGACCAAGTAACCAGTTCATCACAGGGTCACATAGAAAGACAAACAACCATTCTCACTCACATTCACACCTATGGTCAATTTACTCATCAATTCACTTTACTGCATGTTTTTGGTGGTGGGAGGAAGCCGGAGAACCCGGAAGGAACCCATGCAGACACGGGGAGAACATGTTCCAGGTCCTCAGGTGGATTCGAACCCAGGACCTTCTTGCTGTGAGGCAACGGTGCTAACCACTACAAAACCGTGCCGCCCTGCGGTTATTTAGATGAGATAAAACATGCAGAGATTTTGCATTCTTTGTCTGAGAATGTCCTTCGTTCTGCAGCGGATTGGTTTAAATTCTGCACAAATCAACCGTTTACTAATTGACCTCTTGTGCTGATTACAACTCTAGAGGCTTCCTATTAAACATACAACATGACGAACACATGCGTTGTGACTATAGTGAGTCATCAGTTTGAGCTGTGGTCCATGAATACTGAATGAGAAACAGATAAACACAACAACACACAGAGGCCGGGGAGGTGAGCAGTATTCCAAATGCATGGACATGGCTGCAAGGTCATGAACCTTATGACCTGTACAGTTGAGGTCTCTCTCCCATGGGCTGTTCCACATTCTGAGTGGAGACGCCCTGCAGGCATTTGGAGGCTCAATAGAGCAGGTGCATCATCGAGAATAAAATTCATTTATTGTCTGTTTTGAGAAAGGAAGGACTGACCTCAGAGCAATTATTGCCTAAACCTTGCAGGCACTAAATTGGCTAAAGATAAATTGAAGCAGCAGTAAAAAAAAATGTTATTATATTTTTACTGAATGAGTTGTGTGAGATTGAAATGAGTGTTGAAATTCCTCTGGATGGAATTTAGCTCCCTCAGCACCTGTTTCTGATTGTCATCACAGCGGTCTTTCATTCATTTTAGTGACACGGGGGGGGGACTTTTCCATAAAGCCTGCTGGGAAAAGTGGAATGAACCTAACAAATCAGTTGCGGCTGAAGCATTTCCTGAAAATCAATTTAAGCTCACGCAACCGGACTAATTCGACACAAACAAGTGCATGTGCACGTTTTTTCTCAAGCAGCCGGAGACGTTGAACGTCCATCAAATTCATCCACTGTGGCAAACAGCATTGTTAAAGAGAGGCCGGCGATGTTGTTGCCATGGAGCAGAGCTGACTATTAGAAACATGAATTCAAACCAGTACAGTGAAGAGAAAAAAAAAGGTCTGCTATGTGCTACGTGTCTTCCCCTCCCCTTCATTTCTCATTCTTCATTTATTCTGTTTGGGGCGAGGCCTCCTCCTGCAGCTGTGACTCTTATAAGGTCTTCTGGAAGCTCTTTTCATGATGACTGTGGTAAATGCATTGCATTCATGCCGTGTTTTCATTCAAAACACTCTCATGCACTGATAGCAGTGAGCCAGCATGCAATGTAATTAGCTATTTGGGTTCAATGCCTTGCTAAAGGACAATCTCATGTGCGGACAGGAGACTCACTGGTTGCAAAAAACAGCTAAGACAGCTAGGTTACAGCTGTGGCAAAGAGGAAGAGCGGTCGTCTACTTATCAGAAGGTCGGTTGTTCAGTGCCCAAACCCTGCGGTCTAAATGTCCCTACATGTTGAAGTGTCCTTAAGTAAGAGACTGAACCCCAATGTGCTCTCAGTGGATGCTCCATAGGTGTGTGTTCGTGTGAATGGCGTTTTCACGACTCAAAGTTCGGACCAAGGTTCAGACCAAGGTTCAGGATGCATGCAGGATAGAAATTAGTTCCTATTGGTGGAACATCATAGGTTCTGCTCGGGTTCTGCCTGATAAAAGGCAGTTTTTCCTAACCACTGTCACCAAGTGCTTGCTCATGGGTGATTGTTGGGTCTCTGAGAGTACGGTCTAGACCTGCTCTTTACTTGACTACGCTGAAATGAAAAAGTGATCTAGAATCTGCATTCGCACCCAGATCGAAAATGTAATCAACTCTTCCTTGGCCCAAGATCCAGCCCTACACAAAATTTAATCAAAATCCATTGACAATTTTTTTTTAGACATCTTGTGGACAGACAGACAAAAATGACCCAACTCAACTGAGTTTAGCTGTAGACAAGAATCTCCTCAGTTCTTCAATGTGAAAATCGATATTTTTGTTTGAGGAATCTGGTGTCTTTGGAGAGAGGAATATGATGGCTTACATTTCTCCCCAGAGGAAGCTGAATGAAGGTTACATAAAGCTGTGAAAATACATATTAGCTAATATAGATTTTTTTTGCAGGTGGCCAGAACTTTTCTTCAGTGCAGCCACTGTGCACAGCAGGACATTACTTAGCTTTCCTTACAAATGAGTAAAATCACCACATGATGATGTTTTTCAGCTGCACAGTAACTTTATTTGTCGATTTCTGTGTCTGTAGTTCAGTCTTCAAATGTTTCAAATCGAATGGTAGATACCGAGAATAGGAAATTATTCCCACTAACACTCTCTCCTAGGATTAAGCATTTGGAGCACGTATTTTCTATTCGCGTTGTCTCTCATTTCTGCTGGAAAAAGAGGACGCTATGCATGCTTTTTTTTAACAATCCAATTTAGTGTGCTAATTGAGTTCAAACAGAGAGGACCTGACTTGGAAGTTAATTCCATTATTTGCCATGGCTGTGGATGGCAAGGGTAGAGTCAACATGGTGTGATTAGATGCACGGCAGCTCTGTGCACAAATCCACAGGAGGCCATCGTGGTAAGGACGGACAGGGCCAAGGAGGATCAGATGATGCTGTGCAAGTAGAAAATGTGGACATGCAGGAAAGATAAGATGAATGTATTACATTTTCCTCTTTTAAAGAATGATTCTCTAGTAAAATGAACAATTGCATTAATATTTTTAGGGAGAATCTGCTGCTGATTTGTTGGCTGTGTGGACAGATGCGTCTTTAGATGATACATGGCAAGCAGTCGGGCGAGTCAGTGATACCGCTGCTTCACTCAACCATTCATATCAGGATTATTTTAAGTGAACCATGCAACAGCTGGATTTTTAATTATAAGCTTTGTTAACAAATGTCAACAGGATATTCATCAGATTTTCTTATTTCTTATTCTTCTTGCAGGAATTTCAGTGTTATTTTTTCTTTCTTTCTTCTTCTTCTCTTTCTCTTTCTTGTCCAGGGACGTACAAGAATTTGTGTTCTCACATGATTTTGGGGACCTTTTGCGACACCACCCTATAGTCCATTTGTCATCCAGTGTGTGTGTGTGGTGTAAGCAGGATAACACAAAAAGATTTAAATTAAGCTCTCTAAGTTCAGCCAGGAAGTCTAAACCTTTGCACACTCTGGCTTTACTTTATTTCTCATGTTCAGCCCTATTTTCCTGCTATCACGATCGATCCAATAGCACAGCGACACACCTTCACTGTCAGCCAATCATCTTGTTGCCGTCTTTTTAAATATGACCCTCTCTTCTTCTAGTTCTTCCATGCTCCTGTTTTGTGCACCCTCCACCTCCCCATCACCGCCCTGTCTTCAGACATTCACCAACTTCATCATTCATCAGCTTCACCAGGTTCATCAGCCACGTTTTCTACAGCTAGAGAACAGCAGCTCTCTGTCCATCTCGTCATGCAGAAAAGAATCAGTTGAATTCTCACACCTCAACACACCCTTTTCTTTGCATTTGCCTTATATTTTAGGACTAGTACATTTGTTTCAAGCATTTTTGTGAACTCATATCATTTCCTGTCCCGTGTATCTCTCCATCCTCCTATCAAAGAATGCAAAACCACCATTCACCAAAACAATATGCAAAGCTGAAACAAAAAGAAGGGTGATTAAGTTGAGCCTGGCATATCTATGTCAAGCTTCTAACTGAATTTTCTTTAGATATATTGTTTTATTCTAGTGAAAAATACAAAGAGACAAAACCGAAAAAATCCCCGCCTGGGGAGCCAAAACCAGACTCAGAGACCAGACTGAAGTAAAAAAAAAAGGGGGGAATTTATTGAAGGCAGGTGCAGAGTGTTGGCAAGTGGGGATGGGTTCTGACTTATGGCATGCGTCCGGCAGAAGAGGAAAATAATCAGTGGCTCACACGTGGAAAAACTACACAAGAGTAGGCTGATATATCTACCACAGAGATTGGTCAATAATCTCCTTCTTGTAGTACTGCATGATAATGAAGTGATGAGGTGATGAGAGGCAGGTGTGCAGCCAAGCCAGCAATCAGGTGTGTGTGGCCATGTGCACAGCCACACATACACATACACATTTACACAGGGAAACAGGGAAATAGGGAGGGAAAAACACACAAGGAAATAATTAGGCATCATGTCGAGCAATGTTCTGGATGTCTTTGTTAGCCATGAGTCTTAGACTGTATATTCTCCAGGTGGAGCTGAATGTTGGTTTTTTTTGTGTTTGCTTTACGGAACCTGCATCATGTGACGCCAATCACTCACTGAGGATGACGAAGGTGGGCTGTGAGTGCTGCAGTGACAGCTGTCTTGTAGGCCCTACACGCAACCACCAGATTGGGCGGTGAGTGCAAAGATATATCTGAGGGCTTGAATTGGACAGCAGAGCATGTAAAAAATAGAACTTATTCACTTTATACCATCTTACTGTCAGTTCTTTAATCCAAATAAATGCATTTTGACACCCAGAAGAAGACACCTGTAAATCTGGAAGTCACCGTATGCACACTTGTTCTGATTTCTACTCTTTTTTTTTTACAGCACAAAGGAATAAAAGGTTCGTGAATTTGTGACTTTTGTTCCGACAGAAAAAAACAGCACAGAACCGGGATATCATGACTTACATGGTGACATTTTGTTCTATTGTAAAGCCAAAGCAACTTAAAAAATAATGAAAGATAATATCTGTTAGGCTATGACTGGGGCAGAACTGAAGCTGTTATTCTAGGATGAATGGAAACAGTAGTGAAAACTGAGTCACTGCTTTGTTATATATGTTATACATTTCTTTTTTTTGCAACATTCAGTTTTTTGTTTTTGTTTTTGTTTTTATTAACTCTTGTTGTTTTAAGAAGGAAAAAATCTTCCATCATCAGACTACATTTAAAAAAAAATCCCTGATAGTTTGCAGATTTCATGTTTGGTTTAATATTTATGAATCCATTACAACCTAAAAGTCTATTATTGATTGATTTATTGAATGATTGATTGACTTTATTGTCTAGCTCATTAGAAATTTGTCTTTTGCCTTCTCCCAAAGTACAGCAAAAGAACACACACTACATATAGCACTACAAACCATTAGAAACACACATAATGCACAGCATAAAATAGTGCAAATGAGCATGTAGCAACAAATAGGTTGCATAATAATACCAGAGAGATCTTATAAAAGGACAAGTGTTCCCTGAGCAGTCATTCTGTGTGTTCAATGACTGTATAGCATAGGGAATAAAAGACTTCCAGCATATGTTTCTGATGGCCCTTGAAACCACAAGCCAGTGGCCAGAAGGAAGCAACTCAAACTGTGTGCAGTGGGTGTGAAGTAAGATTTAATTAAATCCAGAATTAATTAATATCCATTTTCAAACTTATGGCCCTGAAGCAAAGTTGAATCTGTTGTTTCATCACTTCATTTTAAATTATTCACCATAATCAAAAGCCTGTGGGCATTTCAGTAGCACACGTCTTATATCAAAATCATATGGCAAAAACACACTTAAGTGATATTAGAACTGATTTGTGTTTGTCTTTACTTTTTATATGAGTATATATAATTTAATAAAATTTTATAAGTGCCATAATTTTGTGAGGGATTTTTCATACTGTATACATTTGTGTGTATTTTTCTGTTAAAGTAAAAAGTCAACAACCAAGCCTTTGTGTAAAGGTCAACGTCTGCATTCCAGAGGAAAACTGACAAACAGAGCTGTTGCCAAAGTGGTTTTATGATTTATTAAAGTTACATTGCAGCAGTGATTCACAGAGGATGCCGTCATCAAGCAAACACCTTCATATTTGCACGCATGAATCTTCCTGTGTATTTAATGAGCTCATAAATGCATTCTTTTAAGTTTTAAAAGGCATAAATAATTAAGGAATATTGAAAATAGCATTTATCAACATATAAAGAGAGAGGAAATAAGTTTCTGAAATACTGTCACAAAGGTTGTTCTTTACGTCACAGTGCAACATATTTAAGGCAAGGCTTGAAAGCAACAAGTTACACAACAAGTACATAATAAAAACACTTGAGGAAATCTCACATAAACATGATGACAAATGCATCTGTCGCATGACATGTCCATGTGTTGAGTGAGAAAAACCAACATGTGCAAACTCACACAAACATGTACAGAAAAACACACATTCACAAGAGCTTTGATTGGAAATCAGCAGATATCACGAGTCACTGGCAGCAGCGCCATCTGGTCTGTTTAGCTATTTTCTCAGACTACAAAAAAAACAAAAAAAGCTCTCTATTCGTTTCAGTGTTAGAAATCTATTTTCTGCTGTCCTGCTTCAAAGGAGAAATAAGAGGTGAGGGTCTAGAAAAGCAGCATCCCTGATAAGAAATGGAGGAGAAACATTCTAGATCAAAAGGTTCCAGCCCACCATGAATTGGTTTCTCAATTTATTATAGGTGCAAATAAAATGCTTATTAAGTGCCATCTGTTTGCCTGAGAAATACTATTTCAAAGCCTTGCTCGACTTATTTGCATTTTTATGGTCTAACTAGGATATACATTTTTTTTAAATAAATTATAAAATTATGAAGTTATTTTCAAACATGTATGTTTTTTGTGCCATTTGTGATTTTATCCCCCTTCATTTTTAGATCCTGGTGAATAGATATTGTGTGTAATCATGTAGAAGTAGTTATTAGGTAGATAGATAGGTAGTAGATCAACTGAAATGTGGTAGTTTTTAGTTGTGATCTTGTTTCTTAGGCTGATAGATTTACCTCTACCATAGTAAAATGCCAACTTGGTATAAGGGTAATAGCACACTTTAGCTTACCAGGATATCCATGAATGGCACATAATACATGAGGGGAATCGGTGGGATGAGTTTATCTCATGAAGAAGTTCCAGATTGCCTACTTACTTACATTCTTTGTAAAGCAAACAACAATGAGTATATACTCTATGTATCCTTGCTTGCAGTGTGCAAAATGCTTATATTATGAGGTGGATGACACTCTAAAGCATGGAGGTAGTCTGTCAATAATCTCTTAGAAATCCATTGTGTCATATATAATACATTCACTGTGGCATTTAGGTTGATTTTCTTTGAAAGTGCATAAAAATGATAGTGTGGCAAGTAGATAGAGAAGGTTTCTGAGTCGAAAGAGAAAGATTTGCAAATGGATCACAGTTTGAACACGTGCATTGGTTTTATACATGCTGGCAAACTGCTAAATGCTAAACAAAATAGCATTTGTCAGCATAGCAGTGCTATTTTACACAGTATTTATAAACCTGCCCTTCAAGCAACCTGACTCAAAGCCAGAGACGAGCGCCCTACTCATCAATCATTTAAAGCTGCCACAATAGAATCACATCAGTCTGGAGGGATTACAGCTCAAACCCTCAAAGTCCCTGTCGGACAAATTTAATTTAATTTGCAGATTGAGGCTATCAGCATCGCAGCTCTGCTCACACTTTACATGCAGCTTACAAACACAACAGAGTGTGTGAGCAGCAGAAAATCTCTTTGAAGGTTTTTCTCATTTCTTGGCTGCGAAAGGCGTAGATGATGGGGTCAATGACGGAGTTGCACATGATGAGGATGAGGTACATGTTGAAGTGGGACATGAAGCAGGTGCAGTAGGGGTTCCTGGGGCAGGTGATCATGAGGATGAGGTGGAGGAAGAAGGGCGCCCAGCACACCACAAACACCCCAAGCAGGATGGTGAGGGTGATGGCGCCCTTCATGTTCGCTCGCTGATGGATGGGCGCGTTGCCCGGCAGCGCAGCAATCCGCTTCATGTGCAGACGCGCCAGCAGGAACATGTGGACGTACAGCGATGCCATGAGAACCAGCATGGTGAAGAACATGGTGATGAGGCAGATGAGCACCGTGGTGCTCTCGGAGTAGATGATGAACAGGATGCCGGAGACGGTGCAGCACGTCCAGATGCTGCTGATGACCAACATCGCTCTTCGCAGGGTGACGATGTTGTGGTATCGCAGCGCGTAGAAGATGGTGATGTAGCGATCGACAGCGATGGCCAGCAAGCTGCAGATGGACGCTAACAGAGAGCTGCAGATCATAGAATCAAACACATTGTCCATACTTTTAATTAACTCGACAGGAATGCTGAGGTTGCCTCCATTGATGAGCGCTATGACAATAGTCTCTGAAGCATTGGAGACACTGACAAGCATGTCTGCAACAGCCAGGCTACAGATGAAAAAGTACATGGGTGAGTGAAGGTTCTTGTTTTTCACTATAGCAGCGACAACTAGGATGTTCTCCAGCAGGCTGATGATGCCCAGAGTGAGGAAAACCTCTGTGGAGATCAGCAGCTGTTCATAGCATCCTGCCGACGAGTCCTTCTCCTCGGCTGCTAAGTCTTTGTTAAGTGGCAGAGTAGCTGGAGTTTGGCTCCTGTTGTGGAAGCCTTGGATCAGTCCAAGGGGATTGGTGGTGTTCATAATTTCTCCTCTTCTTCTTTTACCATTGGTATGTGTCCATGTGGCTCGTCAGTGTTAATATCTCAATGCTTGCACATCAGTCATCCGCATAATCTGAAGGACAAGCTCAGCGCCCTTGTCAAGAATGAAAAGAAAACGTGCTTGGAAAAAATCCCTTCTTCCTTTTTTTTGCCCTTCAGGCTTGCCAGTTTTCATCACACATCTGCTGCTGCTGTTCGTCTCAGCCAAAAACAATCCCACAGCTCTCCTCTCATCCCTCCACTCCGGAGAAAATGTGTGGTAAAAAGTTTAAACGGATGTTTCCTGAAAAAGATGCGAAGAAGATAAGCGGAAGCGGAAAGGTGCGAGCGGGGAGCAGCGTGGGTGAGGCTGATGAAGAGTGAGCAAGAAGATGAGGGATCAGAGTGTACCAGCTCGCTGTGTGAGTGCAGGCAGATCATCACTTTATAAGCTACTGTGGCTTTCCCTCCCTCTCTCTCTGCTATTATACCAGACACACATACTCACACACACACTCAACCCTGTTTCTGTTCTATCTGCTCACTGAGAAGGTGGGAGGGGTCGCATGATTCACATGAATGAGCAAATTTAAAAAAATGAATGGATGTAAGAAACTTGGTGCAATGCACGTCATGGTTTTGTCATGTGTTTTGCCTTAAAATAATTATATATAAAAATAGATATATGAAATAAAATTATATGATATGGATTCCAGCCTCATTTCCAATATGTTAAAATACGACAGCCTGGGCGTCGGCCTTGTGCTTCTCTGGCATAACACTTTCCCATTGGAGACCAGTGTTTGAGTCCTGTAACTTAGGTTACTGTATGTACGTAGGTTAGTTACAAATGTTAATTTATTTATATTAACCCAAAGCATGATCTTGTCTTTTCACAGCTTAACCAAACCGTGACTTTTACTGAGCCTCAATAACAGTTCAATCAGGAGAGACTAGGGGTTGAAGTAAATAAGAATATTTATGACATCAAATGATATGCCATAATTAGTATGTCAGAAAGTCTTTGGTGTCAGAAAGTCTTTGGCCCTTAGACTCTTCAGGGAGATTGAAATCAAAGGGCGTCTGTCCTGAGCAGCAGCAAGATATATAAATAAATATATACTATATACTGTATATATAAATAAATCATCCTGACAACACTGCATTTCAAGGATTATGAATATAGATTTGGTGTTGAAACGCATTTTCAGCTCTGTAAGAACCTTCTTGGTCAGCAACCTGCTGCACTTGCTTACGAAATGTCTCCTGTCTTATTGATGAATATCATCTTCTTCCATCAACAACAACCAGGGACACTGTTGCTGATAAGTCAATATTGAGCCCTTATCATTATATATTGTCAGAAAAGAAATCCTGTCTCAAGAGAAAATATTTAATTAAGGGTGACAGTGAAGATGCAGATGACCTTTAGTGGAGAGACAATCATCCTCATGGGAACAATACATTTCAGAATGCAGACCAGAAATAGATTGAATTGATTACATTCCCAGATGATATTATATGATGTAATTATTGGTAGAAAAGGTACTCATCTGTTGCCATGAAATAATACAACTCAAGGCTCTGCAGTTATTTTCACAATATGCATGTATTATTTTTTGACTCACTGGTAGCAACAAATTGTTAAAAGGTTATATATATATATATATATGGATATAATATTATCACTTATTAGCACTATATTATCACTTACATTATAATGTAAACATTATTTCTACAAAGGCTACATGAGTAGAGAGCTCTTGCAATGAATACATATGTACAGAATGTAATTGTCTAGTCGGTTGATTGAAAAACATAGGACTCTGAGTTAATTGAGAAAGGCTATTGAATGAAGAGAAGCTCTTCAGGCTGTCAGCATTTTACACAGCTGAAGACACCGTCACTGCAGAGGCGACGCGCACGTGTCGTGTTATGCAACAGGTGGCAGGGGGGTTTGAATCTTTACACCCACAAGGACTGTGGGTGATGATGACAGTGAACAGCACATATTTATTTCTATACATAATCTATACACAAAGGTTTTTGTTTTTTTACTTATTCATCACATTATGTCTTTTCAAAGCTAGATATGTGTGTTAATATGACTGTGCTCACTGAAAAACCAGTGAAAAGGACTGTGGCTGTTGACCAGTGGCTGTAGGTGAGGACTGGGGAAAATCAGGTGAGGGGAATGGGCTGATTGCCAGAGTGATTACACCTGAAATGATAAGAGAATTAGTGATAGGAATAAAGACAAACAGAAGAAAAGAGGGTGTCCTGATGTTGACGGCTGATTGATGGATGCTCTGGTGATTTGGTTCCCTCTATATTGAGTTTTGTATATTGAGAGGAAAATGTAATCATTTTACCTGTATCTGCATTTAAAATGTGTAGGTTTGCAACTAATCCTCCTAATTCACATCTGAAGAATCTAATCAGCCAAATGCATCAGAGAGAGCTATTGTGATTGTATGAACACCGAAGGAAACTGCACTCAAGGTTTCACATCTTGATGAAAAACCATTTAAAAGCTGTTACCATGGTAAAGGTGTTGAGGAAGTAAGTGGATAAAAAAAAAATCTTTATATCAGATCAGCAAATTCCTGCCAAAAATCTACCTTTTCTCCACTTTTACAAAACACTTTTTTATTAACCTATTATGCAGATTAAAATGAATATCTTATATTCTGTAGTTCCTAGACTGTCTCTTTGTAACCAGTATCAGATCGAGTGTAGTAGCATCCTTGGATTTACTCTCATACACAACAATAAAAGAATTCTGTCGGTTTTTAAGCACCATTCAGCCCACTGCTATGCTCTAACAGGGCTCAACAGTGAGAATATTTCACTTGCCTTTACCCTTAAAAATATTTTTGTAAAATTACAACCTACCACTGATCTCTGATAATCATTTAAAAAATAAGAGCCAAGAGTATTCTGTGATGCAGTAGGTGAAAAGTGAAGAGAAATTTGTACAATACTGAAAAAACATTGAATACGATAAAAAAGCGATGGTGAATATGATTGAAGAAGAAAAGTAAATGTAGAATATAGGCTACAGTGTAATGGTTAATAAATACTGCAGCTTCTCAAGTTTATGAAAAGTTTCATCTGTTGTTTAAACTGCTGGAAAAGTGAATTTGGTTATTTGTAATACTGATTTCTTTATTGGGATATGCAATATATAAACCAAAACAACTGTTATATATATATATAGTGGATGATAAATGTAACAATAAACAACAGATAAATAAATGGAAAAAGAAGAGGAAAAAGAAAGGAAAGAAAAATTGATTATTTGTGAGGTAAGAATTGGCTTCGGCCTGGGGGGAAAAAAACCATACATCATTGTGCCTCCTAAATATGTTCTAGAAGCTGAACAGGACAGTGAGTGTCTCTCTCTCTCTGTGTGTGTACCTGTTAAGGCTGCCTATAACAACAGTGAATGTGGATCAATTAACATTTTTCAATCAATTTTACATGAACAGAGATGCATTATTCCTGCATGTGAGTTAATTATTATCTATTTACTACTTTATTTGTGTAGGCCTGTAAAGACAGACAACTTTAAACTGATTTTCATGGAACTCAAGCTGAAAATGCAATGCTGAAAAGGCCTTGAACACCACAAAAACTAACTGATGATACAAAACAAAATGTATCATCAGTTAGTTGTTTTTTTTTTACTAAAACATACTCAGAAAGACCCAAAGCAGTTTCTTTTTCATTGGTCCATCGATTTTATTGTTGTTGCTGTCTGGGCTTTACATTGTGTTGTGTGGTGGGAACCAGACAGATTGTTCAAGTTTTGGAGGACATGGCCCGACTTTCTGGGTAATTAACTCCTGCATTCTTATCTGGAGCTGCTTACTGGCGGCAGGAGCAGAGAATTCATTTTCTTTCATGATAACCGACTGAGACTTGTTGATTCACCCATTTCATTGCACCATTAGAGAAGACACATTTGGATAGCATAGCAAGGAGAATGCTGTGATTCATAATGTCAAAAGCTGTCCTTATATCAAGAAGCACAGCAACTACACCACCCAACTCAAGTAGGGGTTTTATTTAAGTCAGTCTGTGTTAAGTATTTTGCCACTAAAACCAATTGGAATGAGGCAGGGAGGCGCAGAGCTGATGAAATGTGGTCTGTTCAGCTATCTATTTATTAGCAACCTTGGATACTGGTGGGCAAGGTTGACTGGCCTAAATTGCACATTGAAAGTGAATCATCATATTTGGAGATTGGAGTGACAATAGCAGATTTCCAGGTTTTAGTGATTTTTAGAGGTTAACGATAGCAATAATTGGATCGGCAAGAATAATCCTCATACAAATCTTTGCTGAGTGTGTCGGCAAAGTATGCCGATGCTTAGCAAAATATTTCAGATGGCAAGGTTGCATATTACAAATTCAAAAAATGACAGTAGAACTTGAAATAAGGAATAGAAGTAGTTGTAGAATGAAGTTGTAACACACAAAAACACACTTTTACTTCTGCAAGCAGTAAATCCAGGAGTCTTGTTGACACAGTGCCTTCCCCAGACCCATACCTTAATTTTAACCAGCATAACCAAATGCACAATTGTAACCTGACCATTAACATTAAGCCTTACCCATCAGGCAGCCAATTGGATTTGTGAGGACCGGCCAATATGTCCTCACTTCCCATAAATGTCCTTACTATGTTGGGTAAAGACTTGTTCTGGTCCTCACTATGTGGGGAGGACAAACACAAACACACATACTATACACTCACCTAGACACAGACAAAAAGGAGATGCCGTGACAGTAATTGTCATGTTGCAGTTTTTGATGGTAGTTTTTAAAGCAAGGTCACACTCTTTCATTAATTCTAAAAGACCCTTTTTATGCGAGGAGTATTATGATTTAAATTTCATTATTACCGGTTATTATCTTGTTCTGTATTCACACAAAAAACACACAAAAAAGAAATATATATACAGTATATATATATATATATACAGTACCAGTCAATAGTTTGGACACAGTTTCCCATCCACTTGAATGGGAAACTGTGTCCAAATTTTTGACTGGTAGTGTATATGAAAAGAAAGTTAAGGTGAGAGTCTGGATATGATATGTTTAACATGTTTATGAATTTTTGACTTAAGCTGGATTTATCATCCTCTTGCATTTACTGGCATTTTGTTTTGGAGTGCAGTCGAAGCATGGCTCAGATTGTCTTTGTTGTGTTGGATTTTAAAAGAGTCAGGACATTAAAAAAGAGAAGAAGAAGAAGAAAAAAAGAAACTCAATAACAGCATGGCTGACCTTTTCCAAATTTGCCAGTGGCAAAAAAATACAATGATTTTTTTTGATAAAGTTTCCCCAAACAGAAAAATTGTCTTAACCTTAAAAATAAAATAAAAAATTGCACCAAGAAAGTTTTTGGCTGTAGTCTATAATTTGAAGAAACAAGCTGAGTTCTGGAGCTTGCTTGTAGCCACAGATGTTGTAGTCTAATGAGATCTTTTATTCACTTTGTACTGAGTGAGCAGAGCCAAGGACATATTGCTGATGTTCAGTGGCGCTCTATGGCATTTACTCATTATTCGACTTTAAAATTCTACCATTTTTACTGTATAACCTTGTGGCAAAGATTCACTGTGTTATGTCATTTTTCTTGGAAGTTTTTAAAGCAAGGTTACACTCCATTCATTTTAAAACTCCAACTGTATCCAAGAAAGACTCATTTTCAACACTATGTTTAATGGTAAATGGACTGTACTGTAAATGGACTGTACTTATATAGCGCCTTTCTAGTCTGAATGACCACTCAAAGCTCTTTACAACACAAGCCAGCATTCACATGGATGTTAACCCGTGTAGCCAGGGGCATCTTCCTTTGGTCGTCTATCACCATCTCCTAAGGACATATTGCTGATGTTCACTGTCTCTCTATGGCATTTACTCATTATTCACCATTGTGAACCTTGTGGCAAGGAATGATGTCATCACAGAGGTACAAAAGTAGTAGCCGTGCTTGTAGTAGCAGCAGTTGCATAAGTTGGCAAAAGATTTACAGTTTATTTACTTCTTGTGTGCATGTCGTGTAGAAACCTGGAGACTTTGTACAACTGTTTCAGCACCGTGGAGAGAGACAGAGTAAGAGGATGGAGATGGTCTGGAACTTCAGACTGTGAGAGATGCCCTTATGTTACACAAATCTGTTTTCACAAGTGCTGTGTGAACACCAAAATCTGATCTTTTCAATAGGTGTAATATTCTAACTGGTGGCTGAATTAACTGGTGACATTTGATCACAAATGTCAACATGAATATGCAGATGATTTATTATGATTGATTTATTGATTTGCAGTAGTCTTTGCTCTAAACTGACGTAAATTTGCAGGTTGCTGGTCCCTGATTGCCCGTGTGGAGAACAGTAATCAGGATGTATTTCCTGCTTAGCAGATGGGGGATTCTGAAACCACGCCCACCACAAATCTGGGAATGTCACCATTTAATTTAACCACCAGTTAAACTGCCACACCGTGAGGCAGAACCAAGCAACCACAGAGGAGAGATAACAACAATTATATAGACCGTCAGCCATCCACGATTATGAGTTCTCCAGAGAAAATGTCATGAATATAAAGATGAGACACTAAATTGGCCGGTCATCTCGAGTGCTCAGTTGTTGAGCTGTCTCTCCATATCTATCCCAGCTGAGGAGGGTGCACCAAATTAAGGGTGAGATGAATTTTCACACCTTGTCTCTCTCCATCATGAGCAAGAGGCAGCTTTCAAAGGATACTGATAGATGCCTCATTCAGCTGTGTTGGTATATTTATTACTGTTTCCCTGTAAACATCCCCCTAAATCAACTTTATTCTACAGTCTGTAATTTCAGACCGACCATTAAAATGCAACATTGGAAAAGTTTGGCTGCATGTTTACAGTATAGGCAGATGAAATAACAGATCATAAAATGGTCAGATGGAACTTATAATGAGGTGTTCTGTATTATCTTGTGCCCACACTTCTGTTTAGGGGTAGTTTTCCTCCACACACAGCATACAAATTCTCTAATGAGAGTCTGACATGCTCCTATCACTATTGTGTGGACTTAATGTTGTATAGGGAGTATAGGGAGAAGTGGTGTAATAATAATAATAATAATTTTAAATAATGTAAGGTTATTGCTGTATCATGTATTTATAATTTTTTTAAACTTATGGGAATGTTGTTTTATAAACAATTTTCAGTCGACAAATGAGATCTCAACCAGCTCAGTGCTGATACTGAGATACTCACCCTGTGCATTTAAATTGGCTTATCCTTTCTGTGTATTATGATAATTTTCTTGGATCTGCAGTTAAACAGATAATTGGTAAGCCCTTTTTAAAAGGCTCGCTTTAAATTTCAGTGCTCTGAAAAAGAGGAGAATCTTTTAAAAGGCAAAAAGCAAAAACTCCTCTGTCGTCTCTGGAGGGCCTCAGGGAGAGATAATAGCAGAGAATATCACTTTGAACAACACCCAGGAGTCACAAAAGAGCCCGTCTGGAGTTTTTCCTCACTTTCAGATTATTTCCTTTTCCATTTGAGCTGAAACTCTCCATTCTCCATTCTCACCAATGGTTTCCAATATTTAGAACATCGTATACACCTCCTTACCACAAGATTAATAGGTGTCTATGTAAGACAGTAGCATTTCCATCTATGCATCCTCCACGAAAACCCCTGCATCATGAGATCATTTCAGTGTTTCTGTACTGAACATGGGTGGTTCCACCTCTGGAGCACAGTAAGAACCTGGGAAAAATCCATTATACCTTTATGATAGATTCTAAAGCTCAGAGAGTTCATCCCCAGCTGGAATAGAGGACACCATTTAGCTTCAACAGGAATTACACTTAAGTTTTAGAGCAATTTGTTTTTCCTTTTCTACATTTGCACATTTCACTGAAATATTCCTGAAAAAACAGGTGCTTTTTCATTTTTAAGTACATGCTATCTTTATCTAGTTTCTATAATATTTGTAGGCGGGTGTAGCGGACTTGTCAGTGGCTGAGTTAGGATGGGAATTAAGCCCTCGGCCGCCGCTGGAGGACTCTGGCCTTGGTGCATTGGGCTCGTGCTCCACCCACTGTGCTATATCTACGCCTCTGTTTTACCATTTTTGATGATTATTTCTACACATAATCCCCAATGTAGTCCCTATGCAATGTTTTTTTTTAAATACTTTTTTTCTTTGTTATTAATAATTTAGCTATCATGTGTATTTATGTGTTTTCATTGTTATTAATATTATTGAAATTGATACAATGGTTTGTTTATGCCCATGCAGACTAAAGGAGATGTAAACTCAAACCAGATTTGAAGCAGCAGTACATTGTTTGTAAGAATTGTTCAAATGTAGTCGCATTTCCTGATCGACCCAAAGACCTATAACCTATAGACTATATTTCTAAACTTCCTAGACTTAATTTACTGTAATAATTTGGTGAAAAAAAACATTATAATGCCCCCTTTAATTCTTAACAGAGTACTTGAAGAACTTTGTAAATGTCTCTTGATAGCATGCTTGCCTTGCGGCTTGCCTGAACAAAATGTTTTTTCTCTCTCTCATATGTTGGTTCGAAAATGTCCTCTCAATATGCTACTGTTTGCTGGGGTGAATTAGTCCTGTCCTCCATTCATCTTGGCTACATAGTGCTTTGACTCACCAACAGGGAATCAGACCTCATTAATGAGAGCCACACAGCTAAAAAACAAACCCAGACATCTCATACGTAAGTAGAAATGGGTCAGTTTGACCTTTAGCGAGCACATATGCCCACACAAAAACACACACACCCACATTAATAGATTCTGGAAAATAACAAAACTCAATCTTTCACGCACATACAATAATGTTGCACATGCAATTTCATCTTTATATACAGGCATGGGTCACATTTGCATCAGATTTCTAGTCGAGATAGTCTCATATGATATCTAAATGGACAAAGGACTGCTCTGCATAACAATGACTTATATCATATAAATATAATTTATTATCTTGTTAGGGGTTCGGGATCATCAGTCATGCCATACACCACTTAGATAAATTGAATTAACACTGCCTGTTTTATTGTCCCACAGTCCTTATTTACTTTCTTAGTGTTTTTTTTTTTTACAGAAAAATTCCTTCATTATTTATACAGTATTTTTCTACTTTCTTATATTACATAGAAATATGTGTGAAATTACATTAATTAACTGTACATTAAATATGTAGCTTGTTTATATATGGATTTATGTCCATACTAAAAATCAAATATTTTTCTTTGTAATTTGAAGGTAAATCTTATTAGTTTTATATTAATGTATACTATAGAGTGCACTGCAAGTCAGTGGCGTAATTGTTAGCAATGTTGCATAACAAAGACAAGATCATGGGTTCTAATCTGACTTTGGACATAGGTTGTGCAAATGGGATTGAGTGTGATGAATGATTGCTTTTCTCTAAAAGCTTTTTTTTCCCCAATTTTTTTTTACATTATATATTCCACATTTGAATGAGCATTTATCAACAGTAATCTACTGTAGTTTAATTAATTTGGACTGTAAAATCTGTTCTGTATTTTTTACAGTTTATTACATGTAATATGGTGGGATGGTTATTTACAGTAATTTGATGGTATCCGTCTGGAAACTCTGCTGCCTTTTTACTGTATGTAGCTAATACATGACATCAAAAACTTCCCACTCAATGAGACCTGTGACAGCAAAATATTTCAGAAGCAAACTAATTCATTTAGACTCATTATCAGGTAACAGACACTTCTTCATTGACAGGGGCAATCAATTACTGCCAACAAATGGATGAATGACTCTGCCTGCCTCTACTTAACCACTAATTTCGTTTTGCACCAGTGAGCACAGATAAGAAGCTGCCACATGTGGCAAAATGTGAACAGAAAGAATTAGGCTTATGGATTTTATCTACACCTCCGTGTGCTGCAAAGAGGATTTTCACAATTATGTATTCCAAAGGTTTATTTCTCACAACACAAATGAGCTCATCAATCTCATGAGTGCCACAGATTCTTTTCAAAGGCAATGGTTACGTTTAATAATAGATGGTGCAATATATATATATATATATATATATATATATATATATATATATATATATATATATATATATATATAAATATTAATCTGAGTAACTACCAATACACTGGCCCTTTTGCCCTTGATTTATAATAATATAATAATAATAATAATAATAATAATAACTTTATTTGTAAAGGACCTTTAAAAACAGAGTTTACAATGCTTTTAAAGACAAAGCAAAACAACACAAAAGCGAAGTACATAGAACAATAGGAATTGGCATTGAGAGAAGACATCAGCCAAAGGCAAAGCAAGATTAAGAGATGAATAAAAAATGGAGGGACAATAAAAGTCCTTGATAACAATAAAAAGACAAAACATCACATAAAAGCAAGTCTGTAAAAGTGAGTTTTAAGTAGTGATTTAAAAGAAGTTACTGACTGACTGTATCCCCTCAGGCAGATCGTTCCAGAGCTGAGGGGCCCTAAAGGCAAAGACACGGCCACCCTTAGATGGAAGCCTTGACTTTGGAACAACCAGAAGGGACTCACCTGAGGACCCCATACGGCTGGCTCGTATGGGGTCAGCATGTATGTTATGTAGCTGGGAGCCAGCCCCAGGCATGCTTTAAAAGTAATCAGCAGAATTTTAAAATCGATTCTAAAACTTACAGGAAGCCAGTGGAGAGATGCCAGGATTGGGGTGATGTGATGCTGCTGCTGCATTCTTTTTCTTTATACCAGACAGGAGGGAGTTGCAATAGTCTAACCTGGAGAATATGAAGGCATAGATGATTTTTTATCTCGGTCGGGGTATGAGAGCATTGGTTTGATACCCCTGGTTCAGCAAAATGTCACTTTGTTGCCCCAACAAGAGAGAAATTCTCTTTCACTTGAAGTTAACGTTCCCAAAAGACACTTAAAATCAGATAAAAGGTGTATTTGTTTTTAGCATGAAATTGCTAAAAGCAGCCTCACACCTTATTCAGATTGAAATATTAACATGTAATGAAATCTAGCTGTGTTAAATAATATCTGTTCTCTATAGAAATACTGTATGTATCTTGCAGCTCTGAATGTATAACTGCTGAAAAATCCTGTTGCTCTGATGCCTTTTCTTTTTACTGCTGCTGAAGAAGCAGGGAATTAAGATGTTTTCTATGGTTGCCATGGATCGCATCACAGCATCTGTGTCTTTCATCTGTTCTGTGACATTTAAGAACTTTCTCTCTGAAAGCAGCACCACAAACAATTCTGCGAAAATAGCACATGAACAAAAACAGTATGCTTGTCTGGTTGGAGATAGCTGAAAGTGACTATAAAGCTATGCAAAGTCAAGAAGAGCTGGAGCTGGAGGTGATTATTCATTGCATTTATCAACATGAAACATCTCTCATAATGTCACATGTTGTCTTTGATCCATCCATCTTTAACCACTCAGGTTGCATCATCACAGACACACACACACACACACACACACACACACACACACACACACACACACACACACACACACACACACACACACACACACACACACAGACAACCATTCGTAGAGTCACCTGAATGCATGCCTTTGGTCTGTGAGAGGAAGCCGGAGCTTGAATGAAATGTGGGGCTGACAGGGGGTCAGTGTAGAGTTATGTGTAACATGATTTTGGTCATAAATTGTATGTGCAAACACATTGTATGTTGTATGTACAATTGTATGTGTGAAACACAACCACACACAGATCACTGCAAACCAAATTAAAGCTGTAGGACATGAGTACTCAAGATACCTCTTAGCAAACAGAGTGAAGCACATACCAAGTGGCCCCTTAACACAGCAAGAAAAATAACTAACACTGAAAATGGCCCAGAAGCTTTAGTGAAGAAAAAGCACTAAGTGCTCAAGCCTGGGAAAAACAGTCTTTGTTTGCACTAAAAAAATTAAAAAAAGCACAGTAATGTACAAAAAGAAAACTTTACATTTTAGCAAATATATACAATATAAGGTAAATAATCTACATCTATATCTATAAAACACCATGTCAGTAAGTATTAAGAGGACTAAAAACCAGTTTAAAACAAGCCTTTTCTATTAAAACATACATGACAGCTTTGTCACCTTTCATCCAGGTGCACAAGTCCGTCTCCCATCACATATTTTGCTGCTAGTTTTTTAATCTGCTGGCTTTATATAAGCGCGTGGTGCCGAAACAGACACATATCCAACTTTTTGGCCACGTGACATGAATGAGAACGGTCAGATTGGAATTCATGCGTCTTTTTTGCATGACCTGAGCACAGTCATCATCAGCCAATGGCACGGCATTGTGAAGAGATAAGATAAGATATCCCTTTATTAGTCCCACAGTGGGGAAATTTACATGACAGATGACAAAGTGTCTGTATATGTATGTAGTGTATGTTCACTACTAGCGCATCCATTTCGATTTGAATGCCTCAAGCCATCTCACAAATATGATTAAAAAAATAAATTTTGTTAGTTTTGTGCAATAACGTGCAATGCATCACTGTGCACATCATTCAGAGGATAAATGCATTCACATTAGAGCTAGAAACTTGTGATTATGATAACTGTCAAGATAACCAAATCTGATCTGAGCAGGAAATCTGAATTGAACATGGCTTTTAATGTGAATGAAGCCATAAACTGTGCTGTGCAAACACTATACAGTTAAATTTAGGTTTGGTTTTACATGAGACACAAACTCCCATCTCCTGGTTGAAAGGGTGAAAGCAGTGTAAGAGATCGACCACTCAACCAGGTCCTCCAGCCCATTTAGGACTTTTACATTTTACATTTTCAGTCATATACTGTACATATGTGCACTCATTGGATTATACAGGGTTTATTTTTTATATTAAGTGAATGAAGAGTAGCTGTTGCCAAGGCATCCACTAATGCTTAAGATGATAAGGAATGCAGGGCAAGTGGCACTCTGGCCCCATTCCTCCTGAGTTGTGCTTTAGTCCTCAGGTGGAGTTTTAGTTTATGAATATTTACCAAACTATCTTCCTGTTTTGTTTGGGGTTTTGTTTTTTTAGTTTTTTTAGCAGATATAATCAGTGATTTTTACTCGTATAACCTGCTTTTCTCTGGTCGGAGCTGCACATGCATTCGCATCTCTGCATCCGCAGGCTAAAGTAAGAACAAAAAAATGACCAAAAGTACGTGTCAATTTGATGCCAAGCCATAGCAGGCAAGGTTAGCTAAATTATTTAAGCTACACTTAAGGACACAGCAGTAGGAGCAATCACTGCAATGGGAGAAAATTGCCAAAATGGCAGCATGACATTTCCTGACTGAATTGTGCCACAGATAATAACTGGAGCCTTTCTCTTGGAAGTGATGCCAAATTGGCTAAATAGTGCAGCTACCTTTCAGCTGGGTAAAACTCCAGGATAACACAGCAGATACTAAGGGTTATAGAGGAATGAGAGGTTGTTCTGTTTCCTCTGTTTCCACCAAATACACGCTGTTGTCTTTGGAGGCGGCAGCAGCTGAAATCTTCACAGGCTCAATAAACCAAAAGGCTTAGAGTTGGATTAAAGCTGCAGGTTCAGCGTCATATTGCCTCTGTGTACATATGAAGCCCAAGCACATCTTCAGTTTATTACATATAATCACAGAGGAGAGTAAAGCACCTAAAAAGGCTCTTTCATAAAAGTGGTCCATTAATTAATAATAATTGATACATATGGGGTCCTTTTGTCTTCTGTTCTCTGAGGCTTACATTGTTCCCTTCACTCCCCAGCGCTAAAAATAAAATGTTGAGAGGAAATCATAGCATAAATCACAGGGTTTTTGTCCAGTAGACAACAAAACAGCATCTTCTGTATTTCAGAGAGTGTTAATGTAACTCAAGTACAGCTGGGAGCTTTTAATTTTAACACCTCAGTGGTGATTTTTTTTCTCTTCACATCCAACAGATGTATCTAGAGCAAAATGCATCAGCGCGTTCTGTTTTGCCGTATCTCACTTTATATCCATTAGCCTACCAAAAACAAAAACAAAAATCTCACCTCAGAGTCTGCCTTTTCCCACACCCTCACTTATTTACTGTATGTGAGGCACTCTCTCTCTCTCTCTCTCTCTCTCTCTCACACACACACACACACACACACACACACACACACCATGTTTTTCACTGGATGAGAAATGTATAATTTTTACTTCATTCATAGGCATTAAGTGCTTTTACTGAAAGTATGATTATTCTCTGTTTAGAGCATCTTTTAATTTACTCTAAACTTATTTATGAAGGCTGGTGGAGTTTGGTTTAGTTTTTTTTTGCACAATTGTGCTGCAGACAAACCAACAAAGCTGAAAAACATCCTCCTTGGTGAAGGTAATAACACATCACAAGTGTAACTAAATTCTGACTTGTTAGGAACTGTTTTCAATATACTTGGTGCAATACATACATACGTATGAGTATTACTTAACCGTGTCTTTTAGGACTTAAAGTAATGATTTGTTTTGACAGTTACGTTGTGGGCGGCCATTACAGTCTGCAGACTCGGATAAGAGGGGCGGTGACCTGGCCACCGCTGCCGGCCTGCCAACCAGAGAGCGGTGAGGATAAAGGCCGAAACAAGGTTGGGCACCTCCTGAAGACCTCAACGCATCCAGAGGAAGTAGCCAACTACAACCAGGCCCTCATCCACAGGCCGATCAGAGTTCAGATCTAGATTCCTTCCTGCCTTTGGTTGGTTTAAGCAACAAAAGGTTAATATCAGGGAAAGATTGTGGTTTCAGTTGTATGATCATCATAAATATGCATTGCAGACTTGTTATGTATCATCAAATCTTTAATAATGTGTTGATATTTGAAAGAAAATAAATGGACATTTTACTTCTAGGTTCAGGTTCTACATGGTGTAAAATGGCATGTATATAAATTAGCAATGCATCCTAATTACGTTAAAGGAAAATGTAATCCAGGTGACATTATGCTGTTGTGAATTTAACACAACATACACCAAGGAACCAGGACTTGGCCAGTCAATGCATATTGTATTGAATTCATTCATTTTGTCATTATGAGCCGTATACAAGCTTTAGTTCAGACAATTAAAACCACATAAATACGCCTATAGAGAGAGATCACATCCAAGGTTAACATATATAGCAGCTTCATATTTGAACTATTGTTCAGTATTGTGTACCGTCAGAACACAATATAATGTCACGCTCCTTTCTGTGTTCTACTGAGAGTGATTGAAGGACAATCAGTCCATTAAAAGACAGTTTTCAATTTTAAAACATGTTTTGCATTGTTGACCATGACATTTTTCATATATCTATAAGAATACAATAATAATAATAGTCATAATAATAACAATAACAGTTCTCTCCATATGATCCCTCTTCATCCATCAGCTCCATAGCAACACAGACGATGGCTCTGTGAAAACAGGTGAAAAGCAAAGAGGAAAGGGAGAACAAGCTACAGGGAAAAGGTCAGACGGATGAATAAAAGGGTTGTTGTGCTCTGGGTCAATAAAATAGTTACATGTGACTCCGGTTCTTTGGTTATCGTCCACTTAGTGGAGTTTATAGCCTGCCTCACAAATGAGACTGTGTGAATAAGAGTCAGACACGAGGGAGAATGGCTGATCCAGCCAGTGTGCTGATTTAATTTCATCTTTTGGAGCTTTGGCTCTGTTTGCTTACTCAATGAGGTAGGGTGTAATTTAGTAATATTTGGTAACAACTCAAACCACAGTCACGAGTATGGGCATATTAGCATGGAGGGCACGCCTCGCTCATCCAACACATTACTGTTATATATTCAAGAGTTGGTGCTAATGAGGGTGCAGCGTGAATACAAAATACAGATGTAGCCCACAACAGCTATGCTTACGTCACATAATAATGCACATTCAATTCTCCCGTGTTTTCTTTACATTGCACGCCTCTCCTTCAAATCAAACCTTGGCTTTGAAATGGAAATTCAAGCAAAATAAATGACTGAATGCAAATGTTCCTTTGCATTTATTGGCTGACGAACATGTGAACGGGCATTTAAAGACATTTTTTTGCGCGTAATTAGACGTCATCCACATTTGCATATTATTTTTTTTAAGAGGGAAAAATGTCAGATGAGGGAGTATAAGGAGAAATCTGGATTCATGCAACCCAGTTATTTTAGTGTATGTCAAACCACAACATTTTCCTGAACCTAACCAGGTAGTTTAAACACTTAAACCTACCATACTTCAACCGTTGGTCACGTGACGTGAGGCACAAATTGCTTAAATTGTGTGGCATGACACTTGAAACCACACATCATCACACACCATCCTATGCGATCATGTTGCGCACTTCCCCAAGTACTTGAAGTACTTTCAGTTTGAGGAAGTCCAGTTTTAGCTGGCATTCAGATGCTCCGTGGTCACTGTTTTGAGCACTGGGGCCGTTTTATTCTTGCTTTCTTGTTTGTTTTCTACCTTGTATCTGGACCTTTTATCTGGATCTCAGGGCCTTCACATCTGACATTAACAAGTGGTCAAGAGTATGAATCCAATATACTGTACTTCTCTGCACAGCAGTCAGCTGGAGTAACCAATCGTTAGAAAGTGTAAGATTCTTTTTGCTATTCCCCAGAAGTGTGACACACTGTGGTTAACCTCGGAATGCCTGTGACCACAGGGAAATGCAGCATGCAGACAACATCCAATACAGTTTATGAAAGATTTTATGGAGTTTTTTTGTTGTTTTTTTAACCAGTGCTTGTGTAAAGCACATGGCGCTCGACGAGTTGGAACATTGTGCAAATTGGCCACAGTGGGGTAAATAAAAGATAGGTTGATTAGACCTGCCTGCTAGTGGAGAATACTCAGTGGAGAAACTGGTCCGTGAGAAAGAACTGCTGGCGCTGGTTTACTTAATTAAAAGGAACTCCTTTTCTATATGTGGATCCCTCAGGGGGACTGTAATGTTCACTCTTGAGCCAATACCTGGAATTCAGTGCCAATACCCAATGGTTCAATTTTCTAGGACTTAACTTTCTCTGCAATAACAAAAATGATATTTGATAGTAACAAAGAAAAGAAAATAAGTCAACAAATGTGACTTGAAGCTTTGCTTCAAAGAACGAAGCTGTTCTATGAGCAGCTGCAGAAACTGTTTTTACTCAGCCTGGATGATGAAACTAAAATGAAGATACTGATTAAATGTCAGCAAAAATATTGGACTGAATAAAAATGATGAATAGCCGTCAAAAGAAACTGTTCTGCAGCATCCAGCCTGCCTTATCCAGAGAAGAAGCAACACCAACGCCACCAACACTGGGCTTGCATACTGTAATATTTCACTGCAAGGCAGTAGTGGTTAGCACTGTCGCCTCGCAGCAAGAAGGTTCTGGGTTCGAATCCCGAAGTGGGGCCTTTCTGTGTAGAGTTAGCTGTGACCCTGTGTGGGTCATGGACATAGTCCACTCTTCAGCGTTTATATGTGTTTTGTGTTTGACCAGCTGTTTCCTCAGCTCAGCAAATGCTCTGGTCTGGTTTGTATTCATTACAAAAAGTAAAAGTTATTCTCTTTTGACGCAGCAAGGCCAAAAGTGCCAATTGAAAAGGCACTTTGGTTGGCATACATAAAACCTAAAAACTTTCAAAGGTGTAAACACAGAGACATAGAGGCCTTCATCGCTTCTGAAAAGAAGGACAAGGCATTCATTTTGTTCTGATTCTTTTCACTTCAACCTTCACCAGAATTTTGTTCCAACAGTATTTTTGCCAAACCTCACTGACCTCAGTTAAGCATCCTTGTTCCATAATGATGGCTCAAATTCAATTTGGGACTCCCTGGGGACTCACAATGGTGTAGATGTAGGCAGCGTACATTGTGATTATCATCATATTCTCCTCACATTTTTTGAATTAAGATCAAAGGATGTTAGTGGAAAAAAGTAAATAAGACATTTTAGGCTTTTTTTTGTGTGAAAGTTGCCCATCAACAACATTTATTTCACACTGCTGTGTGATGGAGCCAAAAATGACAGTGTGAGAAAAGATGCTCTACACATTTTGAAAAGCAGGCTGATTGAATAATGGACAGCCTTTGAAAATCTAAGGTCTGTCCATTCAGCTGAATTTAATTCATAAAAACCTGCAGATATAATCCTATCTATTGCAGACCTTTCCATTCAATCAAGGCTTTCTACTTGAGGTTTAGTAAGGGGTGACATCATCAGCCATCGCTGCCCATTCTCCATCAACAATTCAACCTGTGTTGTCATGGAAACCTGATGTGAGAATCCAGTCAGGGTAGTGTATGGCCCTGCATATCCATCCTTTGGGTAACGGGAGAGATTTTGATGAGTTTCTAAAGACACTTTCTCACAGATAACCTCTGGCTTGGAGACGTGGGCTCGAACAGAACGCCCACTGCGGACAGCTCTTTGCCTCGTGATTATGCTCATTTTCTGTTGAGCACATATTTCAATTTGGGGATGGAGTTGTGAGAGCGGAATTGCATATTTGAATCAAGGTCAGAGAAAATAGCTCGTATACCTGTTTCTTGTTTTTTTGAAGTATTAATTTGAATGCAACTGCTTTAAAGTACATACGAGTGAGGAAAGAGGTGATGGGTTGCTCTGTGTAATAGTCAATAGACTAAAAAAATGAAAGGAAGTCATTCAAAGCACTCCAAAAATCATAAAATGTGTCAAATAAAGAAGGAAGCATTTATATTTATTGTCTGCCGTCCTTTCTGAATCTACCAAGTCACTCTATCAGGGGTTATAAATGGCTGGTGAATGAAGGAATCATCCTATATATGGTTATATAGGTTATATATAATGTCTAATCATGAGATATAAGAAGGTCAAGCTTTGGGTAATTTTATTAAATTGTTGCATTGCAATCGTTTCCAGTACATTGAGGCGGTAGAAGTATTTCCCATTACAGAAACAGTAAAAAATAATTTTGCGTAGGAATAGTTTTTGTTTCCTATTTCAAATTTTCATCAATCACTTTTTGCTTAGATTGACAATGTGAGGATGGATAGTGCAGTGAATACGGAGAGAAAACCTGATAGTTTTTCAGGGAGCTGTGAGCCTCATGAGGCTGAAGAGCGACATCTGCTGGCCTTAAATTAAAACTGTGCAGTCATTGCAAGCAACCCTGTACAGTATTTATAGCACAGAATGTGTAGCAGTCTCTACATTTTGTTCATTTTACCCTTGACTCCATCCCATAATCTCATTATGATGGACTTCTGATTGCAAAGATTTATAAAACTGGAAAAATTAAAGTTTGTCTGTGGATATAACAGCATTTAATGATCAGGATCTCTGTCTTTGTTTGACTGGCCTGTTTTGCTGCATCCAGTACGTCCCCTGTGTTAGCAGATGTTTCAACACTGATTAGCAGCATTGTGTAATCAGGCAGGTCACTCAGAACTGCTCAAAATTAAGAGCTGTAAAATGTAGCGGCGCCTAAAGATGGAGACAAAGGAGGATTTTATGCTTTGGAGGAAAATCAGCATTGAGTGTGTTTAAGTAAAACACACAAAAAGAATTAGAAAATGTAAGAAAACGTGTAACACATTCTTTGTACCTCGGGATGTCAAATTTCTCTAGGGTAAAAACATGAAATCACCAAAGCAGAGATTATATAATGGTAAATTTGGATTTGTTTTACCCCCATAAATCACTGGTTTGACTCATATATAATACCTGAAAAGGGAAATTGGGCCCTCAATGAAAGGAAAATGCTGCACTTCCTTTTTTAGGCTTTCTTTTAAGCTGGCCTGTCAAATAGCTTACTTTCAAATTGCATTGGAATTAATATAATAAAGTTAAATTTATTGCATTTAAATAAAATGTTACACTGCTGGATAAATTAAAATGCGATGCTAATATCTCCTCTTGTATCTCCAGCATTAAAAAGCCTGAACGTTGCAGTAGATTTGATCCTATTTTTGGACTCTAGCTGTGTGAACATGTATATATGTGTGTGAGGATAGATTAGAGTGTGTCGGAGTGTTGAAGAGGAGATCGTACGTGTGAAGAGACGGTGTTGATGAGAGCCTACACCTTGGCTTTTCGTGGGTGTCGTCGGTCCAATAATGTGAAGGAATAACAGTTAATGTTGGACACAAAAAAAATGGACACAATATTGATAATAGAATAATAAAATAACATTTAAATAGGTTAAAGAACTATAAAAGAAAGGAATGATGGTTAGTTTTAAAACAACTTTTAGTCGCTGAAGGTTCCTAACTGGAACCAGTGGCTATTATATCACCATTAAAACCTGTACTAACATGTGCCTAAACCTTTTTCAGTAGTGTGACATCATCCGCCAACATATGCAACTACACATTCCACAACATAGAATTAATGATGAGAACTGCCAGAGAGGTGGAGAGAGAATGTTCATGGTCCCAGGACAGAGATGTGACCCCCTGACCAGGTCATCATAACAGCTTTTTCAAACTACTCTGGGTACCTTCTGAGGAGGATGTTCCTCTTAGAACTAAATACCTTAAGCGATCTGTTTTTTTTCTTTTTATTCTCACTGCCAATAGGAAAGCTGAAGTGAAGTAAGCCGACCAGTGGTTGTTATAGCAGCGTCACCTGTGTGCGACATATAACAGCAACAATGTGAGACAAATGTGATGTTTTGCACCGTATTTTTAAGGCTAAAGCACACAGGTTTTTAAAAACACTTATATTTTATAATAATGCAAGCTGAAACAGAGACACCAGTCTGCTGATTCTCTTGGAATCTCTGCTTCTTATTGGCGCACACTGATATTCTTACCTAAAGAAGCCAATCGTGTAATAGGGAGAAAACCAGCAGCAACACAAACCACAGAATTATAGAGCGACATATGGCTTCAGAATCAATTAAAGAATATCATGTCATTACTTCTGTTCATATTCTCAGATTCCCCCCCCCCCTTCTCCCTCTCTGCTGTAAATCTACATCACATTTTTATCAATTGACTGCTTTTGTTACGCCCGGTTTTAGATGGTGCTGCAGCCCTTAAGTACCCCTACCTCCCATCTCCATACTTACATTAATTTTATTTCTAATCCATGTGTAATGAAGCAACACATCAGGAGAGTGAGTCCTCGCTGTAAAACACTTTAACATAAAAACTTAATTCCACCAGGCTTCCTTAAAAATGGGAGTTAACTGACCATAGGTTGAATAATTAGTTCGGAGTCATTTCATGACTTGTGAAAATGTAAAATGAGTTCAATGGATTCGAAGTAATGCGTTTATTAGACTTCTGGTCTTAAATTGACTCAAGAACTCATCAGATTTGATTCACATTTTCTCACTTTTCCACTCAGTCTGATGCCTTAGAGCTCCAGAGTTTGTATAACGACAACATGCAAGGCAGCTCCCAGACATGTTCTTACATTACATGTATTGGGGTGGGTAGAGAATTCAAAACTGACCTTCACAATGGGTTTCATTGAGAATAGATGCAGCGAGTCTCCATCATGTCTGTCTCAGACTACACACAAAAAAAGAAGATTTCTGTAGAGCAGGTGAGTGAAATTCAATTTCTTCCAGGGTCACATCAGCCTTTTTGGTTCCATTCAGGGCAGCTTGTAAAGTTAAGACTATATATAGTATAACTCTATTGTTAAATGAGTATCCCTACCAGCAAAACATAACCTGGTTGGATGTTACAGGCATAGCAAAAAATACATTTCTTTGAAATAATAGTAAATAATTATAACAGTATTAATAATAATAATAATAATAATAATACCTTTATTCATGTAGCGCTTTTCAAAACAAGTTATAAAGCAATTTACAAAAAATAAAAAAATAAAATTGAAGCAACAACCAATAAAACATTATGGTAATAAAATGAATAAAAACAATGATAAAATCAATAGACAGCGAGTGTAAAATAGTGAGTTTTAAAAAGTGACTTAAAAGATCATTTCCACAACTGAGGGGCCAAAACAGAAAATGCTGCCCCCCCCTTAGTTTTCAGTCGGCCTAGTTGTTGACAGGCAGGGGCAGGACCCCTCTGGACTGTTGGTCCAAAAAAAAAAAAAAAAAAAACGGGGACCTGCCTGACCTGCAGTTCTTCAAGTCAGAAGAAGATGCTCTTCCGGTAGAGATATAATGATGTAATAGAGATATGATGATGTAGCCTCTTCCAGATAATAAGCTATAAGACAGAAAATTAGTTCAAATTAGTTCAAAATTACTTCTATGTGCTTCCAAATAGACTAATTTTACATAATTGCTGTAGTAGTTATATTTTCTGTTTGAATCCGAGTCTCATAAAATGATTGTAATCATAACAAGGGTTTGGAAACATTTCACCAGAAATGCATCAGAACTTGCTTTTGCCTGGCCTTCCTGCCCCTCAGACTCCACCAGTGCACAAAAATACATCACCCACAAAAGGAGGGAGTTTAGCAGAATGGACTAGAAGTTTTCCTGCATTATGTCTCATATCACATGTTCAGATATCTGCTAATGTCTCCATGCACATCACAGTAGTATCCTGGTTTCATCTCGTCCTGATTTTGGTTTATTTTTGATCATTTAATTACAGTCACAATCGGTGGCAACCACCATTTAGAACGGTCTGATGGCCTTTACCGTGGTAATTCTTCCGTTTGCTTCCATCCATCCTACAACACATGAATGCAGCATAACAGCCTAATTGAATCACTAGTTTTTGAGCAGATGTATAAGCAATGCTGGGTAAATGGGGGGAAAAACAGCTTGAAAATTAACATCTAGCTTTAATGGCGGACAGGGTGCTGACATCATGTGGCACCACATCCCACATATTAGAGCTTTTTAGATTGTGCTGTTACCAAGTGAGGTTGATGTGAGCAGTTTCAATATGTCACAAAGTGGCAGCAAAATGGAGATGACGCAAAGAGATGGTAATAATAGCTCTGGCAATAATCAAAGGTTGCCATAATGCAGGAAATAAGATTTTTGATGATATGAAAGAGGACTGGCAAATGTGTGAAAATGTTCTTATTTCTTCTGCTAAGGAGGCTGTGTTTTCATCTGTGTCTGTTTGTTTGTTTGTTTGCAGGATTACACACAACCTACGTGACAGATTTACGCAAAACTAGGAAGGGTGGGGGAAAAGGGCCAGGACAGAAGGATTTTGATGCAGATCCAAAGACATCTTTCTTGAATTTCTCATAATTAATCTATTATTATTTTATTCACTTGTTGCATCCAGGTCCAGGATCCTGACACATGAAGCTTTGGTCTGAAGACTTTTAAACTCAGATTTAATGCGGGGAGTTAATTTCGCTAGATTATTAAACAGCATTTATCTTTTTGTAAGGAGGAAGCAGAAGGATCACAGTTTTGTCCTTGTTTTACTTAAATTATTTAAAGAAATTATTGCTCATCCTGTTTTTTTTTTTTACAAATAATAATGATATATTAATAATAATATGGTTATTTAATATATTATATAGTTTTTGTATGTATTGTTTTAATATTTGTCAACTTTTCAAGTTTCACAAAATCAAATGTCTGTCATTACTCTATAGTCTGATAAGAACCTTAAGGTTCACAAATGAAACACATTGACAGTTTCCATGGCGACAGCATGACAACTTTCTCTCTATCGTTCTATTAAGAGCACACAACGATTTCAGTGACATTATTGAGCTGACATTGTGGCGCTGAAGCAGGACTGTTTCACTTTATTCACCTCACCAGAACTTCAGCAAATGGCAGATGTGAGTTTATCACAGGTGAAAGAACATTTTCCATGTGGACTCGTCGTCCTCTGGACGACTGTCCCTGCTGTCTCCTCAGTGCATCGACAGCATGAGGCAGTCAAACCCCTGCAGAGATCAAAAGGTGCATATGTGATATTCTGATTTATCAGAAGCTCACAGATTCCACCGGCTCACTCCGGGATCGCATCGTCCCAGCTCTGCCTTTATTTATCTTTCAGAATCAAACGGGTTAAAAAGCTTTTGAAGCGTGTTTGTCGCATTTTCACAGCAGCTCGACCTCATTGCAAAGTCAGCTGTGCACCTTTTCTGCAGGATAAGCACCCTCATGCAGGATTTATGCCTCATGTAGACACGAGAAATGAATTGCATTCCCTTGTTCTCCGCCTTGTCAACACCAGGTCATCTATTTTTCATGCTGATGCCCTGACAATATATACAAACATCAATCAAGGTTGATCTTAGTGGAGTAGAGCAATCGTAGCTGCATTAATGTGGCTGTTGGCTCCTCAAGAAAATGACAGATGTGGACAAACAAAGCAGAGTGAAAGTCGAATAAAGATGATTTTCTGCTGCTAATGAACAGCAGAGGGCAGAGCAGCATGATGTTTTTCTTCCACTTCACTGCTCAGGCTGATGCACAGCAGTTAGAACAGGTGAGATAAGACATATTGTTAAGACAAAATTAGCAATGCTTTTAAAATAATAAAGTATTAAACAGGCTTTGCAGTGACAAAATTAGGATTTGCTTAAGTCACAACCCTCTTATTCCAGTAAAAAAAATAATTTCTTTAAATATATTGTCCTGCTACCATCTTTAAAAGGACAGTGTGATTACTGTAGACTCACAAAGCATTTGGTTTAATTCAGTACAGTGGGTGTGTGGGAGTATTATCCTGTTCTCAACTCCACTGGGTAATACAGTATTCATTTACCTCAATGCAGCACTCCACATGCTCTGTGTCTGCCTGGTGAACCTCGGGTTCACGCGGGTAATCTGGCTCTGGCTCTCACTCGCTTGCAATGAATAAATAAATGAACAAATAAATATTCCCCACCAGTAAATAAAAGTGGATCTAGTTTGGATCTAATAGAGGATAGTTTCACCCTGCAAAGCTAAAACAGAATAAAACTGAGTTATGACCAGAATCTGTTTGACCACAAAGACATGTTCCACCTGTGCATAAACTAAGATAAGCTAAGCTAAGCTAAGATATACTTTCATGTTCCTGTGGGGAGCAACTTGGGGTTCAGCATCTTGCTCACGGATACTTGGACATGTGGACTGCAGACAATGATCGAACCACCGACCTTCCGATAAGTGGATGACCACCAAAATGCATAATGTAAGCATATATAGACAATTTCGACAATAACTATTTACGTTACAGGGCGTACCAAACCCACATAGTTTAATCTGAACTAAAAAGTATCCATCAATTTCTCTCTCTTGCAACAAATCTCTGTGGTCTTGGTTTCTACTACTCTGCACATTCGTGACCATATAACTCTAACCTTTAAAGAAAGACACGAATGACTTCCCAAGTAAGGCTACTTAATGTTTGGAGCTGAAAGATTTGAGAAGAGAAAAATGACAATGAAAAACCAAGATAAGACAGATCGGTGGACAAGGAAGGAGTGAAGGGAGGAAGTAGAGGATGACATGGAGGGTGGCTGGTGGGCTAGGGATTGATGCTGTGTGAAGGTGACCTGGGATTACTCTGGTCATATTCCACAATCTCATCCTGGTATCTGAAACTCATCTCCCAGTGGAATGAGCTCCACATGCCTAAGTAAGTCTTCTGCTGAACCTCCAATCTGCCCGGAGCAAGAATGTAAGCTGGGCTGGGAGATTTTCTTTTTTTCCCCCCACAGACAATGTTAGTGTAGATTTAGATGCCATATAATGACTTTTACTGTAGCTTGCTATAATGGAAAATCTTTGCAGTTCTTAAAATAGTATTACAGAATGAGCAATTTAATTAAAAAAAACATAGCAGATGTAGGTGATGTCAACAAATGCATACAAGGCTGTGGTAAAGAACTATTGTGTTGCTGCTGGTTATTTTCCAATAACTTTGTGCATATAACATGCTTATATTTTTCTCCACACCACTTGGCAGTTGCATCTGAATCCATTTAAAGTATTTTCATTCTGGAAATGTTTCAGCAGAAAATATATAAATGTCAATAGGCCCAAATTCACAGATAGCTGGCGGCACTGCCTGGTAATAGTGAAAGGCATATTATAACATAAGTCAGTGTCTTTTTATTAACACTGAACATTATGTAATAGAAACATGAAAGGGATCCAACACATTTATAAATAACTGCAATAATAAAACGTTTTAAGATCTGCCAGTGCTGGTTAGGGTTTGGTTTAGAGAACTATTTGCTTAAGTTTAGAATAAGGTCGTGGTTTGGGTTAAAATGAATACTATGTTAAGGTTAGAGTCAATTCCCTTATTGCTATATGCCAATATAACAACATCACCTGACTTTTCCCTTTCGTCCTGTCGTACTCCAGGTCACTAGAGGACACTGTCACCTGAATGTTAGCATATTGTTTCATACTGGATGGATACATGCATAACAGGTATTGTACCTGTCACAATTAGTTGGAATTATTGAGTTTGGGGGAAAACAATATCTCAAAATCTCAAAAACTGTCAGAATATCTCAGTGACACACTCTCATTGTTAGCCTATCTTTTTATACTGTATATAATTCTCTCTAGTTTTTCCATGCTACCGTTATGCATGACCTCCAACTCCCTACCACCGGCCAAACTTCGTAGATTCACCAACTTCATTTCATCAGCCTCTTTTAGCCTCAGCAGAATCATCAGCCACCGCCGCCACCAGTGTCTTGACTCCATGGGAGGATGTGGATCGATAAGACCGGTTCAAGGTTCAAGGCGCTCCAGTGGTTACGGTTCCATCTACTTTTCTGCAGTTCTGACATTTTGTGCCCATTAGCCTTTGTCCTTGAGCAAGGACTGCAACTCGCCTACTCATCACAACCCCACCCTGAATTAATTAATCAGTTAATCTCCCAAAATAACTTCCCAAAAAAATAGACAGAAAAAAAGTTACCACAAAATCATGATTTAATCCTTCAACAATGCAGCCTGTCCAATTTAAGAATAGCTCCTCTTGCTCCTCTTAGCCGCCAATCACTCTGGATCGCAGAAACGTTCATATGTAAATAGAAATGAGAAATCAACAGATGCAATGGTAAGATACATCTATAATTGCTTGCTGGAGATTGTCTGCAGACATGTGTGAACAATCACTGTTTCTCCTCATTAGAAACAAACAAAGCTTAACTTTATGAGCAAAAACAATTCCATACATAATAGAAAGTCGCTGATCGTACTGTTAATTAGTCATAGTGTTTCCTCGATTTACTGGTGATACACTAAATGTCATTGCACACACTCATTTAACATACCCACACAAACATATACAGGCCCCAAAGAGCTTTCTCACTAATTGCAATTAAATTTGGTCGGAGTTAATGAGATCTAGCCCACAGTCGCTCAAAAAATACTAACCACATATGTATTTATGAAACCAGATTGATTTGTTGAGCCCGGTGTGATGAAACTCTCCTCAGCCTCAGACACACTTTCTAGCTGACCGGGGGAGGGGGGAATGAAGAAAACAGTGGTAAGAAGCTGAAAAGAGCCAGAGCTGATGGAAGAGAGGAGAGATTGAGAAAGACAGTATTAGGAGCCAGAGAAAGACTGGAGGCGGGAGGAGAGATGTTGAATAGATGGGTGCTGAGCGGGAGTCAAAGAGGTATTGACATAGCAGGAACTGGAGAAAGCGGGGATTTACATTTCATTTGAATGGGCTGATGAGCAGCGCATGCAGACAGGGAGGTGGGACAGCGGAGCTCCTGAGGCCCTGCAGTAGAGCTGCGTTCAACATAAATACATTGCCGTTGCAAACCCATCAATCCAAGCGGACATGCTCATCATGTGCTTGTTTTTCTCTCGGTTCTGTCTCTCTTCAGCTCTCGATGCTGTAATTGCTTTGCTTATGCGCAGGCACATGGGTGATATATGGAGTCTGCCCACGGCCCACAACACGCTCGCAGCGCCACTCCTCTTTGTATGTGTGTGCTGTATACACGTGTGTGTTTGTGCTCAAGCTTAAGGGCGGCTTTAATTAAAAGACAACTTCTTATTGTAATAGCCTTCTCGTTGTAAGCTGCAGCCTTCTCGTGGTAGAGTCTTGATTAATGAGATTATCATACAGTCAACTCCTTGTTGGTCTCACTCCCAAAGTAGCAGCAGTGACGACGAAGGAAATTCACACAGCCTTTGGACAAAACACTGTGTCTAATGGATTCTTATCAGCTCGAAGCGAAAGGAAGCCGAGGCGGGAGAAGCCCTTCAAAAATATTCCCCTTTAGAATCTGATGGCTGCTGTTTTTTCTTTCTTGAAAAAAAATTAGAATTGCTTGTTCATGTTTTATGAAACCGTGAATCTCAGAAGTACTTTTGTAAAACAGGGTTAGGGTTTTATTTTGAAAAGGCAACCTCCTTTTTTATTGATCCTCTCAGGTGTGCAAAGGTAATTGACTTACATATAGATGTGAATACATCTATGTAAGTCAACAGATGTTATTACATGAATAATTCTAATTGTCATGCCTTCATCAGGGTTTTCTATGCGCTCTTTTAATTATGCAGCCTTGTTATGCCTTCTTCTGCAATGGTTTAAAGGCTAAATCAATGCAAGGATAACAGTGAAACTACTGGCATGATTTTCATGACACTTGGTGCAAGGGTGCAACATGGGCAAAGATAGAGCCCATTATATTTTAGAGTGAACATGAATCATAGGGAAGCGTCATTAATCATACACCATGATGTATAAGACAGAGCAGAAGACAGAGAGACAGAAACAGTAAGGTTACCTGATCGCTATGTTTTTAGCCTATAGCCTGACCTCACACCCTGGACTATCTGCCTTGGCGAAGGTCTCCAAGTGCATTGCAAGTTTCTCATAACGCCCAGCTCCTGTGATTTCTGCAGGAGCAGATGGAATCATGTAAAATGTTGAAGTCGCTGTTTCTTATATGCAAAGTTTTGTTTTGACTTTAAATTCCTGAATTTAATATAAAATTCATGCCTGTTGATGAGGAGAAATGTCAATAATGACAGCAGATAATGCAGCTCGGATCATGGAAATAATGAAAAATTAAATCATATGCACAGTATTGTAAAAATTAATACTTTAGTTTTTATGACATTTTTTCTCTCTAATGAAATAGAAAAAGTGTCCATCATTGAATCTTAACAGACACAGCTCTGCGTGAGTTTTCCTTGTACAGCTACATTAGTTCTAAGAACAAGGCTTTCAGCTATGAGGACCTTGTGGGAGCTCAATCATTTGTCTTATTCCAATTCCCGGAAACTAAATTGCTTCTCTCTGCACACTAAGTATTAATAAATGAATTGCTTTTTGTCTGTCACTCTTGCTCGGATTGATATTGTATCTTGAAAAAGTGAAACTTTTATTGTGGCGGTGCAGACTTCTGACAATTCTATGCAAAGCAGCACTTATTATTTTACCTGTTTCGTCAGTTTCATCACATTTTAAGAGATTGGAGAAGGCAACACAAAAGTCTAAAATGGGCTGTTTTCAATTGCTATAGCTACTATCTGATGTGGGAAATTAAAATCTGTCAGGATTAAGAAATGGTGTCTGAGAAAAGCCTCCACCTCCTATTTTTCTCATGCTAAGCAGCATAAATTGATTAATCAATGGGAACTCAGAAAGTACAAATACAGAAAAGTTTTACAAACTAGTTCATTGAAATGGAACTGGATCTCTTTTTCTCACCTGCTTTAGCTCAAGTTCCTTTATTAAAGATGAAGAAAGGAGCCAAATCACGTTCAAATCTCTGGGCAACCCCTGCAGCAGACCCCATGAAGTAAGGCATTAAATACAAACGTTTTAAAGCTTCTATTACTGTGACCCTACAGCTTACTGTTTTAAGACCAGATCCAGTTCAACCAGTAGATATGTCGAGATGCAACCACATCAGAGACAACGCTGATGTCCTGCAGTGGAGTTGTAAGTAGATGGGTCATTTTTTCCTGCAAACAAATGAAATATAATATGTTGTCAGTGTCAGTGATCTTATTCATGTTACACATATGTATGCTAATTTACAATACCTCACCTCTAGGATATGCTAGGGTCCGTCTTTGGTGAAGTTTTCATGGAAATCTGTCCATTAGTTTTTACGTAATCCTGCTAACAAACAAACAAACAGACAAACAAACCGAACAGAATCGATCACATAACCTCCTTGGCGTGCATAACTAAGACGTGATCCTGGATATGGATGGAGATGGGACATACACTAAGAACCAAAACTTCATTTTTACTTTCACACTGAATTTTGACCATTTTCATTTTGTCCGTTTTGGGGCTCCATACTAACATGCTGCATAAAGAAAAGCACAATAGTAAGATTGATTGTTTCACCCCAAATGGACCCTTTGTGAGATCGTGAAGCTGGAGATGGGAGAAGTAGTCTCCAAACTCCCTTAAAGACCTTGAGAGTATCCCACAAGCCTCTAGGTAAATCATAAATTCAGTAACCAGTAAATATCATAAAGACACCATGAAAAGTCAATTGCTTCTTGACCTGAGCCTGACATTTACTGGTGAATCTGGTGGGTTCACAGTGAGTGTGCTGCATGAGCGAGGATTACCATATTGCACGGAAAATAGCATATTATCACTTAAATCGAAGCTCAGGGGGGTTTTTGTTGTTTGTTTTTTTTGTTTTTTTACATATTACCAAGCTTTGATTACCACCAAATTCTCACCAGACTGCTTTAAAAAATTCTTTGAGGCTTTAAATTGTTAATCTGTGTGTGTTCCCAAAGGTGGAGTTTTACCAAGGTATTCATGTCATCTTATTTATTGCATTAGAAGCAAGTGAAAACTGGGACGAGATGAAGGAATTGCATTGAAAGACTCTCGGATTTTTTTCCACAGTCAAAGCTAAGTAAAACTGAAATAACGTCTGCAGCCTGTGTGAAACAGCAGTTTACATTCATATCACAGTCGCAGCATTAAAATCCCTCCTTCTCTTGCTCTTTCTCTTCCTGACATTTATTTTTCTAAGGCCACTGTCAGTGTTTGGAATTTTCCTGCTTTTGCTATCATTTTGTCAAGTTTGGAGTCAAAGTTAACCAAAGGGAAACCAGTGAAATGCCGAGAGGTGAGAGGCTCAACCTTTAGACATTTGAAGAGGTAATCAATCAGAGTGACAGCAGTGCCGGGAACACAGCTCCGATTGCCTTATGCTTGTAAAACACAGCGATGCTTTGCCACGTAAGGAAGTCGGGGCTCTCATAGGGGTAATTAACTTCAAATTTTCATCATATAAAAGTCTAATTAAGAGAAAGGGTCACAGAGTGAGGGCAGTGATTGGCCTCACTGCTTAATTATGGGCTTTAGGAGCCAAAATGCATCCACTTTGATATGTTATTCGTTTAGCTGAGTAGGTCATAATGGTCATTATCAGCGTGCTATAAATCAGTGTGGGTTACAAACAGGCACAATATACACTCAGCAACAATTAAAATAACAAATGCATGATTACAGACTATGACATTATGTCTGATGTGAACTAACAGCAGTGAGTGACTGAAGTGCCCACTCTTAATCAAATGGGAAATAAACAAACTGCTCCTGGATTCAAGACATGCTTTGTCAAACTGTCATTCCTAAGTAAGACATGTTTTCTATTACATTTTCCATTAAAACTGAAGGTCTACTGGGAGCAGACAAGGCTTTACCTAGGAAAATCTGTTATACAGTTTGTGTATTTTGTCATTACTTTGCCTGTTTTATAGGACTTGTCAACATTTCTGGATAAAGATGACAACATAATAAGATGGTCAATAACACTCATGTCTTCGCATGAAGTAATGAGGTGGAGAAATTAGCCTAGCATGCGTCAATAAATGCAAAAACAGTTTGTGGTTAGTGAGAGCCAGGTTGCCAGGTTTGTTGCCACCATTTTTTTTAAATAGCCTTGCATTGTTATTGCCTTGGGACTGCACATCTACTGTGTATCTCTTCAGACACAGACATCACCACAATATATCCCATGGGTCATAAGTAATGATTGAGCAGTATTAGTTTTGTACTAGTCTAATTATACCTTATTCTGTGCTCTGCGTTTAGAAAATAGGTCAGAGCAAATAAATCCAAAAGTGAAGCAGGCAAAGAAGAAAAGCTTAGAAACATGCACAGGAAGTGAAGAATGACACAGAACCCAGCAGAACAAGAAGCAGACAATGTAGCTGTAGTGGTGGACTATGTGGAAAATAACACTGGGAGGGAGGCTGGTATATATACACCCGGGTTGATGAGGAACAGGTGTGCAGGTGGGTGTGGAAATCAGGTGGCAGGAGAATGTGGGAAAATCAGAGGCCAGGTGGACAAATGGAAAAAGACCAGAAAGTCAAATTAAAGGTTTGGAGATGGTTTGTGTGTCTGTGTGGGTTTCCTCCAGGTGCTGTTCCAACAGTCCAAGACATGCGATATATAGGTGAATCGGTGACTCTAATTGCCCATAAGTGTGAATGTGAGAGTGAATGGTTGTCTCTCTCTCTCTCTCTTTGTCAGCCCTGTGATGAACTCTCAATGAATATCAGCTGGGAAAGGCTCAAGCCTTCCATGCAACCCTGCAAAGGATAAGTTTTTAGGGGGCAAATCATGACTTGTCAGCTGGTATGATAGTAAAGTGTATCTTTACTAATTTTAAGTGAAATTTTTTTGCATTTATTCTAGTGCTCTCAATAATATTTAAGGTTTCCATACTAAATCTGGAAGAGAATGGACATAAAAACACAGATTTGACCTATTTGAACCCACCAAATAGAGGGATCCATGTACATGGAGATTTGTGGAGGTCAAAGCCATTTTTTGTCAGTTTCTAAAAACCACAAAAACCTACAGGAAAGACCAAATCCGTTTCTGCTCCTTCAGCCACCTCCAGACATCTCTTGTTGTCTGCAGATTATTTTGACTCAAGCTAACCCTGAAACAATAAAGGAGATCATTGGGTGTTTTCTGGTAGAAGTTCTCAAACAAAAAGAAAAACAAATGTCAGATCATGTCTAAGATCATGTCTTCGGCGTCACCGAAGGCAAAGCTGCGTCGCTTGTGTGTATCGATTTAAGCAGCTAAAGCTGAGTCATCAGATCTGTAATTGGATTTGATGTCCACATAAGAAAGAAAAGAGGAACCTGTGGAAGCTTTGGGGAGTGTGCATGTTAAAATGAATTATATGAAAATATAAAAGATTCATGTTTGAAGCAGTTAAAAACTCTCTGATTATGTGATATCAAAGGCTGCTTGGAGATTTCAAAGAACTACATCTGGACGGTTCTCAAGACAGATGTGAAAAGTAAGTTATGTCTAGTCTTCAAAGTGTGCAGTGTCACCTAGTAGGTCATCTATTTTTTTTAAATTAACCTTTCATATTAGAAAAATGACTTTGAGGGATTTCACATACAAAGGAAGTTGAGAAAAATGTGTTAATTTAAAATTGTGGGGTTGAGGTTAGGTTTCTTTGAGCTCACATGGACTTAGTAGATGAAAAAAAGAAAGAAATTCAAATGAAAAAAAAAAGAAATTAACATTATCTCTGTTCTCCTGCAATGATCCAGGGACTAAAAAGAAAGTTTTGTGACCTAAAATATTGCCTTCAAACAAATAACTATGATTGGTTTGACATGCAGGAGATGAGAACTCCATTAAAAAAGATGGATGACATAAAGTTAATCCTCATGTGGGAAAGCACAGCGAGCGATGCAGTTCTTTGTTTTTGAGTGGTGCATCTATAGCACATGTAGAAATGACCTCCCTTTGCTGCAGGAATAGGGAAGCCTACAAGTCAGCCCAGAGTTTCTTTCTTTTTTTTTTTCCTGTGGGCTTCCAAGTTGCATGTCAGAGTTTGAGAGAAACTTGGCAGTTCTTGAAATGAGCAATCTAACAAAAAAGCAACCGCCCAGTGTTTGAGGTTGTGAAGGACATCTGTTCGTGACCTCAGACCCCCACCAGCTGCAGCTGCCCTCATCCAAGCACTCCTCCAAGGCCTCAAGCCAAGCCCTTGCTTGCCCAAAGTTCTGCAGCACTTAAGCTCTGGCAGTTTCCACTTTCCGTTTTAAAAAAAGTACGGTTCACCCCCTGAATCTGACATTATATATTTCAATCAGGAGAGAGAAATCAATAAAGTAAAGAATTGTGTATTGCAGCACATTATATGTGATAATTAGTCTGTCAGAAAGTCCTCTTAGACTCTTTGGGGAGATTGTGATTGAAGGACATCTGACCAGGGCTGCAGCAAGATAAATCACTCTGGTGGTGGTGGTGGCGGCTGATAAGTCTGTTGAGACTGATTAGGCTGATGAAATGATAAGTTGGTGTATGACTGGAAAGTGATGGTGAGGCTGAGGGCGTGCATAACTGCAGCATGAATGAAGTAGAGGCACAGAGGTACAGCGGTCGGCGCCATGTTCCTCACCTTTTACTTAATTTTCAGTGAGGACATGAAGATGAAGAGATTAACTTGCACTGAAAAAATCTCATCATTTCTGTCTTGAAATGAATTGAATGGAACTGGTTTGATATTTTGGATACTATGCTTATTCTCTTGGGTGAGAAGATTGATAGTAATATTCTAATGTCTTAGCTGATAAATATGCAGTCTGCCTGTTTATGTGCCAAGAAATAGTCATGACCTCCCATGGTGAGCTGTAAAGGTGGTCAGTGTATACTCTTCTAACTCTCAAACTATTTTATTTACTTAACTCTAATGCTGCAAATGACACTGTCATGTCTTGGTTTAAGATGCATTCGTTTTTTGGGGGGGGAAATTTCACTGGTCAAACTAAAATTAAATGAATGCACATTTATTTTCATTTATGTCTTACTTTTATCTCTTCAATCAGTTTGGGAAGCATAATACTGTGCTGGCATTTTGGCCAAACCTCTCTCAAAATTTAGATTTACAGCACCTCTAGTAGTGATTACACAAAATAAGGAGAATTAAATTAGTTTTTTTAGAATTTAACAGAGAAAATTTAGAGTCAGCATTTACTGCTTTCTTGGCCGACAAATCGCACAAATCGGGACATTATCTTATAAATGTGACAGTTATATTTGTAAGGTGACTTCTGTTTGAGGCAATATTTCTGTTACTTTCTGAGAGTTTCAGGTGATTGACAGTGAAAAGAGTGTAAAGTAATTTGCACAGTAATATGAAAACATTCAACTCAGGCACAATGAAGTAATGATCAAACAGAAACTCTGACACAAATTAGCAATTCATACAGTATTCAGTGTAAGGGATTATCTTGATCTATTGAAGTTGATTTTCCATATTGCTGAAGGATGATGAATGGCAGCAAATTGTGTTTTATGAAGAGGGCTTATTTCCCCCCAACATAGACCAGAGACAGCAGCATGAGGAAGAATGTAAAGAAGAGGAGCAATCTTCTCCATTAATGGAGTTTTAGATGGGATGAATGTGAGTAGATCATGGCAAAATGTATTTCTATTTCAGGGAAACACCAAAAGCAAATGAAGAAAGGAAGTTAATGAATAAAAAAAAAATGTTTTTAAACATTACTGGATAAAAAGTATGAGGTATGGGTCCAGTTCTACGAGGGAATGATAATAGTCTTGCTTGAACTTTACCAAGATGATGCTTAGAGGGTTTTTTTTAGTGAATTAGACCTTCAGTTATTAAAGGCTTTACCAGTTATATATACCACAACTGGTATATATCATATACCAGTTGTGGCTGCTATATAGTTACTGCATTATAGGTGCAGTGCTCTATGTCTTTCAGGTTGCAAAAAATGTAGAACTCATAGTTATGTTTGCTTAATTTGTTGTAACCAATCAAATGGCATAAATACAACATGTCAAGGCCTCTTCCGCACCTCATTTTGCTCCCCTCTCCTGCAGCATTAGTCACTTCTTTTCAGAGGAATCTTATGATTTCACAAGAAGCAACATGACTGCAGCACTTGTGAGATAAAAGAAAAGAAAAACCTGGAAAGACAAGTAAGATTTTTTTCAAAAGAGTTCAAGAAGTGGTTATTGTTGTTGAGATCAATAGTGAGGTCTTTAATGCCCCCCCAAGAAGAACAACACACAAACAAGTATATATAACTTCACTGCCCTGCTTTAATGTTCTCTCCTGGTGTCACCATCTTTCTCCTGCTGTAAATAAATAGCTACAGGCAGATGGGTTCTGGTCAAGGGTGTGTGTGTAGTAGTAGCAGTAAACAAACACACACACACACACACACACACACACACAAACACACATCTGACTTTTTTTTACCTGCTGCAAATACAAATCAAATATATTCTTAAGAAGCATCAGAAAAAGCATCAGGCTTTATGGGATGGCATTTTCACCTCTTTCCCTCACTGCCTCACCTTAGTTCTGCTTAACAAAAGTTGCTGCAGGGTTAGATATCTCACTGAAAAGTGATAGCTCCATTTCTTTACAAAGGTCTATGTGAAAGACAAGGGTGGACTTATTGAACTGTGTCTCAATTCAGTACTACATTCTCAAAATATGCATTATTTATTAAATTTTATGTTTCACTCTTTTGGCAGTAGTATACAAGAAAATAATCTGCTTTACTATCTTATTCTAATAAGCGATGTTAAAAAATAAACTTTTTTGACATATATATGAACCTTAAAGCTGCATCTGTCACTTTATGGCCACTAGGGGGCAACACTAGGCGTTAGCAAACGTGCCACTTTAAATCCGCACTCACACTTGACACTATGTCCTGGCATGTCATTGCCACATAGAGTTATAACAACTAAAATGACAATCACCTTTTTGTTGATATTTTATTTTTCTATGTGAAAAAAATAAAAATCATCTAAAATTTACACTGCAAATGGGTTTTAAAATTGAGCTTTCATTCAGAGCCACCGATTTTTATTAATCAAATAACTAATCTGAAAATGCAAACAAATGTATGGTCCAGAGTAAGAGAAAACAAGCTAAGTGAAGAGACAAAAATAGTAGCATGACCCCAAAAATCTGCACTTGATTTGTCCGTTTGGACAACATCACTATAGGATCACTGATGCTCAAATGTACCAGTGGCATTCATGGTACTTTTTAGCCTTTGTTCCTCTACTGCTCGCTCAATTGCTGCTCTAAATTAAGGAACCTGCCACAAACCAACATGTGTAATTTAAAAAGGGAAGAACAGCAGGCTTGCATGCGGTCTCTAAGATAAAAAGGCAGGGGGTGAGGAGGGCTGGCATTTATTTTTGAATCTTTAGAAGGGAAAATTCTACCCTACCCCGCCCCCTACACCTACTTGGATCAAAATAATCCTCTTTTTCCTTCACCGCAACTTGAACATTTCCAGAGGGTCTCAATGATACTTGACCACATGACGCACCAACAGATTTTTTTCCCCCCCTCTCTGAGACACAGCTGTTTCTAGTCCCATTACAGTGCATTTGAAAGGAAGGCGATTAAAGCGTCAACATCCCTGCTTTACCCACTGACATCTTTAATGAGAAACATATTTCAACCGAACAGAAATGTCTTCTTTCTTCTTTTTTTTTTTTACTTTCCACTGATTGCATTTAAATGGATCTCATGAAGCAAGGAAAAAAAGAAAGATTCAAATTTGTTTTTTAAGACTGCCTTGTCACATGATCCAGGTTATTCAATTTCACACATACACGCGTCGCCCATATCGAGCATATGTTTGATTTTATGACAACTTCTGCCTTTCTCCCTGCAAACATTATTGCTTCAGGGTTTATGGGCTTTCCAAGGCAAACAACACTCTCAGTCCTGGTCATTTTCTCTGATTTACACCATTTCTAACTCTATGGTAGTGCTGAGCTGATGGTCGCCTCTCGTTTAAGACCTCATCTATCTCAAGGTAGAGATATCTTAAGCCCTGGACAGATGTGGAATAAAAGAGAGGGAGAGACTGACAGATAGTGAGTGAGAATAAAGAAAATCGAAAGAAAGCGACGAAGTGCAAAATAAGAGTTGAGAAACTAGCGGTAAGTGTAAAGAGGCTGATGGCGAGAAGTAGGAGGAAAGTAGGAGAATCCACGAAAGAGGCTCAGTGAGTTTGACTTCATCATGTTCAGTGCATGACTGACCTTCAGATCTCTGCACACAGTTGTGTGCCCACAAATGTTGTTCTTGCACTGGGCAACAAGCATGCAGGAAAAAGGTTTAAAGTAGTACAGGTGTTGGAATGAGCTCACGCCTACATGCTGTCAGGCTCATGATCAATGAGAACAGCCTCAACTTTCACTACAGTTGATCAGATTTGCAGTGTTAACCCAAGACACATAAACACTATGCTTATACATTAAAAAAAATCCCATTTCTTAAGGCTCCTGTATGTGTTGGATGAAAAAAAAAAACAAGAGGGTTTGAACATGAAGAGAAAACAGCTGTAAAATTGGACTTCGGTCAAACTTCAGTTGCAAAAATTAGGACTTGAGATCTTTCTTGGACTTAATTGTTGTGGGATTTGACTTTAATTCAAGATTTGAATGCATAAAAACAGAAAAGAAAGTTTTTTTTTATAAAGACTGTTGACTTGACTTGGACTTTCATTAAAGAACAGAAACTTGTCTTGAGTAATATGTGACTTTAATTTGTCTTAATTGTACTGAGATCAGTTCTTGAAAATACTTGATTTTAGACTTGCTTTGAACCCTCTAACATTTTAACTTAACTGACTTACTTACTTTAAAAACTCATCAGATTTGACATGGACTTGTCTCTGTTAAATTAAGACTTGACTTGAGACTAGACTTGAAATGTCTTAAGACTTCAGACATGACTTTGGGTTAAATCAAGACTAGACTTGAACTTATCCTCGGTGAAACAAGCCTTGACTTCGACTCTGATTTCTATATATTTGACTTGGACTTGTCTTGACTGCTTTGTGGTTTGGGTTGTATTTGCTTTCCATAATTTGAAACCTTAATTAAGACATGCTTTGACAAGAGCTGTGGTTGTCTTTGGCGTGTATGGACTGATTAAAATCTTGACTTAGACTTATACTTGAGAACTTAAGACTTGCTTTGAAAGACTGAGAAGTCCTGACTGATTTATGACCTGATATGAGACCTGACTCTGACTTGTCTTAATTGTCAGAAGGTTAAATTTGAAATTACCTCCAGGATTTAAGACTTCAGACTTGACTTGGCTTGACTGACTAACTTTAGACTTGACTTGGACTTGCCCTCAGGGTTTTGAGATCTGACTTGAGACTTCCTTTGACGAGACCCGACAGGACACCAAACCTCAAGTTCAAGTGAAGTCTCAAGTCAGTAGGGAGATGTTAAGTCTTATCAAAAAAAGTTTTCAGTCCTTTAGGGCAAGTCCAAATCAAGCCTGATTCAGTGAAGATGAGTCCTGTCAAGTTCCAAGACCTATAAGAGCAATTCACACATTTTCAAATCTTGCACAAGCAAGTCTCTAGTCTTTGAGGGTCACTCCAAGTCAAAAGTCTTGACAAGATCCAAGTTAAGTCTCAGAGTCTTCTCTCAGGGCTACCCTAATTTGTGGTCAGGCGAATGATCTGAAATGTGTCCTCATTGGTCATGTCAGTATATTTGAAGGGTCTCCTTTAACATGTTCCAGTTCGTTGCTTTTGTTACACCTCCGCTGCATTTACTAAATCCTCATTTTCTCTCAGTCGCCCCTCTGGCACGTTTTTTTCTGTTTTTCTTTTGCTATGTTTTTTTGTCACCTCCGCTTGTGGTCTCCCCATGTTACGGTTAATGCTCTAATCTTCACGCACCCCCGACTGGCACCGAAAGAAAATAGACAAACAATACAAAGCTCCTGTGAATACTCCCAGATTTTTACATGATGCCAGGCTTAACCGTGTTTCCTTTCAGTGAGGTTTAATTTGTGTACTGTTGTCGTTATGTCAAGATATATGGAAGAGAATTCACAGGCTGCAACTAGCTAAAGAGCTCAGGTTTGACTATGGTAAGATTTATACAATGACAGAAAAGGAAAAGACTTCACTGTCTTGTGTCATGGATACATTGGTTTTTAAAAATAAACATACTGTAGCTCTAGTGAAACCTTGAGACCACCCACTTAATGTTATTACAGACCAGGTCCTCCACCACTAACACCAACACACCTCACACGTTTTGCTGACTCTCCAGAGGAAACCAGGAAAACCTAACCTAAACGATGGGTCAGACAGGAAGTTGACTGGCAGTGGTAGCATATGGGCCTTTCATGTAAAAGAGGATAATGGAGGTGAAGGATGTTCACAAGTCTGAGACACTTTGAGTGTTCTATGCAACTACTGCTACTGATTCTACTGCTACTGTATTTTATAGGGAAATACTGTACTTGTCTTTTTACTTCACTACATTTACCTAACAGCTGCTGCTTCAGAATAGAATATTCATGATTATTTTAGTTAAAATATCAAATAATGTTTTATAATATAATATAATATATAATATTTTATACAGGACCATTTTTTGGGTACTTTTTAGCTATGCTGTTGCTCTTGGAAGTGTACTGTTGCTCAGTCAGTCTGTCATTATAGTACACACATATATACAGTTAGAGAGAGAGTATCCATCCATCCATTCCGCCATCCATCTTCTATAAATATTTTGACACCAATCTGTAAAGAGTATTGTTATGGAAAAAAATAAATAAATACATGTATTAATGTGACTTGGTTCAGTCTACACGGTATGGATACGTCTGAATGTGTGACAAATTCCTAAACTTGAAATCCTTCCTCCATTTTACACTGTTCAGTCTCTCTGTCACCTATTTTCATTCTCTGTTGTCACATTTCACATCCGAGGACTTATTATTTCAGATGGGACTCAAGCAGAAGTGAAGAGTGTCACATGAAAAGAGCTCTATGGAAATGTTTGTCTGATTTTGATTCCATTCTGCCCATATTGACAAAGTTTTAAAAAATCCAGGTACATTTCACCCACTCCTTCACCACTGTGGTACATGTATGCAAAAGGCTATAATTAAATTTGTCGTTTTTGACAAAGCTAATTGCTACCGCAGTTGGTGGCCTTACCTATGTGTAGGTGTGTGTCAGGAAAAGGTCCACTGGGCGTACGGTGAATTTTGCATGCTTCAGTAAAACACCACTAATATAGCCTGGCACCTTAAATAGTCTCATTTCCTTCAGCTCCACTTGTGCATGAAGCCCCTGGGATGTTGTTTATAAGATCTTGCAGCTGTGTAGCCATGAGTTTTTACACTCTCCTGCATCTCCCCAACACTGAGAACCTGTCTATCCTCTCAGAGTTTGAACTTGAGTTGAAATGTTGTCGCTGTCACAAGCGTTTTAAATGTCACCTAGTGTCACTGCTTTGTCTGGTGTCAGGAGAGAAAGGGTAGTAGAAACAAAAGCAGAGCTACCTGCCATCTCGTGTCTTTCTCCTTATACGTTGATCTATGGTGGATCCCAAAATAAACTCATTCATCTTTGCTTTACCTCTACAGGGATGTATTATTCTGAAATATCTACTATTTTAGAGGTTGTGTGTGAGTGAAGTGCTGATGTTTATAGTGTGTATATGTTTATGAATGAATGCTGCTTCTCATAAAGGGTTTTCACATAGGACTAGTGAATGAGCCTTTTGCTAGAAAGTCAAAATACTACAAAACAAAACACAAAAAAACAAAGAAATGCAAAATGAATACGAAGAGATCCAAAATGACAACAAAGAGACCCAAAGAAATTGCAAAGAGATACAACATTAATTCAAAGAGAAGCAAAACATCTACAAAGAGACACAAATTTACCTCTGAGGGACACTTGCAGAAACAGAGACACGCCATGATCACAAAGACAAAGAGACACAAAATGACCACAATCACACCAAAAATAACTACAAATAAATTCAGAATCACTACAAAGAGACGCAAAATTACCCCCAAAGATGCAATGATGACTAAATGACTAAAGAGACAAATACAAAACCACTAGGGACACAAAGAGATGAAAAATTACCACAAAGCACTACCACAAGGCAGACGCACAAAATGATGACAACAAGATGCAAAGCGACTACAAAACAAAACAAAAGCAAAACGACAACATAGTCACATATTACTGTCTCTTTGCGGTTATTTTTCTTTCACTTTGTTGTCGCGTGTTGTCATTTTGCATCTCATTCAGTGCGTGTGTGTGTCGGGGAGGGTTCCCATAATCCAGCCATGGTAACAGCATGCAGAGAATGAGAATGTGAGCCAATTTCCTTAATCATACACAGATATCCCACTCACATGCCTCTTTCTGTGTCTCCATAGCTGCGAGCAAGCCTCGAGCTCTCACCTTGGCTCCTCGCTCTGCTTGCTTGTTAATACCACTCCTGGGATGCCACCTCCCCTGCCTCCCCCTTCCCCTCCTTTGGACCAGGTGATTAGGAACTTACAGAAGTTCCTTATTCTCTTTGCACTTTCTCCTCATTCCCTTACCTCTATGCATCAAGGGGACTGATGGTAATCCACTGACAGTTTGCCAGGCGACGTGAACAATGGAAAAATGGAGGGGAATGGAAGGCGGATGTGATTCATCATGAGGCTCCTCTCATTTTGCAGGAGTACGCCTGGCACAGCTGTTTGAAATTGCACCCCTCGCCTGTAGACTTTGGGGAAGGGTGCTTTATGAAGATGCATGAGTCGCAAAACAGACTATTAAAGTTAGTGAGAGTTCATTAACCTTGTAAAAGTAGGCTCTGGCTCCCATAAGGCACCATATTTCAGGATTTTATCCATCATTTTTTATCATAAGTGCTCTTGGTGGCCTGATAGTTCATTTCACATGTGACAAGCATTAAATGAGACACAGACAATAGGAGCTGGAGCTATGCACACGTGGCAACTAATGACTGATTTTGTGGCCTGTTATCAAAGAGGAAATAAACATAGCACTCCAGCAGTTCAACCGCTTTTCTGCACCTACCTCTCAAAGTGTTTTCTTTTGTGTGCACTCAAATCTTAGCAACACCACAAGCTGAGTCTGAATTAGAGAACACAGAAGGTAATCGCCATCAAGCACGCTGTTGCCAGGCTAACATGCCCAATCATGGACAACTCAGAGGGGGTCCTGCACTAAGCGATATGGTACTATTGGTCCACGAGGAAGGCATTGTAGAGGAAATGGAAGCCATGAGCGAACCAGCATGGTAGATTAGACTTGCAGACAGAACGATTATAGTTTCTCTACCATCTGGTTGAGTCATCTGCTCCCTCCCATCACTGTATACCAGGTTCTTATAACCATCATCATTACCATCCCAACTGCTGGATGTTCCCCACTGTGGGCTGACTCTACTCCTGATTTTCATCTTCAGGATTTCACTGGCTGTATAAAAAAACAGAATGCAAGGGAAATAAACATATGCACCAAAGAAAATCTGGAGTGCATGTTAAGTTTTTGATAGAAGTATTTTGGAGGCTTGGTTTTTATTGACCTTTTCGTGTGGATTTACTCTCTCTCCACATAGATTTTCTTTCAATGTGTGATTCCTGGTTTGCCATCGGAGCACGATTAACTCCTCTAAGCCCTTGTGGCAAAAAAGTCCACAACTCACAGGCAAAACAAGTCTGAAATTTAGCAGCAGAATTAAGTCTTTTAACAGCGGGGCCGAGGATCTGGGAGAGGCTTCCTGTCAACAGGCCCGCATCAGCATCAACAGCCAGGAGAGACAGATGATGGTCAACATGACGGACAAACTCGGAGTATCTGCAGTGCTATTGGCTCAACTTGACTCAACAGCCCACCATGCAGCTTCCTCTTCCTCCCACTGTAGTGCTGAACAGCCGGCAGCTGCATCCATCTGAGGGGAGAGACAGAGGTTGACCATCCAGAGCCGACCTCATCCAACAGACTGATGAATACAGATATAACACACACACACACATCCATTAGGATAGCTGTAGGCTATGTGCCGTTTGTGTGCGTACTTCCTTGAATGCACCAGGTCTTTGTGTGTATATGTGCAATATTGACTGTATGTGTTCATGCCTGTCTGTATGCTGTATGTTCAATTATATTTGTGTGTGTGTGATATATCATTTTGTTGTCAATAAAATGTACTTTAATGTACTTTTTTATCTCCACCAAGGGGGTGAAGTGATCAGTTCTGTTTGTTTGTTTGTTTGTCTGTCTGTGTTTAGCATGATTTCACAAAAACTGCTTGATTGATTTTGATGAAACTTGGTAGGAGGGTTTGTAGAAGAAGAGCGCTTTAAATTTAGGAGTGGATTCATATAAAACCTTGGAAAATCAGGAATTTTTTTCCCCTTTTATGAACATCAAGATAAGGCCTTTTTGACCATGCTTTTTAATTACACAGATTACCATGACAATGAGTGGAAGAGTGGACATTGTCCAAAAGAAAGAACCCTGGATTTTTTTCTAATATAAATGATTCCACCATTTTTACATTGCATCTCTTCTCGATGATGATGATGATGATTATCATTATTTCTCTCCTGCAGTACAGAAAGTAGTTTCAAGTATTTCAAAAAGCCAGCGATGCTGCTAAAAATATCCAGTTGATTCTATATATATATATATAAGAAAGCCTTTGAGGCAAAAGCCTTTGGAAAACTTCTGATCCAGGAGACAAGCCGCAGCTTTCAGGAATACAAAGCACCACTGCTCATAGTTTCCACTCATTTCCTTTTAACTGGTGGAAAGCTCTCATTACCCAGAATGCAAAGGGAACTTTTATTATGCTCCTCTGTGTTAACAGAAGAATTTCATGAGCGGTCCAGACACACATGCGCAAATATCATCAAGGCTGTTTATAATATGCTGAAGTCCACTTATTCCCTTAAATCATTTAAAGTTGCTTGCTGTTTCTCCAGAGCTTCCCCCCCTGAGAGGGAGCGATGTTTGTTTTAGTCCTCAGCTGAACGTGTTCACGACTTAGATCTCCGCTTACCTCGCCAAAGCTTGATGCCAGCTCATTATGCACATCCCTTGCACTCATTTGCGTGAAATCAGAAGATGAGAGGAATTAGTTCCTGTCTCTTTTACCCCCTCCTTCATCCTCCTCTTCATCTTCGTGTAGGAGTGCAGATGTGGTGGGTCCTTTGAGGGCCCATCTGTTGTGCTGTCGAAGCTTTGGCCCAGCCGGTGTCTGACTGGGGGCCAGATGATTAGGCTGCTGTCCAAGGCAATCCACCCAGGTAAGCCACGGCTCCATTGCCCCGAACGGCCGTATCAAGGAGAGACAGGAGACGGATGTCAGACTGAAGACATCATGCAAATCCCCAAGTGGAGCTAAAACCAAAAAAGCTTTTACACGGATATATACAAGTTGATGATGTGAAAACCCTCGAGATGAAGCATCCCTGCTCATCTCACCTCAAGCTCAAAGAACAATGAGTGTCCCTGTGTTTGCCAATAGAAGATATTTTAACATTGGCGATGTGAGGAAACGTGGAGAGGAGAGCCACGACAGCCAAGAGGAAACTTTTCAGCCAACTAAACAAATAAAATGAAAACTTAAAACAATATTAATGCCCTCTTTTATTGTATTGCACTATTTCATTTTTTTTCTCTTCCAGCTGTGGCCAACAGACACATTAGTAGCCAAAAGAACCATTATTCATCTTCATAAGTGCTAAATAGCCAAATGACAGCCTGTTTAGAATAACAAATGAAAGGAATGCACGGAGAATTACCAAACCCAACTAACCTTGTTGTTGTAGTGGGAGAGAAATGTTCTCTGTAGGCTGTGGTTGTTTTTTTTTTAAGCGTCTCGACTTGAGGAGCGAAGCGTTCCTGACTTTTTAACAAACAAACAAACAGGAGTAAACATGATTTGTATTTAACTGGAACTAATCATTATTATCATTTGTTTTCATAAAAATCAGCTGATTATTTTCTCCATTAACTGATTGATTGTCCTGAAAATAGTGATAAATCTCATGACAATTACCCAGAGCCTATAAGTGACTCCTTCACTGTGGTGGTTTTGTCCAACCAACAGTCCAAATCTGAGCTTTATTACGAAAACATTGCAATTATTAAAATTGTTAAAACTGATAAGTGAGCATTTGACCAATATAATCTTGTTTTTGTTTTTTTCCATGATTTGTTTTTATTTTCTCACTTTCTGTAACATTGCATTTTTCAACATTTTCCTTTATCAAGTTGAACAAAACTTTGTGGAAGGGTAGGAAAGGGTCAGCAAGCTCACCCTGCTATTCACCCTGCTGATTGTAACTGTTATTTTTAACAGTCTAGTTTTGCAAGTGTTGCAACTATTGAATTCAAATTAGAAACAGCCCATATGTGTGATCTGTTTTGTTCAGAGGACTTGCTGTTTTTTATAGAATAATGTTTATCCTTTAAAGTTTTCTTTCCTTACCCTGGAAGACGCCACATGGTGCACTATCACATCAATACACTAATAGCTTATTGAATGCACAGACACGCATGAGTGTTTATGAAATAAATACATCCATCCTCCCATTTCCTCCTCCATCCCCATCTGTTGTCATGTCAGCCGGGACACATTGCCCCTTCTTCCTACACTTGGCCTTCAGATCTCCACCAAATCAGACATGCCTAGATGGCAGATGCCCAAACGCAATCATCGCCAGGAGCCTTCTCCACCTCAGCATAATCCTGTCGATGTGCAGCAGCTTCAATCTGAGGTGCTTCCAGATCACTGAGCTCCTCCAGGAGTCGTGGAGAGAAAGGCCAGCCTCCCTATAGAGCAACCTCATTTCACCTGGTTTTTTCCTCAATCCCATTCCACCCTTCAGGGCTCAGAGCCGGTGACCATCAGTGAGGGTCAGGATGAAGAATGACTACTAAAAACTGACTCAAAAGCAGACTTATTTTTCAGTTCACTTCACTCTTTATAGTCCCAAGGGGCTTCATTTTCAGCTGCTACCCATGTTGTTGTTGCAAAGCGTCGCCTCAAGATAAAAAGTCCCTCAAGTTAGTTGAAGCAAAAGGTATTTTTTTTGTCATTGCACAACACCTGGTTGATATAGGAAGTTAAAATTTGGAGTCCACTTAATGCTACACATAAAGAGCATATGCAAAATGTATAGAAACTAAAACAGAGTTGGTTAAAATGAAATGAAAATAAAATATGCACCCACGAAATAATTTTGTGCTATTTTGAAATTAGTGTCTGGGTGGATTTAAACAGATCTTAACATTTAAAGTTTGAAATCCGTCCATCAACGTTGATTATAATCCAAATAGTGTAATCTCGTCAAATTAATCTCACAAGCCTGTTAAAAGGTTATTAGCGATCACTATGGTGGAAGCTGGTTTGATGGCTCGTCGTCGACATCATCCTCAAACTCAGCTCAGACCTCTAAGAACATCCCACAACTGTTAGAAATGTAGAAATTAGGAGACACCAACGTGACTCCTTACCTTCTGACTGAGCAGTTGTTTACAATATGCAGTCTTCACCAGCATAACTGCATTTGTGTTAATACCCTGAAATATTCTATTCTGCATGCTCTCCTTTAGAATGAGGCTGCAAGCAATGCGGGCTGAGATTATGCTCGAATCAGAGATTGCCACCTTCGTCATCTTCCCTTAGCTTAAGCACATTTACTGTCAGATAATGCACACAATAAGTCACGGGTAAACATCTTGGTTTACAGTGATTTCTGGAGCATTTTATCCTTTCTCATCTGAATACAGAGGGGGTGGAATATTTTTTGCGGCTTTTGTGTGCGCTTGCTGTGTGTGCAGAAAGTGTGATCATTCCGGTATTGCCAGTGAATGCAACGTGTCTCCGCTGTGACCTGATTTGGCACCACCCCTGTTGATTAGGGCCCTGAACACAAAGGAGGTGAATTCTGGTGCTTTTTGAGGGTCTCTTTGTTCAGCCAGTGGGAGTCTGATTTGCCTCAGGAAAGGAAAAGGAAGCAGTGCACCGAGAACGAGGACCTATTTTGATTGCCCTTATTGCAATGCATAATCTGCAAACAGAGCCTGGGGGAATTGAGGAGGTCAGGCAGCCTGATCAATACACACATTTCCACAACAAACATGTTGAATATGTATGAGAGCATCCTTCCATGAAGCATCCATTTCCTTCTTTATTTTCTTGCTGAATGACACATTTGATGCCGTGCCCTGGCACAAGTCCCATACCCTTCGTAAATGACTTGATTTCCTGAGATATGTGTATTACAGGAAGAAAAGCTGGAATTTCAACACCCACATCATCTGCCACATCCTTTAGCAGCAGACGCATCTCATATTGATTGAGATTCCTGTGAAAATGACATCATAGAGTGACTTAAGGGGGATATTTCTTCCCACTCATACCCTGTATTCATGGGACACATGGGTCACATCCCCATCAAGGTCTGAGTGCTATTTATTTTAACAAGCAGGACTTTAAAAGTCAGTACTTTGCTTATCATCAGCAAAGCCTATTTATAAAGCTCCTTAGAGTGACAGACACAATAAAGACTAAACAAAGGCAACTCTTAAAAGGTGGATTAACTATTTAAAGTGTCCACAGAAGTTTAAGCACTCCAAGCTCAGGAGCCACAACCTCAAAAGCACAGTCTAGCCTGGAAGCAGAGGCCAGGTGAACCCAGCAGCGGGCCCAAGGCAAGAATTAGATGTAGGCCCTCAAACACACATTCCCCTGGGCCATTTTAGGGCCAATGATAAAAAGTTTCTGTCCCTGAATTCCACCCTGCCGGAGGTGTTCTGCATGTGATTAACCACAATTTTGTTGAAGGATGTGCCCCGTGTGAGGAAAATATCATGAATGGTCATAAAAGGTTTCTATAGTCTATCTTATCTATGTTACATTTTGAGTGTCAGGATCAGTTGAAATGCAGAGGCCTTCTGAAGGCTCTGTTGTGATTTAATTGCACATATTATCAAATTTGCTCAAATCAACAAAAGGCAATGGTTACCCTGAACACTACAGCCTGAGGAAACAGTGATTTTAAAGTCATCTCACTAATATGGAATTAGACTTGGATTTTTAATGAGGAGCCTTTGGAGAGAAACCAGGTGAGAGGAATTCATCAGGTGGATGGGTTCAACCTCAGGCTACGTTCACTCTGCAGCTCACATTCGTCTTTGTATGTGAACCTAATCTGAATTCAGATAAGAGATTAGATTATTAGACATCAGAGCATGTCATTCGTTCAGGCATCCATTTCTTGCATTTGCTGTGGTAACAGTAGTGTGGCGACGGTCAGTCAGCTTTTCAGGCTGAGGTCAAGAAGACAAAAACAAGATTTGATATAAGTATTTTTCCATTAACCCATTAAATTACAACCTCATGTCTTCCAGTTGGCGTTGCTACGATCCTCCATATTTGACTTTGTCCACCATTGCTGACAAAACATTGGTGTGGCCGTGCTCCGGGATCTGATCTGACTGTTCACACTGCTGTCACATCAGCAGGAATCAGATACGTATCTGATTTAGGACCTACATATGAAAGTGGCCCAAATCAGAATTGAAAAGATCAGATTCCATGTGATTTTTTTCTGTCCACAGTGTCATGAAAAAAATTGGAGCAAAAAAAAAATCACATTTGGGCCACTTTTGTCTGCAGTGAACGTAGCCTTAGAGACAGGGTGAGGAGCTTGGACAGCTTGGAGTTCCACTTTCACATCCAAAGGAGCCAGCTGAGGTGGTTTGGGCATCTGATTGGGCAGAGGGGCTTCTTGAGTACCTTGTTAGCCTGCTGCCATCCAAATTTCAAGTCACGGGTTAGTTCAAGCAGATTAGAAAACATCTCACCATGTAAATATTTTGGGTTTTATTTGTCTAGCATTAACCTCAAAACACTAGAGATGAATAGATTTATGATTTTGGTCATCAAAACATTGAAAGAAATACAATTTAAAAACCTGAACAGTAAGAAAATAGAAAATTGTTGTTTTATTTTTCATTAAGGTTGAATGAATCTTTAGAGAAACAATCTATTTTTGAAATAACCACATGTCAACAACAGTTTTTAGTGTATTCCATTCCAAACATCCACAGCAAACCTGAAAATTAAATATACTTTATTATGGGGATGCAGAAAGTGTTTTATTCACTGCCATAAAGTAATTATTGATATAGTGACTGTTTGTTGTTTACTGTGCAGCAAAAGTTCTAAGAGTGGATAAATCTCTCTTGTGTCGTGCATATGTAGTTTTATGATATAGACAGCTAAAAATAATACATAATAAATTAATATATGATATTTCTGGTTTTTAAAAAGAGTAAAATTCAAGGTTCAGGATAATGGTGCAGCCAGGAAGAATCCATGTCAATCAAAACCCAAGTGCACGCTCATCCATTTATGAATTCTAAGTGAAAACTCTTGCTCGGCTGCCTCCTCCCCCGGGACGACGTCTCTCTTGGCATTTAAAAAACAATCAACCTGTGGGAAACTTTTAAAATATCACTGCATTTTAATGGAAAACACCCCGGAGCTCTTGCCACGCCATGTGCAGCACACCTCTCGTTCTGCATGTCTTTGTCATTTCCATGTCCTTTTGACTGAGCCTCAGGCATTTTAATAATTGAATTGATTTTATTTACATTGTTGAGCATCCTCCTGCAATTGTAATAAGAGTGATGAGAGTGTCTGGCAGCCTCTGAGTCGACTACAACCTGTCTGGTCTGTTTCAGGCACAAAAGAGGCTGCAGATATCATAACAGTATCAAATAAATTCATTCATTGCGTGAAAAGATATTCTGTGTGTATGTGTATGTAGTATCTGATGGCCTGTTTGTATATGTTTTATGCACTGTGTGTACAACCTGTATACAATGATTATTCGTACATTTATTTCTTATGAAAAGCTCCACCATCTGCTGTGTAACCCCACATTGGAGAAAACAAAATTGCAAAACGACAATGTTTGCAGAGACAATCTGTTTCCGCAAATGACCTTCCAACTGTTTCTCCAGTTTAATGAGCTATTGTATCTCTACATATATACAGATACAATAGTAATGTCTATTTAGTCTTTCATCTAATAAATGCAGTTTTAGTATGATTTTTTTTTAAACTTCACTAAAAGAATGAAAGAATCTAGACTGTTCTTACTAGGGAGTAATTTACTTTAACCATCCACAATGCAAAATGTAAAACAGATGAGTTAGTACCAATCCCAGAGCCCACCAGCTGTTGTCTGAGATGATTTAACCTCTGGGGGGGGGGGGCCGCCACAATTTCAGGCCTCCTCAATCAAATCAATCAATCAAATCAATCAATCCTGGATCCAACCCATCTTGCTGATAAGCCCCAAAATGTAATTGCCTGTCCCCCTCCCCAGGACAAACTGCTAAGATGTCAATCTTGCAATATCTGCCTGTAGTGACTCCAACATATATCAACAAGTCCAACTGAATCACAAATTGGACTCAGTGAAAAATAGTATATTTTTAATGCCGCCATTACAGGTGTCACCAGTTCCAAACCAGTGTTACTAACTCTCCAGAAACTCATTTATTGGAAAGAGGCCTTGATCACCTGTCATCCCACCAGGTTAGAGATTTTGTCAGCAGGGGGGAGCCGGAGGGAATCCGATTAATCCCACTCCTTCTCACTTTAAGTATGATGGACTTATCTGCACCTTTGCCAAAACTTTCAAACTTTGATTTTCATCCCAGCTGGTAAGGGTGTTGATGTTCGTCTTAAGCATCTCCACATCGACAAATCTGCTTCCTCAAGGATGTTCTCATTAATCAAGGCATGGTGTAATTCCCAAGATGTTGGTATAGTTGCAATTTATGGTCACTGGATCCAAATTGTAGAAAGGGTAAAAAGTCACATTCAGAGAAGAGATTTTAAAGATGTCAGATGACAAAATGTTCCAAAGCCCTCAGAACCCTCACAGAGATTGTGTATCAAGTCTCACCTCCACATACCCAGTTATCTTTCATTTTGGATTGTCTTGGGTTCTGACAGAAGGGATGCAGACTTTCTGAGGTGTTGGGGTGAAAGTGAAGGGTTTTTGAAAGGCTCTTGGGCTGACCACGGAACCACTTTGCAAACTGAGAAATCAAAGGGTCTTTGTGCCAACACCTGCCCCTTTTAATGTTCTATTAGGACCTAAATGATAACATAAAGTGTGAGCATAAAGTTCCAACATTATTTGCCAACTGATAAATATGTCGGGCTCTAGCTAGGACATGCAAAAACACTGGTATGGTCATGAAAAACAAGGTTTAACACTTGGCCTGTGTGTGGAGAAGACTGAGATTTATTGTAGTGCAAAGTTTAACTCTCATGGGCCATTTAAAAATGCCAAAACCTACTCTGAGTATGCATGCCGACATTAATTTGTCTAAAAGCAGAGCTCATCCGAAGGTTAACGCCTACAATGTTCAGCCACGAGGCAGCTGCTTGTTTTGTGGAGACAAAGTGTCAGAGTGCATCATGTCCAAGGTCCTGGGGAGAGGAGATACATCAGACGTCCAACAGTAATGACCTGTAATTAGAAAGCTGATTAGTAGAACTAATGACCCAATAAATGATCCTTCTTTCATATCTCAACGTCTTTGCAACGAGGCTGTAGCGGGAGATAGGGGACAAAGAGTGTAGCTGGATGACCAGGAGGACGGCCCGGCTTTCAGGTGACAGCTGCGCCGCTCCTGTTGTCATTTTTCTAATGTCACATTTTGCACAAGAGGAAGCTTTTGTGACAAAGATCCTCTCAGGCAACAAACATTTTAAAACCTTATTAGAACCTCTGCACTCCCCGCCTGACGAGGGAAGATTTTTGCACCACCACAAATATACAGCCCCTCTCTCTGTATTCAGGAGAGAGTGCTGCAAGCCACGGAGTAATGGGTAGATTGGGGCACATCAGAAGGGGAATAACAGTGGTGATTATCTTCTCTACCTCCTTGAAGTAATAGATGAAAGCCTCGCCATTATGTAATGGGCTACTTAAGTCTGTCAAGGCAGGAGAAATTTTTACCCCATCCTTATTTGCCTGGCTCCTCTCGCCCCTCTTTTGTGGTTAAATACGCTTTGTCTGAATGCCCCTGATGAATTGCGCAGGGCCCTTCGTCCTTCCTCTTCCCCGACATGATAATAAAAAACCACACAATGTGCTTTTAGTCCCCTTCAGGCTAAATCCCTGCAATCAAGAGTCATTTAGGATGCGACACATCCAGGCGTTAAAGTGCAGTCTGGCCAGGGAGGAATAATCACACTGTTATCTATACTTTGACATCATTGTTGAGCCAGAGGAGACGGACCAACCCCAAGGTGAGGAGGAGTAGAACGAGGCAGACAAATGGGCTTATTTATCAGGGAGATCATATAGTTGATGTTTTTCCCATGATCATATCACTTAGCCTTCTGCGGCTGCCTCAGCAGGAGCTGCTGTTTAGCTGTTTTTGAAGGGACCAGACTAGCAGGCTAGGCTTGTTAGCATCAAACCATGACACCTTTAATATCTCTGCAGTAGTGGTCTGAGAGAGCGTGTTATCTTGTAAAAAGTTCACCTCTAACGGCTGATGATGTTTTAATTAGCATTAAGCACCACACACAACAAATGATACTCCTAGCTGCTATATCTTAGCATAATTACATAAAAACCCTTATCTTACCCTTTCCATGAGATGTGGAAACATCCTTTAATGCTTTTCTTGGAGAGACAACCTGAATGTCACAGAATCAACTTTGCAGAGCAGATAAAACTAAATCTAAATGCAAATAAACGGCACAGTTGCACCACAATCGATTCAGAGTTTATCGTGCCATGGCTCCTGCAGGACACAACGCTTCAAATCAGAAATGCAGCACGCACCCCAAATGCTGCTCTTCCATCACTGTTTTTCACTAAGCACCACGCTCAGCTAGGCATCACTTGTTATCCCTTTATTGGAAGGTGTTAAGAAGTTGCTCCACCATTTAATGTCTGATTGTCTGCAACTCCACTTGCTTTCCGCTGTCCAAACTGGTTTACCAACACTAATACAAGTCTTTGAACAGAGAAGGTGTCGTTCCTTTAGCTCTGCTCCCTCATCTGTTTAATTAAAACTAATAGATGGTTAATTAGAACTTAAAAACCATGGATTGGACATAAAGATGGACGGTATGTCTCCATAGTAAATCTCCAGGATACAAGCGCTGTCATATTATGCTGATGATGTCATTTGGAAATAGAACCTGAGCACTCTTGAGATTTGAGATACGTGCTTAAAAATAATTGTGATTATTTAAAATGTTAAAAGAAATATGAACTAAAGACAACAATACACAGTGTATAAAATACGTAAAGAAAAGGATGTGGATGCAGGTACTTGAGGAAATACTGGTGACAGCAATATGGCCGCTGGTCCACTGTTTCATGATGCTTTGTCTTGGCTACTTTGAATCATGTCAAGTCAAAATATAAAGCATTATCTGGTTATTGTGGTGTCAATGTTGACTTTCTAGAGCTCAGCTGATGTACAGGTGATTTGTATAATTATGCATTTATAAATTCAACGAAGGGAAAAAAAAAGGTTTAAAAATACATTTGAGCTCTGCGCTTTCAGACAGCAGGATGAGAAAAATAAACGCATGGACCTGAAACAGGAGAGAAACTTATGTAACTGGCAGCACGTTTTTGTTTTCGTGCACACAGAGCTTTGCCTCACAATGGCCTCCTGCTTATGATCGAGGGAGTGCATCAGCAAGAAGTGAAAGCATTAATTACCTGAATAAAGGCAGCTGGCATGGCACTTTTTACAATTTCGCCCTCTTTCAACCTACAAGTGAAAGACGAGAGGAGATTTCAAAACCTACCGAGGAGGGAGCAATTTAATGTAGCCTATAAAAACCATTATTCTCTACATGGCAGACAGAATTGCAGGCTGATATGATTGAAAGGAGGTAATGATGCCTCTTTCAACAATAACAGTTCCCAGTTTATTTTTGCTAAATTACCTTTTAGCAACGCAACAAAGTAAATTTCCCTTGTTGCGCTGCAGAGGGGCAATTTTCAGATGTTATGCATGATATTTGTGCATTACTTCTGAATTCAACTCTTGTTCATAAGAATTTGATTGCTACTTATTGCTTTCTCCTGCTTATGAGTTCTAGTTAAATTGCGCTGGCATTTTTGCAAAGAGTTTGTTTTTAAAAATATTAAAGCTGTCTCTCCATAATTACCTTCTTTTTACGAAAAAATAAGACAAATAGTATGTCTGTATGAATAAACAAGGTTTGTCACGTTCTCCACATTAGAGAAACAGACAATGGAGACAACCTCCCACAGCAACTCTGACACCGTGCTGCATGATGTCATGTGAAATAAAGCCGGCGTCTCAAGCTGCCACTGTGCTGTGTAACCAATCATTACATGGCCTGTGTTTCAACAGGCTCCTGTAGACAAATCACGCTGCTGCAGGTACACAGCTTCAGCAGAGGCTCGTGATGATGAGAAAATGTCAGAGAGCTCTGCAGCATTCATAGCCGCATTTCTTTATAAAATGCATAAGAAAGGGGCAAAAAATATGCACAGCAATGATGTCACTTTACTCTTTTTCAGTAACGTTTACAGTCAAATAAAAAATATTTTTAAATATTTTGTCTTTGTTTTGTACAAAAACAGCAATAATAAGTCATTTCAATTTTGTTTGACATTGTCTAAATAAATAAAAAACATGTCAACTCCAGCTAACATCTTTGTTTGGATTAGTGGCAAAATATTTACCTCCACCAAGGAGGTTGTGATTGGTTTGGTTTGTTTGTCTGTTTGTTAGCAGGATTACACAAAAACTCATGGACAGATTTGCATGAAATTTCCACCAAAGATGGACCCTAGCATATCCTAGAGGTGATTACATTTTGGTGATGATCTGGATCAGGATCTGGATCTGGGAATTTTTTAAAGGATTCTTTTTAACATTGTGAGATAGGGCAGTTTTCAGTTATTGTGACCTAAAAACTAGAGATAGCTATCATACCAATGTGTGGTATAATAAGGTAACATGAGGAAAACAAACTTTAAGTTACAAAAAAACCAAAAAAAAACAAGAAGGAAATAAATAAACTGAGTTGAAACCACAGGGAAATAAGGAATAACACTGGACACCACAGCGAGGGAACACAGACGATCCGACAATGAAGGCCAGGAAATACAGGCTAAATACACTGGGGTAAGGAGGGGAGATATAGGGAACAGGTGAGGACTGAACACAGGTGAAAGCCATTAACTATCTCAAGGGAGGGAAAAAAGGCAAAGACAGGAAGTGTAAAGCAAAAGTGACAACATGGAGGACATCAAACTATCAAAATAAAACAGGAAACAGAGAAAACAGAACCTTCAAACCTCAAACAGTAACAGTTGAGGGACATCAGATTTGATCCCAGCTTCATAAACGTCTCACCATAGATAACACAATTCTGCATGCTGCTAAATTATCTCTAAGATTGTTTGATGGGTTTCAGTCTCCAAGAGCAACCACAAGCAAACGTATTAGCCTCCGCATTAAATGCTAATCAGTCACAGGGATGAGATGTTCATTAACCATGTGTAATGCTGCTATCATACGGCTCCCATGTAACCTCTTTCATGGGCGAGACAATCGACAGGTGGTAAAAAAAACAAAAATAAAAATATAAATGCAAATCCCTCCCTACTTATCCATTTTACAGGGAACATGTACATTTGGGGAAGCAAACAGCACTGGGCCTTCTGTTTCACGTGGTTCCCCTAATTCAGTGACCAGACAGAATGTTATTTTGGTCGGTGTGATATTTCCTCGCCTGAAAGTGTCAGAGATCACACAGACCGTGTGTTTTTGGGCATGTATTTTCACCGAGGCTGTGGGAGGTGACGAAAGAGGAGGATCAGTGGAGCGAGGACATGGTAGCGGCCGGTAAACGGTGAGCAGGAGCCCGGCGACCGCAGCGAGGTGACAATAAGGACGGGCGACTTAAAAACGGATTAATCTCCTGCCACAAAGAGAATCAAGACACTCTTAGAAGATATATGGCCTCATGAGGGAGAGAGAGAACAGTCACAGCTCATATGTGTCCAGAAATCAGTCAAAATGACCCATTTGAAATCATACGGAGCTAATCTCACACTCCAGTGGCCTCCACTTAAAGATACTTAAACACCTCCTGGAGATCTTGCATTAAAAGCTTAAGCGTCCAGACACACAACTTAAAAAGTACAGAAAAGATGATTCTGCATTCATGCAATGTTATATATGTAGAGTGAGAATAACAGGAAAACATTATTCCGACTTGGGAGTAAATGGTGTAGCACTGTTGCTAGGACTTCTGTGGTTAGTCTCCATGTTCTCCCCGTGTCTGCGTGGGTTCCCTCCGGGTTCTCCGGCTTCCTCCCACCACCAAAACCATCCAGTAGAGGTGAATCGGTGACTCTAAATTGACCGCAGGTGTGAATGTGAGTGTGAATGGTTGTTTGTCTGTCTATGTGTGGCCCTGTGATGAACTGGTGACTTGTCTCACCCAGTGCCAGCTGGGATAGGCTCCAGCCCCCCTGCGACTCTGCACAGGATATGACAGAAAATGGATGGATGGATGGATGGCAGTAGTAGATGGAAGATGGAAGAAGCAACATGTAGGCTAGTTTCATTTATAAAGTGGTACACATTACCTTCAGCTAGCCTACACCTTGTTTAAACCTTGATGTCGTGACACACAAGTATAAATTCAGTGTGAGGGATTTTCGGTTATGTCTAGGAAACACTTTGTGACACTTTTTATTGTGCATTGTGTATGCAGGAAGTGTGAATTAATTGAAAGCTTGCAACTGAATAAAAAAATGTCAAATTAGAGCAGGTCGGAATTAATTAGTAATTCAGAACAGCATGTCTGACTTAAAGCAGCTGAGCAGTGATGGTTGTGTTTCTGGTGATTAATCTGAGTTTGTATTAACATTAAACAGCTGTAAAAGTAGGGGAAAAACAGAAAATATGGAGGTTTCTTTAGAAAAATGAAAGCCTTTCGCCAATGTGGAATAACAAACTATAATTTCAAAGATACTTACAGTCAACACATAAGTCAAACAATCCTACACTGTTTGGTAGCCCATGCTTCACGCCTCCACAATCTTTTGTGGAAATCGGGTTAGTAGTTGCTGCATAATTAGGGAAAATGTCGGAAAAACGTACGCTTGCAATGTTGAAGGAAGTGGAAAAATTATTGGATTCTCTTTCATCCAGACAAACCAACAAAATGGATCCTTTCTTGAGTCATTCCCTATCTTTCTACCAAGTTTCGAGGAAATCCATCCGGGAGTTTATGCATAATAAAGCAACCAACCAGCAAACAAACGAACAAATAGAGATGGTTGAAAACAAAACTCCTTAGCAGAGGTAATAGCCTCATTAAGTAAAGGAACCTGCCATTATTTGAGTATAAAAAGTAACTTCTGATATACACTCTCCAGTGAAACTGCTACAGTGTAACAAATAGTGTGACTGATTAAAAAGAGTAAATTAATACTAATTAAGTTCCTCCTTAAGCCCTGCAGACTCTCTGCTGAGCCAGTCACTTTCAGATCAGGCTGCACTGTGAAGAACAATGAGCCAAATGAGCATTAAGAGCAGGTGAAAGTGTAACTCAGTCTCAAGTGAGGCAGAAATCAGTTTTTAGGAGCAGCCTGTTTTCTCCCAATTCCAGTAATCAAAGCTCTGCAAATTACAACGGCCCCAGAGATAAACTGTTTTGAAACCTTGCCATGGATCAAATGGGCAATCTTCATTCAAGCGTCTACAAAATTTGCCAGCCAGTTTCAGGGTCTTTTTTTTTGTTTGTTTGTTTGTTTATTTTTTGTTCTTTCTCCACCTAGTGAGAGAAGCCAAAGTCGATTTCACCCCGCGTTTGCAAAGAGTTTGCTAAGACAGTGTGGTCAATTGATAATAAGAATGTGGCACAAGGTAGGAGTTTCATTATTATGATTCCTTTATAGCAGCCCTCCAGAACAGAGTCACATGGATTTGTTTGTGGCCAGATGAGAGGATTAGTTTATTGATTACAAACATGATTAAATGTAATGAGAAAACGATGACGTCATCTGAGTCATGAAGTATTGGGGCTGATATGAAATGTAATTGCTGTGCTTTATTTTCCCAAGATGCCTATTTTTTCTTTTTTTTTTACTTTCTCAGTTTTATTGCCATATGAAACCAATAACACAGAAACACATAAACATACTGTTTACTGCTTATTTTATACAGTATATTGCTGTTGATTATAATAATGATAACAAAGCTGCAGTAAATTTGATCATCTCATGACTTCTGAGGATGAAACCAGTGTTTACTGTAAATGCGGCCGCTCTCTGCAGGCTAATCTGTGTAATTTAGAAATGGAACAAATGTCCTGTGAGCTGCATTATTTCCTTTTATTTCTTCCAAATGTGATCAGCGATGTGACGGACTGCAAAACAGAAAGTAAACCAAGCGGGCTGAGACCCATTTTCCCCCAAAGATGTATGGAATGAGAAGTTATAACACTGCAGAAGATTGCATCAGTGAAAACGAAGTTCTGCTCCACTTAAATGAACTTGTATCTGTGTGCGATTATTTGTACAGTTTAGCTTTCATCCTCAGTTGGTTAAGATGTTGTCAAGTTTAAATTCAACACTGATACTTTTCAGCGGTGAATTTAAACTTGACAGCATTCATTTGAAAGCAAAAGGTTAAAAAAAAGAGCTTTGTGCACTCTGAGGCCATGGGCACAGAGGTGCATTGAGCCATCTTTTTGATGTTATATTGTTTACCATAATTCACCTACTGCCATTCTACATACAGCCTGTTTACTCCCTATCAATTCTATTGTCCTGAAATCGGCTGCAATTCACCCAGAGGGCGCTCTAGAAGGAGTCCTAAATGAATGGGAGTGAATGGAGCTAAACTTCTAGACAAAAAAAGCCAAAATTTTAGTTTAGTTTTTGCAAATATAGTATTGATTATATATCAGAAGTAAAATTAAAACATACTTTTTCTTACAAGGAAGGCTAGCATTTTGCAGTTAGGGATTTTTGACCCTTCCTCGAATCACTTGGCGTCTACTGACATTTTTGAAATTAAATCGAATGAATAACTAAAGGAGGACCAGGAGGACCTTCAATTTTGAGAGTCAAATGTAGCTCTTGCTAATGTAATAGCAGAGATATTCTATAGTGCCATAAAGTGGCTTGTGGTGCACGACGTCACAACTACTTAAATAACCATATTTCACAACAATTGAAGCTGCAAAAAAAATATCTAATGGACTTATATGTATTATAATAACCTATTATACCTAAAACATACTTAAAGTTTGCATGAATTTTTTTTTTCCCCTATACGTTACATTTTGGGGGTTCTGCTCCATAGGCCCCCATTCATTTTGGACTACTTCGCGAGCGCCCCCTACTATCTCTATACTATTAGAATCTCTCTGATTATGCTGTTCTGGTCACCTTTAGAGGTCAACATCCCAGTTGTGACACCTCCCTCCGATCACACTGCACCATGACACAGATCCATATCTGATGAGCTCTGAAAAGTTAACTAAAGGGGACTGTTTACACAGAGCATAAAAGTTAAGGGAAATAAATCCTTTTGAAGTCTGTTGAAACTGCTGCCATGAAAAAATAATGATTTCTCCTTTTGGCTGACTTTACTTTTAGTAGCTAAAATGAAGACTCGAGCATACCGATGCTCATGCTTTTGCCTATCAAACTGACAGTGCTGGTAAAAAATACTGCAGGTTCAGGCTGTGTTGATTTTCTTTAAAAAATAATGTGTGGTATGCCACCAGAATAGGAGCTATTTACTCTCATTAGACTACGGCTTCTTAGGCAAATTGCAAACCAGTTTCCCCTCTGTGATAATAAAGTCATCCACTAAGTCAACAACTTGAAGAAACAATTTTTTAAAAATCTAATTAGTTGCTGAGTCCCTGTAGCTTCAAATGCTGAATGAAAACCAAATCTGTGACATTTAAATCACAGAACAGTTAGCAAAGTGGTTGGTATTTATGATCATTAGGAATTTGTGAAGAAAATGACATGAAACCTTTATACCAATACCAGCTAGACTAACTATGTTAAACTAATGAGGAAGAATCAAATAAGAGATAAAGAAATAGTTAAAAAATTAACCAATAGGCCTAGATGCACCAAAAATAAGAAATGTAGGCATTAATTAATTCATAAAATATGTTTTTATTAGCTTCTGTATTTATTTAGCTTATTTTACTAATTCCCCTATTTATCTAATTTATTTTTAAATGCATTATTATTTTTCCCTTATTTATTTAGACATATATTATTTAATTTAGTATTTTCTTTTTAAATTTCTTCACACATTTCTGCTTCGTTCTGCAAATGAGGAGGCAGGTGTTCAAACGGGGTCAAACATTTCTCAACTGGTTGATCGACATTTAAATACTACTTTCATAAGTAGTATTGTATTTGCTTCACATTTTTCTTCTTTGTTGTTTCCGTAAACACAACACCACACTGTTAAAATTCCCACACTGCACAAGTACGTATACTCATATGTAGCATACAACATCGTAGCACAAGTTCCAGGTTCAGTTAAAACACTAAGTCGTATTTTTAATGTCTAGACTCCAGAAGAACTGAAGGGTGCACATATGTTTTCATAATTCTAAATGGAGTGTGTAAAATCTGGGTAATACAATATTTTGTAAGTAATAACCAAGCCCTTAAGATACGAATTTAGGCTGTTAAAATCTCCAACCATTCTGTCTTTCAATAAGACAAGACAAGAAGGATGAGAGACAGACTCAAGACCACAAATACATTTTTTCAAACTCATTACTTTAACTTAGCAAAATGACTCTGTCCCCCAATTTCACCCCTGCTTGGAAATCAGCCAAGGAACTCTGGGATATTAGTGGATGGAGAAGCATTAATGAAAGGCAGATGTCATTTCCTGGCAAATGTCAGCAATGAATGCATTTGTCTTGGGACTGCAGCAAAGTCGTGATGGTGACTAAAGCACTAGATCTATCAAGGGGCATTATTTCTGGAAGTCGGAATTTCTCTTCTTTGAGTAGATCCTGCACCCTATACTCAAAGTGCACAAAGCCAGGTTTCCCCCCTTTGTGTAAAATGGCATTGAATTGTGCAAAAAAAATTGCAGCCTTCCTGATATTAAGTGCAGTTCATTGTATGGGAAAATAAGACTCAATCTTCACATCACAAAACGTCTTCTCACTGGCAGAGTTGTGGGGTGGGGGGTGGGGGGGCGCGACGACAGGAAGCATCATACTTCTGGGATCCCAGTAACCAGTTTGGTATTGATTTCAGCTTTACATCACATAACGGCATATCAGAATATGCTTTATGATTGATGTGTTCTTAACTAAATGTGTACAGCAGCAGGAGCTCTTAACTGAGTTAGTGGCAGAACAATGCTCTATTGAATTTTGTCAGGGGAGATCAGAAAGAGGCTGCAGAAGCTTCAGGCCACCTGATGTTATACACATATGACGTATACATTTTGCCGTGGGGGATCAGATCTGTATCCTGCAGCAGAGCTCACTTACATTTCCAGTGAAAGTGAAGCACTGCTCCCAGTAGACCAAACAATTAGTAGTACTTGTGTGAATTACTGAGACACTTTTTTCTAATAGTACTGTGAAATATTTTTGAGACACTTTACCCCCCTCCTTTATTGTATTGTATTTTTAAAAAATGTTACTTCCCCTCCTCCTGCTGTGTTTTTTGTACACTGTGCTGCTGCAATATTGTAAATTTCCCCACTGTGGGACTAATAAAGGGATATCTTATCTTATCTTATCTTATCTTATCTTTTAATTGATTTGGTTAAGTTGAGACACATCATCAGCATATATATATACTGTATATAGCATGATGCATTCCTATCTATTCTACCTGCTCTTATAGTCCATCAGTCCACCTCTTTGTTCCAGACTGAAATATCTCAATAACTAGAGGATTGATTGTTATTAAATAGGCTGCAGATATTCATGGTATGACTTTAGAGATACCCTGACTTTTCCTAAAGTCGTTCAGATTGACGTTTGTATAGTTTTTTTGTGACACGTCTACACAAACATCGGATGGACTGACACGTAATTTGTTTGATCAAAACCTACGAGGCACAAAGCTAATGACATTCAGATCATTCCCATCATGTTTTCTGTGTTAATAATAAGTAAATAAAATAAATGAATTCATCGGCTGTTGGCAGGATTACACAAAAACTACTTGACGGATTTCCTACTTGACGAACTCCCCTACTGCTAGCATAGCTTCGTCCATTTTTAGCAGTGCATACTGTGGATTCAGGTGTCAGGCTTCAGCTAAGAAGACTTTGACTGCAAAAATGAGGGGAGATGGATGGGTAAACTACATAACAAGGTAATTTATTTACATAAAAGAGGAGGAGATGAGTAAAAATTTGCTGCATTTGTGCTGTAAAAACAAAGAAAAGGAAACCAAAGCCTAAACCACAGATGTTTGTGGCGTAAAGCTGCTACTCAGGCTTATATGCATGGGGACACCAGGCCCAGGAGTGTCCAATGATGCTGATTAAGCTCCTGTTTGGTCTGCAGCCCTAAAACAAAGCACAACTACAGCAGAGTTACACAAGCAGAGGGGCCATCACAAATTATTTTAATGAAAGCAATAAAAGTGCACAAAGTTCTTTTATCATATGGAATCAAAAGTGGGAATCAATGAGCAGAATCAGAATGGCTGAAATTCAAACGATACCCAATCCTTCTAAATGGAGCCTCAGATATTTGCTAGCATGGCTGTAAACTCTTTGGGTGCTTCAACATTAGCTCTCAGTTGAATTGTTAAGTCTTGTAAAATTATAGTTGTTAATTTTGGGGATAATAGAGACCTAAACCAGAACTTCTGTGCTCTCCTTTTAGAAGTAACAAAAACTTCAAATTAAGTTACATGAGCTAAAACTTAAGTAAAGCCTTGAAACTTTTTTTTAAAAATGATCTAATATCGGTGTTTCTGTTTCTCAGCTGCCTTACATTTCTTACACAGCGAGATAACATCTAAATGTGGGGAAGATGGCTTTGGAGGAGAGCTTTGTTGAATATTAAAGAAATAGATTAAACCGAGGAGCTACTCTCGCTGCTCTGCTGGAGGATTTTCATCCGAGTTGTGGCTTTTCTTTTTTTTTTTTGTGCTCACAGCGAAATCATTGTTTACCTTTGGCAAAATGATCAGAAAGGAGTTAGTTTATAGCAACTGCTGTAGAGGAGCTGATCTGTCTTAGAATACGGATGAATATGGATATTGTAAGATAAGTAAGATTACTGTCATTTTGATTTTACTCAAGTAAAAGTGTAAAGATTCACATAGATAGAAGTAGACAAGTTATTTTAAAGGTATTCTGAGTTAATGTTACTTGCTGTTAAATTAAAGAATTTCTTTAGGCGACATAATAAATAGCATTAAACACCACTCTATAGTCCACAGACTGCATACAACTGATTATTAATTACACGCCGCAGCCCTTCTTTGTTTGCTATAAATACCCAGAGAAGAAGATAGTGAGGTTTACGGCTGCAGCTGCAAACAAACATATTTACAGCTGGGATGCATTCTTGACACACTGCGTAGCATGCACCTAATGCAACGTTGCTCGGCAACACGGCGACTGTTCATTTTCACCTCCGTGCATTGAGTTAACTTCGTCTATCGCAAACAGTTTGTCTGTAATCACCTGTGTTAAAGTCATTCTGTGAGCCTTAATCGTCATGCAGTCACCATGCAGCCTCTGTGTGATGACTGCGAACATAACCAGCTCACAAAGCCTCTGAGCTGAATGAGGCTCTGGAGTCCCAACTGTGACAGAAATTGACAAAAATAACAGAAGGGGCTCACGCTGACTTTCTGACTGAATGTAACAAATGTAGAAGAAGTCACCGCCGGAGGATCCACAGTGAGCATTTGAACATTTAGCCAGATTTTGCATGCACCTGTTGCACACCCAACATTTCGCGTGTTTGATTTGGGATGCTAATTGGGTCCTGTATTAAATCAGTGATCAATTAAGATAGCTACAACCTTTTTAACTATGCAGTAATGCTAACCACAGCCCATAATTGATCCGCAAAGTTAATGCATCATTGCTGCTTTGTTTAAAAAACAGCTAGATTTGGTATGAGTGATTAGTGAACATCTTACAGCAGCAAGAGTAAATGTAATTTGTTGCTTATGCACCAGGTTTCTAGTTACATTACATTATAATTTATTATTGAAAGCATTTATTTCTGAAATAAAATGCATTTTGTCTGCGCTTTTTGAAGGTAAAAATTTGAATGCCCCAAAGGATCTGAACCATTCTTTGTCTGCTGACAATTTCTGATTACTGCTTATCCTGAAAATGGCAAGGAAAAAAAAACAACTTAAGAAGACACCATTGTATATTGGTGCTAAGTCAGGCTAACTTGATGTCATAAACGATGAGGACCCTTGAATTTGCAGACACGGGTAGCTGCTGATGATCGACTTTCACGGCTCTAACATTTTTTAGTAGGGAAGAAGTAGAGAGTAAAATTGTCCAGATCTTCTTAAGTACTTCAACACTGCAGTGACACCATGTGACCCTCTCATCTCCAATTACATGCAGAGCATCTTTCTGAGAATCACACCCAGCTCACCTAAGATGATCGGCTTAATCTTCATTGATTATGCAAGACGTGCTTGTCTCCGGAGAGCCTCCACCATCTTTGTTAATTACCCCTTGTCCTCCTTTTACATTCAAGATCACTCCTATCTCAAGTCCAACGAGGAGGGGGAAAGTGCACGTCTTGAAGTGGGCAATTATTCCTCACATTGTTCAGATTTGAAGTGCAGTAAACTCAGGAAGAAAGAGGAGTGAACTTGAACTGACTACAGGATAGTTGTTTGCCCTAACTCTATTGGTTTTGCACTCAGAGAGGACTCTTAAACAGAAGAGAGATAAAAATCCAACAGAAAACACACTGTTTGTTTGTGTTTGTTCGCCCTATCCATCCTCACGACAACTGTTTGTTGACTCTCTCACTCTTCCTCTATGACAGTCACACCTAAAATGACACAGCCAAAGCTTAATGCAAAAAAGCAAAACATGCATTATGATAATAGATGGGTTTACTTTAGGCATCGACTATTCATACAAAAACTAAACCAACAATCCAGATTAATAAGGCTCTAATTCAAATGAGTCTTACATAAATTCAATGTGTTGACAAAAAGTAAGATTTGGCTATTTGTTGAAATTCTTTGTGATTATGAGATTTGTCAGGGGGATTAGAAGCGCTTCATATTTAATCACTTGAGTATGCTTTAAATAAAATGCTGTCAAACTCCAAACCTGAGCAAGTTATATTGAAAAAGATGTTAAAAAAAATACCAACAACCCTTGCACGTATAAAAGTAAAGAGCAGTTTTTCCATAACTCTGCAGCCCTCTTTACACATCAGGCATCCATGTTTTACAGATTCTACGACTGTTAGAGCACATAGTATACTTTTATCATACTGTATACAGCCTGGAATGGCTGACCTTTCATTTACCTCTGGTAAAACCACTACTTAAGACAGAACAAACCGATGTCTAAACCAGTGAATGCACCCTTAAACGCAAAGATTCAGGTCTTTATTGTTACTCTTTAAGAGCCTGGCAGTGGTGATACGTGGTAAATGTCAGCGGAAAACACAGAAAAGGCTGTTATTAAAATGAGGAATAGCAGAATGATGTAAACATAGTAGAGCAGACCTTTGAAAATATGCAGAATGTCGTATCATCACGTTCCATGTGTCCAGGCACTTAGAAAGAGTTCATCACTTGAAATTCGACAAAAGAATAAAAATAAAAAACCCTTGACTGGCAGAGAACATGCGACCTGAGAGGTTACCTTGAACGTCTCCCTTTCCACTTTGATGAATACAGATATTTTGATGTTTCATAGTAACGAGATGAATTCAAACAGGTTGTCATGTTGTCAAAGTATCCTTTCGCACTGAATCTCATCTTCAATTTGTATTTTGTATTTTTTTTCTCCATTTCACCCTCCCAGAGCTCACCACTGGTGTGATGTGCTCTGCTTACTGTGGTGAATGAGCTCCTGTATTTGAAACATGATGGGTTTTTTTTTTTTTTTTATGAAAATGTCCTTCATCTCTGTTAAAACAAGTAATTTTACTAATGAGCCTCTGGCTGGATTATAATTGACATCTGCCAAAGACCAGGTGTTTTCCTGCATTTGAATTTCAAACCCATGCTGGATGGATGTTTGCTTAAAGCATGTATTCAAATGCTTAGCGTGTCAAGATGAAGGACCAGCTTTGGCACCAGCTGTCTGGCACTACAGAGCCCCTGTTTATGGCACCGGGGGCGACACGTCTGCTTGAACTACTAAACCCTGGGTTAGTATGTTTTGAGGCAAATAACTCGCGACTTTTATCACTGTGATTGGAGAGTACGAAAAAAGAGGGCTGCAAAAGATGCAATCCCAGGCAAGGCCAATAAAGACTGGGGTGTGTAAAGAGCAGGAGTGATGGCTAGCTGTATTTACTCTCTGCTTTTCTTGACGGCTCTGCAAATGTGGTGTTTTTCTTCTTTTTAGACTGTCTTGCCTGCAGAGGGACAATTAAAGAAGCCCATACTCAGTTCTAGACTGAGTGAATGATTGTGGAATACTGATTAGAGGTGATGCAGAGCCAATCCTATCAGGGCTTCACTGCTGAGTCCTGCACTGTTTCTCTCCGTTTCTGTTCTGCTTCTTTTTTGCCGACTGGATGAATAAAGCCTCCAACACCAGCAGCTGTCAAGATGGAAAAAAATAATACGTTTGCTTGAGTGTGATGAAGTGCTAGGCTGAATAGGTGTTTTTAGCCAAGGAACAGAATATGTGACACATCAAGGTGTTTCATTTACATTCTACATTTAGTTCTGTCCTGATAGTGCTCATTATGTTGACATACTGTATCTGTGTTTACTAAACCTGGGGACAGACATAAAGACTAATACAGGTTATTCTCAGGGTTGGGGCTCATTTAATTATCAGATCTGACTCCAGTTAGCAGAACCCTGCAGCTCCCGGCCACCAGAACCTCATGGTTTCATTGTTACAGGAAAGGTTTCTCCATCTGGAGGATCTAAAGTATTTAAATCCTACTCACTTTGGCTGCCCATCCTGTGACCAATTTGCCTTAGATCCCGCCTAGAGCTACTGGCCCCACCAATGCAATCACTCATACAACTGTATTGTAGCCAGAAGATGCTGTAAGTAAGGAAGGTGAAAGACACATTTGGATGAAATGGTGGCTGGAGAGACTTTAAGAAGTGCAAACTCTGCAGAGAGTTGGAGGTGAGTTAACTTTGTAATCCTGAGATGAACTTCAGCTCTGCACTGAAATATGGATAAAATGCATTATGAAATAATTCTCTTACTCACAGCACAGTTTTTTTTTTGCTCACTGTGTTTTCAGAGTGCAGCATATAGATGGAGGCAGAAAACAATCTTCAAATATACCATGATTTTTATTTTTATCTCCCGGCTATCAACGACAGACTGAAGGATGGCAGTAAAACGTTCCATTGGAGGCAATAGAAAATCAAATCTTTTCGCCTACTTTTATGAGCTCTGTGCCTCCTTTGGCTCTGGAACAGCAGGAAGAACCCTTGAGTTGCAGATTAAACCTGGGATCAAACAACAGGAGTCCTCAAATCTTTTTTTGTAAAGGGCAGAACATACTGGGAACTAAGCTTTTCACAGTACGTGATAGGGCAACAATGGCTCGGGCACACGCCAGGGCAAACAATTTCAAACCACCTGATCTCATTCATACAAATATATAGTCTGTCTAGCAATTTTCACTGTGAATACAGTTACAAAATATTGTTTTGAAGGGAGGAATTCAGTAGGTTTTGTTATTTTTCAGTATCTCAAATGTCCACCATGATTTTTCAGATCCCGACAGAATGTCCTCAAGCGGCTTGTCTTGTCCGGAAACTTAAGGATTTCACATTCACAACGATTTAAAACCTTTGAGAAGCTGGAACCAGCAAACGTTTTGTAAGTTTTTGTCGACAAGTGCTTATTTTCTGTCAGAATCTCCAGCCATCTAAATTTTGTCCCTGAATGGAGGATGATGGTGAACAGAACTTCCTTCATATTCTCTCTTTTACCTCATCTTCCATCAGTATTTGCCAGCATCACTCTCTCGCTGAGCCTTGGACCGCCTCACTCCCCATTGAGCCTGGACAGACCGGGCTTGTCAAAATCAAACAAGATTATTTTGTCGGATTTCAGCTGTTCAATCTCCAGCTACGAGGCATTTAGTGCCACAGGAAAACCTCCAGACCAGACGCGATGGCTTAAAAAAAACTTTCTATATGACCTCAACTTTGTGAAAAAAACCAACCCTTCAGAAAAGTCATTCTGATATGTCATTCAGCCCTGCTCCCTATTGTCCTGTTTACACTTCTCATCTAATTTACTCGTAGCACAAGAGTGTTGCGCTGATTACAGTTGACCCTTAAAGTAATTGGCAGGCTGCTTGCCAAAGCAGGGAATTAATCTAATGTTTTGGAGCAATGATGAATCAAAAGCAGTCGGAGGAGATAAATCACAAGAGACCCAACAAACAAATAACAGCGACTGTAATTGTCAAGAGGACTTTGTTTTGCAGCTTCACCTAGTACTGAGAGAAACGCAATAAGCCTCTCAGCCTGAGGACGACGTCTCAGCAGCACTTGTCTGAACTGATGGGAGGCAGCAGACCGAAGACCCATTAATGCTCCCTCTACGTGTGTGAATGGATACGTCCTTTCTTAAATGGTCTATCCATCAATGCTTACATACTTCCGTACACCCTTCATGTCGACATCGATGCAACCGCAGTGGGGCAGTGAAGTTTCAAAAGTTTCGGCAACAACAAACATGGCAACGGTCGTAGGCGTTTGTGATGATATAGTAAAAATAAAGTGACAAAAGCTGAGGTGGTCTGAGAGGCCATTAAATACTTCGAGACTTGCGGTGAGTTTTTTCTCTCTCACTTTTTCACTTCTCTTTTTTCTTCTTCGCTGTGTCCGCACTCATTTATCGTGCCTTCCAGTAATTGTAGCTACACTGCCCCCAACCATTTCCATTGATATTGCTCCATTCATACAAGATGCTTTACTCGTCAGCTACTTCCATCATCCGCTCCAGAAAAAACAATGTGTCTAATTCAGAACAATTTCCCTCCACTATAAAGCAAAGGAAAGACGTGACATATACTTGTTTTTAATCAATGTCCATTCTTTTGTATTTTATTAGCACTGAGTGTCAATCAGGGAATGCAAATCAGGTTTAAATGTGTGGTTGTAAAATCAAACAACACTGATTTGCATCCAAATCTAACAATAAAAGTCATTCTGAATCCAATTGCGAATTAACTGATGGCTTATGAAATGTCAGCGGGAAAATGTCAGCAAACAGGCCCGTTAGTATGTTGTGTTGATCTGTTTGATGTTGAACAGTTTGTCCTTCAAGACACTTTGACCACCACAGAGAGAACTGCTTTCTCCACAATCTCTGCAACGGATATTTATAGGATCCAGAGAGCTCTCTGAACAGGACAGACATGTCCCTCACCACAGAAGAAACGGCCACAAAATACCTCAAATTAAAGGGGGAAGTGGGAAAGAAAGAGGGGAGGAGGGGGCAGATAGGAAAAAAATGAGAAGAAGGAGGGAGAGAGGCGATAGTGAGGATGCCATCCAGGGCTTTCATGTCCTTCCAGTCCTGCCTCTCACATAAGGGTTTACTCAGAGAAATCTGCCGTCTGTGGTTCTTCGTAGAGTTCTATTGGTGGGATTTGTTGCACAAAAGGAAGACATTTGGCCCGGAATTATCAGACACCCAGACCTCCATGTCTGAGCTCAGTGCTGCAGCCTGCCAGAGATGATCCTTACTGCCTGCAACCCTGAACAGAATCACTGTGCATGAGTCAACGCTAGGTGATTGAAGAGTTTGGTCGATGCATTTCGTTTATAGTGTTTTTTTCTGCTGTATCGGAAGCAACAATCGTTAGCATGTCTGGCTAACTAGTTACGACTTACAGTAGGCTAGTCTTGTATTTACACGCTATGTTACAAAAAGCCTCTCTAGTGGAATTGTCCAGAGTCCAAAACAATATCCAGCTGTCATGCAGTAGCTAAAAGGGCCCCACTTAGGGGTTTTTTTTTTGGGTGTTGCTGGTGCTCTGTGCCTTCATGGGAGTTTTAAGCGGGGCATTTTTTTTTTTTATTTTTTTTTTTTGGGGTGGGACCAAACATTAGCCTGGTTTGCCTCTCCTGACTGGATTCCCCTGGTGACAGATTTCACATGTTGGAGTTGTGCATCTCTGCTGACTAAAAAGATGTGCAAACTAAGGCTTTTGTGCTCTCTGCAGTTTTCATTATGGACCAATCTCTGTGCTGAAAGGTGGAGAAAAACTGCATCTACATCCATGGTCTGCCCTTTGTGTCTCATTTGATGCTCCATATCAAGTTTGGAGTAGAAAAGAATGGATATTTGCAGAAGACGGTTAAAATATTAGTGTTTTAATTGGATAATTGGCGGCTTAGTGTCAACATCTTTTACAGTGGTGTCTCATATCAATCACGTATCATGAAGTACACTCGATACAAAAGCCACTGATTAAAGGGAAACTGGTAAAACAAGCTTGTTAATTTGAAGCTGCAACACACGTCTGTTTCTCCATTGAGGAGGAAAATGGTGCAGCTGCTTAATCAGCTTCAAAAAGATTAAAAAAACAAAGATAAGAATTGTGAGATCTTGTCTGATTTCCCTTCAAACAGATAAAATGCCATTGCATCATATGTCAGAGAGGCATGAAAATGTTGATTCTGTCTCTGCTGGGGTGTTTTCAGGGCCAAACACACAGTAGTGTCAGGGAATGAAATGATCTCTAAGAGCCACAGAAAGAGATAAAACACTGGGATGCTCATGGGAAGAGGGGGACACAAGTGAGTGTTTTTGTAAAAAAAAAAAAATTTAAAAATCAATAAATAAAATACAGCTGAGGCACAGCTGCATCTCATCAGCAGAGCTTGAACCCAGTAGTCATCCCGCTGCCCTTTACCAAGCAGAAACATCTTCCACCTCTCTTGCATCTTCCTCTTTGCATCATTTCCACTTCATCTTCAGCACTTATACTCCTTTCTTGCTGTTCCAGTTCAGAGCGTAATGGCCTCAGACGCTCAAAAAAAGAAAAAAAAGAAAACAGATTTAAAAACACATAAGAGGGAGGAGGGTGGAGAAAGAGAGAAGCTCTAGAGGCAGTGGTGGCACCGAGTATATTTTTGTTAAGCTTCTTTATGCATGCCCCACAGATGTACAAGAGGAGACGCAGCTACCATGGAGCAAAGACCTGGAGGATATCATATTCGCCTCATTACCACTGATACTCTCTCTGAGGTGAGTGCAAACAAACAGACAAGAGGAATAATAAGGCGCCCCACAGTCATTCACATATTCAAATGAGTGGGATACATACAGATTTGCACTTCATTATTTAAAAATGTTCCATGCGTGCTCACTAAGTATGACCAGCCATCAGGATAAAACAAGCAGTGGGGAAAAAAGGAATCGGTTCCAGAGTACTTCATAGCTGTGAAACCCTTTAGTCTATTAGGGCCTGTGTTTCATGGCATTGTGTGGTGTGCAATATGAAGCAGAACACCATGAATGCAGCAGCTAAGAGGTGAATTAATCAGCTAATTAATCAGAAGCTTTTTATTGAATTACATGCAAGTCTTAACAACCCAAAGGGGGTGAAAAAAAAGAAGATATGAGGAGTTTGAGTGTCTTGATGTCATCCATATGCATGTTAATCGACATGAGTCGTCATTATTCTACAGCAAGACAACTGCACCAGAAATACTTTTCATTTAAAGTTTACCGCCAGGACTACTATTTAAATTTTCCTGTCAAGAAGTTAATCAGTGTTATTCCATAGTGGCTCAAGATGCATTTATCATCACACAGAAATGACGTTCAATCCATCACTGAAATAATCAATCAAGTTAAAGATTTAACCCACTTTAATTCTTCATCTTTTTATGTCTCGAAAGAAAATTTACGACAAAACTTATGAAATCCTCAACTCAATGGCATCAAAAATAGGTCAACATTAAAAAGAAGCTATACTATGCAGATAAGATGTTGATTCTTGCATCGTTCTTTAGGGTGGTTGAGGGTCTATATAGCACCACTGGTCAATGTATGGATCTTTAGAGGTTCTTCACTGGTTCTTCAGCTTATTATTTTTTAAAATTACATTAGAATATACATTAAGGCAGTGGTCATCATTGTGGCTCTATCTATTCACACTCTAATGTAATTAATCCATCTTATTCTATTTCTTCAGTTCAATGCATACAGTGTTAAAGTTTATGTAGATCAAAATGACAAGATCATTGGTTCAAATCTGACAATGTTGGTCAGCCATAAATTGCAAATTGCATGTATGGTACAGACATTCATAACTGAGGTAAAACACAAATGGCATGATCTCATTGTTCTCAGCTGTAGATCAGTCATTGTGTTTTCACATTTGCCTTTAGTGAGCTACGGAGGACACCGTACTTGTGGGCTAGTTACTGTAGTTCTTCCAGTGTGTATCTACCGCCTGGCATGTTTAGTTGCATCCTCTGATTTATGGTCAATAAACCAAGTTCAAAGCTACTCAAACACTAACATGGTTTCAGAAGTGGGAGCTGAAAAGCAAAGCTCACAGAGGCCCAGGTTTCTTATGTACTCTTGTTATACGATTTTATGCTTTTTTTTTGGTTAAATGTCTGTGTAACTCTGTAATTCAAAATTATGAGCATGGCAGGGAATGCCACACAAAAAGGCAATAAAGTAAAATGCATGTTCGAATTCTGCATGTGAGGGAAGTGCTGTGAGTAAAAAGCATTAGAAAGAGGCCCTCCAATACCGGATGCTATAACAGAATTACAATATGCAAATGTTCTCTATGTTTCAAGTACACTCAGCCGCAGCTCTTCCCTGAACTATATTTGGTTTGAATGGTCTTATTTTTAAAATGAATCATTTTCTCCTGCCCATCACAGTTTATAGTAACCAGGCATTCTCTTAAGGCATAGACAAACATTAACAGCGATCTAAGGAAAAGTTGTCAAATCATAAATGTAATTTGTCTCAATTTGTTCAGATTTCACTGTAATCACATTTCCTTCCCTCTCGGTTGTGCGTTTGCTATCAGCTGAGGGGTTGCAGGTCCTGCCAGAAGGACATGGCGGAATAGAACCAGAGCCACCAAGAGAGGCAGAATCATGCATTTGTCAAACTGATGGTTTATCAGACAGCTCTTCTGAACTTTTGACAGCCCTCTGAACACCCCAGTGGGGATGGAGGAGTCTCACCAAAGGGTGTCATTAGACCGACAGGAAAAATGAGCGGTCAGATTGAAAGCTTCCTTTGTGTGTAATTAAGGGAAATTATCCTTCACAGCTTTGGCAGGGCAACAGGCTGATGAAAATGTGCCTCCGCTGCGGTCATACTGACGGCAAAGAGGATAGTAAATAGCTTTTCCACTGGAAGATGCGACGGCGGAGTGGGGTAATAATTTAAGACAGGAATCAAGGACATTATCCACATTCACACCATTTACACCAGACCACATACTGGAAGCTATTTGTTCTTCTTTGGTACATAGCTTTATGGGTTTATTTCAATATCAAATCAACTTTAATATTTATCTTTGTATCTTTACTGGCCAGGCGTGCAGTTGTTACTGAGAGGTGCTGCCCTACCCACCAACACTGACGAGGGACATCATGTCTTGTCTAAACCTCGAGAAGATTCACTTCCCAGCCATGAACTTGCGCAAAATATTCGAAAAGATTTGGGGACCTTTCCTTTCTTGGAATAGTACCAGAGCTGCTAGCTACACTTGGGCTTGACTTCAGCTATCTGATTGCTGTCAGTACAACTTCTAGAGGTCCATTACTTTATAAACTTCACTTTATTTTCTATTTATTATCATATCGTGTTATTTATTGACCGATTTATGTTGCTCCCCTGCTGGAACCTCCAAACAATCTCAAGGCCCATTTGTAGGAAGTTGAGCTCCAAGCATCCAAATGCGGTGCTGCAGGTAGCAGTCTGCCTTCCTTTAGGACGGCTGTAGCTCAGGAGTGTTCGTCCACTTATCGGAAGGTTGGTGGTTCAATCCCCGTCCCCTTCAGTCGAAGCTTACTTGAGCAAGATACTGAACCTTAGTTTGCGCAGTAAGGGCAGCACACTGCTCTTCAGTTATGGGTCAAATGCAGAGAAAGAATTCCCCCATGGGGACAATAAAGTATAACGTTTCTTATGTTAAAAACTACAGTTGACATACGTTTAAGGAAATCACTGAGACAATTTTAATGAAATGTTGAATTAAACTATATTTGTGAGGCTTTTCTGGGAGGTTTTTGTGTGTTCAGTAGGAGCATGAGGCTGTAACAGCCAAGGTAGGAAGACATTGTTTGTTTTGGGCTTTTTGTAGAATTTCTGAACAGTGAAAAAATGGAACATTTTGGACACAGAAACTCCCTCTACAAAGAAAAACTCAGTTTGTTCTTATGTGGATAGACTATAACCTCTATCAGAGCAGAATAACATACAGTAAAAATGTCCTAAGAATGTGCCTAGATTGTAAAAAATAACCATATTGAAGGAACCAATTATGAGATGCACACCTTCAGGGCTCCTACAAAGCATGTGTGAAATGTCACTGAATTCTGCAGTGGAGATGTGGATAGACCATACAGCTATCAATCTTGTTTCATACGAACGTATTAACGGGCAAGGGGAACCCTACATCACCCCTTTGGTGAGGGCATGAAAATGAATAAAACATTGAATTTGTTCATTTAACTGTGGCAGCATATAAACCAAAGTATCTGTAAATGAACAGAACCTTTACTTGAGTAGAATATTGTTGTGCACCTTTTGAAATCATTGACTTCGGCTGTGAAGATTCTCATCCACACTGTGTTTCTTCAGTGGAGGAATAATAGGACCTGAAACTATCAGGAGAATCTTCTGTTTCATGTTCTCTCACTGGAAATCAGCCTGAAATCCAGCGGCCTGTAAAAGAGAAACTGCCATTGTTGTGTCTCATTTCATTCCACATTTTGCTTCCTTTATGACTTTCCTCAAAGGCTTACAGATTTCTTTTTTTCTCTTAATTGCTTTTTATGAATTAGCACACATCTCTGACAGATCTCCCAGACCACCGCCACTGGTGTTGCTGCCCTGACTCCCTTCATGTTTGATTCTTTTTGTCTTCGGACCAATACCACCTCCTGGCTTCAAGGTCCCTGACACCTGAGCAAGACAAAGGAGTTCCAATTTATTTCTTCCTCCTCTCATAATTTATCTTCAATTAGACAAAAGAATCACAGTCTCTTTTTGAAAAACAAATCTGAAAGGGACATTATTATTCTACTCTGAGCTCCTGCAGGAGTTTAACAAGTTCCTCCAACTCCATACAAACTACACCAACAAACATTGACAGGGTGTTGTGCAGCCGCCGTCATCTGCTCTCTGTTGGCATTCATTTTCCTCATTTCTTTGTGATTTGTAATTTACCAGCCTTTTGTTTAGGAACACATTTTTTCTACAGGGGTCTTAGGGCTCAGTAGGGAACTGAAATGGTGGTTTTGCTGCCTAAATATCACAATAAAATTATTGCAGTGACGTTACTGCATGCATGGAAATGTTTAAAATAAGTGAGCTTATCCCAGCTGACTTTCGGCGGGAGGCGGGATACACCCTGGACAAGTCGCCAGTTCATCGCAGGGCTATGTTCAGCAAAATGATGGGCAGAAGCATAAAAGGTGCATTATAGACGACATGATCAAAAATTACAGTATAAACTGTCTTCTCAGATTCATGGACAGAAAACTAAGCATTCATTCTTCCTGCAAGAAGATGGTGTGCCTATTTGCACTGAGTATGTTGTGGTTGTCAAAAGTGGATCAAGCCACTTCTGCCACAGCCCAACAATCCTCGACATAATTGTTATTCCATCAGTACCAGTCCCATCTCTCAGTTTCTGGTAAAACCGCCTCACAATGTTAAAAAGAATCCTTTAAAAAAACTCCCGCATCCATGTTCTGATCCGGATCATCACCAAAATGTAATCACCTCTAGGATATGCAAGGGTCCATCTTTGGTGAACATTTCATGCAGATCCGTCCATTAGTTTTTACATAATCCTGCTAACAAACAAACACACAAACAAACCGAACCGATCACATAACCCCCTTGGCGCAGGTAAAAATGTTGTTCCCCTCTGTAGCACAATAACTTCCAGAAACTGCACAAACATTTAAAAATAGCAATTAATATAATTAATGGAACTACATCTCTTAAGGCAGTTCAAGTTTCAGAGAGAAAATTAAATGATTTTTTATTATTTTTATAGCTCATTTAGACCAAAAGTACTCACACATGACAATCCCCAGATTTCATGTCCTCGTAGAGCTAAAGCTCCTTCCTCTTTTCCACTTACCACAGCATTTCACAGCACTTTCTTCCACTTATGGTACAATAAACACCGTCCTCTCCAATTTCTCATGTCGTCTCCACACAGTGTATTTTCTTATGATGCTTAGAGATGGAGAAAGATAACAGGCTGAAACGTCTAAGCCAATCAGTGTAACTCGGCTCCTTCCTGTATGTTTGGTACAAGGTAGCCCTCATAAGCTGACAGAGACAATCATCACTAAAAGGCCACACATACCCCCCAGAAACACTCTCCCACCTCCAGGCCCATCATCATAGCACATTCACTTTTCCATTTACCTAAAATAGCTTCATCTTCATCGGAAGGAACAAGATGCTCTTCAGCCTCCGAGGCAAATAAAGTTTCTCCCCTGAATCACTTTATAAGAGCTTCAAATGTCACTCCTGGGATCTGCTAAAAATCTTTTTTGGTATTACATTATTTCCTGTGTGAAATAACAGAATTTATGGGCCCAACTTGACATTTTTTTACAATACAGCTGAGGGTTATTATCCCACGAAGGTATGAAACAGTGTGAGTCATAGATTAAAAAAAGGCCATTTTTTTGTTTTTCATTTTGATTTATGGTGCATTTTGTGCAATAAGTTCTTTCCTTTACAAAGAGTGTAAAAAAAAATCACCTGCTTTAAATAGTATATGGGCATGAATGTACAGTAGCCAAAGCCCTTTACCTTGGAAAACCCAAATCATAGTGATTTTACTATGAATCTGGCAAGAGAACAGAAGGTCATCCAGCAAAAAGTCAGGACGTAATTTATCTTTTGCAATTTTATCGAGATAAATTGAGTTGGTTGGTTAAATTCATGCATATGTGATATGATAGATTACTGTATAACCTGAGCAGGTCCTCATAATATAAACCACTGTAACATGTCATGAAACTCATGGCTCTGTTATTCAAACTAGTCATCTAGGATGTGAATGTACAAATCCTACTATGGCAACGCAACAGTCCATCCTACAGTACGTGATAATGTCAAAGTGGTAAAAGGCTACATCTATCCTTTTGAAAACAAATATTTAATCTCGTTAAAATTATGAATTCAAAGTAAACATCATTAAAAAAAAAAACTTGTGTAAAACACGTTTGTTCTGTAACATGTGTTTCCTCTATTTTCATCAGCTCTTTAATTCTTTCTGAATCCCTGAAGGAGAGTTATGCTAAAAAAAAAAAAAGCTTCCTCTTTCAAGGAGTCTCTTTGAAATGTATTTCTCTCTGCTCAAGTCGAAGGCTGTTTGTCTCATGAATCTGCGTTTTTCACGATTCATCCTACCTTCTAAAGCTCTTCTGTTGCGATTATGTGCCTAGTAAATACAAAGCGTCAAAAGCGGAGGCAGCGATGCAACGAGGTACTCGACGGTGGTCTGTGAGGTCATGAAGTGCATCGAGACTTGAGGGCGGTGAGTTTTTACACTTTATCACTTTACTTTTTTTCTTCTTCGTTGTTTTCCGTACATATTTGTCGTGCCCTGCTTGAATTGTAGCTACAGCGACATCATCCTTTTCCGGTGGTATTGCTTCCGTCTCGTCCGTATCTGTAAGCTGTCCGACAAGCTCTCTCTGACAACAGACGACTTATGGAGGGTCCTGTCCGTCTCAGAATCTGTCTTTACCATGGAGCATAAATGGGCTTTTACCTGCTGAGCAGAGGACGAGATCATCCGTCATGTAGCAGGGAAGGTAAATGATGGTTTTTGCCATGTTTTTTTTTGTTGTCTACAAAGAGCTGCTCGACGCATATATAAAATAAACAAAGACGGCGTAGAGAATTCTGTGTAAAAAGGCCTAAACAAACATTCAACCTGCCCTCCTTCTTCCGTACACTAAAAATCAGGAACACTTTTGTCACCTGTTATGTAAAATTGATAGCGGTGGCTATGCTTCTGGTGTTTTCTTGCTTTTTTAGAGGATGAAAAGCTTTTTTGTTACGCTGGGGCTGAAACGACGTTGAAAAGCACCACAGCCACATCACCCACATTACCACCCCTTAACACCTTCACTTTGTGCTGCACTCTTTTATTTCTAGTCATGTATTTTATTTCTAGTCATGTTTCCATCAGTTGGAGAAAAAAAAAAATCTTTTTGTGTTTCACTAAACGTAAGGCTTACGTGTTTATCTTAGCTCTGCAAACAAATGCATCTTTGTTATTTTCCCTCATTTTCCAATTTCTGGCAAGACTTAAAGCGTGTTTTTCTAAGAATGTGAAGAGACTGGGTAACAAAGACTGCATCTGTTCCTTCTTGTTTGTTTAAGAGAGACATGGTTATTATGTTGTATCTATAGTGAATTGTTAAAGTCTGTGGCAGCACAGACAGGTCACAGCTCCTCGTATTTGCACATTAAAAAGCTTCACAGTTTCTTGCTTATTATTATTCATTTCTTTTCCTCTCTACAACGGTGAGAAAGGTCTCTACAGATGTTCCCTTGGCTTTTATGGCAAAAGCTATCTGACTGATATGAGGAAATGTCAGCCGAATCCAAAAGTGAAAAAAAAGAAAAAAAAACCTTGATTATTCCTTTTTGTAAAAGGTCACCTGTAATGCGGTATCTTGAAAATGTAAGATAAATTTGTACAGCATCAGATGTGCCCAGTCATGCCCAGGCCGGTTCACGTGTCTGTATCTGCTCAGCCTTGAGAAGAAATAATTAGCTGCGTGCTTAAAGCATGGACGTTATTTCATGTATTCAACAGCACCTGCATCTCTTTGTAATACTTTTTGTTATGCCCTTACAATGAGTGTACCCAGCTGGCTTTGGTGTGTGTTTGCTCAGTGAAATCTGATGTCTACATCAGAGCGATTGTGCGCATGCAGTCATTTTGTTTCGTTTTCCACAGGTGACCACCTTGCTCACTCACACAGGCAGTGGAAGATGTAAGAAGATTGCTTTTTATGGATTGCATTTTTAACAGCTGGGAGTGATGCATTTCTTTTGGCTGACTGGGCCGCTTTGTCCAAAAGCGGTGGGTGATGGAGGCGCTTTGCACCGTGCGTCGATGCAACGCCTCATGAAAAGGGTCTCCGCGCAATTTGAAGTCGCAAAATTGCAAAAAAGGAAGTAATTTTGCGCTGTGTGTCTTTTGGTGATTTATGGTTATTTTGTAGGTAATATAAAGCACATTCTAGGACCACAGCAGATGGATGAGAACAAAATAGACACACTTGTGGCATTTCGTGTGGCTTCACGCTGAGGATGGGACAAATTTCCATTGGATCCCAGACATGTGAATGCAGCACAGCATGCCTTTCCTCTTGCCTAATGATGCAAATTATTAAAATGATTTCCCTCTGCAACCTGTTTCATGCTATTCCTTCCAGAAATAATCGAGGAATCTTTTTATGTTTTCAATCAGCTGCTTCCCCCCCCTTTCTTCCTGCCTGGTTGACATTCTAATTGCTAAAGATTCAGGCTTTGCTTGGAAATGTTGCGGGGCATCACAATAACGGGCGCTTTATTTTCTGTCAATCTTCCACAATGGGAAGGAGAAATGAGAGGGGAGTTTACAAATAATTACTGGAAGAGAAACATCTCTTTTTTTGGCCTTGGAAAAACAAACATATTCCTCTCAGGGAGTAATTACAGTCGATACTGACACTGTACAATTGATTTTGTACAATTGTTTGTTTCCAGGAAATGCGCTGTAGTCACACTTGCGTGCACATACATCTCTAATCCAGCAAAGATTTAATTTTATAGTCAGCTGGCAGTTTACTAAACCAAAGCCTCTTGCATCCTCATCTATTTTCATTTCTACATTAAATGTAACACTTGAATGTAAAAGTCTAAAAATGACTAGACCTTTGCCACATATTTTGTTGAGTTTTTTTTATCCCTATGTTTCCAATCACAGTAATGGTGTGTTTCATTCGACCACCTGTTGGTATAACTTCCAGCAGGGAGATTGAACAAGGAAGTCATTGTGGGTAAATAAAACTTTAAAACTAATCTCACCCTCCTGACTCTTCCCCCGTCCTGATGGAGGTTAAGACTAAGCTAACCTTCCTGGCTGTTTCCCTTGGGAGGAAGTGGCAGATGTACAGGGCCATATTTGCCCTTTCTAGCACATATGCAACACACACACACTAAAACTGAAAGCTCTCCAGGGTTCTGTGTCAAACCGAGCCAAAAACCCATGCTGGGGTAATCTCCAAGGGAGCTCAACTCTGCCACCGACTCTCCCCTCAAATCCTATTGGGCCTGAAAATCCAGCGAGCAACTGCTCCCCCACTGGAGGGAGGATGGGGGTGCTTGTTTTGCTCATAATGCTATATGGTGCTGTTTTCCCAGTGGACAAAGTGAGGGCTGCAGAGGGAGCGAGTCGTTTCAGTGGCGGTTCGTGACTTTGTGAGGCCCCAGCTGAGAGTGGCCAGCTGTGAGCGCACACACACCAACATACAGTATACATACATACACTGTCATCCCTCTCCTAGGGGGTTTGCAGTACACCACATTTTACACAGCCATTAGGATTCATCAGTCAGGTAAGAGAGGTGAAAACGAAATCAACAGGGAAACATTTCCTTTAATCGCTCAGAGTGTTCTGGAGGCACAACAATCAGTTTCAGACGAATCCGGCAAAACACGGCAGTCATTTAATCAGGAGCGAGGCTGCGAGGTATCCTCGCATCAAACACGGCAGCATCATGCCGGATGCTGAATCATACAAATGAAACAAAAGAGACAAGATGTGCCTTGTGTGTTTAACAAGCCCAAGGGGGGGGAATATTACTGGCAGAATTTATCCACTGATCTGGAAAATAAAGATAGATGCATGTCTCAAAATCTTTGCTTTCACATATTTAACATTCTTAAAGTGGTGGACAAAGTTGAAAACACAAAACAATGCCAAAAAGGTGGTTTCATCTTCATTTAAGTGCAGAAAAAAATGTGCTGGAGCCTCACACTTTGACCTGTAGATAGATATAGATATCTGCAGCACAAATTACCTCCAACCAGCAAACAACGCATGAATCAATTAATTTTGGGGATCCATTATAACAGACAGCGCAGATGTGATTTACAGTCATGAAATATTTAAACCTAATATCCACATACAATCTGTGAACGGATGGAGTGGCCTAATAACACTTCATTCCCGTCCCCATGTGCAAAGCAACCAAAGGTCAACATCTGCTCTCGCCAGTTTGGAAAACACTGGGAGGCATGAGGCTGACTGGGAGCGAGGAATGGTGCCACTAATTGGCAATGAGAATTTGAATCTCAGGCACTTTATTTGCTCTGTACGGTAAATGAAGGGAAGTGGAATTGACAAGATGATAATGATGCGGGGATATATGAGCAGTAAATAGCGCAACATGTGTGCAGGAGCTGCAAACGGATGCATGTGTCACTCTGCACTCGGGGAAATGATGCTGTAGGATGAAATTACTGCATCAAATCCTTGATATGTGTAATTTTACCTGTGTGTTGTCATGTTTTCCTTTCCTTCCATCAAACAATATTAGTCACAATAGTGACTGCAGTAATCGGCATCTTCATTTCAGATGGACAGATTCTCTTGCCAAAGGATTAAAGACTTGAACCTTTAGTTTCAACTTGTGAAAAACCTGAGCAAAAACAAAAAGTGTGGCTTTTTTTTTTTTTTTTGTACATACAAAAAAAAGTGAATTGGAAGATTTGCAATCCTGCAGTGGCTGGCTGTTCCATTCAGTGCATCTGATCCACCATGCAAAATTTATTCCAATAAAATTTTAGATATGGGATTTGATTTGCCTCCTCGCGCGCACAGCATGTACGGATCAGTCTGCGCGGCGTCTTGCGTTTCACACATCTCATCACTTCAGAGGATTGACAGTCCCTGTGGTGAGACACAGCAGCTTCTGCGAGGGGTCCATCTGATAAATAAACACACACACACACACACAGTGAAACACGAACACGCATTCGCGCCGTCATGCTGAGACGCTTGGAGCAGGCTGGCAGGAATGTGGTGGAGAAAAAAAAAGAAAAAGAAAAGGCAATTCAGTTTATTTGCTTGTTGACTGGCAGGTTGTTGCATATCATGGTTTGCACATCAGCCGACCGGCTGTAGAATGTGGTCAGGATCAAAACTTGTGTAACATCGAGTTGGTTTTTCCTCACAGTCATCTGCACATGGACTCCTCACCGGTGACATCCTCCTCTGTTTTCCGTGGCTCTCCCTCCAAATTATTCATCGGTCCAGGCCGAGACAATGTGCTGGAACACGGGGACCGAGAGAAAGCAACTAACTGTCAAGAAATACCGGTCAAGCCCTTTTGTTCTCTCCACTTGGTTCACGATGAGAGAAACCAGAAACACATCAACATGTTTATGTTGTTGACAGATTTCGGACTCTTTTTCAAGAGAGGTCTGGTTTGTCATTTGAATAATTGGTGCCATTGTTGCTTCGCTGCAGGACCATATCATCAATGTACAGCAGTTGTTTGCTGCTTCAGACTATGACAAACTTTATGTGGCAGTTGTGTTTGCAGCGAAACACCGATTCAATGTGTAAGGCTCCCAAACCTAATTTGCCATATATGGCACCCTGGTGTCTCACTTGTTTATTGTGCTGAACAACTATTTTGATTTCTTTTCTGAACACGTGGCCATAACACACTTTACGTCTCCACCTTTTATTAATTAAGATAAAAAGCAGTTTGTTGCCCAAGGGATGCTTTTTTTTTATAAGCTGTTGTGGAAGATAAATGCTCCAACTGGGATTTAAATGTGACTGCTTTTTATTAATATGTAACCTAAAACTTCACATTGTGTATTTTTTTTTTCTTCTCAGCCAGTGCAGAGTTTGGTTTCAAAGGTCCACTCCTTTTTTTTTTTTTTACTGAATCTATGCTACTTACAGTAACAAAGAGCCGAATCGTGAATCCGGACCAGCAGCCACTGCACATGTCCATCACACTTTCCAAAAGCCACTGTCAAATTGGCAGCTTGTTACAAAACAGGCAACTGTCACAAGGAGGAGACATCGCTGATGATTAGGAAGCTGTCATTGTCAGTCACTCCCAATCCTTCACACATGAAATTGAGCAGTGGTCCAGAATGGGATGTTAGACTTCATCCAGTATTCTTACTTTTTTTTTCTTTTTTACTTCACTGTCAATTCACACCAATGTTCTCCTTTAGTACGACTGGTGTGTCAACGCTCGGTGAATTAAAATGGAATGGGAACAGCAGAAACTGGGAGTGTATGCTGGGATATGATTTAATATCTCTTTCCATATCTACAGTAACTCAAGGGAAATCGTTTGACCCAAAAATGGAAAAACACAATTTTTCTCTCACCTATAGTACTATTTATTCATTTAGATTGTTGTGGCTATAGAGATGTAGAGACCAGCTTTGGTCAATTATAACAGAACTAGATGGTGTTTGTGGTGCTAAAAATCCACAGTAATGTTTCTTTCAAGAAATCATGACCTGGTTCCTCGAGACAATCCACAGACTTTGTTCCGGGGGAGGTTTCACACCTAAAATTTTGTTCCAGATCAAACTGGAAAGTCCGGACCAAACGAGGACTGTGTGAAAGCACCCTGAGACACAGTAAGACCGAAAAACATTATATGAGAGTCTACAGGGGTAGAAATAAATACTGTACAAAAAGAAAGGAAAAAATTGGGCCTAAACAGAGAACATTTTTGGTTTCTTTCGCGGCTCACCCCTCCACTAAGTTTCCACACCAAACTTTAATGGGTTCTTTGTTGATCCATGCCCCTTTCTTCTATGAAGTTTGGTAAGTTTTGCTTTATCCTGTTAGCAGAGAAACAAACCAACAAACAAATGGACAGAGAAAACCTCCTTAGCAGAGAAAAAAAATTATTTAAATTTGCCTCATTAAGCAATTTAAAAAGTTTTTTTTTTTTTTTTACAGAAACTGAAACCTAGGTCTCAACCCACCATTGTAAAAGAGATTGAGACTGTATCCACAACAGAGTGGGTCGAGATGATTCCATTACATTCCACAGGTCAGTATAAGTAGGTCAGGGCTACTGGAAAAATGTCAGCAATGGTGAGAGAGAAAGATATGTGAGAAAGAAAACCTGCTCTGCCCTGCATCCAATGATCCCTTTCCCTGACACCTTTTCCGCCCCTTTGAAAGCTCAAAGCAGAATCATCCTTTTTTTTTATTATTATCTGTCTATCTAGGTCTTACTTTTGTCTCTTCTCCGTCTCTGTACAGGTTTACCATGCTCCCGTAACTGTTTTCTCATCCCACTCTCCGGGGATGTGTAGGCATGGTCTTATTATTATCCCGGCTAATCAATGTGATTTATAGGTTTGGGAAGCGAGACATGCAAACTTTCTCATCTCCTGGGGTTAAAACTGAAGAAATCAATCACTCGCACTCGCTGTGTGTGTGTGTGTGTGTGTGTGTGTGTGTGTGTGTGTGTGTGTGTGTGTGTGTGTGTGTGTGTGTGTGTGTGTGTGTGAGCCAATCCAGACGTGAAAACCGCTTTCTCCAAAGATCAGCGTGGAAAAGCAGCAGCACTCTTCAAATCGAGCTCCTCAGTCTATAAGATGTTCTTTTTTCTTTCCTCCCAAATACTCAATTTAATCTTCATGCAACATCTTCATACGCTGCATATATAAATACACTCAGCCCAAACACCTGGAAACACTTTTTTTTTTAGTCATCATTTTGTGTCTTTCGTAACAGCTATGCTGATTAATGTGTTTAGGCCACTGCGCTATGCAGTAATTTGCGATTATGCAGATAGCCTCGTTGTTAACATAATCACGTTGGCCCTCATGGGAACAGCAAAAAATCATATAGCTTTGGAGATAATTCCCACCAAGATTTGATGGTAATTGCTGTCATTTTTTTTTCTCAAACATTTGTGTGGCTTTTTTTTAAAGGACATTCTGCTTGATTGAAGAAGAAACAAGCAAGTAAGACACTTTATTCAGACCCAGATCGACTGTAGGCTTGAAGCTTGTGCTTTATTGATCTTACGGCGGACTGATACAGGATTAAGGACAATATAAGGATTTCAAAGACTGTGTTGGATTAAAGTTATCCTTGATGATGGATCACACTGTGCACCTGCCAGACAGGTGCGTGTGATGTCAAATGAACATAAGACAAGCTGTGTTAGTCACATTGGGACTCCCAACAGGATCAATACCACGGCGTTCTCCAAACAGAATCAGCCTTTGTGCTAAACAGGTGAAGTGTAATACGAAAAAGCTCAGCAAAATACAGACAGTTCAGATTTTTTTCTGCTTCCTTTGGCCCCGAGCTATCACTCAGCTACCACTGACAACTGGTATTTGCACCATCATGAGACAGACTACAGCTAGACTGGTAAAGCGACGCAACAGGAGATAAGACGACAAGGGAGACAGCAGGGTGACATAAGCGATTTCTTAAAAATATGGCTCACGGGCAGCCCGGTAGGCAAAAGGACACACAGACAAGCAGGTAGACAGGGAACAGAAACATAAATGCAAGCTAGGAGGGAAAGTCCGGAGGCCTCTAGTGGACAAGTAAGGAATGTGTTTGAGGATGTGAAAGACCGACTGTGACAACAAGAGCTAAAATGAGTGGATATTGGTCCTGTGAGATCATTGGAATGCTGGAAAAACAGTATAAATCAGACAATAATAATATTTTATGTAACTAATTTATGAATTCTATGATGATTTTAACATCGATGCACTACATGTAGCACTTTATCATCGTGTGGCTTGCATGGCTTTAAGCAGCTTGTGACGACTACAACTGTCCCAGAGCCCATGACTTCAGTGCAAATCACCAATCGCTAGGTGATTTTTTTTATTTTATTTTTTTAAACAAACAAACAGCTAGCAGCTAACTCAAAGAAGATCAGCAACCAAAAATATCAGAGGTCCGGGAGGTCCATGCCCTCACAACAAAAGACAGGATCAACTGACAGAGACGGTAAATGTCAGCGTCAGTCAGTGTAAGTCAGTCTGTGTGAATTGGGCAGTATTTGGTTCATGACAATGCTCTTTAAAGAGACGGTAACTTTGATTTGTCATGAATGCAGCAGGAGCTACTGAGAGCTGCTCCTGAAAGGCATCTGCACAGTGACAATGCCTAAAAGTCATTAAGTTCCTCTTTCTCTGAGTTTTGTGTGGGCACATTGAGCATAAACGACAAATTATTTGTTTGTGTCGACATAAGTGGCATATAAAGTGCACTGTTATGTTTCGATAGAGGAGAAGTAATCATGTAGCAATTAAGTCCAATCACAATCACGGAGACTTGACAAGCAAAGAGACTTAAAATTGTGCTTTTTCTTCGAAGAATTGATTTATTTTGAGGAAAGTCTTGTCTGAGATTCTGACTCACAGACTCGAGCCTCTGGCGACAAATGATCATGTCAGTGACATCATCAGAAACACAACCAGTTAACCATCACTGGATGATTTTTTTTTTATCCGTTTCCCAGTGACTCAGTATCTTTAATTAACTTTAAATTAAACTTTTACAACTTTTTAGGACAATTAATAATGAATTAACCTCGGGAGTAGGGTGGTAAATACTTACTTATTCATCATACACATTTCTTGCTTTGCTCGTGATTATTTTACGAACCGATTTTCTTATCACGCGTGTTTGTGTGCACACGGCATGCTAATCAAAATGGGCCGGCGTCCCTCATTGCACATTCATTGTGGATGTTGGACCGTAATCTTTTATCCCTCCCTCAGACAGTCTCCTGATAAAATGCAGTGGAGAGCAGGGAGCACAAAGTTAATAGACTATCACTCCCACTAAAGAGAACTGATTGTACTATTCAGGAGGGTCACATACACAGTGAGAGGGGTCACTGCAGAAGCAAGAACAAAAGAAAAATTGGGAAAGTGAGTGGAGCGAGAGAGTATATTTTGAGTCCTGCGGGTTAATTCGGTGCCTTTCAGCCGCAATTGCCGCGTCTAAACATTCATGAGCCTCGGAGGGAGGGAGGGAGGGAGAGAGAGGCAGGGAGACGAGGGGTATGGATGGGAGCAACAGCACAGCGCTCAGACATGAGAGGGAGAGCTGGAGAGGCAGCTTCTGTGAGAGTGAGCTCGTCCACAGCGTTCTGAGCAGGTAGAGCGAGCACAGGAGAGGCGGGGAGAGAGAGAGAGAGAGAGAGAGGGAGGGAGGGAGGGAGGAAGTCTGTTCTTTCACCTGAAGATTACTTTGTCTCACAGTTCCTCACCCTGAATGCCGGGAGGAGCAGCGAGGAAGGAGTTGATCAGGAGGTGCCAGCTCTTGCTCTCTGTTCTTTTTTTTTTGTTGTTCTCTCTCTCTCTTTTCCGCATGAGGGTCATCTGGACTTCTCTGCAAAAGAAAAGCCGCCGTGACCAACCTCCACTGGAAAGGCTGAGAAATAAACCAAGTGCATCAAGGAGAGACTTCAAAAAGTGAGAAAACTGCAAGGAAGTTGCACCGAAAATCTACTGCGGAGCTCTTTTAAAGGTAGGATTTGTTTCCTATTTTTTTGTGCAAACATGCACGTAAACTGGTTGTAATGGATGTAACTACTTACATCTGGATCAATGTAAAATACCAATCATATAATAATAATCTGTTGCACATAATGATCAGAACAACCTGTTACAAGGTAAGTCTAAGAAATGCTGTCTTTGTATGTTTATCACTGAGCAGTTTTTATGGATTTATTCTACTGAGCTACATGTGGTGAAAATGGTGAGACAACAATGTAAAGTAGAATAGAGTGGCAAAAAGAGAAAGACAGAAAGAGTAAAGGAGGAATAGGAGGAGGAGGAGGGATGGAGCACTGGAGTGGTGGGGGCTCGCTGGCAGCCAAGGCAGCTGACATGAGGGAGAGCCAACGGGGGACAGTGGCATTTCTTTTTTTCACCCTTTCTGAGATACGACTGGGCTTTGCCAAGTCTCTCCCATCCACCCCCCCACGGATAAAGATTTCATTGTGCGGCGCTGTGGCTGAATTCATTAACCATCAACATGTACTCTCCCCTGGCTGCACTTAACTCTGAGTCTGACGCTCTCCTCTCTCCCCAAACTCCCTCTCCACTCACACTCACTGGCCAATACTTACTCTCCCCCTGTCTGCTCCTCCCCCTCCTCTCGCTTTCATTATAGTCTCAGGCGTAATCGTCTCCATCAGCACTCTGCAGTGAGTAATGAAAACATATTCAATGATACATGAGAGAGGATTTTTAAAAGGAACTACTCTTGGAGAGGCTGGCCCCCAGAGTGTATCAAACCTTGGGTTTGGGACGCCACATTAGGTCGCTCCATATGCAGCTGCGGGTCTCAGGAGACTAAAGCCCCATTTCTACGGCGTGGTATCAGCTCGTCTCGACTCTACTCATCTTTTTTTGCTTTTCCTTTAGGTAAAAAGTACTCTGTTGCGGTTCCAAGAGAGACAAGCAGGTACTAAAAGGTCACGTGAAACGTTACAGACCACTGATTGGTCAATGTCCTGCACAGCACAAATCAATGGCCGCCACACTCAAACAGCAAAGCTACTTTAGAGGCCACAACTTTCGTGGATGTGCAGACGGGACATACTATCCCGTGAATCGAGTCGAGTCGAGTAGAGCCGGTACTACGTAGTGGAAATGTGGCTGTAATCGAAGTCAACTTGATGACCTCACTGGCATGCTGGGACTTGGAGGCCAGTAACGGGTCAATATATCCGGGTTGACTTTTTGCAGTTTTATTGTCACACTTAAATTCTGTAAAAGGAGGAGAGAAAAAAATGTATAGCTAGTATTTTTAAGCATTTCTCATAAAAGTGACTAAATATCATATGAGAAGACTGCAGTTCCTCTCAGTGTTCCTCTACAGAGCTTTTTAGCACCTTTCATCTTATTGTTTGGTGCTTTTTTTTTTTACATCCTGCAGCTTTTACTGTTCTGACCTATTCCATCAGCAGCTGTTTTCATATAAAAAGCTCTGTTCATCTGACTATAAGCCACCAAAAGCAGCATGAAAAGGCAGATTTACAACGGTAGTGACTAGCTGGTTAAGATTGTGGAGCATTTAGGAGCTAGAGATGCAGATATTCCTCTTAGAGAGTTAGTGGAGACTGAATCAGGGCTGCAAGGAAGGCAAACAAAATGATCCAGATGAAGTCTGATGATGTCCCATTTCTGCTTGATGTGTAAATAAGAGTCAGTTTGAATAATGTAAATAATGATTAACCCAAGTGGTTGTTTAGAAAAAATATATGATAAATAAAATGACTGTGGTGAAAAGCAATGGCAACGCTTCAAGTTTTGGATTCAGTACCCTGGAGTTGATGTTTTATGAAATTTGTTTTACTTAATTCATTTATTATTTATGTTTTAGGGATGCAAATGTGTCATTTGTTTCCAAATGAAATAAATCTATTCTATAAACATCATCTGACTGACTTGGTGACATCCATATGCATGCATTCATTTGAATGCTTTCACGCAGTTTTCTTAAACTAATCACAATTTATTCATGTGGTTATAGTGAATGCAAAGATGGAATTAAATTAAGCTGGAAAGGGCGGAGAAAGCTGGATTCAAATGCTTTTGTTAGAGCTCCCTGTATATGTCATACATTAGTCATTTCATGCCTTTCTGCACACTGAAGACCAAGTCATCAACTCTTTTAGGTAAAAGGCTGGTAAAAGGCTCCTTATTGTTTCCAAGATGTGAGACACTTCACTTGCGGTGAAATCAATAGCCCAGTAAATTCTTAATTGAATGACTGCAGGGTCTGGAGCGTAATGGTGTTTTATGGGCTACCAGAAGGAGCCTTTGAGAGCATGCGGAATAACAAGGAGCCTGCCGGCATTGTTGTGATCTGGGAAACAACGTCATGTCAGTTAAATGGGCCTGGCAGGCGACAGCGGCGGTGAGAGTTTGTTAGCGCTTGCACACCTGCCATGTTATGCTTGAGTTGAGGCTAGTGTCATATTACCTACAATTAGCCTTTCTTCCTTTGAAAGGCTGTTTTGGCTTGTTTGATCATCATGCAGCCTGTTTTCCCAGTGTTACTTTACACCATGAGGTGGTGTAGTACTGTCATGGTTTCAGGGTAGAAAACTAGTTGTTAGGTGTTATTAAAAAAAAAAAAGATGTATGTTTTCTGTGCAGAGAGAAGAAAAAAAAACCCTCACAGTATTTTGTAGCAGGGCGAATCCTTTTGTTGGAGCTGAAACTGATCCGTTTGAGTTGTTGATGGACTGACTGACCTCGAGGCTCTTCCTGCCATTTCAACAAAGGCAAAAGACTGCAACGCATACTTTTGGTCAATATGCTTGTTTCACGCTCATCCATCACTTTGTTGACCTGTTGGTCCACAATGGCAAGTGTGTAGTTGCTTTATAATAGGAATTGTACCTTATATTAATATTGTTCTTTTCAATTAAAATGGTGAAAGACATTTTTGTGGTTTTACAAACAAAGAGGGGGGCTATGATTTTAGAGGAGAGTTTAATTTAAGAAAAACATTGTGTTCGTACAACAGTGTGTGTTTCAATCAATGGGGTGAATTTTTTGAATGGTGCAGGTATGGAGTTAGAACACATTACAAATATAAATCAGTTCAAAAGAGGTATATGGATGATGGAGGGTTGTGTTAATGGGGCAGTTTAACTTATTTATTCCTCTTTTCCTCACTTATTTTTGATACTGGGTGAATATTTGGCTTGTAAATGCATTTTGAATCATTGCTTTTGAATTTCATATGATTTCATGGAGGAGTATTTATAATATCCTTTTCGAACATTGTTATTCTTGTTTTGTTTGTTCTCCTTATTTATCTGTTTTTATTCCCATGTTTGAAATAAATACATAAACTAAACTAATTAACAAGAAGTAATGTATAATGCATGAAAGAATCTCAATCCATGTTGTATCAGAAAAGACAGTGGGATTGTCTAAAATCCAACAACCACTCCAACATCCAACATCCATGCCATAATTGACCTCCAGCTGTGCTGCAATAATTTTTTTTCCCATTCCTTCCTCTGCTACTTTCTATATTTGCTTTGAACCCCATGAGTATCTCTGGTTTGGTAGCAACATTTGGACCAGGTTCTGAACAGGAACTGGATCTACAGCAGTAGACATATCTTCCTAAACCTCTACTGCATATTTTTTTAATCTAGTGAAGCATGAGCAAGAGTTTTGCATTCACCAGAGAAAAAAGGTAGACACATTATCTTGTAATTAAGAGTGACTTTCTTTACTATCTAGAAGTAATTGAGTAAAGATCGAGGCTGTGGTTCGATGGGGATTTTGAGGCTCAGTGGCACCACCAGGCCAGCCTGGATGTAAATTTATATCCATGAAGCATCCCACATTGGTTTAACTGTGGTAAAGAGAGTGATTTCCATCAGGTCAGGCTGACCTTTCCATCTGAACATTACATGAGATGCCTGAGCAGTGTTGACATACTAATATTAATGCTGTCCACATATATAATATTAATGTTTCCCAGTGTCTCAGACCAGGAAAGAAATATTAAGCAGATTAAATGTGCTTAACCTCAACTTTTTCTTTATTACATGATCCTAAATCTCATAATTATCAGTCGTCTTCACATTAATATGATATATTTTCTTTTCATCATGAGATAGCGTGTCATAGCTGAGAGATAAGCTGTCTAATTTTGTTCTTCCATAGATTCCATAGAATTTTTATTTATTGATCTGTGCTCATCTGGTCACTGGTCAAGTGTCCATTTAAATTTAGCACATATTTTAACTGAACTTCCATTGAATCAGAATAGAATGTTTTCATTTCTATCCACTACTTTTATGCGAGGGTAAGAAATCCATGCTATAAATTTAAACAGCCTCAGTAAATCCTCAAACAATGAAAATTAATTGAGGGAGGAGTAGTTTAAGTCGCATGAGTCTCTTTCCATTGCTTTTATTGTTAGACCAAGATGTCAACTTTAACCAAGAGACATCTGTTCAGCACTGCAAGCCGAAGTGGAGGTACATGGTAGACAAACGGACCCAGGCAGCTAAAAATACAACTGTAATTTTAACTGTCAGTACGACGCCGCGAATACAAGCACACAACCTTGAAGAACACCCACAGGAAGTAATAAGTCCATTCCCATGGCATTCTGCATTTTTTAACACAAGCAACACTTCCCTTTTTCCCCTCTCTGTGTATTCAGATAACAATGTTCGTTTGTGTGTAATTCATGCATGTGCTTGGGCCAATGTTTGTGTGTTGGTCGGAACAAATTCCTCAATGCCGGAGCTTGATCATGCACCAGAAGGTGCGGGTTTTCATTTCATTAAGCTGCTCCTGTAACTCCCTCAAAGCTCAGACTGTGAATTATTCTGAACCCTCCTGGTCTGAAGAGGGCAATCATCTTTTCACATATTTTAATTTTTTTTTCCAGGACTGGCTCTCAGGTAATGAATCTGTTGAAAGTGAGTGTTGCCCAAAGCAACAGGCAGAAACACCTCATCTCTGAAATTAATTTTAAGTGATTGTCCCTAGTCCTTTTCCTCGTCCTCTGGCAAAGATTTCAGAGGGAAATGTTGAACTTTCAAGGCAACATGTAAAAATAAGTTTCTAAATGAAGCTGATTTGAAGGATGCACTGTCTCAGTAGTCCTCACAAGGACAAGAGGGCAGTCAGTCAGGCACCTTAGCTGTTGCATTGGTAACATACTGTCTATCAAAGCCTCTGTTTACTTATTTAAGCATTTATGAAGGACTCCATAGTCTACAAATGGTGATTGTCATGTTGTGCACATAGAGCTTATTGTAATGATCAAGATGGCCACTTCTCAAAATCAGTGAGGTTATTCAGAGGGAAAAAAGAGCTTTCACACAGCTTTCTACTAAAGCTGTGTTTTTTTTAAACCATATGAATATATTATTATACAGGTAAGCACTATGTACATTCCAGCCCAAACAACTGACAAACACAGGTGGTTGTGTTTCAAAAGGTGCCAGAACTGATATCAAACTGGAATTCCTTCAAAGCTAGGTGTTGCTATCAGATTCAAGTAAATGAGCTCACATGTCATACTGTCTTACCCTTGCAAATAGAGGAGAGTAGTTGACGGGGATGTTCCCCCCACTGAAATGCCACCAGCTTAATTCATGCAACCGCAAATGTGCTCACTGCCAACCTGTTCAAACATCCTACCTACTCGGTTATCGCACTCTGGATTAAGAGCCCCAGGAAAACACGTAAAATATAAGCGCAAACGATGATATGCACGCCATAACCAAACATCCAACAAAACATATTTAATTTTTTAACAATCAATCTCTCAGGCATATTTGAAAAATAAACAGTTAGTCGACCTTCAGCGAAGGCCAAAATAATCATCACATTACATAAGGAGTGCGGTTTGACCTTGGTTCTGCCAGACAGTGATTACGTTTTATTGGCTCCCAAAAAATGGAGCCCAATATTCACCAATGTACTCTAGCTGAATAAAAGTGAGCGCAGTTGGGAATGAGTTATAGTCTCTGGAGTGTGTGAGCTCCAGTCAATTTTTTTTTTCTTCTATAGCAATGGAGAGGATGAGCTCCCATAAATCTGACCCAGAGATCCATTAGGTTTCTTTACTGCAGAACACAGTGTCTGTTTTCCTTATTCTGAACACTGCTGTTTGGATCAGGCCTGACAGCATCGTAATCTCTAATGCAAATTCATTTTATCCAATTAATCTATTTAATTGTCTCCGTGTGTGTGTGTGTTGTGTGTTTATGTTTGTAATGCAAGTTAATTACTTGAGTTGTTGAGTCACCTCTGCCACACAGAGGTCCACATAGGCTGATCCGTAAGAGACCTGAGGTCCAAACCCCATGTACAGAAGTTAAACATGAATTCAAGTTCAATCCCAATCCAACAGGGATCCAAGGGCCATCAGACCCCATCCAGAATACACTGGAGATCCAATTAAAATGCAGTATGGCTTGAAGAAACCCAACAGTTATAATGATACATGGAGTCTTCCTGCAACCCCAGAGCAGAGCGAGTATTCAAGACACATCAAGGCCTGTTTATTGTTTATGCGTACCAATGTCTGCTTCCTCTTTATAATACTCCTGTCATCTCCACAACCTGACCCAACTTTTCCATTAGATTAAAAAAGTAGATTTTAGATTTTTCTGAGTTCATTTGTGTGTTTGTGCAGCTGCTTTTTCACGTCCAGGCTTGATGTGACACCTGCTATTGTGCTGTATTTGAGCCAAATGTGTTTGTGTGTGTCTCGTTCTTTGTGCGGAGGGAAGGGTGGGTGTTTGCATTAGCTCAGATTGCTCATGAAATATGACCTCTGGAAAAAGTATCCCGGCCGCATTATCCCTCAGTGAACTCCAATCCATTATCTTCAGGTATCGAATTCATTCCAACAGGTGTAGTGTGTTCAATAATAGGGGCCCGTGGCCGCCTGCCACAGCCACCGGGATGAAAGAGACACACACAAACACACAGACCCACATACCTTACACATTTCACAGGGGCCCATGCTGCCGTTATCACCCGCGTCATCTGCAGCTGCGAGGGGAAGTGAGGGCATCAGGCCGTGACAGCCATCTGATGGAAGTTTAGTCAATTCTCTTTCTTTTGTCTGTTTTCGAGGAGCAGCGACTCAAGTTTTGAAGACATATTGCATTGCAAGATAGAGTTTGCTCTCTGATTGGCTGGGAAGCTTTCTTAGGAGCTTGCCACCGGCATCATTTTTCTTCCATATCCTGAAGCATCCGATCAATAGAGCTAGAGCCATGTAGACAAAGACAACAAAGTAAGATAAGAAAAGTCTCACATCTGTTTTCCTCCCTGCTGTTTGCTGAGACAGGCAAGTTCTTTGAGGTGGGAAAAAGATTACTTTGGCCACACTTTTTGACTCACAGCACTAGAGATGAAATACTTCATACACATCCGCACCTTCCAAACTTCTGCTGTACCATAAATTAACACCAGATCACAACCTCCTTCAGACATCAATTCTGTAGCTTTGCTGTATTCGCCCACATGTTAAAGTAATGCGTTTTGGTCTTTTAAATTAGCTGTAATCAATCAAGCAAAAGCCAAAAGTCAGGCAGGTGTCAAAAATACTAGGAAGCAAGGAAAATAAGTTTGAGATGGTGGACATGGAGGGACAAAGGCGATCCTGAAGAAAGGAAAGGGGAGACTAAGACTGAACACACAAGGGCAGGAAGTATAAGGTAGGATATTATTATAAAAGCATGGAAAGTTTAAACTTCATGGTGAAGGACATTGTCCAACAAGTTCTCATCCCAGCCCGTCACATATACCGACACCTCATCCCGACGCACAAGGTACCCCTTGGCGTCTGTGGCCAACGCATAAAGCCTTCCTAACATGTTTAATGACGCTTAAGTAAAGTTTAGGCACAAAAACCACCGGTTAACTTTAGGAGAAGATCAGTGATGTGTTTTGGGGTTTTTTCACACGGGACACAAACTCCAGTCTCAAACTCCAAATGAAAGTCGTGTTTGCGCCTCGTCACAACTGTTTGTTGACTTGGCCAGAATAAAGGTGGTGAAATTGAGATTAGTCAATTCATCCTATTATATTTAAGATTGGAACTCTATGTTTTTGCTTTAGCACCATAAGCAAAAAGACTGGGAAGGTGCTTTCTCACTACATGGATGTGTTTCCACTGGAGGAACATTATGGCCTGGTGCATCTCATCTAGACTAAGGTACCTTGTACATCTGGATGAGACGCCAAAGGATGTGACAAATCGTCAGTATGTGACGAGCTGGGGATGAGATTGGGCTCGGGTTTTTTTCCCAAAGTTGTTTTTTTTGCGCCAAAATATGAAGGTAAAATTTCAATCTTTAAACTTTATTAAACTCACCTCTGTGTACCCGAGTGTTTCCAAAAAGGTAAACCAAATTGTGAGTATAATAGCTGTTTATTTAAACCTGTGCATGCTGTCGCCTTTTCATCAGCGTGACAGCATTTAAAGTGTTATGGAAATGGATCATTGTAAGTTCTGAAAGTCTGCGTTCAAGTTCTTAGAGGTTATTGGTAAAATAAACTACATTAGAGTGGTTATACGTTAGAAAAAAAACATCAAGCTGAGTGCATGAATGCGTGACACACTCCATCGTAAGCTGAATTTTTGACATTTATTTGCATAATCAGATTTTCCCTGGATTTTAAAAAGATTAAGCCTCAAAAAAGGGTTTCATTGTGAAATTGCTTATATTTCCTTGCAGCTGATTGATGCATTTTGCTGAAACCCCTTGAAGTAGCTCAGATCAGAAGATTTTATTTGCTCAGGCTGAGCCAAAGTCCCGCGTGTACATCACTGACGCCTTGTTGCAGTGATAGGTAGGAGTGGTTGGGCGGGGCACCTACCATATCCCTCCACCCGCTCTCTACACACAAACACAGGGGAACCTTTTGATCTCACTCTGTCTCAGTTCAAAAGAGATCTACCCCTCAACCGCAGTCATAGCCCCCCCCCTAGAAACACACACATCAACTCCCATCCTCCCCTCCTTCACTTTGAATTCCCGTTACCTGTGTCACATTACCTGTTTTCAGCTGAGGGGTGTAGAGCAGTAGATGAGACAGAATGGATGATGCAGAGGAGGGACGGAGTCAGGAAGTAACCACAGCAGAGTTCAGTATCAGCTGTCTGCAGGAATTCCCGGTTAGATGGGAGAATCAGTTCCTCCTCCTACCGTATTTAAGGTATTGCATGACTCCCAATGAGATTTAAGCGTCTCTTGTGGTGGCCATAAAATCAAACGCAGGGAAAATGTGAAGCAGAATCTATTACTGTTTTCCCAGCAGGACTCTTTTATATATATAATTTGCAGGTTAAAGGATGTCTGGATGCTCAGAACAAAACTAGACTGAATTCATCCAAAAAATGGTTTCTAGACATTTAAGTTCTATAAAATGATTGTTTCAGCAACTTTAAATGACTATATTTGTAGTCAGACATGCTTCATGTCACTTAAAGCAGCATTGATTGATTTTTTTTTTTGTGGTCACTTTATGAAAGCAGAACAACCTGAAATCATCATACTAAAATCATCAAACAGACTATTTACACTCCATCACACAGAGCAATTTCATTTAGAGTCTTCTTTCTAGGCCATATGATGAATGTAAAGTCCAGTAATCACTTTTCTTTCAGCTCTTTTGTGTCATTTTAAGAAATAATTGATGATTTAGCCACTTTGAAGCAACATAGACGGAGATTAGAGATTAGAGATTGTACATTGACATAATATAATCTTATAAAAACCCTGATATATGGCTAACGTGTCAGCAGAACACTGCTTAATTACAAATGCAGGACCGTTGGAGCAACATTAACATTATCAGGTTATCACGTTATCAGTTTTAATCTTATGATATGAAAGTGGACTGTTGTAACATGAGAGGTTTTCATCTGCCATAGTCGCCCATTTTCATCATCATCATCATCAAGACCCGCGAATGGCCAAATCTGTGTTCACTGCTTAAAATTTCATATCCAAGAAAACAGCTTCCAAAAAAGTAATTGCACCAATATATCACTGCTAAGTGGTGGAGTCAGTCAGGGACACAAGTACACCAGTTTGGCTTCCTTCCTTAACTTTAGTGGCAAGCTCTCGTGGCCATATGTTTCAGTAAGTGCCTGTCTTGTACAACAACCTACCCAGCCTTGTCGAGTGTGCCCAGGGATCCGTGTTTGCAGTCACTTCCATTCTTAAGTCCTACCTTTAAATATTTGAAGAGTCAGACACGAATTAAGAACAAGGAGATGAGAGGCTGCGCAGAGCACATGCAAGAATAGGAATTGCATTCATAATGAATGCGCCTCAGTTCCCTCCCTTGGATTCATTTCAAGGCGAATGAGCATGTGATGGGAATGCAAGTATTTTTTTTTCCAAAGTTAGAAATAAATCATTATACATACTTATAAAGGGAAATTGTATATTTTCTTTGTCAGTTTGAGAACTTCATGGCCTTCCAGGTGTGAAGTTGTCTTTACTTTTACAGATAAACTCACTTCCTCTCTTCCTGGAATGTGTGTGTCATTTTGAGTTTGTCATTTTCTGAACATTTCCCAGACTGTGTTTTTGAAAAGTGCCACAAACCATGTGTATTCAGCTGTGGGCTACATGTGAGCAACAGTCAAGAAGAAATGGGAGTCTCAGTGTGCCCATGTCCTGTAGCTGAGTGGCATTATGGTCGACTGAATCTGCTGTTGTTTGAGGAATTGGTCTGTCTTAAAATGTTTGTTTTTTTTCCTGTATGATACTTCAGAAGGCTGAAAATGTTGTCTTGCTGTCAGACGCCACTCTGGTTGGGATATTCTGTGGACCACATCATACAGATTGTGCATCTGCGTGAAAAAAAGAGACACACATCTAAGTTTTTAGGATGGACTCTCTGCTGATGACAACCTATTATTTCAAAGATTAGGTATAATCAGGGAAATGGCTGCAGGCAGAGAACCAGACAGAGAGAAAGTATGAAAGTGCAGAAAGTTCCTTCCTGTTCGTTCTTTTGTAGACCAACCAAAAACTGCAAAAATAATAATAATAATAACTTTCTCTTTCCCTCTCGTTGTTTTTTTTGTAACGCCGATTTGAAACAGACTTTTTTCCATTTGAAAAAAGCCGTCCAAAATCTCAGTCATGTTCTATTTGCTCAGTGGACATTCTAATCTGTCTTTTCAACAACGACAGCTTGGCGAACAGATTCGTTTTTATTGCTAAATGTTCATTAGAGCCACTGAAGTAAATGCCTTCTTCTCTTGAGGAAAACAACTGCAGTTTATTCCCCTCCCTGCTCCTACAATTACTTCATACAGCAACAGCAGTTAACAGCATCCGCTGCACTTTTTTTCTTTTTTTTTGTCGTTGTTTACTCTGGTTCTGGAATCATAATTTTCCAACTTCACAGAGAAATCGTGATTACTATTTTTTTTTAAACAGAAGGAAGAGACTGTGAGCGTGTTTGAAGACAATCTGCATGAACGTGAAAGGAAAGAGAGACGAAGCAAGACAGAGAGAGACGTATGTAAACAAATCAGGCAGTGCAAAAGCGAGGTGGAAGACTGCTGAGTGCTGGACTGTGGATTCCTCTCCTCGGCTGCTGGCGAAGTCTGTCATCTGTTCAACGGTTGAATCAACATCTGGTGAAACCTGCATAAACACACAACTCGGAGCCACAAACACAGGAGGTGAGGGAGGGGGAGAAGCTCATACACTAGACTGGGTGTCACAGTTGTAATAGACCCATAGAGAAAAAAGAAGAAAAAAAACCACAGTGAGAAGCATAAGTGATGCAGCATTTTTCAGCACGTTTAATCAATTCTTTTGCAAGTAATGCATTAGAAAGCAAGTTGCCGACTGTAATCACATTACTGCTTCCTGTAGTACAGTAATGCTGCGTATTAAAGCTCTAATTTTAGTCATCGCATCCTGTTAACGGGTTGTGACTCATATTACATATACAGTAATATACATGATTCTGAAATATTAGACCTATTTAAGTCTTATTTATTCAGTTAGGCAGATCCCGCCTCTGCATTACAACAAGAGCACAGAGGCAGAGGATGCATGGATGACAAGACACAGTGATATGAGGAACAAAACATATGGAGGAGCATGCTTATAATAGCCAGACGAGCAGATATACTTTTATTTCATGTCATCTGGTAAAGCTCGAAAGGCACATTGAATATTTCCAGGGGTTTTGGGGTCTAGTGCTGCAAATTAATCCTAATTACTTTCCTGGCAACTTTTTTCTGTTGTCACATTCATTCATTCAACTTTTATGTAAGTCTGATTGAGGGCATGCCTTAATGTTAATGACAAAGAATACAATTAAGATAGAACAAATAAAAAATAATTAAAACAACACACCCATTCATTCCTTGTAATAATGTTTTTAAATACTGTACATGTCCCACATGTATGCAGCACATAAACTAAGACCAGTTTTCACAGCATTAGCATAACTTGAACAAACCAAATAATTAATGTGGGGCCAGTTAATAAATAGAAACCAAGGTAATAATAATAATAATAATAGGTAATAAGTTCTCGCATTAGAAAAAACCTGTGTTGTATCAGATGGTCTTTCATTGATCGTCTCTGTCAATGAGGGTTTTTAGTGTCACTGGCTGGAGTCACATTGGTTACAGAAGGTGACGGATTAATATTTGTCACTTTAAGCCGCTATTGCAGTTCAGAAGAAATGCGTTATTAGAATGAGAGGCAAAGTGAATATCATTTAACTTCTGCATACAGAAAAAGAATCATCATAAACAGGAAATCTAAGAGAACGGATCCCGCAGTTTGAAAAGGACGCTGCAGAATCACTAAAGCAACAGATGCCAAAGATTGCACCAAAGTTGAATAAAAGCAATTCACCAATTACCACTTTGAATGAGCGTGCAGACAGTGTTTCAGTCAGCCATCATAGGCCATCCTCAATGCATCAAGCTGCCGCTCTATTTCTGGGCAGAGGCAGAGACACGTCCTATATCAGTGTCTGTTCAGGCTTGCTTTATGAGAGACCTCCTCCTCATGCAGTTCAAGTCAATTGTCAACATGATTTATGGAGACGTGAGCTATCTCTAGACCGGCTCCTCAATCTTCGCCTGACGAATGGGTACCATCAGCCCATGTAACCATCAGTTGTTTTCTTCACTGGCCAATTTTCATCCAGGCTAACAAATTAAATCTGCCATGTTTTTGAGGAAGCTATTTTTTTTCCCCCTCCTTTTGCCATGTATAACCTGCTTGACAATCGCAGGAGATATGAGATTGACACCAAGAAATGAACTTCAGCAGAACACTTTGACTTTTTTTTTTTCTTCCGCCAAGGCTCTGACGTGAGTAATATCCACGTTTTTAATGGAGCTATGGTGTCATAATATTTAATAGTTAGGAACTCAGTTTGGATGACATGTTCTGAGTCTCGCATCTTCCAAGACACGCACCACTTACTGTCCCAATCATCTCAAATAGCACAACAACACCAATACAATATGATTAATGTGATGAGCTTTTATGAGCAGGATAAAAAGGCTCTGCATATTGCAGAAGCAATTATAATACCTCAGGAAAGTCTTCTAAAAACAGTAGAAAGTTCATGCAATCAACCTAAGTGGTGGTAACTTGTTAAAGTTTGGCTGTTTAAGTTTATAATTGACTTCTCTCTTCCACCACTAAAAGAAAATGAGGGTCCAGTGAGCAATCAGCCGTATCTTTATCCAATAACTTTGTTGCCCTGCTCTGCCCTGACCCGCCTGCAGATTAAGGGAAATTAACTGCCGGTGGCAAGGTAGAGGAAAGGTTGGAGAAAAGTGAAAAGGCAGCAGGTTTCACCCAGCCAGTGTTTTCCATTTCCAGCCTGTAATAGTGTTTAAATATTGTGTCCAAATGCTTAAAGATTAGGCGTAACTTAGCAACAACAAAGTATCGTTCAGGGAGAGCTGTAAACACAAAGTGATTTTTAATGAGAATTTAATTAAGTATTTTTTTCCCAACAAGACGAAGAGGCTACAATTCTGAATATTATGATAGTCAAGGACGCCAAAACAAAAAAACAAAAAAATAAATAAAAACAATGACAAGAATTCTTCAGCTTACAAAAATGGTCTTAAAATCTAAGAATTTTATTTCCAGGTTATAAAATTCAGAAATATCGATATAAAAACATAACATATCAATGAAACTAGGAAGTTTTCAATGGAAAAAATATACTATCAATGAAATTTGAGGTTTTGTCCTGTATGTGGCCGGCTGATGCAAACTGATGCAAAAGTGTAACTTCAGCTCAAATACAAGCAGTAAAATGTACTTTAAAAAAGTTAGCATGCACTAATGTTTTTGAATTTGGAGTCTGAGATGATCAAATCAGGAAAAGACAACAAAAAAACAACAACAACTGACCAACAAGCTAAATAACCAAAGAAGAAGAAACACCACAGATCAGCCAGAACAGAACCAGTGCTACATTTTTGTAAACCTCCAAAGAGAATTCCTGCTGTAGATAAAAAAAAAACAATCCCATGTGACTCTCATGTTAATGAGTTTTTGTCAACCAGCAAATATCCTCAAATTGAGACGATGCTTATTGTGAATTCCCAGTTGTTTATTTTGCACTGACCACCAGTATAAACTCTAGGAATCGAGTCAGCTGTGGAGCACAGAAAGGAAGGTAATCAGGCTAAAAACAGCAGCGATGGTGATTCATGGGGGCTGTGGATTTCAGGAGACAGGAAGAAAAGCTTAAGGGTTTTAAGATTCTTCATCACCCCTGCCTCTCCCCTTCCCCCTTCCCCCCTTTCCACTTCCATACAACACAAACGCACATGATGCACAATCACACTCTGGGGTATCACCACATAGAGTGTCAACTGAGAGAGATGGATGTGGCTGTGATGGTTTCTGATTTAGTCCGCACAATGAGGCTGAGTGATTTTCCCCGCGGAGCATGTCTTGCCTCTCTTAACCCTGCAAGGGGAGGAAATTTCCCCCCCCCCGAAAGACCCCAACCCCATTCAGGGAGGAGAAATGTTGGTGAATCTTGCTTTTAGTCCATAATGAGCAGGAAATGTGTTTTCCAACATTTCCTGCTCATTATGGACCCAATGCACATGGTCTGTATCAGGAAAGATTTTTTTTTTAAATAGGGCCAAGGCTGTCACAGCAGCAGGTCAACACTGAACATATTTACTGTAGTGTATAAACTATAAAGAGGTTTTCTCATCCCATTCATTCCCATTAGATATGATGCTCAAGACCTTGGAGGAAGTCTAATAAGTTAACATTCTCCTCCAATTCTGCACAAAATCCTTGACTGATAAACAACAGCTCAGCAAAAACAAACCTGAAGCTATATAACAGATTCAATGGATTTGTGGATTCATAGTCGCAGGCACAAACAAATGTGGTGCGCCTGCACAGCGTGATCTGTTTACAGCCCCGGCGTCTTTTAGCTTGCCTGAGGGTGGGCAACCCTAACTGTCATGTTGAACAAATGTGCCGTCAAAGCTGCACTTTAAAGATGGGACGGATCACAGCAGGCATGAGAAAAGCCCGCTCGCCTGGAGGCAACACGGACCAACAGTCTGAAACAGAAGGAAGGGAGGAGGAAGTAAACACAACGGGCGGCGGCGGCAATCCTTGACATTTGGCTACGAGCGCTCTGCTGTGTGCGTCCTCCGGGCAGAGGGATGATAAATATCCTGACGGGTGAGGAGGGAGAGACGAAGCCGGACCCCAGAGGGAAGAGTTATTGGGTTTGAGGTGAGGAGCCTGAGACGCAGGAGGAATCCATTAGACTTTTGTCTAAACAGAGTTAAATCAGATGATGCCTTTGTGCTCCGGGACGGCAGTCCACAAAACTCCTCACCTCAGAAGAATGGAGGATGGAGAACTGGCTTCAAGGATCTTAGGGTTCGTTATGTTGAAAGTAAAACCAAACTGGTCATTTTTCAGTGCTTAAAAAATCAAACAAAAGTCCCAGGTGAACCCAGAACCTTCTTTCTGCGAGGCTGCAGTGCAACCCACTACGCAACTGTGGCACCCAGACATGCAACAGACTTACATTAACTACCAGTAACGTTGTTTTTGGCTTGCAAATAAAGTCTGTATCACATCTGTTGGTGCACATTGTGCTCGCCTCCATTGCTGAACTCTTGGGAATACAAGGAGTCAGAAATCTCAGCACTTGACATTGTACCTGTTGCTTATTTGAGGATCACTGAGTGAGATCAGGCAGTGAAGACTGCATCACTTTGAAATGAATGAAGCAATCTGTCAGTGGTTTGAGACCATTTTAAAATGCAGTTGTTTTTGTGAAACAAGGATCATTATCTTTGCTGTGGCATCAAGACGACGTGATCTGATTCTCCTCAAACAAGAAAACAATCATTTCTTTCATATTTTTGTCCTTCTGTTCGTCTCCTCCTGTTATCCTATTCATCAGTCCCCTTTGCACTTCTCTTTTCGTCTGTCTAACACGCTGCTTCAGAGGGTTTTCATGTTTCTGTAGGTGTACATGCACCTAGACAGAGTTTCTTAAATTGGCAGATAGGTCAAACCCTAACAGAAACAGGAGTGTGGACCACACTGTTTCACGGACAGTGTGGCCAATTATTTCTTTCCTCCGTTCCATGTCCACATCTTCCTCTTCTCGTTTTGCACAAATACACTGATGAGTCTTGAGCCGAAGTTAAAGGTACCCCTCTCTTGTTAAGGGCTTCCTAGGACGTGTTGAAGGAAGCGGGAAAGGCGTGGGTGGACAGCTTTTTTTTGTCTTCTATCAGTTTTATCCGTTCTGACACTTTTCATGGCCATCCTGTAAAACGCTCTGACACTGGAGGAGGAAACCGACCCATGCTTGCCCTAGTAAGAACGTGTGAAAATCAATGATGTTGAGATAAGCTCGCTATCAGTCCTGACATCTGCTCTGCCTCCTCTTCATCTTTCCTCTATGGACCACAACAAGAAAAACAAGCCTCGTGTTTTGTGCGCATGCATGAACCTGTCGGATCAGAGCACGTCTGGGGGGGTTGAGAGCAAAGGGAAGCTAAATATTGGGGAAGTTTTGGGGTTACAGTCTGAGCAACGCTCACCATAGATTATATTAGTTTCACTCAAATCCTGAACCTCACAGCAGAAGTGGGAAGTGGGTGAGGTTTGAAATGAAAACTTTGGGATGAGGAGTATGTGGGTATACAAACACTTTTTTTTAATTGATTTTTATTTATTTTTGCTAGATAGGGCATTTTTAGACGCTTTCCTTAATTATGTAAAAACTACCAAATTATTATTCTTATTTTATTTATTGAACTTATTGTTCTATGTATTCTTATTTTTCTTATCATTTGTTTCCTATTTATTTTGTTTTTTAATTTATTTAATTTTATAATTTTATTTAATATTTAATCAAATGAAAAAGTGTATTATTTTAAATTCATTTATTTTAATTTTTTTTTTTTTTTTTATACATCATATGACTATTTATTATTATTTTATTTTATTTTCATAGTATAGAAACATTTTTTGCAGTTTTTATTTTTGTGTGTATGTTTGTCCTTATTTAACATTAAAGATTATATATTTATTAAGTTTGTTTTTGTTCATTTTTATATATTATTGTGAGATTCGGATGGCAGCGTTAATCAAATATTGTCCATATTAAATCACCGATGATTGTCATCTCGCTGGTTGTAAAACACACCACAGAAAAGTGATCACAGCAATCTGATTCGGAGCTTTCTTTTAACTGCTTGCTCGCCCTTCAGCCTTACTCAATTTCAGTCGTGCTGAGAGGGGATTGAGACCCAATATTCTCTCGCACCACCTTCCCACCTGCCTCCCCCTCCCTCCTCTACTTGCAGAGGTGAACATGAGACATGGCAGGAGGCAGGAGATGGAAGCTTCTCTGAAGCAGAGTAAACCTCAAATTACCAGGCAGATTAGAACTAGCATCAGATGGGCAATAGGCCTCTCAAGGATCGAAAATACCTGGTAGAAGAGGTGTAGGTCAACATTCGAGTGCATCCTAGAGTCACAGCTGCGTATGGGCCCTGTTGCCAGCAGCAGATGGCATGTGGAATTACACATAATGAGGGATGAGAAGCACTTGGTGCATACTGGGAGATCTGGGGCCAGGGTGAATGATCTCAACCAGTATACTCATGTCGAAGTCTGAGCTCCATGAAACCCAAAAGTGAGTGTCTGGGTGGGAGATAGTGTCTGTTTGTTTCGCTATGGAGAACACAATTATTATGTGGAGAGGATCCAAAAAAGAGTGGAGATGTAGCTGGTGGATCTCATGGTTCTACAGCTTTACTGTTACAAGACTTCATTCTCCCTTGTTTTGAGATTACAGATTATTAGTTTAACAACGTTTTCAGTGGCAAAGTCATTCGTGAGGCAGAAATAAGGTTTTTTTTTAATAATCTTTCCAAAGATCCAAAGTTTTTCCTAATGAATATCAGCGGCATTGAAGGAAGTAACTGTGCAGAAGGTGAGCTGCATGTGATCAGATGAAAAGCTGTCTAAATGATGCCTTTTCTGAATTTTGTTCTGCAGAGAACCATTACTGATGGCGTTCTTCAACTTTACACGCACTTAACACTGTCGCTCTATAAATCTGTCATGGCAAAATTCCTCATTTTTCTCCATGCAATAATAGTCGGGCCAAATTCTATGTGATTACACTTTTAGTTATAGTATAGGAATTGATCATATGCCATTAATATAATTACTTATCCATCAGTTTTTGACACAGAGTTAAATCTGGCGTCTTAAATCATCAAATAGTTCTGCCTTGTAGTCTGTAGTTTTCGTTCATTCACTCCCATTTGCAATCAATGACTTCGAGCTACTATCAATCCAACAATGAATGGAGATCAGAAGCAGGTTAGCAGTAAATCTAGCAAGATTTAGTACAGACTTTAACTCCTCTCCTGTGAAGAGAATTGCCGATATTTATCAGTGAATGGGAAGACTCAATCGATCAAACAGGAGCCAGACAGAAAAAACAGTTGCAACCAATCACTAATCCTGCTTTTCTCACAGGAGACTCCTCCTCCTCCTCCTCCTCCTGTTTAAGTCTTATTCTTTTACAAAGTTTACAAAAGTGTGTCTGTTCCAGGCTGTAGTGATCCCTCTATTCAGTTTAAAGGTATATTTACATGCATATTGATGAGATGGTTGCAGCTTGAGAAATAAAAAGAGGCTATGAGAGCACTTACTTCCACCAAGGACAAAAATCCTCCTTTCTCTGATATATTATTCTGCAAGTGCAACCGTTCTATGTGTGGATACATTTCCTAAAGCATTGCATTTATGTGAAAATAACTATCACTATCACCTGTCAATCATCACATGTAACCCACACGTATGTGGTCGTATCACCCTGCATATGCTTGTATAATCTTCTTATTCTTATTAATATTTTGAATACTTTGCTGTGTTGAAGCCTCCACCCTATAACAGTGTGCAGGGTATAAGGTCAGATTGTAGGCTAAGAACATAGCTACCAGGCTACATCTCTCTCCTCTGCTCTGTCTGTGTCATAGATGCGTAAAGTGCTGCATGGTTGTGTGTGTGTGTGTGTGTGTGTGTGTTTCACATAGGCTTCATCTGAATTCACAAAGTCCAGTGATGCACCACCTTCCTGCAGCATTGTGTGGAGGTGTTGCATGTCTATTTGTGCTTTAGAATGTAACTACTAAAAAAAAAAGATAAATTTTCACTCCCTCTCTTCATTCACTGATTAGCTCACTCGGCCACGGCTGCAAACTAAATTAGACAATTGAAAGTAAATAATAATTGGCCAATGCTGCATGAAAATCAGACTTAAATTTTTCTGTTTTCCTGCTGACAGAAAAAAAAACTGGACCAAAGAGACGACTTCCTTGGTGGAGGTAAATGAGTCAGTTTGTTTTAACTTTATATTTACAGAGTTTTTTAATATCATGTAAATAATTATGGTATCACACATACTCAGATTAGCATAAGAAATGAGTAATTTAGCAGCCCCTTGAGCAGGCTTAGCACTGAAAACCACTGGCATCGCTGATGAAACTGTGCATGTGGTGTCAGTTTGCCAAGGCTTGGCCTCAAGGAGGATAATAAAGGCCAACAGAGGGTGGAATTTTGGAGGAACTGGCCTTCCAAGATTATGTAATTTATTCCAATCTGATGTCTCTGTTTACCTGTTAGCCATCAAGCTAACTTGATTAAATCTTATTCCCCTCCCTGTGTTTAAAGGAAGAGTTTGACATATTGGGAAATGTGCTTTATTCACTTTTTCCCAAGAGTTTTTCTAAAAAATTTGTACATACATAAAGCTCAGTTTAGCGTAGAAACATATGGAACATTGGAAATGGGGGGGAAACATCTAGTCTAGCTTCATCCAAGGGGAAAGAATTCTTCTCTTCAGCTTCATGTTAGTTTAAGCTGCACGACACATATGAGTAGTATCCATCCTATGATCTTCTCTCAGCAAGAAACCAAATAAAGAAATACTTTGACTCTAATATCCTTGTTTAGAGCGAGCTGCATGGCATTTAGTTTAAAAGAAAACATCTCTTGGTGGACACATGTTCGCTGTGACCCAAATTATTATGAACTAGTCATGGATTTGAAACAGAGAGAAGAAAGTACACAGCACCCTTGGGCTTATGATTGTGTCATTTTGTTCCTCTCTGTGCCAGTCCCCATTCCCTTTGGGCTCTATTACAGCCTATACCAACTCCTGCTGCCTGGCCAGATACAAACATAATCCCTCTGTGGTTTAGTGAAGCCAGGAGCACAAGGCAGGGAGCATGTTCAACATCTCGATTCTTCTTATTCCACCGTGGGGGAAGCGGTTCTGGCAAGATCGTGCTCCAAGATCAACATAAGGTTGACGGCCATCTGGTCTACAGCGCTGAAAATCCTCAAATGGCAAATACTGTACCACCCACAGCCTGGGCTGCGTCTCCCAGCAAACACAGCGACAGCAGGCTCCAACAATCAGTCAGGCAGACCAGCCCATCAGCAGACCAGCAGCCTCAGACCAAACTCAGGAGATTAGATCAAACAAACAATCCCGTGTGTGGGAAGGTGGCACGTCTCTTTAAACAGAGAGGTGACTGCCGTTGTACTATTTTATTTATAGCAGCGTTTATCTGAGGGAGAATAGACTTTGTGAAGGCTGGGAGGCTCAGTCATCCGAGGGGCCGGGGGTTTGTGAGGCAGTCAAGGCTGTGTTGCACCACACTCCATCCACACTGCATGGAAAGGAGCCGTGCACAGGGGTACTATTATCCTCTTTCGCCAACATGGCCCCATCATTTCCACAAGAGCTGCTATAAATCATTTTAACGGCGATGAAAACATCTATTGTGATTGCCTGCCCTTCTATTGGCAAATGTCATTGTCATAATAATACCTGGGAGGGTTCGCTGTAGTGTGATTATGAGTGCCGCGCTGATGTGGCTACGTGGGCAGCACCAAATAATCCGAGTAAAGAACATCCGCAGGGGGAGGATGACTTTTAAAAAGCAGTTACCAGCTCATGTGATCTGTGTGAAAAGTTCTGGGTGAAAAGTTGAGTCCAAATATAGGAGGAATATCAACAGCTACATCCACTAATGGTCCTTAGAATATATTTTATCTGTCAGATTCTTATTATAAAAGATGGGGTCTACAGGAACGCACTGTTTTCACTTCTCCCTTAAAGGGTTAATGTGAGCAGGACTCAGATTATGATGTCACATCCCTTAACACCACTCAAAATTTGTGTTTTCAGTTTGTTTGTTTTTAGTTCTGTGCTAACAGCAAGTGATGCAAGACATGTTTTCACAGCTATGAGTAGCTCCTCCATCCCCTATGCGTTCTGCATATGTGGGATATAACCCTGTTTTGTAAAGATTGCAGCCCTACCGAGTGGATTTTGTTCACTGGCAACATTTTTTTGTCCACTCCATGAACTGGAAAGTTCTGGTTGGCTCATAATGGACGGTGGCCATATGAAGGGACATTTGAGACTTGTGTGGTATAAGGTTTAAAACAAAAGGGTTCAGGATTATTTGCAGTTTTGGAAACGTATAGAAAACACTTTCCTCATCTTTTTCAATATCGAAACCTATGATCCTTCCCTTTGTTTGGCTTGGCTAGACTCAACAAACAAAAAAAAAACGTTAATCATACTTTAGATGCATTTTGCAGATTCACTTAATTCGACTATTTTACATTTTTGCTGTATATGTAAAACATCACTCACATGCTCACATTTTGGTGGCTGTTAAACATCAGTCCCCAAGGAAGCAATGTAGTGTTTCCATCACCACGGTATATATGTTTAAATTTGCATGTTTGTCTGCATTAAGTGACAGGGAAGTATCATAAATATGTATGATTATAAACATGTTCAAGTCATGCTTCATGAAACTTGTCATTCTGATTCTTTGGAGATGTCTCATGTTGTTTCATACGCCTCTAGCTGCCATGCTTAAGCTCCATTTCCACTGCGTAGTACAGGCTCTACTCAACTCTACTCACCTTTATTGCGTTTCCATTCGGTAAAACGTACCCGGTAACTGGTACTACTTTTTTAGTATCTCCTCCGTTGCGGTTCTAAGTGAGCTGAGCAGGAACTAAAAGGTCACGTAAAATGTAACAGACCACTGATTGGTCAATGCTCGGCACACACGGGGTATCCTGCACAGCACAAATCAATGGCCGCCACACTTAAACAGCCAAGCTACTGCAGCGACCGCAACTTTTTAAATTTGCAGCCGCTATATTGAGGAAGTAAAAACCTGTTCCTGTCTTCAAGGGACAAATATTGGAATGTGATGACTCATATTTGTGTCTTATTGTTCCACCTGCTTGAAGAGATCCTTTCCTAACAATAATCCAATGTAAGTAATGGGGAAACATTAATACATTTCTTGTTATGTTGACTGAAAAATGTTTTTTTTCAATGCACCCTTATTGTTGCAAATTTTGAGAATATATATTTGGAGAGAAGTGTCAAAAACAGCTGATTTACTCTGCAGTGTGAAGAGTATCCTTAATGAAACTGCTTGGTATTTGCATGCAGTACAGAATGAAGACAAATATACGCTCTGTATACTGTAGTCGTGCAGGAATCTCCTGAAAAGCTGATATTTGCTTGCGTGCAGCGAGACACATGAAACAGGCAAATCGTATGAGCTGTATGCAAAAGCAGAAATATCCTCAGCTTTAATCCTTCAGCATGCAGAAACCAGCTCTCAGCAGCAGCTTTTGTAAACAATATCTTCCAGGAACCTATGTGTCAAACATTAACATGCACAGCAACAGAGAAACGCACAAAGGAATTCTGTTGTTTGGGACCTGGGATGTGTCATCCTGAGTTAAGGATATGTCAGCTATGAGGGTGGCTTCCTGCTCCCTCACCTCCCTCCACTGCACCCAGTACATCTATGTAAATCCTTTTTTTTTTCACTAACTGTTTTTTCTCCTCTGTCTTCCGTCTTGAACGGTGGATTCTGCCCTGTATCTCTGGATAGCTGTTCATTGATCAAGCCTCTGCCTGTTTAGCTAATTGTTGGCAATTGTGAGAGGTGTGTAATTCATCCCCAGGCGTAATCCATCAGACAATCGATCGTATTGACGAGCAGAAGTCTCTGCGTCTCGACGTGTGTTTTTCACAGTGCTGCCGTGAACACACGCAGAGAGAGGCACATGGGTCTTTGTCATGTTGATGAATGTCGAACAATGAACTGAAGATCAACATGATGATGAGTTATGCTCAACGGAATATTATTTCAAATTCTCTTTATTTTAGGATGAACTTTTTTCACTTTTTTCAACATTTTGTGTCTCATCTCTTACCTTTAGTATCCTTATCTTTTCTCATCTTCGTAACAAATATGACTAAGGTGGTGTTTGGACCAATTAATACTAGTATAATGAAAGAATATTCACTCAAGGCCCAATTACCACCTTTTTGGAGATTTATAAAGGTATTGTAAATCACTGAAATGTGTTATTTCTTTCTACAATCAAGAGGTCAATTCATCATCAACAACTAGTACACACTGTATTTACTCATGTACCCTATTTATGTTAATCCATTCTTCATACTGTCCATCCATCCTTTAAAGTTAGCCATAAAGCCACTAAAAGTGGGGTTTTTTCATTTTGTTTAGCTGCATAAACAGAGTCTGTATGAAAAATTATTGTGAAACAACTCATCGATTAGCTGATGGATGGGGAAAAAAAATGTTTTTGTTAAACTGCTGAATCATTTATCAATGTGAACATTTTGTCGTTCTGGTGTCTCAGTTGTGATGATTTGCTGCTTTTGTGATGATGGTTAGACAAAGCGAAAATTCCGCAGACGTCACTTTTAGTCTTTTAGGATGATGTGGAGGCATTTGTCTGACAGTATTTGTAATATATGATTAATAAAAAACATTTATTAAATAAAGGTACTAATTTAATTATAAGAAAGAAGCCTGTGAACAACAGGGTTGAGCAAATACACCTGTATCTGTATCCGTATCCGTGCTCACAATGGGTGGGCCGGGACTACGCGGTGGAAATGGGGCTTAAGAAAACCATATAGAAAACGTTTTTAGTCGGCTACCTGATGTGGATTTTCATTCATCACCATTATGGATATTGACACATTTCACTCGGATGATACTCCCACTCTTAAGAAGTATTATCTGTAAAGGATGCTCGTTTCAACAAGAAAGAAAAAAAAAAGAAAGAAAGAAAGAAGCCGAGACACTAACTGATAAGAGAGCCTCGGGGATCGGATCAGAAAGTTAGAGTCTAACAGCAGAGATGGCAGCGCCTGCACCGGGTGACAGGCCCAATCCATTTGGCGCCGGCCTAGACACAAACACAAGCTGTTTAAAGGGAGTAAGTTAGACTTCAATCAGCTAAGAGGTGATAAAACATAATTAATTCAATCACCCACTCTCTCTCTCTCTCTCTCTCAATCTCCCTGTCTCCCTGTCCTCTGAGAGAAAAGCAAGAAAACACACCAGCAGTGAACTTTTCCTCATGAGGGGATGCATTCACACAGGCAAGATAATGGGAAACTGTACTCACAGCTTCTCTCAAAGAAGCCTCCCTTTCACCTAAATTTATCCAGTACTCAATAACCCAGACCCCTTTTTTTTTTACACTTCCACTCCAGTCATTAACTGTAAGACCTGGAAAATGATAAATGACTTATTGGTGACAGATAAAAGACGGCTGACTTGTCGTGTGTCTGCACTTGTGTGCCTGTCGTGATGCAAAGTAAACCAGTGGGAGAGGGCGCCATTAGCGCTGCTCCGTGCCCTCACACTGTGCGAGAGACCATTAACACCCACCGAGCAGCACCATCCTTCGTCCGTCAGGGTCAAGTAGGCCGCGATTACTCCAGCGCGCCACGCTCCACATCTCCTGGAAAAAAAGAAGAAGAAAAAAAAGCTAGAGAAACATGCTGAGAGGGAGGTGGGGTGGTGGTGGTGGTGGTGGTGGTGGTGGTGCAGCTTCCTGAAAATGAGTTAGCATCAGATTTCTTGTCAGACTGGTGTGAAATATGCACTGGGAAAATTAGTTGTCTGTGAAGATCAAGATATAGCCTGAAGGTATAGGAGAGATCAGAGGAGTGAATCTTTTTGTGAGGCAGAATGAGGAAGTGAGCAGGTAAAGTGTTTGAGTGAATCTGAGTGGGAGAGTATATAGTTGTACATCTCAGCCCATACAGGCAGCATATATATCCCTGAGAACTGGTGCGCCACTTCTCCGAGGGGTTCGTCTCCCATTAGAGGAAGGTGTGAGGAATGAGAACAATGGCTGTTGAAGGCAGCGTCATGTTTCAGCACAATTGCTGTGGGCTGTAATACAAGGCTGCTACATCCTGTCTCCCATGACAACCAAGCCCCCCCTGCGCTCCAGGGACCGGCTGGTAACACAGGCGAAGGCTTGTCCTCTCCGGTTCTAACCTGACCACAGTAGATGGTTGTCATTGCTGATGACGTGGTGCAGAGAATGACTTCACCACTTAGCAAAAACTAAAAAGTTCAAACTGATCATTAAGATTTCACGTAATAGATGTTGGTTGATGTAGACTTTTGAAGGCATATTGTTGCTGCAATGCGGCTGCCAGTTGCAGCATCTTTTAATTCCCAAATCAATGTGGATATAATTAAAATAGTATTTTAAAGACCAGTGTGTAGGATTTATGAGGACCCATTGGAGGAAAACTGAACGCAATATTTATTTTAATTACTACATAGAAATGTAGGGTGTTTTCACATATAGTCCCTTTGAAGGAGAACCAAACTCAGTCCTGTAAAGTGGTCCAAAAAGTGGACTCAGTCCTCTTTCTGTTCACACTATCTGGAGCACAGACCGTTACAGGATTATTATATTTGAATTACACCTCATTTTATGAGGAAAAAGGGGGTCTGAGATTGTTTGGAGTGTTCGTTTTGAGGGCTGAAATGGACCAAGTGTGAAAACACCCTAAGAAATATTATATTTATATTGTTATATGTGTGTTATATTATTATATATTATATATTTTTCATGCCAGAGAGCTAAAATGTGAATGAATTCTACATTAATTAATTTTAGTCTGTCTATTGGCATCTTTTTGCTGAGAGGTCAGCCGCTGACGAAAAACAATTTTAAAAAAAATAACTACAACTATTAAACTGCAATAATCAAAATAAATAATGAACTTGTGAGAGGGGTATCTTGTCTTGTTGCAGGAAGTAAAGTTAGGGAATAATGTGAGTGAAGACCATCAAAGACGACCAGCTCTTGGCCCTCTAGTGGCTGAAAACCATGAAAGCAGCTTTAAGCGAAACTTTTTTGCCGTCTCCCACCAGAATAAAACTCATGTCAGAGCTTTTTGATAAATACTTTAAGAGATACCGCTGCTGCTCTTCAAAGCTGATGACTCACTGTGATATGAGAATTAATTAGCAAACAAAACATGACTGAACTATTAGATGAAAAGGTACACGTCTAAAAGAAAGATTGATTTTATGTCAGACATGATTAAAATTTCATATCCGCAAACTCATACTTCATTCTGAACTCACTTGATATAGATTTTTTCTTTTTCTTTTTTTTTTTACCTGAACAGTTTGTGGAGTGTAGAAGATTGCACAACTAAAATAATATGGAAACTGATTTCCAGTGGCTTTACTCACGATCCTGGTGACAGATCATCACATCATAGTGCAATGTAGCATAGCCCGAATGCAGGACAGCACATTATAATCCCATTACAAACAAGTCATTTAGTTTGAACTGAGTCTTATGATCTTAATTTCCTTAAATGAGGCCAAAAATGGCTGCCGTGGAGTGGGGGGTGGGGGTGGGGGGTGGCATCATAATGAATGCAACCATAGTTTTGTTTGTTTCTAAGTTATGACAATTTCTGAAGTGTAATAACTGAACTTTATGCAAATATTACAACAGAAATTGTTTTAGTTATGAGATGGATGTTGTTGTTTTTTAAAGCTGAAAAAGAATTCTCAGTCCTTCTCTGTGAACCAGCGGGTGATGTTGCCCATCACGAAAGGGCTTAAGAGCAAAAAAGAAAAGGAAGCAGAATAGCTGGACCCACAAAGAGACAGAGAGCGAAGGGAACCACAGAGCAGTTCCTGTCTCACTGTGGATTATTACATTTCTACCTTTCTCTGGCAGTTGCCTTAATACTCTTAATTAATTTCATTATTTTTGGCTCTGGCTGTTGAGTGCAGATTAGTTGTCTCTGAGTTCTGGGGATAAACGCGTGGTAATTGCTTATTACTCTCAGAGCCAGCATTTGATTATCCTAATGCCACCGAACTAGAAAATGTCCAATCACCTTTAGCTAAAATTCAACACCCGCTTTCATTTTCATTGCTTGTTTCCATTTGTCTAATAAGTATTTCACTGTGTGCTGGACACCGTGGATAAGCTCATAACAACACTCTGGTTATCTTAGTTTCTTGTATGCTATTATCTTCATTTTGTTGGTGTTTTTTCTCAATTTGTGACATGACTTTTCATAAATAATGCCAACTAAGTGCACTTGATAAAATAAAATCAGCACATTTTGACATTGTACACATTTTTTAAATCGTATTCATCCTCAGGACCGAGAGCATCTTTCATTTCATCAAACATACCAAGTCCTTGAATCTTCTTTTCTCCAGCTCTATCTTTGGGAAGGTTATCAGAACATTGTTTGCCTTTCTTTTTTTCTTTTTTTTTAATCTTCAGATTTATTTTTTATAGCCAGGAGCTGGCCACTTCAAACACACTCCTTTCACGCAGACTACCGGGTAGCAACAAGGTGGGCATGAAGTGCCTTCCTCCAGGGGACCTCAGCCCTTTTTTTTATCTTCAGCATCTTCTGACTGAGTATTTACTGGCTGCCCTGTGGGAACAATACGATAATTAGCTGATGTGTAAAGTCAGTTACTGCGATACCTTCAAATCAACACATTGACAGATTTTTTATGGATACCTTCGGGGGATACTAAAAGCTTATGACTCCCGGATAGCTGTGAAACCAATTAAATTTGTTAACGTCTTTCTCATCACAGGATGAGGTGAATAATTGTTGAAAAAGTTGAAAGAGACTTTGTGACCACTAGGCCACTATGAATTAATGCTATCATCAGCATTATTCTCCTGGGATAATGTCTAAAGATGTGTGCACACTGGAATATTTTGCTTTTTTTTATTAGCCAAAAAACAAATTAAATCCAATCCATCATAATGACATCATGACTACATTATGTAATTTCCCAACAAAGTTTCCAAAGTAATTATTCGGAGTAATATCTGAGTCGTAGATAACAACATTAGTCAAATAAAAGACCTATATATGCATACGTCTGATTTTAATGTATGTGATTTTTGCCTTAATTTGCCACATTGCAATTTATATCATCATCAAAAGATTATATTAATCTAATGATATTTCTGTGTAACATCCAGTCAGGCAAATCTTGGCAAGCAACATGTACAGTTTTCCACAGAGGAGATTGAGTGTCAGCCGTGCTCTGAAGCCCTTTGACAGCTCTCAAGGCTCTAAAACACGGTCATGTATACTTTCGCACACATGTGAAAGGATGTAGACTGGAAGATATGCTTCAAGTTACATTAACACACAAGAATCAGTAACTGTAGACGTCTGTCAAACCACAGCAGAGATGGGTTCGACCATGTGGAAGTAACATTAGAGCTGAGCCACGTACGCTTTTTGACATAATGTTAAAAGGGATATAAGCTATATCCTAAAATCAACCCAGGAGCATTACATTTGCAGTAATCCATTCCAGCCTGTCCTAATAGATAGCTTTACACTTCTGTTGTGTAGTTACATATGAGTATCTGTCGGACTCAGGGCTCAGGATCTGGTTACTTCTGCTCAAAGGCAGAAACCAGCTTATCTGTCACCACCAGCAGAAAATCTACCTGAGAAGCACGTCAGAGTGTGGGCCTGTTATGAATAGATCATAACTCCTGTAACAAGATCTCAACACAGACACCTTGTGTTCCATCAGGCGGGAGAGTCTGACAAGGACTGAGAGTAGTACTTCTAACAATGCTTCTTTGTATGGAGACAATTTTCTATGCGGCTCGCTGAAAAGGCGACGTAACGAGATCCAGCAAGTCATGAGATGAGCAGGTGAGGCAATGACCAAACAGACAGAGAGAGAGAGACACAAAAAGAAAAACCTGCTTCCAGGAATGTGTTGTTTTTCTTAATAATATCACCTCTGTCTTTATTCCAGCAGCATCCTGATGCCTTGTCTGGATGTTTGGTTCATCTGTGAGTCACAAAAGCCACCCAAGTTTTGCTGGTAACCAATAATATCATGATAAAGTAATAATTCCCTCTAACCTCTGGTGGTATCCAGCCATGCAGATACGGTAGATTTATTTCATTTTTGTTTGCCAAGTTGTCTGACACTCAGCGCTGAGATTTCTGTCTAAATGACATTTGTGGACTTTGTTGCTCTGTTGACTTTTCACAGCTTTTCCATAACATTTACTTCTGGCTTGACTGATGCAGCAACTGGAAAAAGCAGGCAAATTTGTGTTGTGCAAAGTTGTTGGGAAAACAAACACATCTAAAGCTGCTATTATTATATATACTATTATTATTAGCTATTATTATATTAATGGATGATATTATTGTGTAATGTGAAAGGGATCACTTGTTGTTGGACTTATATTGGGGGGGCAGCAGAGCCAGCCTGAAGACCTGGATAAGAGGGGCAGTGACCTGGCCACCACTGCCGGCCTGCCAACCAGAGAGCGTTGAGGATAAAGGCAGAAACACTCGGTGAGGGTTGGGCACCTCCTGATGACCTCATCCCGGACCAACGCATTCAGAAGATGCAACCAGGCCTTATTTTTGTAAATGATCTTACCTCGACTTGTAGTCCACCTACACCTCCATCATTTACCCAGTCCTGCTCTCCATGCTAAGTAGTGGAGACATTTCTCAAGCTAACAAACGGTCAGCCCATTTTGACAGCTAAGAAAGCTCAGCGGTGTTATTGAGGTAGACGGGCCTGACACCTGAACGCAACCGACTCGACTCGCAGATCAAATTCATACCTTCAGTTTCTCTCAGGCTGCAGCATGAGTCTGCAGAGATGCAGAGTGCTTGAAAGCCTGACTAAATATCTGCAGAAGAACTGGAGGCGGCCTCCTGGGATACGGCAGCTCGGCCCTGCCACTACAGGTAATGGGGTCGGACAGCTGCATATTAGCTGTGGATCATCTCCTTTGACACAGCCGTTGATCTCGGTGGCGGCAGCAGTGCAGAGCACATACCTGTACCTGCCTGGCGTATCTGTGCTCACCCCAGGGAGCGGGGGGGTGGGGGGGAGGGGGGCAGGTATGTTCAACCGTTCGGCAGCAAGTGGAGCGCCGTGGACTCTGCCTTCTAAGGTATCCTCACTCTCTGCATGTGGATGCTTGTTTCCTGCAAATTTCACATGGGTTACAGAATATACACTCAAGCTAACATTCAAACACCTACTCTCCATCCACGCGTTTTTGTTAGAGGAAGATAAAGGCCCAAGGCTCCTCATTTGAACAAGACAAACACAAGGCCTGTAATTAAAGATGTAACAAAGGCTCTGTCCTTTGTTTCTCCTCTCATCTCCACCGACACATCGTCTTGCATTATGGCCCAAAGCTTCGTCTGGCGAGCTCCTCACACAAGGCGACGAGCAAAGGTTCAGCTGTCCTCACATCCCCTCTGCTAAAAACTCCTTTGCCGCTCTGGGGGGGGGGGGGACAGCATTAAGGTTTCTGTTTTGTTCTTTTGTTTTAAGATTCATAATATCACTGTAATGAAATCCTTTAAAGCTCAGAGTGATTCATATTGCATGAATGAGCAGGTTGTTATTTGGAGTCCCGCTCAAGGACAGTTTGACAGCGCGCGTGGCTGTTGATGGACGTATGCTAGCTGTTGAGGGAATTGAACCTGTGAGCTGCGAGCATTTCTCATAGACGGAGCTGCTCGAAAGGCGGAAATAATCTCATTGATTAAGTTAAACCTCAGTGGGCTGAGAAGAAGAAGAATTGCAGTGTTTCAGAGTGTGTTGAGGTAATTCACCAAAGACTCAGAATGTCATTGTATTTATTTATTTATTTTTAGGATACCTTTGGTTGGTAGCAGAGCCTTTGCCTTTGACAGTAGTTCCTTCATATTTAACAAAGTTTCTAAGGCGTCCACTCCAAGTACAGATACAGATAATTAAGTTAGTTAAAAAGATACAGATCTAATTATGTCATCCAGAATTAATCATTTACTGATATTAGTGCCACAAATGATCATCTGCTTTTAAAAGCTTTTTTATTTATGCAATTTGCTCTTTCAGCCCATATTGTATTTAGAATGAGTCCGATTATAAAATATAAGATGTGCCATTTTTCTTAGACCACCAATGTAACTTAGATCTTATTTCAGTCAGACAACTCACGATGTGAAATGTTTATATTACAGCAGCAGAATGTAGTTTGAGTTTGGCATCTATGCTCCAACCTCATTGGGGAGTGATGAGAAAACTTCTTGAACCCCCTAGCCGGACCCTACAGGTGGATGCTAGGATGGTGGTGGGGCTGAGGCAGGGGGAGAGATGGGAAATTGTTGCAGCTTGAATAGGCCGCCACTTTTTGATATCCTGTTAAAAGTAATACAACCCTTAACATCTACCCAGGAGCATTGCATTTGCAGTAATCCGTTCCAGCCTGTCCTAATAGATAAATTTACACTTCTGTTGTGTAGTTACATATGAGTATCTGTCCGACTCAGGGCTCAGGATCTGGTTACTTCTGCTCAAAGGCAGAAACCAGCTTATCTGTCACCACCAGCAGAAAATCTACCTGAGAAGCACGTCAGAGTGTGGGCCTGTTATGAATAGATCATAACTCCTGTAACAAGATCTCAACACAGACACCTTGTGTTCCATCAGGCAGGAGAGTTTGACAAGGACTGAGAGTAGTACTTCTAACAATGCTTCTTAGTGATATATAGTGTCTAGAGCTGCATCTGCAGTTCAGCAACCAGCAGAGGGCACCGGGCTCCTGTAGAGGTGAGCTCCATTACAGATTTTGTTAGAAAAATGATAGTGTGCTACAGGGAGATTAAAGGCGGGCATATATTGGGCTCCCTGAATGCTATCTAGTTAATGTTAGACTAGTCAGATGTCCTGCAAGCCAAGGAAAATGTCCAGTTAGATGATCAGACATGTTTAAAATAAACATTCAGGTCAGTCAGACTTATTTTAATGAAACAAATATAGGTGCGTATTAAAATTACACCAATTACACACAAAAAATGTCATACAACTTTGACCTTTCCAATGCAAGGACCCAGTTTGCAGAATATACTATATACGTTGCACTGAACCTCTTTTCCAGCTATAACTATAAAATACTCTGACAAAACCGATATTCCACTGCTAATATTTAATGCAACTCTGCCTTTCTGGCAACAGCATCTCCATTAAATTTGAACAATTTATTCGGGGAATGTGGAGGTGTCATACTATCCCATTTTGCGCATCAGGAGTGAAGTCTGATTTAATTTCCTGCAGATAATGCCCGGATCAGTCCCAAATGTTTCACATCTTCAAAAAACTCATTCATAGCTGCTGCAGCAGTGATGGCAATTAATTCGGACTTTTGGAGCTCTGGCCTGCTTTCTTCTACTTTCCCCCAGTAGCCGACGAAATGTTTCCACTTTCTTGGAATTGTCAGCTCCATAAATGAGGTAATAAAATCCTCCTTTTCATCCTCTGGCTGTCTATCCAGCACACAAATGACTCTCTTTGAGAAATAACTGATGGCGACGTTTCTCGTACGCCTCCACGTTCAGTGGCCCAGACTGCTGCTTCACCGTTGGGCTGAGCACAGCAGCGGAGTCATTAAAGCAGTCAGAGAGAGATGATTTCAGATCAGTCTGTCACCAACCCCTGGGTTGAAACCCCATTGTAGCGTTAATGGGAACATTATTAAATCAGCAAGAAAAACAGGTGCCAGATTTTACCACTTAAAGTATTGTTTCATCTTCGTCTCTTGCTTTTTACATTTTCTCTCCGCATCTGCTTTTGATACTCTGTCTCTCCACTATAGCACCGTGACAATCATCTCATGATCTGATAAGATACAAGAGTTCACGGTTCAATACCCTTGTGATAAGATAAGCAAAGGGAAGGAGTGAAAACAGTGGCTGCCTGAAATCCTTTCTTCTGTGCAAGAAACAAAAGAAAAAAAATTTAACCATTACATATTTTTGAATATTTGGGTGCAAAATCCAATAGAATCTCCGACATGAAAAAAAACATCCCAGTTTAAGACTGATTGTTTTCTGAGACGGACGTGGGCATTTTTACGACACGCAGATTTAGAACTGTGAATATCATTTGGTTAATAGATTTACCCTCTCAGTCCAGACTGAAATGTCAATATCTATTGACATTGGACTGCTTTCAATTTTGGTTCCAACACATTGTCATCCAAGCTCGTTGCATAGGCTACTGACACTTTCACACCTCCTGTTGCACAAGGAACTCTCTGGCGACTGTGGCCAACAAGCAAAGCCTTCCTGCCACAAAGCCTTCCTAACACATCCTTACACATGCATCTAACAAGAAACAGAACTTTTGAAGAAGTTGAAGGACAAAAACTGTGCAGTTAGGTCAAGGGAAATATCTGTGATGCATGTTTGCTTTCATAGACGATGCAAACTCCTTTCCTTGGTAGAATTTCTCTAACAGAGCCACTAACACGGTTGTAGACTCCAAAGTCATGTTAAGACCAAAGATTTGCAACAAAATTGCAGCAGCTGCAGTGTTGCAGTCTGCAACATACCGATAACTTTTTGGTTTACACCAATACGACTAGACAAAGACAGTTCATCTATAGGACCCAAATGCAGACTAAGTAGAGATGGCGAGGATGCATTTAAAAGATTTATTAAACACAGGGTTCGAACTTAACAGGTAACTAAGTCCATAGAGAGAGGACTGATGCAAAGCAGGACAAATACAACCAAATCCCAAAATGTCCAAAACAACAGTTCAAAAACAAAACACACAGACTAAATACACAGAGAGACGAGACAAGATTGGGAACAGGTGGCTCAGGGAGGAGGAGACAGTCTGGGACAGGTGCAAACAATGATCAATCACAATGGAGGGGAAAAAAAACCCAAAGACAGGAAGTGTAAAGTGAGAGACACAACATGGAAAACTAAGCTATCAAAATAACACAGGAAATAACAAATTAAGTGCAGAGCCATGACACTTTAATAATAAATGCCAGCTTTCAGGCTTTTTTTTTTTTTTTTTTTATGACAGGACGTTTGATGCTGGTTCTCGCTTCCTTATCATGGAGTAAACCCTCATATATGGGTGTCACAGAGGCTGGGTGCTGCTCACAAAGCCTCACACGCACATAAAATAAACACGTGTGCCTTATATCCAGCGGCACCTTGTAAAGTCACCAACATGAGAGTCTCCAATATAATTGCTACGAGTGCGCGGAGGAGAAAGTCATGTTCTCTGGTAAAAGGGTTCACTGTCTGTACGGTGCAAGTTTCTCTGACCCCCAGATAGCGTGTTTATAAGAATAAAGCCAGTGGCAAAGTAAAGGTTTTGTAGATCTAAGACTGTCTGAGATGAACAGGTCTTTTGAAGCTTTTAGTTGCCAGGTGACAGAGAAATAATAAATGTTTTCCCCAGCGCAGTTCGGCCGATCTTGCTGTTACAGACCTCGGTAGTAAGACTCCAGGTGGAGGGAGGGCTTCAACTATTCCTAATGGGTTTTTTTTTTATGCTTAACAAGTTGTTGGACAATTCTGGGCGACAGCTTCGTCTAACAGTGTTGCACAAGTAGGACTTCTGCAGAGGATGAGTGTAAAGGAACAAATACAGCATCCTATCCTCTTATAGGCTCATGTTTATGTCGCTTGAAGAAAAAAAGAAAAGGAAACTTTTCACTCATGTAACTCTGTTTTTTCCAATGTGATAAGCCAGGTTTCTTTCGTCAGTGGTGAGAGAGTATCGGATGGTGTTGTTCAACTATTTCTTCCTGTGATCACTGGATCAGCACGGAACTACAAGCACTCACGAGCCAACAAAGGAGACATTTATCCTGTGTGTGTTTGTTTCTGGTTAGATGTGTGCCTACACCCCCCGCATACCAAACATGTAATGGAGCGCACACTCTCCCCCCCCCCCCGATGAGTATTATTGACTCTGGGAAATGGGGATAGAGTTATAAACTCTAACTGCTGATATGGGACATCTGCACTTGCTACCAGAACATGAGCCCTTTTGAAGCAGATATTATATATTATACACATCCGTTTCATTTAAGTTAACTTTAAAAAAAACATGTTTTATACTTCAAAAATAAGCCTGAGTTAACTGCTCCGGAGTCAGATGTTATTTTGCATTTGGAGGAACACATTTTCTTTTTCTCGACGTTCATTTTCATCGGCTTCATGTAAATAATTAAGCAGGAACAACACTGCAGACAGCATACATATGAACCAATTCATAATTCAGCCATGTCGTTTTCTGTGCTTGCGTTTGCTGCCTGCGTCAGTCACAACACATGTGGTACCCCTTAATTTATACTTCAAAAGTTACTTCAGTCTTTCATTTACAATTCAGCAGACAGGGTCACAGGGAGCCGAGCACAGAGTAGGGGTTATGGGGAATGACAGAACAGGGAGGGGTAAATATCAGAGCCAGGCACACAGTTCCTGAGGTTTGTGGTCCTGCTGCTCCGAGGCCCCACGTCTCCTCAGCTCCTGTCAGCTCATCAAGGCCAAGTCCCTGCCTATCCCTGCTGGAATACCGCATCAAACAGCCCGGGGAGCCTTTTATCCCAAACAGAATGCCGGCGCTTGTCACAACGGAGGCTCTGCAACAAGCTGCGCGCCGATCGCAAAGTTTAACACGACGGAGTGAAAAGTCAATACCCGGTTGAGGTAGCGTAGCTCAGACTCGAGAGGCGAAAACGGTGAAAAGGTCACCAGGAAAATGGAATCTTGAAAGACACAGCTTGTCTGAGCAAAGAGCCAGATGATGCCAGACACGCAGTTAATGTCACAGTTCACTCTTCCGACCCTGTGCCAAGATGTCTCACAATTAAGGCCAAACATCTTTTTCTTTTTCCGCCAATTACTGTAAAGGTTACTGCTTCAGTTGTGAACTAGGCTTGTGTATACAAATCCTCCTTTCATGTGCACATTCTCCCCCCCCCCAACAAAGACACAATGATTTCCCCATCTAATTTTCCTTTGTTTCGACCTGTAGCCAAAACCAGACATGAAAAGGCTCGACTGCACAGCCCAAAGACACAGAAGAGCTCTTTGTACTCAGGCTTGTTCTGCTCCATGCCATTTTAATCTCAGGCAGAAGGGAAGAGAGCTACTCCTCTTATCTTAGATGACATGGAGGCTTTGCTCCCCCTTTCTGGCACTCTGTCATCTTGTTGTTCTGAAACCTAACCCGCTTTCATGCTTTCCCCTAGTGGTGGTTGTGGTGGTGCAGTGATACACTGAATGAGACCGGCTGAAGTTTGTTTAGCTCGTTGCATCTGAAGGCTGTTACATGATAAGTGAGGGTAAAGAAGGGCTGACTGCAAGGAAGGTATTACCTTCCTAGCCTGTATTTTGCATCAACTCCACTGCACCTAACAGCTGCAATTGTTTTTAATTGGCTGTTGCATGTGCAGTACTATTAAGAGCTTATTCAACTTTCAGTCTTGGGGGAAAAGGGTCAGGAGTGTGTATTTAGTGAAGTATTCTCTGGAGTATTCCTGAAAGGTCTCCGTTGTTGGTGGCACAATCTGGGACCTGTTTGGTGGTATGATGTTGGATGTGTTGGCCAAGCTGTGCAGAAAGAGGGGGCCATCGGAATGTGAGAGTTATGTTTTCACTCTTGTACATTTTCTTGTTGGTTGGTTGGATGGTCAGCAGGATTTTGCAAAAAGTACATCAAGGATTTCCATGAAATGTGGTGGGAGGATGGGTCTTGACCCGATTACATTTTTGTTGTAGATGCAGATAAATTGGTAAATCCAGGATTTAAAAAAAAAAAAAAATTTCTTCAACATTGCTTGCTAAAAAATTTTTGGGGACATTTTCTTTCTTTTCATGTGTCAGGGAATAATTCATGAAAAATAACAGATTACATTTATAACATGTTTCAAACTAAACTAAAAGAATGATTATCTATAAAGTTATTGAACCACACGCAGCCAGCAAACATAAACTGGCAGTGCATGTTTTCATTTAGCTTAGTGGATAATTTGATTCTGCATCTTATTTCCTTGTATTAGCATACCAGATGCAATTTTAACTTTAATTTAAATGGAATGGCAATGCATCATTCACTCCCCTGCCTATGTGCCAACTGAAAATTATATCAGAGCAGATGGATACAGTAACATCTGAGCTACTTGCTAAGGGAGAAATCTGCTAACAACACAATCATGTAGGACTGATTGAGTGGTATGAAACGGTAATTGAGAGGCTACAACCATGAAATCTCCTTTCCTAATTAAAGACCTGAACAGTCCTTTGTAGGTCTTGGTAGCAGGTACTTTGTGGTGACAGAACAAGTCATGGTCTTTATAAGCCTACAGCCCTCAACCTTAAGAGAAGGCGTACTTGATCTGATGCGTGAAAGCACCGTGTCCTTAACATCCCGCATACGATCACAAAACCAAAGTCCGGAAACATCCAGAACATAACTGTATCCAATCTATTTCTACGGCGGATCTGGGCCTTTGTGAAGGCGTCCGAAGGGACTTGTTTTCTAGACGTCTACCACTTTACACAGATTTTAAAAATAGACAGGAGGCCCTTCCATAAGCCCTATAGCTTCAATTTGTTCTGCCAATTATCATCCTCTCCACGGTGATGGAAGGTGTTGTTTAATGGGCCTGAATGCCACCCTCTTTGTGGGCCGCCCTGACAAAGAGGGAGCCCCTGCCTTTTTCTGGAGATCCAGTCAAGCATTCTCTGACAGATTGGCTGGGGCGCTAACCAGTCAGGTCTTCAAAGAGACAAAGACGACGGGGAGGGCAGCAGGGAAGGGGGGTGCGGTGGCCAGTGGTGAAGAAGAATGACCTGCCAAATGAGAAAGAAGACATATTGAAAGGGACAGAGTGGGAGAAAGAAAAAACATATTGAACTGATGGAGAAGTGCAACCTTTTGACCATCTGGCTCGGTGGGTGACAACAGCCTTCATCTGTATTTTTAGAGCTGTACAACACACCAAATTACTCTGTCAGGAAGATTAAGGAGAGTCAAAGGGCTGTCAAGTAGAAAGTGGGGAGAAAAAAAAAAGAGCAAAGTTGTGGAATCGTGGAAAAACTTTTCTATCTCATGTCTGGAGCAACATCACATTATTTTGATGATAAATACAACGTGAAACCAGTTCAAAACCATGTAATGAAAAGAAATAATAATAAAAACCGCAGCAGCCTAGAACACTTCTCGTTTCTGTGTAATATATTTTCATTTCTGTTTAAACATGGTTGACTACATCTCCGATATGATTTCCCTTCCCCAGTCCTCGTCCTCCTGAGCAGAAATTTGCAAGAGACTCATCTCTGAAACCTTTTCTTTGCTGCATTAATTCCACGATTACTTAAATGAAGCTCTTCTATTTTCTTGCTCAGTGCCTAACAGAGATCAGATCTCCGTGACCATGACTAATCTCCTGCTACCCCTTTTTTTTGTGTGTGTGTATTGGCATGGACTTAATTTTTCAGGATGTTTTTGCCAATTTGGAAAACTAATTGCTTTGACTCTGACTGGGCAAGCAGCAGAATATAATGCAGTTTAAAGCTTCATCTTTCATGCCCATAAATCCCTCCACAGATTCAGCCGTGTACAACACAGGCTCATTAAAATGCATTAGGACAGGTTTAGCGGAGGGAGAAGGAAGGTGTCTCCCCCCCCTCTTCCTTTGCTCTTTCTACTTGGCTGGTCAGTGGTCTAAGGACCCTGCAGCCCCGGCAATCTCCATACACATTCCTGGGTTTTCCCCGTCATGCTGGTCACTTTATTCCAAATACCCTGAGATGAAATGAGTTGCTTTTGTGGTGCGTGCTGGAGTATTTCCTTCCACTGTTCACCATCTACCCTCCCTTTGTCTCCCTCATTCCTCCATCCCTTCCTTGCCACCTCTTTGATTTTCAACCCCCCTCTTGCTGTAATTTCACCCCCTATCCAGTCGTCAATCTACCACCCTACGACTCTTCCTCTACCCCCCCCCCCTCTTCTCCATCCACCGCTCCTTCCCATGCCTGAAGTTGTAGAAGGCTGGATTACGCTATACGAGCCAGAGGAGGCCGTCCCACTGATTGTAAAGAGAGGGACAATTGGTCCTTTGGTCTGATTGGGTTCCCAGATAGTCAACACCGGGGATGAGTGTGCAGACAGCTATGAGAGGCAGACAGAGCAGCAACAGCGAGAGAAGATATATTCATCGATAGATGGAGAGAGGGGAAACTTTACAAAGAGGCCAGTGAGAGAGAGCATGGACTCAAGGTGACTTTAGGAAACTGATGCACTGCAGGCAGCAGCTTTCACAACTTTTACAATGGAAATTTAGCAAGTGTGCAGGGAGAAGAAAAACAAAGAGATAAGAGAAGGAGAAAAAATAGCATTTTTCGCTGAAGGACTGAGAAAGAGGAATAAATTTGGAAAGGAAAAAGGTAAGGTGTGGAATTTTTTTATTTTTGTTTGTTTTTTGGGCTAGAAAAATTATCCTTGACATTCACCGGTCATGTTTTTTAAAACACAATGGCACCAATGAGAAATGGCAATAATACTTTCAAGGTGTAAACAGGAAAGGTTGAGGATGATTTTAGGGCGACTGGGGAATCAGCTGTAACTGTGCGCTGCAGTGCTCTATGGAGGGTGCTGAGATGAATAAGACACGAGGTGGGAGCACTATTCCACCATTCCACGGAATCAGTAGTTCATTTGTGTGTGTTAATTGATAGACAATGCTTACAGAAACAAACAATAATGCATGTGTGACTGTTAAAAGTAGGTCAGAGTGATTATTCTGGGAGCCCTGCCTTAGCCGGGAGGGGGTTGTGGTGGCACATTAAAAAACTTTTCAAGCTCAAAGCGTGGCTCCAATGCTCAGCAAGTCTGCACTGTTGCTATTTCAAACATGTCATGCTTAAGGGGAGGAATGCCTTTCTGCTTATATGGACCTGTGTTTGTCATTCAAACCCTATTCCTCCGCCTCAGCCAAGGTTCTAGTCTCTTAAACAGATTCATTTTTTTTCCGTAAAACCCATTAAGCTATCGCCTGTCTTGTAAGCTCAGGCTGACAAATAAGACACTAGACTGGCATGTGCGCTCTTGCCGGGGCAGAGAGACTCTTCTTGCCATAATCAATGTCAGCAAGAGGTGGTGAGTGATCCTCTGAAAGAGATCGCCAGGCACAGGCCTCCGTATTAACAACACCTATCAGGTTTCTGTGGTGGTGCTTTGTGGTTGAGGTCTTAAATGGCATTCCAGGACAGGAAGTGTTTTAACAGAGGAGAGGATTCTCCAGTTGTCACCATGTTGTTGGGTGAAATTCTCCTCCAAGATAATACCCCCAAAATTCAACAGCCATTATGAGTTCGATATTAATTTGAAAGGATCTGTCCCCGAGATACCGCTGCTTAATTTTGCAGCAGAGTGACACTGATTGCAAAGTTTTCCGGATGACGCTCATGCATGGTGACATCATCTCCATGCACCAGTGCCTGGGATGAATGCCAGTTTGTGTGATTTAATTTCTCCATAAATGACAAGGCTCCTTTTATGGCCTCCGCCGAGCGATGAATGAACCGAATGTGCGTCGGGAGGGAAAGGGGAGGAGAAGGACAAAACAAGAGGATTAAGAGGAAAAACTGGAAGTAAGTGCCTGAATCCCAGTGATACAACAGAGGGTAAAAAAAACAAGAAAACAGAAGAGGGTGTCTTTGTTTTCATGTCTGCGTTATTACAGAAGACGAGTAGAAGAGGGGTGAACAAACTTCAGACGCTCGCCCAACACACAAAGGCAAATAGGGAGCGGAGAGAGGGACGAGTAATTAAAAACACCTTACAGTAAACGAGCCGCAGGGAAGGAGACGCTTGTCACGGCACAGCGGTGGCGGCGCACACAGCTGCGCAGACTGACGCCCGGGAGCTCCTTACAATTAGAGAGCATGGCAGAGGCAGGTTCAAAGCCTGCCCCATGCCAGCATCTCTGTCCTGAGGGGGGACAGGGTTAGAGGAATGAGGACGAATAGAGGGTAGCGCACACACACACACACACACACGCATGCATGCATGCTGCGCAGCCACAGAAAACTCATATTCATACTCTCACACAAACAACTGTGTGATCTTGAGAGGGTTTGACCAGAATACACACCTCCCTTAGCCTGTCTCTGTCTTTGAAGGCTGCCATCCCCTCGCTGTGAAGCAGCTGAGGAAACCGGGTCCTTGCTGCAGGCAGAAACAGTACAGACCCTTTTCTTTAGAAACCTGAAGACCTGGTCATTTTATTCCGGCTTTATAAAAAAACATACCAGAGGCCATACTGCAGGGGGCTACCTGTTTATTAGAAGGCAGTGCTGCTGCAAAGTCTGAATTTTAATGACATGTAAGTAAGTTAGTATACATTAGCATTCAGAAATTAAAAATGATGCTTTGTGGAGAAAATGTGGCTCCTCAGACTCGAGGCTCTGCCCAGGAAGTGAAATTAGATTCAAGAGAACCCGACTGCATTTCACAACAGCAGCCTCTCGGCTTATTGAAAGGCGTTTTCTCATTGCTGGAGCTTCTGCATCCTGAGAAAGTCAAAGAGCATCGATGCAGCCCCTCGGCTGGGTCAGAGATATGCAGAGGCTTCACTATCCACCGTGCAAAATCAATTGTGGTTAACAAATTGGCCGTGACGTTTTTGCCCTGCCAGGGTGGGCGGAACCCTTTTTCATGGGTCCACCCAGTTTTTTTAAGGAGCTTTTCCACAGTCTGGGAGGCCTCCTTTTTAGAGCTGAGGTGAGTGAACTGCAGACATGGCCACTGTGAAATTAACACTTAATAATGCTCCACATAGCACTTAAACAGGGCGAACCCATACTAATGTACCACACACTGAGATGGCTCTTGGTAACCTCACCTCATCAACGAGAGTATGGTGGCCCAAAAGGTCCGGATGACGTTTTGGATGATTATTTCCACTATTAATGTCACAATTTACCAATTAGGCTATAAAATGATATGTTTAGATAAACATAAATGAAAGAAAAGCTGCAAATTCTACCGTGTGAGAAATAAAACTTGGTCATGTTTCACATTATTGCTTGAAAATGACAATTATGATGATTGGGATTCCAAGAAAGTAGAATTTCTGATGAACTATTAATTAATTTAGGCATTAGAAACTCATTTCTCTGAACAGGTGGACTGATATTATGCATGCCGCCTCAGCCCAGTGGTGGCCGGTCAGACGTAAACGTTGCGTTTCCTGTTTGTTTTCCTCCATTGGAAGGAAACATTCACCTTGCTCGCTCATGTAGGACCAGTTTAATATAGTCTGCTGTTGTCAGACTGCAGTTAATGGAGCAGCAGGTGGACTTGGAGTAAGATGATACTACAATATGACCCATCATTTTGTCACACCAGCTGCTCCCCCTGATAATCACCGTCTCTTCCACTGTCACTCAATTTCTTCCTCGCTCTCAACACTCGCCTTTCCTTTCAGGGGTTCTTGCTTTTCAAAACAAACATAAGAATTGGATGCTTCTACGTTCATTTTTGTTTTTTAGTTTTTTTTTACAGTGTTTCACAGAAACAACTCTAAAATGATGCTGTTTTCTTTTGAATACAAAATGCTGGGAAGAATGTCTCAGCCCCGATGGGAAAAAATACCTCCTCGCCTTAAGTCTGGAAAAGCTTTTTCATATGATCGGTCCTCCGCCCTCCACCTCCCTCCTCATCCCTTCATCTTGCCATCCTTTCTTTCTGCCATTCACAGCCTGTGTGGCAAACACCAGCTGCCTTTTCGTTAAACAAGTGAAATGCCATAAGATAAGCAAAAGAAAGATGTGTGAAATGGTTTGCCAGCACAATTGCGTAGCATGTCACCTCATTAGGGACGACAAAATGGAGCAAAATGGAGCAAAACGCTTGGGTGAAAGCTGTGACCTTTTAGGGGAGGAGCTGAGAGGGGAGGCCAAGATTTTGTGGGCGAAGAACAGGGAGCTAATTTTACTTCATAATGGCAACCAGGCACTTTGAATAGACTGAAAAGAGGGGAGCAAAGAGGTCAAGTGTCACCCGTCTTGCCAAGCGGCTCTCGTAGGGTTTGTCTCTGCAGAGAAGGCCCAGAAACACACACACTTTCACACACACACACACACTCGGGCCAGCCTCCCGTTGACAATGCAGCCACGCCCCCCACCCTTCCCCGCTTTTTGTGCCTCTTCAACAATGATTAACTGAGTTTGGCGATTCAGAGAGACACAATGCACTCTCCCTTACAAAACATAATGGAGTCAAACCATGAGTCAAACAGACGCTCTTTCTTCCGCTGCTTTTTTTTTTTTTTTTCAGCTCTAAATTTTCCAACAGCCTTTTCATTTCCTTTCTCCCCCTTCTTTTTCTCTGCCTTTTGACCATTAATCCGCCTGTTTGTCCCCGAGGCTCGTTAATGGAGTAAAAGCGGGCAGATGCTGCCGTCCATCAAATACATAAAAATAAGATGCAGAGGAAAAGAGGCAGCATAGGTGCCATGTAGTGCTTGCGTGAAGGTATTGATTAAGTAAAATCGATGTAACCTTAAGAAGCATCTCTTGCAAGACGTTCGTGGACCTGACCTCGCTGTTCTTAAAAATTCCTAAAATGTTCATATCAAAAAGAGTGAAGCAGAGGGAGATAATATTTAGATGTATGAAATCCAACCTTCACAACCTGAGATATGGGAAAAAAATAGACAGTACAGCTGCAATAAGCGGCGTGCAGTGCTAACATTGAATTTTGTTTGCTCGTGTGAAACTGAGCATATTTTTTTCTCATGAAGGCTCCAAAAAGTGCCTTTTATTTTGAAATATCCAAGAAATCGTTTTAAGGTTACACTATTAACGAAAGATCGATACCACCAGGTTTTAGCAGTAGACACCTAACCTAGCTTAGCATAAAGACTGGAAGCAGGAGAAAGCAGCCAGCATGGCCGTCTGTTTAAAAATACACCAACATCTGAGCGTTTGAGGTTCTAGTTTTTTTTTTGCGGTGAGTGCCGCGCTCTTCGGCCCTTGTTAGCTTTTTAGCAAACTGATCATTTTGAATCAGCGGTGGAGCCCATCGGTGAGAGAAATCACTCTGATTGCTCGCTCCGAAAAGAAATGGAAGTGAGGAAATCAAGCAAAAGTCTGTAATCAAGAGTACATACAGATAGCTCCTCAAATTTTTCATTCATAATTCCAATGCACCATATTATCAGTATTTTCACAATGACATGAACATCTGGAAAAAAGCAACTGAAAAACAACAACAAAACAAACATCTGAAGTGGTAAGAAAGTGTGGTAGGAAAATGGCAGACTACTATTAGAATATCTCTGATTATAAGAACAATTTTATATCTGCAGTCGTAGGTCCTCAGGTTCCCCTTTTTTGCGTGACCAATACAGATTACTGCCACCTACTGGTATGGAGAGTTACTTCCTTTAATGCAGGTGCAGAACATATGTGCTATATTTGGGACGCAAGATTTGGTTTTTCTCAGTTCATTCATGTTGGTTTAGTGTCCAGGGGGGCTTAAATCTTAGAAGTTAATACGGCATATCCTGTCTGTGTACTTCTAACACTAATAGAAATGAATAAACTACAGTTTGTGGTTGAAGTAGACGTTATGCAGTGACACTAACTCTTGACAAGCAGATATCCATCTTCCCATGACATTTATGCAGCCTCTCCTGTTGTGTGGTTTCCTGGCTACCTCGCAGTTCCGACATTACCGACTGTAACTCCACATGAAATGACAAATTATCATCTCATATTTCAAACTAAGATAAATGCAGTTACGTGCACCCTTTACATCCCCAGTCCTCTGTTCATTATAATCACATAATCATCCATGATGCCGTGGTAATAATGAGTCGCTGCATGACACGGATTTTTTGTTTTGTCCCTTGGTGTATTAGCACCTCTCCTCCCCCACATAAACTCATTGGCGGTCTAAGAAGAAACCCCTCTTTCAGTTCTAAAAAGGCGCACACAGCTCATTATAACTCAACAAAAACTCAGTTGTAGAAGGCTAATCTGAAAGCAAGAGAAAAGACTGTCATCTGCAGGTCTCACACGGTGCTACACAGACTGGGGATCAGTATACAACAAAAAGATTATGGCGTCCAAAAAGGAGATAAATCCGAGACTCATTTGTCTTCTTTTCTTTCTTCAACAGACGCCAGAAAGAAGGGATCCAGGAGACAAGTGCTCTCGTGGAGAAAGAGGAAGAGTCTTTTCAAATACCACTCATTGTTTAACAATGGGAGAACAATTCCATCGTCCTGCAGTTGCCAGCATCATGCTACTTGTGGCCCTTGGCATTTTGACCCTTCTGCCTCAAACCCTTCTGGGTAAGCCTGCAGAGGAGGAAAATGCCGGCAGCTCAGCGCTTCTCCAGCGGGTGAAGAGAGGCTGGGTGTGGAACCAGTTCTTTGTCCTGGAGGAGTATACCGGACTGGAACCACTTTACATTGGAAAGGTCAGTGACTATCCTGTATGCACACACACCCAAACGCACACACATAAAAGGTAGAACCTGATGAAATGCAAGGTGGACTGATTACTAGCCAGGTAAGGGAGCAGCTTTTCTGCATGACCTTTCCACTTGGTGTATCTGATGTGTAAGGTGCCTCGGTGTTTGCAGCATCTACACTGAGGCAAGTGATGTGTAAGGTGCCTCGGTGTAGGTGTTGCAAAGAGATCTATAGTGGAGCTCAGGAGCCTGGAGGTCATCTGCTGCTTGGCCAGAGCTGAGAGTATGAATGCAAAAGAGAAGATCATGGGTGGGTAGAGGCAAACTTTAAAAATCCTGCAGTTTAATCCGTGGATGCACTCGTCCACACTAAGAGAGTCTCTCCTCTGTCCACTTTGAACCTGAGCCAAACGGCAGTGATTGAATTAGTTGACTCGAATCAAGGCTTCACTTAGTCAGCCCTGTTCTACAGAAGTGGATGGCAGGTCTGCAACACGACCGACACGCGCTGAAAAGAGCAGGTGAGGGACGCCCACAAAGGAACACTCTGATCATTTGATCGTTGCTAAAGTGAATTGAGCGTTTTATCAATAGTGTAAAGCCTGTCATCATCAGCAGAGAGACACAACAATCCTGTAAATTGCAATGAAAATTAAAACATCATCAAAAAAGTGGGTTTTGGACAAGCGTTTTTTGTTTTGTTTTTTGGTCCAGAGCACATCACTGCAAAAATGACTCACCTGAAACACAAAATACACTTTTATTTGACCACTTTGTGGTCTTCCGCCTCTTTTTTACCTTTGTGTGCTGAACTACAATTTAAACTCGTAGCCTGACATTTAAAACAAAAGTGAAGATTTTCCTTTTGGACAAATTTAATAAAATAGAGTCTGTACTCTACATAAACGATCCAGCTTTTGCCTGCATATGTCATTATTTCCGGTTAAAAAGTGAGACTACTAAATGACTGATAATTAATCATATCATCATATACTTTTAAGCACAACCAAATCAACATTTTAATCACCATGATCATCAATATCTTTGGACATTTAACATTGTCCAATAAGTCAGTGAACCTATAAAGTTGGCTAAACGTGATGTAAATTGTGAATTCAGACAATATCCATGCCTGTTTTTTCACCCTATAACAAAATGTAATGGCTCTGAACTGAATGGAACATGATTCCTTCCTGCATTTTGCCAGAACTTGGATGTACGATACTGTATCTCGGTGCTCAGATGCTGAACTGACCTGAAAACAAACCAAAACCAAACCCTAGATTGAATTTGTGGTTGCAGGCTTTTAAAATGCTGCAGTGCTCACCCCTCATCGTCTGAAATCTTTGGACATTATGCAAACCTGGCCAATTAGTGTTGTGGAAAAAGTTCCCCTCCACTACTCAGGAACACTGAGGACAATGCTGCATTCCAAAAAGTCACAAGCGGCCAGAAAGAGGAGTAACAAGTCCTGAGAGAGCGCTACTAGAGCTATAAAGAAAAAGTACTGTATCTGCTTATGTGGTATGAAATATTCCTTACAGCCGCTGCAGCATACGTCCAGCTTACTTCTTCTTCTTTTCCATTTAGGTTTTTTGCACTGATTCTTTTCAAGTCCCCACTCTAATTTTTCAAGCTGAGAGAAATAAGTAATTCTGACAGGCAAGGCTACTACCCAGAGAGCCACTCAAAGCAGAAAGGCATTGTAGGATATGACAAAGCAGGAGAAACATGCACTGTAGCCTCCCCCTGAGGGTTATTCTTTTCCCCTCAGATTAGTATTCAGAGCCATAGGGATGTCGGTTTGAGCTTTAGGGCCGGGACTGAGATCGAGCAGGTAATTGATAGCCTGAGTGTCAAACTCCCTCTTTTCATGAGCTTCGGTGGGAAAGAAGGATCAGCGCAGGAGAAGGTGGATAAGGTGGAGAGGAGGCACCGGCCTAAGATATATCACTACGAGACAAGAGACTGCATCTAACAATAAAGTGTTGATTAAAAAGTGTATTCTGGACTGAGCTGAGAGTAGAGGTGGGCATGTTGTCTGAGGAGATAGGAAAAAGCTGTATTGTCTGGGGAATGATTGCTGCTGAAATATCACCGGAATAACAAGAATGAATGTTGTGGCTGCAAACTTTCAGCAGCTGGACAACCTCAGCGGGGTTATTTCACATATACTCCTGGTCACAGTGCACAAAAAGCTGCCAACGCCTACTAACATCTGGCTTTTTGTCTTGTGGGAAAGGCTACAAACTGAATTCATTCCAGGGTCACATGACTCTGCAGCCTATTGATTCCAGCTCTGATTAGCAGTGATGGAAAAATGACAACTGGATGATATGATATGCTTTGAAGTTGGCACCTAAATAGTAGATGTACTGTACTTATGTGGCGCCTTTGACCACTCAAAGCGCTTTACAAGCCGTCATTCACCCATTCATACAGTGGTGGCAGGGCTACCATGCAAAGCGCCACCTGCTCGGAAACCATTCACACACACCAATGGAACGATTTGCCCCCTCATGTTCGCTCTACGTCTGAGCCACAGCCGCCCCTAGTTCTGTATCCAAGCAGACCTCAAACAATCAGTAATAAATAAAGCATCAGGTAAAAAGTAACCACCGTAAAATTGCCCCCGGCCTCCATGCTGCTTTCCAATCTTCCTCGTTTTCCTGAGAGAGGCAGAATCATCTACCGACGAGGGAAAAGAGTCAATTGCCTATTTTTAGTGGCTTTACCCCCGTTTAAAAACCTGTGTATAAGTGCTAATTTTTATGTAAAAAGGCTTTAGTGGTCGCAGACGATGAAAGGTGAAAGCAACTATCTTGAGTGGAGTGCGTTTTTAGAGTCAGCAGGGTGATTTCGACGGCGCCGCAAGTTGATTATTTACGACACTGACGTCAATAGGGGCGTTTAATTCCACTCTGCCAGTGTGATCGAAGCACTCATCATACACTAGACCCTGTAAGTACAAACTAAGGAGTGATTGCACATCAAATGGCTGGCATTTGCACTCACAGGCCACAAAAGGCTTCTGATTGCACCGCAGGGCCTGTGGCAACAATTGGGCTGTAAGCTGTGATTAGATGTCCACAAGGTGTGCAAACAACCACACACCAGGAAGATGTAGAGATTATTTATCACCGCCTCTAAGATGTTCATTTCACAATGATATAAAACAGAGACACAAAAAATGTCTTAATCTAACTTAAATCATACATCGGTTTCTAAAGATTGTGGATTCATTTCTGTTGACTCAACCTCAAACAACCTTGCAACGCATTTTCAGCCGAGGTCGAATAACTTTTCTTTGTTTCGCCCCAAAAAGTCCTTATCAGTCATCTCATCTATGATTAGCACAACTGTGCTGCTTCATTGTTCTAAAATAGCGGTTATATGACCTAATTAGATGCCCTCAAAAACATGTCACTGCACCATATGTCTGTTATCTTCATGCCTGTTTCAAATTGTGACCACTGTTATACTGAGACTGATCTCTTTTTCTGCGTTGACCCGTGTGCTACTTCCAAACCCCTTGAAATGTCTCCAAAATCATTTCATCCAAAAGTGGCAGCAGAATAAAAAAATATTTTCGACAGACTTACAAACATCTCTGTGTTCGTCTCCACAGCTACACTCAGACATGGATAAAGGTGATGGTTCCATCAAATACATCCTGACAGGCGAGGGCGCGGGCACCACCTTCACCATCGATGATGGCACAGGGGACATCCACGCCATCCAGAGGCTAGACCGGGAGGTGAAGTCCCAGTACGTCCTCCGCGCCCAGGCTCGCAACCGCCTGACGGACAGGCCTCTGGAGCCCGAGTCCGAGTTCATCGTAAAGATCCAGGACATCAACGACAATGAGCCGAGGTTCCTCGACGGACCCTACCAGGCGTCTGTACCCGAAATGTCCAAAATAGGTGAGCAGATGGATAAGAGACAGAAAATAAACTGCTCCCTGTAATGGTCCTGCAGAGTCATTGTTGTCATTTGTCTCCATCTGTTTCATTCACTATTCATAAACCTTCTTGGAGCAGCTCCAACCGCGGATGGAAAGACAGCACCCAAAATTTGATTTTGTATAATGATATCACTCTATCTGACCGGCAAGTCCTAACCCACTGCCTCCTCGTGTTCTCATCTTCTCTCCACCTTTGCCTCTGTGTTCACACAGGAACGTCTGTTATCCAGCTCACCGCCACAGACGCCGACGACCCCACGTACGGCAACAGCGCTCGCGTGGTCTACAGCATCCTGGAGGGCCAGCCTTACTTTTCAGTGGATGCCAAGACTGGTACGGTCTCACACATGCCACAAAACTCCCTCTATAACACCCAGGAACACATTCACAAAAGGTTTATTGCAGCTGCTGACAGCACCATGAATTGTGCACCGCTTGCAATCGCTATATGTCCCGTCTCAAGGTCTGATTCGCAAAAGATAAAGTTTTGCAGCTGAGTGCAGTTCGCCCTTGTTATACGTCTGATTGCAGCTGTCCATGTGGCAAAGTATATCTCACACACTGAAATGACAGCTGACAACAGTGGAGGGGAGGAGAGAAGATAAGATTAGCCAATAGATGTCGAGGAAAAAAAGAGTAAATGCGTCTAATCAGCCGATACAAGGAAGCCAGAGAAGAGGGGGCGAGACAGAGGGAGGGAGGGAGAATTAATGAGAAGCATAAGGATTGTCTTCCTGATTGAACTTACGCTTCATTTCGACCAGGAGAGACTTCATGAGAGTCAACATTTATTTTATTGACATGGGAACAATAACGATGATAAATGTGAAAAGGCTTTATGAATCCACTTCAGTTACCATCATTTCTCTGAACACGCTGATTATGTTCACTATTAGCGCCGGTGTTGGTGAATTGGACTAGTTTGCATAAAATGGAGCCAACTGTCCACCATATGTGTGCATATTATTTAAAAACACGACACAAGAACTCTGCTTACAAAATAAAACAGGAAATAGAAACCAAAATACAGAACCATGACAAAAACACCTCTCTATCCAAAACATGACTTTAATGTTACGTAGCTTGCAAAAACAAATATGTGTACCTTGTGTTTAGAGTGCACTTAAGTTCCATGCAGGGCCTTAATGAGCAGGCCTTTACCACCCGGTGTCAGTGCTCAACCTCAGTGTGTGTTTGCATGGAGGAAATCCCTGCAGCCAGGTTTGGTTCTAACATCTGGTGGAAAGACTGAAACCAGAGTGGAGGCTGCTATAGCAGCAGATAAACGTCCATGAGATGTTTAAAAAAAACACATATGGGTTCATGTTTATGCTTAAGCAAGATGGTAGCAGTTACAAAAATATATGAAAACTTGTAAATAAGGGGCTAAAAGTCCAGCTTCGAAAAGGAGAGAATCACCGGGCATCGTTTCCCCTACAGCTCCCTCTTCTCCTTGTTTGTCAGCACAGAAATCTGTTGCCAAACCTCTCAGACTGCGCTGCCCATCAGCAGCCACTCAGACTGCTGCTGCTGCTGTAGGTTCATCCATCACTGAAACACAAGTGGCTCCACAGCTATCAATCAATCTGCCCGGAGAACCAAGGCTGAGAACCGAGGCTTTTATTGGTGGGAGCACCAATGTAAAACTCAAACATAGCTCAAACCCTCAGCATTGATAAGTGTACTCTTTTTCTTAGTCTTCAGCATAAAGCAACACTCGGGTTAGATTCTGCTGCTTTTGGCAAAACTGTCCATGTATGGATGTCCCTGGTGATACAATAGTTCATTGTTGTGCACAGATGGTTTCAATGCAGCAGGGAGAGTGGACTAAAAGCTTGAACTATTACCACGCTTTTAAGGTATGTTACAAGGACTGCAGCAGCCTGGTTAATGAACAGACTGTACATTCTTACAGTTACAATGTGCCTAAATTCAACAAATACTCTGCAGCCCTACATATTGTCTTCTAGGAGCTATTGTCCCTGAGCTCATTGCCAGTTTAAGTTATGCACCATGTCAAGTATTGGTTTTCTCCGCCATGCTGCCTTCACTGTAATATTTTACATAAAGTCTTTGCCATGCTCAGGTAAAACCATGTTAACTTGGTTACACTGACATAAATCCTGCTATTTTACCCTTCCTCATTCTAAGAAAGATGATGGCACGATCCCGGTCATGTTGGCCCAGCTGTTGCGTTCATGAAGATGTGATTTTCTCCCCAATCTTTGCTCTATTAGTTTAACAAGGGAGTGGTCATTTTGGGATTAATTGGAGAGGAATTGTGACAAATTTTCATACAAAAATGAGTCAAGCTTGACGAAACCTCGCAAAAAACCAGCCAACCTACAGCCTATATTAAAATAGAGAAAAATGAGTGGTGTTTTGAAATCGCTTGAGTTTATGTTGCTGTTGTATATTTGTTGCCTTTACTTCACGCTCACTTTGGAAGTTGAATTAATTGTCCGAGTAACTCTTGAGGTAAATGTGCTTTTTTTTTTTTTGTACAGACATGGCTGCCAAGTGAATATAATAAAATACATGACATTTAGGAAATCTCACACTAAAAAGACTCGGCAAGAGATGCAAAACATAGCATTAGTTAATTCAGCTGACTTTCCATATGACCTTTGTTCAAGGCTAAAATATCACTTATCCATTCGTCTCTATTTGCCGCTTCTTGTGGGTAAGGTATTATACATTCATAAAGAGGAGATGAGATGTTGCAGCCCAATAATGAAGTTGTGTTTAAACCACAAATGATTGACAAGTGTAATTATACTTGTGCAGCCTCTTGCCCAGTCCATTGGGAGCACTGACATTTCAGGACACCATCACTCGGTCACATGACCCTAATCTGCGTCACCAGCTCTCTGTTGCTGACCTTTAATTCACCTCATGCGTCTTCCTTTGCCCTCCCTCTCGCTTCTCAGGCATGGTGCGCGTGTCCCTGGCAGACATGGACCGGGAGACCAAAGAAAACTACACCGTGGTCATCCAGGCCAAGGACATGGGCGGCCAGCTGGGGGGTCTCGCTGGTACCACCACTGTCAACGTCACGCTCAGCGACATCAATGACAACCCGCCCATGTTTGACCAAAGTAAGAGATGGACAGCAGCTCCTCCTCGCTGTCGCAGGGTTTTCTCATTTTAGCTTATTTTCTGATTCACTTTCCTCCCATCTCTCCTGCCTCTAATCCCTCCTGATACACTTTAAGCTGAAAAAGAAGGAGCATTTTAAAGGTTTTTGACAGCAGGGGAAATGTTAAGCCAGGGGTGTGTATTGTGGCTTGATGTGTAACGATACAAAAGCATGAATAAATACACGATGGAGCTGAAAAATTCATCTAAATATTAACGAAATCTTACATTAAATTCTAGAGGCACTATTAAGTATAGCAACTGCTGCCTTATAATTAATACGTTTAAAGTCTCAAGGCAAATTTCAGATGTTTGATATTCATGAGGACTTTTCATGTATGTATAATATCTAATTATTTAGTTAAGTATCATTCAGACAAAGCTCTGATTGTAAAGTAGTTGCTTTATTTTCATGTAAAAGACAAAAACTTACATATTTTGTACAGTCACAGCTTTTTATTCCAACTTTGTAGAAAAAATGTCATTAGTATCCCCTTAGAATTATAATAAGTGTGCAGTAGACTCTGTGCTGAAACATGAGCTTACTGCATTATTAAATCTCTAACCTTAAGAACAGACTTAAATGCACCACAAATGTCAAGTTAAAGCCCTCAAATGACCCCGAAGTTCACTTTGATTTCAAATTCAACGCATGCTTTGTGTCAGGGTTGGTACCTGTGGTCGTTTCTCAGCCGCCACTGTCTATATGTGGAGGAGTGTTGTGGCGTGCATGCACTAAAACATGGGGCTGCAGCATATGTGAACCATGTGTGAAGTCAAAGTGACACAAACACCATGAGAGCTTTATATTTCTCTCAATCATGCAAAGGCCCTTTACCCTTCTTCCTCTGTCCACGCCTGGCCACCAGTCCCTGGAGATTTACCCCCTGGCCTCCTCCTCCTCCTCCTTCTCCTCCTCCCTCAGCTACCAGTCACCCCATGTTATCTCTTTGATTATCCCCATTTCTGCTCCTTCCTTTCTCCTGAGGTCAGGGGTTGTCTAGCTGTCCGCCATCATATCTTCCTGGACGACTGGTGGCTTCGCTCCTATAGACAAAAGGAAAACAACCGCCGCCACCACCCTCTTCTATTACTAATCCCTCACCAATTAGTGCCATCACTTCGATAGAACTTTGATCGGTTGTGAAGAGCTTCAGGGATTCCCCTCTGTCAAGCGCAGTGTGCAGGCATTTCACTTCGGACTGCAGGGAGCACCGCAAATTGGGCAGCTGTCACCTCTTCTTTGAGGTTAAACGGTAGATGAAATTGAAGCTGGCCCGCGAGACAGTATATAACCCAATTGTGAGGCGTTTATGGAGCCATTTATTTTAAGCTGTCTGAGATGTGATGTTTAGGGAGCAGCCGTAGAGGCAATGGAGGAGGTTTGGCTCCCTCTAGAGCATAAACAAGGCTAAAGCAGGTGGAAAAGGTTTGACAGGGCGATCACTCTGCTCCTCTTTATTTCCTCAGGGCTGTATCAGATGAGCGTCCCAGAGGCGTCTCCTGTGGGTTCGGTGGTCGGCCGTATCTGGGCCAAGGACAGGGACATTGGGGTCAACGCTGAGATGAAGTACAGCATCATCGATGGAGATGGAAGGGACACCTTTGACATCAGCACCGACCCCACCAACCTTTTTGGCATCATCACAGTGAAAAAGGTGCACAAGCAAACTGATACAGAATATGTAATTAACTTTATGTCAATTTCCATGGAAGAAGGAGTGTTTGAAGAAGCGTCCAGGGATCATTTATCAATGTGTCCCTCTCCAGAATGCATGCAGAGACATGGTATCCACTTCCACTCTGTGTATATTTCTACAGGAGATTCTCTCTTTAACATCAAACTGGAACAAATTCAAGTGTTTCTTTAACTTCTTTCAACTGAGAATTGTGATAGCAAACAGCTACATTTAATTGATTAAAGTGCAGCGTAAGTGTGTTAAAAGTTCTACGTATAACCATTATGTGTGTTTGCTCGACAGCCACTGGACTTCGAGAGAAAGCCCAGCTACACTCTGAAAGTGGAGGGCGCCAACGTTCACGTGGACCCCGCCTTACGCCACCGCGGCCCCTTCAAGGACGTCACCATCGTGCATGTGAGTGTGGAGGACGTTGACGAGCCCCCGCTGTTTGACTCGCCTGCGTACTACATCGAGCTGCCAGAGGACGCTGAGATCGGGACGGTGGTGAAGACGGTGTCAGCGAGGGATCCTGATGCTGCCAACAACACTGTGAGGTGAGGAAATCAACAAAGAAGCACTGTCACGGCTTCATTTTTCCAGTTTCACTCCAGGTTTCCAGCCCACTGCGTTGGCGCTTTTCACAGAATCAATGTGATTCATGTTTACTGTACATCATTTATTGAGGTTCTTTGAATCTACAGTTTATAGTCCGATGGGTGGATGTTTAAATCATAAAGAATAAAGCTTGTAAATCCTACAATTATGTCCACTATTATCATCGTAGATGGCTGCAGTAAATATATATGTTGTTTAAATGCAGGAGCAAAGGTATTTGACCTATGGTGCATTCAAGTGCACAAAGAAAACCCAGATACAAGAGCTGGCTGCCTCGCAGTGTTGCATTCAGGAGCTGCTGCAACCGTAAGCTGTCTGGAAATTAAAGGACAAATATGGATCTTATTAAAAAAAATTTGACAACTCAGTCAATGAAAAATGAAAATAATAATAAGGATAAGAATATTTCTTATAAGTGAGCGACAGGAACTTAATTAATACATGATTAAGTGCATAAGAGAGAGTCATTTGTCCTTGGTGTTTTCTGTATTTCTCCCAATGCATGCTGGGAAATGCAGTAAGGCATATGTAAGTAAAGCAAATTAACTGTTATGGCAATATTGCATTCAGCTGAATTCATGAGGTCACAAGTCGGTAAACTGAGGATAAAAAAAAAAATTCTGTAATGTTGTCTGGTCACCAGCAGGGGGCAGCAGCACAGCATGACTGCTGACTGCAGGTTCTAATAATCAACACGTGTGTTTGATAGTTCCATCATTAGACAGCTGATCGATGAAGATGAGGATGAGGAGGACGTACATAATAATGTTCCTAATAGTTTCAACATCCAGCAATTAGGAGACAAGAAGCTGAGGACTGTGTTTGGTGCGTTAACAGAACAGCTGTTGTGTGGTGGGCTGCACTGTCCAGACTGCACCTCTCATAAACTTATTAGACACAAAGCCTTTAATTAGGCTATTAATCATCTGAAGGAATCAATGACTGCAGTAGTAAATGAATGTTTCACACGACACAGGCTGCATCCTGTCCCAGCTGTCCGGTTTACAACCTCGATTAGGCCTAGACGTAGAAATAAATATAGATGACACGGTGGCTGCTTGTGTGTGTGTGTGTGTGTGTGTGTGTGTCTGTGTGTGTTCCTCTGTCTGCACAGAGACTCAGCACTTTATCTCCTCATGCACTCCAACAATCAAAAGTCAATAGTGAGCAGGAAATTGAGATTTTCACCCTCCATGACAGATAAAGTGTCACATAACTGTAGTTTACCCATCTAAAAGCATTGCATCATGGGGGGTTTTGTTAGGGGGAAAAAATGGGGCACATCGACACAACTTTTTTCATTCCATTGTGGGAATTTTTGAAGGCAAAACAGAAGATGGACTAAAGAGTTCCTCAAGGTTATGGATTCCTCCTAGAGGACTTTATGGAGTTGTTTTTCTGTAAGTGCGTCCTTGTTTTGTTTATGTGCACATGAATGACAAAGAATGGGGGGGGGGGGGAATCCTGCACCAAAATTTAAAGGGTTCTTTCCTGCCTCATGCTCCATCTGTCCACCAAGTTTCGTTTCAGTTTGTCGTGAAGTTTTTGCGTAATCCTGCTGACAAACAAACAAACAAATGGACATAATAAATTACCACTGCTCCACATCTCTGAAGTCTCTGCTGCCTGTGGAGCTCCGTTGATGACAATAAAGCGACAGCGCTCTCATTCCTGGAGAGAGAGAAATCAGAGCAGTCAGCCACTGATGCCGCTAAAGCTCCAATCTGAATCCCGAGAGCTGGCGCCGGATTCTGGACGCGAATCAGCAGGAGATTTTTCAAAGAGCCTGGGTTTCTGGAGCCTGAGCAGCGGATAGCAGATGAATCGGTTGAAGGTGACAGTGAAGAGCTGAGGCCAGATGCTGCAGCAGCAACAACAGGCAACAGATAACAAGCAGCAGGTGACCTTCAGTCTCTGTCTGTCACATTTCTGTTTTACATCTCTCAGTCCCAAACCGACAGTATGACCGGCAGACATAGCTGAACACACACACACACACACACACACACTCAGGTCTTTTTCACCTGTTGTTTGACTCAGTCACACACACACACTAGCCCCTTCTCATGCCTATGGAGGAGTGATATTAATAGAGATCCTTCAGGGAGATCCTTCCCATTCTGGATGTGCCAGTCACAACGGTTCCCTGTCGGCACACAGTCTGAACAACGCACTGCAAACACGCCCACACACACACACACACACACACACACACACACACACACACTACTGCTAAAGCAATTCTAATTTATTCGAATGAAAAATGATTATTTTTACCCATGCCAAGGAGGATGTTTTCACTGTCTGTTTGTTTGTTTGTGTGTTGGTTATTTTGTTTGTTAGCAGGATTACGCAAAAACTACAGGACACATTTTCACTATAAGGTGGTCCAGGAAATAAACATTTTGGTGCAGATCTGGATAAAGGGACAGACCCAAGAATTCTTTTACACTTTTTTTAACATTGTGAGATAAGTTGTTTTTCCCTAATTACATTTTTCTTAATTATACGCAAAAACTACTGAACAGATTTCCACAAAACTTTGTTCAGCCTCGGCGGAGATGTGTGCCGGTCCAGTTATTTGATAAGTAGTCATATAAAAGCATTTGAATTTGCTGCTCTTCAGGTAAAATCTTGTCAGAATGTCCTTTATTATAACCCTCAAAAAATGGGAGCGAAGCCTGAGAAGTAGTTCAGGCAGTCGACCCGAGATGACACGCCTCCTTCTCCCCCAATCATCAGCCCACACTCACAATTTGATGACCTATTTAAGATGCAATCATTTCCCATGTCTCCCTCTGCCTGCCAATGCCTCTCGCTGCCCTGCCTCTGCTCTCTGCCCCCACCATCGCCTCAGCATCCACCTGCAGGCTCTGGTTAAGAGGGTTCGAGATGTTAGCTCATCACTCCCCAATATCTCTATGTAAACATATCTGCAGGGAGTGACGAGATGGGAACCTAGTCGTCAAACTGTACAGGAGCTAAAATTAGCATTTAAAAAACATTTACAGCTTTTTTAAGAGAAAATCTTTCAAAGGTTTTTTACATTTCCAAAGTCTCAAAAGAATGAATGAATGAATATCTAATAATAATGATATCTAAAAAAAACTGAAGAAAATCCCCATTTAGAAATGACAGAAAGAAGAATTTCTGCATTTTAGAGGCAGATTTGACTTGAAACTAAAAGTCAATTTGATAATCAGTTGATCATTTCCTTTTCTTGGAGGTGATTCGGTTTGATGCTGACAGACTAACAGCTTAACTTCCTCCAGGTGTGGGCAGAATGAAGGTAGCACAGCTGAATTCAGTCTATGTGTGAACAGAGAGCACATCATGGTTACATAAACAGGTTTCTGCTTCACAGCCTCTTCTGTCTGCGTGTGTGTGTGTGTGTGTGTGTGTGTGTGTGTGTGTGTGTGTGTGTGTGTGTGTGTGTGTGTGTGTGTGTGTGTGTGTGTGTGTGTGTGTGTGTGTGTGTGTGTGTGTGTGAGTGTATTGCATGCCACTCTCAGAAGTGTATTTTGGAAAATGGCCGGCGGCGGCATGAGATGAGCCCAGGCAGCACGTAGCAGGTTTGTGTATCCCCGGCGTCAGTTTGGCAGAGGAGGCAGATACTCTGATTGAGCCTTATCTGAAGTCTCTTCTTCTTCTTCTTCTTGTGCCTTTAGAAGCTGCCAGCCTGTCGCCTTATCATGCAGACACACACATTCTGCACATGCTGGGTTGTGTATGTGCATGTAAACCCCCTTCAGATGGGATTACAAGCTCCCCAAAAAACACACAAAGGTGTATTTTTTTTTTTTTTATTCAATGCCGATACTTCACATGGTCATTTTGCATCTCCAGGTATTCCATCGAGAGATCCAGTGACCCCAAGAAGTACTTCTACATCGAAATCACTACTGGGTCGCTGATGACGGTGCGTTCGCTGGACCGAGAGGAGATCGGATGGCACAACATCACTGTCCTCGCCATGGAAATGAGTACGTCTCAAACACACACACACACACACACACACACACACACACACACACACACACACACACACACACACACACACAGGCCTGCTCAACCCTATCAGTTCTGATCTTATAATTGAGGCATAAGAAATGTTTTTTTCTTATTTGATGCCAGTGCAAAAGTTAAAAAAGGTAATATTTTAATCTGTTTCTATGAATCAAAGCAGGGTTTTCACTTATTTTAAGAAATAAAGGCTTTTATATTTCAGTTTCTAATTTCTTTATAGATTTATAGAAGTTTTTTTATATCATTTTTTAATTAGGCTGGCTTAATGTTGGTTATGTGTCATTTAAAAGAAATCTGAGGAGATTTAACATTTTGGAGGACCAGTTGTGCTGTTTGAGTTTGAATTCCAATCAGAAATTCGAAGCTAACAAGCTAAGCAAACTATAGCCTCCACAGCTAGCTTTCTGTTCTTGTTAGCAGTGAATCCCACTGGGTGCTAAATTAAATTATTTATTAATTACAGTGTGAACCAAATTCCCTATAGCCTGATTTCTGTGCAAAAAGATTTAGAATTTTTTAGTTGGATTAAACCTGACCTGACATGATTAAAAGATTCATGGTGAAAAGAAGAAAAACAGACGGGTGGATGTTTTTGCATGAATGCACAACCAGATTTTGGAAAACAGGTCCTGCAGAGTTACATAATGTAGAACAGGAGATGCCCTGCAGATCTGCACACAGTTGGTGGCAACGAAAGTCACCTTCATCTCCCTTTGCTTTGTTTGTCTCTTTGGTTGGTAGACTCACCTAAAAAGGAGATACTAATCGAGTAATGATTAATTAAATAACCTTTTCTCATTAACGGCTAATTAAAGATGTGATGGAGACAGAGAGGGCGAGAGGAGGCACAGGTAGGAGGTGGTGGAGAGAGAAGTGACAGAAGCTGTGTGGAGGAGCTGGAGCAAAATGAAGTGGATTGTTTAGCAGGAAGTATGAAAGGCACTTTAAACTGCATTAACGCTGAATGGTAATGTGACTATGCTGTGTGATGGCACCACTGGGGGAGGAAAACATCACATATAAGATTTTGAAAGACAAAATTGTCATTTTTAAGGACTAAAAAACATATAAAGTCACAAGACAAATCACAGTATAAAGTCTGAAAATGCAAATATTGTACGTATGACACTATATTTCATATTATACTGAGAAATAATGACTTATGATGAAATTATACACTTATTTATAAGAAAAGTCCTTATATTACAATATTACAAATGTTATCATTAAATGGACACCTAATCTTGTTATTATGGGATATCTAATGATCATTTAATATAATTTATATAGAACAACCCTGAACCCAAATTATTATCTGAATCTGCACCACACTCATTGATATCAACTCCATAAATGTATATGCATTTTTTTTTCTAACTCTCCACTCTCGCCCTGTTCACTGAATTTTGGAATAAAACTCAAGCTAGTCAATCAATATTCACATTTTAATTAAGCTACTTCATACTTCAACTTAAATAAAATCACACACCACTGATTTCAGCAAAGTTACAGCGCATTCATCTTGACCTCAAACACACACACGCAAAGTAACACGAGGCCACACGGCGCTTCGACCTACAGACTCAGTGATCGATCGATCATGTGATGAAACCCGAGAAAGTAGTTACTACTCACTAATTGTATTTCTATTGCCTATCACACAGCTGGTTAACATATGCAAATGTCTGCTTTGTAATGGAGAATAATAGAATTGTAATGTAAGGCTCGCTGTGAAGGAGGGGAGGATTAACAGAGACTCAAACTGAGCTCATCTGGATCCTCATCAACACGCCTCCTGACCGATCTGTGCACCTGCTGTTTGTGTTTCCCTGCAGGTAACCCCACACAGATCTCCAGCGTGTCGGTGGCTGTGAGGATCTTGGATGTAAACGATAATCCCCCCTCGCTGAACCACTACCTGGAGGCTTATTTGTGTGAAAACGCCAAAGCAGGGCAGGTACAGACAACATCAAACGTCACATCATGAAGACTCATAAGGGATGGAGAGAAAACAGAGTACATTTACTCCAATACTATGTTTAAATTTCAAAGTTTTAGGTACATTTTATGTTGCTTTATACTCTTATTAGACCAAACTCCAATGTTTTATTCTACTTCATTTTTTCCACTACATTTAGTTTGTTGATTTTAGATACAAAACATGTTATCATCCTCAAACATTTGATGCATTAAGCTCCCAGAAGTCACCTCAACTAGCTAAAACATTAAAATACTGCTTACAGCTGAATACAAGGCCATTCAGTACTTTTACCACTGAAGTTTATTTGCTTTACTTGATAAAACTGCACTTCAAACTACATTTATGCCAAATAAAGCTATATTTTTATGCTATGTGTTAGCACCATTCTTCAAGGAAAGTATCAAATCAGACGTTTTGAGAACAAAAGTTTACTTTTAGAGAAAGTAGATTGAGACATGTTGATCATAAATGATCATGTTTTTTGGAAGGTATGAGGTAACTCATGATATCGAGTTTGAAAATGTCATTTTTATGATTTTATGGTCTGTATGAGACGTCATGAGAAAATCGTTGCTGCCGTAACAACAAAACAACCAGAAAATAATGACGTTACAGCCAAGTATGAATCTGTGCCGTCCTTCCTCTGGGATCTACAGTAACTGTCTGTTGATGTCATCCAGCTGATCCAGATGGTGACGGCGGTGGATCCAGATCAGCCCCTGGGTGGACAACACTTCTACTACAGCTTGGCTCCAGAAGCCGCCAACAACCCCAACTTCACCCTGAGAGACAACCAAGGTAGCGCTGGACTGGATGCGCGTTTAGTTAACCTGAAGAAATCATCTTGCATGATTATAGTACAGCTTTGGAGCCTCAAAAGTTCACTGAAGTTGCCCTAACATCCACCAGAATCTCTGAAAGTGACATTCACAAAGAAGAGGGCCTATTTTCTTTTTGTGGTGTAAAACATAATCAGCAGTTTTCCTGTTGTTTTAGCCAAATAATGCTGGAAGAATAGAGCCCATTTTCTCTTTTGTATCTCAGTCTGTGCTTGAGCTTTATTACTGTGTTTTCCTGCACAGGGCATATTCAACTAGAATGCACTCAGAGAGCACAGACTGTTCCTCCAACCACCTCCAGCACCAACGTCATTAAAATTCAAGCAATCAGGAAATAGTTTACAGACCGAGCCACAACAAAAGCTGGTGATAAATATTCATATCGTCAGTGCCTTTTAAAAAAAAAAAACTATAATGCTGTTAAACATGTTAAACACATACAGACACATTCCCCAGTGTAGGGAATCTGATAATAATGATCCTCATCCATTCTAAATGATACATTTTCATAAATATTCATCATTTAAATATGCTTGATTTTTCTTTCACTCACACATGTAGTTTATTTTTCAAGAAATTCTCTGAATTCCTGGATCTGAATCAGGAGTTTAAACTATAGACAAATACGCTGCACCTGCAGCAGACAGCACTAATATGAACTCTGTAGATAAAAGATAAAACCTTTCATCATCACTTTAACTGTCATCACTAAAAAATGTGGTTTATATCATTTCATTCCATCTTTCACAACGTAAATGAATGTTTACAGTGCACAGGTCACATGAGGTCTATCATAGGGATTTAAAGAATTTCTAATTTCTGACTTTAAAAGAAAAGTCAGACGACCGTCTTCACAAATAAATGAGAAAAATCATTATAAAAGAACGAGACAAAACCTGGGCTGTGACAGGATTTTAACTCACTCTGCCTTCAGTCCAGCGTCTCTGCCTGTTTATTATGAATCCAGTTTTGATGCATTCAGGGTCATAAGACCTCATCACACACTTTGGAGCTTTTACTGGTGCAGGGCTGTCTACTTTATCTCATTTCCATTTCAAAAACCAGATCATTTTGTGCTGCTGCATGCGAATGACCATTAACCAGCCAACAGTGGAAAAACATGATTGTTGCTACCTGATGATGTGTTCTGATCCATGCACAGATATTCAAACATAGCTTGTCATTTGAAAATCATGCATTTTAATTTTAACACTTTTTTATTGATGGAAATTCTAGAGGACTAGATAAAAAAAAACAAGTCATAACTTGCTTTGTAAATTACAATGCAACTACCTCCGGGGCCCACTAGATGGTGCATTGAGGCCCACTGAGTTGAGATAAACTGGTCTAGTGATCAGGATTCTGTGTCCTGGGTTCAACTTTAAGCATCGGGTTGGTTTTAGGTTTTTAAGTCAGCTCACCGTCAGAAACTCTTATAATTCCATAGCCCTGTTTTTTACCTCTAAGTACAGGAACTGTGCTGTAATAATGGCTAAGACACTTTTAATAATCACTTTAATTCTCATGACTTTGTTATCGTGTTGCTAAAACTGTGGTCAAACCAACTTTAACTCATTTAACCCTTTTGTCACCTAAGGGTCACTAAGGTCCCATAGGGTTTAGTAGTAATGCACATTGAGATGTTGACCTCTGACCTTCCTTCTCTTCTTTCGGTTTCTTCGTCCTCTTATACTACCCTGCACAGCACATGCAGTCGAAGTTGACTGTAATCAGCACATACCATCTAAGTTATTCGTACACCAGCCTTTCCTTTCCCTGACCTCTTTGCCTTTTTCTCAGACAACACAGCGTGGATCCTAACACGCCGCGGCGGTTGGTCGCAGCAGGACCAGACCGTCTTCTACTTGCCCATCATCATCTCCGATGGCGAGGAGCCGGTCCAGACCAGCACCAGCACTCTGACCATCCGTGTGTGCAGCTGCGACCAGGAGGGTAACGTCATGTCGTGCAACGCCGAGGCCTACAGTTTGCCTGCGAGCCTCAGCAGAGGGGCGCTCATCGCCATCCTGGCCTGCATCTTTGTCCTGCTGGGTGAGTTATGACCTGCTGTGACATTTTTTTTTTTTTATACTGGCAGGATAGTAAGGGTTTTCTCTGATAAGTAATACCACTTAATTGAATATTTAATATGCATAATCCTGAGTAATCCTTCAGATAAAATGAAAATATAGAATTTTGAAATCAGAATTTTTATGCCTAGATGAGCTCACATTCGAAGTGAGCTGAGATGTTTAAACAAAATTTATCACCGCCTCTCAGTGGAGCATTTTGTGCTAACCAGCTGAGCCCTCCTGCTCACATCTACACGTCTGCAGGGAGGGATTGAGCGGAGCCACATCGGCCTCCAGGGGAGAAGCTGGTGCTAATGAATGTTAGACTTTTGCCGGAATGCAAAAAGAAACCTATATTTAATCCTGCACCAGTGATATCACACTGTGTTGAACAGACAGCACACACCCATCCTATTCTTATGTGGTAATAAGTGTAGTGTGTGCAGCAGAAAGTTATCTTAACAACACTTAGATTCAATAGTTTCACATTTTGTTTCTATGTAAGGCTGCCTGCAGACTCACAAACAGGGTCCTGGTGTAAATAAAGTCCTGCAGTGATTTTAATGAAGGCCTACTGCTGCCCCGAGGCTCGCCCTCGGCCAGGACTTCAACATCCTACTACAAACGTTTAAAATGCAGTCTGACGGGTAAAATATTGCCTTGCCAGTATTCACTTTACTAAATTTAAATGCTTTCATGACTCCATGTTATTTGTGCAAGAAAGAAATGCTTCAGCCCTTAAAACCTGTCCACAGTACTTTTCCAGCGATAACAAAAACCTTTTAAACCAGATGTCAGAGGGAGTCCTTGTCTTTTATTGGCTGAAAAATTGCATGACGATTGTTCCAGAGCGACGTCTTATTTCCAAAACCCAAAGATATTCAAATTGGAATTATATAAAACAGAGAAAAGCAGAAGATTCCCATTTTTTTTGTTTGCTAAATAACAAAATAGTTTTATGATGAGTTAAGACTTTATCCAAATATGATTTCTGCTTCTTCTTCACCGGTGTTGCCTCACGTTGCAAATCTTGATACCCATAAAGCTCTTCTGTCTGTTCCTTTGCTGACTGTTTCATATCTTTTCCTCTGACCAGTGATGATTCTGCTCATGCTCTCCCTGCGCACCCACCGTAAGAAGCCCTACCTGTGCGACGAGGAGGAGAACGTCCACGAGAACATCGTGCGCTACGATGACGAAGGAGGCGGCGAGGAGGATACCGAGGCCTTCGACATTGCCGCCATGTGGAACCCGCGTGAGGCGCACCACCACCTGGGCAAGATGAGGCAGGACATGCTGCCAGAGATCGAGAGTCTGTCACGTTACGTCCCCCAGGCCTGCGTCGTGGGCGGCGGCGGGGACAGTAACGTTCACGAATATGTGCTGGCCAAGCTCCTGGAGGCTGACTTAGACCCGTGCGCCCCACCTTACGACTCCCTGCAGACCTACGCCTACGAGGGGGAAGGTTCGGTCGCAGAGTCGCTCAGCTCGCTCCAGTCAGGGACGTCCAACACGGACCACGAGTATGACTATCTCAACGACTGGGGGCCTCGCTTTAAAAAACTCGCCGAGATGTACGGCGTGCTAGAAACAAACAATCCTCCAATGTGGTAGAACATGAGAACCTTTGCCTTTTGAAATCTGAGATCAATTTCAACAATGAAAAGAAAAAGAGAGACACAAACATCAGAGAAGTGAGACAAAAAGACAAAAAAAAACATGCAAAGGGAGACATAATAAAGCCTGGATGTGCCCACGTTCACATCCATAACCCGTTAGCACTTGAATTCCTGCCGAAGCCTCGGTCCTCCGATGCCTTGAAGGCCTGAGATGCACGGAGCAGCAGCGTGAACTGGTTTGGAATCATCCCCCAGAGACGGGCTTGGATCGGCAGCCTTGCAAAGGAACGGCTTCAAAAGCACATGTCAGCTCCCCCCCCGCCTGACCTCGCCTCAGCCAGAGCCCCTTATGTTTAAAGTGCTTACAGATTTGTGCCAGAGATGAAGAAGAGAGAGAGGGTCTACCTCGCTCACAGCAACACAGGTGACAAAGTCTGAGATACTCTGAGCTTCTTCTTTTGTTCGACCCACTGAAGGAAACCTGAAAGCGAAAAGTCACTGCTGCAGCTGAGGATGTGTTGTTGTTCGTTTCATCTGTGGCAGGTCTTAATTTATTTCTTTGTTTCATGTGCTGTATTTATAATTTTTGCTAACTTATTTGGGTACTTCAAATCCGACACTGTACTCACAGTAAACCTGCCGCCGCGTGAGGAAGTCTTTAAAAGATCACGTATATGTTGTAACCTACACGATGTAGCTGCCCTTGTTTTCAGTCTGTGTGATAAAGACTTTTACATGCATCTCTAAATGTCTCATGACATGCACAGGAGATGGCGATGTGTAATCCCATGTGGGTTTTCCAGGTTAATATGTTTATTGTATTATTGTTTTTTGTATGATTTTGAGCTATTTGTATTGCAACTTGGTTTTTTTCCCCCCCAAAAAACATAAAGCAGTTAAACATGTATGAGGATTTTGAGGGAAGCCATCTATTGATGGAACTGGATTCATCCCAGCAGATCAAAAAAAAAAAAATTCCCTCCAGATGTGTGGCACGGCGGAAAGTTCTGCACATCACACCCCACACCTGGACAAGCACACAACGGAGCCGCCTTTCATTTTGGGAACCACCACCGTGCCAGCCAGAGTCCGACGGGCAAAGAGGCTTAATCTGTCCTGTTCCCTGATGCTGTTGTGCTTTTCTGCAGCCACATAAATGTGGCTTAATCCTCTAATCCTGTGGGGCTTCAAAGACATTCATGATCTGTATTAAGTGCCAAATGTAAAAAGGACAAAAAAAAAGACGTTTTGGATGACAAAAATCAGCAAAACACAAACACCAAAAGATTTTTAAAAAAGAAGAAAAAAAAAGGATTTTTCAAACTGCGAGGGAAGGTACATTTTTGTAATTTGATTGGGTAAAGTTTACTTGAAATCTCTGTGGTCAGTCATGCTACAGTTAGTGGTATGTGAATGTAGATATTTTTTTGTATTCTTGGTAATAAAAAGGAAAAAAATAATGTTGCTTCTCTCCTGTCCTTACACGGCCTCGGGTCGAGGAAACTGTTGTTGTATTCACGACACGGACGCAAGGAAATATTCACAACACAGATGCAAGAAAAGAAAAATACTCTGAACATCTTTGTGACAAAATTCTCAGAGTGGTTTGGAATAATAAACTGCTTTTTCTTTGCAGCCAGGAGCATCATGCATCCCCTGAAGCCTGACAAAAATATAATTCCTTCTAAAGATTAAGTCGCTATTTGAATTTGCAATCATATGCTGAATTGTCCTCTAAAATGTTGTTACAGCTGATTCCCTTTTTATTACAGTTTCCCTCGAACCACTTAATTTGCTGGACTTATTTTGCTTCGCAGCGATAATGCATTGATTAGAGGCTCGTCTCCCACGCTGCCTGCTGTGCCTCGAGCCTCGGTAGCACCTCGCAAAAAATGATTCCATCTGATTGATTTTACTGTCACGTTTAGATGAGGGAATGGAACGTTTGCCAATTTAAATCAATTACGTAAAAGAGCCTCCACTTGATTGGTCACGTCAATCAAAGTGATCCCAATGAGGCGCGGAGAAGTCAAAAGAGTTTTAAAAGAGCAAAAAACAAGAACGTTTTAACAGCATAAGAATAGAATCGTAGAACAATATTTTCCACCACTATGAATTTCCATTTCCATCATCACAACGAATAATAAAGGAATAACTCTGAAATCAGTGGCTCATCTTACCTGCTGGGTGGCATTCAAAAGTGAAATTGCACAGAAGATGAGCCTATGATATTCCCAGGATTTAAATGTTCACATGAATGCATTCCTATCCTCTGCCTGCTGAGCAGAACTTCAATTCCAGACTGGGGATTTTCCCTATAATGAGTCTATTTTGTTTTCACACTCCACAGTCCAATAAGTCTTTACAGATCACGTTTCTCCATTATGTACCTTGTCAATATTTTCAAACATATGTCACCACTATCGTTGCACTAAAGGGTGGTACCGTCTCCTGAAGTGTGAGGAGCAGCTCTGTGTGCAAGATTATATTGTTTTACTGCCCTCTAGTGGTCAAAAATCACTTTATACAGCTTTAAAGTATTTTTTTTTTTAAATGAAAGATTCAACTTAAATTGCTGTGCTGTGTTTGCTGAAAGTGCTAATGGTCTATAAGCGAAGGACCGTCATCTAAAATAATCAAAAACAGCACAAATGTAAGAAGACGTTTAGACGATCACGTGTTTCACAAAGAGGTGAACGTCGCTCCATCCTTGCTTGTGAATGACCGATCCTTTCGGGGATGCCTCATTTATATCCAGTCATGATGACATCACCTGTTACCTATTAACCTGTTTGTATGCTAAATGTTCCAAACAGGTGTTTTTGAGCATTCCACAACTTTCCCAGTTTCTTAGCCCCTGTCCTTGACTTGTTTCTGGCACCAAATTCAGATTAAACATAGATTTACAGAATTAACTGAGGTTGATTAAGTAAAACATTAATTATATGGTCTTTGCACTGTTTTCATTTGAGTATGTGTCAAAAAGGAATAGTGAATTATTTATGGTTTACACAGCGTACAAACATCTTTTTGAAATCTACATCTTTTTGCTTCTTGCTTTCTCAGAGTTGGGAGAGAAGATTGACATCTCTCTCATTCCAGCTCATCATGTGTGGAGCTGCAGCATGTTTCTGCAAATAGAGCTGGATGTGTAGCGGCCATTCAGCATTGTTGCTAATTTGTCTGGGTGGTATTTCAAGGAACAAAACGTCCCTCGGGTGCCTCAAAAAAAGCTTTTTCCCAGTCGGCCAAAGGGACGTTCATCAAACTCTTCATCAACAGGAGACCTCTAAGTGCAGCCAAGATTGATTGGTTTTGATTGGCTCTTTGGTTTTCATGGTGCTTTTATAATTGTAAAACAATCCCTAGAAAAGTGATTTTTTTTTTGTGGCATAACTTCAGTGTCAAGTCTGTAAAGCCTCTTCAGCCAGTGAAGTAATCTTCATTCCATTAAGTGTGTCTCTGTCCTGAATTTAGTTCCTGTGAAATATCGATGAGCTACAGCGAAGGGGCTCCATCCAAAGCTCCAACTTACGTCTAAAGCACACTTCTAAAGCTCATAAATTAAACAGTTTTCATTCTGTACACAACTTATTGGTTTTGTTTGTGTGTGCATTGAAAAGATACTGCTCAAGATATTAATCAATTAGCTTTAGATCATTTTCTTCTTTACAAATGAGCATGCATAATCCTGTTAGGTGTGTGCAGCTAGCTGGCATTATAAAAAAAATGTTCATAAAGTTATGAATAATATTAACCCTTTAATACAATGTTAAGTGTGGATGCATTTTATTTTAAAGGCTCTGAAAACCTGGATCTCTCAAAAATGTGAGTTTTACACCAAACATCCAGGTAAATTTAAAGTTTAAGTCTGAAGAAAAACATAATACTACTCTACTCTTCCTCAAAGTCAAGGAGGATCTGTTCTCCCCGTGACCTTATTCCCATCACTCTTCACCATAAATCTCTTGTCAAGAGCATTTGTCAGCAAATACAGATTGTGTCCTCCGCCCTCTTTTCATCGCCAGTGCCCCACCCTGCCGCCTAAATTAAACAACCCCTAAATCCACACAGACGCCCAATCACAACTTCTTTCTCCTCCTATTTTCTTTTATGCCCCGTTGCCAGCCTCTCCCGGGGATCCCATTTCCAGGTCGAAGCAATGCCATCTGAAAGGCACTGAGGGGGTAATTTGTCTTAAGCTCCGCTGCTCTTGCTAACGGACGAAGGAGCTCCAACGGTAGAAGATAATAAGAGGCCTTCCGGCTCTAATCCTGCTGAGTGTAAACCGCAGCAGACTCGGTGAATCATCCCCTAATGCGAAGTGGAAAAAATGCACTTTGCTCTGCTGGAAATTGAGGGGCGGACGGAACGGCAAAGCCAAGGCCCTGGGAGAGAGAGGAGCAGGTCCAACCCAATTTGACATGAGGAGTTAGAGAGCAAATCATACATACAGACCCAATAGATGCTTCTGGGCTTCCTTACGCTGATCCTCCTCTTATCTCTGTCTGTCTCTCTACCTCTAACTCCGTCTTTCTGCATCCCTTCTCCTGCAGTCCAACGCTTCATCCTTACTGCTTCCACGTCTTTTATTCCCGTCTTTGCTCTCTCGCTCGCCCGTTTCTTTCTCTTCCATGTCTTTCCCTCCTCTCATGAGTGCAGCAATGGGCGTTATCTCATTAAGCTGTAGCAGAACATGAGCTCTGGCCTTCAGAGGTCTCTGCTGCGAGAGGAGAGGCCGGTGGATCATCGGCGTCTCACAGAGGATTACAGTAACTTAGCCTATAGCTGCAGATGCTAGTGGATAGCTTTACTTTTAAACAACGGCCTGTCCATTTATCTTTTGCCTTCTTCTGTCTTTGGATTACTTATTCCGTTGAGTCTTAGGTGCCTGACCACTAACTGCTCATTGATGACCTTCATTTTTTGATTACATGCTGGCTTCGTTTCCTGGCAGCCAATGACAGAATTGGAGTTAGATTAGATAAGAGTTTAGAAGAACTTCACTGACTCCCAGTCCATTTTAGAATATTTTAAAATCTTAATTAACACTTTTAAGGCTCAGGGAGGACTGGCCCTGGAATACCAGGTCAAACCTTAAAACCTCAAACCTTAAAACTAAAGGGGGAGGCGGGCCTTTATTTCAGCCCCTCAGTTGTGGACCGACCTTCCTGAAGAGATCAGGAAAGCTTTCTTCTTTTAAAAACTCTTTGCTGGAAATTCAGTTGAAATGTTCGCCTCATTTGGATGGAAAAGTTGCTTGTGTGATTTGCAGGAGCAGCTAACAGAAGCTTTGGCCACAGTTAGACGTCTCATCAGCCAAACGATGATCTGGACGGCCTTGTGAAAAGAGAGACGAAGACATGTATGATGACAGGCGTGCCAGGATAACCGAGATATTACATACCAAACAGGACACATTTTAATGGTCTGACGGTGCTGCAGGAGAAGTTTTATTAAGTTTATAGAAGCCCTTGTGTGCAGCAACCTACTTCCTGCTTCGATTCATCATCACTTCATGAAAATGTCAACCATCTATTGAGTTGTCCCATAACACCTGCTGCTGTCCCTGATTAGTCATCATACATTAATTATGTCAATTAAGGATTATATAGAGCTTATATGTGTGTGTCTGTGCTGTGGTCTGTATTTAAGTGTGCATGATGGAGCAGTGGTGACAACACAAGAATAAGGCTCCAGTTTCTAACCTGCTGCATCTCTACCGGGTGTCGTCGTTTGCATGTCCTCCCCTTGTCTGTGTGGGTTTGGCTTCCTCCCACACCCCCATAGAGAGCTGCAGGTTAACTGGTGTGAATGTGAGCATGAATGGTTGTTGTTGTTTTTTTCTCGCTATGAGAGCCCTGCAATGTCCTGGCGACCTGCCCAGGGTGCACTTCACCTCTGGCTCAGTATCAGCTGGGATGGGCTCCAAGCCCGCAGAACCATCTCAAACATTAGCAGTTATAGATAATGGATGGATGGACAATTCTGTGTTTTTTGGCATCTGACAGCAACATTAATACTGTTTTTTCTTCGTTCTTAACTAAAAAGTAAAACACAGTTTCCTTCCTTTGATTCTTTGGATTGTTAAATTAACAAGTCGGTCGCAAATTTCCTCATATTTTTCATCAATCATTTTGAATTTGAACAGCCTTTGTTGGAGCCACATGAGAACAGAGGAGCCATATTGTAAAATCCAACAGCACTTAAGTATCATCCGACACTAGAAATACATAGGAGAGACTTTAAGGATGGAAAAAACAACAGCGACATGACAGAAACACAAGAACATGTTCTGGTGTCTGTCTAAGCAGGGAGGAGGACATTTTTTACTCTGCACTTCAGAGTGTTTCTTAATCATGTGCGATTTCTCCCACTCCTGCCTGCTTTGCACATTTTATTATTAATGACACTGACAGACACCTTCGTCTTGGAGTCATACATATAAGGTGAGGGGAAACGAACAGGTGGGGGAAGCTGAGGTGGGAAGTGACCCATGAGGTGTTAACTACACTTGTCAAAGGCAAAGATAGAGAGAGGAAGAGGAACCCCGACACTTCTGTCTGCTCTGAGAAACAACATAAAAGGTCATTAAAGGCATATAGTGAGATTGGAATACAGTGGAATGAGGTTATTATTAGTGATTTATTCAGGCCTAGTTTGAGAAATGCAGGACCTCTCCTTTAAAACAGAGGTGCCCATCCTTTCGGCTTGTGGATCACTAGTGAAAAAGAAAACTTGTGACCCTTTGTCAAAGTTTCAGACTCCTGAAAGGTTCAAACCCAATAAAGGGCTAAAATTTAAATAACTTTAGGTTGCAGACTTGTGTTTTTGTCTCTCCTTCTCTGCCTGACCAACAGTTAGAACCACTACTTTAAAGTCTGCTCATGATTAACCCTTATAAGAACTCTTTTTCAAAATCGTAATGAATTACCATAATAATTTGGACCAATCAAACCACCTGGGAGGATCAAAGATGTCCTCTGTGGACCACGAGCCAACAATCTGTGGGTCTTTATTTCACCCGGTTACCTCACCAGGTGATGCCACTGAAGGTGATTTCTACTGGAGCGTGCCAATTAGTGAAATCAGCAGGTGGAGTCTTTGATTCGGATTAAACCCTGCAGACTCTCAGCTCTCCATGGCACATAATCGTCCTTTCCTCGAGGCTAAAGACACCTGGCACGTGGCCGAAGATAGTCGGAAGACATGCGACTTCTGTGCATCCAGTCACGCACACATGCAGCTCCAACTGTGCAGACACAGGCTGCAGTAAAAGCACACAATGTGCATTTTAGAAAATGCACGCACATACGTGTAGTGAGTGTCCACTAAAAAATCAGAACAGGGTCACTTGAACCATGTAGAGTAAAGAAAGCCTTAGTTAAGTGTTTACCGGCAGGATTTGTGACATCCTAACCAGACCATCCTAAATTAACAAAGTGTGATGTGGAAACTTTAAATCTCCAGTTATGTTACTGAAACAAAGAAATATACTATTATATTCTGTGTTCAATATGGGAGAAAAAGTCGATGTAATGTCTCTCTGTCAAAACAATAAAAAACAAAAGACCTACTTTGTTGAAGTTATGAAGGAGCGTGGGATCATGGGAGTTGTTGTCTTCATTGTTAAACGACCGTCATTAATGCTGATGGAAATCTATTTGATGTCGCTCACGTAGAATCTGTTCACAGATGAGGTCATCTTTTAAATACTCTCCGACTCTTCTGGAAGTTGTAGCGACAGGCGACCAAATGAAACGTAACACCACCTTAGATAAAATGACAGATTTCTTTGGGATTGAAAATTGCTGGATGCTTTTGGGATATTTCAAACTCAACAAAATATATAACAAAATGTTATTTGTTTAAGATATATCTTATATATCTTATATCTTTACGTTGTTATTGTCACTCCCCGCTGCCTCTGAGGCGAGCTTGGTGCTGTCTTGTGGGGAGTGACAAGGTCAGAGACGACATTTAATATTGACTGTACAATTAGTTTTCTGAAAATATCTGACCTGCACACATTTTTCCAAGATTCCAAGTTGTGTTTAATCAATATTCGAGTCTCATCTGAAAAACCCAAGCATCTGTTTCACACATCTGCAGCATAAATGAAGGCTCATTTCAGTCCGTATGTTAATGTATCTCATCTCTTTTAACCAGACAGCTGCTTAATGACATTAATAACTTTCATTTGACAGCAAATCTGGATATCGGAAAGAAGATTTCACAAACAACCAGAGATACCCAGGAGGCCTTATGGGTTGCCAGTTTGGAGGCCATTTCACCTTGACACAGAGCATCAGAGGTCAGTCCAGACAAGCTCCGACTTCCACATCCTCAGGTGGGGATTGGGCGTCGAAGGGAGAGCAGAGAAGGGCAGGCCTGCAGCTGCTACATCGTTGGAAAAGTGGGGATGTCGAGCGAAGGCTGTCATAATCGGTCCAGAATGACTGCGGAGGAAGCTCAGCCTGTGTTTGATGCATCACAAGAGCTGCCAGTGTGCATCAGTCATGGACTCTCCTTCACGGAGATCCAGCCATGTGAGTGAAGGAGCTGCCGCCTCCGATTCCACCCGACAGCTAGTTAATCGACTGGATACTGTCAGATAGCGTGCAAATCTTTTTAAAGTTGTTGATTAGCATAAACTGAACTGACCAGCCTTCTCATAATGAACCTTGTAAACAGCATGAAGGGATGTAGGAAGCGGAAAACAGACGTCGCCAAAACAGCAACGTAACGTGTGTTGATGAAAAAGCAACAGATGCTAGAAAGGCATTAGCTTATATATCAGGTTATCGCACCTCCAATGATGGAGGCAGACGGACTCCTCACAGCTTTATTTTAGGGTTTTGATTATTAAAAAGTCATCATTGCCCATTAAAGACATGGGAGTCCAGTCAGGCCTTGAACCTCCATCAAGATGGTTTTTACTCTGGTGTCAATGTGTTTATGTATAAAATTATAAAGCCATTTTTACCAGTCCTATCAAACAAAACGTTTAAGCTGCACTGATGCAAACACATATTTTTGATTTTCCTTGTGATGTCGAGGTTAACCGCAACACTCTTTCTGCACAGAGACATGTTAATAGAACAATAAAACTTTTTATGTAAGGTTCCATAACTTCTCTGTATGGTTTGCACCGACTCTGCCCTCCATCTCGCTCTCACACTCTCTAACTACAGTCCTCCAGGCTGACTCCTAACCTCATATTGACCATCTTAGACTGCTATTTCCCAGGGACTGAAGTGGAGCGAAGCAGCTCTCTTCACCTCTGACTCCACATTCGGCCAACCTACAGAAGCAGGGGGGGGGGGGCTGTCGTGGCCTCTCTGACTGAGCTCCAGTGACAAATGGGGGACAAAGGAGCTATATTTTCCTCTGCAAGGACTGGATGTAGTTTTGTTGCTATATAGTTAAATGACCTTTGAGCAATTCGTGACTTTATCTCCTTCTCAGGAGGAGTTATGGTAACACAGACCAAACTAAAGCAAGGCAATGCGGCAGTTTATTCAGTTGAATAACCTTCAAAGTCCAGTGCATGTGCATGTCTCTATCCGGTACGTGTCAGGGCGATGATGGGGTGAGGGTGGACTTTGGGTGGACAGAGATTGGTGCAACGTGAGAAGCATCGTGACGGGTCACAGTGTACAAAGAGCAGCGTGATGCATATTCCCAGGAGGAGACACATTTGTTTTGAAGTCGAGTATGACCTCCTTTAATCCGTCACGCTGCCCCTCCAGCTTCCTTGGTTGCATTCATTAAGGCAGAGAGGCGTAAACGGATCGATGATATCAAAGCAGGTAGAAAATGGAGCCTCAAAAAGGGTCAAAAACAGTAGCTGCTCACATGGAAGTACACTAGAATAATCACCAATGCTCCCTCGGGCATGAGGACCTTAATGGAATCCTGTAATGTAATGTATGATCCTTGTATTGTGTGCATGTTTAAGATTAAAGAGAAGATAATCTGTAGAGATTCTCATTTTGTGTTTGATGAAACCCGATTTCTCAATCTGTTAGGATTTAAACAGATGGCTTAGATGGTTTTTGGTTTTCTTAGCTGGTGTCTGGTTTGGATCCCACCAGAAACTTTAGGCAGCAAACAAGCTCAGACAAGCTGACAGAGCAGCGGAAAATTTAGCAGCCAGATCTTTTTCTCATTACTATTAATGATATTCTAATTGTATAATTTATTTGTTTATTATCATTTTCTTTACATTTTGTGTCATGAGCTTCAGTCTATGTTTTGGGGCCATTTTTTCTTTTCGCTGATTTTCATTCTCTTATCTATAGCGGCGTGCACTCAGGCTATTAGCTCTATCTGGGTTCTCTCATGTTGTTCCATCTGATCAAAGGATAATTACAGGCTTGTTTGCTGGGCTTAAAATAGTGTCCGTGTCCCGATGTGTCTCTTTAAAGGAGGAAACTCGCAAATGCACATTTCCTGCATTCCAGTGGAAAGAACCGCTCATACCTTTTTGGTCCTTGTAGAATGAAGAGAGTGAAACAAAAGCAGAGACCCTGAAGTTGCTACTGCATGGAAAAATGCATTAAAATAAGGACTATTAAGACAATTACAAATCACTTGTGGACTTTTCACCAAGACTCACAAGGCTGCTTGCAGACAACACGATTTCCGCTCAAGAGGACGTTCATTTGCCGAAACATTGCACTTGAAGGTGCTGCTAATAGTAATGCCATGATATCATTATAGCAGAGACAACATGAACTTGTCTGTTATTTTTCTCCTTACAACAAGAGACGGCTGCCTACTGCATGAAAGGACATATTTATGTCTTTTGTGTGCTCACATAATTGCACTGTGAAAGCAAAGCCAATCAGATGGAACCTTGGTTCGCTGTGGTGACAAATCAAAAACCTCAGTGGATAAAACCAGAACTTACTCACTGCAAGGTAAGAAATCACTAGAAGTAAGGTGAGGTTTTTTTTAGTTGTTTTTTTTTACAGTTTGGAACAAGTCAAAACAATGTCCTCACAAGTGATTAAAAAAAGGGTGTGTGTGGTGTTAAATCCATTCAGGGGCCTGAGGAGGGGACAGGCATGTCGGCGGACGACTTTGACGTTGGGGATTTGGTGAAAACAGCTGTCCTAGCGCTTTCTCCACAACTGATGGATTAGACAAGCCGGGGCTGAAGAAAAGCGGCCTTTCTCACACTAAGCAAGTGCAGGTGTTTGCCTCTGTGTGTATGTGTGTGTGTGTGTGTGTGTGTGTGTGTGTGTGTGTGTGTGCATAATTTTGCTTGTCTGTCTTTATGGTTGTGAGCATAAAAAATGCACTGCTTGCACAAAATGGCTCACAGGCCTGCGTGATGATGGCACAATAAAGGTTTCCACAGTCAATACTACAGTATATTCCAATAATTTGCACAGGGCCGTGCATTGCTGAGAACCATCAATCAATAAGTGGGTAAATGAATTAAACTGGTAATGGGACGGTCGAGGAAGTGAACTGCCAAATGGCAAAAACTGTCTTTTTTTTTCTGTTTATGCCACGTGGCTGTGGGAGCGAGAGAGAGAGCAAACTAAAATCAGAATTCATGGTGTAAAAAATGTAAATGTGCATTTCTACCCCCCACGGGAAAAACGTCTCGTCTCAGCAGCATTGATCGTGCCTCACACTGTCAGCCGGTTTTACAGCCCTGTCACGACTGATGGAAAATAATCTGTGCTGCAAATCTAATTAAGACGCAATCTAATTGAGGATGAAAAACACATTCAAACACTCTCTTGGGAGCAGCGAGGATAACTGCTGTCTCCCTTGGTTTTTGAACGCTTTTGCTGAATTAAGGAGAGAAGAGGAACAAATTCGATATGACACCTTTTTGAGGCTATAAATACTGCAGGAAATCCAAGATGAATGGACAGCGGTTGTCAAGAACAGGTTGAAAAGAGGGTAGAAAGTGGCTGAACTCTGGTGCCCAGTCGTCTGGTTGAAGACACTGGAGAGGACAAGCGAAACTGCCTGATGGATGTTCAGGTCAAAGTGGAGGAGCAGTGATTAGAGCAATTACAGGTACAGTGGGAGGAGAGTTTGTCGTTCTGAGTGGACGGCCATGAACGAAAAGCTAGCTGGGGTGTTTTGAGTCACGGGAGGTTACCTGTCATTTGATGGACTGAGGAGGAAAGAGACAAGAGGAGAAGAGGAAATGAGCAGAGCCACAAATATCAGCCTCATGTGGCACTAGTGGCACCAAAGTCAGAAGGTGTCATCCTTTGGGCTCCATGAACATCCGTACAAAATCGAATCGAAAGCCATTTAATAAATGAGACACTTTGTTGGTGTGTTCAAGAATGCACGGACATGTGACATTCAAGAGTCCAAACGGTGACATTTGAAATGTAGTAAAAGAATAAATTCGAGATCCATTTGTTTTGTTTTTTTTGTAATTTTTTGACAGCCCAAGAGTTTATAAAATGGTCCTCACAGATGGGTGCATAACATCTTGATGTAAAAATGAGGGTAATAATCTATGAATACCAAGCAAGTTCCAATTTTCTTAAGTTTATGGTGACAGAGAACGTGGTTTCATACAAGTCAGAGACTGTTTTAATTAAGAAGTCAAGCAACAGTTACTTCTTTTTCCAACCGTGATCTTATTTATGCTGCACACCGCATGGTTCTATGAACAGCAGAAGACAGTGAAAGCAGTTGGTTACCTGTGTGCCGCCTGCAGGCCTGCAGCTCTTCATCGAGCAGCTCGCTGTGGCCGCTCCTTCCTCTTCTTCTTCATTACTCACTGAAATATTTCAAACTGAGCCGCCGTCAAAAAATGAAAGAAATGGCCGTAGTCTTGTTTTGTAGAACCATTTTTAGTTAGTGCTAAGCTCATGGACTAGCACATTGCATTTTCACATATACTTCATAATAAAAGTCCACTAGTTTCTCCTGTTATATGCTTTTAATGTGAAGGTGCAGCAGAAGGAAAACTTCAGGTTGCATTTGCAGCAACGAAAGCATAATTTTTCCAGGAATTCAGTAATACTGCAAATATACAAATACTGAAATACTTATTTTTTTCCTCAAATTCAGTGTTTATTTCTACGTATTTTAGCTACTCTTTTTTTGCAGTGTCTGCTCTTCATCATCTTTCATTTGATCTCTGTTGTCTCCTTTGACAGGAAACACAATCTATCATCACTGGATGAATTTGCTAAAACACTTCACGAAGAAAAGTGTCAGGGCGGGATTAATGACGGCTTGGTCCTGAAGTTCATGAGTCTGCTCTTTCCTTTCGGTTTTGTTTACTGTAACTGTTGTCATTTGTCTGGACAAGTATGGAAGCCTGAAGGATAAGATGTCCATCTCAAAAGACTGATGCCAATTCATAGTTTGCTTTCCAAACCGCAGAGGTCAGACTGAAACAAGCCACTCAGCTCCTCTGGGGTATGCAGGTCGCAATACTGTTGGAAAGACTCCAAGAAGTGGATGAGAGAGAGTCCACATAAAGTCATTGACATTCATGCTCCCCTCTAGGTGAATTACAATAACTTTATAATCTAGCTTTTCACATCAACCATCAGCTCAAAGTTGTACTTTTTTGAATATTTGTGTTCATCCTGACAAAATTAATGATATTTCTATACCAGCCTCAATCGTGTTTTATGCCAAAATTCACGTGCAAATTTATCGGCGAAGCATCAGCATGTTTGCATTGTCGTTGGGTGCATGTTAGCATGCCTGTATTAGCATTTAGATAACAGTACTGCTTTGTCTGGAAGTGTTGCATTGTCATTTGATAAAGCACTTCAAAACTATTGGTCAATTATTAATTCTTGAATACTTTTCTGCATCATTGTTAAACTGAAATGCTTTGTACTAAAAGTTGCTTAAGAAGCCAACAGAGAGAAACAAACAAACATCCATCTTGTCCTCTCCATCTCCATCTCCATCACACAGACAATCCCAGCAAAGATTGACAGAACTCTCCAACAAAAGAGCCACTTCTTACACAAGCAACGCTCTCAGCTGTCTAAACTCCTAATTAAGCCTTGTCTTAACGGCTATCCCTCTGATCCTCTGCTCCCTTCCTGGAGGATAAGAAGACACTGATGGGCACGGAAAGACGAGAGGGGAAAATGAAAAACCATGTCTATTAAATCAGTAATTAAGTCAGCGCCGCTGAGTCAATCGGAGAGGTAAAAAACCAAGAGAATCCTGGAGCGGTGAGTGTCAACCGGTGTGATTAAGTCCTTGAAGTGTAATTGCACAAGGGAATGGGGGTATTGTCGGCGTCAGAGAGGGATTTCCAGGGGTGAAGCGGGAGGGAGGTGATGGGAAATGTCTGTGTGTACACACTTGCAGGTCCTGGAGCTCCGGGGAGGAAGGAAGCTGGTCTGGGCTACACTTGAAGCAAACAATACTCGAGCTCAAAGAATAGCAGGAGGACTGGGTGGAGGAGCTGAGTGCTCGCCATTGATAAAGCGTACCATCTGTTGTTTGTATCCCATCGTTACCTCGTGGGCATCCTCTGTGAAGAAAATGAGACAAACACATGGGAGCAGGTATATCCATTGAAATTACAACCCCTATTTTTGTTCGACTTTTACAGGCCCCCAGTGAGCTCTTGGTTACCTTTCGAACTTCAGCGTGCTTGTGAATTCTGCTGTGCAGTTAGAAGCAGCCACAAACAACACCTCTAATTTCTCACACTTGTTTTTCACACCAAATGGGCCAGTAGAGAGTCTCTTTGAAAAAAGAAAAAAAAAAATTGGAATTGGATCAGGATCTTTTTGGCCACCTGCCCTGCTCATGGCAAAGGCCACAGTTAGACTATGTCTGGACTAAAGGTCTGCAGCTAAGTGGTATGCAGCGAATCAGGCTGTGTGCTTCTGAGGTGGACGGGGCCAAAAAAAAAGGGAAATTAAGAAGCATTTGCGATGTGATGATCATCATATCATGAACAGGAATTAATCCGGATATCAGGGTGTTCCGACAGTTTATTTCTCTGAGCCTGAACATTCTACTTCTGTTTAGAACTTCTGATAAGTAAACAAATTTGTATCAAAAAAAACAACTGATGTGTGTTTTTCATCCTCGGTGTAATGAGCTCGCGCTGAATGTGAAAACAGATAAATGTTTTAATGCCGGCGAAGTATTCCAGTCAGGTTCTTCTAAATAATTGATGATGTTTTGATGCACTGAACCAAAACTGGGTTACTCTGTGACGGCCTCTTCAACAATGTCTCTGTGCAGTTAGTTTATATTTGCATGAATTGCATTTGAGATCATGTGTTACAAACTGGGGATGCATTTGAAAGAAGTTTGCATTTAAGAGGAAGGCGATCTAAGAAGTACGATTCTGTTTTATGAACTTTATGGGAAAGAAAGGACCAATAATAAGGATGAAAATTTAGGAAATGTCAGTTAAACAATCTCTTGAAGAAATTTTAGAAATATGGGGATGTTCAAATTTTGTTTTCATGTAGGCCTATAGTGAGTCAGGCAGTTTTTCAGGCACACGGCTCAGAAATCTAAGTGTTCCATAAAGAGCTCTCAGCCAAGCCTTCAATAGGTGTCGGCCTCCAGGAAAAGATTAGCTTCTGAATTTCATGTGCGGGGGAGGGATTGATTGGTTACGTTCTTCTGCATGGTGGACGCTGTCAAAATGCAAATGAGGTCCTTCGTACCCTGCAAAGCTGAGAATGACACACACACACTAATTAAACTGCCATTACACACACCTGCTCTCCAAAAGGAACAATCAGTGGAGTAACAGAATTGATTTTTCTCCTCGTCGATGCTGAATTTTCCATCTAAGTGGCAACTCATTTTCTAAGGCCGTAATATTTCAATTTGCTCCGTCGTCCTGGTGTCCGACCGGCCGACTGCAGCCTCTGTCCTGGAAGCATGAACGAGAGCAGAGACCATTTGGATCCACCTGTTATATTTTATTCTCTTTATTCTAGTAATGATTTTAACTAATAGACATTTAGTGCTAGCAACATGTGTGTTAATTCAAGTGTTTTATAGGCATATTGTGCACAAAACACTGACACATGAACCTGTTTTTATTTAAATCTCCTCAGAGTTTGATAATGCTTCCAATTTATATTCAATGACTCCATTTTTTCTAATGGAACTGCTGCTCAGATGTATATTTGAGCCTCTTCATACGTGGTATTAACAGGCATTATGGGTGATCTGACCACGAGTGGACAACTCTGAGCCCAGGCAGGCAGTCAGTTCACACCTGACATTACAGTGCATCTCCACATGCAACCAGAGTGACCACTTCTGATCACATCTCACAAAAAAAGTAATAAAACAGAAGATCCACCTCAGACTCGCAGTAGCAGACAGGCTGGTAGAGTGATGATACTTAAAAACATGAATCCATTGCATTTAATGCAGACTTTACAAGAAGGCATGAATGATTCAGGCGTTGCTGTAGCCACTTCACAAAGTTTTTAAAGTTTCTCCTGACTCAGCAACTCTCAAAATGGCATAATGATTAATAATTGCATGTTTTAAGGGACTCTGGGGATATAGCATAAACACCTACTTGCATTACAGTGAATGGAAATGTAATGCTGCCCCTGGACACATTGTAGATTGAGTTAATGCCAGGTGTAAACAGGGTTTTTGTTTCTTTTTGCACTTTCATTTGTCACTAAAGCCTGACAGACCAAAATATAGGGAAGTCCTTTAAATCCAGCTTTTGAACGGTAGTTTACATGGATGTGAAAGTTGTTTGGGTGTTATGGACAGTTCAAAAAAAAGGACCCAAATGCAGACCAACATGATAGCGAGACAAAAGATGAAATCAGCAGAGGCAGGCATGAAGCATAACAAAAATGTCTTTGAAGTCGATGAAGAAAAATAATACAGTCCAAATTAGAAATCTAATGATGAATCCACGGAGCAAGCAAAGTCCATAAAAATACACAAACTAACAAAAACCACAATGAAATCACTTACAGGGGGGTAAAAACAAGGAGAAATACAGGATCAGATAAACTGATAAAGAGGGTCAGAAACACACAGACTAAATACAGACAGGTAATGAGAGGAGATGGGGAACAGGTGGAACAGGGAGGAGGAGTCAATCAGAGACAGGTGGGAATGATCAGACCAATCACAGTGGAGGGAAAATGAAGAGGGAAAATGTATTACATGATTTTAACTTCTAAATTTGTGGATAATGTTTATAATGCTTGGAGAAAAATGACACAATGACATCCCCAAAAGTCTGATCTGGATCCAAGTGATATTCTTTAAATTATAGGTCTCATGGAAAATTAACCACTGAGAGATAATAAATAATAATGCTACAGATTTGGAACTAAGACCAAACAGTGCTGATTCAGTTTGGTGTTACTTAGAAGAAAACCGCCATTGGTTATTGTTTTTTGTTTAGATTTTACCTAACATGTATAAATTAAATAATATTATATATTATAAATTATGATATGTCAGAATGGCATGTGTGAAGTGCCAAAGGGTTAAAGGTTTGCACATTTAAGAACACGTCTCTTGCTGGTAATACTCTAACTTAACGGACGTGAGTATTTCCCGGTCACGATCTCCTCTGACGACACACTGTACACCTCCATCTTTGTGAAACTTGCAATGCAGAACTTTGTCCCCTAATCCTTTCCAATATTTAACTTTTCAGCCGCCTGACATACTGTAAGAGTGTTCTCTGAAAGATTGATATTGCTTTTACTCACTCCGTTGCACACTGTCACCCAACAGCGCCTCCTGCAAATAGGAACCATAACTTCTTCTTTTTTTTTTCAGCGTGAGGAACAGAAGTCTCATCTGCTTCCAGGCTTAATCAGATGACCATCTCCAAAGCTTATGCCAGCAATCCGTGATCCATCCTGGGGAGCGATCACACATTAGTGATACAAGAAAATAGCTCCTTAGACAAGCCTGCATTCCAGTGAGGAGGTTTCTGACTTGAATGAAACATGCAAATGATCAAACAAAGAGGTGATCTGCCAGGCAGATTAAAAAAAAACTGGAGTATTACTGGAGATGGTGGTGCCTTATCACAAACAAACTCCAATCAAAGCTGCAGCTTTTTCACACAAACAAGCTTCTGGAGAATCTGTGGGATTCTTTAGATCTGTATTTTCTTGGCTGCATTCATGGCTTTCTTAAAGAAAATGAAAATATTATGGAGATTTGAAGAGAGTCTCACCTGTTTTTTTTTGTCTTTTTTGCAGTGTTTCACCTAATGACACATTATTATTATGTTATTCTGCCTGTGTGCAGGGTTAAAATCAAGTTATTGATCTCCTCTGGTAATGAAGACTGTAGCATCAGAAGCAGGAGCACTACTGACATCTGCAAAGGAAATGAAATGTTTGACAGAGTGGATTTCATTATGTGTGAATGTCGCTCAACAGATGATGTTAAATGGTGAGAAATGTTAGGTGCTGTTTTGAAGTAAAAATACGATTTACGTTCTCAGACTTTTCTCTAATTTTAATATTTTTATTGTGAAACTTATTTAAACTTATTACACCTAGTAGTTCTTCAGTGTTGCATATATTTAGTTGTAGTAAATTCTTTTCTCTCCTAAGGTTTTCCCCATTTTTTCCCCCAATTAAAGGGTTTTGTGACGTTTTTAGGATAAACGGTACCACATGAGGTGTAGAGCTGAAAGCTCTGCATCAACACTGATTTATGGAATTTCCTGATGGACATATAAGCCCCATTTCCCCTGCATAGTACCAGCTCAACTCAACTCGAATCTACTCGCCTTTATTGGTTTTCCATTAGGTAAAAAGTACCTGGTACTACTTTTTTAGCTACACCTCCAGTGCGGCTACAACTGAGCACTGATTGGTGCGTATCTTGCACAGCACAAATCAATGGCCGCCAGTGGGGAACTCGGAGCACCAAGGGTTTTTTGGCGAGGTTTTTTGGGCTCAGTGGTGCAATAATCACGACAGTGTTGAATAAAACAGAAGAGGAAGTTGACGTAGGAAACTACGAAGAGAAAAATACAGAGTGACTTAGACATGGGTGAGACTGCATGAAATAAAAAGCTGCAAGAAAAACACTGGCCTTCTTCTTCTTTTGCATGAGTAAATAACATTAGCTTTAATCTTAACGTTGTTGCATGTGTGGCTGTGTTCAACTGGTGAATTGCAACATGAAACTACTAAAAAATTCAAATTCTTGCATTAATGATGCTTTAAAGAAAGAACCTATCATTCAGAGCGAATAGAGATTGGTTGTGGCTGTGCTGTCCATGATGAGTGTGGGTCATTATTACGGGCTGCCAGTGTTTTGCAGCAGCAGAGCCGGCTGCAATTGCTCCCTGGAGAGCGTTAATTACCTCCCTCACACTCTATCAATAAATATTTGAGGAGAAAAGAGGCTCCTGAGGGTAAACAAAGAAAGCCAAGTTCACTCGACCATGAAATATGGGACTTCAATAAATAAAAGCTACAAGACTCTACAAGGAATAAACTTTTTTTTATCTCTCAGTGGAGTCCATTTTTTTTGAAGTAGCAAATGTCAAGAAGTATTTCTCTACAAATAGACATTGACATTAAAGCTGAGAATGGTCTGTAATCAGCCAAATAAAACATTTAATTACAAAATGAAGACCGCTGGAATCGATTTTTTTTTTTTCAGATTCAGAGCGTTTGCTTTAATAGTTCACCAAAAACAGCTGCTGCTTGTGTCGTCAGCCGTCGTCGACCTGACACAGACAGGAAACTACAACAGGAACTTCACAGCATTTTTACAAACACACAGGCACAGAAATGACAAGCCTCCATTCTACGCTTCTCTGGTCGTCACTCTACATTTCTGTCAAAATGTTGCACGGGCAGTTTTTCACTTCAGAAAAAAAACAAAAACATTAATACAGAGAACAGGAAGGGAATCACAAACAGAAACAGAGCTTTTCTGTTAAACAGCAGATGGTTAATAATATTCTGTCTGATCCATAGTGATGTTTTACAAGAGACTGTTTAATTTAACAGGGAAAGAATGAAGAGCAATAACCCAAAAAAAAAAGGCTGGTGTACATCTGCACAACCTTGTCTGTATCCTTGGTTTTGTGCATGACAGCATTTTACGGTGTTTGGTTGCAAATGATGATGGGATTTTACCACCTTCAGATCAATATTGTCATATATCAGCACTGTACAGATACTATAAGGTTGGAAATAATGAAAAAATGAGGTGCATTTGTTTTTCCGCCCCCCAACCCCACATTTCCCCGTCACATGCAGCGCCTCATTTGTGATGGATTGGCAGAGGGAAAGGACTAAAGACAGGCTAATTTATCATGAATGGAGTGAACCTGGTGTGTGGATAATTACCAGGAGCATGTTAGTGCTGTTATTACTGCTTTGACTTTCTGTTTCCTGCAAGAAATCACAATTTAACCAGTTATTTATGCCACAGTTATAGGAAAAGTGAGAGTACACTTTCTTATTTAATGCCTACAGAATGTGTGAAATGAAGAAACAGCACTTTCTATAAGAAACAATAAGGTGTCTATACTGTATAGATTGAACGTTTGATAAGGAAACATGGAGGAGGAGGAGATGCATCGGACAAAATCATCTTCCATCATAAAAATATCCAATAAGTGGTTTATTACTGATTTATAAAGATTGGCCAGTCAATAATAAAAAGTCATAGTTATGTATTTTTAAAACTGACTGATTTGATTTCCATAAAAACTATTCATGCATTCATTTAACTTAAGTGGCAGCAGAACACGTTTCAACCTCAAGTGAAGAAATAAGCAACCTTTTTAGAGCGCCAAGTGGCCGGAGCTAAAAATATTTCAACTTTCAGTGAAAGAGAGAACTTCAAAAGGGCTTGCAGTGTGTAGTCTCATAGCAACAGCAGCGTGTCCCAAATGAACTGGTTCAGCTGAACTTAACGTCTCCAACTACAGCTGCAAAAACACACAGTCGCCCTGTTGTAGCTCCGGCGCTCTCACAACAGAATATCGCTGTGCTGCGAAATTACTGTTTGGATTGAATCCATTTAAATCAGTTTAAATGTCCAAAATCTATCAATCTGATCAACAGGGCAGAAATCGTATATGTTGCTTTGGCGAAAGGTGGTGAAATGAGATGCCAAATTAAAATTAATAAGATTCTAAAAGGCTGCAATTTAAATGAAATCAAAGACGTGATCTGCTTTTATTTTGTTGAGCAGAGAGGAACTAGACTTTAAGGCGGTAAAATCATGCAGACATGAAAAAAAATATATATAATTCATACGGAAAAAGTCACTTTTTCAAAGAGCAAAGCATCCATAGTTAAAAGTTCAGGAATTATTTTAAGTGAACAAGTGGATATATGTGTTTATATGAAACATTTTGGCACAGTATATAATTCTTTATATACTACATACCAATGTATTTCTTGGTGTGTCATGATAACTCTTGAGTGCCTACTAAATAATGTGTTTGTCTCTTCTAGAGCAAATACACAACGACCTCCCTAATCTCAAATCAGACTCTTAAAACTTGAAGTAAAACATGTCAACAGAAAAACGCTATCGGAAAAAGACAAGGAAATTACAATCATTCTGTACATGATGAGGCCGCTATACAAAAGAGTTCACCCTGTTTGTGTGTACTGTACACTCCACTGCTTTAACAATACAGCAGACAGACAAATTGCCTGCCTCAACATATAAAAGTGAAAAGAAAGAGAGAGAGACATCCATCTCTGCGGATGTGAGAGATATTCAAAAGCAGATAAATCGATAAAGTCGTCATTAACTGGAACCCTGCAGCGTATACGCCCACTCCTGACCCGTTACTGACCCAAACCTCACACACGTAAACACACCACTGCGCTGGCGAGCCCGTCTCCACCACTTTTCTAAATTAAGGAAGGTATTAAGATGGAGGGAGTCGATAGTGTGTGGGCTGCCGGTGAGGGCCTGGTCAAAGACGGAGAGTCCGTCTTTAGAGGACGGTGGTCTGCAGGTCAGGGAGGAAAAGCAGACCGACTGTTAACTAACTGATAAGAGATCAGATACCGAGCATGCATGGGAAAACATACAAATAGATGCACTGCAAAAATGAAAGAAGAAAACCCACAAATAAGAATGTTGCCTCTCATGTCCAATTTTCCTTTGTGTTTACTTAGAGAAATCTTTTTGACTTTTATGACACTTCTTGCCACGAGTTAGAGGAGATTGATAACGGTCTCATGTACAGAACTCGAGCCAAGGAGGCAATTAGCTTAGATTAGTTTAGTGTAAATACTGGAACCAAGGGGGAAACACCAGGCTTAACATGCTATATCTTGTTTATTTAATCCATACAAAAAAAAATGTGAAGTTGTGGTTTTATGGGTAGTTATGTGCTGTATCGCTTTTAAAAAAGAGCCTCACAGGCAGTTTTCCCCCCGTTTATGATTTATGCTAGGCTAACCTAATTACCACTTAGCTCCAGAACTGTACGTAGCTAACCCTGAGAGTGGTGTCGATCACATTCTCAGACAGATGCAAATGAACGTATTTCCCCCAAAAAGTCAAACAATTCCTTTTCATTTTCAGTCTGTCACCCAATTCTAAACACAACATTTTGAGCCGGCTTGTTTACATGCATCCTATTTGAAGTTTCCAACCATAGTTTGGTGTTCCCGGTCAAAAATGGCCGCTCCATTCTAGGTGATGATATATGTATTATTATAAATTTATAATCGCCTAATGTTGTGTTTCATCTTTCCATCAACTCAAGTTCTTGTGAACATTAAAAGTTTTTATGGCCTGTAGGCCTCACTGACCTGAGCTCATATCTCTTGGCCATCGTGCTGCAACAGAATGACCAGGAACACCAAGGGCGTACACAAGTTCAACAAAACACCCAAAATGTCATAAAAATTCTCAAAATCTACTTTGTGTGTTCAGACGCTATGTGTGAACAAATTCATGGAACCTTATGACAAACAGATGAAATCAACTACATTTTTTTTGGAGAGAAAACTTGTAAATCCGTCACAACAGAAGGGTTAAATAGGACAGCAAATACAGTAGAAAGAAGGAAAATAACTGACTGATTTGTTTCAGAACTAATTCAAACTTTTAAGCCTTAATAATAATAATAAATCATTAGTAACCAGGTTTTTAGTTTAAGCATTTGATATGTTGGCAAGAATGAACAATACAATCCATGGTTTGTCTTATTTTGACAACAATCTCTTTACTAAATACATGAAGTCACAGTTTGTTCTGATCAGGAACAGGTTGTAAAAAGAATGATATGAAAGCTGTGTTGATTCGGAGTTTCCCGGATGATTCAAACAGGGCCAGGCGTGGAAACGTGCACAGTTCATTCCTGTAGCATCAGAGAAAGGACGCAGCCAAGTCCAAAGTCTTTGTACTGCGGTACCAGCAGGAGAAACCAGAACCTCCACTCAGCTAAGCAACACTATGATAATTGATGTACTTCTACAAACCAATAGGCAATCCAATGGCTGCGAGTCCAGTCGGCCCATAAGCCCAAAAAAACTGCTGGCTAAAAACATATCAGCTTGCCAAAACATTTCTGGAGTAATTCCCAAAGCATTCTTTTCGGAGAAAAAGAAAAGGGTGGGATGCTCAGGGAAGGACTTCTCTCTGACAAGAGGAGACTCAGGGATTTTATTTGAATTTCCATTTTATTCTGATTAATGTCAGTCTCCCAAATAAAATTTAAAAAAGGGACACAATGGCAAACTGTTAATGCATCTCCTCCCTACACTCCTCTTCATCCATTTCTCCACCTTGCTCTGCAGTTTCCATTGATACCTATGATGTGAGTTTGGTCCCCTCTCCTCAGCAGAATCTGGCCCTGAGGAGAGGCAGGCCTAGAGGGGAAATCCAGGGGGGGTCTGCAGCAGTCCGAGCCTCCTCCCCCCCTGCCCTCAGCCACAGGAGATGACGGTGAAGCGTTTGGAGATGCAGGACATGTTGTGCAGCACGATGCCCAGGAGAAAGAGCAGCACGCACGCCACCAGGATCACCGTGCACACACCGGACCACGTGGAGCCCTTCCCTCCTCCTCCTCCCACTGGGCCAGTGACTCTCCTCTCACCCTCGCCTCCTTCCAGCCCCACCCCAACACCATCCAGAGCCATATTCAGGCCCAGCGGCTGCTGCTCGGGCACCGTCACCACCGTCACCCCCTTCTGCTGGCTGCCGGGCAGGAAACGACATCCCAATTCCCCCGGCAGGCCAAGCGCTCGCTCCTTGCTGACAGGCAGCGGCACCATGTAGCAGCCATTGCTGGGGAGACGGATGAAGACGGGCGTGTGCTCAGAGGCGTGAGGGATGGCGATGACAGTGATGATGTCCGGGTCATCCGGGAGCTGGGAGACAGACAGGCCCGGAGGGAGCTTGGTGACGCCTCGGCACCAAGGACAGCGAATCTCCTTCTGGCTGCTGCGCATCTGGGTCAAACACACCGAGCAACATGTGTGTCGGCAATCCAGGAGTTTGGGCCGCCGGCGGGGGCTGTAGTAGTTAAAGCAGATCTGACACTCCAGAATTGAGTCTTGGGAAAGAGTCTCCATTTTTTTAAAGATGGGTCGAAGGTCCGTTTTTCTGTATTTACCAGCAAACAACAGCAGATATTTTTAAGTAAGGTAAAACAAGCAGGTCCTGGAGACGAGTTACACAAGTCCAAGTGAAGCTATGACAGAACAGCTGGTTTCCGATGCTTGATGCTCTACCACCGTCCACGACCTCGCGGTGACGTCACAGCTCTTTGGTGGCAACATGGTCATTCATCTGCAAGAGATGAGAAGAGAAGCATTGTTGAGAGGGAAACTTCACACTGACTAGAAAAGGTAACAAAAAAAACTGGCATTTCAAGAGCTCAAACTTGCAAACATGTTGTTATGGTCCTGCAAACACTTGTGAGTTATGCCAAATATCCCAAACATTCAGTCAGAGGAATAAACTGCATCTAACAGACGACTGATCTCACTGCAGGGGGGCAAAGATAGAGCCCTGCATGTATGAGGAAGATGCAGTGGTCAAATGATGTGTCATGAATGACAGAGTCATTATTCTGTACAACATGCATCATACATGTCAGCCTCCAGCTGACTGCAGTATAGGGGTGAGTTCATGAGACCCTTTGACTCAGTATCTGTTCAAAATGGCTACTTCTTCAGGACACACACTCCATAAACTATTTTTCTTCCTCCAACTCCTCTCCGATAATCACATCTACCCGTGTTAATCCATGCAGAGGCCGTGATAGTTTACTTTCAAAGATGATTAAACCCCCGTCAAAACAGCACCAAGGAAACAATGAAAACCAAACAGGGTATAGACGACTTTTATTTTTTCGCCCCAAATCGTCTAGTGTGAAAAAACTGCTGAGGTGGGAAGACGACTAGATTTTTTTTTTTGCTTTCTCTCCGCTGCCATCTTAACAGAGCCGGTGTCCCTCCAGGCATGACTGTGGACAGACAGCTTGAGTGAGGAGTGAGATGGAGGGGAGAGATTGAGAGGAAAGCGGTCATGGAAAAGGGAAAAAAAAAAAAAGAAAAGGTAACCACTGGCTGCCCTGCATCAAGGTACATCTGTCCTTTATCAAAAACAAGATATCAGGCAATTAAAACTGCTCATGGCACCCTGTGGGGACACCGACATAGCAGTGACAGATAAGAGTGTTTGTACGCCAGGCATGCTGGGAGCAGTTTATTCAGTCTAGATTACGTTAGTGGAGACAGAGAATGATCCCATTTGACCTTGGGCAGACATAAATAACATCAACAAGACAAGGTTTAAGGTCTGATGGCATTTTCTCAAAATGAAAATCCAACATAGATTCTGCTTATCAAACCAAATCCTTCTGAAAACAACTAATCGATCGATCCATCAATATCAAGGGCAAGGACATCGTTGCAGCAGACAAAGCAAGTCAGCCGAGATGCCCTTGTCTATAGCCGTGCCCTCCAGCTCCTCCTGGGGGATTCTGAGGTATTCCCAGGCAACATGGGATATGTCATTCCTCCAGTGTGCTCTGGGTCTGCCCTTCGGGTTTCCTCCAGGTTGTACCAGCCAGAGTACCTGCTTGAGAGGCATCCAGGAGACATCCTAAACAAATGTCCAGGCCAAGCCAACTGTCTTTGGAGCAGTTCTAGTCTGAACTCTAGTTGAAACCATTACTGGTTCTATTTAGGCCGTATATATCTATATATATATATATATATATATATATATATATATATATATATATATATATATATATATATATATAGATATATCTATATATATACATCAGCAACACCACCAGCTCCTGGCATCACACCGCCTGCCCTCCGGAGTCCGTAGGCCAGACCCTTCACTCCTCTTGCCTCCTCGCTCTACACTCCCCAGCTGACCTACTTTTCCTCACACTGTTACAGAGTCAAAGTTGAGAAAATGTGTAGGAAAAAAAATAGTGGCAGGTTTAGGGAGAAGTGAGGAGAGAGGAAGACGAGGACGGGAGGCGGGGAGAGGAAGCTGCCCTTGAGGGGGCGAGACAGCCCAGGGTATTACTGAATCCCTCCCCATAGATAAGGATTAGCTTTGATCTGACATAAATGCTTTGTGGCTCAATATTCCCATACACCCAGTCGCTCTCTCTCTTTTGCCTTCTTTCGTCTTTCTTCCCTTCGGACCGAAAAGCTTTTCCTCTTCTACTTTTACATCAATTCTTCATACTTTTCCGGAAGAAATTTCTCTCCCTTTTCTCTCCCCCCCCCCCCCCTCAGTCTTTTGCTTTCCACCACTTATTCTCTACATGCTGAAGACTACAAGGAAGCTGCACAATCAATAAAATAAAATGTAGAAAACAGCACAGCAATTGAGCCCGAATCTGAAGAAATAGCACATCTGCTCTCGAGGAGCGAACGTGAAACTGCAGCGAGGAGCTTGAGGAACAACCGCGGCTGCAACTTAACAGCATGATTTATCGGTTCAACTGAGCTGTAACAAGGGCAACCTGGCTTTCAGGATAAAAGCTCAGTGTGTGACCCATTTTCCATCACACTTAAAAGCACAACAAAATACCCTCCGAAAATGTCCAGGAGCGTCCTGAACAAGTCCGTTTGGGCTCCTCAACTGCACACAGATGTGGACACGAATTAGGAGAATCATTTGAAGGGAAGTTTAGGATTGGATTTAGCCTTTTCCTGCTATTTTTTTTTATTTATTTTTGTTAAAGCGTGACTCCTAGTAATGTTTTCGTGGCATCATCAGGGGAACATGGAAGGATGTATGATCTAGTAATGATGCAGGATGTCCGAGCGGCGGCCTCCACAACCCCAAACATGGCTGTGGTCCACTGAGAGTAACCACACACACACACACACACATATATACACACACACACACACACACACACACACACACACACACACACACACACACACTCCCTCAGGGCCTCCACACACAATCAGCCGAGGAGAAAGTGCACTTGTCCTAGTAGACAGAAGTTAAAAATAACCGCTTCTGCCACACATGCACGCGCGCGCACACACACACACACACACACACACATATATAAACACTATACTCACACACACACACACACATAGTTCCACCCAGCTCCATATAATAAACTACCTGGAAGCAGCGGGGGGGGGGGGCTGTGAGCAGTGTGGGAAGGTAGAACTTATTAATCTGCAAACCCTGAGGTGGTTTAAAGCGGTGACATGTCAGCGACACGATGATGTAACTGTTCATATAATGCATGCATGCTGGTTCAATAAAGGAGATGTGTTCACGGTGAGCAGCTGCAAAGCTCCTACCTGACATCGTCAGGAAATATCTACTACAAAGAGGCTGGTTGTGTGTTTTTAATTAAATACAGGTGGATGGAGGCAGATAAAGGTCATGTGATCAGCCATGTTTGTTTGTTTGTTTGTTAACGTTAACGCTTTTTAAGGATACCTGTTTCCTGTGTCTATAATTCTATTTTATGCGAATAAATGTAAACAGTATTGTAGGTTTTTTTTTTGGTTGAAGTCATTGATGATGTCTCTTTATTTATATTTATTTATATCTATTTATTGTAGGCTTTTGTTGTGGCTTGATCTCAGTTTATTTCCTGATTGCTTGAGTCTGAATGACGATGGTAATGACAACTCTCAACATTTGAGATATCATAACGGACTGATTAAAAATGAAAATACCTGAAAACTAATATCTGGACTGATTTTAATGTTCACCTATTACTTTCTGAGATTTTAACAAGATATGAATCCATCAAAATTAAATCTGTCGCTCTGTAACTCTCTCATACACCACTGCTTATTTCCCAAGTATTTATTTTTTCATAAGATATGAAACACCAGCAACACTGACAGGAGCAAATATCACTTCCAAGCTCCGTTTGGAGTCTGTCCAAGCAATTTGTGGTTCTCTGGCATCATTCGAATAAATTCCATTAAGCTCCAATGGATATTCCGTCATTTCAAATGACACATAAATGCATTGTGCCGTAAGGCAGGTGTTGCATATGCTAAATGCATGCTATTTGCTTGTCACTCATACACTCTAAAGTTTGTTTTTTCATCAGTAAATAAAAGCTAAAGCGGTAACAGACCAGTCGCTTGATGCGGTCATGTTTTAGCCGTGGGATTTCTGCAGCTACACATGTTACATGAGAAACAAATGTCAAATCAAACGTTCTCGCCTCTGAATGCTGACTGTGGGCAGTGGGCTGAGCAGACATTAGCATCGAGTTAGTGTGCCGTTTTCCTCCCCCACATATCAAAACTTTGGATGGGAGTCAACATCTCCTCCAGAATACATTTAACAGCACACAGGAGCTGCTGAAACAAAACAGCAGCAGCTCCTTCACTGAGTGGTCGGCTGCATTTTACACTCCGTACTCGGCGAGAAGTCATCAATTAACTTAACGCTGCAGCTCATTTTTCATGTATGTTTAATGTTAATTGCACAGAGAGGCACAAAGAAGAGTGTGTCCTTGACTAAGGCTACAGCGTTAAGCATGGAAATGAATATGCATGTCTGTCTCACTTCTTCACAAGGGCAGTTTGAGGATCATGACTTGGTTTTCGGATTAGAATTAAGAGTCTTGTTTAGGGGAAGGACAGAGATTTGTAGGATTAGGTGCTGAACTCTCAGCTCGCAGCTGACGCTAGCATGTCTGCAGCTAACACTGCACTTCTTCAATCGAATCCTCCGTGAAAGACACAAAACCAAGTCAAGTTAAGTCATTTTCAACCATGTACATGTACACCGTGAGATGAAACAAGGTTTCTCTAGGACCATACTGCTACATGGGACTGCATAAAGTGCCAAATGACGACACAGAGTGCACAGTTTAAGGCGATATGTGCAAAACATAGGAATACATAAAGTGCACAATTGGAGACGATACATGCAAAACATAGGAATACATAAAGTGCAAAATTGGAGACAATATGTGCAAAAACATAGGACGACATAAAGTGCACGTTTTTGTGCAAGACAGCACAAAACAACCAACATGAAACACAAAACAGTGCACAAACTGTATATGTGAGATGATGAGAGTATTGTAAAACCAGCCTATGTAAACAATGTACACCATGTAAACTGAGTTGTCTATGTCTATGTTGTCAAATAAACCTGCATGATGTTTGTCAAATTCTTGCGTTTCAGTGCACTAATCTATGCATCACCACCCTATATGATGCGTGATTTATGGTGTGCGTGTTTGTGTGCACTCAGCACAGATGGAGCCCCTGATAGAAGGCTGTGCAGCCGACCACCGCGCGACACATTATGGCAATTTCCAGCTTGAGGAGCCAGCGAGCGTCAGAGCTGGCAGCGGCTGCCAGATGAGCTCGGCTCCTCACGGATCTGCCTGAGCGTGACTCTGACTCCTGCACCGCTGGGACGCCGCCCAGGCGGAGGAGGTGTGCAGAGGACAGTGATGTTCATCCAGTGAACGTCTCCAGGTATTTGGTTTCATTCTCTAAAGGAAATATCTAACTACAGACGGCATTTTCAAGACTTAACAACAAATTCACCTGGGAAGATAGAGAGGAGAAGCAGTTCTGATTGGATTACCTCTCCAGTAAGAGTGTCCTCAAACACACATGATACAGAAGCAACAATTTATGGTGCATTGTTTAGAGTGCATGATCTCACATGATTCAAACCAATCAGAGCCAGGTGCACCTGATGGAAAGACAAGGGAACCGTTTACTGCTGAAGAAACTGATTTGCTCATGCGTGCTTTCACTTCATGCAAGAGCTGTTGTAAACATACATATTTAAATATTTCTTTACTCAGAATCAAAAATAACATATATAATAAAAATAGTAAAATAATAAGATAAAATAGTTGAACTTGAGCCTATACTGTTTTCTTCAGTCAGAGTGTTTTTCGGGGTTTTTTTGCCTTTTTTTGTATGAAATTCTGTAACATTTATTATTTAGAAACCAACCCAGAGAGAATTTAAGTCACAATAACGTCAGCTGTGATTTGTTTTGACGCTCTGTCATGAAGACGGGGAGGAAAGAATGGAGCTGACAGTGGAAGGACTGCATTTTCTAGTTTCATTTCCCACTGCAGAAAGTGATGAATTTTAAATTATTGACCTTTAAATCATGACAATAGTCCTATATATACTGTTATGTGTGTCTAAATACGCATAACTACATTTTTTATTATACTGTCCTTCTTTAAAGTTGCACTATTCATATTTGTTTTATGAGATTTACATGCATAATAGTTGTATATGTGTGTGAACTCACATACCTACTGTATATGCGTGTGAGTGGCAGGCTGTCGACTTATTGCTTTGCTCCTGCACTATCCCATTAATCCTCAGCGAGGTCATGCAGAGTCCAAAAACTCATCAGCAAAACAAATCGCCGGGCCTCTCCCCCTCTTTGATGAAAGGCATCTCTACTCTGAGAAACTGTGCAATTTTCAAAGCAGATGAAGGAGGTGACTGGTGTGATTTTCAGCAGCCGGAGGGGCCTGATCTCCATCTGCAGATTCAAATAAAGATCCTGCAGACCTGAGATAAAGACAACCAGAGCAGCTCTGCCCAAACTTCAAACAGCACTGACACTTCTAATTAAGATAATCTGCAACAATGCTGCTTATGGAAATGATGCAAATGCAGATTATTTAAAACTTTTAAGTATGGGGGAAATGGTGTCCGCATTTGTTATCCATTCCCACAATATTATTGCTTCCTGCAAAGTTCAAGCAATTTGAAAAACAACAATGTCTCTCTTGAAAACACATCATAAGTGAAAGTGGTCTTTAGTTGACTCTGAAGTTTAACTGTAGGCAATAATGTGCTTTTTCCCTCTCATGCCAGAAATCATTTTGTCAGAGCGGGTCTCATTTCTTCAAATGGAGTATATCTCGCTGTGGAATGAAACACTTCGATTCACTTATTAAATAAAAGAGTTCGCCATGGAGAGGGTGATAAAATTTACTGCCTAGGACAGGCCTCAGGGCTCCGTTTCTCCAGAGGAGATGGCTCTAAAAAGACGTTTGGAAATCACAGACTTTTATGGAAAAGAGCTTGTGCAGTGAAATGTTGTTTTCTCTGCGGCTCATCTGAATCTGTGTGGGTGGGTGTTGCGCTTTTTTAAGTCTGATCGGAGGTGGTAAATAAGACTCAATCGTGGCGAGGCGGCACCTGAGAGGACAGGTTTTAATATTGTGCATCTTTTTGCAGCTGCTCAAATGCGTCCGGCACCAGAGCGACACAGCAGGCAGCGAACGCACCCTGACTCCTGTTCCTCCGACTGAGCGTGAGATCATTCGCACATCAACGAGCAGCACAGCAGGAGTGTGTGTGTGTGTGTGTGTGTGTGTGTGCATGGATGCTTTGGATGCATGAATGTGTTTTCAGGTGTCTATTTGTTCACAGCGTTTCCATTGCACATTAATAAAAAGACCCAGCTGGAGGTTTAAAGAAGCTCAAAGCAAGAAATTTAAAAAAAAAAATTTTTTAAACACTTTGAATAGATGCTCAAAAACAGCCTGATTAGGCATTCATCACACGAATCACATGCTGCTCAACCTGCACATCCATCTCAGGGCAACGCTGCAAGCTAACGCTTCCAAGAGTCTCTCAGTCAATTTAGACAGAAGACAGGAGGGCTATCATGTTGCTAAGAGACAGACATTGTCATGGCTGCTATTTTGTCAAAAATCATGCTCAGAGGTTCTCGGAGGTAAAGGACCAGAGGTGGTAGAAGTGACGAGGCGACAGCGGCACATTTTTCCCTCAAACTGGTTTAGGTCACCTTGTCACCATTAACGCTTCGACATCTTTCTCTGCTGCTTTGACATGTTAATTATGGGCAAATTCAAACAAATGAGACAGACGATCATCTTACTGCACAATGCTATCTCTCCCACACACACACATCTGTTTTCAGGAGGAAAACGAAGCTGCCAGGTGAAGAGAATCATCAACAAGCCTGAGGAAACACGGATAAGCCTCCCTCAAGGAAGCTTGTTTTTTGATAAACTGCCTATTTTGGCATCTCATAACGCTTTCTGACAACTACATGTTAGTTCGAGTCTTAATTAATGAGCAAATTTTATTATGTAACCATGTATTATACTCCAGAACTGTGTGGAATATGTCCAGATTTGGTCATTTGTCACTGTGCTAACCTGCCTTAAAGAGGCAGAGTACTGGAACAGCGCAGACGAGAAAGCATGTTCCAAGCAAAAGTGACGTAAAATGACCTTGAAATTCTACTAATAAGAACAAGAAAGAGCCTGATCACGAGAAAGATGATTAGCATCATTCAATATTACAAAGTACGACTGTGTTTCCTCACCCAGACTGGAACAAACTCACTCCTACTTGGTCCGATCAGTCGATGAGAATCAGGCCAATAATGTGGGGACAAGAGTATCCTGCCTTTAAACGTCCACTCTCCTCTCTCTGCTCGTAACATATGGAGGGTTTGAGGCAGTGAAGGAATGTTTAAACCTGTTTCTGTGGAGCAATTCCAAGCATCTCAGGGTCAGACACACCTAAAGGTCATCCAACATTTTCTTTACTCGGTGTAAACTTTGCTCTCTCAGCTGATTTCCTGGTTTATGTCCTGATTATGTTCTCACTTCTAGTAAAAGCTCAAAGCAGTCGCTCTGGGAAAGATTCTTATTTGTTAGAATGAATCTCTGCAGTCAATATTAAGATGAATTTTGAATCTTTACAACAGAAATAGAAAGAAAACTGAAAACTCCAGAGGACCAAATGATTTGTCCGTCATTGCCTTCAAAAACTAAACAATATTACAGTTTTATAATCTGATGCCACTCTTGGCTGGATGATTTTAATTTAGGTTAGGTATGGTTAAGTTAGGGTACAAAAACACTTGATTAAGGCAAGGAAAGGACTAAAGTCATGGTTGAAAGAAAATGCCTGAAAAAGCAGCGTGGTCCCCCAAGTCTTGAGCCATCCATCCACCCCGACCTCCACCTCAATTAAAACATCATGCTACTTCGGCGTACGTTCAACACAGAAAAGAGTCATAACTATCACAGCAGCTATAGATCGCAACAACAGAATCTCCACTTTCGTTTTCACAACTTAAGGCTGTAACGAACTGGTTTGCATTCAACCTTATTTTCTCTCCTCCTTTTAGCTCTGATCAGGTTGAAACCCACTAATTCTGACGCATAACCGCTACTTTCCATTTCATGCAATTATGTTTGGAAATGCTAATTAAACATTTGAATATCATTTCTGACTAATGTGAAAGGACTCCCCGAGGTTCAAGCTGTAGGTTGATGGAGCGTGTGTGCTGTTGCCAGGCGACAGAAAGTTAGAAAAGGGTGTCACCGCCAAACAATCACATCCAACACAAGATCTGAGAAATGTCCTCTATGTGCGTTCAGTAATCCATACTGTGTAAGCAGTCTGCCGGAAGTCATTGAAGGGGACACAGGAATCAGAACAGAGAGTAAACAATTAGCCTGCCTACTTTTTGATCTGCCATCAGCCATATAAAGAGGATTTACGCCTTTATCTGAGCACACTAGACTAACACAATAGAAGATTAATATGGGCAGAACGTACAGCAGAAGCTCAATCTGAAAATACGTCTTCTAGGGCCGTTCAATTCAATTACATTCATTTATGGTTTAATTTGATGAAACCTGGAAAAAAAAATCAAAAATCTCCAAGCTTTTGTCAGGAAAAATTTTAAATTTATTAGCATATTTGCTAGGATATGCGTGAACAAGTCGAGAGATCAGACACCGAGGAAATGTGCGCTGCTTTGACACTTGCCTGAGGGTGTTTGTCTTTGTTTGTCAACAACAACAACAACAGGCTTTCCTCCGGCGCTTGATTGAATCATGTAATGTGATTTCCAGTTAATCTCCTTTTTCCTTCTTCACCCTGCCAAAATTCAAAATGTGTCAATTTGGATGGATGGAAAATCCAAAAGGACAGATCAGTCTCAGTTAGGAGACTTTAATTCAGTTTAGACTTTGGAGAAAAAGACTATATGCTACATACAAATACATATATGTATATATGTATGTATATATGTACATACAGCTGTTCTACAGTGGAGCTTTAACTTAGAGCTTCTCCTAAGCAGGAGAGGAATCCAGACATTCCAGAGAAAACCCTCTTTGCTCATCTCTCCGTCTGATTGCAGAGAGTCCCAGTTTCACCACAAAGCTTTATTTTTTTCTAATAATTATATCTTGCAAGCAATGAAATTAAATACTTTCCTTTTCTAATTCTAAATCCTTTGAGTACCGACCAATTAAGTATGTTTAATCCCTGTATTCAAAGTGCAAATTGAAATCCTTAAAACAAGGCAAAGTGGAGGAAACGGCCGTATAGATAGCAGAAATCATTAAGTGGCAGCTGTAGTGTTCCTATGGAAGGACACAGAGAAGCTGGGTTTGTTGTAAAAAAAAAAAAACATATGCATTAAAAGGAACTTGAAACACATATTATAAAGGATTTAATGAAGGACTAACAATAAAAGCCTGTAAATGAATGTGAAGTAAGCTGGAGTTCTGCATAACCTGCAGAGCCAAGAAGTGACGTTACCACCTGCTACTTCAGATCCGAGTTTGAGGAATGGCCCCGACGTCTTCCATCGGCTATTTTCACAGCCTCCTTCACCGTCTCCCTCTTTCCCTCAGCTCATCTCTTTTAGCGAGACAGACGGCACAGAGGCTGAGGACGCGTTGACACTCAGCCAAAAGGGGGGAATAATTCACAGAGCCTCGTGTCAGCGAGGACACCTCCGGCTGGCCAAAACACAAATGGGTCGATACGCTGATTGGCACGTATAGCTACCGAGCCACAGGTCAGGTCCTGCTGACGGACGGAGACAAATCCATCAGGACGGACCACATACTGATACTGTAGGTGCTGGCCGGTAGCCTCATGCTAATTTACATTTCACACAGTGGTATCAGTAGTGCTGCCTGCTCAGCAGGAGATGAGGAATCTGAAAATGTATTTAAAGGAAAGGTTCGCCCATAAATTTAACTTAACAGGAAAAGTTAAGAGGAGCAAAATCTGATACATCACTACAGCATTGAACATACTTTCATTCTTAAGGTAGGGATGCTACTGCTTCTGAATATTAAAGGATGCAACTACTTATCATGGTTAATATGTGTGTTACGTTTGGTGACAACATGACCACCATTCGCATTCTCTCTCAGCTTCTGCACAAACAAACCCACCGGCCCGACTCTAAAGCCTCTGCTCCACCCGAGGAAAGTGAACTGAAAACATCAGGATAAAGGAAAAACAAGAACCTTGTCCTCGCTGATGCATTGGCACTATAAATCAGCTTCTCCTCGGGAGGAACACTGGCTCCCTAATTCCCACTTTAAAAAGGACAGCCTTCAACAGTTTCTCTTCCAATCATCCTCCAGAAAATGTCCCCCATATGTTGCCAAGTAAACAGGCTTTGATATTCCTGCATGCTTTATCGCTGGCTGGCGAGCTCGCAGTCTTTAAAAGGGAGCGTGGCGTTGGTGCGTCTTGACAGCTGAGCGGGACCCTGTTATGCCGGTAATGGCATGAGGGATGACAAGGGAAGCTCCAACATCAAACCCCTGCAGCACTGACACACACACACACACACACACACACACACACACACGCACACGCACACACATATTTGAAGCAGATTACCAAGGCCAGTTATTCATCAATGCTTACAAGAGCTGGGTTAAAAGTCAGAACGCACATACACACACAGTGCAGCTGTGAAATGACTCCCACAGCTCATTTGTACATGAAGAAGAAAAGGAGAGCGCCTCTCAGCATCCTATCGACACTCACTTAAGATAATAGGGTCTGTTGGGGAGGATATAGATTGGAGAATGAATCTTGGAGCTTCCGTGTGCAGCCGGATGGGCAGGCAAGGCAGATAAGAGGCTTTAGAAAGGGGATCTCCAGTACCCGTGATGGCAATTTGTCAGGATTAAAGCTAGTTGGTGTCTGTCATTGTGTGTGTGTGTGTGTGTGTGTGTGTGTGTGTGTGTGTGTGTGTGTGTGTGTGTGTGTGTGTGTGTGTGTGTGTGTGTGTGTGTGTGTGTGTGTGTGTGGTTGCGCAGTGGCAGGTGTTGTTTATTGCCCCTACATTGGCAGGGAATCTGAGCAGTGATCTGCAAGCAAGCAGAGGTCATCCGAGGCTCATCCTGTGCATCCTGTGCACAGCCTCACTGGCAGCATTGTTTTAATTCATATGCTGATTATATTATAAATTGTTTGGTTAAACATTTGGTGTGTTTAGATGATAGAAAATAGTGAAATGTGTCCAGAAAACGGTCTAAAACCCGGAGATATTCACTTTATAGTGATATAAGACATAGAAAAGCAACAAATCCTCTTACTTGAAACACTTATTTTCGCTTGATTACTGATTATCAAGGCTTGTAGTAGCAATTTATTTCTGCTTTTGTCTGTTTTATATGATTGTAAATGTTAAAAGATTTGGACTGTTGATCAGAAGAAAAATAAGACACCTGAAGACCTTTAGCGCAGAGAATTTGACTGAAAATATAATTAAATATTCCCTAAAAAAAATCATTTTTTTACAGCTGATAAAACATTTCAGCACTATACAGATCATTTTGCGATGTTTGCTGCTGCCACTCCAGTTCTGCTGCAGTGGTCAAAGAATAAAAACGTCACTGAAAGGTCTGCGTGAATCACAGACACTTTCAGCTCCACCACAACCATTCAGACAGCTGGAGAAACAAGTGAGAGCTTCAGAGGTGCTATTAAAGATGACAGTGTCATTTTCCTGTGAGCCAGAAAAAAAACGGAAAATCTTGACGGGCGTAAGGTCGACACAGCTGTAAAGGCTCTCATAGGTCAATGAACAGATGTTCTATATTGATATATTTTTGATCGAAATGACAAACGTGAAGCAAATGCAAAACACCTACAATAAATCGAGGAAGGGTCTGTTTTAAACTGAAAAAGACAGATTATTATGGATGTCTTTTTGCAGAGATGGTACGAATAATACTGTGAGCAGGTTGTGGGCGGAAAAAAAAGAAGAAGGCAGAACATGAGAACAGACCCAGAGAGCCTCGCATTATTGTCTCTATATCCACATGAGCTGAGTGATGCCCTCTAACCTGGACAGACATCAAACATCACTGAAGAGCCTGTGATTACCTCCATCTCCGACGCTACTACTACTCTCCTCTCTCTCTGGCCGTATCATCTGCCTCTTTGAACCTCCACGCACATCCAGTCACATGCTGCCTGGTGCAAGAGCCCTGCAGCAGAGAGAAGAAGAAAATAAAGCACAAGTGTCAAAACATGAAACACACAAACGCTTGTACTGTGCACGCACACACACACACACACACACGGCAGACACACCTGACCTTCAACCGTCTCCTGAGGCCAAACGTATGATAGGTTACCTATATGTTCGAGCAGAGGATCTCTGACGGCCTTCTGCACAAGCTTTCGAGCTACCTCTAATGAAATTGGTTCGGCTCCACAATACTCCCTTTCTGAGCGGATTCTGGGACTGAACACGGTGAACGGAAAGCCGGAGGGAAAGAAAACAGACAGAAATTGGTTCCCACAAAGCCGTCAGACCTTCGGCTGGCAGCGAGAGCCGGCATTGAAGCGGTTTGCAACATGTAGCCGACGCTAACCTGAGCATAGAGATGGAACACGCCGTCCTTTCTGCCTGCAGAAGTTAGGAAATATGTTGATCATATGCAAACAGATTCCCCCTTTAATCCACACGCTTCCTCCTACACACTGTGACACAAAGCCTTTGTGTCAGATAAATACATTACAGTAGCTGTAAGAGCGATCTCATTAAAACAGGAATCAGCATTCGTTAAATGAGGGAAGAGCTGTGAGATTCCCAAATTTATGCACATTTTCGAGCAATGCTTTTGACATGTTCTGATGAGCGCTTCTCTAATAAGAAGCTTTTATTGTTTCCTCAGTTTTACATCATTGCAAACTGGATATAATTAATTATATAATATCATTTGGGGACAAGCAATTTTCTGGCATGACGAAATGATCTATAATCGATAAATCCTTGCAGAGTTCAATCAATGCAGTAATCCTCATCTGCTGCAGTGCATCGGTTCGTCAGCTAGCACGCAATGTTGGCTCAATAATGCCAATTAAGTCAAGCAAACAAACTGCCATTCATTTTTAATTAACATTTAATTAATAATTAATGTGGCTGGATTCTGGTGGGCAAAGTGAGCTGCAGAAACACCTGGTGGGGTATTTTGCACAGTAAACTAAATGTTAATGACTTGAGCAGTCGGTGGGCAAATTGACAGGATAACAAGCTCTGATGAGGCCCACAGAGTTAATCAATGCCAGTGACATCCGATGAGGTGGTAGTCAAGGGCCAGACAAACACACAAAGGCTCAGTCAATGGGAGGCAACAAGGACCCAACGGCACAGTCAATGAAGAGCACAATGCAAAGTCAGCAAATGAGGACTGAACAGCCTCTGGCATCAGGAGGAAAGGTGTTTTACAGGGTCAATGTCAAACTGTGTATAGAATAACTATAGTGCTCCTCAAATGGAAGCAGATGGCAGAGGAGTTTCACAGCAGGAGCATCGGTGTGCTTCAGAGGACATAGATCAGCCGCTTGGCATTGTGGGTCATCAGTAGAGTCAGGCAGGCCAACAGACGAGCTGACAGCACGAGACGAACAGAACCAAAACGCACCCAACGACGACAGCCGGCACGAGAACGACAAATATCAGGCTTTAAAAAAGAACTACCTGATTTCAGTAACTTTGTTCAACATTTTCTTTGGTTTTGCTTCATCTCATCAGCAGTATCTCATAAGTCCGTCTTGTAAATGTCACTTTCAGTTTACACGGACGTGTTAAAGTAAATCTTTCATCACGCACAAAGAAATATTCTGAAATTTTGTCAAGCAGCGCTGGTGAAACATTCAGCGTCATTCCTGTAGCGCTTTCTTTCCTCGGGAATATTAATGAGGTTTCCCTGGCGACCTCACAAAAAGACAAGTCCAGGTTGGGTGTTGCGTGTCTGCACTTTCTGCGACTTCATGACATTTTATAAAATTCTGAAGCAGCAGAGGCGTCAAAATGTACAGGGAGGAAAAACGCTGCCTCTGGCTGGGACCTAGATCATCAGTCATCCATGTTGTTTTGCATGTACCTTCATTCTGAGCGACTAATGCTAGTTAGACAGGGCGAAGGCTTGTGGCTGAACATGACGTAGGACAGTTCAGTTGTTTTTTTGTCACATTTAATAAGCACATTTTGGGTTAAGGCCTCATCTGGTCAAACTCAAGTGCTACTTAGCTTCATGGTGTTACCCATGTCCCTTATTGGACACGCCTCTTACCTCTATGCCAGCCTGGGACAATGACTGGCCTGAAGCCACATGACCATTTACCCTGACCTATCCTTGTAGGTACCTCATTGGCTGATATGTGTGTCATCTTTCATATTTTTTACCTTTTTGAATTTTCTCTCCCTTTTTAAATGTTGTTTGCAACATGTTTTAAGATGACCCTGATGAAGGCCACAAGCCAAAACGCGTTGGTCTGGTAATTAAGTTGTTCCTGATCCTGCAAGAATTCCCCTGCCTTATCCATGACTGAGAAAACTCCACGTTCTTAAAAATAATATGGTAAAAGGTAAAAGTCCTGTCAGCTACTAAACGGACTTTGAGGAGTTATTGTTCTGCCATGTGACGTTTCCAAGCTCGGAAATTTAGCACTTAACGTATAAATCTCCACATCTTTGAACAGCAAAACCCAGAAATAAGAAAATTACATCGGTAAACAACAAATAGTGAACTCATTTTATCAGATTTAATCCCATGAAACTAAGTGAAACTTAAAAACATGTCCACATACCAGACTTTAATTCAAGCAAACTGAGCAAATCTGTCTCAATTCATGGAGACTGGATCCATGTTTCTTTCTGCTGTCCTTGTTTTGCAGATGTTTGATTTAGTTTAATGGGCATAATTATACATGAAAAGCCTGGCAAGTCCAGCAACAGGAGGCAAACATTCTTTTTGAGGCCAGGTTTAGACATCTATATATGCAACCCTATAAAATCCTAACGTGCACAGGCAGCCAAAGAGATGCACTCAATTCCTTTCAGACATCAACAAAAACATGTCGATGCCACTCACAGATAGTACGATTACCAAACCTGCAGCTCGCAAAATGAAAACTCCACCTGCCAGCGGTTAACCACTGTTCTCCGACTGTGAATTTTGGGCAACAATGCTAAAAAAAACTTATTTATTTTCCAAGAATAGCGGGGAGGGACTGTTTGTTTGATCCGACAGCCTGCTTTGCTCTTACTTTCGCTCAGGCCACCCGAGGAGTGGACAGATTATCATCAGCTGAGGGGAGAGCAGGGCTGCAGGATCAGTCCCCAACCCATGAGGTCAGGCGTCTGGATGCAGATAAAGTTTGCTTTTTTATCAAAGGCCTTGTGGAGAAAACAACTCCCGAAAGTTGCAGCAATGGCACGGCAGAGCTATCAGACTTAATTCCGCAAAGTGGTTAAATTATAAGGAAGGTAATGGCAGCAATTTCAAAGTGCACCTGAGAGAAGTGATGCTTTTCTCTGGAATAACCGAACTGCTCTGATAAGAACTCGGCAACTGCGTGGTTATTTTGAGAAATAAAATTAAAATAACTTTTCAAAAAAGGAAAATTTCCATTTCAAGACATGAATGAATGAAATGAAGTAAAATTCAAATGCGGGGAATCTAGGCTTTAATCCTGTTCTTCACATACGGGCAGCTCCAGAGAGGTATCTTTTCAGGAACATCAATACCCAGAAATCAAGCAAGTTGACATCAAGAAAAAGCAATTTTTTTTTTTGCTGTCACATCCAAACTGTGAGGCTTTAAACCAAAGAAACTCCCCCAGAAACCCAGGGCAACACGTCTTACACAGTTTTCTCTGGACAGACACACAACTCTCATAGTTAGAGGAAATGAATGAGACACTCACTGTGCAGCCATACTGAGATTTAGATGGATAAACTCAATGCATTTTTACATTTGTCTATTCAGCAACTTTAAAAAGTGAACGACATTTTGTGCCACCAGATATTTTTTACATTAAAATCCATTTGACACAAATTAGACCACAGACCCCAGGATACCCAATCTGATAAGAATTTAGCTTTTTACATATTTTATTAAAAATTCTCTCATTGTGTTGCTAATGGGTGGAATATTTGAGAGAAGTTATTCTCTGTTCTCTCACGACCCCAACTTAATCAATCGAGCATGCAGATAAATAATCTGCACCATTAATCATTTCATACCAAGCATAAACAAACTCCTTTCTGAGTTTTATATCATTTCAAGGACAATGAATATCTCAACAAGACATCTGGAGACGTCATTTTGGCAACTGGGAACATAAACAAATAATTGATTAATCAAGAAAACAATCAGCAGATTAATCAGTATTGAAAATAACTGTTAGTTGCAGCCCTAAATCACAGATGGAGGAGAGAAAAAAAGTTCTGACGCAGAGGAAGGAGACATTCTTTTTTCTTTGATGGACATTTCGGGGAAATTTGCATGTTAAAGTTTTTGCCAAAAGGTAGATGAGAAGAGTTGAACGTGTGTTTGGTACAAGGTTAAAGCCTGGAGAGGATTAGCATAGCTTAGCATAAAACGTGGAAGCAGGATGAGATGCTGAGATAGACCATCCTGTCTGTGCATTAACTATGGACTCTTCCATTTGAGATACACAAACAAAGGTGTTTTCTAAAATGTCAGTCTATTAGTTTTTCCGTATCCTGACATCGTTGACATTTCAATCATCAAGAAGATTAAACAAGATGTCTCATTTGGCTCACAGACCAATCCAGGTGAGATTCTGGTTTAGTGTGGATGAGCAGCACCAGGTGCAAAGTGTTGACTGTAAATACAGCTCGCACCAACAAAAGATACCAATATGGCCACCTGTGGGCCCTCATGTTACCTCCACCGTAGCGCCATCGTCACCAGCTGCCATCAGGGACTTGGCGCTTCCTAAACAAATTAGCCCGGAGAAAACTGCTGAGACCTGAACCTTTTAATTACATCAACCTGCAACCACATTATAGGCCGACTCTGCTGCGCATAATAACTAATGCATATGAAACAAGCCTCACTCTCTCTGCCCTCCTATTCCTCCTCCTCCTGTCCCACTCCATGATCAGTTTTAAACATTTATATCGGGGTATTCAATCCCAGGAGAGACCAAGAGAGAAATGTCAAGACAAGAGAGACACGGCTTATCCTATCTCCCTGCCATTTTTCCGCTTCTTGTTCCATCACTCCCTCCATTCTTTTTGCTCCTCGCTCCCTCGCCTAATTCATTCTCCGCCACACTATCTCCTTCCCTTTTTATCCTGTCATCTACATTGTGAGGAGCGTCTTGTGGGTCCTCCGAGCCTCGGCTGTGTAAGCAGAACAGGTGGGATGAGAAGCAGAGGTGCTGTACTCGGAATAGTAAAGCACAATAGCTGGATGTGATCTAACATTCTGCCAACATTGGAACAAAATGAGATTTCGCCTTTTATTTACAGGATTATTTGTTGGCATTGAAGGAAGGAAAGGTGGTTTTCTTAATTGGTTGATTTCAGAAGGTGGAGGTGTTAAAAAATAGGAGATAATTTAAAAAAAACACATTTCTGCTGTACAAATCATGTATTTTTCAGACTTTTCTCTACTCTTTTCTTTTTTATTAAGTAATACTGACATTTTCCCCATAACGCTACAACCATAGGACATGAAACAGAATGGAATCACTCAGGAACCATGTCAGGAAATTTCCCTGTACCGAAGGAATAGGGACTATATTTAGTTCCTCAGGCATTGTTGTACCTGCTCAGGTTGTATTTCTGTCTGATGCTCTGGGAACTATTGGGTTTTTCAGTACTGAATGTGGGTCAAACACAAAACTCACGAGTAAAACTTCACGTACAGCAGCACTGAGTAGCACGAACATTATTATTAGAACAAATGTTGATTTTTTTTTCAATTCTTACAGATGTTTAAAAAGGTTATGTCGTTAGCTTCATGGTTAGTTTAAGAGAAAAGCAATGTACTCAGTAGAACACAATACTGTTGAGTCTAGTCTACATTTGCTCCCTCTCCATTTCAATCAGGAGAGACTAGTGGTTGAAGTAAATAAGAATGTTTATTACATCAAATGATATGTGATAATTAGTATGTCAGAAAGCCTTTGGTGTCAGAAAGTCTTTGGTGTCAGAAAGCCTTTGGCATCAGAAAGTCTTTGGCGTCAGAAAGTCTTTGGCGTCAGAAAGCCTTTGGCGTCAGAAAGCCTTTGGCGTCAGAAAGCCTTTGGCGTCAGAAAGCCGTTGGTGTCAGAAAGTCTTTGGTGTCAGAAAGTCTTTGGCGTCAGAAAGTCTTTGGCATCAGAAAGCCGTTGGTGTCAGAAAGTCTTTGGTGTCAGAAAGTCTTTGGCGCTTAGACTATTCAGTCTTAGAATCCTTCGAGTTCCAAAATATCCACAAGATACATTAAGGCAACGATTTATTCTAAAGTGAAAGTGTTTTCAGAAAAATGTGCTGCTGTATAATCCTAAAGATTCTATAGATTCATTATTAATATGTAAGTTTGACTCTAATCCTTTTTGGATTGAAAAGCAAGCCAAGTCATATATTCTATCTTCAAACCATTGTAGCGCCATCCAGGCACTAAGGCAATTAATTACTGAATTATACCATGCTGGTACACAATGAAAGTAATAGGCCCTGGGGGCTTTTTTCTCATTACTAGGTACACACTGTCCTACACAGTCGAAGCAGGGAGGCTTTTAATAACATTTAGCATTCAGATTAAACTGTTGTTCGCAGCCAAAAGCTCTGGCTTCCAGGGTTTCGGCTCCAAAGTAGGATCAATTTACAATCCAGTTAATTCAAATTGTGTGGAAACATGCTCACAAGGAGGAGAACAATCATCTGTCCCATTAAGGCAAAGACAAACAGAGGAGGAGCAGAAAGGGAGGAACACGGGGACGTGTCTGACATGTTTCCTTTGAGGATGCATGCTACCAGTACAACACGGGGCCTCCTCCACTTAAAAACACTTCACTGACTAATTGTTGTGTTTAAAAAGGCACTGAGGGCCTGCTGTTGGGTTTGACGAGTGCTTCAAATAAAATGTGCAGTGGCTCTACGATCAAAAAAGATTTATTACAGCTCATCAAGTTGATTTATTCTCATTTCAAATAAACCAAAATGTTTCACAGGAAGCACAAAACACAAACATTATCACGATCTTCAGGATGTTCAGGGGAAAAAAATATAGAAACCTTATATATAAATAAAAATAAAGGACCTCTATTATCACCTTGAGTGGTTAATTTTACAATCTAGGTCTTCAAAATAAAAATAATAATAATTTCACTAGTATCCCTGCATTTTTTCAGCCCTACTCCCATCTTTGTGCGTGTGTCTTTGTGTGTGTGTGTGTGTGTGTGTGTGTGTGTGTGTGTGTGTGTGTGTGTGTGTGTGTGTGTGTGTGTGTGTGTGTGTGTGTGTGTGTGTTAAAGACTGTTGGCAAAAGGTCAGTTGGCGCTGCGCCGCATGTGACCGTCAACCTCCCCGCTGGCAAAGAGCTAGGTGAAGCCTCGCCGGCTGCCATGGAGATACGCAGACACTGAGATGTAAGGTAGCAGAGCTGGCTTTTCCAGGCTGAATCAGACTTAGAAACAGGTAAAGCAAAAAAAAAAATTAAATTAAAAGGTGGTGGAAAAAGTCACTGAAGCACTTCCTGTGGCAGTAAAGACACATTAGAGACCCCAGTGCAGGATTTGTGATGAAGTAAATGGGATACCGCTGCAGACTCCCTGGCGACCAGGACGATATGAGGATGTATTTTTTTTTACTGCTTTGCTGAGTTATCTTCTAAGAAGCATGTGTGAGATATTGCCTTTAACTAAATGCTATACAACACCATTTTTAGTATGTGGATTGTAGGAGGAAAAAAAAATGCCTATGTGTGCGACTAGTCTATCCATATCAAACGCAATCACACACATGACATTTAATTTCAACAACCTGTCTCCACATTTTATCTTTTCTGGGTGAAAATGAAAGAAATGATGAAATGATTCATTTCAGAGCCATTTTCCCCTCCATCCCAGCCACCCGTGACTTGTTTTACATCCAACGATGATCTGTGGAATGGCTGCCAGGCAAATAAATTTGGCTACGAGGACGGGCTTATTGGCAGCACTGAACAGTGTGAGCAGTGGTAAATCCAAAAGGCTGTACATCTTTATTGGGGTGTGAATGGATGGAGCGACACAGAGGGTCTGGTTTGAAATGAAAAGTGGATGGAATGGAGAAGGAATGAAATGTATCACATTTTCCATCTGGCATTGAAACTATCACCTGTCACATCAGTCACTCAACATGGGGGTGTCTAAAATAGATCACAAATCCTGGATGTAGGCAGACGTAGACGAGCCACCACTATTGTGATGGTGCCTTATTTATGAACCTGCATATAATGCTGTGTATGTGTGTATAAAGAACTGAAATGTGTTGAAAAAATAATCACCAAATGTCATTAAAGTTAAGTTTATGATCTCCAAATCTTGAACTTGTCATTAAAAGTTTGGCTTTTTAACAGCCTGTCTCCATTTAATCAATTACACCATCACATTTCTCCACCAGGACTTTTTCCTCAAATGTGAGCAGCCTGCCAACAAAACGTCGCTCATGAAGCTAGACTGAGAAATCTACCTACACAGGGCTGATGGAGAGCTGGAAACTACCCAGCATCCCTCTTGCTTGCTTGGTACATTTTCTACCAAGATTCTACTTTTGCAGAGTTGTGTGTTCCCCATTAGGTCTGTCATGGACAGCTGACTTCCGAAGCTTGTCAGATTCTTCATATTCTGAGCGGTGGTTTGTTCGGAGATGGTGAAGTTACTCATGGAGCTTAGCCAACTGGCAAACGATATCCAACAAACTCGACTCGGCTTGGTTTTCATCAGGTTGTTTTCCATTGTCGATGGTACCTCCTCAGGGTTGATTGGGGTGGTGCGAAACTGCCGTGGCGTAGTCTTTAACACGACACACCTCTCGTCCATCTCTCGTGATCCTCTCATCAGCTGTTTAAGACAGGAACGTCTTCTGCACCTCCTCAATACAGCGGCTGCAACAAATACAAGTTACGGTCGCTAAAGTAGCTTAGCTGTTTGAGTGTGGCGGCCATTGATTTGTGCTGTGCAGGATTCTCTTGTGTGTGCCTGGCATTGACCAATCAGTGGTCTGTAACATTTCACATGTCCTTTTAGTACCTGCTCAGCTGACTTGGAACTGCAACACAGGTGGTAGTAAAAAGTAGTACCAGGTACCAGTTATCAGGTACTTTTGACCTAGTGGAAACGCAAAAAAGGCGAGTCGAGTCGAGTCGAGTTGAGCCGGTACTATGCAGTGGAAAAGGGGCTAAAGTTTGCAGACGACCGTCTTTAAAGCAACATCCGCTTTCTGAACCCAGACCACCATCAAGTGAGGATGATTTGAAATAACATACCGGCCTTTTACGAACATACGTGGCGAAGTGTACGCAATGAACACAGCAGCATCAACATCTAGTGTGATGTTTTGCATGTGTGTCATGGCAAAAACAATCGTTTCCCTTCCCTGTTATGATCAGACGCATAAAAACAATGACAACCCATTACTTTGCAACGTTTAAATACAAAATGAGGCGAAGTAATGGTGCAACAGGCTGCGTAAAAAAAAGGGTGCTCAGAGGGTGTGAATGGTACCAATCAACCAACTCAAATCCATCCCGTCATGATGCGTAGTTGCTTTGACCTGTTTGTAGTGCTGAATAAAAATGCAGGAGCTCACTCAGGATTCATTCAAGTTTCATTTCAACCATAGTTGTAGAGATTTTTTTAATTCAGCAGCAACATGTCTGACTGACGGACTCAGTGCTGCCCCTCCAGCTTTACTCCCAGACTAGATAACCCCCTGCTGCTCATCTGCCTTTGAGCCTCTGGCTCTCTTTCTTCACTCTGTCCTCCTTTGGTTAATTTCTCATCTTTCGTCTCTCCTTTATTTCTCCCTCATTATTACTAAGGGTTCCGTCGAACCAGATCCCTTTTGGCTGCTTGTCCCATACTGGAGGAAAAAAAAAAAAGAAGCCTCAATCACGGTGGGTGTTGTGCTGTGACTTCTCTGCCCTACAGACACAACACAACATGCGGCCTTTTCCACAAAATGTCCCCAAACAAGCCCCGCCAGGTTCAAGAGGGGAGGTCACCCTGAAAAAAAAAATACATACCTCCTGGGATAACAACCATATTAACAATTCTCCTCCCAGACCCTAGGCTACCAGACCCTGACAGAAAGAAAAAAAAGAAAAATTAAGAAATACACCCCCCCTGTACCCCATTTGACTGCAACTCAACCAAAACAATGCAGCAAACCAATTTTTCAAGGTGAAAGCATTTAAATTTAATCCACAAGTAAAATCTTAAAGTTAAATTAGATGCCCGTGGCAAGGAAGTATGGACAAGGGAAGGGGGTGAAAAACAAGACAGAGAATGGCAACAAATTAAAAAAAATAATAATAATTATAACAGTGGATTTATCTTTTCATAGCCTCTGTACAACCATTAAGTCACCATTTGCTGGAGCTGCTGCCGTTAATCCCCTTTCTCATGATGCTTTCATGACGAGCCGTTGTCACAAATCGTGTCATGTCCCCCCCCCCCCGCGATAAATAATGAAGGCGTGCGCTGCCTCATGAGCTGCTGAGGCAGACAGCCACAGATGTTGGAATAAAAGGGGAAAGTGGGTCAGGTGTCTAGCTGATGCTAAACCACGACGGCGAGCAGACGGCGCCGAGCGTTAGACCTGATCAGGAAGCAGCAGTCGCTGAGTGGATGGCGATAATTTGTAATGGCGTAATCTATATGCAGAAGTGGTCACGTGTGGGCCGTCAGGTTCCACCTGAGGTGAGCGGTGGGAGAAATTCAGAGACTGATTTAGTCTGCTGGGTGCAGTTCGTCGTCTGCTTCATTAAAGGAGAAGAGGTCGGAGTAAATGACTCCCAGGGGTCTCCCATAGTTGTGTCAATACATCATTCAGTGTGGTGAGGGGGGGGAGGGGGAGGGGTATGTACGGTGGACCTTCACAGCTCAATGATGACACACTTAATTCATCTGAAATACCACACATCCATCATCCTCCATATCAGCCTCAGACGTGTGACCCCCTGGTCCTGGCAACCCATAACAACCTGAAGAAACGCTCCTGCAGGCCAGCCAACATCGGATCATCACGGCAGTCCTGGCGTTGGAGACGTATTTGGGCTCCTCTCACATCGTAAATCAACCACAAGCAATCTGGCTCGTCAATCATATCTGGACCATTTGACGAATCGTGAACTTTGCCCAACAATTATCAACGTAAAGTTAAAAGAGTCACGTTTGGTTATTGCTCATAAATCCCAATTACACAAGAGGTTTATGTATAAAAAGAATATTTATTAACACCTATTACACGACGTTTCTACACGACAATGTCCTTGTGCGTTTTATGTAAACTGCATTGAATTATTGTCCCAGTGTTTCCCTGCATAGACAAATTCCTCTGAACCTGAGCCTGTTGAGACATTGCAGGTTTTAGCATGCATGATAAGATCAGGGAACAAAACACTGTGACTGATAAGCTTTGCATACTGGTTAATAATCGCAAAGAGGTTAGACTTTACAAAGCTGCACATTTATCATGGGGGCAACTGTTTCCTGCTGCACAGTCAAGACTTTTTATATTCTCACTTTTCTTACATATTGAGGCAATAACTTGCTGTTAAATAATTCTTTGCATTTTAAAATTGCAAATCAGTGTGAATTATTTCTGAGCAATTAGTCTGCATTAGCTCATTTTATTAGCTCATATTATAATAAAATGTTAAAGAGCTCAGTCGGCGGTCTTAAAAATCAATTGTATCAAACTGGTGTTCCTACAGTGATAATTGAATGGATTATAATTACATGCATTATTATTACATATTGTTGAGATGAGTAGTTTGGTCGGAACATGCTAACAAACCCAGCTTTTATCTGGATCAAAATGAAACAACTAAAAAGTTTATTTTAGAGTTAAATAAGGCCACGATTGGCTGAACTGATTGGGTTTGATGGGAATAAACTGCTACTCCCTCTGGGAGAATGAGAGAGACGGAGCACAGAGAGAAGAGTCAGCTTGTTTAATACACTGTTCACGTTATGAAACGTCACTTATTGTCACAAAAATCAAGTTCTAACACACGCTGCTATAGAAACTAAACAAATAACTAATGTTTTGTACATTTAAGGTGCAAAACACGTGACAAGCTAATATCACGGTAAAGCTGTCTACAGTCAGAAAGCAGCCTGAAGGCTCCTGTATGCTTCATCATGACTGAGGAGCCTGTGTTACACAGCACTGCTGCTAGTTTGAACAAATTATTATTCTCTCCACGTCTGTCTGATGTAGGTCATTAGAACATTATCTTTACAAAAGCATACGTTAATTACCAATAAACTTGATCCACATCTATTGTGAACTGAGGGAGCTGCGCTCTGTCTCTCTCCATGCATGATCCCTTTGAATCGCTGGAGGAGAAGTCACTGTCACCGAGGTCGATGAATTTTCAGTGTTGCATTCGTATGAACACTATAAAAAAAAGCAGGGTACTGAGATGTGAAGGCACCTTGTAGGTCTGTTCTCCTGGGGAGGGGGGGGAGGGGTGCGTGAACCCAATGACGCATGTCTGACACCAGACATTAGGTGACTCAGAGGAGCAGAGACCTTCATCCTGAAGGATGGAACATGCTTCATGCACACTCGTCCGCACAAGAGCACAAGAAGTGCTATATATATATATAAAATAATGCAGATACTGCACTTTCCCTTTGTAGAGCAGTGTTCTATGGGTGAGTAAAAGGGAAGGAAACTCTGGAGTTTTCTGAGTGAATAAACAGAAGTTTCATGTTAAAAAGAAACCTGTATAATAGTATGAAATATGTTTACAGTAAGGATCTAACACTGAACTCATGTTTGTCATGTTTGTGGTATTACTTCCTCTTGCCGCTGTGTTTTTGAGGGTTGTGAGCAGCAGCTGCACAGCACACAATGATGTAATCACCAATAATGTGCCACACGCAGCTGCATTGTCCGCAGACTAGATTCCAAGGCCTGCAGCAAGGTCTTTTTACGCAATTGTGCGCTCGTGTAATGATGCTAGAGCATTTACACGTCACGTTTTCCCGTTAAAACTACAACGTTCTATTGCGCTGAAGAAACAAAGTGAACTAGATGAAATTATCTTAACAGCGGACTGGAAACCACAGCTGGAAATAACAATAACAGCAGCTGCATTACATTGAGTATACCAGTCACACGACTGTAAACTGAATATCTTTGTCTTTTGGATTGTTTGTCGGACAAAACACACAATTTTCACAATTTTTGTGTCATCTTCTAGACAGACAAATAAAAAAATAAAATAATACCCAACAGATTAATCAATCACTAATTGCTTTTTGTACCACAACAAGTGGGATTTAGCAGAGTGAGTCTTCACAGGTGTATCACAACACAAACTGCATCTGTTCTCATCAAGGAAGACGCAAAAAACAACTCCCCAAATATCCAATATGGCTTCTGGAGGGTGCGTTACACCTTTCATTTATTTGCAGAAGAAGACTGACCTTCCTCCAACAGACTAATTTAGGCTGGTTGTAATTTCCCACATTGAAGGAGAAATGAATGAACACACTGTAAACGCACATGCTTTATGTGTAAACAGACATCCTCCAGCCTTTATCTTTCAGCGAAACTCCCTCAGCAGATCCAAGTTTTCTTCTCCTAATCATCTTAATGGATTGTGAGAAGCAAGGTAAATGATTTCCCTCTGACAACAGAGGATGCATTAGCCTTCGCTATTCGTCACCATTCACAATCCATCCTGCGAACGGAAATAACGGCATCTATCATCCGAGGAGACACCCACAACACAACGGGAACACCGGCGGGACGAATGATTGATTCAAATTGGATCCTTTTCAGGAATCCTGAGCAGGAAAGGAAGCGAGCAGAGCCAGATGCTACAGGTCCACGGCTTCTCCCCCTGAAAGAAACTTTAGAAACTGTCATGAAGGATAGATGGACACGTCAGCGGGTGTGTCAATACGCCTGTATGCATGCAAGGAAGGCTTATTTTAGATCGAGCGACTAAACAAATGGAGCGTCAGACAGCAGGAAAGAGGAACCAGGCGGTATCGGCTCAAAAGCTGCTGCTGCAGACAATCAAAACCTTGATATCAGGAACCTAAAAACACAACGAGAAGCGTATTAAGTAACACATCTAGTGATGAGTGCAATTCTCTGAAATAGTCTTCATCTATGGAATAACCTTGGAGGTCTAACACCGCGAGTTACTTCTGTCATCTTCCTCCAATTGCCACTTTAAACCTCATCCTCTTCTCATCTCTTCTCTCCTGATTCCTTTTATATGGCAAATTAAATTTATCCAAGCAACGCGGGCCTGCATTTCAGTCCATTCGTTCGCCCTCCCCCCTCTCTGCTGAGGAGAACCCCCCCCCACTGGCAGATACGGAGACCTTACCTCATTACAGAAGGTCAACACTGGCACCCCATCAATTGTCAGGAAGCTCTCAAAAAGAGCTTGAAATTGATTCATCGCCGACAGCTCTCTCTCAGAGGAGACCACGTGACCAACAGTATGAATACAAATGCAAAAGATGCAGTGTGATGAGGAGGAGGAGGAGGAGGAGAGTTAAAGGCCGCAGTGGAGAGGTAGCACGAGCTAAAATATACCTCAGTATGATATTGGATCATGATGATTGGAGTCTGGGATTGCAGCCGAATCATCACAAGTCAACATTCTAAGCGGCCAAAGTGATTTTCAGAAGAATTTTTGACATCAGAAACATAAAACATAGAGCAACTCTGCATATCCAGTGCGCTACATTAGAAAAAGACACACAATATTAGTGAAATTGGATTTTTCCAGGTGTTAACAGCTGCACTGCAATCAAGTGATGCAACTTTTAAATGACAGAAATAGACAATAAACGCTTTTTTGGACTCTGCCATATAGAGAAAATCCACCAATGTGTTTAATGGCTAATTTCCTTGGGTAATTTTTACCATATAAAATGATACTGTATTTTGTTCTGTATGGACCTTTAATGATTGTAATTATCTTTATTCAATCAGAAACAAACAACCAAACATGTAGGCACCATTAATTTCTCAGGTGACACAACACAGCATTTTACACAATCAGAAATCAGTAGGATTCATCAGCACTGATTACAACAGTCTCTTCTTGGACTGATGATGTCGTCCTTTGGGATGATTCTGATTCTGATGATTCTGGGTAGTCACACATGCTCATAGGCCATCTGTTGTTCTTCTCCTGGCTGATGTAGATGCAGTATAGTGGAATAGTGAGAATTCACAGCCCTGGTGACTTTTTTTGGGACTGGCACCACCTCCAGCATGTCGATGGCACCATCCCAGTCACCTTACCCCAACCATGGCGCTCATACAGATGTCATTTTATCCCAAATCTTTGTGCCTTTTTATACCTACATGACTTCTTATTGTTTGTCAAACTTTGTTGGACCTTCAAACTGCTTGTTTTGTCCAACAAACAGTCCAAAACCCAAAGACATTCAGTTTTTTAATGTGAAAACAGTGACAAGCAGCAAATCGTCACGAGACATTAGACATTTCTGCTTGATAAATAACTTACATATCAAATTTTACTTAAATGACTTCATGCCGTTGATGCTGGCAGAAGCTTTAAGATCAAAAATAGGCTCGGCGAGGTTTGTGAAGGCAGCAAAAGAACATTTGTAGTACAAGACGTGAACCCGTGATAAGAGAGGGAAATGCAAGTCATGATCTAAGCTCGGTGTAAGACGGCTGTATCCAGAAATACTGTACATTTACATAAAAAGATGTGCAAACAGCAGATATCCTTAACAAATTGATTTGATTCATCTTGTTAGAGGATGAATCAGTGTCGACGACGCATAAATGGCAGCACTTAGAGACCAAGCACGGTATTCTCTATTGATACTGAATGTTAAATAGGTGCAGTGAAGTGCTGCGTGGATTAAAGCCAACAGTCTCATGGGCTGCCACTGGCACAAGGCTCTGCTGAGAGGGATGTTTTTTTTCCCCTTAGGGTAGTGCAGCAGTAAACGAACTTTTCACAAACTTCTTTTCACGGTCCTCATGTCAGACTGAACAAGCGCCCCAGTGTTTCCTGTCACATTCTGTTTTGGTTTACTAGACCTGGCCACTTCCTCCTCTCAACCCTTATCTTTGCACATAATGCAACACGCGCTTGCAGATAGCGATGGTGAAATGAAAACATCAGTAACACAGTAGGATGGCATCATTCTTTCCCGAAACAGCTGTGAAGAAATGTGGCACCGACGCTGGTGTTCGTGCTTAAGGCGGTTGCGGAATAAAGCATTGCTGCATCAAGAGAACAGGTAACATTTCATCTCTGTCCTTCCTCTTGTCTCAGAAAACTCCTTCACGCCCGACAGAGTATCAGAATAAAATCTAAATCATGCATTTTGTTCCTTTTATTCCAACAAAGCTATAAAACTCTCCTCAACATTGAAAAAAAAAGCCCAGAAAGTGTCACAGCCACATTTTTTCACAAAATTCTGAAATCCCTGAGCTCACCTATTGCAAGAATAAGAAGAAAACAAACAGACAACCATCTACGGACTAAGGCTGGTGGAGAAAAAACGCAATCAATATGGTAAAACTCTTGACACAAATCACCCAAGAGCCCGAAAAGGCCGCTTTCTCCCAACAGATGGGAACCAATTAGCCACCTGACTCCAAGAAAACACTTGGGCAGCCGTGTGGAGCCAAGATGCAAATGAAGCAGAGGGAAAGGTGGAAGCGGACCTGCCAACATCTTGGGAGAGGAGAAATTAATGAAGGAGACAGCGAAGGTGCAGTTTTGGAAAATGGAAAGAGAATAAAAAGGGAAATGATGGATGGAGGACACACAGAGCTGGACTGAAGGTCCCCGGAGAGGTTACAGAAACAACGAACGGAGGGCAAAAATATCTACTGATGGAGAACATCGTCTAATCCCGCAGGCAGTGAATCCTCCGTCAGCCGACATCAACATCAGCTCGACATATTCAATTTGAAGCTAACATGGAATCATTGATCTAGTTAATGAACATCTTGTCATATTTATTCTACTGATGCACTGACTAGAGCAGAGGCTGCTTGCACTGCAGAACACCACAACTTTCAATCACAATTTTCTGAATGAAAAGCCCCTTAACCAGCTGTGCTCCTGCCTGACCCATCCTCCATAACATTATAGGTGCTGACAAACCTTGTGCTTAAGAAATATTCTGAAGTTCAGGAACTTCGTTCACCTGACTGTGGGTTTATGATCCTTGGCTGGATAGCTTTTTATAAAAGTTCTTTATCAAATCAACTTTCTGAATCTGAATCCCCGAAGTGTGAATCCCTTGACGAAACCACTGTTCGGCTTTCAGCACTTTTTAAATAACTAGAAAGAAACCAGAGCCTTTCTGCAGTTATAAATGTCTTCATCTATTGTCACGTTTGTTTTTGCTCATTTTTGTTGTTGCAAAAAGTATAAAGTGTCTACATCGTGGAAATGGAATTAAGTGCATAGACACAAAAAGTAATGTGCGATAGCTACATAAGCTGCCTTGAGTTATGACAATGCTGTGTGCCAATTAGCAAACGTTAGCATGCTAACAGTAAAGTAAGGCGGTGAACATGGTATAACGGTGCGTTCCATTTACCTCGGAAGTCGGAGCTGGGAATTACGTCACACCGAGTTGACCACGTTCCAGTAAAACAAGTCGGAAAAGCCCTTTCGGATTATAAAAAACTTCTGCACAAAATAGCCGTTTTTTTCAATACCAGTTGATAACAACGGTTTAAGTGACGGTAAGACACCTACAGGCTGTTTGCATCCACTATTTACAAAAGAAGAAGAACGCACCATGACCACAAGACAGCAGAAGCATGCTAGCCGTCAAAAAGTCCGGTGTGGAACTCCTTTAAAAAAAGTAAAGGAAAATGATCATCACAAGTCAATGCAAAGCAATAGGAGAAGAAGATTCATTCGTCGATTTGTAGTCGATTGGTGCCGGGTGATTATCGATTAGTGTTTTTGCATAATATGCCCTCCTCTACAAAGAACCAGACAAATAATCTGTTTGTTTCAATTTGACACAGAAGCTGCAACTTTTTTGGATGCCAAACTCCTGGCATCAGATTTCTGATACCTCACATCCCTCCGAAGTAAGAGAGAGACAAAGAGGCTTGAATAAGACGCCAGGATAAGTTACCCTTTTAAGGACAATTTCCCAGCTCTGGACGTGTCTGAGGCTTAGTGCAAACTCAGCAAACTCTGATGTTTACCGTCATTCCCTCCGACTGCTCACACAAGGTATCAGGTATAGCTGTTCGATAAAGACAAGCAAATATTGGAAAAGCGTGGGTGATATAAGGCTACATATTCCCCCCGGAGATTTAGTCACACTGGCTTCAACGGCTGAATTCTATAAGTCTGTATAATCTGGTGTTCTTCCAGGGACTGAGAAAATGAAACCAAGGCAAGGATATTACACGGTTCCCTAAAAAAATATGTGCTGTTAATGTGAAATCTCACCGAGTCTGTAGGCAAAAAGAAGGAGTGCATAAAATATATTACAATTTAAGGCATTTTGTTTCCACCTGGGAGAGAAAATATTGTAAATATTGAGTATTTGTTACAATACATGACCAAAAGTATATGGACACTCGGAAATTACGCTCATTTGTCACTGTTGAGCGTCTAATTCCAAAACAACGAGCATTTATCTACTGTTTTCAGGCTTTCCGCCAGACGTTGGATCCTCTGAATGCAGGGAATTCAGATACAAGAGCATTTAGTGAGCTCTAACACTGATGCTGGGGTGATATTTTCTGGCTCACAGTCCAGCATTCCAGTTCATCCAAGAGATATTGGATGGGGCTGAGGTCAGGGTTCTGTAAAGACCAGTCAGGTTCTTCCATATTAAACTTGAAAAAGAAAAAAAAACACACTGGACTGGCTTTGTTAAAGGTAAAAACTTTTCCTTCACTGGAAAAACAGGTGAACACTCTGTCTACATACTTTTGGCCAGATATTTCTCTTACCTCTTGCATTCTAATGGTTATGAGGGCACTGGATTATATTCTAGTGTAATCCACTGTAATGTGATGGCAATAACAGAATCAAAAAAACATTAACCCTAAAAAGGATTTGTTGAGGGCTAACTGGATTGTGTTACTTTCTAATGGCATTTGTGATATTTTTTTCCACCCGTGTTTTCATACGATAAATCCATTCCCTTATCTTGTTCCAACAACTAGAGCAATTTAAAGTAATACATTTAAATAAGTGAGATAGCTGCGTCCTTCGCAGCTCCAGAACTTTGCCCTTTCCACTGTTGTTCTACATTATCACCAGCTTTTAAAGTACGGTGAGCTTTATTTGATCTTTTGTTTGGTGCATTTGTCCAGCTGAGAAACATGCCAGTGGTCTCGGAAAAAAAGTGAGCCATCGTCCAAGAATTGGGAGCAATGAAAAAACAAGGTTCATGAGTAAAACCCAGCTTCTATTTCTTTCTCAAACTGTATAAACACAAAAACGCTCCGGTCAAATCCATCACGTTTCACTTTAAGAGTGCAGTCAGATTGGGTTTGACTGCTCTGCCACTAACCTGGCAGCATTACCACAACTCTGTCCAATAAATAAGCATCTTATGAATTAATGACACTGCTGTTTAGAGGACTCAGTGTGAACATATAAGAAAAAATGTACTGATGTAAACCTTCCTGCAACAGCACGATCCACCGAATATAAATTATAGATGTGCACTTGGATGAACTGTGTGGAGATTCTGTCTGCGTATTTGAAAAGGAAGTGCAACATTGCTCCTACATGACTGCACTGACCGCACTATTTGGCCTCCTGCATTCTTCTTCTTGTTGTCCTACAACATCTGGTCTTGTTTGTACTTTTACGACATTGTCTCCTCGTGAGTCACAAACACTGATCCCCCATCAGTTCCTGCACAAATGCCGTGCACATGCTGACATTCATACGCTGATTGTTGCACATTGGATTAAAGATACACACATGACTTTATTCACTATGACTTTTAGTCACCATTAGTGGTCAAAGCTACAAAACCCTTTAATACTTCATTTCCCATAATCCAACTGGACAGCATCTTTCATTCGGCCCTCCTTTGTCTTGCAGACTCCCACAACTTTTAAACTCTATGCTCTCAGACTTTGATTACCTCCACCAAGAGTGTTTTCATCCGTGTCCGTTTGTTGGTTGGTTGGTTTGTTTGTTAGCAAGATTAAGTCAAAACTGCTGGGTGGATTTCCACCAAACTTAGTGGAATGATGGGGCATAAGCCAGGAGGGAACCCATCAAACGTTGGTGCAGATCCAAATACAGGGGGCAGATCCAGGATTGTTTTTTCCACTTCCTTTAACATTGCGGTCATGTTTCACCGCTGAAACTTTGCGTAGGGGTGGGACAAGCCAAACAGACATGTATATGACTGTGTCATCAGCATCCCGGTTATGAGGCTTCTATGACGTTTACATGACCACAGAGAAATCTGGATGTTCATTTCCCTGCATACATGTAAATACTGGTATCCCAATTACTGACGTCTGAGTGTTGTGACCAAGCATATAGTCCGTGTTGCTCCACTGTCCGTGTTATGAAAGAACTCCAGCTAGAGTTTCCGGGTTTCTCAAAAACGGTTACTCCCGGTTACTGAGACCGGGATATGATGTTTACATGCACAAACACAAAAACGGGATACTCCAAAACACCGATAATAACCGGGATACTGATGTGCATGTAAACACAGTCACAATTGTTTGGCCTTGGTGGAGGTTTGCACTCTACTGTCATTCTAGCCATATATGTAAGCTTTCCAAGTTACAACAGAGATAATACACACAAGACAGAGCAGCACTAGCGACAAGCAATTTGATCTTGATCAAAATTAGTGGAAGTGGGTGCTGCTTTATCACCTGATCTTGAGGTTAAATCCTAAAGGTGTCAAAGCTTGTTTCTCTTCTGCTGATATGTTGCATATTCCTGAAGATATGTGTGTTCAATACAACAAATCTGGAGTCAGATACTGCAGAGAGAAGGCCACTCACACTGCACATAGAAGGATTTGAGGGGATAAAGGACCAAGTGGCGGATGTTTGCCCCATGGTCCACAAACAGGTTAATCTGTACGTGATCGCAATCTTCACTTTTTTTTTTTTTTGCTTTGTTGAAACAACAAATCAAACTCCCAAAGACATGAGATCACCACAGAGGAAGGACCAGTGTTCTCTGTCAATTGAGTAATCAACTAATCAGAGCACCAATCAGAGCTGTGAGGCTGAGCAGGAGACAAAATAGACAAGAGGTGATAAGCTGCCATCTGTACAGCTGTCAGCACACATGCAATGGCCTTAAATAACTTACTGGATGGACTCTGAGGGGAAGAAAAAAAAATTGCAGGAAATGATTTTACCGACAAAGAGGAAACTGCTCAGAAAGCAGTGAAGGTTTACTGCTCGCAGAACAAGAAATCAAACTCTCTAACACAGTAATCCTGCAGGCAATTAAGTGAACGGAGAATTAAGTAAAGAGTTGACACATCCTAAATGTTGGATGGAGTCCAGCTGCAAATCAGGCTTTTAAGAAAATCAGGGGGTGGGGATTACAAGGGGGATTTTTTTTTTAATTACATGGAGGAAGGAGAAGTCTTATATGGGAATGTAACAATAATGAAGGATGCAGCAGTCACTAAACTAACAGGAGCGCTGCATCAGGCAGAACATGGATGGCCAGTGGCACAGCTGGAGCGCTCATCAATTCTTATCCTGCATGTGAGGACAACACTGCATGAGAGGAAACAAGCCATGTGTATTTCATTATCGCCGCCTCAGAGCTGGGTGACAGAAAAGATGTTGGAGAAATTAAAATGAAAACAATCTGACACTCAAAAGCAGATGAGGAGGAAAGGGTTGGTAGGAAGCCAAAGAGTCTCATAAAGCACCGATTTCCTGTTTATATAGCAAAGAAGAGGTGATGTAAAGATAAAAGTTTGTTTTATTGATGATCAGAGTCAATAACTGCAACAATAAGTGACAATAGTGTGAGCTGTATGGTGGAGGAGCAGGGCTTTGGGATAACAATACAGAGGACGTCTGGGAGTGAAACAACAAAAGCAGCATCTTGATCCAATAAAGCACATACAGATGTCTGAGCACCAGTGCAAAGAACAAATAACCTGCTGTGCTGTAGTCATCAGGGAGGAATCAAACTAAAGAAAATGCTCCAAGTTTACCAAAATCAAATGAAAAGCAGCACCTAAATTAATATTCATTAATTTAACAAATGCAATCATGCATTTCGTGCTGTGTGACTGCCTGACCCACGATGCTCATGCAAAAGTGTGCAGACACACAAAGCCAAAGAGAAGAAGGAGGGATGCTGCTCCTTTCTTTTCACGAAAAAAAAAACAAGGCAATCCTCCCCTGGGAAGAAACTTTTGCGTTCCCTCAATGCTCCGCAGACTCTATACAATATATATATATAAATCTGCGGCTCACCTTTTGTTGGTTCCTCTGTCGGATCACACCAGCAGTCCTCCCTCTGTCTGGCTGTCTGCTCTCTTCCGCTCCTCCGTACATTTAATCGGGGCAGCGGCGGCAGCGGTTGCGCAATTGTTATTGCGCGCTTCGCCGTGTTTGGTGGGCGGCGTGGCTGATCGCTGTTTTCTCCCTGTATGTTTTCAAACCAGCGAAAACACCCAAAAAGCCCTCCCACTCCTCCCAGTCGCGCCTCGCTGGCTTGCAGGCTCCACCGCGGATACGCCCTCTCACTGGGGGGGGGGAGAGAGAGAGAGAGAGAGAGAGAGAGAGAGCGGAGGGGAACGTGTGAACTCGTGTTAACAGGCTTCAGGTGGGAGAAAACCGCGTCGCCACAGGCTGGGCTGCGATGTGATGTGATGTCTGGCCGGCGGTGAGCAGCCTGTGCTGGCTGGCAGGAGTCTTGCTGCACCGCTGCGCCTCGCTGGCTTTTGTGCTCAAGACTACGCTGCAAAAAATGTCCACCCTGAGACTCCGCGGTGCCCGACAGTCAGAGAGACGCGCACAGACAGGCGCAACCCGTGTGGAGAGTGGCAGTCATGTTTGTGCCCTAAGGGGACCCTTACATACTTTATGCCCCTCTTGTTGCCCAAACCCACTTCTGATTAACACAATTTCCCCATTGTTTGGGAATTGATTGCCCAAGAACCTTCCTGATCAATAAATAACTCTTATTTGCCCCCTGGTCACTTCTTTTTGTCCCCATGGATGCCCTCTCGTTTACCCAAATGCCCCTCCCTTCACTCAAATACCCAAAGTGCTCCAATGGTTGTCCATGTTTTAATTTCATAAGTCTCCACAGACTCCCAGGGCGAGTCCTGCGTGTGTCTATACAGGAGGAGGCTTCTGTCATTGTGATGTATTAGGATTAACAGTTAATGCAAATCAGGCCATTAAGTACACTTAAAGGAGTCATTAAGCAAGCTTTTAGAGAGCATTTTGTGTATCTCAAAGCGACGGATCAGTCGCTGATGCTTGACTTCAAGAAGCAAAGGGCTCCAATCCGTTCTGCAGCTTCAGCTGATTTATCGAGAGGAATGTTGGAAGTTATGAAACAACACGATTGTGCAGGAAAGATTTGGGATTTTTGCCACATTTCTGACTAAATCCTGGTTACACCCTTTAGGTAGAAGACACTGAGAGAAAACACTCCTCTGACGCAGAAGAGCAGAAAATGGTTTTTCTCATGTAAAAACCATTTCAGCAATTTCTGTCCGCATGCGGGCCTCTGAAAGATGACATGGGCGCTGTTGTCAGTGTGAACAATACAAGCATTCCATTGTTGTGTCATTGCACCCAGGGCATAACACACTATGGTGATGATGTCACCATGATGGTGTCTCCTCATGCCAAAATAAGTAATAACACCCTGGAAACCCTGGAATCTTGTTTTATCATCAGTAGATTGTGAATTATGAACAGAAATATGATTTTTCCACAATGGTGGACACTGATCTATTTTTTGTCTCTATATAACTTCTTTCCTTTCACAGATACAATAAAATCCAATTGAACGAGTCTGAATCTGCATCATCTCAGCTCCATATTTTTGTCATGCCTCTACTGTACCTCTCTCTGTTACCGAACGGTGACAAGCTCAATATGTTCATATCCCAGATCCAGATTATCATTCCAATTGTGCATATTAGTGGAACATCATGAGTTGTCCATGCCTGGGTATTTTTATTTCGGTCCCAAATGTTTGAAACAAAAGGCCTTATCTGGGAATGTTGAAGAAAGAGGAAACGTGGTCCAGAATCTGCATCCATACCCGGATCTGCCTCCAAATTTAATCAAATCTTCCTTTGTCCAAGATCCACCCCTTCTCTTATCGACTATAACCCTATTTTTAATATTTTAACAAACAAAGGTGATCACATTACGTCCTCAAAGTTTTTGTTGGTGCAGGTAACTAAACCATTGTATTGCATCACATGAAGATTTAAAGATCTTTAAAGAAAGTGAAGTATTCTGACTGTAGCATGGAGTAAACACAGTTATTTACATTGTTTAAACTGTATAGAATAGAGCAGTTTTAGACGTTGCTGTAACATGATACACACATTTAAAAAAACAGATTGCTTCCTGTAAAACATCCTCTAGTCTGGGAATGAATGCATTTTGGAATATCAGAAATAAATGAACATGGCAACCATTTAAAGTCAAAGCAGAAACTTCTTCAGGAGAAAATCAAATAGTGCCGCGTCACCTGGGTAGGATCCAAAAGTCTAATTTTAGCTTCGGTGACCTTTTAAAAATTGACTTTTTTTGCAGTGCAGGGCTGCTCAGACAGCTCTCTATAGAAATAGTGTTGAGTCAAGTTAGGACAGATTTACCTTATATGGACTGATTATCACTCACCCATAGACAAGAGCTTTGTGAATGTGATCTTGAGATGAACAAATCCTCCATTTAAATCATAACACACCATGATAGTAATATGAAATTATGCTATTTAATCTTATATACTAGACAAGAGTAGAACCAAAATTCCTCAAGGGTGATTAAAAATACACTCAAATCACTATTAATCCTCTTTTGAGCATCACAGACACATCCTCACCTCCTCAGAGACTCTACAGGAGTATCATAATGATCTCCTGTCAGCGAAGAAGCTCTGATTTGCTCTAAAAATGAGTTCGTCCCCATCCGACTTGAATGTTATAATTAAATGTGGTGACCAGAGTATAATTAAAAGCAGTGGGAATTAAATTTTTGCAGGGAGACGATTGCAATGGTGTAGATGGCTCACAGTTTAAATGATTAAAATAGGAGCCCTGAGGATGCATTTAACAAGATGCTATATTTATATTTCCGTGTGTGTTTTTTTACATCCTTGGAGCCACCTGGGCTGCAGGCCTCAGTCTCTCTCTCTGGGGATCACTGACAGTGTCCCTGCAGTGTAAGTAGTCTTTGATATATTTGCTTTAATTATGCAGGATAATGAATTTAAATTTGGGATGCAGCAAGGCTCTGAAATGGCAACCCACCCCTTGAGCCCGTAAATGCCTGATACCGCTCCAGGCTCCAGGGGAGCTTGGGAAATGTTTTAAAACATTGAGCTGATGAAAATAGATAAGTCTCTGAAATGCTAATGTTGACTTTTGGTGGCTGCAGCCCATGGGACACACTGAGCTGCAGTGGCCCAGTGGTTCAAATACACCAGAGATACTGTTCCACTTCTTCTTCTTTTTTCACTTTTAGCTTACTGTCAGATAAATGCTGCAAATTTTGTTCCTCATTCGCAGACAAAATGCTCTGAAGAACCAACAAATTGAGCTTCGGAAAAAATCCATCGAGCGGAACAAAAAAAAGACAGACAAAACATTCACTTAATTCTGCCGCTTTAATCTGCCTCGGTTCCTCACTCAAAGAATGATCCAGAGTTCTGCTGTCCTTTGGCACCAATAGTCGCCCCGTCCGCCCACGTGTAGCCGAGCCGCTGGCAATTAATTAAAGCAACCGCATGCATTTGCTCAGCCAGCTTGTCAGGCGTGTCAGTCATCAGAGCAGCGTGACAATGATCTGACCATCACCGGCTTAATTGGCATTCGGAGGACATGCTCTCCTCCTCACTGTAGGCTAAATAAACACACAGGCAGGCAGGCAGGATGCAACCTTCAGTCCTCGTTTCTCTTTAACCCTGCAACACCACATCTGACAGGGAGTATAACGTCTGCAGGGGCATTCATTAGCCTCTGTCTCATTTCATGAGCAGATTTGTATTTTTTAAAACACATCGACAACAGAGGAGACGCAGATATAGAAGCTTCTCATTTAAGACGGTTTAGATTAAATTCAAAGGAACAGTGTTTTATTCTGGGCTCTGCCTTGTTTCATACCTCTGTGTGCAGTTCGAGGGTTTGCTGACTTGTAATTTTAGTCTAGTTGAGTTTAATTATTTATGAGGTCAAGTTGCACTTTGACCCATTACAGCTTCAGGACCTCTGGAGTAGTATTAAGGGTGCTTTCCATTCAGCTAATTATCCTCCTGTCCTTGCTCCTCCATTCTGCGCGACCCGGGTACTGATTAAAAGGCGTTTCTGGACCAAGCACTTCTGGAAACTGCCCACCGGGGAGTTCCTCCGAGAACTAAATGCCTCCAGTGGCCATTTTACCCTTTGCATTCTCAATGCCAATTGAAATATTGAAGTGATGTAAAGCCATGGCTGGTGGACAGTAGCTTCTACCTAACACGGAACAACAATTAGACAAAGATTTGACCATGTTTTGGTTCCATTTGGTTCCATTTTTTCAAGGCTGCCGTTAAAAGTTGATTAAGTTTCAGACTGGTGTGACTTTATCTCCAAATTAAATTTCTCTCATGCTCTAGAAGTATTCCCTGCTGTCCACATCCAAGGATGAAAAACCCCACCGAGGATGAATCCTTCTTCCAGAACATTTGCCATGTTGTTAAAAGCCCTCAGGCTAATCTTGTTTTGTATGTTCTCCTTACCTCATGTTTGTTTCTTTGTTTTTTAAATTCTCTGTCATAAATAAATAAATAAATGAGTCCTGACACACTCTTTGCATACCTTTTCTTCATCACTCAGAAAGCTTCTCTTCCCTTTTGTCCTAAGTGCATCTTGACTCGGTTAGGAAAACTGAGGTCCAGATATTTGTCCTGTACAGTCGACATTACTATTAGTCTATGATGTCAGCCTCCTATTTACCTTAAAGCTCTTAAGAGCAAAGAGTATAGAGAGTGTTCTCTCTGGTGTACATTCTGTGCATCACTTTCAGAAGCTCTGATGTCTCAGTGTATCAATAATCAATATAATTGGAGTGGCAGTAATGAGGTTTCAGGTGTTTTTCTCTCTTATAAATGGTAAGGACACATTGTGTGACAGCTGAGATGTGTGATGAGTTGTTCCTGTCTGCTCAAAATGATTCTTCCGCTGCCAGCCTGGTCTCATCCCCAGAACAGGGGATGTCACGTTTGTCACGTCCCTGAGGGCTTTAAGACCAGCTCCAATGTAAACACATCTGCATCAGCATCAGACAGTGAGAGCACCTGCACAACGTGACATCATTTACATAGCGACAAATTCCCAAGAGGTGTGTAGAGGTCGCGGTCGAGTGTTGCGTCAACACGGAGCAATGATACAACTTGTTCCAGTGAATGTCTGCCAGACCAGTATAACCTCAGTTAAAAGTTAACTTTAATCCAACCATGTTCCACGTTAAAAAAATCAATAATAAATAACAGCATTCTAACAGTTTGTGGAGTTTCAGGGGAAATCATGGAAGCTGTGTGCTTGTTTTTGTGTGTGTCTGAGTGTCTGAGGCGTCCCTCCACAGCAAAACGGTGACAGTCTTAAACCAGCTTAAACCAGCGACAATGGAAAAAAAACACAAAAAAAGGAAAAAGAAAAACACAATGAATAAAGACGGGGAGCAAGAAAATGAAGATTGTCATTGAAAAACACATCAAAATACAAAAACAAAAAATCCAAATAAATCGAAATAATTTTAATGTCTGTTTTTTTCAGTGGAACATGTTTCAGTGAGCTACATTTAAATGCAAATGTTTCTATTATCAGCTCAGGTTTAGTTTTAATGCCATATGTTCAAATAATTCTATATTTACCCATAACCCCATGCAGTAAAACCACAGCTTTTCCCACAGCTACACAAAAATAATGGCTGAGAGACTCCAAATGGGACACACGTGTGAAAATTTTACCCATCAACCACTTGGTACCACTTCATGGTGAAAAGACAGTAATTGGGTGGAGAGGGGTGGGTGGGGTTTCTTCTCCTCCTGCACAATTTGAAGCATCAGAAGCCAGTGTGTGACTATTGTGTAATTGTGTTCATAAGCACCGATGGCACACCAATGGCACCGAAGCATGCAGTGTTTCCAGCAAAGGTGATTGTGATTTTTTTCTGGGATCAGACTCTTCAAAGGATGTAATACACCCACCTCACCCCCTCCCCTAAACCGCTCCATCTTTCCCCATTATATAGCCTGTTTCCTGTGCTTCCATGGGATCTTCTAATTGCCTATTGTGCTTGCTGCTCAGCTGTCTGGGTGATGTGCAGTGACAAGCCGCATCCAGAAAAAAAAAATGATGTGTACTCCAGAGGTTTTCCGGGAAGAGCTTTATCTGTCTCTCACATTATTTCTCTCCCACACAAATCTCTCTCAACCCTCCCCCACCAGTGTCTCTTATAATGTATATGTATGTCGAGAGGAAGGGTAATGTATGTCGAGCGGAAAGTGAGCATGCGAGCCTCGCTCCCGAGGCACCCGCGTCAAGAAAAAAAAAGTTCAGCAATTTGCTGTTCTCCCTGCTCCTCCACAGAAGTTCGCTCAAAGTTGTTCTCAGAGGCTGTGAGGCGTTTTCTGTCTCCAGTCAGTTAGAAAGGGAAAGAAAGACAAAAAGAGTGGGAGAGGCCCTCAATTATCTCTGCAGAAGGATGTCAGTGATTTTCTGTATTGGGGAAATCGAAAAAAGGAGGTTGTGGAAAAACAGTTTCTTGCAGATCAACGTGACAACCCGCATCATTTTTTGCACCATTTATCACCTGTAACAAACAAACAAAAAAGACAAAGGCACAGTCACAATATGCAAAATTTATGCAAAATGTCAGTATGCCTCTGTTGCATTTTTGCAACTCTCTCAAAGCTGTGTGCAAAGTGCTTTACACAATAAAAACAATCAATTTCCCCCTTAGCCCCCCACACAAGACAGGATATATAATAAAAATAAAATAAATAATAACAAAAACTGACTAAAATGTAGAAGCATACTAAATAAATTGATAAATAAATTGATAAATAAATTGATATTTGATATTTCATCCACGTGTTCCTTCAAGCACCCACTTAGCTTAGCTTAGCATAAACACTGGAAGCAGGTGGCTAGCTGTGATTTGTCCAAAGGGAGCAAAATCGCCTTCCAGCCCCTCTGAAGCTCATCAACTAGCATCATATATAAAAGAGACAGAGATGCTCAGTAGGCTTGTATTTAGATGATTTTTAATGAATCAAGGGGAAAAAAAGTTCTTCTTCTTTCACCGTTTTGGAGCCGTAGAGGAAAACTGAGCTGACTGCTCACAACAGTATGACAAGAATCCAGTCAGGCGCTTCCTCTAAACTCATTTAATTTTAACGGATCTAATGGCTAAAATTGTGACGCCACAAAGCATCATTGCTGAATTTATCGCCCGCAGCCATCTCGTTTATAAAGACGTTTCAGAAAAAGGTCCCAAGAGCATCTCATGATCAGCTGGTCGTGGTTTGACCACTAAATCAGAATCAGCACAGTGCTGCTCCCGTGGGCTTGGCTGGACTTGTTTTCCCTTCCCTCATAATCATGTGACTATTTCAGGAGAATCTTTGGACATTCAGTGTGTTTTTCTCAGTGCCTTCTATTCAGTAGAGTCATTCTGGGTTTTCAGTATAGAGGAGTCCCTTTGGATGATACATTATTCATTTGATCAAGCTGTAAATACTGTATGTACAGAGTACAATGTGGTGTAGTGACTAGTGGGAGAACACAACTTAGTTCACAGCACACAAAACCTTTATTTTTTTATAAACCAACAACCTTCTTATATACATTATGAACCTTGGAATAGCAGTAACACAATATGCATCCATTAATCAGGCCTCAGCATTTCATTATGTTGCTGCTCTGGTTGATTAGTTCACTCCAGGGATATAAATGTTTAAACGTATGATGTTATGTGGGAAAACTCTGGCTCCTCTCCTCACGTCTGATAGCAGAGAAACACAACATGAATGTCAACACACTGTTTCTGATTAGATCGTAAAACAGAGGACCAGCGATTCACACAAGGTCAGCCTCAGCCCTCGGGTCCCCGCTAACTGTAAATCACCCTCGCCACTGCATCGGCCAAATGCTTAAAATGCAAATGTCCTCATCCTCATCGTGGTGGCCTAACCTGGTGCCAGGCCTGCAGGGTCCTGTCTGTCTGCAGGCCAGAGGCAGCACTGACAGGGAGCAGATGGGGGGAGGGCAGATCCCCGTGATGAGACACTGAGAGAGGTTCCCTCATGAATCTTATTTAACAGATGAGCTTTAATTTCATTCAGCTGGACTTTGGAACCAGGATGAATTATGGACAGTTAGTGTTTTTTTCTTGTTGTTGTGCAGCTTGCCTGCCTTTTCCTCTTTGTCCTTTCAGCACATCTTCATGCTCACTGTTCGTCTCTGCACAACTTTTGCACTCGACATCAAGGCTGTTGCAAGAATGCAAAAACACACTGAGGTCATGAGCCACACCAACTTTGGGAATTTTTGACTTGCCACCAGTCAAACTCAATCAAAATATGTTAAAAAGCACAAAAAACAAAAAAAAATCACATTTTGTTCATTTTCATGTATCGACTCATTTGAAATATTCATTTTATTATGTTATTATGACATCCTATTATGTTATAAGCCTCGCCAGCTGTAGATTATTACAAAGCCACAAACTTTAAACTCTCCTGTGTTTCCAGATATGTAGGCTGAACATTTCATCCCCTGACTAATTCTACCTGCTGCCAGGAGTTTCAGCCCTGCAGAGAAAAAAAGAAGCACCATCCATCACCTGCACCTCAAGATAAGAAGTTAAAGAGTGATGTCTTCCTACATCATCACTTTTCAGTGAGTATACTGTATGACTTTTTATAGACACTGCTGCACTGTAGCTCTGAATATATGCTTACCATTACTTCATTACAGAGAGAAATATTGCACTTTTTAATCTGCTAGATTTATGTGACAGCTGGGGTTACGTTAATGTGACTACATACAGTATGTGATGCATTTTATACTAGAAACGAGTCCTTAAATTTTGATTTTATTATTAAAAAAAATTGGAAAAGGCTTTTTTTTTTCAACCGTTCCAACTTATTTTTAGTGCAAATCAACAAGCTTCATAATAAATTAAGCATTTAAAGTTGAGATATTCTCACTGTACTGTAGAAAAGCTTTTTAGGACACAATTACAGAAACAGAGGTCTTTAGATTAACCAGGTTTTTGCATGTTAAATAGACAAACCCTTTTTAAAAGACTAACCCCATCTCCACCAGCTAGTCTTTACAACCCATAAAGGGCAGCATAAAAAGGCACCATTTGGCATTACAGCTTTTGCTTTTGATACTTTAAGCACATTTATTTTAAGTAGGATTTTGAATGCAGGACTAAAAAAAAAAAAAAAACAGGCTGAAAAGTGATGAGGCATCTGCTGACTCATCCCTGAACAACCTGACTATACTGTCTTCACTTTACACTCCCCTCACAGGGGGATACTGATCAAATATTACTCCCCCCACCTTCCACCTCAGCTGCTATCATCCAATCAAATCCCCCTTTCAACCTCAGTGAGATGAGAAAGAGATAGGAGTTAAGGTGACCTCATCCTGAATGAGGCTGTATAATTGGAGACAGTCTGACGTGAGATTGAGTTTATCCCAGGTAAAAGCATAAAGAAAAAAAAATTCCCCTCTTGAATGACCTGCTTTCCCGGAGCCTTTTCTCTGAGATGGATGTTTATGAATCAGAGGCAGAGATGGGGCTAAGAAACAGCCATCAGTGTAAACTGCAGCTCCTGCAGTCATCATGCAGCGTGTTGAGGACACAAGAGGTCGACTTCTTCTTCGTCTTCAGTTACCGTTGCCTCCCGAAGGATGGGCTCAAGGACACAGCTGTTCTGTTATTTCTATTCGAACCAGTCTGGAGAGATGTCTCTAACTCTATTAACCTTCAGGAGAAAAAAATGGTTGCAAAGTGACGAATAGAAAAAGAGTCAGACGACATATATAAGACATCATGCCACAAAGTTTCCCCGTCCATCTCTTCTTCTTCTGTGGGAAAGGGGAATGAAATACTGCTCTGAAACACTTTGATTACAGGGAATTACGGATAGGTCAACCTCACCTTGTTTGATTATTTGTTAGCATTTAAAATGATCCCTTTAATTATGTCGTGATATATTCCAGACTGATAAAATTATTGATCTCTGATGCAGTTTAAGTCTGAAAGGTGGTCCTACAGATTTGCCATCTTTGAAGTCAAGTTGAAATGAATTTGAGTGACCCGGTGGAGATCGGATCAAATGCACAGACACCTCAGCAAAAGCAGCAAATTAGTCACTGAATCTCTTTAAAGTTGGAATATGTAGCTTTTTTCCTAATTTGAATAAATGATGAATAAAATATATCTCATACATTTAGAATCTGTGTCTGTCTGGTGTTCTCAAATTTTCTTAAACCTTTTTTTAGTGATGGTTCAGAGTGTGCAACACAACATTTGGCCATGAAGATGCGAGCATCAGTGATTGCAGCACTTAAACCCCATAAGGATACAAACACTGAAGGGGGAGAAACAGGCAGACTGGTTGATTGATATCAGTTTATACAGCTGTGAAAGGAGACCAGGTGAGCAGAAATCACCCTGACGACCCAGGAGAGAGAGGCCTGCTCACAGTCTCTACTGTATGAGACGACTGTAAATGAGTGATTCACCTCTGAATAGATTTATTCACACTTATTCACAGCTGGACCACATCGTCAGCGAAGCCTCGTTCAACCTAGACCCTCCTCTGTTTTCAGGAAAGATGTTAGAGCAAAGTCCTCGTGTAAAAGACTAAATCAGACGAGGTTCAAACTCTAGAAGTTCAAATGTGACAGAACTGAATCTCAGCGTGCTTCTTCTACGTTATGCAAAGGGTCTGAGTAAATCCAAAGCTGGACTGGTGGGGCTCAGCTGTGGGAGGCGAAGACCGTCGGGAACCACCGGACCTGAAAACGACCTGATCCCACGATCCCGTGGCGACACGGACGATGATTTGTCGTTTTATTCCACATAGAATGTCACTGAGTGTCCGTGACAGAAAAGATAGCATCAATTCTTCTGTCACATAGTTTAATGAGGCCTGCTGTATGCTGTATGTGTCTGTTGCTAATATTCCTGACATTGAAATTCTCTCTATGTTCTCCCCTGCTATGCTTAATCTGCATTCGGCATGTAGTCGGATTTGTCCTTTTTGGCCATTTCTCGCCAAACGTGGCTTATCTCCGAGGACGTGAATGTTGTGTGGTCTGATCTGGGCGTAAGACCACTTTGGGAAAGACTGAGCCGAGCAGCTCACGATGTGAAATACCTCAGAGGACGACATCAGAAGTTACAGGATTAAGAAGTTTTAAATCCACACAGTTTCTTTCTCTCCCAGCTGGTCGTATCTCTCCCTGCAGACAAACTCTCCCTCCACGCTTCACCGCGCTTTCATCACTCTATGTTTCTCTCATTCAGTCTCACTTTGTCTCTCCTTTTCTCTCCCAAAATATCCTCCCTCTTTCTCTCGCACATTCCTCACTCTCTGATCCCCCCCCCCTAATTAATTCTCTTATCTTTTTCAGGCTGTGGGTGATCACTGATCTCTCACTAATTCAGTTTCCAGCAGGCACGGTGCAGGTTGGACTGTGTCTGGTGGAGTTGGTGGTGGTTACATGTCAGCATGGAGCCCGTGTGCATGCGAGTATAAAAGGAGCCAACCTCTGAATGTATAAAAGGCTGCATTAACATCTCTGGAAATGAGGCAGAAATTGAATTGTGAGGTCAGCTGCTTCTTATTCCAGAAGGCTGACCTTCACTTCTAATACTAAGTAGAAGATGGATGAATATATCAACATTATGTATACGGAAACAGCCCACACGCCGTCACACCTATCGACACACCGCTTCTGCTGAGGTGTCTGGACGTTTTCTGCTCAGCCTCCTGCAGCGTCCAGAGGTCAAGCAACCTTCTCCGGGGAGGAATTTCATGCATTCTGAGATGAACCTATCCATGACAGTAAATTTGTGCACTTTTTCACACCTGGATGGCGCCTCTGCCCATCGACTCCATCTCATCTGTGATTCCAACTCGGCTCCGCTAATCCATGATGGAGGCGCAGCAGGGTCTCCAGAAATCAGTGGCTGGGTCAGATATTTCCACAAGGGATTATCTGAGCGTGCCTTGAGAACGTAAGAAAGGGAGGGGAAGGAAGAAAAAAAAAAACTCCATATCTTGTGTTAACAGGCTCCAAAAAGCAGGCGGGAGATGGGAGTTTTTCCCTCACTGTTGGGTTTATTCATCGGCGTAAAAAGGGCGAAGCTAATTTTATGGGCGAAGCGTTAAATTTAGCGAGGTCACCTTGACAATCTGCTTGACTTCAAAGCTTTGCATCAGATCCATCGGCTCAGAGAAGCTGCTGCAAGATAAAAAAAACATTCCAAGTTTGAGTTTCACAGATTCAATTTGTTAGAAGCGCGTGTTGTTTTTGGAGGTATGGATGCTGTGGCACCGTTACTAATGGTGTGAATGGAGTGTACAGTAGAGGTCTGGGAAGAGTTGTCTGTTCAAGTCTCTTATCAGATCACATGGTGGAAGCTTTCATGCCATCTGTGTGTCAGTTTCATCCTCTTTTCTGAAAATGTTCCCGGGCTTATCGCACCTAACATTATGGTGTCTGTCAGTATGAAGGCTTCACATCTCAGTGTGTAAAGAACTGTCTGTTCTGTGAGTCTGTTACTATTCACTATTACTATTACTTAAAAAAAAAAGGCAAGTAAATGTTTCAGGATCAAGTATAAGATTTTAAATAAATGGATATTTCTTAAAATATTGGTTTTTGTTGGGTTTTTTTGGCTTGATTTAGTCATAATTAGCTCTTTAATGGTTCCTTTCATTGTCAAACACTTAGCATGCTGTTGTTAAGTTGTTGCTTAGTGTGTCCTCAAACAGACAAACCTACCTCACAGGTAGGTGTGAGTGTTTGCCCTCTGCAGTACCCCTCCTCCTTTCTCCATCATGTTACATAACCGGGATTAGAACATTTCTCCATCCTGCATGTTTTTCTTTGCTATATCCCTCAATCCTTTTCTACAATTGCACACTCAGCCACTGATAGCTGCATCTGGTACGTGTTTCTGGTAATTAGGTCCGTAGGAGAACACGATGTTCCTCCATGCTCTCCGAGGGCCCCGCTACAACATGTGTTTGCAATCTCCCTCTTCCTGAATTTGGTGGTGGTGTTTGTTTGAGTAAAACGCCCTGTATGGACTTGTCCCTCTGCAGAGCTTAGACTGAAAAAGCCTCAACAGCCATGCTGATTATCTCAGGGTTGGGTAGCAGCACTGCCAAAACCTCCATCCAGGAAAACAGCTCTGTCCACAGTGTTTGTTCACAGTGTGTGTGTGTTTGTACTTGTGTCTGAAATGAATGATCTGCCCAACATGTTCATACCGTGATCATGTGGATTCTTATCCCTGCTGAGCTGAACATGCCTCTTTATCTCTGTGCTTTGCCTCTTTGTTTTCGACACATTTTTCAATGAGAGCCCATTTCCTCCATTTCAGAAACACTTAATGCCTCACATACCTCCACCAAAGCTAAACAATCCTATATACAGTATGTTGGTTTAGCTTGATTGCCCCGTGTCTCACGCCCTCCATTAAGTTCCGTGGAAATTGTTTCAGCAGTTTTTGTGTTATTAGGGAAGATGTTGAAAAATCCACAATGTTAAAGGAAGTGGAAACAAATTCCGAGATCCACCCTTCTGTCTCTGTTTTTTTCTTCTTCTCTCGTTAATTGGAGACGGTAGCCTCCTGTTACTTCCTGTAATTGTTTTGAAAGTCTGAAGCATCCCAAAAAAAAGTGCTTTCACGCTGTCAACAAACTGAATTTGATCCAGACGAAGACAACCTCTTTTTGTCAAACTTTTTCGATCTGGACCTTGGTCTGGGGGAAGTTTCACACCTACAATTTTGCTCCTGATCAAACTGAAACATCCCAAAACAAAGTCCTCTGTTTCAAACCTGGACCATTCCCTCTGGGTCCGCTGCCACCGGCTGCTCTACAAGGCCCGAGGCCTTCGAGATGCACTTCATAAACACGGGTCATTTTTCAAGTGAAAGACATTAAAGTGTAAAAGCAGGTATATAGACCGCAGAGCTGATCTATCTGCCTTCGCCTCTGCACTGGAGAAATGCTGAGCCTGCAGCGAGGAGCACTGAGGCTCGCTCTGAGCCTCCGCTGTGTGATAGACCTGTTTTTACAGCTCTGCTCTCTGTGCAGCTAACAAGTGGACACGCTGAACTTTGTGGCTTCTGCTTCCCTCTGGGCTAAGCCATTACTGTAAATGATCCCCGGTGACCTCACACCATATTCATTTTCACAGGACACTGACTCTATATCCAGAAGGGCCACGATTCATTTCTGTTTGTGCCACAGAGGATGGGCAGACAGGATGTTTCACTGTTATTATTGTTGTCGTTCTGATGCTCTTTTGTTCCTGTGTTGGTCTGAGAGGCCAAAGCTCCTCAAGCTAAGAGCTGCAAGATAGTAATAATGATGCCATGGAGGAAAAAAAACACAAGAACATGGACCCTTGACATTTTAGGTGTGAAGCTCAAGAGCAGCATCTTTTTTTAATTTGACCTTCTCAATAAACACTTGTTGGAAATGCTTTGAAAATAATAATAGTGTGAAACAAAATGTGGTTCATGATTCCTCTTTTCTCTCTCATGTCTCTCTTTTTTTTGTTTTGTAGTTTTTACCTTATTCATTATTTTTACTGGGATGATGCTTGATGATGATTCTTCCACAGGACAATAATCAAGAAATGAGAGTAAAAAAGCTGGAAAAGGGATAAAATTAGACAAATTCAAAAATGTCAGTATACAGAAGAAATCAGATTTCTCTTGTGCAATTTAGAGAAATTATTCACAGCTGCAAAAAAAAAAAAAGAGTTAGTGTGAAGGGAGCAAAAGAGTTGTGATAAGACAAAGGCTGTGTCTCAGCATTGCTCATGTTGTAGGACAGGAGAATGGTCTTATTTCCCTGCTGTACCAAACTTGCACCAATTAAAAAGAATTACTATTTTCCTTTCTTTCTCTCTTTTTTCTCTCTTTTCTTTTCATTAACTTTGTCCGGTCTGTAGTTGAAATATATAAATATGGCAGGATGAATGAAATAAATGATGAGTTTGTTAACTTGTAAAGTAAAAACCTGCAATAAAAAAAATAAATTTTAAAAGAGGAAAAAAACGTACTTACCCCGATACGGTGGTGCAAGATCTCGTGCAGCTTCGTATGACTTCACTGTTCGATTACACCCCTGGATAATAGTGTTGGCTTCTTGTGTGCCCCTGTGCACTAACCAGCTCCATAAAGGTAAAGTGGTTGTCCCGGTTTGGAGTGGAAGAAGTCGACTGGCCTGCACAGAGCCCTGATGTTAAACTCATTGGACCTTTGAACTGGAGCAACAGGAGGCCTTATCACCTCACTGTTATAGGAGCATATCGCTGCAGTCAGGGTCCAGCAGGCAGTTCACTGTTAAAGCATCAGATAAATGCCCGTGGCTTTTAAAATCACATGTTTAATCATCAGCAAAATTCCAGTGTCTACATATTTTTGGCCTTGTGTTATTGCTGTCATGCGGTTCTGGCTCTCATCTCTAGATGTGGTGTAACAGGAGACAGATGGTGAGATGAAAGTAAAAATATCACCGATGGTTTTCACGGACTCATCGCTCTGCAGCTCAGGTGTAAATGTAGTCAGCGTTTTGTTCAAACAGTAACACCGTCAAGGTCATGTTTCACAGAGGCAGCCAGCTAATCTACATTTCCTTCAGCTGCAGTTCATAACTGCCAATAACTACAGCAAGCGTAGCGCGACCTTGAATGTGTTACTGCTTAATTGAGTGCGTACACCTGAGTGTGGGAGGCCCCAGTGGAAATCAAACCCCCGACTCTGCCTATGTTGGAGCCGCTGAGGCACACAGGACCACCTCCCTGCCGAAGAATGACCTCATACATCCAGATTCACACCCTCAACTGTATTTGCTCACTTTTTTTGTGCAAATGCTGCACTCCTGCATGATTTTTCTTTCATAAATGTAAAATTTTTATGTGTTTGGCAATGTTCCACTGCATGATGGGTCTATCATTAATACATGAGGATACTGCAGTGTCTCCGAAAGCATGAGTAGAGAGTGGCACAGCATCTGCTGGCCTCACTGAGTCGCTTTTGTTACGATGACCAATGGAATAAACTGCCAAAAAGTCTGTGTGGTCCACTAAGTGACTGATGCTGCCCTCCCGCCTTTCAGTCCAGAGTGGCCAGCCATAGCCGACCACCAAAGTGGGCGTCTGGATGACAGAAGGGATCCATAAAAGAAGCATCCATCATGTCCTTCAGGAGCCGCAGAGAGCAGACTGCACTGTCACATCACCAGCTGGGTGTTTGTCTTGGGCTGATGGAGAGATGAGGAGCTCATGATGGAGACGCACAGGTCTGTTCTGACAGTACAAGTGGAAAGAAATGCATAATGATTCACATGCATTGTATTTTAACATGCAAGTAAAGATGTGCAAACAGTGGTGGAAGAAGTATTCAGATCCTTTACTTAAGTAAAAGTCATAAAAGCAATACCGCACTGTGAAAACAGTCCACAAGTAAAAGTCCTGCATTCAAAACCCTATAAGTAAAAGTACAATTTACTTAAATTATCTAAATAAAAGCATTCACTATGCAAAAAAATGGTCCCTATCAGTGTTTTATTATATATATATATATATATATATATATATATATATATATATATATATATATATATATATATACTGTTGTATTTTACTATAAAATTGTCCTAATTTTAAGTACTTTTAATACTGTTATGTAGTTTATCTACAGCAATACATGAAATTTACTAAGATCTACTAAGATTTACTAAGAAAAAAAGAAAGTGCAATATTTGCCTCTGAGATGTGGAGGAGTAGAAGTATAAAGTTGCAGAAATTGGAAATACTCAAAGTACAAGTACTTATATAGACCTACAATGCTTGAATAAATATACTTAATTACTCTCTGCAACTGCAAACATACTTTTGTCTCATTAATGATTGAAGTAATGATTCAGGAGTGAAGTAAAGTTGAGCGTTTGGGTAACTTTTGACACACAAATTAACTTGGTTGACATTTCAGTCAATATGCTTATCAATATAATCTGTTTCTAAATCAGCAGATTGTTCATTTAGTCTATAAAATGTCAGAAAATGGCACAAAAATGCAATTCCCAAAAAGTGACGTCTTAAATAGTTTTATTAGAATCACAAGGAAAATCTCTCTTTTAAAAGCTGGTTTCATTCGACCTACAAATTATCTCTACGATGATCTCTTGCTGTAATTTTTCTGTCTTTCCTCTCGCACACGAGAAAACTCCTGCAAGTCATCCCGTGTTGTGATACCACTTAGTCATCTCTGAGACGTCTGTCGATGACGAGCGTTTCTGAAACACTTGAACTGTGTGCTGCACGCTCCGCTCTTCTCCGGGAAAACCAACGTGACAGCTTGACAGCATCGCTCCGGTTAAGGAGGCAGAATGGATGCTCTTAACCTCTCAAAGCTCTTTACAGCATCTCAGGCAGCTTTGAGCACCCACACAGGCTGCACACATACAGAGGCGTACACATGCTTCAACAACGAGCTGCTTGCAAACAATGAGAGACGCTGCAGAGGAAGGTGCTCCAAAAATATTGTTTAATATTGTTTATAATATGTTTTAAGGGTTCAGAGGTAGAAGCCACACTGCTAAAATATGCCTTCGTTCAAACCCTTATTTAGATAAAAGCAATAATAATTTAGTGAAAGTTTAAGTACAAGCAGTAAAATGTTGCCTGTCAGTGTTTTTCTGTTGTATATGATGTTTTTGGATTAACATTACCTATACATCAACATATTAATGATGTATTTGACTGCTGTAGGTGTTTAAGGTAGAACCTATGTTAGCTTTAATACACTGTTAATCTGCAGCGCTTCACTGCAGCTGTCCTGTGGGAACCACGTATCTCTAAAGACCTCATGAGTTCAGAGTTTCAGTCCTATAGATGCATCTCCAGCTGATCCAAGAGGATTTTTAAATACTTTATAAGAAGGACGAGAATTTTCTCAATCTATGAAGGAACAATTAAAAATCATCACATTTGGAGACAGTTTTTATATTCCTTGTCCTGTTTGTTCTCTGTTTAAGAAAAAAAAAACATTAAACAATTGAAAAAGTAAAAAAGTAATGAATGATTTTCAATACATCCATATTTATGTCATTTTATTTCCCATGCTCATTAATGCAGCATGTTTCAAATGCTGATGCCAAGACTGTAAAATGTCCTTCTGACAATTTTCTTCATCTTTCTGTCCTCAAGAGGAAATTTTGGTGTTCAAGCATTGGAATACATCAACTCACACCCAGCCTGTAAAGAGAAATCATCACTGCAGGATGTTTTACCCACAGAGACCCCAACTGTTTATGCCGTTCTTTCTGATATATATATATATATATATATATATATATATATATATATATATGAGCCTCCTATAGCTTTATGTGGAACACACAGTATATCAGACATCCTGCAGACACCACCTCATACTGTAAATCCCCTTGGGAGCCAATCACGCTGAAACATTTCACATTTACCCATAATGCAGGCGTCATGAAGATAGAGCGGCGGCGGATATGAGCTCTGAGACCGTCTCCACCCTGAAACTGAAAAATCTGAAGGGAAATCATGTGTTGCGCTCCATCGCTGCAACTTTCCTCGTCCCATCTGGCCTCCCTCGACACACTTAAGAGGGTTGTTTCAAATGACATAAGCTTTCGACCGTCTCTGTCTCAAACAATGCACCAAAGGCAGGCCTTTCTTCTTCTCTCTGAAGACGGTACACCGATGCAGATCGGCCATTCTGTGCCAATCTCTCCATGGAGGATGAGGAGAAAGCAAAGCGATGTGACGCAGGGTGAGCAGTTGTTGGCCTGTTGCAAGACCCTGAAAATCACACACACACACAAGCATCACCTCCCACAATTCATCCTCAGGAAGCAACTGACAGAAACACGCACTCTGCATCCTGGTATTTACCTCCCCTCCAGCAAGGAAAGCCATTATTGCTGTCATTACATGTTTCATTTGAAACAATGTCAGTAAGATTGGTTTCATTACCTGGTCTCAAAGGCCTGCTGAACACTGCATAAACTCTAATGGTCTGGTCCAACATGATTCATTATTTATTCAATACATTTGTTTTTTTCCCCCCTTGGGAAGCAGCATTATGTATTACCGGTCAATAATGGGGTTCCCAGCAGCCTCCACAGCTATGACTCTAATAATGTCCTTTTTGACTGTTCATTCAATGTAACAAACCCTTTTTTTAACAAAACAAACCATTCACCCATTTCATTATTGTGTTTTTGAATGTTTTGTTTTAGCTGACATAATCAGAAACGGGGATAAGAGTTTACAGCCATGCTAGCAGCTCTGAGAGACTAATAGAAGCATTTTAAACCAAAAACAAACGTGCTTACGACAACGAGCTCGCACGCTGATGTTTAGGTAGAAAACACTTTCTGCAGACATTCACAACAGCAAACGGGTAATGCTCCAACAGCCACACTGGAGGGTGGGGTATCTCTGATATCACCATTGAGGTGTTGGGTGGAAAAACGTGCAGACTCAATTTTAATGGTTCGGATGGTCTTAGCCGCTAGAATTAAAGTGAGACACTGGAAATCACCCACACACCTGACAGTTCAAGAAGGGAAGATGCCGATGACTGAAACGGGATCATACGAGGTTATGATGGCTGGAAAAAACAAACATCTTGTACCACATTGGTTGTTTTATGCCAATAATACAAATTTAAAGGACAAAAATGTGCAGCTGTGGTTGGTGGGAAATGCAGTTTTGCAGGAATTTCATCATAAACCAAAGCATTGGACAAAATAAAAGTTTAACCTGATGGTGGCACTATAGGAAAAGTCAAAGTTATTGCAGTTCAACCTGAAGGAGATGTGAATATGATACCAAATGTCATTGTAATGTATATGTAGTAGCTGAGATACAGTATGTCAGGTTGAACCCAAGTGGTAACTATGGAAATACTGCTCTGTACTTCATTTTAAGACATTTACACTTGAAACAAGTAGAATTACTGTGAAACCGAAATCTTACAAAAGAAAAGACGCTTAATTCGATCTGGATCCTACAGTTTCAGGCATTTTCCCGGTAATCAGATGAAATTTAATCTTTTCCATTATGTGCAGTAAGGCTGGGCTCTTATTAATTTGTTGCCCTCCATCACCAGTAAACCTACCAGCCTTACTGAGAGAAGCTCTGAGCTACAGGCCACTCGGTTATCAAAGGTCACAGGTTTGATCCCCCAGGACCGTCAGACCACCAGTGACTCACCTGAACCTGATGATAAACACCCACTGAAAGTCATCCTAGATAAGACTGACCGTTTGAAGGTCTTATGCAAATATGTGATCACAGGACCATGTTTAATGAATTATGTGCAAACTGGAGATTAAAACGGTCGGATGTTCACTTCGGAAATGAAATTGGTTTGCTATAATGGGCCGAAAGGCAGATGCAGCAGTGTCCACCTGAGGAAATAAGTTGTCAGACTGACTGCAGAAGGTTTCATCATCTTATCTCAACTCTAAAATGTTCATATTCTATATATGAAACATTTCCATTTAAATTCAGCTTATTAAGATTTTGATTTGTCTGGAAAATTGCATGTTTACATTTTCTATAATTTATGTATTATTTATTTACTTTTTTGAGTTTAGGTTTGACATTTTATCACCTGATGGACTGTAGTTTATGTAAAAATAGCTCTACCTAGTGGACAAAGATTGTTTTTGCACTTGCAGTTCCTGCATTTCCAGTCTGTAAAATAAAAACAAGGCAACTACAAGAACTCTCTTAAATCTGTGTTTATTTCATTGTTAATAAATAGTGAACATAGTGATATATTACACAATTAATTTAGGTGAAAATAATTTAAATTAAGTGGACATCATTAAAAAAAAGTGTTTTTTTCACTTTGTTGAGTAGTGCTCTTGTGCAAATCAGCATCTTGTGTCTTTCCTTCGAGTTCCTGTGGAGAGAAAAATTATACAAAATATTAATTATATTGAAGCCAAAATTAAGGTGAATTTTTTTTTACTTTTCATTACAAATGATAGGTGTTCTATCTTTTCTCCACTTCTACATACATTCTTAATCCACAGTTACCTAAAGCTGATTTTACAGTAAAGAGTATAGTGAAGGGAAAAGCCAAAGGTAAACCTTGTGATTGTGTTTGTGATTTCTTGTGTTTATTCAAGTGCTGTGATCTGGCTTCGTTTTTGAAGCCGTCTACGTCAGGTTTAGGTATCACTGCTTTCCATGACCTCTCTGCTGGATGATAGATTGTACAGACACAAAGAAAGGCAGAGTTACAGAACAGCATGTTCAGGGTTATTTCTCCTGATAAAGTGTAAATTGTTTTGTGTACCTGTTTGCCACCTGTGTGTCAGGTAAATCTGATCAGTGTTCCTCCATTTTTCCTGGAGGGAAACCGGCATGGCGCAGTTCTCGTCCCTCTCTCTGACGGTGTTGCCATGGGGACAGTGGCGCAGCCTCTCCCATGCAACAGAGTGATGATGTGGCTCATTACAAACACAGTTCTTTTCCCTCAGCTTTGGGTATATCACTGCGGGACATGTCACCAAGTTTTGCTTGGAGGCTAGAGGCCTCTTGAGATTGTTGATTTTCCTAGGATCATTGACCGACCCCCATTTGGTCCCTGTGCGACATGAGCTGTTCTCAGAAGATTCTCCCTCGGTGTCGTGTCCGTAATGAAAGCCACGGACATCAGGACTGGAGCCTTTCCTTAGCAGTTGCTTCTTGGAATGAGATTTACAGGTTTCACATGTTGGTAAGAGTGTTCCATTCCTCTGTTGGAAAGGAGTGGCTTTTCTTTTCAAGGTCCGACCATCGGTTGCTGGACTGGCAGTCGTGCACATCCTACACGTAGCCAGACATCTGGTGCAAAGTCGATCCCTCTTGGACACATAAGGAGAAAACGCATTCTCATTGAAACTTCTGCTGCGGCAGCATTCGTGATCAGAGAGGCTCCTCCGATCCCCCTTGCCTTTGGGTTTGTACCTCTCTTTTGGTTTGCGAACAGTAGATTGTTCTTTGTAATCTAGGTCTAGCTTTCTTCTTCTGGAAGGCACATCTAATCCATGGCTGCCAAGAGGTCTGTTCTGCTTCTTGGGAGTTGGTGGCAACTTGTTGCAATAGTAGATATTGTCAAAGTCCGCTAGCCAGCTGGTTGAAGGAAGGTAGGCAGGCAGTGATTCAAATGAAGTTTCCTGGTGATCCTGCACATTTGTTTCTCCTCTGTGTAGGTTTCCATTTGCCTCAAGAGGGGGATTATCCAACAATAGCACATAAGGTGCATGATCCACCTCTGCTGTGTGTGTCACCTCTGTCATAGGAGTTTCCTCTGCAACAGGAACATCTGTCAAGGGGCTAATATTGGCTTTAGACAACACCTCATCCCCAGGACTCTCCACAGTGGGGACCCTGTCCTCCAGCTCGTCAGATGTCAGTGAAGGCACCTCAATCATAGTGACGACCTCGTCTGCAGGAGCCTCTTCTGTGTGTTCTTCAGCTACAACAGCCAGTATTTCATCATAAGACTCCATGTGGTCATCTTGGATCAGTAATTCAGGTGAGGGAATCAAAGTTTCCTCCATCGACCAGTCTGTGGATTCCAGCTTCCTCAGCTCATCCGGGTACTTGGGGTCAAAGGGCAGGTGAGCGACTCTGCAGTGTAACTTCTTGGATGTCGGACTCTGATCTTTGTCACTACTTGCTTCGAGAACGTCAGCATTAGCTGCTACTTGGAAACCAATGTTGGAGGCAACAGTCACAGGGTCCATCTGGGTCCTGGAAGACTCCTCCAGAGTGGGGATCTTCTCACCCCTGCTGGGAGTCCCAACTAACAGGATGTCAGGAAAAGCTTGGAGTGCCTGGTCTGACGGGTCTGCAGGAAGGCATAGTCCCTGGTCCTGCAACACATGACCCTGTAGAATAGAGCTACATTGTACCACATCTTGCGAAAAGCTGTGGGACACTTCTGCAGTCTCATGAGAGTGTACAAGTTGTAGTCCCACCGGAGTGGTGCAGCATTCAATCCTCACCTCCTCTGTCTGAATAACAAAGCTGCCATTTGGTGACATCCTGGTGGTGGAGGGGGGCGCCATGTCCTTAACCTCCAGAGAATGATCCCCCTTCTGTACGGCCAAGCCTGGCAAGACAGGCTGACTGGTAGGGACACTGGGGCTGTTGTTGCTGCAGTCTGGGAGACCAATGGAGGCCTCGACATTACTGGGACCCAGGGTGCTAGTCCTCTGGGTTGTAGACAGTGGCTCAGTTTGAACCTCAGAGCTAATCATCTCTCTGGTTTGGCTGTTGTGCTGGTAGCGGAACCTGCGGGAGTGGTAAGCCATGGTCTGGTAATACTGAGGGTTGAGTACTCGTCTGTAGTCCATCAAGTGGAGGTGGGTATGTGGCACAACAAAGCCAGGTGGCTCCATGTATGGATTTGGCTGGTAGTTGGGCATCATTGGCATGCCATAACCTTGAATAGCAGAAGGAATTTCTAAAAATTATTGCAATCAAAGCACATCTTACTAAATAGCTGAGACGTTTACAAAAAATGAACTATATAGTTCTAGTCCCAAACTCAATAAAGGTATCATTAATAAGTCACAAAGTATTTCATAACACCTCTGGCAAAGGTAATAGTTTAAAGCAAGACTAGAAAAGTCTACAGCCACATGATCAGTCTTAGGATTCAAATAATTGAAATGATAAAATAATCACTCCTTTGTCCGATGTACGAACAATCATTCAAAGAGTGTAAGAGCACATGGGCATTATTATTTTTAGCAAGCTGAATTGGAATGCCAGCACTAATTCTAGGTTTAGGGGGCGGGGCTACATTTTCTGTAGGAAATAAAGCACAAACTGATCATAGCAGATCCAATGCACCCTCTATGGTTTGAATATGTACTTTAACCCTGAGGAGAAGGGTATAGCATGGCCAGGATGCAGATTTAAAGAGGAATCACATCCTTTTGTCCAACCCAGCTGCTTAACAAGCTCAGATCACATGGTCGGAATTCAACCCTTTGTTTGGTACTTGATGTCCTCATAAATGTACCAAAATGATGATTTTGTTTTATAATGTGTGCTGGTATATGTGTTTAATGCGTTTTATGCATTTTGTAGAAACTAAATTTTTCTCATCTCTCATCAACCCATTTATGAATAAAACTTGAAGGCAGAAAACCATGAACTGAAAATATAGAAAGTATTGAATAAAGAGGAAGACCTCACGGCATTAACTGCTCTAAACATACAACATAAAGGGCCTTAGACAGCAGTGGTGCTTGTTCAGTACTTTCAGGAAGCATGCATAATAAAACATTTGTTGCATCAAACAGACACAAAGAGATTTGGCCCTTACCTAAACCAGGGTATCCATAGTATGGGTTGTAGGGCATGGGCATGGGCACAGGCCACTGCAGACTCTGCACAGGCAAGTATGGCTGTGGAGGCTGTATGTAGAAGAAAGGTTTGTGGTGCTGCTCCTCAGGACGTGGAGCTCCTGGAGGCCCTGTAGTCGGCTGATGGAGCCCCTGGGCCTGCTGAGCTCCATGTGGTGGATTTGCACCCCGAGGGCCCAGACCGTAGGAATGTTGCATGGTAGACGTGTTTGCCTCCATATCTGACAAAGAGAAGCAAGTTAAAATAACTATTTCATTATTTTTTGCCAAATTTGACAGACAGTTTCATTGTATTTTTTTTTCTGATAAGAAAACTCTTCTGAGCAAGTTTACTTACAAGCAAAAAGAAGAGTACCACTGACAAATCGCTTTCAAAGTATGTTTTCAATTGGAAATCAAAGGTGTCGACTCATGATATAGTTTATCTTGTCAAACGTTGCTCTGATTGGCTGGATTTTGGCTCCAGTTAGATTAATTATCCAATTAGAGGTTACTGGTCTTCTTTTAAAGCCAATGGAAATGCTTCTTTCACACTGATTCCCTCCCACTATGGTGCATCAACTCACCTGAGAAAATGATATGGATGAAAAAGTAGAATTGGTTGAAGAGTTAAGAAGCTGATTGGCTTCAATTAAGGACATCAGACCTGCAGCTTGTCAGAATCTGGCACATATTAGGCTCAAATCTTTTCATTTTTAGCATTTTTGTGGAGCTCCAAGCTAGTTTTCTTAAGATTCCAATCATTTGATGGTGGAAAAAGAAAAAGATCTCTAAAACACATTCCTGTGGCCGGTGCTGAGATGCAGGATTGACCCCTGAGCCAATTATGAGGTTATGTGATAGCTTTTCTGGTAGCCTGTAGTACTATTAATAGACTGTGGGAATAAGCATATACTCAATGACAGCTTTTCAAAGTGGAGGCTGCTAAACATGTGCCTCAGGAGGAAATATATTTTAAAAATTAACTTTCTTAGCAAAATATAAAAAATATTGTGTATTATAAAATACAATTTGTGTGTAGGAGTCACGAAGCATGCTGCTCCCTCCAGTATGCTCCCTGTCACTCCCATTAAATCATAAGTCTTTATTACAATAAATACTTTTCATTTCACGCCATCCAGTGTGTCCATTCCCACGTGTGTAATGGCCTTGGAGCCAGATAATGACAGGTGGAGGCCTCCTCTGGTCGTCTTTTCTTTTGAGCAGGGACTTCCAGGTAAGATTTTCTGTAAGTGGGTCTACTTCTACTCCTTGGAATTTGCCTCTCATGGAAAACATGAAATACCATTTTACTTTTTTGTTTACAAGAACAGCAAATTATGAAACTTGTAATGATCAGTGAATGCCGTGTTTTGTTGTAAAGCCTTTCCCTTCTAGAATAATCATCTAAATTAGGTGTTGCAGCTTTGTTAAAACTATAGTGTACAAAAACATGTTAAAACATCCACTGACACCCAAAGGTTAGCAGATGGGAAGGCAGACTATCAAACTTTTTATTTTCAATGTCAAATAAACTGATGTAAATTTCTCAGGTAAATGATTGTTTGGTCTATTAAATATCAGAATATAAAGCCCAAGGTGACGTCTTTGAATGTTTCATGTGATGAAAGATAAACAAAAAAATCACATTTGAATACTGATTCAACAAATGTTTATTTCTGCTTGAAAAAAAAAAAGACTCCAAAGATTAATTCAACAAATTAGCTACTTTCAAACCACTAATCCATCATTTAACACAAGTTGATAAATAATCTACAAAGTGCAATAGACAGTATGTGTCACTGGACAGAACTAGAAGTTACTTCAACAAATCTATAGTCATGTCCTACTGCAGCCATATCTGTTCATCTAATGATTAATATCCAATCACTGGTAGACCAATGTCTGATTCTTGAAGCCAAGTAAAACCCTAAATTGCTCTAATTTGTAACTTTTATTTAAATTATTCTGAGTTGTCCAGAAATTACATGTTAATCAAAAACCCTGATTCTACAAACACACCACAGGATCTCAACCTGTATTAAGACATTACCTTAAAAAAAACAGAACAATTTATGTTTTCATGATTGCAAGAAGAATAAATCTTGGAGAACAATGTCAACTATTGCAAAATATAAAATGATTCAACACAAAGCTTAAATAATGAGTCATTTATTGGACTGGCCCCAACCTGTGGTACGTCATCATCTGCAACTCAACCTTTCAGCCCATTTGTGTGTTTGTGAAATTCATAAACCATTAAGTGTCACTTAACTTTATACATTTTCTTTATTTTATCTAACAAAAAGAGGCTTTTTGTGCAGTGCATTTCACCTGGTGCTCAAAATATTTATTATTAGATTATCCTGAAACAATTACACCTTCGGGGGGACCTGAGGAGGAAAGAGAACATTTAATTAAAATACATTTTTACCACATTTGAATGTAAAAGAAAATGAAATCAATGGCTCTCCTCTTGTGTATGTGTTTTATCTTAGACGGTGTGTTGTGCATTTCACTTACAGTTCAACACACTTTGTTCGAAAGTCAATCAGGGGACATCAACATCTTGATTCTCTCATCATAGAGCCTGAAAAAAAAATCCAAACAATAAAAAAAATCAAGGAAATGGGATAATGTCAGTGTTTACAGTGCTGCAACATAAAATCAGAAATCCACCTCTTTCCCAGTGTAACGGCGGCGGCTCATCATCATCATTGTCCTCATCTCTTGGTCTGTGGTACATTATTTTCCTCTGAGCACTCATCTCTGTCCAATGGATAGCAGAGTAAATACCAGGAACACAACAATGAAAAAGGGAGTGATTGTTGCCCTTTTTTGAAAACCTTTGCAAAGATAATCTGGTTGTCTGTTATATTGTGTTGTGCTTTCAGCTTTACGCTGCAGCATTTCAACATTAAAAGGTGTAAATTAATAAATATGGGAACAAAAACTATTCAACTTTGCTGCAAACTTCTTATGATGATACACAGGCTGTTTCGAAATGATTGGCCCTGAAAAACTTTGTTCTAATCGGAAGAACGCAAGTAGTTAAATTCAACCTTGTCGCTGCAGAGTCGTTTGTCTCCTCCTGGGAATCACGTCACCGTCTCCCCACCGGCTTTGGTCCGTTGTGGTCAGATCTTCTCTGCATAGTCCGTCTACAAAAGAGTTCATGTTCTGTAAACATTTCTAATATGATGATGATACAGTCAGACTAAAAAAAACAAACATGAAGTTAGCAGAAAGAATTCCTGGCAGAGACTAACCCTGACAAGTTCTGCACTGCAGCTCATTACTCATCTCTCCAATCTCACCATCAGCTGGCTCCTGCTTACAAAGATCATGACTTTCCTCCTGGTTTACTCCATCGGAGGGCTCTTTGTATTGGCCTCTCTTATACCACGGTTTTGCAGCATGCCTCAGTGGGACAGAATGGGGCTTCCTGGGTGCTGAATGCTTCCTCACAACCACTCGGACTGGCGGCTCACACCCTCTTCCATATCTGCCGTCCTCCTCAGAATCCCCGGCTTCATCCCTGTACACCTTGGAGCTGTGGACTTTGCTCCTGCCTGCCACTTTAGCGAGGCCTTTCCCACAGCAGGAGCACATGAACCTCTTTGAACCTGGCAGCCACGCTTCCTCTACGTCTTCTGCAGCTTGTGGAGACCTGTTGACAACTTCTGCAAGCCTCCTGCCTGTATACACGTGTTTGGGGAAAAGGTCGGCGTCGTCCAGATCTGTAGAGAACATCTCGTCTCTGGAGGAGAGCTCGTCCAGAGAGGGACTGAGAACGCTCATCCGCTCATGGGTGGTGTGCATGGATAGGTAGTTGTAGAAGTAGGAAGCAGCCGGGGAGGAGAGGTGGCTGGCTCCGGCATCTCCTGGTGCCAAATTGTCAAAGGGCAGCTTGAGGATCTGGTAGTTTTCATCAGCTTTCTCATGTTCTGTCTTTGAGTCTTTGTCTCCACTTTTATCATCTTTGAGCTCAGGCTGGTTCAAGGAACAAGATGGCTCCGATTGTGTTAAATGCAGGACTGGATCCAGCTGCAGGAGCTCTTCAGCGTCACATTTGGGAATACTTGGAGCGGTCACTGAGGTATCTGACTGGATATCTGTGACCTCTGCTTCCTCAAGAGGGAGGAAGGCTTCATCTGCCGCTGGCTGCTCGACCTCGGAGCAATCTTCATGAACAGAGGAGCTATCGAGAGGCAGCTCCTCTTCCATTCCTCCTGACCAGCATCCCTGAGGGCTCAGGGCATCCAAGCTCCTTTGGCTGGACTCGGCGTCGTACACTGCTGTCGTGGAGTCACTGAACACAGCTGGAGACTCCAAATGGCTGCCATTAGGTGCTGAAGGCAGGATTTGACCCTGCTCTTCACTTTTCTTTTCTTCTACTGGAGAAAACATCCCGGAGGACTGCGAGGCGACGCCCGAGTCCAGTTCTCTTTCAGCGCCCTGCAGCTCACCGCCTCGAATCTTATCCAGGCATTCGATCAGTTTGGTTATGGCATCACTTGGGTCAGTTTGAGCCTCCGAACACGCCATTTCTCGACGGCCTTGAGGGTGTGGGTGAGGGTGCGGGTGATGCTGCTGGCGAGGCATGTCACTCCAGGGAGGAGCGTGGAAGCGAGGTTCAAACATTCGCCTGTGATCCATTGGATATATGGGGGCATGTGGGAAAACAAAGCCAGGATACTGCATGCACTGGTACTGGGGCATGTAAGGACGGGGATAATTAAAACCTGAGAAATATAAATGCACACCGTGAGATTTTAGGCAATCAATACCAGTTGATAACAACACACTTTAAATAGTTTAATACCTCCAGGCAAACCATAGTGACCGTAGGGGTTGTTCAGCTGCCAGTGAGGGTAGAGGAAATAAGGTTGGGATGGCGGCTGGACGTAGAAAAAAGGCCTGGGATGCTGAGTTCTCTGTTGTCCGCTCCCAAATGCATGTGGTTGTTTGCCTTCATCTTCAGGAAATAGTTTAAATCTCAATGTTAAAAAATATTATTTCCCAGCAAATATACAATCCTCTACTGATTGAGATTATTTTTTTAATGCATATAAACAACCCAGATATTATTAGACCAAAACCTGTGTATAATTTCCAAAATCAATTTTACAAACTAACAACTAACAAACAAACAAATAATGATACCAATGTGATTCCAAAGTCTTGGGGTGGGTTTTCATGGTTAACGTGAGGTTTCCAAATACGCCAAAAGCAGTGCTTCAAAAAATCTTTTCAATATTAACACCAATTTGATGTGGTCATCCTTTTTTTTCTTTAATAAAAAAACAAATTTGTTTTTAATCCAATTCATTACGTATGAAATAAGGAATTATTTACCGTCCATTTTCTTTCACGTGCTCGCTCAACCTGTCATAAATAAAATACCATTGAAGGATGAAAATAACCAGATAAAGATCCCCTGCTTCGAACAATTAAAGGCAAGTTTTACAGTCAATTCCTCGATGAACAAACAGAAGTAGAAACGCTTCACTCTCAGGTCCACATGTCGTCCTACTAACAAAAGCCGAAACCTGTCCCCTCATCAGTCATATAGAAAACACCTGCTGCACTGCCTGCACGGTGGACTTCAATTGCAAGCGGACAAATCGCTACATGCATGATAAAGAGTCACATGTGTTTTCAAAAATTTTTTGTCTGACCTAGATGCAAAAACTTAAATGTAATACACTTTGTTTTAACTAAATCAGTACATAGACACATAGTACATAGATTCAGAAATGATGAGGCCAGGAATTTAACTAATCATATTTTAACCAGAAACAACAAAACTTTAAAGAAATAAAGTCTAAAATAATTTATTAGCTGATAACTGCTGTTTTATATTTGCTGTAAATTCGAACATAACATTATAAACATTGAACATTGAAACCTTGAAATAGTACCAAGAATATATTAATGGTGCAGAAGAATCCTTTATTTGCAAATTTAGTGGCAAAATCAACGTCTGGAAAAATTCAAATACATCATCTGAAACAATATAAAGGAAAAAATACGTGATATTTTTGTGTATAGATTCATGTCGCCATAGCCATCCTGAATCTTGTCTTTTCCTGTTATGTTGTGTTTCCATCTGTCCAGCAGAGGTCACTGCTGCTCAACCTTTCTATTACCGGGACAGGCTGCTTGGTGTATGCGCATGCTCAGTATCCTCAATTGGACTCGTCTTTCAGGCGCTTTGGATGCGCTGAAAGGTTGTATGCTGCTCACAGCTTCTACACAACTGTTTAATGTCTAAATTCGGCTTCAGGGGCTTACTTTGCACTTTCTGCTGACGAGAAAAGCCATTACGACGGTTGAGTGCGTGGACTCTGCCTACATTTACTGTAAGGAAGCTTGGATTTTGGTTGTGGAAGTGGTTATCTTGAAAATTGTGTCTCTTTCAGGTAGCTAGCTTACGTTTATGTAGCTCTTTTAGCAGTTAGCCTAGCTTTGTTTCTGCTAGCAGTATGACCCCTCTCTAAGTTGGGTGCTGCAGACGTTTGAAACTATCATGTCCTTTCTGAAACAAATTTACAGTTAGGCTGATGATAGTGAGCGCTTGACTTTCCGTCAGTCTGCCAGTATCCATCAACAGGCTGGCTACGTCGTTAGCTAACTGGTATATTACCCCGGAACTGTGGAGCGCAGAGAAGCTAACGTTGCTAACTTGCCGCGGGTGGTAATCTAGCAAGAGTCCCTACTTGAGCTAGCGATATAACATTACATCGATGCTAGCTGATTAGGTCAGTTGATCAAAGGCAAGGATGACCACCTAGTTGAACGTGTCCTTCGAAACAAAGCTGCAGGGATGATTCCAAGGTTTTGACGCGTTAGCTAACCTCGTCGAGATATGTGTTTTGCATCTGGCCTGCCTGTCTAATGTTACTTTGTCATGTTTTGGACAGTAGACGGGGTTTGTTTTGGAAATGGTGGAAAGTGGGTTGGTGGTTAACGATAACGTGCTAACCTAGCTAGCCAGCATCCGGCAAGTCAATAGCAACAAACACTTTTAATTTTTCGGCATTTAAGTAACCTGTTAGTTAGCAGGTTGATGAGGTAAATGTGTCGTAAACTGACTCTAGTTAGCTCGTAAATAGCTGGCCAGCTTAAGCGAACGCAGTGTTTTTGAAGTTATGTAGATGGCCTAACGTTAGTTGAAGGATGTGCCATGCAATGACCGATGGTGCAAACTCGCTAATATCTTGCATACACATTGTTGGTAAACTATATTCCTAACTATCTGAGGAGTAGACAATTAATAGTATATCGTTATATTTTATCATGGAATCGAGCGAATGTCAACAAGTGTCTCCTTATGTGTGGTTTGTCGGTTTTATGAGATGTGATGGCGCTAACGTTAGCTAATGTTAGCTTTGGTGTGCTGAAATGCTAGCTAGCTGCTAACAGTAGACGACGGAATTCACAGAAAATGAAGATACTCTGAATCTCAAGTTGACAGCTGTACCAGGGTGTGTTGACAACAGAAGTGGTAGGGCGAAAAGATGACACCAAATCAGGGGTCATCTCTGGTGGTCGCCAGTATCAGCATCTAACAGATCGGGTTCAGTGTGGTGTGGGGATGGCTGTAAAATTTAACGATGCACAGCCTTCACATTGACAAAGACATCCAGCTGAAATGATGACAGAACACTTGCCATCAATGAGATTATCTGCATTCTATTGTTAATCTCTGCTGCCATGAAGTATCTCCAGTGATTTGTTGAAACACGCTGTTGTAGTTGTCAGTAGTAGTAGTAGTATCACAGGTGTTGTTGTTTCAAATTGTGCTGCTTGAAGCTAATTAAGTAATTAGTGATAATGTAACTTGGCTTCTTTTCTGTGTCATGATAACCTGTCAAAAAGCCCAAAGGCAATAGAGGTATGAGCAGCGGTACTCCGTTCTTAATGCAAAAACTATGGTGTGTTCTTGCCCGTTTGATAGAAACACTATGGCTTAGTTTACTCTTGGCCTTATCACCTTTACCCCAGGTTAGCAGATTTGTCTCATTGCAAACATTGTTCTGTCTTTTAACATAACCACCTGCAAAGGATCATAGTGAGAAAAAGCATAATTAATCAAGGTGGACAGTTTGTGTTTTGCTCTCAACAAACTGTGAATCTCTATAACACTTTTAAAAACTTGACAACTGCTTTGTCTCAAATGCAGTACTCTCCAAATCTGATGTTATGTATAGCCATAGTAATAACCACCTGAAGCAGTGTTTTGCAGACTATATGTAATGATGTTCACTTGGCTCAACTATGTTGGTATCATGGCAGATAGAAAGAAAAGCATGATAATGCTCAGATGACTGAAGCCCATTGACCTACAACCGTGGGACTAAGATCCTCATCATCACACTGAAGTGAAACTGTTCTGGCATAATGTGAAATGGGAGCAGAATTGGTAACGAATAGGGTTCTGGACTGTAGCACTTAATCCCAGAATCAGATTTGTGATTGAGAATCAGTTTTATTCAGATGCTTATTTCATTTAAGGTCAAGCGATAGAGAAAGGCAGTCCTTGTAAAAAGGTCAGTGCCCATTTGTATTTAGACTTTCTTCTTGTCATCTGTCAGGCGGTCAGTGTCAGTATCTTATGGTGATGGGGGTGTATGGTGAAGGGAGAGATGGCAGCAGGTGACCTACAAAGGGAGACCATATCACAGGGCTGTAGACTAACTTTTTACACATGGTGCACCAAACTTTTTCATTTAGCTGCACCATCACCTAAGTGAATATGGACAGAAGTGTAGACTTGACACAATAACTTTCTAAGCCCATCGTTGCTCAAATATTCTGACAAAATAATCTCCAAATATGTGTATGAGATATGTTCCATGGTATGTATGCACACCCAGTGGTGTTTGTCAGCACAGCAATGCAGCCAATCAAAATGTTTAATTGCATGGCCAAAACAGACCCATAGTGGAGCCCTGTATTGGTGGAAGTGCCGTTTTCAAATTCAAGAGTGTTTCAGGATGTCTGCTGGTTTGACACAAGTTAAAAGGTTTTATAGGATAATGTCTTTCTTTTCAGAGAGTCACTTTGGATACTAGACTTCTGATTTCTTCCTTTTTCTCCTGTGTTTTTCAGACAAGCGCTGATGTGATGACAGTTGTGCTCTCCCTCTACCTCTGGTCCCTAGTGCCTCACTGCATGACCTCAGACAACACATAGATCCACAAGGGGGAAACGGCCCCTTCCTCACCCAGGACCCCTTCCTCTGGACTCCTGACTGTGACACTTGGTTGCCTGAACACAGCAACCTTCTCATCTTTCAACTCATCTGGAGCAGAGAAAGCAGAGAAAAATTTTCCACATAGGAGTTGAACACCTCCACTTCGACCAGTGGAGGTGTTGCAGAGCTATCCCCTGTCCCCCAGTTTATCCTCTTGAATCTTTAAAGAAAATTTCTTTTCCTGGTTGGCTTGAGTCCGGTTCTGCCGGCCGTGTGACTTTTCAAAACTGGGGCGCGATTCATGGGATGCAACCATGTCGGATCTCAGTGAGCGCAGGCCGGTCAACACGGACTACGCTGTCTCCCTGCTGGAGCAGCTCAAGTTCTTTTATGAACAGAAATTACTGACTGATGTTGTGCTGCTGGTTGAGGACACAGAGTTCCCGTGTCACAAGATGGTCCTGGCCACATGTAGCTCCTATTTCAGGTGAGTCTGCCACATCATTATCAGCCCAGTGCTACGGGTGTGGAAAAATTCATGTTGTATGTTGGGGATTTTTGTTTCCTCGCAACCTCAGGCTTATTGTGAGGTATAGCTCTTTTCAATTTGTCTACTTCAGTTTCAATAAATAATGCACCATACAGCATTGGGCTTTTGTGTTTAAAGGATGAGTCAGTATGATTGAGATTAGATGTAGGTACGTTGTCATTATGCAGCACACTTGTTATGGCTGTAAGTGCTCACCTCCTACAGTTACAATAAATAATGCACCATGTTGTAGAGCAAGTGTTACCTGCTCTATACAAGGAGGATGGAAACCAAGGGGGTGGTGTTTCCTTGAAAGCTGGAGCTCGAGTTGATCTCTGAACCAGTTCTTCTGTCCCTGATTTATCTCTACGTGGAATAAATGAAGCACCCTCTAACCTGTAGTTCTGCAGACGTATCCCTCAGGGCCCCGGGGAGGGCTCATTTGTACGCACAACATTGCATAATGAAGTGTGTGTGCATTGCGGTGAATATGACAGAGCAGCAGCCTCTGCTCTGGGAATAGTCCATCTGTACATGACAGGAGCTCCTGCTGCATTTGAACACCCTGTCTAACTCTCTGTCTCACCCCTCCCTCACTCTTTCACTGCACACTCTCATGCATTCCAAGAAAAGGTCCTGACAACTCAATGCACTCACACCCACCTCTCCGCAATCTTCCCCACTGTTTCCCACACACTCGTTATCTGGTGCGAACATGCAAAGCGTTTCCCCTCCAGGGTTCAGAGGTGTCGCATCGCTTCCTCTAAACTCCCTCCTTCTCTTTCTCTGTTGCTTCTTCTTCCGCCTCCTCTCTCTTCACAAGCATTGCTTCAGGGGAAAGGGGAGACCGCAGGACTCTGGAGAGAGCTTGCGTTTTGAGGGGAAAGTCTGGTCACGTAGGTCTGGGTGAGAGATGGAGGGAAAGGGGAAGAAAGAGAGGAAAAAGAGAGCGGGGGTGCAGGGGTAAGCCTGCAGGGTTGCGTAATACAGCCTGGCAAGTTTAGTCCCTGCTGTGAGCAACACAGTCACGCCCCCAAAACCTCCATACAGGAGGGCAGAGCTGTTTTGCTCACAATTATTGTACAAGATTAAATGTTCAACATTTCACAAACAGTCTCTCTATTTTTCTCAATTCTCAAAAATTGACGATTTTTAATAAATACTTACTAAGATTCTTGGCAGAGGTTTACATTATTTTTAATAGGAACTAATGATTACAAATGATGGTTAAATTAACCTTTTTTGCTGTTTATACTATGACAGTTTAAAAAAAAATAGATTAAAAGAAATAGCAATATATCACCTTGCTTATCACAGTATATTGTAAAATACTGATGTGTAACCACTGTATTTTAATGTGTATTGTACCCCCCAGATTCTTGTGAATACACAATTCTGATGTCTCAAATTTCCAATTATTGGTCATAATTCAGCAGACTAATGAAACCCAATTAATCTGACTGTCACTGCTTTGAATTTGATATAAAATGGAGATTTTTTGGTCTAAACAGTTTGAAATTGAAATTAGAATAAATACTGGTTCATTTCTTCTGATAGATTGAAAAGATTAAGTCTCTTCATCACTGTGGCATCTATGTGCTTTAAACTACCTAATAATGATGACCATGATAAAATTATTAGTTTGGTTTTACTGGCTTTTATCTCCTCTCTGCTGCACAAAAATATCCAATCTGATATTTCAACACCGTTAACACAATACAGGCCTGACACACCAGGTGTGCAACAAAGTTTGCATGTGCTTCTAATGAGACACGGGCCAATCGTGAATGGTTGGAGCAGCTTAATCATTGTGAGATCTTGTAGCTCACTTCCTCATGCAGTGTTAATGTGTTGACTGATGACCCTGCCTCATTGTCGTCTTTGTTCCTGCAGGGCGATGTTCATGAGTGGCCTCAGCGAAAGCAAACAGACCCACGTCCACCTGAGGAATGTGGACGCCGCCACCCTGCAGATCATCATCACCTACGCCTACACGGGCAACCTGGCCATCTGCGACAGCACTGTGGAGCCGCTCTACGAGACCGCCTGCTTCCTACAGGTCTGTGTGTCATGTCCTCCAGTCATCCTTAAAAAAAAATAAAAAAGTAATTTTTATCTATAAAATGTATTTTTGTAGTTGTGTCTCTTGATGCAGAAACATTTTTGTCTGACAGACCTCTTAGTGTCTTCTCTTGTCCTCTGTCTTCTTTAAGGTGGAGGACGTCTTGCTGCAGTGCAGAGACTATCTGGTGAAGAAGATAAACGCTGAGAACTGCGTCCGCATGCTGAGCATCGGCGACCTGTTCAGTTGTAGTGAGCTAAAGCAGAGTGCTAAGCGCATGGTGGAGCACAAGTTCCCCGTGGTCTACAGGCAGGAGGCCTTCCTTCAGCTCTCCCACGAGCTGTTGATAGATGTCCTGAGCAGCGACAACCTCAACGTGGAGAAGGAGGAGACGGTGCGCGAGGCGGCCATGCTGTGGTTGGAGTACAACATGGAGGCACGCTCGCAGCACCTGTCCTCCGTACTCAGTCAGATCCGCATTGACGCACTTTCTGAGGTGACGCAGCGCGCCTGGTTCCAAGGTCTGCCACCCAATGACAAGTCTGTGGTGGTGCAAGGCCTCTATAAGTCCATGCCCAAGTTCTTCAAACCTCGGTTAGGCATGACCAAAGAGGAGATGCTGATCTTCATGGAGGCCATGTCAGAAACGCAAGGTGACGGATATGTCATGTCTGGGTCCTTGCCTACAACGGTAGTGTGTTACAGCCCGCAGGCGGAGAAAGTTTACAAGCTCAGTAACCCCCCAGGAGACCTGCAGAAGGTGGGAACCCTTGTTACACCAGATAACGACGTGTTCATCGCTGGTGGACAGATCCCTCTCAAAAACACGATCACCAACCACGGCAAGAGTGGAAAGTTACAGGCAGTCTTCCACTCAGTTGATAGCTTCTTTTGGTTTGACGCCCAGCAGAACGCCTGGGTACCTAAAACCCCCATGCTTTGTGCCCGAATCAAGCCCTCGCTAGTCTACTGCGATGGCTACATCTATGCAATCGGGGGAGATAATGTCGGAGGAGAACTGAACAAGCGCACTGTGGAACGCTATGACTGCGAGAAGGACGAGTGGAGCATGATGAGTCCCCTACCTTTCGCCTGGAACTGGAGCACCTCTGTGGTGGCGCACAACTGCATCTGGGTGATGACCCACGACCTGATGTACTGTTACTTCCCCCGAGCTGACACCTGGGTAGAGATGGCTATGCGCAAGACCAGCCGCTGCTTCGCCTCTGCGGCTGCCTTCGGCGACCTCATTTTCTACATCGGCGGCCTCCACGTGGTCAGCAACTCTGGCATCCGCCTGCCCACGAGCACCATCGACGGCTCCTCCGTCACCGTGGAGATCTATGATGTCAACAAGAACGAGTGGCGCCTGGCCGCCAACATCCCCGCCAAGCGTTACTCGGACCCATGTGTGCGGGCAGTGGTGCTGCTCAACTCACTGTGCATTTTCATGCGTGAAACCCACATGAACGAGCGCGCCAAGTACGCCATCTACCAGTATGACATGGAGCTGGACCGCTGGTACCTGAAGCAGCCCGTGTCTGAACGCGTGCTCTGGGATCTGGGCAAAGACTTCCGCTGTGCCGTGGGGAAGCTGTACCCCTCCTGCCTGGAGGAGTCCCCATGGAAACCCCCAACCTACCTCTTCTCCCCAGACGGAGCCGAGGAGTTTGAGGTTGACGGGGAGCTGGTGACCCTGCCTCACGTATAGCTCTAAACCTCCACTCCCTTACATCACTGACTGAACCAGGAATCTGTAACGCTGAGGGATGAACATGAAGGGGGGGGGGCCAGATCAGAGCTCTGACATATGAAAGGGTTTCTGGTTATTTGTCGTGGAGGGATCTCTGGACTTTGGAGGCCTGCTTTAGCTACAGCTGTTGCTGATGAACAATGCAGCCCAAATCAAGCTTGGAGAGAAAAAGATGCCCCTCAGAAATACTAGTAATCTGAAATTTTCTGGGGGGGTTTTCTCTTTATTTTGTCAGTTGTGACATCTGTTAAATATTATTACAAGTCTGTCATACTGTTTCTACAATGTGATAATCTAAATGTCAACTGACTCTTGTGATGATGATGAGGGTGATGATGCACTTAACTGGTAAACCTTCCTGGAATGACAATGGCAACTCTACCAAACCCCCCCCCCAGGCGCCACATCTGATTGTGGCTTCCCTCTCTCCCCCCTTTCTCTCCTCTTTTTCCTCTTCTCTCACCACTGCTAAAGGAACATACCACTGAAAATCTGTCATTGGAGCTTTAGAAGCATCCCTGTAGGCTTGAAAAGGAGGCTCTGAGAAAGCTGCAACTGGCTCCTTTGTAGAGGACAGCAGATCGTAAAATGGATTCAAACAAAGTAGTAATATCAAAATGATCTGTAGAAAACTCAAACCACTCCTCTTAGTAAATCATCCAATGCACTACTTTCTGGTGGAGCTTGGAAATGATGAGGGTGAGGTTGACATTTCTTTGATACCGATCGTGTGAATCATGGCTGTTCTGTTTTTGAGTTTGACGCTTCCTCACTGACTGTGGAAATGGAAAGTTTGGGAACATTTCCAGTCAGTGAAGTTGTGTCAAGGTACTGTCCAGTTAGTTAGATGGTGTCTTTGTCACAGGAGGGAAACTAAAGCCTTTACATGTTGTTGTGTTGTCAGAAAAATATTATTTCCAAGATTAATTATGTGTTTTTACATAGGATTGTATGCAGGACTAATCTGTCTGTATTTTCTCAACTTTTTGCCAATGAATTGTCAGAAAATAATCAAAGATACCCTCCACAAGTTCATAAGCATGTCCAAGCTTGCATCTTTATAAATGTCTTGATTCGTCTAACCAATAGTCCAGAATCCAAAAAGTCTTCAGTTTACAATGAGCTAAAATAATTTCTAAAGATAAATAATTTTTAAATTGGGGCTGAACAATGCGCACATTTTTTATAATGAATATATATTTTGACAGACATTACAATACTAGTTTTGTTTTTTGCAGGAGTAGAATAGAAACGTTTAACTTTCAAATTTAAATTAATTAAATTATGCTGATCTGATTTTTCTTTTCTGGTTTTCTACCAAATCCGCTTGTTCCCTTAACTTCTCTGTCGCACCACAATGTGATGTTTTTCTTAATTTATCTACTTTAAATTCAGTATTTTGGAGTTCTTGACTGTTGATTAGACAGACAAGCGATTTTAAGACCTCGATTTGAACTCTGGTAACTTGCAAACCACATTTTTTTAGTACTTTCTGTCATTTCATCGACCAAACTATTGTTTAAAAGTGAAAACAATCATTAATTGCAGCTCTGCTTGAATGAATAATCAATTTTGACAATTGATAAGTAGTTTTAAGACAAGGTTAGGCCTGTTTTGTTGCTGTGAATCCAGGCTAACTACAAACATCTTCCTCTAAAAATGTGCAAAGTGAAAACTTTTCAGAGCCACCTTTTTAAAGCTTACAGGTGGTTAGAAGTATTTGATCCTCCAAAGACAGATTTTCGAGTGTTCCTTTAAAAGCAGGATCCATCTTTTTCTTGACGAGGGCCAGCAGACGAGAGGAACAGCGGCCGTGGTTTCTCCGGAAGGGGTGGGAGGGCGGACAGGGAAACGAGTTCGAGGGGGTTTGTAAGAAGGGTGACTGCAGGTCCGGTCACCCATCACCTCTCCTCCCTCACCGCTCTGTCCTCCACCCTGAATCCACTATAGCGCCTCCACAGCCCGTCTGTCAGTCTGTTTGCACACAGGTCTTCCACACAGCTTGCAGTTTACAACCTCACTCCATCCATCGTCACATGATCATGGTCCTTTTTCTTTCTGCAAACACACACAACTCCACTCTCAGTACAAACATAGGTTTCAGGCTCATGCATTTTTTTTTTTTATTTCCAAGCTGCTGAAATATATATAATAAAATATATATTTTTCATAACTGTATTAGTGTGGGGAAAATAACCAGGTCTATTTTGTAATAGTGTCTTTTTTTAATTTAATATCAGACATTACTGTAGTGTGATTGTGGGTAGATATCCATTTTCCTATCAGATATAATTTTTCTCATGTGAATATTGAGGAATCGCGCTGCTGATTGGTTGTGAGAGGAGAGGGCTGGCCCACGGCTGGAAATCGTCTCGGCAACCGCCAGCAGTATTAGAGAGGGCGGGGCGGGGAGGGGTGGGGGTCTTCCTCCTACCTTAAAAACATGAGCACAGGTGCTTCATGATAAACCTTACTAGCATGTTTGGCTGCATCATATTCCTTTGGCACTGTATTTTGAATGAACGTTAATTTATTAAAAACATACCAAAAACGTTCCTGAAACAGACTCCCTGTTTCTTTTTGTTCTCACTTAAATGTGTTTGTACTGCTGCCAGGTTTACAACATTTTTATTTGAAATAGTTATGAAGTTTTATTAAGATTGGTTATTGAAACCTAAAATTGAAAGTTGCTTTTGAATTTCAGATTTGTTTTTTGGCTTCTTTGGATTAAGAGTTTGGGTTTTTAAACTTATTTAGACGGCTCTTTTCTGCAACTGCTTGTGTTTAACATTTGAGAAGTTTGGCTTCTGGTAAATATGAAAATGGTTTTAAAAATATGCTATAGAATATCATGTATATTGTTTTTCAGTGCTAAGCCTAAATTTATCAGTATCATTTTCCAACCTTAGACAACCACAATTACTTACTTTTAGGTTGAAATTAAGAATTTGGATTTGTTTGGACAGATTTTTAAATGGCAAATGCTGGCTAGTCCAGAACTGGGAATGTCAAACTGGGAACATGCATGAGCCTGGCTTCATTGTCCTATCAGCACAGCACCAGTGTAATGTCTCCCATCACACCTCCCAGTGGTCAGAACCTGTGTCTGAGGTGCAGCAGGCAGATGTCGATCCTTATTCTGGGTCGTCACCAGGCCGTAGGTGGTCTCTTGATCCTCTGGCTACACAATGCTGGCATAGATGCATTATTTTTGGAATGGTGAGCATTCAGCACCCTATCGACTCGTCTGATGGACTGCCCCGCCTCCAGCATGCCAACGACATCATCCGGGTCGTGCTGCCCCGGCCGTGGCGTTCTTGTAGATGTCATTTTCTCCCCAATCTTGGTGCCTTTTTAAAGGGGCGGGTTAATTTAACAAGGGAGTGGCTTTTGAGATTAGTCAAAAGCTTTAGAGGCATCGTGGCTATTTCTCTAAAAAAGTTGTTTTCACAAGCAAAACAAAAGTCACTAAAGTGTCAAGCATGACCAAGAAAAGGTCTCATTGGTGCATTTTTAAATCATAACACAACAGATAATTTAACCTAGAATAAGACAGCTTTTAAAACTGATCAGTCATATTAAAAAGGTTAGTTGATCAACAGCTATAAAGCAAAAATCTTAAGAATTCCACTTCTATAATTTGTCAAGAAAAAAAGAACTCAAGCATCTGCAAAAATAAATTTAAAAAATGTTTATGAATTCATGATAAAAGCACTCCTTGATCTGTATTTGGCCGTCAGTCAGAATCACAGGGTGTGAATTTGGGGTTTGCCTTTGGGCTGAGGTCGGTGGGTTCATGTGTCGCTGCGATGCTGCCACCGGATTGTTGTCAGACAGCACATCGGTGCGTTTTTGTCTGGCCACGTGCTTCTGCCAAAACAGCAATCCCTTCTACACACAAACACACACACACACACAGTAGCTAACACTTTGTTTGGCTGACCTACATCCACACAAAAACCCAGAGGGATAAAAGAAAAGAATTGTTCCTGTTTAGTTAACTAAAACAATAAAAGTCTGCATCATATTTTAATATTTTTTTAATACAGCAATATCATGAGAGAATCACTTTTTTCTCAATTACATTAAAAGCATCAGTCAAGAAAATATCCTGTGAATTTTACTTCACAATACATTCATATCTTAAATAAAAAATGAAAATATATCATCAGAGGATAAAAAAAAAGAAACAAAAAGCAGCTTTCAACAACCAAAATCTTCTTAAAAATAATCCAGAAATAAAAAATAAAAAAAGTCGTAGAGGTTTTAAAAGCATGAAGAACCAAAACAAAAACAAAAAAAAGACATTAAAAGAGTTTAAAGACAGATGGATGACACTCATTATAGCTGTAAAGCTGGACCGGACAGAGCATGCTCACTGGACTACTTTTAATCCAAGTGTTGTCGGATATTTTATAACATGGAGGGAAAAAGATCCTGTAAGCACCTCATAATTACAGTTACACAAGGTAAAGAGTCACATAAATAGAATATAATGGCTGCTTTGTGCAAATACACACAGTGGTCCACAGATCGGGACTTGTTACAGTGTTGTCATGACGAAACATGTTTATGAGATTATACACACCAAATAAAAATATCTATCTTCAAACTATCATCAGATTTACTAAATATAATTCCCCTAATATGTATGTTTTGACAGCAAAGTACAAAAAGGCCTGGGTGAGGGTTAATAACACCCTGTCACACAAACAGCAGGGTGCAGGTTCCTTCATAGTTCAGGGAGGTTTTCATCACAAAAATCAGGCATTGGGTTCACGAGGATTTGAGTAATAAAACTGGTTATTATAGTAACAGCATTCAGATGTTGTATCGTTGTAGCCTAGAGGTGAAATAATTAGTTAAAATAATTGATTGTTTAATTCTAATTTTAAAGTTTTGGGAATGGGGATTTTTTGCGTGAATTAAAAATGTGTTGCTTCTATTTATTTATTTATTAATAAATACATTTATTTATTTACTTATTACTGAATGAATTTACCATAAATTTAGTCACTTTAAGCCGTCTTGATCCCAGAAACTGACAAAATGTAACATCAGAATAGTCCAAAATATCACTAAATAGATCAGAAATAATGCTTTCAGATAAATACTAAAAATAACATTGTAAAAAGTTATATAACTTTAAGTTATATATAACGATAACAAAGTTAGCAAGCTAATGCTACTTGGAGGTTTACAGACGTCATGCTTCTGTCTTTATATACGATCAATCTCCCAATTTGTTGATCCATTACTGCAGAAATGTCTCTTTTCTCATAATGCAAACAGTAAACTAACAAATTGTGAGTGGTAGCTAGCTTTGCTTATGTTTTCTTGCCTGCTAAGAAAAAAGGCTTTATGTTTAACCGACAGGAGGTTAAAGAATAAATATGAAGCTTTATATCTTTGTTTATTTGTTTGAAATTATGTGGCTCTAAATATATTTATTGATATTTCTGTTTGTTACTTTTAGTCAGTTTCGGAGGGTCCACTGATGGACAATTTTCACTTCTTTGACAGGCTAAATAAGTAATCCAAACAGTAACGGTGACATAATTGTGTGTTGTAGTCTCTAAGATGTATTTTTATGCTTCATGCTGTTACATGAGAACCACAGTGTTACCAGATCTATAAGTCTAAACTGATGTAATCATCAAGGTGCCACAGCTCATGCCGTTCTGTCAAATCTTGTGACGTTTTTTTTTGCTCTAACTTCTCAGCAATATAGTCGGCTATATAGACAAACTCTAGAAATATGCAGCAACGAGTGAACACCGCAAACCCGACAGGAACTTTAGTGTCTCACAGGAAAGCATCCAGCAACACAAACTGCAGCAGTGACAAACAGGCAGTCAGACAGGACGGAGCCTGCTGAAATTTCTGGGTTTTGATCATTAACGCTGGCAGTCTCTGCCTCACAGTGGATATGGACTGTAGAGTTAGTATAAAGGCAGCGCTGCCCTCCTGTACAGGAGCGGCGTCCCAGGCTTTCTGGTTCAGACTCCAAACTCCTCGATCCTGAAGATCTTTCAGCTTTCACAAGGAGACGGTCGGACACAGAGGGCCGGTGGATTTGGTTTCAGGGTTTGACTTCTGTGGCGGGCTCCGGACAGGCCTGGGTGGCTACAGCTGACGGCTGGGCCAGAGTGGAGAACCAGGAGGACATGGCCGACTTTGCGCTGGTCAGGGCTCCGCCCACCGACTGACCTGAGAGCAGAGGTGGAGAACAATGAGACTTTACTTACAAAGCAAAAAGCAGGTACCTCAGTCTGTTTGACTATTTCTGTCTGGGCCAGATTTGCACTATTTGACTGCATTTTATTAGGTCAAATTTAGCGCGCTGTTCTTACAGTTTCCATTTGGGACCATCAGCTTCTTTTCCTTCAAAAAAATTAGTCTAAAAATAATTTAAGGAATTGAAAATTTGTGTTGAATCGATACTGAAAATCATGAAAGTGCTGTTCTGAATGTCATCCGATAGTAAAAGGAAGAGTTCAAGAATGCTGACACTGCTAAAGCTTCTTTACAGGAAGCTACCCTGAGCAGCATCATCACACTGCCTGAGAGGATCCTGCTGAGGTTCAACTTGAGGATTGTTCTCCGGGCTTCCTTACCTACCACCTTGCCCGTCTGGACCACGCTGCGGCTGGTGGTGATCATGGCGTTTCCGATCTTCTTCCCTCTCTCGCTGTTCTGCACCGAGCTGCAAAGAGAAAAAAACCCAAAAGGTTCACAAACGGCGTGTACGTGCACGCCCCCTCACCTCCGCGTCTCCGGTGCGACATTGTAGGAATTCTTCCTCCTTTCCAGGAAACAAACTACACAAAAGGTGCCATTGCTAAAAGTTGCGCCAATCTGTTAGAGGATTATGTAACAGCGGAGGCTCAGCAGCCATCACAGGTGGAGTATCTGATGATCAGGGACCAGAGGAGGGAGGCTACGTCTCAAAGTAAATGGAGGGCTTAAATGGAGGCCATCGCCCGGCTCCATCTGACCGGCGGCCTGGTGCGAGTCCAACACGCAACATTTCACATGGATCCCCGCTGACCTGACATTCAGTAGGAATCTCACTGGGGAAAACGGCAAGCGTTGTTCAAAAGACAACGTGGATGCGTGTCAGCAGCTGCCGCTCTGCGCCTTCACACCCTTCAATGAGCCAATCATTTCGCCTGAAAATAAACCCCATCGCTGCGGTTCGCACCACACTGGAGCTGGTTATACCTTTGATGATCGCAGCAGCGTATGAGTGGATGACGTGGGAAGGTAAAACAATCATATTTAGACTTTTTTTTCTTCTTTTCTTCCAGATACCACCCAACAATCTCACAGCAACAGAACGAAGTGTTGGCTCAGAGAGGAGCCCGGTAGAAACAGGGACTCTCTATCCGGCTGGGTGACCCAAATAAACAGCTCCTTATGCAGCCATAAAGAAAGATTCTTTAACAGCAGCGTCCGCCTGCAGCCGTGTGCTGCTGGTCACATGACTCTGTTTTCTGAGAACATCTCTGCTGCCACGGGCTGCTCTTTGTCCAACGCTGATGATGACGGGGGGGACACATGAAAAAGGGTCGGCTGTGTTCAACACCCCACCCACCCCCACCCCCCTCCTCCAGTGCTTCCATAATACGCATGCAACACAGCACATTCACAAATAAGTCATGCGTAGGGCCTATTTTCTATTTTTTCCCAGCAGAATATAAATAGAGGGCAGCAGCGATGTGACAAAGAGTAATAAGCCGAGCCGATTGGACGAAGTCCTCTTGGGGAGGAAGCTTTCCTTTAGAGATGTACATGTGTGAGGTTCGAGGCTCTCCACAGTCAATAAACACTTGTCTCTGAAGTTCAACATCGCCGTGGAGACTGAGCTGTTTATCTGCCGCCGTGCCCTCACATCTCCACTCAGGGGACACGTGTAGGAAAATCTCTCTCACACACTCACACACACACACACACACACTCGGTTTTTTTCCCCCAACTGGCTGAATGACCTCCTCTGACACAAAGCTGAGGCAGGAAATGAGACGCGTTTATTCCTGAGCGCTCAGATGGCCGAGTGCCAAACTTCCTGCCTGCAAGCCCTCGTCGACACCCCCCCCCCCCCCCCCCCCACACACACACACACACACACACACACATCCAGAGTTTTATAGTACAGTGAGGGCCAGGCATGGCCTTTTACTCTCATGGTCCATGAACGCACCAATAAGACAGAGAACCTCATTTCTCCATCATCTGATATCCAACAGGAGCAGCACGACGTCTAGACGGGATTACAAGCTGTGTTTTGCAGGTTTGTCTCCAAATTTCTGAAAACGCACCAATTAAGTACAATTTATTTTCATTGCTGAATTAGAAGGCAATTATTTTATTGATTGATATATTTATAGTCTATAAAATGTCAGTAAAAGACTTTCAGTTTCCTAGAGCCCAAGTTTTTAAAATCTTTTTTTTGTTGTTGTTGTTGGACTAATCGTTCAAAATCCAAAGGCATATATATATAATTTATTTACATTTAAGATCCATGGCCAATACCATAAGATGATGATAGTTTCACATTTTTCTATTTTAAAAAGAAGCATAATAATAACCTGTAGTTTAAGCACAGACTACAGGCTAAGACTTAGTGAGAAAAGATGGATGATTTCATATTTAACAGCTCTAATCAGATTTGTTGTGTTCAAACTTTTTCCCTCCTCTCTGAAGCTGCAAATTCCAATCATGTTGTCTTCCTCTCTGAAACTGTAAAAATAAAATGTCCACACTAGAGACCATATATTTGGCTCGCTCTCCTACCCTGTGTGGCTCGACCCAGGTGCAGCAGTTTGATGTCATGAGCATGACGACAGCATGCTGTGCTTTTTATTATGATCCTCATTCTTCCTCTTCGTCTCCTCCTCCTCCTCCTCCTCCTCCTCTGGCTTCCTTTTTTCTTCTCTGTGTTTAGTGGGGGATCATAAACCAGCTTTAAAAGCTGCATAAGTCAATGAAAGACATGCAGCTTCATATTATCAGCTCTATTTATCAGCTATAATATAATTGTCGGTCGATAACATAAACTGCACATCATGGGGCCAATAATTCAGGTAAATTGGTTTGATATATATCATGCATCTCTATGGAAAATGCAGGTATTTAGTAAATGTGTTAAAAATGTGATGAAACTACTTAATGTATGATAATAAGCTGCTAAATAAATCAATAGCATAACTTCCCTAATTGCAACAACTTCTAAACATGAGTTAAATCTAGCAATATGAGGCATCTGATATCATTTTCCACACATATTTCTTTATATTTTACATCTTTTCTTTATCTATCTGGCTCCGTTTTTGGCTTTTCAACATAAGAGTTGAGTCTTTTTTTAGTCTTTTTCCCTCCATTTCTGATTTACAGGTTGTAAAACTAAACTAATCCCAGTCTGAGGCTCCTCTGTAGTTTGTTTGTTTTCTGTGTGTGTGTGTGTGTGTATGTGTATGTGTGTGTGTGGGCGTGGGCGTGTGTGCGTGTGCGTGTGTATGTGTGTGCGTGTGCGTGTTTGCTGAGGAGGATTTACGACAAAGTTTACAGCAGACATGTCACCAAACACCCGAAGGTATAGCGAGAGCTTCGAGTATCACAGACAAGTAGATCTGCCTGCACCCTCACCATAAAGCTAAGTTAAGTACGATGTGTGTGTGTGTGTGTGTGTGTGTTTATCAGACACGTAAGGCGAGCCGCGGCGCTCCAGCTGTGGATGGAGTCACCTTTCATCCACACTCTCCTGGAATGAAACTGGAGCTGAAGCTGCAGAAGTCTCCAGCTCTGTTTTTGAGAATGAAACTAACTCATAATTAATGACCTCAGCTGATACGAGACCCTCGCTGCCTGCTGCTCTCTGTGACGTACAGTTTTCATAAAGAATTCACAGCTGGGTGTTAGAGAGCACTGAGCATGACAACATTTGGAAATGTAATTGTTGGCGGTCTAAAAGGGGTAGAGACAACACAGCAGTCTTGAACCATTGAGGAAACTGATAATATATGGACCATTATTTAGTGCAGGGGTCTCAAACTAAGATCAGACCGGTTACATGTAAAGGTTTAGTGTTAAAACCAGCCCATAAACATATACTTCAATGTTTCTTTGGTTTAGATTTTACTTTATTTTGACGTCAGAGGGACAAACATTCATTTGTGCTGTTAAAAAAGCTGATTTCTTGCTCTCAAATGCATCATTTATATGCATGAAACAACAGAAGATACCCTTGATTAATATTCTTAAATAATGATTTTCAGGGTTCTCTGTGCAGTCATATTTACTGGCATCTTGTCACCACTAGAGGGAAGCAACATGCATGTTTTGAGCAGAATATGACAAGTCATCCACACCCTTTAAAAGAAAACGAAAGAATAGGTTACAGCTCTGGGAAAGTGTCCTATTATCCTGCCTGTTGTTTAGGTTTTAGAGGATGTTGTTTCTCACAGTCTGTGCCTTAGAGTTCCAGTATTCTATGGTACTCTGGTGAAGTCAAATACAGCTTTCCATTAGAGTTTATAATAAAAGTGGCATGTACTGGAATGTGCAAAAGCAGAGGAATGAAAGAAAGAACACTCACTGTGAGAGTCGTAGTTTCACATCAGCTACACTGTAGTTGCCCTGGAAGGGGTGTCTATGACAGAAGAAACAGATCACTCACCATGCAACACGTTTTTTAGATTATAACAAATATATATAAATATAAATATTTATAAATATAATATAAAAACATTACAATTTGAGAAATGAAAGTTATTTTAAGTCCTTCACACCTTCTTCCTATATTTATTTCCTCAAATGACACCAAACTGGCTACAGTGCATCTTCAGACTGTCCTCCACAAACCATCCATTCAAATGTTTGAATTATCAAAAATTGTGCATCAAAATGTTTTAGTGTAAACAATACTGTAAATTCTCACTCTGCAAAATCTTGCTCAAAAATATTATCATTAGTAAGACTTCTCAGTCAGCATCCCTCCTCTCCCACCTACCCCGGGGTGACAGCGGCCATGGCGGGGTGCTTGTTGCTGTACCACACCCGGTAGTTGTGGGTGATCTTCCAGGCTGTGACAAACATCGAGCCGTAATCAGCCAGCAGCCTCTCGTTGTCTGACCAGAGACGACACAGGGAGAAAAAAAAAAAGAAAAAGAGAGAAGCGAGGAGTTAGAGAAAGTGATTTTCTCTACAAAGTCTCTAAAATAACCTCTACATGAAGAAGTGAGAGGGAGGAAAGAGGGACACCATGAATGATTAGGTAGACGGGGGGAGTTCTAGACAGAGAGAATATGTTAGTGGACTGCCTGAGTCTTCCCACCTTCTTGTAATACAGAGGACAGTAAGGAGTGGAGGTAGAGGGTGAACTGGGCCCTGATCCACTCGTCTCCCCCCTCCCAGCCCGTCCCGTCCAGGAAAACGTCATCGCGGTTCTCCGTCACGTGTTTGACCACGTAGTCGATAAAACGCAGGTCCGCCGTCGTCAGGCTCAGGATCTTCCGCAGCTCGGAGTCCTGGATCTGGATACCAGCTTCTTCCACCTGCAACGCAAGACCCACAAACAGTCAGACTCAGACTTACGCAACATCTAAAGTTTTCTGTTGAATCGTTCGAACATAGCAAGGACGTACGTCGACGATGGCGTCGCTGAGGTGCCTCTGCTGACGGAACAGGATGTTGGTCGCCCCGGCGACGAAGCCGCGTACCGTCACGTCTGACAGGAGGTGATGCTGCTGCAGAGCCATGTAGGGGAGACACAGGTAACCCTGACAACAAAGGGTGAAGGTCAGTGAGTGCATCAGGCAGAAAACACACAACGATGACACTGCACCAACATACTGCGTTACTCATTCAGACACATACACGATTTACCACTATCATGGACTCTTGGACTAGATATTTTTTTAGACGTGTGCGATGTCTCTGTAAAACAGATCTCATTAGGAGTCCGTGAGGCTTTATCTAAGCATAATGGATCCAGTCAGTGGAATGTCGTTACAGTATTTTCACTAACAAATGTTTGAGCTCAAGTGAAACATCTGACTTTGTATTTTTCAGACCACGAGCGTTACCTTAGTGAAGATGGGGAGCGGCAGGCCGTAATGGTCCTCCTCCAGCCCGGACACCAGTCCCTGGATGACCGCTCCCTGGCCGCTGACAGCCTGCGGCTGCACAGTGATGGGCGTTCCTGGCTTGGAGTCGAAGGCGTCTGGAAGCTCCGACACCGTCTCTTTCCCCTCTGCTGCCTGTTTGGGACCACTTTCCTCTAACACGCTGGGGTCCAAGGTCTCCCATTCACTCTCAGAGGACTCCGCAGAGGTGCGTGATGGTGGTTTGAGGAGGTGGTTGTCCCCCTCGGTGCTGTTCCCAGAAGACTCCGATGCCACCTGGGCGGTGCCCTCTGCCTCCAGTTCCAGCGTCGTGTTGGCGATGTCGGTGACGGACAAAGTGACAAACTCTTCGGCCCCTGAGACGTTCTCTGCCAGACTCGGGTCCTCCGACATGCTGCTCTTAGGCCTGTAGTGGGACGAGTCCACCAGGCCATGATCGATCATACCTGCACAGTTAGATCAAATGAAAATGTCTGTGCCATTTTGTTTTATTACATTCTTCTTTATCGCTACTGAGCCATTTTGATTTTTCTTTCTAGTTTTCTATTGTCGTGCTGCAACGACTCTACAATTCCTACATTTCATGTTTTTTCCACACCTTAACATGAGACATGAGATCCTTCTACAAATTAAAAGTTGAATTCACACACAATCAAATACCCTTTTCTCAGGTTAATAAACTAACAGGTTTTACTACAAGAGGATTACTTGGTCTGGTATGAGCAGTAGCTAATAGCAGCTAATGTTAGGTATCATTATTTAATCATTATTATACATAATATTGTTTCAGTTAATTTTTGCTTTTTCCAAAGTCTAGTTTTATTCTCATGTCAGTTAACTAAAATGTTTTTTTCCACACATGGTTTTAGTTTTAGTTGATTATAACATTGCTAACACCATCCTGACAAAGGCCTAATTTAAATACAAGGATTTTTCGTTTCTATTTTGAAGTTGCTGACCTGGGAACAGTGATAGAACCGTCATCAGAGCTCCAACTAGTCTGTTGACGGGAGACACATAGAAGAGCACCTGCAAACAAAAAAATCATTGACAGATTTTCAGTGTCATTTTTCAGAAGAACTGTATGACTAGACGAGAGTGAAGGTTTGTGATTCGCACCTTCTTCTCCAGCAGAATGAGCTTGAAGAGGATGAGCACCTAAGAAAAGAAAAATACTGACATTTAAAACAAAAGATAAAAATGATAACACAACCAGCATTAACATAACTCAGTACTTCCTCAGTAATGTTCTACCTTGTGCCGAAAGTGCAAGATTAAATCTCTTGGTGACAACCCTGAGGAAAGAAAACAACAACAAATAAGGAATTAACCCTCAGATACAAATAACATTTTTGTGCCGTTAACCACAATCACGTGTCCACAGGCCTGATCCACCACATACATGTTCTGTTCATACAAAAACAGACAAACTCACTGCCGTTCAATCATTTTACTCCTTTAAAGACAACTGGGATGTTTTGGAAAACATATGTTGAAATCTGTTGCTGCAAAAAGGAAAAAAAGTCCCAGAAACAAAAACTAGGAAAATATAAATTAACAATTTTCTGGTAGAAAAAAAGTCACTGAACACATAAAAGTCTGTAATAATATTAATATCTGTGCAGCTTTGGGTTGAAAGATCTGTAAATTTAAAGGATCTGTACTTTGATACTTTCAACATTTACTCTTGTAATTCAATTCATTTTTACATCCTATGTTTTGTCAATGGCTTGCAAATCACTTTAAATTGATTTGTTTGAAAGGAGTAACATAAATACATTTTTGATTGATTCTGTGGAAGTCTTCTCCTAACATAAAATATGTGAGAGAAAAAAAAGTCTTCTGGACACATGAAATGAAAGTTTCTCCCACCGAGATAAACCTGCGATCCCTCCGGAGATGAACCCCTCAGAGAGCCGTTCATGTGGTCGTACAGTTCCTGCAGGGCGAGACAAGGAAGCGAGGAGGTAATAACTGGAAGGCGACAACAGACGAGGTGAAAACATCAGCAAGACCGCCTCATATCCTCACCTTTAAAATAGAGATCTGTGAAAAGTCTTTCTCCTCGAAGTAGGCGTGTGTGATGAGCTGTAGTTTTGCTTGTAGCAGACCGTAGAGAGGCTGGAAATCAAAACACGGGAAAAGAGTCATTTATGATGAAACTTCTGCAAGCTAACATCATGTGTTTCTGTACCACCCTGATGCACACAGCTAACTAACTACATTTAAGTATAAAGAGTAGAAAAGAATACTCAAGCACTTTGTTAGAAAAGATTTTAAAGTTCTTTTACTTTTTTATAAAGCTTTAAACGACCTTGCTTTTCCCCTATATTAAAGATTCTCTTTCATTTTATGTTCCAGCCAGATGACTGAGACAACTTTTCCACTACTTTTATTTTGAAGGTTCCTCGTGTTCCTTCTGTTTCTATGCTCCTAAACCTGCAGAACTCACTTGTGACGAGAATGTCAAGCTCCATATTATATCATATATACATATATTTAAAAAGGAAATTAAAGCCTTCTTTTTAATCTGGAATAATGCTATTGCCTTTGTTTGTCTTTAAGTACAATTACTTGCACTTAACTTATTCTAAAGACTCATCCAAGCTCATGTATATTTGCTTCAGAGACCGAATTACATTGAGAATCTTTTTTACAGCATTTTAAAGATGACAGCAACTCATTTAAATCTCAGTGGGGACACATGAAGGACATCTGAGCTCCATCATCATGTTCATTCCTTTATCACCTTAAATGAGAGGAGATGGCGACTTTGGCCCATGGCCCAGCGATGGGACTCTTGAATTTGTTACTTCCATCATCTAAAGCTGCCGAGACTGAAATCTTTTTTCTGTTATGTTATAAGACGACAGCCGACTCACCACTCGACTGAGGACACAGACGCTCTTCTGAACCGTCTCCCTGGTGACGTCGGCCTGTCGGACTTTAAGGGCCTGGGGAGGGATGAAAAGCATACAAATATAAAAATGCTCTATCTACATATATATATATATATATATATTATATATAAGTTTACAAGGAACACAAAACGAAGAAGAGATGAGGGATGCATGTGGTGAATGCAAAAGTATGTGGACACCTAAAACTATGGAGATAATCAGCTGCAGCAGCAGCTCAGTGCTAATCTTAGTGGACCCTTCCCTTAATTACCTGGATGGAAGGTCAGTAATTTCTTTCTGAGGGATAATATAACCAGCCATTTCTGCATTTAGTGTGTATCCTGATCATTATCTGGATATATTGCATTGTATTTGCTTTTTACTTCAGCTTAAATATTTGACAGCCTTAGCATATAATGAAAAACAAATTATGGCATAATATTACAGATTAATCCACCAACAGCGTATAAATTAGTAGCACCTTTACCAGCAGCAGCATTAAAATGATGGACACATGAATAAATCTATGGCTATAATCTCACAATATGATATTTATTATTGTGAATTTAACCATCATGCATAATGAGTGTTTTTTTTTGTTGTTTTTTTTACTTTTGGTGCTTTTAGGCTAATACTTATGTCATGAAATATAATTTTGAATGCAGGACTTTTTCATTGTTGTATTGCTACTTTTATTTCATTAAAAAAACATCCAAGTATTTCTCCGACCACAAGTGTCTACATACTTTTGCTCATGAAAATAGTACAAATATACTAAACCTTTGTGGTATTGAGAAGAAGAAAAATACATGACTGACCTTTGCTTCTATTTGGCGATAACAGGAAACTCCGTAGACGCATTTCATGTCTCCACTCAGCGGCGGCAGGTGAAAATACACTGTGTCTGCAAAGCAATTATTATTTCCATCAATACACATGTAGAGTCTCATGCTTTCATTAAGAGACTCGTGGTCTTCAGACAGACGCATCTTTGAGCTGACAGGGAAAAATTAGCAAAGATCAGAAATCATAATTTTCCTATTAACCATCCAGCTGGATGAGATCCATCATGTTTAAGAGGAGCTAAGCTTTACTCTGCTGCAGGATTTACACCATGACGTTCAGACTGAGGATGTTATATAAGAGTGACTTACATAAGAACACATTTAAGGTACTTTTAATTAATATGAGACTTTTCATTTCTACTTCTGCTCCACTTCATTCTAGAGGGAAATATTTTCTGCTTTTTAATCCAATACATTTATATGACGGACTAAGTTACTTTACAAATGAAGATTCTTGCACACATATGCAGAGTTTATTTGCGATGTTTTGTTGTAAATTAAGTGGGAATAAACAAATTTCCTCTACAGGGTTACTAAGTGCTTTGATTGTTTGACATAAAATGAATTGTCAACTATTCAGTCGTTTTATTGAGTCTAGAATGTCACTACAGTAACAGTGTAGCTTAATGGGTGTGAACTTTGGCTCAGTTGCTGCTGTTTGGCTTCGCCACACAGGATGAACAGTGGCGGTGAACCACAGGACCTGTCACATGACAGCAGAAACAACAGACGGGACGGTGTGCCTAGAACACAGTTAGCTTAATATCACTGCAGAGACAGCAGAGTCCTGCTCTCTCCTTACAGCCCAGATACTGTTTCCTTATTTTTAAAAGTGACACCTGCCTGTCTTTCACACAGGGCTCGAGTGAGTCTGAACAAGACCTTAGAGACCTGCAGACACTCATTCAGGCAAAAAAACAACAACAAAAAAACATGCATCTCCTCTTCATGCTTTTTATGTCAAATTTAAGAAAATATTTTTAAAAAAATAGTTTAGCACTGGTGAATAATCAATCAAGAGATTTATCACTACATGATAACCGTATTTCATTATAGTCACTTATTGTCTTTACTGATTTGAATGTATGACTTGCAGAATATGAAACACCCTGCAGATGTGACGTACCTTCCTGGTAGTTGTGCGCCCCGTCAGGCAGAGCCAGGAAAGGCAGATACTTCCACTCTTCCGGCAGCAGGTTACTGTCATGACCCTCCTCTGGCATCAGTGGCGGGTACGCGAATTCAACCTGATGTCGGAAGAAACAAACGTTTTCCTCAACTTTTCAGTGTTCATCGTGTGACTTTGCATGTTGTGGTTTGTCACTGCAGGTTAGAGGACCTGCAGTCTGTACATGAAGTCTCCATATGGATGTTTTTTAGTCTGAGGCAATGCTTAACGGTTCTGTGAGGCTGGACTGGGTGGGAGCCGGAGTGTAGCGGCACCACGATCAATCAGGACAAGTGTGACACATCGTGTTTTTATTCCACACAAACTTTGACTAAACTTTAACACCAAATGATGCTTTCCTCCTAGTGCAACTTGAGGAAAGATGGCAGTATGTAAAGAGCATATAAGAACATTCCAGCAACTCTTCGACAATAAAAGCCTTGTTGAGAATAGAAGGGTGCTTGTGGCTTTTAATTTGAAACAGGAAGTTGAGTTTGCATTAATAGTGTATTGCAGTAACTGTGTCAAAACGACACTTTGTTGTTAAGTATCGTTCTAACTTTCAACTCTCACCACCTACACTTGAAAAATGCCAGTCCTATCAGTGTGCATGACCTTAAACTGGTTTTATGCATGTACGCCGGAACAGACCAGACAAACTGGAAATGGCAAAACAATAATGACAACAGAGCCTAATGTCTCTGATTCTTTTCTGAATTGCCTCTGCCGTGAGGGTCAGAGGAGGTTGTGTGACCTCACACTTTGCTGTTGGTCTGTTTTCTGCGAGGCATCATGAAACGCTGAGGAGGAATTTTTGTCGAAATTTTGTGTAAGGGTGGATCTAGAATCGATTACATCTTGAGGCAAATCTGTGTATAGATGCAGGTTCTGGATCACTTTTTCACTTTCTTCAACAATGACGAGATGTGGTTTTTTAAAACATGTCCACATTATCATGAAAAGTAATGGGCCACTAAAAATAAAGAAAATACCCAGGCATGGAGAACTCATAATGTTCCACTATTAGGCACAACTGGATCATAATCTGGATCTGCATTAATACTGTCTGTATTGAAAGCTGTCGTCCTCCCACATAGCCCTGCCTCCTGCCAGCGGCTACAGTTAGAAGCTTCTGAACAGATTTACTTAAAACCTGCTGGTCCTGAACGCCACACAAACACACACACACACACACACATGCACCCAAACACAACAATGAGTTCCTCTTTCAGGACAAACTCCTATTAAGTGCCCTCCCTCAGGGCGAAGTGCTACTACTGAGTCTGACCTAGTGATGTTCTGAATAAAAACACACCCACTCCTCTTTAGTAATGATCCCTGACAAAGAAACAGATGGGTGGCAGGAAAATGAAAAGCAGGCAGGGAGTCGAGAAAGGGCATTCAGACTGTAATGGAATATGGGTTGAAGAGCCGGGGACCGAATCTGATACCCAGCAGGAGATCACTGACTCCTATCAGTTAACCTCCACCTCCAGAGGCAACACACCAAAAAACAAAGAGTCTGCACTGTTTCTTTATCAGCATAATTTTCACATCAAAAAATGTCTTTTTAAAAAAAATATTTTCCCTCGACAGCAGCTGCTCTCAAGGCCAGCTGAGTTGAAGAGCCCACAGAGAGACAGTCCCTCAATCTTTTAGCAGCAGAAACAGATGGAGAGCAGCAACAATAAGGAGGCACAGCGTTCGGTTTTTACGGCTGCCAGCTTGACCTGTAAAATTAATGAAAATTGAAGACGGACAGATGATGTTTAGAAGACGCATTAGATGCCTCACATGCACTTTCATCAATGAGCCGTTGTTAACTGCAGCATTTATCTTGCAGGAGAGAAAGAGTCAACGTGACTGAGTGATGTCTGACAGTTTGCAAAACAGGTTTGCAGCAACACCAGCATGTGACATAGGACTGAATGCACCGCAGTATCTTTCCCCCCCCCCTGTGATATGTATTGTAATATCAAAGAATACCCTTCTAACAGAACAAATCACCCCTCTTACTTCTACCACAGTTGGTTCAGCCCTCTGCAGACCTTTCCCTTTCAGAATCACATATGTGACTCATGCAGGAGAGAAAAGGTGGAGAGGTACTTACAAATGACTTGTGTGTCGCAGTGTCATGTGGTGAAAGGTAAAATTTAACTTCTAGTTGTGCCTACATCTTCAGATGTCTTGCATTTGTCTGACCAAAAGTCTAAAACGTGGAAGATTCCGTTTAAAGTGAAGTAAAACAGACAAATGATGCCCAGTCCTGTCGTCATGAATGGTGTAAATGTCGTCTTCCTGCAGTGACAAGCTGCTTTACTGTTAAGCAATACTATTTTATGAAACTACTAGTTTGTAACGGTTTATCTGTTCAGGAAGTTTCAGCAAGATCAATATCTCATTGTTAAAGAGAGACAAAGTACTGAACATCACAACGATATCAGCCACAAATATTAGAAATATCAAGTGAAGCTTTTTAAGTCCATCACAGGAACAAGTGTCTAAAACTCCAATCTGTAATTCAGTTCATTCTAGCAAGGAGACTGCTCTTGAGTTTAACGCTGTCCACAATACACATTTAATATCCTGTGTAATAAAGCAGCAATAATTATTCACCAATATATCATCATATTGTTGATCCATGCACTAAATCAACCAGCTCTATTTGAAAGAGGTAAATATTGTGCCATGCAATGACAAATACTGTATCCAGGGAGCACCTAGAAGCAAGGTAGGCCCTGTAATAAAAACAAAACACAGAGCTGCTGTTGAATCAACTGAACAGAACTGATGTCCAAGCTGGCAGCAGAGCACATGTTACATAACCCTGTGAGCCCAGAGCCAACAGCTGATGTTAAATACAACCTCACTTGACTGCATGTCAAGCATTGACCATCATCATCTCTGCATGGTCGCCTATGTCACAGGTATGGTTAAGTGATAAACTGTCAGTCAGATGGATAAGAACTATTAAGCAGTCAAACCTTGCATAAATATAGTGGAAATGTTCCTTTGTAGCAATTCATAGAAAGGGGCTTGGTAGCAATTAGCTGCGCTAGCAATGAGCAGGGGTTAACGTACCTGACAGCCCTTTTTATGGTGAAATCCAACCACTACGATATGAAGCACCGGTCCCTTTAGTTCGTCTCTGTCGTGAGACTCCATTCCCCCTGATATTTTCGCAGCCCGGTGTTGCGGGTCGGATGTAAACACCGTAAACTTAGCCAAATTTTAACCCTGAATCGATGCCGTGGACAGCAGAGAGACAGGCACGAGCACAAAACATCCACAGCAGAGATCTCTTCCGCTTCGTCCCACTATTCCAAGGGTCGAACCGCGCGAGAGAATTCCCTGCAGCGAACTTCCGACTTCGTCGACAAAACGTACACGGCTGCTCAAAGCTTTGTGGGGCATAATTTTAAAATGATCCACACAAGTAAACAATTACGATGATATTAAACACAATTAAATATTCCACATTAAAATGTACAAATACACAGGGCCATAAGGAAGACATTTCTTTATTTGGAATATTATTTTTACTGTAACAGAATTATTATTATTCTGCTACAGTAATTTGTCCACATGTGTAGAATATCTCCCTTAAGGGTTTCAAAACATCTCAGAAATAATACTGAAGACATACCTCTGTGTTCTGAAAATTGGTCAGTTGGTAGTTTAACTATAATAATGTGTTATATTTCAAAAGATGAACATGTTCCAAAAAGTTACCGAAGTCAGCATTTCATTTTTGACTGTACTGTACATGCATAAAGTACCTTAAAATGAAAATACTCAAGAAAACATTACTTTGACCAGTAGACCAGTCAGATTAATGAAACTATGGTGATGAAGTCTTGACCTAGCTATACAGTCTTTGTTAAATTAGAAGAATGACGTATTTTATTGAGCAGCACGACCAGCGTCATCATGTGGAAATACTTGAATATAATTGAATAATTCTAATTGAATAACATAATTTAATCTTTGAGCTATTTCCATCTCTGTTATATCTTTTCAGCTTTGTCTTCTATTAAGTTCCTTAATATGTGTTGTGTTTACCTTGTAGATTTCTGATCCATCTTCCTCCCACTCAATAAACAGATCCTAATCCTTGCCACTGCAGTTCGATGTTTCATGTTCGATCACTTTAGCCTTGCTACTGACGTTCTTCTGTCGATTGCTTCTGACTGTATCCGGAATTCTTGAATTGAACATGGCGGCCACTCCAGCAACAAATCCGTCACAGTTGCTCCCACTTGGTTTGTAAATGTTTTACGATGATGAGTTAATGTTTTAGATACCTAATAATGGATTAGTGTTGAAAATCAGAATACCTTGTTTTTTTCTTTGAGGCGATGGTTAAGATATGGGTGATATTTTGTTAGCTAGTTAACGTTAGCATCATGCCCTCAGGTATGCACGCATGATGGTTCTTGTGACAAGCTGATGTCTTTGCTAACAAAGCCATCATAGCACACAGTTTGACAGGCATATTTTGTTATATATATATATATATATGTATATAATGTATATATATAACATGTAATATTTCATTGGTAGTAGAACGACTAAGTTCTAGAAAAAGTAAGACATAAATTTGTTTTACACATTTTTTCCCTTGCAAAATATTGTTAACTTAATATCGTTGTGATTTCGACTATTGGCAAAATGAAACATGAAATATTTGAATGTTATTTTCTGGAAGTTTTTCTGACATTTTATTGAATAAATGAAATTTGCCGAATAACGAAAATAAAAATAATTGTTTGCAGCTCTAAATACGTTCAAACTAATTATCAGATGCAAGTAGAAAATGTACAAAATAGGGCTGCGGCTAACAATGTTTTTCATTGATTTATCTGCGATTTTCTCATTTATGTTTTTACTCTACAAAATGCCATAAAATAAAGAAAATTCCTTTTTTTTTGCCATACCCCAAGGCCTCCAAATGTTTTGGATCGTCTGTCCAACAGTCCCAAACCAAATCTAATTTAGTCTACTATCATAAATGACAAAGAGGCATCAAATCCTCATACTTTGAAAAGATTGAATCAGAAAATATTTCTAATACTGTTAGAGTTGCCTAACAAAGGGTGCAAAGTAAACACTGATTTCAGAAACACAAGACAAGATGTAACTGTCCTTTATGTGCGGGCACCTTCCAAGAGAGTTGACTGTGGGGGGGGGTTGACACAGCGGGGAATTATACAGAAAGGAAACAGGAGGAAAATACAGGATCTCTAATTCACTTTGCTTTTCCTTATAGAGCTTGTGGACAAATGTATCGGCTCAAGAATTCACATCGTCATGAAAACCGACAAAGAAATCGTCGGCACGCTGCTGGGTTTCGATGACTTTGTCAGTATCCTTTTCAGGTTACAATCCAATAACAAAAACATTTTCTTGTGTTTAATGTACTGCATGACTTCTCTCTGTGTCCTCATAATATTGACTCATCCATAACTCAGTGTTTTAGATATGGTCCTGGAGGATGTGACAGAATTGTGAGTACACTTCTTGTTTTGCATGATATACTCACATTTTTTTTTAGATGTAACAGTTTAATAAACTCATTCTTACATCTGCGGTTCAGTGAAATCACACCAGAGGGAAGGAGGATAACCAAATTGGACCAGATCCTCCTTAATGGCAATAACATCACCATGGTATGTAAATATTGAACACATTTGGTGCGTTTTTATTGTTAATAGGCACACAAGTGCATCTACTGCCTCCACATGACCTGCTACAGTCATTTTCGACTGTCAAAGTATAATTTATATTATTTTATTTTTTCACAGCTCATACCTGGAGGAGAAGGTCCTGAAGTATGAGTCATAAATGAATGCTAACACTGTTTTGTGACGTGGATACAAGTATTTTCCTGTGTTGTGCTCCTTAGTTAATATGAAGACATTGTGGTTGTTCTTGGATCATTTCTTGATCTTGAGGGAGAATATTTTTGTAACAAGTTTCCTAATTGAGTATTTGTTTTAGAAAAGATCAATTAGAAGTGTGTCATGAATCTCATATGACAAAAGCTTTTTTTTTAAATAAAGGAAAATCTAATAGTTTGAAAAACCAAGCCAAGGGTTGTTGTTTTTTTATTCACATTTTTATGCCTAAAATTTAGTGCAAGTGTTGGAACAAAGTGTCAACATAAAACAGCAGTGACAAAACTTGGATCCATCTGTTTCTTTATGTTTGAGAAGAATAAGTAAAACTCATTCACATGTACAGTACATACACTACAACATACCTACACAAAAATTCAATTGATGGTGTCAATAAAGGAAACGGCACAAGATTGTAGACTCTGCCCCAGATCCTCTTCTCTCCAGCTTCAGTACATGGAAGGTTTCTCCTCTCCTTTTGGATTTATCACCTTATCCAGATTCTTACTGATGATGTCATACAACTCAGCCTATAGGGAACCGATAGAAATGTTAAATTTTCCTGACAGAATGGTGATAAATATTTCTTGAGTGGATCAATCTGACTCACATAAAAGCCACGAATGTCGAGAACAATCACTCTGATCTCAGAGTAGATGGCCTTGTCCTTCTCATGGACAAGCGAGCGGTAATCCATCTGGAGTTAAAGATGTGAAGAATAGTTTTTTATAAAGGCTCTAAAGAACGATTGTTATTCTGTATTTGTCTTATCGTCAACAAATCCCATGAAATGACGAAAACCATGCGACTTCCTGGAACAGCTGCACAATAGTTTTAAATCTAGTTTACAGGAGAAAATAGAGTATGTCAGGACTATTTTCAGTGGCGTATTAATCCATATTTGTGGCAACAGGACAATGTATATAGGACTGATGGTCCCTTTATCTGTGTTGGGAAGCAGTTCTTCCAACTTTGATGTGTGCAATTTTAAGTCGTAATGTGGCAACAACCTGGGCGTGAGGATGTGTTGTACAGAACTAGTGAACATTTTAATTGCTGTTCAGAGTTTGAAGAACTCATTTTGTCCTAGACTTCTTGCTACACCACCTCAAACCACTAAAATAATTGCTTTACCTGACTTATTGTCAGGGTTGATGCTAATAAACATCTTTTCTCATGAATCACAACATGGACAGAAACTCTTGGTTACAACCTGATATATTACAAATTACATGTACGCAAAAAATTTAACATAATAAAATAGATTTTTGATTGATTTAATTTATAAAAAGTTTCTACCAATCAAACGTTTCCTTTAATCCTCCAAGTTTCTGCATCTATGACATCAAAGTTTTTGTTCTGACTTGAGGCATTCATGATTACTGTGACAACACGTGAATATATGATAAGTCTGTATGAACTACAGTTGGTGAACATTTCACTCAGTACAACAGTGGCTCATGTGTTTTTAAAAAGGGTTTTGGACAATTCACTTGTTTTTCATCTTTTTCATGGGAATTGTTAACACAGAAAATGTAGGAAATCACCAGACTTATCTTTTAAATATATTTTGAACTCTCACCACATGAGTATCTTTGGAAGCTTTTGCAACAGCATCTGCCCTCTCTGTAAAGTACCTGGAAAATACAAACCGTTTATGTCAGGAAATGTATTCATAAATCTATCATCCTCAAGCAAAGGTACCCAAAAATTATACATTTGCTGCTTTAAAAAAATCTCAATATCCTGCTTTCCTAATAATTAGCTGTTAACTGTTTGTATACCAGAGCACCTGGAAAACTAGACAAGAATTTAGACATTAAATGGTCTATTTTCCACATTGCCTTCAACACAACCACCATTTATATCCATCCTACTTGTTGATGTTGGTCTGAAAACCATCGACTTTGGTTTTCACTGCACCGATTCTCTCCAAGATTTTTTCCTGTGTGGGAAAAATACATTTGTAATCCCATCAAAACTTGGCATAATTTGACATGAACAGGATGCACATGGAAATATACCTGGACTGCAACACCAAAGTCATTCCCATCTTCTATTTTTGGGATAAGGTGCTGAATCCAGCAGGTGACCTACAGCAACAGAAGAGAGTTTGACTAAGACACAAACTGTGTTTAACTTAATTCAGTGGGAACTGGCTCATTGTTTATCTTTACAATGAGCATAATTCACTTACAGTGATGATGGCCTCTCTAAAAGCAACAATCTCTGGTTTCACCTTCTCCAGAATATTCATAATTTTCTCATTCCCCTTGATGAAGCCACATTTTGGAGCTAAAGGACAAAGATGAGAAATGAGGCATTTCTTTATGTTATGTGGAGAAACCTAAAAAAAGAGAACACTTTACCTTTCTTCTTTTTCTTTTCATCATCATTGTTCTCAGTCTCCATTTCCTGTGAGATTAATTTTACATGGTCAAAAACGAAACATTGTTAACATTACAGGACCTTTTCTGTCATGTATATGTGAGACACTTTATTATGATCCAGGACACATTGCAGAGGAATCTAATAAAGGGCCTTCTAAACCTCATGCTTGATTAAACTGTTTAAGGGCTCTAAATGAGAGGTGTTTGTTCTGTAACCTACCCAAGCAAATAATAGGATAACACAATACACTTTCAACACAGACTGAACGTAATTTTCATGAAGGGAGGATTCACTGCTGCTATATTAGACTGTATTAGGTGTAGCTGCATGTATCTAATAAATTAGAAACTTCCATGTTTCAGAATATGCACTGCCCCAAAAGTGCAGACTGAACTGAAAAATACCATTAGTGTCTTTTCCTCCCTCTGTTCGAAATGAGCAAAATTACCCCCACCTTTAAGATCTGGACTCCCTCCATTTAAAGTCATTCTAAATTACTCTAAAGGAGTTTTTTGGATGGAGGTGGTCTCACCTCATCCTCTGGGGACGGAGGATCTGGTATGGGGATGTCCAGAGGAGCCTGGATCGAGGACATGTTTGTGACACTGAGGGCCTCATCCTGAAAACACACAGCCAGGATGAGGAGAACATTATACAGGTTAAAAGTTACTGAGCTTGTGTGTTAAAATACTGACCGTCAGCAGGGCATCCAGCTTTAGAACCTTCAGGGGGATGTGGGTGGAGAACAAAGTCTCAGCCTGAAAAACAGACAAAAAGATCAGTGTTGAAGCTGCTTCTTTTGAATAAATGCGTTATTCAGTGACTCAGCATACCTCATGATACAGTGACTGGCGGAAGTTTTCCACCTAAGGAAAATGGAGAACATTTCGAAGTGAATGAAAACGTCACATTATTAAAAATGCTGACTCATTTTTTAAATTTACTTTCGTTTTTACTTAACATGGGGACTTTCCGTCTTTGATAAGTGTAACTTACTCTGCATTCCAATATGTACGCTGACAATTTCACAAACTGCCTGAATAAAATGATCTGTTATTTTTAAGTCATTTAACAGACAACGTCACCTGCCGCATCTGAACGGTAAGCAGATCGACTTACCCTAACTTCACTCGCGCAGTCTATTTTCAGGGTTGATTTCTTTGGCATGGCTCAGCAGACTTTTAAAGTCACAGACAAATAAATAGTCCGTTTAGGCTTTCAAAGGAGAGCAGAAGTGTGCAGGTACAGGACAGGACAGTGCAGTATGGCTCTCAAGTCTGTTTTTTATTTCCTCATTTCTTTAGTTCACTTTCGATTTGATGTCGAATGATGCGCCTCCCACTATCTCTCTCTTCCTCCTCCTCTGACTATGGTTTACAGTCTTGGAACTTACGTTTGTGTCCTCAGAAAACAGCAGAGGAGGATATATCCGTATATATATAAATGTGCTTAAAGTATTAAATATAACAGTACTCCATTATGTCATTATGTCATGTCATATGTTATGTTATTGCACCTCAAAGCAGTAGCCCCATGGTAGTTTGACGCTCATTATATGACTCTTTCACCATTAAAACCTATACCTAGAGTTTGGAATCACATTACTTTTTACATTAGTCTGTAACCTGCTGCTCAGCTATGTAAACTCAGCTTTTATTTTGAAATGTAAAATCGCACAGGAAGTATAGCCGGAAGTCACGACATATCTCTGGTCTTTAGTTCATATTTAAAGCTAGCAACACTCTGCAGTTGATATATTAACCGCTTATAGATGTACAGCCAGTTTTAACGGAGAGTAATTTGGAAAAACTAGTTCAAAACAGTTTGTACCCACTGCTCAGGTGTGTAAAATGCGCTTTTATTTTGAAAAATAAAATCGTACAGTAAGTAAATCAGGAAGTCAAGACGTCAAACTAGTTCCGCATTGAACGCTAGCCTCAGAGCCACAGAAGCATTACAAACACTCTGTGGTTAATATATTAGCCGCTGGTATAAAACACGTACACTTTATTAATGGCAACATAAAGGCTTTCCAACAGCACGCGGAAAGACGGAATAAATGTCAAAACTCGTGAAGAGGAAACATTGATTTCGCAAGTATGTATTAAGTGGTAACGCTGGTTTAATAACTCAACGTGTCGGTTTCACCTTACGAGAATTATAGTTATCTTGGTTCGCCTGCTAGCATAATCTTCAAATTAACAACGGGCACCTCCAACTTGTATTATATGAAATTTTATCGTGACATAACATTTCTATTAGTGTTGTCTGCATGTGTGTAGGATCTCGTTTTCATTTAGACTGTTAAATTCTGAGCCATCATTGAGAGTGAAGCTATGATTAGCCTGGACTTTCCCAAAGTTGTCGTAGTCAATTTAAAGTGAAAACAGTGGGACAAATTGACAAACTGTCCTTATTTTTAACTCCACCAATGCCAAAACAGAAAGGCTTGTGTAGTTTCCTGGTTCCTCCTTACATGTTGACTTTGACCACTGATTGTTTTCTGGCTTTCACATAAACATAGTTTGTGTGCAATTTACTTATATGGTTTGTGGTGTGATAAAATTTACTTGATCAAGATTCCCCCGGTGGATCAATGATCACTTACTTTATATTTTACTCCCATATAAACTGTAGATTTTTTTGCCCCGACCTAAAAGTTTTCATTAGGTATTTTATCATTTATTTTTTCTTGTTTTCAGAGGTCTGCAGATAAATTGTTGTTTAGTTTAAAATGTCATAATGCAGAAATTATTCTGTGATTAATTATTGACTTTTTAGTTGACCGACGAGTTAACAAAGCAGTCAAATACCCAATTTGAAGACATCTTAATCAACCTTACAATTTCAGAATGATGTTTAATCATTTTGAACTGAATCACCATTTTGTTTCTATTCTTGAACTGCACATGTGGGATCATGTGGGCCAAGACCAAAGCAGTATGTTCTTCGTTTGGGATGATGGAGCTTCCCAAAAGCATAGAAAGTTAGATTAGGTCTGATTATTTTACTGGTTATTTTCATTCTGATAAATCATTTAGTTAAAAATGTCAGACAGTAGAGAAAAATTTTCATCACAGTTTCTATCGGTTTTTAATGATATACAGCTTTTGACATCTTTGCTTTGATTTCAACAATTCATTGATAATCAAAATTATCAACTTCCCCTTTCTGACAGCAATGAGCGGCAGCCCTGCTTCTGTCCAGATGGATGAGGTCAGGAGGAGATCCCTGTCCCTCCTCTCCTTCTCAGGTTCAGCCCAGGATGTGAAGACTGAGGTTCAGACCATGGCCAGCATCCCTCTGCCTCCGTCAGAGAAGTACCGTCACTTAGGAGTGGAGGCCATGTTGAAGGAGAACACGGCCGGCTGCAACAGACAAGAGGTAAATTTTTCTTTCATTTTGAACCCATTGTGCTGCTGGTGCTGCTGCCTGGATGAATATTTCCTGACATACTATGTACAGAGCAGTAACCTAAATTCAATTGTATTTCCACAACTTAAATCATGAAATTTTACCCAAATAGTGGAAATTAATATGAAAAGGCATGTAGACAGGAGTGACACAGGCAATATGAAAAAGAGAAAATGCAATAATCAGTTTATCCTGCACAGCAGGGTTCATCAACTTCATTTGTCCAAGCTTAGTTTAAGCTTACAGCGTGTCAGCTATTCTATTAAACCAAGCCCTTTTTTAATCACACATAGATGTTTGTTTTGGAAAAATGAATAAAGATTAAAATGAATTTATAGATTATCAGACACTGACTCATTGTTATATCACACTAACATTTTGTTCAGTGTGCAGGTGCAACAAACCCAATGGTATTACTGACTGATGACATTAATGTTGCCTCTCCTTCAGGTACTGGAGTCTTTGACTAGACTGGTCAAGGCTATGAGTATCTTGGAGAAGTATGGCTGCAACCTGACCAATCCTGCCAAGCCTAGATACTGGAGGAGCGTCAAGCACAACAACCCCGTCTTCAAAACGACAGTGGATGCCATTAAGGTGAGCAAAAACCTGACAACTGAGATTGTTCTGTGATAATTAGTCATTCTGTTTAGATCTTCCTTTTTTACACACATATATATATATATATATTTCAATGTAATTCTGCCTTTACGGTGACCGTGAGTAACAGTTTGATTGAATTCTGAAGCTTCTTTGTGTGAATGATTTCCTTGTTGAAAATGATGTTTAGAAAACAAGGAAAGGCTTTTCTTTTTACACATTTTACACATTAACTTCCTGAATGATACATTGCTTCGAGAAAGTCTGAAAGTCATCATGTTCTTGAACAATTCTTACAATCCTCATCTTCTTCCACAGGGAGGCCGGAGAGTCCTCTATCTGTACGGTTACACCAATCAGCAGTTAGACGGTCTCAGTTTCCCCGATGACATCACCGAACCGGACAAAGAAAAAGTTGCTGCAGTGACGCTGGAGGTCATGACCTTACGCACAGAGGTGGACATGCTCATTAGGGTTTGTATTTGTTCGTAAGCAGTGATATTGTTCAGCTGAATTTTTTTTTAAAGAAATTTGCTTGATTCCATTTTTATATCTGTTTGTTTAGGGTGCCCATCCTCACCCTGAATTCTTCAAAGATATCATCCCATGTACCATCCAGGAGGTCTGTATAACATTTCCAGTGGCTGTGTACACCAATCTGTGTCAAAATACATAGTGAAACTCAAAATACCGGCGTGAAATTTGCAGTGGGGAAAAAATGACATTGGTTAAACATTTTTTTTAAATTTCAAACAAATACAGAAATTACTTATATTTATACATATTTGACATAATCTCATAAATCACACATAGATGTTTAGGCACATCTGAATCCGGGATTCAGATTTTTTGGGGGATTTTTTTGTTCTGTTAACATTTATAGATTTTTTGTAAATTTCTCAAGAAATAATATGCTGTAGATGATTTCTCTTGCCTCCTAAAATTAATTTAAACAAATGTCTGTTCTTTCAGTTTGATAATCTGACTTGATATGTTTTCTTTCTACTGCATGTTTAAAGTGTGAAGAGTGTTTACTGTGATGCTGGTTTCTTCAGGATAAGCTGGTGACTGATGCTGCAGTTATCCTGCCTGGAGAGGATCAGCTGGGAGACAAACTCCTGTCTCTTCCATCTAAACCCAGTCAGAGCCCTGGAGGACAACCCCTGAAACCATCGACAGGTGAACTACCACCATACCTCACAACTTGCTTTAATTTTTATTATCATTATTATTATTATTATTATTATATTACAGGGTGTTTTAACTGGTGCACCCATGTTTGAAATAATGCTGCAAAAGTGGGTTCTCTTGGAAGCCCTTCTAGTGGACAAAACATGGTAAACTGCACTAATTGGTGCCAAAAATTGAGGAAACACTCACTAATGTGACCTTCCAGTTGAGAAATGTGCCAAATAGGCTTTCAGTGCTATAAAATCTGTTGTGGTCCATGTGCCTCTAAATGATCAAATAGTTATTAGTTCCATGTGGGCTTTTATTACAGATGTGCTGTAGTTGTAACATCTGAGTCACATAATCATACATTTTTTATCCTAACCAGATGCTTTAAACTGTTTCAATATAAGTGCATCTGCATGCCAACGCCTTGTCTTGGACAGCTGGATCCCTTCTTATTTTTTGGCCCCTGCCCCTCAGAAAACCTGGGTCTGCCACTGGGTCACATAATTAATCATTTTTTTCTATAATATTACAAGGTTTGAGTTTATTCCAGTCAATCTAGTTTAGCACATGTACCTAGAAGCCTCAGTATAATTCCTTTCTTTCTTTTATGCCCAGGTTCTCCTGCAGTACGTGACTGTAATTTGTGTGGTGGTCCTTCATCTGTGGTTTGCCCATCTTGTGACAATCAACCTTTCTGTGATGCATGCGATGACCTCTTTCACCGCCACCCCCCCAGAGCCAATCACAAGAGAGATAAAATACAGAAATCTAAACAAGGTATGTCAGATTACAACAAGCTCTGTAACAGGACTTCATCAGGGAGGAACAACAGCAACAGTTGGCTTTTGTTGCTTTCAACTTATTCTTATGTGTGTGTGTCTGTAGAGACCTGCACCATCTGTGGGATTTCTCCTGTTTATGCCCAGTGCTCCACATGTGTCCAGAGATTGTGTCTTAAGTGTGACATGCTCTTCCACTCGCACCCTGACCGTAAACAACACAACAGGATTATTATTACACCAGCCAAAACATCCAGGTGAGGGGAACAGAAACTAAAAACTAACTCATTGTCAGGTTCCGCCTATAATAATTAGACCACACTGTTTCTATTTTTAAAAAATTGTTAAAAAAAACAACAAAAAACTCTTTCTACAACATTTTTTTGCTTTTCTGTCACCTTCTAGTCCATCTCTGTCACCTTGGGAGTGTGCTCATTGCACTACGATTAATGAGATGCGAGCCGTACTCTGCACAACCTGCGAACGGCCTCGACTCGCTACGGCTGCATCTACTGTTCAAGAAAGCTCCATGTCAGTTCCTGCATCTCCCAATACAGGTAACACTAACACCTGTATTAATGATAAGTTCATTTTGTACTGCACCTTTCAAAAGAAAGTTTCAAAGTGGTTCAAAAGAGGAAAATTTGCACTGTAATGGAACAAAATCAGGTGATAAACCTCTGTTGTCCAAATATTACCCCAGGAAATAAAGTTATGACAAAATTGAACGTTTATTGACATAAAGAAACAAAGTTACTGCGTGACGAAGTGCAGCAGCTTGAATGTTTGTGCTCGATTTTTCAGAGTGGCAGTGCAAGAGCTGCACAGTGGTGAATCAAGGCAGCAGCATCCTCTGTGAGGTGTGTGAGCGCCCTCGTCTGGCCACTCGTCCACCTGTCGCACCGGTGCTGTCCAGCTCAGGCTCTCCGTCTGACTGTGGAACAAAGGTTTGTCTCGCTGTTGCTGATGGAACTTCCTTGAACTCCCTATTTGAATTTTCCCCCAGGCATTAGCACGTTGGGAGTTTGGGGGTCCCAGTCATCCGTGTTAAACATTTCTACGTTGCATCATAGTGGCTATAATTGTTACTCTTAATAAAAACTGTGAATTAAATGACAATGTAAAAGGTGTTGCTCATAGCATAGCTCAAGCAGTTCTTGCAGATTTAAAAAGATGGCTGTGTCCCTGTATGAATGTAGATTTAGAAAAAAAAAATATTTTTGGTGTTGCTGCAAGTCTTTTTTTTCTTTTTTTTTTGTAAATCAAATTTTCATTGTTGAGGAATTCCTACTGCACTTTCTTCCTCTATTGTTGTGTAAATTTAAGTATCTGTATGAAACAATCTACTTGAGATACATTGATGATTTTTGTACTTATGCTGTAAAAACAGCAGTCGACTGATGTGCTACTCTTTAAGAACAGTATATTCTTTTTTTTCATCTCATGGCATATTTTTTGTCTAGTTTTGTTGACTTAACATGTATAATTTTTGGTCTTCATTCCTCCATCTTTTCTTTCTCTATCTTAGTGGATGTGCCAGTTCTGCACCTATGTTAACACCAAGCCCTCTCAGACTTGTGAGATGTGCAACCTTTCGTCTAAAGACTCTACTGGAGCTTCTCTACCCCAGTCCCTCCAGCAGACTCCATGTAGCACTAAAGATCAGCCCCAGCCAGGCATGAAGCCTCAACCGAAGCCCAGAGTCAACCTGGAGCTGAAAAGACAGAAGATGATGAGGGAGGACGGCCTGAATCTCATCCACCAGATCAGAGTAAGTCGATCAGATGGTTTCCTCTTTAAAGAACATATCAGGGAAACAAAGATGAATCAAATGTGATGAGGTTGGAGCAGGCGTCTGTTGCTCGGCTCTGCCTGCAGTAACCATGAAAACAGAAGTGGTGAATGTTTTGGTTTCACAGTAAACATAAGATTCTCCCTTTTCTTTCTTTGAAGGAAGCAGAAAAGTGTGGCATCAGTCCTGAGGAGGTGTACGCAGCCATCTTGTGCAGCGGCAGCAACACTAAACCCTGTGATTGGCTAACATCGGAGCTGCCTCACCTGCTGGATGAAATCTGTGCCATGGCGGCTTCTGTCCAGCTAAACTACAAAGCCGGGGATTCTGGGATGCAACCTGTTGTGGAGAGAGACAGAGAGAAGGTGGAGCAGAGCGATCCTAATGCCACAGGTGGAGGCGTGAAGCTGTCCAGAGCTGAGGCCAAGCTGGCCTGGTTGGCAGCAGGAGGAGACACAGACAAGGCAGTGAGACAGCTGCTGAGAGACAGACAAGTCAAGGTAGGAGGATTAAAAGATTCAACTCCAAAGAATGTATTTCTGCTAAGGTGCCGTCTTCTACAAAACCCTTTGTTCATTTAACAAAAAAGTTAAGAACTTTTTGAGAAAAGTTAAGAACAGTACATTTTTATACACAACTTCTATTATTCTGCTATGACAGAGGTTATGGTCTATCCACAGCAGCACAATAGCGGGTACATCTGTATCCTTGCACACAAATTCTCTTCTTCTTTTTTTTAGCATATTATTGATATATTGATGTTGTGTCAAGAATCTTTATTCACACTTGAAATGCCTTGAAGAAGGGGAGTAGCAGCTGAACTGTGATGAGGCTGATAAGCAGCTTTCTCAAGAAGAAATACATCTGTGAGAAAACAGGACTTCTCTTGAAGGTCTCCTGGCTCTCTGACCTTGAAAGATAACTCTAGATGACTAACGGCCTGTCGTGTGTTGTGAGCAACAATAGGGAGTTTTGAAAGACCCTCTTGATCCCGGTTAATCAGAATAATGCAGAAACTACTCTGAGGAAGATAAACCTTTCAACTTGACGTTAGGAGATACATGTCTAAAGATACGGTGTGTGTTGTAAGACATCTTGCTGTGTTTGTCTGTGTGCAGATGAGGGAGCTGCACTTGCTGGGCTTCAGAGACGTGTCTCAGTGTGAGGAGGCCCTGCGGCTCAGTGGAGGAGAGGTGAAGGGGGCTCTGTCTCTACTGCAGCGCCCTCTGCTGGAGCGCTTCCACCAGCATATCTGGACCGACCAGCCCGAGCCGCCAGTTGATCCGAAACACCCGGACAAACAGGTGAGACTGCACGACAAATTACGTGAGGGCTGTCCACGTCTGTTTGAGGCGTGCCGCTTTGATTTTCTTCTTACATTTCTTTACAGGCTGTTTGATGAACTTCTTGTCTTTGTGTGTCGTCTGCAGAGGATGTGCAGGCGTCTGCTGGCGCTGTACGACCTGCCCAGCTGGGGGCGCTGCGAGCTCGTCCTCTCGTTGCTTCAAGAACCCGAGGTCACCTACTCTCTGGAGGACGTCGTGCAAGCTGTGAAGGAGTCGCACGACAAAGACTTCATCCGGCGTCTCCTCAACAACGACTGCCCCTGCTGTCTGTCCACCTTCCCCCGCAGTAAAGTGGGTCAAGGACATAACTATATTCTTAAAAAATGTACCCTAATCTTTTTGTTCTAGTGCGATATTTAGTGCATATTTCTTCTATTTATACTTCTGTATACTTCCTGTTTCAGATGCAGTCTCTGACTTCCTGTCAATGCTCCATGTGCCACGACTGCTTCAGGATGCACTTCACCATCACCGTGAGAGACAAACACATCAGAGACATGGTGTGTCCCATCTGCAGTGAGCCAGACATCAACGACCAGGAGCAACTGGACAGCTACTTCTCCACGCTGGACATACAGGTACACAAAAAGAAGCATGGCGAAACGAGAGTTCTGATTGGCCACTTCTCTTTAAGTGGCAATCTGTTTATACCATTTAGCTTTAAAAGATGATTAATTACGATCATTTGCTTTGCAAATAAGGTCAAGAAATCCATCTTAATCTCTTACCTGTGTTGAATTCTTCATAGTCTCACTGTAAAAAAAAAAAAATCAAATTATTGAATTATAGAGCCAATCACAGTGTTTGTTTACAATAACATCTTGGCAGAAACACCCAGTGTCAAGTAATTTCTAATTTGTTAACAATATTGTTGTTGTTGTTGTTTTTTCCAGCTACGGGACTGCCTGGAGGTGGATGTGTACGAACTGTTTCATAAAAAGCTGACTGAGCACGCTCTGATGAAAGACCCGAAGTTCCTGTGGTGCTATCATGTGAGCTCTTCGATCCGCTCGTTTTTCCCCTGATGCTTCATCAGCTCTCACAATCTTCATTTTCCTCCTTTGCATATTTAAAAAGAAGGAATGTGCATTGACGAAATGAACACTGTGTATGAACAGTCAAGTTTTAAACATGAAAAGGAGCAAAAATAAATAGGGGAGTTAATCACCAAAAGATCAATAAATTAACTAACATAAACAACAGTAGACTAAAAATGACAGAAGTATTTCATATATACACGAATTTTGGTTCAACGGGTGAAATGTAAATAAAGGACGTGTCCTCCTCAGTGCACCTCTGGGTTTATCAACGATGGAGACCAGCTGAAGGTCACCTGCCCCTCCTGCCGCAAGAGTTTCTGTGCTCAGTGTAAGAAACCTGTGAGTACTGCTACCATTATTCACAGCTTATCTCACCTTGGACGAGAAACAAAAAGCCTCTCTCAGTTAAGAAATTCAGCCTTGAGACTGTGGCTGCTCCTTTAATGAACTAACTGTGTAGGAGGAGCACATTCTATAACTCCCTCTCTGATCTCAGTGGGAGCCTCAGCACCAGGATCTGTCCTGCGAGCAGTTCCAGCAGTGGAAGAAGGAGAACGACCCGGATTACCAGAGGCAGGGACTGGCCGGCTACCTGAGGGACAACGGCATCAGTGAGGCCACCTGCACCCACAAGTGCAATGAAATCCCACAGCCCCATGCATAAAGATATACAGCATTTAGTACCTCTCTTTAGTTTTGAATCACTTTCCTTTCATCATTTTGTAAATTTGCAAAGGACATTATGCTTTACGCCATTCATTAAAGCTTCAAGAGGCAGTGATGGAGAGTAACCTGGTGTTATTACTCACTTTGAATGCAGGACTTTTCTCACGTTCACCAGATTTAAGTTGATTATTTAGGCAGATGGAGTCTTTTTCATAAAGACGTTCCTCATGCAGCTTTAGACATGAACTAAACAAGCAAAATGTGTTGAGGACATAGATTTACCAGTATGTTTTCTCTTCTTGCAGCTTGTCCTCACTGCAGGTTCCAGTACGCTCTGACTAAAGGGGGCTGCATGCACTTCAGCTGCTCCCAGTGCAGGTACCAGTTCTGCAGCGGCTGCAACAACCCCTACCATAAGGTGAGATTAAGCTACGTCATCAGGAGACAAATCACATTTTGAGCATCTCAATCACTAAATAAAATACATGATTTTACAGGAGACTTTCTGTTGCTTTATGTGCTATAGTGTTAGCATTAGAACAAATGGTTTCTGAGTTTCTCCCAGTAGAAGTTTTGGACCTCATCAAAGACACCCTTCCTACTGTTTGTATTTGTTTTCTTCTCTCTTGCAGACGGTATGTAAGACGGCTCAGTGTATTTACACCGGTCTACATGCCCATCATCCCCGCGACTGTCTCTTCTATCTCAGAGACTGGGAGCCACCCAGACTGCAGGCCCTGCTGCAGGTGCAGATGATGCTGTCTTTTTTTACACAGAGGTGCTATAGTTGGAATGACAAAAGTTATCTAGGTCAGGTTATCTGACTTTTCCTTTTGCCTCCTCAGAGACACGGTGTGGAGTTCAACACAGATCCTTCTACTGGAACCCAAACTGGTAACACAGATTTGAGTTTTTTCAGATGAAAACATCTGTTTCCTTTTCATCTAATGTATTTATTCATGCTCAGGAAATACATGAACAAAATAATGACATACGCCTCAGGGTTGAAACACATCCTGGAATTCCTGGAAAATCTGGAATCCAAACAAAGCTGTATATTTTGCACTTTTGAGCCACTTTACTGGAATACCTTAACACAAAAATAGTCATCTCTCAAGGCTATAAATACAGTATCAGTACCTTCCCTCTTGTCTGTTTTTAATACATTTATTTTATATATATATAATAAATATATATATATAAAGTTATTTTTGGGGCATTTTTATGCCTTTATTGGATAGGACTGCCGAAGAAGTGACAGGAAATGTGGGAGAGAGAGTGGGAGAAAGTAATGCGGCAAATGGCCACGGGTTGGAATCGAACCCTTGCTGACCGCTAGAGGACTATAGCCTCGGTACATGGGGTGCACACTCTAACCACTGAGCTCTCTGCGCCCCATTATCAACTGTAATTAGTGAATTTATTAATGCAAAAACAAAACCCATGTCTGACTTTGTTCCCTCCTCTGTGACACAGACGCTTGTTGTGTGATGGAGCAGAAAGATGAAGGAGGTCAGCAGATCGATTCACCGTGTGGCATCCAGACACAGCCGGGACAAGCTGGACTCTGCGAGTGAGTGTCTGACTCTGTCATTCCCAGCCTGATTATACATACGTACATAAAAACAGTACAGGAGTACAAGGAAACAGTAAAGATACAGCACCAGACTGCTGCTGTGTTGTGATAAAGTTCTGTCTGTGGCAGGTTGTTGGTTCTTTAGCCACTCTGACAGGGAATTTCTCCTCATTCTGACAACCATTTTAACATATCTGACAAAATACAAGAGCTTTAACATCTGAGGGCCAGTTCCAAAAGTTAGTTGAATATATATCTGATAGTGGAAATATATGCAGTATATATGCAGATAATGGAAAAGGAGGTTGTGTTTTTACGTGTGTGCGGTGGTTTGTTTGTTGTTTGTCTGCAGGAATACACAAAAACAACTGGATGGATCTCCTTGAAATATTTTGTGCGGATCCAGGATTACTTTTTAAAAAAAGAATAACTTTGCAAAACATTGCAAGATAGGATTTGCACAAATCTTTGTGGAGGGGTGGTGCATGAGCCAGGCTAGCTAATGTGTGGAATTGTTCAGACTCTGCAGAGGTGGTTCTAAATTTTGACACCAGGGTATTTATTTTTATCCAACTATTTCCAGTCCCAAATATTGTATAATGTAGTACCTTGACTCTGCATTGGCTGCGACTCTATTCTTTCTTTGGTAGCATCAAGTACTAAAGGCTGGGATCATGTGTCCGGTTGTGTAGGGGGGGTGGCCGGTGGATGAGGGTCTGGTTGTAGTTGGTTACTTCCTGTTTCTGCCTTTATCCTCACCGCTCTCTGGTTGGCAGGCCGGGAGCGGTGGCGAGGTCACTGCCCCTCTTATCTGGGTCTGCAGGCTGTAATGGCTGCTCACAACATTGATAAAATACTGGGGGGGGGTTGGGCAAAGTTACAAACATTAAATATATGGGAACCTTAAGTAAATAAAGAAGGAAGCTTACATTGAAAAACATCTTTATTTTTTGTACAGAAACAAAAACAGGAACTTTTGAAATCTTTCCTAAAACTATTATATTTGTACTACTATCAAAAATAAGGATGTGCTTTCCCAGCAATGTTTATAGATAATTTAAAAGTCATTATACTGTTAAAGTAGCTCAAAAGCATTTGATGTCTTTGTGGCAGAAAAGGCAATAACACCTAACTCTTGGGGTTCCTATATTGTTCTTATTGGTTTGCAGACCAGTCAGTTATTTACCTTTTTAAGAGCAAGTTCTATAAATGTTTTTCCTCCCTTTGATGAAGAGATCTTCTGAGATTAACAGACACTTCTTTTCCAGTTTATCAAAGGTCTGTGTTTCTGCAGGAAGCACTACAGGGAGTACCTGGTGAGTCTGATAAACGCTCACTCTCTGGACCCGGCTCTGCTCTACGACACCCAGGAGGTGATTCTGGCCTGTAAGAGATACCAGGTGGACACACAGAGGGGAGAAAACGAGGAGGACAACGTTTACCACGCTCGACTGCTCAAGGTGAGATGCAGCCGTTTACTGCTAAGATGGATGAGCTCAAACCTTTGGATACAGATGAATAATGCTAGAGAGGCAACATGCGACTGACAGGTCATCATATTGACTTAGTAGCTAGGATCCATGGCCCCTTCCCTCTCACCACGTTATCAACATGCTCTTTAGCAAGGCACTAATCTGGTCTAGTGTTGTAAAGTCCAAAACACCTATTTTAAATTTGTTAAAATATTAATATTGATATTAATATTGAACTTGAAAGCCCTCTTGAACACACCAACTGTAGAAATGAACACGTTTACCAACAGAAAATGACCATATTGAAGTAATTTAGCAGACAGAAGCAACACACAGCCAATGGAAAGAGCTTGTCTCTATACTCCGTTTGAATAAAGGTTCAAATTAAATTTAAAAGCAACTTTACTTTGATAAGCATTATGAATAGGTTCATGTATTTTTAAGATAAATAGTTGACATGCATGTTTTTCCTCTCACAGAAAATGATGGAGGTCCCTCTTGGAGAAAAAGTTCCTCGAAACAAATAACGGTTCCTCATCAGAGCCACCCGCCTCCAGAAATCATGTTTCCTAAGTTCTCACAGGGAAAAAAAAGGATTATGAGATAATGAGTCTGAACAGCTCAACCTGTTTCTCTGTGGCATAAATGCTGGAATTCGTATATCTTTGTCACATAAACTTAAAAAACAAACTTTTAAAGGAACTTCTCTGTGGTTGTACGGATGTGACAGTTTGATGTTTAACTTTTGCACTTAAAGGAAGTGGATGTTTAATTTTATTTTGTCAGAGCAATGTAGCAATACTGGGTGATATATATATATATATATACATACATAAATAAATATAGAGAAATTCACACCTCAAAAGTACAAATGTCAACATTTTGTTAAAGACTGTTGAGATTTTCTCTTGTCTGAGTTTTTCTCTTTTGCTTTACATATGATGGATGAATCAAACTCAATAAATACATCATACAATAATTATGAATTATGGATTTATTGATGTACTTAAGGCTTTGGCTCTCTAAATCACTTAATGTCGGGTTATTTTAACAGTTTATCAAGGTTTTAGTTAAATACTTTGTTGGTTTAGCCTTAATACTCCACGAAGCAGTGGTGGGATGTTTGTAAATACATTTACTGCATTTAAAAATTGTGAGGTTCTTAGAGTGAAATGTACTTAAGACCCCTCCTCTAAATTTAATAATAACAGTTTAATAGACTGAATCTAAAGATTAATGTGTATTTTGAGATGAAAAACCCTGAAACAAGGAACAAAATTAATTTAAATTCCTAAAATATTTCATCTTATGGAAGTTAATAGTTAAAAATAATATTTATTTTAGCCAGAAAGGCCTTGTGTAGATCTATTGTTTGCCCGCTGTCGCCCCCTGGCGGCCGTCACATGGGCTGGTTATCTGAAGTCACGTGATTTCTGGGAAAAGGAGAGTCTGTTGTAAAGTAGAGTTGGAACCACAGCCGGGTAACAGACAGTCGGCGGGCACCGCGGAGGAAACGCAACTAAGGTAAACGAAACTTAAATCTACTTCCTTAATTTATAGCGTGTACATTTGAAATACCTATAAATATGACTAGATACCGAGAGCAGATGGTGCTTTTGATTTTTGCTCCTAACTGGGTTGATTTTGAGTCATTTAGTTTGAGTGTGGGATTTGTTGGACGTCTCGGTTTAAGATAAGATTGCGAACATGAATATTTGCATCTTTACACGCATCTTTTTTATTCCTTATCAATGGTTTTTCCTACTTATTATGATGAAAGTGTTATCCGCGTGCCAGAGAAGGGACATGTTGTAACATGTATCTGGTGGTAGTTGTTTATTGTCGTCTGTTTGTGTCTCTTGGGTTCTTGTCTCTTGCCCTCAGGGATTATGGCAGCAGGCAGAATGCGCTCCACGCGCAGACTGCGCTCCTGGATCGTCGAACAGGTGTGTTTGTGTGTTTAAATTTATTTAAGTGGCGGAGGAAAGAAGGGCGGGAAGGGGGGGTGAGGAAGGGGGAGAAGGGGGGGGGGGGAGGGAAGGAAAGGGAAAGGGAGATAATGGTCTATTGATGATGCACAATCATAAAACTACACTCAAGGCATTTAAAAACGCATTACTGTTTACAAAAAGAAGGAAACAGACACAACACATAACACAACTGGAGTAAACATTTGACATGATCAATAACTAGGCTGCCTGTTTCTCCATTACGTCATTGCAACTCAAATTTATAGTCCCATAATAGTTAAACGCCCATAAAATGTCTCCTTTACTATATAAACCTACCCCTAGAATTGGAACCACACTGGTGTCATTATTAGAGTGGTAATTATTCCAGAAATATATTTTACTGATGGTTTTCCTCAGGATGTAGCTGCCAAAGTTGATTTCTTCCTTCCTGTCACCAGTTTCATGGCAATCCGTCAAGTAGTTCATGTAGATACATGTAGTGGAGTACAAAGTACAATATATACATGTAGTGGAGTACAAAGTACAATATATACATGTAGTGGAGTACAAAGTACAATATATACATGTAGTGGAGTACAAAGTACAATATATACATGTAGTGGAGTACAAAGTACAATATATACATGTAGTGGAGTACAAAGTACAATATATACATGTAGTGGAGTGCAAAGTACAATATATACATGTAGTGGAGTACAAAGTACAATATATACATGTAGTGGAGTACAAAGTACAATATATACATGTAGTGGAGTACAAAGTACAATATTTCTTTTAAAGTGGTGAAGTAGAATAAAGTGATGTGAGAAGAAAAGAGTCGATTTTATTATTTTATCATAGCATCATTTGGCAGATCATTATAATTACACTGTGTCTGTTATTGATCTATATAAAAACAGGAGGTCTGACTAGTTTTGTCAGCCCTGAATTCTGTCTGCAGGTCCTCCTCTCAGGCTGGACAGTAAGAGGACACTGTTCAGAAAACCTTTGTGAGTAAATTAAACTCCTTCTTTTTTTTGTTGCTGTTGCAGGTCAGCAGTGGGAAATATTCAGGTGTGGTTTGGGATGATGAGGCCAAAACCATGTTCCGCATCCCTTGGAAACACGCCGGGAAACAGGACTTCCGTAAGGATGAGGACGCCGCCATTTTCAAGGTGAAGATGATTTTAAAATATCACCAGAAATTCCCAAAGGCTACACACTGACACAGCCAATAGCTAATGCCGAAACATCCTCCGCAGGCGTGGGCGGAGTTCAAAGGTAAGCTGACCGACGAGAGTCAGGATAACCCGGCGTCCTGGAAGACTCGTCTGCGCTGCGCCCTCAACAAGAGCCCGGAGTTTGTGGAGGTGATGGAGCGAGCTCAGCTGGACATCTCGGAGCCCTACAAGGTGTACCGCCTGGTCCCCATCAGTGAGCAGGGTGAGACTCACGCGCTCTGGTTCGATTAAAGATGTCTGACTTACTGCCACACAGATGGAAATCAAGCTTTACCCATTTCTTCAGGTGAAGCAAAAAAGATCAGAAGTTACAAAATACAGTCATCGGCAGGAAATCCTCTGCAGTAAACCAACAAATATAAAATATGTTGGTTTTTGATGCATAATGACAATAATGATTAGACACAGTCCCTTACAAAATAGTTTAAAATGAGCTCAACCAGCTACAGCACTTAAATCCAGCTGTTACATGAATGCATAGTCAACATAAATAATATTATATACTGTATATAATGGTATAACATGGGATTTATTCATGTATTTATTTATTTTACTACTGTTCTAGAATCCTTAGTCGTGCTGGTATTTTCTTGTGCTCTATAAAGATTTCCATGTGATCCTCAGACCAACTGCCTAAAGTTTGGTTGTTAGGTTCTTATTATGGGTGATTTTTTTTCTTCTCTTTTTAATATCAAAATACGTCACAGATACATTTACAGGAGTAGGAATAAAGTAATCTTTTTGTTTATTCTTTTTTTTTTTTTTTTTTTTTTTTTACTGCATTCTATTCAACAAACCTCAAACACTAAAACAAACTCACTCACTTTTTAGGACCGTTTGCTCGGATTTGTTGATGACAGCATTATTTTACTAACAGAAAAATAATTTTTGTTGTATATGATGGTAGACTCTGGGTTTGAACTGTAAACAAGAGATTTGAAGACATCACTTTCTGCTCTGTGAAGTTAGGATGTGCATTTTTTCACATAAACCAGGGTGAGTTTGGCTTTAACTCTGTTGTTTTTAGTGATTTCAGTACTTAGATGTAGCTTTTTTTAAGACTTAAGAATCATAAACTATAAATAGCTCAAATCTTCAAGGACCTGTCGTCTTCCTGACTGATGTTTCCTGTTGTTTTACCGACACGCCTCTGCTTTTCTTCTCTTTCTTTTCCCTCTGAACTTTAACTCCCGACTTTTGTTCTTTTAAACTGTTTTACTTGCACGTCCATGACTCACATTAAATCGCTTTGCATCTCTTTTAACTGCTATACAAACAACCAATCGTTATTTTACGGTGACCCACTGAGAAAAAAGCCAAACTCCATTTGACAGAACCTGACTGATGTTAATTTGGTATATTTCCTTCCGTCTTTATAAATTACTCTGACATTAAATCAATGCCCATTTAAACCAGTCCATGAAAAGCAAGTGCAGCTGTTTGCAGTTAAAGTCAAATGTTTTGGGACTGTTGTTGGATGGAGCCACGCTATGGTAACTAATAGCTGAGAGGTGATTCATTAAAACCACAGCATGAACAAGACAATAACAGATCAAGTGACTTGTTGCTGTTGTTCCTAAGTCAGCAGTGCAGGAAGCTCATACTGGGATTAAAGCTTCAGCCAACATAAAGTACATGTACTGGCATGAAAGCAGTACTGAAGCAGCATGTAAAATGAACAAGGACTATCGTCCATTCTCATGTATCCTATTATATGGTTATTTACTGATTGTTTGGTCTAATGTTTTTAATGAACTCCGTCTGTCCAGGTTTGGCAGCTCCTGAGAAGAAATACAAAGTAAAAGCCACCAAGAGGCCCAAAAGAAGAATGAGCAGCGAATCTGAGAGCGATGATGTCATCAAGGTGAAGCAGATAAAGACAGAGGAGGTGACATCACAGCTGGTGAGTCGATCGTCACACAATATACTATTTCAGCACATGTACCAAAATGTACACATAGTTTATCACTTTATACTGACAGGAAATTATACAATACGTGAATCAGTGAATACATTTATTGCCTTCAGCTGTGAGCAGCTCCTCTATTTCCTGTCTGCACTGCATTGTGGGAGAATGGTGTCCTCCAACGGCATATTCAGAAATCCTGCGTGCTTTAGTGCAACTAAAATGATTTAATCTAATTTACATACATTTAACATACAAATCCCTCAAGAATGAATGACCCAACTCTGTTTCAAATGAATGCTAACACTGCATGCTAACTTGTTAGACTGCAAACTATAGTGGCAACACATCCAGTCATCTTTGAAATATTATGGGTGTCCAACCGAGAGCCGCACAACAATTGAGGCTACAAATACAGAAATAGTGAAAAGTTTACTAAGAATCTCTTTTATTTATTTTTATTTTACTTGAAATAAGTCTTGACTTTTTTTAAACTGGAGGTTTCACTCGTCTGCTGTGTTTCATGTCTCAGGTAGATACAAGCATTCCTCAGTGTGTTGAAGAGGATCAGCTGATTGACATCCCCATCCTGGCTGAGAACGTGCTCACCAGCACCGTACAGACAGACAGTGAGTCGAACTGATTGTTTTTCCACAGCAGTGGACATTTTTTCATCTCCAAATACTTGTTTCATGCCAATACAACATTTTCAAATGCAAATGCCAGTTTTTCCTTTTCAGTTTAGGTTTTTTGTTTTCAGTGCCAAAATTCACTGTCACCGTTCTCGAGGCAGAAACTTCCTGATCTAAACTGATTTCTGCATGTAATGAATTAAAAGTGATTTTTATTTTTCGTTAAAATAATAACCTGAAATTAATCAATCGTCCAATTTTTTTGGGGATGAAACCAGATTTCCACAGCTGGATTTCTCCTGGAGAGCACCAGACTCTCAGTCTTGAATACATGCAACCATATTTCTACCTGCCTTATTATAAATATTATTGCATTACCACTATAGTTAACTTCAGTACAGCTTCTTCTTTCAGGGGAGAAATCTAATTACTGACCTGCAGCATGTATGCTGGGATACAGAAACTTTATCTTTTGGTGCTACAGAAACATCTGGGGGGAAAAAATCTTAAAATAGGACAAGCAGTTAGGAAACTCTTCCGAGATGAGGATCCAGCCTCCTACCGTGCAAGTAAACATGTCCAGTTACCTTCATAACCTAATTTCTCTGAGCCACCTGGACTGTATGATAAAGTGTCTTCAAACTCTATCTGCCCGCTAAACAAACTTTGGGTTTGAGGTTAATAAACAGAGACTCTGACCGCTTACACCTAATTCAGCCATTGATATTACTCCATAACAACCAGCTGATGTCATTTCTCATGTGTTCCTCCTCTCCCCCCCCCCCTCTGCAGTGGTTGATGAGATCACGTTGGACGTGCGGATCGAGGAGAGCGTCCCAGCTCCGATAGGAGGTAATAAACTGAAAAACATGCACAGCTGATGGGTACAGCTTGACATAATAGGTCATTATTTTTTTTAGATTTTGTGCAAAGCTTTAGAAATGTTGGACAATTCTCCAACTTGCACTTAAAATATTTACCTTGTATCTGTCTGTTGGATTAAGGTAAGGTTTTATTTTGAAAGGCAAAGCATCTGTTTGTTTTTTTTGGCTAACCCTGACATGGCATGTTTCTGTCTCCCCAGTCCAGGACTCCTTCAACGTGGTGGTTTATTATTTAGGACAGGAAGTTCTCAAACGTCAAATCCAGGGCACCGATGCCAGGATAACGTACATGCCTTCCTCTCTCACCCCCCCGACTCCGGACATTCTGAACGCCAGGTTTCCACGCATCATGCTCCCTGAGCCGCCCTCCACGCTGCAGGCTGGCCCGCAGCTGCAGGCCCTGTTCACCCTGCTGCCCTTCATGGAGAAAGGCTTGGTGCTGACCTCCACAGCGCAGGGAGTTTACGGCAAACGCTTCTGCCAAGGGCGGGTCTTCTGGACGGGGCCTCACACGACCGAACCGGGGCTGCACAAGATGGAGAGAAACACGGAGCCGGTGCTGCTCTTCAGCAAAAACACCTTCAGACAACGTGAGTCCGCTCAGACGGGATGATGTTTGAACATGCATCTTTCATTTTATCTTAATATATATCTAAAGTTCTTTTAGAAATCATTTCATTAGTTTTTGCAACAGACAGGTGAAAACATATCCTCTTTGACAGAGGTAATGAACTGTAGGTTTCCTTTAAAGTTATAGTTTGCCAGGATTTTCCTGTTTTTGTTTGTCATTTATGATCACAAGCTAAATATATTTTGAGATTTGAACCGTCGGACAACTCAACCTTGGACTGTGGGAAATTATGATGGCCTTTTTTTTCTGGCTTTGTCGCCTAATTGTACAGCAAAATTAAATACTGAACTCACTTTTCTTTTCCCTCGTCATTAGAATTAGATCACTTCCATTCAAACGGTGGCGATCCTCCTCAGTGTGGTTTCACTCTGTGTTTCGGAGAAGTACTGAGTCACACTGAAGACCCGTCTGGAAAACTCATCATTGTTCAGGTAAATGTGCTTTACTCTCTCCAACACCTCCTTGTAACATCCATGTTAGGATGGCCGTGTAGCAGATTTTATTAAAATAGTGGTGCTCTTTGCCAGTTTTCCTCAAATTAGATTTAAATTCACCATCTATTGCTTTGCTCTCCTCTGTAGATCACTTTACCGTGGGCAGAACAGCAGGTCCAGAACATTCAGTCCATCATCGACTCCTTCGCCATCCTCCAGTCTCTGGCCAGTCAGTCTCCACTGGGTGAAATAACTCTAAACCTGATCACTGTGTCCCCTCAAGCGGCTGAGGCGGTCACCTGTGGCTCCCTATGAGCACTTCCCATTTCAAAATAAGACACCTTGTCACTTTAATAACATTCCTACAAAATTAGAGCATACAGGGCTGAGTGACATGTGACATTTTTATCACATTTCAGTGTAAAAGCATCATCTGAAGCGAGTTAAAACTCTGATAAAAAAGATAATATAACCCATATGAACACTACATATCACTCAGCCCTGAAAATAAATCATAAATATTGGACCTTTTTAGCCTGAAAATACATACTGAGGTTTTTTGGATGGGTTTTCCCCTTCGAATCCTCAGAGTAGTTGATGTACTGGAAGCACCACATATAAATTAACACTGAGACGTCGTCTTCAGAGCAGCATCCATTAATCAATCGCTTTTTTTCACATTAAAAAGCCTCATTCTCTGCTTCCAGCTTCCATTTATACTTCTCTTTATCATGTATGACAGTTAATTATCTATATTGGAACGTTTTGCACTGTTAGTTAGAAGGCAGCAAATTGAAGAACAATAATTTTCAGTCAATTGTTGTAGTTTTAGTCTAGTCGTCTTTCTTCTTCTAGAATTGTAGAAATGTGATATTTATCATCTCATGGCTGCAGGTCTGTTTTCCTCTAAAGCCAGTGGTTTCCAACTTGTGGGTCGGGAGCCCTTGAAAGGTTCACATGTTACATCTGAGTGGGTCAAGTAGAAGGAAAAAAATCATGTGCCTGCTTCCAAAATGAACCTCTCATGTGAAATACTGTTAAATTTTATAGCTTTTTTTTGTTTTTTTAGTATTCAAATGAAACAAAGAACTAATAACTGAACTAGTAACAAGTACTGTTGGCATTGCTTTGTTTTACTGAGTCACAAATTAAACTTGTTGGGAACCACTATTGTTATCGACTGATGACGTTTGTGTTTATTACAGCACTGCTGTAAACCTGTAAACCTCGTCCTTGAAGCTGCATTAAAAACCCAAAAGATTTCAGAAGAGTAGTGAGTAAAGATCACAATAATCTTTCTTTATGCAAGGCCTGTTGATCTACTCAAACACAACTTAAAATTCAGTCACCTTTCATGTTAGACTCCTGTTGCACACAGACATTGACATTACATTACACTTTAACTTGACCTAAGAGTGTAGACTTGGTGTTTGCAGAGTTATACCAACTACTGACACTACTTTAAACATTTTAAAAGTTGTTCTGGATTAGTGAGGGAGACAGAAAATGTCTTACAGTAAATACAGTCTGCTGAATCTGGGAATATTTGCCGTTTGTTGAGCCTTTTATACGACCTGATACATTTTTAAGATGGTCGTTTGGTGTATTGTCGTGCAAACATCCTGCTAGGTTCATGTGTGCAACACTGTCGCACGTTCCAAAAGCAGTTAACTGTTTTTGGCAAAAAGTTGCCATGATTTGTAAGACATCTTTTCTTGGCAAATCATGTAATGCAATTTGTCAAGAGAAACTGTTTTACAGGAAATCTGCCACTAATGCACCAGCATTTCAGGCAGGGAATACGGTACTGTGAAATAGAAAAGGCAGCTACACAAGTTATGGTATGAACAAAAGAAAATTTGGCTTACAAGGCAACATGAGGCATTTATAGAAGTCCAAAGTGGTTTGAGCTTCAACAGATCTGTATTTACTGCAGGACCTTTGTATTTTGTAATGTACATTGTAATACAGCAACAACAAGGACACAATGGGACCACAAATACCACATGTGTACTGCAGCACAGTTAAATGTTGGTAAGGTGATGTTTCCATTTAAGTCAGCAGGATGTTGGGCTGCAACACTGAGGTGGAAGACTGCAGAGATCCATAAAACTGTAACTCTTGTTTTATGCATGTTCTATGTTATGTACCTAATAAAAGAATTAAAAAATAAACTACACTCTGGAATGTGTGGTTATGTTCGGATGTTAAAAAAAAAAAGTACATGATGATGGGTCAGATTATAAATTAAAATCGAGTGCAAAATGAGGCTACTTCTCAGGCTACATGCTCCCGTTGGCCGGCGAGGTGAGCTCTGCTATCTTGTTGTTTAGTTTCTGATTGGTCCAGTCCTTTGTAATGTCGTCCAAGTGGCTGTCAAAATCCACCAATAGCGCGTGATCGCCGGACTCCAGCATCTGACTGGCTATCGCCCGCGTCTCCTCCCAATGTCTCAGCATTATCCTGAAGAGAAAAACAAAAAACAGGTCAGCTTTAATGTAACAATGTAGCGTTTATGATGACTCGTATGGCATTGAATTTTGAATTTCCTCTGTTTTTTTCTGTCACAAATTTCAAACGGGTCATAAAAATGCTTCGACTCTTCAAATGCTTCGACACTTCACTCTTCATTCTATATTTTTGTGCCTGTCTACCACATACGACATGCGTGATTATGTGACTAAATCACTAATGTACTGTGACAATGTAAGTTTTCACCACAGAAAAACCCCCACATCAGACCACCTACAATCATAGATAAAGACGATAGAGTGAGTCTGTTTACTCGCTGTCACTTACGTGTGTTTGTCTTTGAGCGTCCACCTCGAATCTTTGCGCTCGTACACCACGATGGGAGGCACCCGATGGTCTGGAGACATCTTACTGCCATCAAGCTGTGAAGTAAAAGAGAGAAACACATATTCAAAAATCAGTTTTTTTTTAATCTATCAATGGATTATGTACTGTACATTCAATTTTGAGCGACAATAAACTGAGAAATCAACAATCGCTAATATATCATGCCACCACTAGCTGATTTCTCAGCTCACACACCAACAGATGAGGGTTTGGTGTTAAAACAAATTGCATTAGTTTGTTCTTACCATTAACAAAACTGCATTTTCAAACTGCTCAGAAATCTTATCTGCTATCTTCAGTGCACCCGGTGTCGGGCTGTGAGTAAAAAAAGAAGAAAAAAAAAAGAGACATACATTTTAAACATCTCATAAAAAGTGACAAAAAAAGATTAAATGAAACGATGGTCTGGAGAGGCATCAGGCAGGCAACTGACCAACTATCTGATACACAGGCGTTGGCTTGATAGTATCCCACTATTCTCTGCTGGGTCTGTGAACACCACACATCCACCTGAAACAACAGGGCAGAATGTCACTTTAAAAAAACATTGCAAACACTGCATGGCACCACGTATAAACATTTACCACCCTATTAAATTATGGAACCTGTCTATGAACAAGCTGTGAGGATACAAGACCTTGTCAGCGGGTGTCCTTACCTGTGTGAGGGCGAGCTGGGTGATGGGAGCCAGGGGCAGGTGGGAGTGAAGCAGCGGGACACAGTCGGTCACGCACACAGCGCCGCCTGTCGTGTTGGACGACAACAGCAGCCCGTTGATGCTGCACCGCGGAAAGAGAGAGCAGTGCAGGTACATCTTCACGTAAGCCCGACAGGACAACTCCACTTCGCCCATGACGACCACTGAGCGGAGGAAGAAATATAGGCACTGAAAAATGGCTTTCAACAGAGGCTTAATGTAGTTAATCAACACAAGTTAATGACAACGATGATTTTCTCAAACAAAAGAATCATTAGACGTCTCGCGTAGCGGACGCTTGTACGCAAAAGTAGAAAAAATTGTTTCTCCACGGCGTGAATGAACTAATTTGAAATAAAGGAATGGACAAGGGGGGATGCAAATCCCGGCAGGGATGCATTTCTCGGCATTACACCGGTCAACTAGGTTAACTTAGCCCATTGAGCCAGCTAGCCGACTGTTGTTGCTACAATATATATTGTTATTAGCATACTAGCAAAGCTGAATCGATTCTTACCTGAAGAAGAATATAACGTAGTAAGTGTAACCTCAACAAACAGATGCTTATTTTCCGATATATTAGTTCATTTGGATGCGTAGATTGCTTCCATGGAGCTCCAGCGTCTGTTTCACTTGACAGCTACAAAAAAAGGCGACAGAAAGGATATATCCGGTCCCGCCCATGAAAATAAGATGTAATTATCTGATTGGCCGAGATGTTATTCTGTACTCCAATTCGAGGAAAAGGGTACCAATCATTTTTTTCATCCCTCTTTAGCTTTGTTATTGTTCCACAATAGTGCTCCCTCTAGTGGAGAGGATGTATTGTTAGTAACGCTGTAGTCTTAGGCTTTGAGGGATAAGAACAGGAATAAGAAAGAACAATAAACTGTTTTACCAACTTTAAACTTCTCAATATGAATAAAAAATTAAAAACTTCAATACCTACATTCTGACATAGAAATCACAATTTGTACTACATTTGATATTTGGTCATCTTTATTTTATTCTTTACTACTGTCCTTGCTTTGTCACAATTATGCTGTTATGTGCAGACTTTAATAAACTATTTGAATGCAATCTTATCAAGATCATTCATGTGTTTTTCACCTACTTGATAGAACATGATTGACAGAGTGCAGGCAAATTGAGCTTTTTGCTTGACTTGATCATTTTTTCATAATTCCATTATTTACCGCTACTAAACACACACATACTTAATAAGTCAGAAAGATCCGTATTTATTTTATGCTTTTAAATCTTTCAATTTAATTCAATTTTTATATTCGGTGGACATTTACAGAGGAAGGATGAAATTCGTTTTGATCAACATTTTTATTTGTATGTGATTTGCTTTGTAGAACTTCATTTCCCGTCAATCAGCAGATTACGCAATGCAAACGCTACTTCCTAAAGCAAAATTTCAAAATAAGAGCATTATCGCATTATCTGTATCGCCTGTATGAGACGATTGACCGCAAACCTTTACCCAGTTTTTTATTTTGAAATCAATGTCATTCCTTCGTGTTTCGTAGATCCTTGGCGGAGCGTCGATCGCCTGGGACCGGGGGAGTGTCACCCCACTTGAACGGCAGGATACAGAGTTGGCAACGATGAGGCTCCGTGTGGCCGGAGCCGTGCTGCTGGCGGCGGCCGCCTACTATGTCTACTTGCCTTTACCGAGCGGCGTGTGCGAGCCGTGGAAGCTAATGTTGCTGGACGCGCTTTTCCGGAGCTTCATTAAGGCGGTGAGAGTTGAAGGATGCACCGGGCGGCAGGAGAACAGAGGTGGAGGACAGGTTGATGTGAGGGAAAACAGGGAGCTGGTAGGGTCTGAAAATTATAGGAAATACAGGAAATGTTGATGACAGCAGGAGAGACTCAGAGCAGAATATCTTTACATTATCACAGCAGAGTGTTAACAAAATGTGCTTTAACGATAGCATGAAACAGGATTGGTCACAGGTGACCTAGTAGTAGTATATAATAATACCAGTTAACATGAGAATAATAGTATATTGAAGAATAGCACCACATGGTGTAGAGAAGGGAGATTTGACGATAGATTAGATTTAGATATTACAGATAAAAAATGAATATAGTTGGAAATAGCTAAGCCCAGTATGTGTAACAATAACAGCTCTTATAAAGATAAGAATAACCCATTCAGTGGATCATACTGTCCTATATTATCCTACAGTATAAAGAAATAGAGCAGAGCTTTGCTGGGAATTAAAGGCCTATCTAAAAAGTGCTCTCTGCTTTATTTTCATATGACAGCCGTGAGATCCCTTGGCCTTTGACCCTGGAGCTGAACTCACTGTAAACCTGTACCTGTTTGATTCAGTGTGTGGCGTCGAACTTGTGCACGTTTGACAGAGCCGTAACCTTTGTACAACATTAACTTAACTGCCCCTTTGTTCTCAATGGCAGTTCACACACACGGCCTCTTATGCGTGACTGCAAGCAACACGTTTTTTTTTTACCCACAATGAAGGAGAGGAACAGGTTTTCACACCCTGATCTTTTATCACCTGCAGAACTGCCAGGTGGATTTAATAGATGTTTTAATGATAATGTTTAAAGTGATCAACATAATGGCAGGGAGAGGCTCCAGAGACAGATTGTCTATGCAAAACAAATCAGTTGTCAGTTTCGGTCAATTTTGTGCTACTTTATACTTGTGCTCTACTGCATCTCAGAGGCATATATTGTACTTTCTACTATACTGCATTTATTTGATAACTTAAGTTACTTTGCAGATTATGTTAAATGATACAAAAGCTACAACATTAAAGTGATGAACACATTCTATCAATCAATAATCCAGAAACATGAAATATATTATCCTACAATGTACCATCCTGCAAAATGAGGGTATACTTTTGGTACTTTAAGTATATTACTTATTACTTATATACTTTTACTTTAGAAAGCATTTCTACATTGTGGTCTTACTACTTTTTTATTCAAATAAAAGATCTCAGTACTTCTTCCATGTCTGATTAAAACACTTGTGCAACCAGACGACGTTCAAAGAAGAATTCTTAAACATTTCCTCAGGTTGCTTTAGCACTTAAAGACTTCATTCCTATCAATAAAGTTTTGCTTTCAGCCGGAGAGGAAATTCACCAGCTGCAGGAGTCAAACCTGACTCCTACATAACTGACATGTGCTTGTATTCCCAGAGTGACCTGGCTCATTCGCTGGGTGTGTGCCATGGCGTCCACCTGTTGAGCCAGGTGGTGTCTTGGGTGGAGGACATTGAGGCTCGCCCCTGCACCGCCGTGCATGTGACCGACACCACGCTGGACGGCGTGCCCACCCGAGTCTTCCAGCCAAAGGGGGGGAAGCAGCTGAAACGAGGGGTGATATATTTCCACGGTGGAGGATGGGCACTCGGCAGCGGACGTGAGTGTTGACTTTAAAACTAGTGTAGCTGAATTTCACCCTCTTATCTGCAGCTTTGTCCAATAACAAAAATCAACAATGATGTCATGATCACTCACTGAGTCTACCCGTGTCGTAGGGATGAGATCATACGACCTTCTTTGTCGGAAAATGGCGAAGGACCTGGATTCTGTCGTCATGTCAGTCGAGTAAGTTCTTCCACATTACAGCAAATTTAAAAATTGGGATCAAATGTTGGAATTGAGCTACTAATAGTTGGTATTTTAGTGATTATCTCCAAGATTGATGTCCGTAAATAACAGTAGTTAACACCAAAATATAAGCTACAATTACATTGTTGATATTACTTTCAAATTAAAGGCCATTATATACAATACAATACGATTCGAAACAATACTATTCGATATAATACGATACGATTCGATACGATTCGATACATACGATACGATGCAATGAGATGCGATACGATAAACTTTATTGTCCCCTTAGGGAAATGTTTCTTGGGCTGGGTGTTGCTCCATTTGGCAATTTTCACACCACAGCTAACAGTTGTGTAAAATAAAACCACATCTGCATACTGCACATCTTTAAATAACATTGCACATGGCAACGTATTGCACTAAAGAGCAGTATTGCACACAGGAACACTGTTCAACTATTGCATGCAACAACATATTACACACTTAAAAAAAAAGCAAAATGGTCGACTTAAATTTAGATCAAGCCTCAAGCTATGTCTTTCTTGTTGAAGATGTTGATGGATCAGTCGGTTCTCTCTGTGCTCCTCGAGGCACAGGCTGCTCATAAATAGATTGGAGGGACTGGAGTTTTAACTGTTGAAAAAGCCATGACATGTGACTGACAGCTCTTTCTTTAAAAATCATGTGGACCCTTTGATAAGAATATTTGTGGGGAAAAAAGAGAACATCTTAATTTAGAAATGAAAAGTGTAACCCTATGAATAACTTCACTTGTTTTCTTTTAGTCCATTTTGTTCAACACTTTTTATGATATAAAACATAATCTGAGCTGCACTGATTACCGTTAACTTCTTAAATCAGACTTTAAATTAGATGCCTGGGGACGAATGTGGGAGAAAACACGTTTAAACCAACGAGTTCCTCTAAAGCAAATAATAAGACTAATAAAAAAAACTGAACACTTTCTCATTAGTGTCAGATGAAGCACCAACACTGCTTTTTTCATTCACTCATGTTCTAAAGTAGAATCCTAATCTTTTCTTTCTCTGATCTCCTGTTGCCGTAGTTACCGTCTCGTTCCAGACGCGGTGTTTCCAGATCAGTACCACGATGCGTTGGCGGCGTCGCGGGCTTTCCTGTCCCCTCAGGTCCTAGAGCGCTACAGCATCGATCCACAGAGGGCGTGTGTGTCCGGAGACAGCAGCGGGGGGAACCTGGCCGCCGCTGTGGCACAAGAGGTGGAGCACACACAGAAAAAAGGGAGAATTTTAAACATTTTGCACATTTGCAGCCCCAGAGGAGAAATAAACACACACTGTGGTGAACATTTGTCTAATATAAGCAACAAACCTCATCAGAATAATTTAAAAGATGCTCTAATCACATAACATTCTTACACGAAGTGGCTTTAAAGATATTGAATAGATTCAGAAAGAGCAATCAAAAGTAACTATTTAAATTGATGTTGGTCCTCAGAACCATGTCAGCTGATTTGTGGTCTTGAACCTGTGCCCACAGCTCGGCTCAGATGACAGTCTGACAGTGAAGTTCAAGGCCCAGGCGTTGATCTACCCCGTGCTGCAGGCGCTCGACTTCCACACCCCGTCCTACCAGCAGAACCAGGCGGTCCCCATCCTCTACAGGCCTGTCATGGCTCGCTTCTGGCTGCAGTACCTCGGCGCCGACTCCTCCCTGGTGCCCCTCCTGCTCGCTAACAACCACAGCGCCTTGGACCAGCCGGCCATCAGCGCCAGCACCCGCTCCAAGCTGGATTGGACCGCTTTGCTCCCGGCTAAACGCAGGAAGCACTTCCAGCCGTTGGTCAAAGAAAGGGGATCCCCCGGGGTGGTGGGCGAAGTACCGGAGCTGTTGGACGTGAGGGCGGCGCCGCTGCTGGCAGAGCAGGCGGTTCTGGGTAGGACGCCTAAAGCGTACGTTATGACATGCGAGTTTGACGTCCTGAGGGATGACGGGTTGATGTACGTGAGACGCCTGCAGGACGCCGGCGTCGCGGTGACAAGCGATCACTACGAGGACGGCTTTCACGGCTGCATGGTGTTTTCAGTCCTGCCGATGATGTCTAATGTTGGACAGAGGAGCGTGAACAACTTCATCCAGTGGCTGGACCAGAACCTTTAGAAAACGATCCGGGATCCTTTTCACGGTCTGTTTGTGGCACCAAAGGAGAAGAAAGAGAGCTTCATGTTGGATCTGAGGAGCGGAGACGAGCCTCCTGACATCACCAATCACTGCTCCCACTGCTGATGTCATTAATGTGATTGTGTGGGACTGCAGGAATCATTTCTGAGGACGCACACAGCCAGTGTGTGGAAGCAGTGTCGCTGAACATCACTGGAGATCCAGAGTCAAACGGACCAGGAAGCATCCTCACTGAACACGATACCAAAACGTTTACAAGTAACCAAAGGAGTGACGCTTTCTCTCTCGTGTCAAAGACCATAAATACAATCCATCACTTTGAAGAACAACTTCATATTTAAGGGTCATTATGATCAAGAAAACAGCATCAGTTCTTTGGACATGTACAGAACTTTATTCAAACACTGGAGACAACATGTGAAACAACATACATGCATTAGCAGTACTGTTCCTAAAAGTTAAAGCGATTTTAAAAGAAGTGAGAGCATCCAGAACAAAAATAGCCTGCATTTTAATTTTTAACGTGCTTGATTTCGCTTGATCTGATTTTCCTAATTTCCGTATTTCTATTGGACTCCGTATTAAATAGCTTTGGTTTGCTCGAATTCTATTTTTTTTTTAAATGCTTACATATTTTGACATCAAGTTAAATCAGTCATCCAATCATGAAACAAACGGCTACATCAGAGGCGTCAGGTCAAAAAAATATTTATTTCAAACATAAATTATGCAAAAGTCGGGGTAAAAATCCTATTTTGGAGCCGCCAGTCGCAGCTCAGGATGATGTAATTTCTCCATGTATATTTTTTATCAATAACTTTGAGGCTCTCATTCATGTTTCCTCTGTTTTCATTCTCTGAGCCGACCTCGTTTACTGTAAACTGAAGCTGGAAAGACAAGTTTTGGGTAAACATCTGGGGAAGTCACCTAATTAATTCATTAAAAAACACTTAAGAAAACACTGACTGACAGTCAGCAGAGCCGAACGCGAACAAATCCTACACAGTTTAGCTCTCCTGATCTGCCAGGTTTAGAGGAAAATATTGAAAAATGCCCACATCTTACATTTTTAAAGAAAAGGGAATAAAATTCCTGGATCTGTTCTTTCCTTCCGCCAAGTTTTCGTTTTTGCGTAATCCTGCTAACCAACCAACAAACACTGATCCCATTCCAAGAGCCACCTCTCCACAGCATTTCCATTTCAATCCATTAAGAGATACTCTGCTAATAATCAACAAACTGTGCTGGAAACAAAACCTCCTCATTTTGCTCCCAAAAAAACAACAAAAAAACTGCACTATTTTTCTGTGAAACCTGGTTAAAAGTCTTGAATATGCTGCCTGTCGGGCTAATCTGACTAGCTTTAGAAGTTTAAGTCACTCTGTAAAGTTATCTTCAGATTTGATTCTTTGACGATGCACTCATAAAAACCACAACTTCAGTCAAGGTTACAGTGTGTGTGTGTGTGTGTGTGTGTGTGTGTGTGTGTGTGTGTGTGTGTGTGTGTGTGTGTGTGTGTGTGTGTGTGTGTGTGTGTGTGTGTGTGTGTGTGTGAGTTAAAGTATGCCAGAGTTCACATCTGTGTATACTCACCGGATTGTGCAATATTGTGTGTTTTTACCCTCTGTAACTCCACTCTCTGATGACCATTGTACTGCAGGGCCATTGCAATGATGATGATGATGATGATGATAATGACGATAATGATGATAGCTGTGAATTTTAAGCAAGAATTACTGTACCGCTGCAAGAGATAAGATCCCAAATGGACTATCAGGTTTCCCTCCCTCACTGCTGCGGGCCCAGAACTCGTATAATGAACCGACGACAGCGAGCGTCAGGCAGACTCGGTTTTTGGCTGCCGGCCCAAAAGGCAATGAGCCAAAAGCATAGCAGAAACACTGAGTGTGGTCATTATATTCCTTCACGTTCCAAAAAAAAAAAAAAAAAATGACCATTGGGAGATTTTCTTCTTTTCATAAAACTAAATGATTCCAGAGAGTTGACTCCCAACATGGGGATTTCTTTGAGCGATGCAAATTCCATACATGCACATGTTTTTGTACGCTTTATTGTAAAATCTTCGTCAAGCATGTAGAGTGAAATGTGTCATAAATAGGAAATATGGATGGAGTGTAGAGAGAGAGAGAGTTTGGACTGTTTCTGAGCGCTGTCATTTTAATACTGTCTGTGGAATTATGCATTAAATAGTCTTATAATGTATAAATAAGCTTTTAATATAAACAGGGTTATGCAGCAGGTTGTGTCAGCCAAACAAAACTGGGCCCAGTTTGCAGCGCTATTAAATCCCATAAATTAGCTGTTTTATGAGCTCCTGCATCTCTAGTGTGTAGTATGCTGGGAGCACGATCACAATATTTCTTGATTTCTTTGTTATTGTTTGAATAATGCACTGTATTTTTATTTTAATGTGTGTTTTTCTGTCAGTACACATGTATTAGTGTATGAAAGTTTGTGATGTAGGTGATATTTGGTGGCCATATTGGAGTTCCTCAGAGCATTAGGGAAACAACTAGAGCTTAAAGGAAGAGTATATTCAGTCACAATAAGCTAAATTTAATATGTCAAAATAAAAGTCTCATTATAGAGTCTCATCAAAATTCTCATTATATAGAGCTGCAATTATTTATATACATGTAAATAATTGTAAAATATATCCAAACATCTTTCTGTTTTACCAATTGATCACTGTGACAGCGTTGAATTAAAACACCTACTGTATCTGGACCCAATGTAAAATGTTCACGATTGATTATTTTGTGATTTTATTTATGAAAACAAAGGTTATAACGACACATTGTATAGAGAGATGTGTTTGGTGTTTGCTCTGTGAAAACCATTCACACACATTGTGTTTTAAAGGAAATAAACTGAAGTTAATACCATTAATAAAGTCTGTAAGAATACTTTGTGAAAAACTGGTAATCAATATAGATATTAGCTTTTAGGTTATGGTGTATTATGTTATTAGATATACTCTTTAATTATTAAAGATGTTGGAAATGGACTAATCAAATAAATGTAGTACTTTTTATTATAATGTATTATGTTATTAGATATACTCTTTAATTATTAGAGATGTTGGAAATGGACTAATCAAATAAATGTAGTACTTTTTATTATAATGTATTATGTTATTAACAGCCTTTATAAATTTGTAAGAAATACACATCAAAATATAATGCTTACGTTCTAAATGTATTAGTACATGTTATGTAAAAAATGTAAAATGTTTTATTCTTCAGTTATTTTTCACAATCATAAGGAATTAAAAATATAGTTATTAATTTTCATTGGTATTTAGAAACACAGAAACCTTTTAGTTCTAGATTATAGTGATTATAAATATATAATATATATAATTTTTATAGCTCTCTGTTTCATTTCAGAATAAAAGTCTGACACAGAAGGTGGCGCCAAATCCTCCTGCTGGACCCAAACTTCACACCGGTGGCTCAGCTTCTCTAAATAAGTGTGGATATTATTCATCACATCACTCACTATATTGATGCCAAATTTATGACCATTGTGAAATTCTATGTTTTTCTCTCCAATGGATTTACATTTAAGTGCTATTTTAATGCCTGCAGCTGGACATTACTTTTGATTTATGCCTGTGATCTGAGGTCCTTCAATATTGGACAAAGTGAAAACACATCAGGAGAGAAAGATTTACGCCAAATTGTCTCCTTCTATTTAAACTTCCTCACCTCTCACTGGACATTAAAGACACCACTGTTTCTGTCTTTCTCCCTCCTTTTTATTTTCTCTTCCTCACACAAGCACTCGTCCTTCAAGTCAAAGCCTGCAGAGAAACAGACACCAAATCCATCAGAGTATTGCATGACAGAACGTTAACATGCCTGTGAGATCATGCCGCTCCTGACGGACAGGTTTGTGTGTGCGTTTGCATGCCATTAGCAGCCAAACCTGCATCACCAGGCCTGCATCTGGAGAGCCACAGGGCATGCTCAGTGTTTGTCAGCTCACATCTAACACACTTGATGAGTGTGTGATTGCCCATCAGGACTTGATTACACAAAGACTGTGTGAGCATGGGTGGCAGATCAGCAGTCAACAATGTACTACAGTGCAGCCAGAAATTAAGTGCAAGTTGTGTATGAATATCCGCTCAGCCATTCTTTTTCAATAAGCGCTTAATCTTCGTTGGAGCCACAACAGAGCAGAAAACTTATCCCACCATTGTCCACTGATCAAAGGGTAGATCCACTATTCTAGACGGTATAAGTCACAAGAGATCAACAAGTCCCATGTTAGAGAGCAATTTGTTTTTAGCCTGAGTTTAGAGGAAACATCTGGTTTAACCAATATCCCCAAATCCGCTGTGCACCAGTCAATGGTGCGTTCAAGGAATGCGCTTTAATAGTGGTGGAATGGAACCAGAAAAACTTTATTGTCCCTTGCAATGCAAAGTGATTGAAATGTGACTCTGACAAAGGTTATCAAACACCAAGAGCTGCATGTCAGCAGAGGAGTGCCAGCCCAGACTGTAAGTATCTGGATCCTTTATACTGGAACCACACAGCAAAAAACAATCCGCCACAAGTATGAGTCCTGCTTATAATCAGAAAAATGTAATGAAAGTATTAAAAATAAAAGTACTCAATGCAGAAAATGTCCCCTGTGATGTAATACTATGTATGATGTCATTTTTCCATGGAGAAAAAAATCTTAAATAAGTCTCAATCTAACTAGCTGTCAAATGATGTGTTGGATTAACATTTCCCTCTGAATTACCGGACTACTGCCTCTAGAGGCCAAAAGTGGTATTACAAGACAGGATGAGCCAGGACTAGCTGGTTAGCATGCTAACTTCAGTGGATACCTCTGCAACACAATACAGAGACAACAAATGCAATTGTGAAAAATAGAGTTTACAGAATTCCTCTACACACAGAGTATTTAATGTATATTGCCACTTTGGTTATTTTGCCAGCTGTTCATATGAACTTTTAATGTATATTTTAATCAACATTTAATTGTTGCTAATTTTGATGCCAGGGGACGATGAAAAAGTTTAGGAACATTGTTTAGCGTCTGGAACACTAGACAAAACATGACCAAGGTGTCAAATAAAGTGCCCTCTGTCCACTGTAATGGATGACTATTTTTAAAGTGACAGGATATATACATTAGTTTGGGTGTGCAGTAGCTCATATTTTGCCCCAGGGCCCCTTTTCAGCTTCATCCGCCCCTGCCTCAGGGTCTCATTTTCAGACATTCCCAATCAGCCCAGAGGGGAGTTTCTGTTCTCACTGATTAAAAACACATCAAACCTGGCTGTGACACACATGAGAAGATAAAAACAATGATGAGACACCGAATATATATTTAGTGTATGTATATCTGTGTGCGACCTCGTGGAGGCCTGACTTCCTAACTGCCCCCTGGCGCTGTTTGTTAATCACCGGGTGTCGAGATGATCATTTCTTAGAAAAACAGAGTCCCCGGGAGCAAAAACAAAGCAGTGAGAAATGTGAAAGGAAAGCCAGAGCGGCGTGGAATTCATGCGGGAGAATGTTATCGCTGCGACTAAAGGTCATATTGTTCACTTCTTCCTGACAGGCAGAGCGAGAGAGGGGAGTGTGAGGCAATTTGGAGCGAGGTGGAGGGGAAGGAGGGGGTGAGCGGGGGAGGGTGAGGCTGCAAAAAGTGAAGAGAGAAGGAGGGAGGACAGCGAAAGATTGGTGGGGAGGAAGAGAAAACCACAGTGTGGGCCTCACACTGCACAAAGACACAATCTGTATGTTACACACACAAAAGGACACAAACACACTTACTGTGCACTACATGACCAAAAGTATGTGGACACTGTGGGAATCTCTCAGCACCTCATAACTCGATTCTAATCCAGAATGATACAGCGTCATTGTAAAATAGTTATGCATCTTAATGGATCAAGTTTTTAATTTCTGTACATGATTTATTTTTATCTCACTGTGCGACTATTTGTTTAAAACATTACGGCTATGTAATGATCCATAACTAAAATAGAGCCCAGTTAGTTGAATGAAATGTAGACACTGTACGTTTCCTGAAAAGGAGATATCTTAATTTAGTCTGTTTCTTACGTAATGCTTCGGCATTTCTAGAGTTTGTGTTATATAATTTTTAGATTACATGTATATGAGTTGATTTTCTTATGAGGGTCGGTGGTGGTTTGACAGCTATGTGAGAGGGCTGCCAAGCAGGTCAACAAACGTGGTCATCGTTGGGACATTGAAGCCATCTTGAACGCACCAAAAGCGGATATTTTGGCAAGACATCGGGGGATTTTCCAGCAGTGTTTGTGGCTCTAAAGCAGATATTTTAAAAGACAAAACATTTTCTTTTCCTAACCCGACCCAGTGGTTTTTTTGGGTTTTTTGTGTGTGTGGCTGAACCTTACCAGACCTCTAGCAAAGTGTTTCCCTAACCTAGCTTCCCTAACTTTCAATATTCGAATGGTAAAGTTTGAACATGATCTCTAGTTTGCAGAAACAGGAAGTGCAAACACTTATTCTGACTATTGGGTTGTGAACTGATATGATCTCACTTAGGACTTAAACATGATACCCATGCTTATGTCTGATCACCATCTTATTGGTTCAGCCTTGAGGAGCGTACAGCTCAGTCTTACAAACTGTTACCGACAATTTTAATGCCAAGAATAAGGTTTTAATTTTTCTGGTTATTGACTTATAGGTAACAAGAAAGAACCGCTATCATCAAGGAATTCATTTGTCCCTCGGTCCCATTTCCCCCCCCTACATGTTCTGTGTGTTTGTAGAACATGTGATTCCATAACCATAAGCATTAACCTCTCTTGGTTTCAGGGTTTCAACCATCACATTAGAGGCCACACACTGACGTTGAGTGATAAGGTCTGACTCACAGGTGGTGTAAAATGGGGTGGAGGTCATGGCTCTGTGAAGAAGAAAAAGAAGGAGGCATTTATGAAGGGCTCCAGAAACCTAAAGCTGAATTTTTTATGAAGTGGGTGATCTGCAGTAAGTTTAAATGGCGTGAATTCACACAACATTCAGGGTCCAGGATTCAACATGAAACGGAAACAAATCCAAGCATTCAGTGTCAGAGTGTGAACGCTTCCCGCAAGTCAAGACTGAAAACCAGTCTCTCAGGAAATGAAGTCCATGTTGGACGATTCCACACCTCATGTTTTAGATTCAGTATCAATGCAGGAGGTGGTTTCCTTAACATAGCGAGTTCAGAGTGGTGAACATGTAAACGAGTCTGACTTCATTGAAGGAGATGCAGGAGTTTGTGTCATGTCACCGATTAAAAATAACATCAACTGTTTAACAATGACCTAACCATACCACAACTGTCGTTGATTTAACCATAATTTTTCCCAGCTGTGACCATAAAATAGGTCCCATGTGCAGACGCTGAGGACAACAAAAAAAAATTAAGAACCTTTGGCAAAATCTGTGGTTTTGCAAAAATGCTTCAACGCTTGTGTGGCAACGGTGTTCTAACCCAAAAGTACTTCAACGTATGTGGGCAGTATATCTTGTCCATGTTGCAGAGGCAAAGCCACAGACACAATCAATTAGATCTTGACATAAATCTGCACACATAAAAACACTCCTACACATGCACAAGCAAGCGCATGAACACAAACACGCACACACAGTTGTAACCCTGACCTTAAACGAAGTCTTCCCCTAAAATGTAATGACTTACTTTACGGGGATGTGAGTTTGTCCCCATAAGGAAGGCGAGTCCCCACATTGTCACTGCGTAAACTGATTTATTGTCCCCACAACATCAGTAAAACATGCTGTATTTTTTTTACCTCCGCCAATGAGAGTCGGAGGAGGTTTTGTGATCGGTGACGCTTGTTTGTTTGTTTGTGTGTTTGAAAGCAGGATAACTCAAAAAGTTTTTAACAGATTTCAATGAAATTTTGTGGAAAGGTTGGCCCCGGGGAGGCGAACAGATGATTGGATTTTGAGACTTATCCAGAACATGGTATGGATCCAGGATTTTTTTTTTCTCACGAATCCCACTATGGCGACTCTATGACCCGCCCTACTCTGCCTCTGATTGGCCTGGTATGAAGATGACATTTCTCACATAGTCGAAGTTCGTTTGGTGAGGGCTACGTGAGAAACGACATCATCATGACAAGTACGGCCAGTCATGGTGTCACTATAACAGGATTTTTTACATTTGCTTGGAGGAGGTATGCACCCTCTGAGTGCCCTCTAGCAGTAATTGAATCTGGAAGGGATCTCTCTTTCTCTCACTGTGTGTGTGTGTGTGTGTGTGTGTCGGGAATTTTAGCCTCCTGGATCACTTGCTTCCTTTTGAACTCTTGATTCCTGAAATGAAATGAAGCAATGAGCGAGCAGCATCAACGAAGACACACACATACACACACACACACACACACACACATGAAAAAATCTGACAAAAGCAAGTGGAGCCAAAAAAAGTTTGGAAAGTCCCCCAAAGTCTCCTGTTTGCTCATTGGTCAACTCTCAGGATTCGGGTGTGCCCATTGGCCACCTTACTTGTCCCACCTCTCCCTTCCTGAGGTGTGTGTGTTTTTGTATGTGTGTGTGTGTGTGTGTGTGTGTGTGTTTGTGCCAGATATCAGTGATATTGTTCAGCTCTGGGCACTGTGTTCTTTCTAATGGGTGGGGTGTGGTCACACCAGCCTAACCAATAAACCATGTGAGCACCAGCTCTGTGTCTTTAAATCAGAAGTGAACCCCATAATGCACCTGTGTACACATAGTCCCCCCCTCCAGCATGATTAATACACAGATAATTACACACATTTATCACTTTAAACCAGCCATTAATTGGAATTTATTGCTTCATTAGTTTCATTGCTTTGACAATATTGACATGAGCCTTTAGGTGAGTCAGTTTGTTGGAGGGAGATTTTCCTTTACATGCCTATCACATCAGTAAACAGGGTTTTAAACTTAGCAATATGAAAACAAAGCACACAAAAAGCACTGACGTGTCACTTTGAACTCATTCAGTGTATCACATGTATTTAAATGTATCCATGTTGGTCCGTGGAAATCATTTCAAGTTCATCCTGATGCAGAATGAAAGAAGCTCGGCCAACTTCTTGTGTTACAAATAAACAACTTAGCAATAGAAAACAGTGCATGAGGCGGTATTTTATTTCATTTGATCTGAAAATAAAACACTCCAGTGAGAAATCAAGGCCAGTGCACATTTTAACCAAAGTTTCATAAAACTGACAGAAAATATAGATTTATGAGCGTTCCACCCACTGCTGATGTCCACATTGGAAGTCAGATCATTCACATTAGCAGTCGGTGCTGTTAACTCTCCAACAAAGGGCCTTTATTGCAGAAGAAGACAAGAAGATGAAGTCAGTCAAACCTCAAAAATGTAGAAAACATGATAGAAATTTGGCATTTAAATTTTCCTCCCATCACTCTGATGTTTTCAATTAGGTTTATTTCCCCCAAAGACAGCATCACGCTGTCCAACCCTGCTGTGCTGCGACGATTACTCAATGCCTCTACTCAAGCATTGAGTAGTTTATTTATTGTCTAGCTAAGAGCTCTAACTACAGCTCTCTTTTAACCCAGCTGATGATCCATACTTCAAGTACGTTTTCTGTCTTAAACAGCTGATGAGAGGATCAGGAGAGGTGTGTGTCGTGTTGAAGACTACGCCTCGACAGTTTCGCACGATGCCCATCTGCCCTAAGGAGGAAGCCTACTATCCCGTAGTGGAAAACGACCTGCGGAAAAGTACCAGATGTGCCAGGAGGGTCCAGCAGGGGTGAACAGGAAGGAATAATACTCTGCAAATTTATGGATGGAGAAAGCCTCTCTGAAAGAGTTGTTGCTCCCAAGCCAGGACCTGGAAATCAGGCGCTATCCAAACTAGTACTCCATAGTACTCTAGTTGTGTGTTCTGGCAACCCTATAGCTGCATTTCCACTGTGTAGTACCGGCTCTACTCAATTCAACTCGACTCGCCTACAAGTTGTTTGAGGCACATAATTGCATAATCAAAACTCAAATTAAATTGTAAATGGCTATAATAACAAAACAGCTGACCAGCCTGCCTAAACGCCAAGTTTTCTGATTGGCCACCACAGCATGACTTTTTACCGCAGGGTGTCTGGAAGCCCCGGCGACCAGCTCTGCCGCAGTGTAAACGCACAATCCAAAAAGCCTTTAGAGAGTGCCAATCACAGCACACAAGTTCTAGCCAATCACAGCACAGCAGGGCAGGACCAAGCAAAAATGTGTGAAAAAAATGATAATGCTATGTTTTCGTCTCTTCAATGGAAGCTTCAGTGGATCAACTATGTGATGATTAATTCATCAATTCTATTTTGACGCTGCTTTATTATTGCATTTTACGTCTATCAATAAATCAGCTTTTTCATCTCAGCCAAACATCAAAACCGTTTTTTGCAACAACTTTCTCCTCAGGCATTTTTAAGCACAAATTGACGATGATGCAGAAAAACAGGCGGATGGTAAAAACATGTAATGTCAACTTTACAACAGGCCTTAGCAAGACTTTAGCAGCAACTGTGAATTTGAGACGAACACGCAGAGAGACTGAAACAGAGACAAAGAGACGGCAGGAAAAAGACAAAGAGAATCAAGGACAGAGGCAGAGGGAGCATGGGAGAGGGAGAATGATGGCAGAGGGGAGTGGAAGACAAAGTTTGGAAGGCGACTGAGGAGGGAGGGAGTCGACTATGTGGGGGAGTCAGTCAGTTCTCCTCTTCGTATCCCTATCAAAACTTGGCCGCCGTTCAGAAATACACTCAAGAGTATGTGTTTGAGCCTGTATTAATCACAATGTGGGGACTCAAATCTGCTCATGATATGGAGACTTAAACAAAAAGCCCTGTCCTCTGAAGGTGGAGATTTATTTGAAGACTATGTATTAAGTGAAACAGTTAGGGGTTAGACGTGTAACAGCTCTGGTTAAGGTTAAGTCTTCGTGGAATTAGTATAAGTCAGTGAAGAGTCCTCAGAAATGACAAAATTCAGTGTGTCAGAGACGGAATATATACATATATGTCTCTCTTAAGCTTGAAGTGAAGATGCGTTCATGGTCGATTTTGACCCTCACATATTCTCTGTGCTCTGTTCTCTGTATGCTCACACACACACGTACACACACACACACACACACACACACACACACACACACACAGTTTACAGACTCAGTTACCCCCAGCAGGCCCTGCAGGCGTAGCGTTGGAGCACGGTGAAACATAAGTGGGGAACGTCTCCCGTGGGACGCCGGGGCGTAGGAGCCAGATTGAGGCCAGATGTTGCAGATGCAGGAACAAGCGCTCGGGACCAGGATCCATTTATAGGCTCAGCCTGCCTCACAACACAGCAGTACACTGATAACAGAGCCTGTGTTTAATGTCAGAGGAAAGAAGACGTCACTGCTCATATTGTGCAAACCTCCCATTTCAAGTCTTTTTTATTAATGTTTGTGTCTGATTTAGTTTGAAAATTCTTTTTGAGTGTGCTCTAAAATGCCTGTTTGGTCGGTCCATAAATAGGGCTGCTCTTGTTAGGTAAAAAGTTGTGACACAAGGGTTTCAGTGGGGAACAGCAACAAATTCAGTATTTAGAGGTACTCTTAAAGTTTTTTAATACAGTATAAATACTTGAATATTTGTGGAGATACAGGGGTCTGCAAGGCATTAACAACAATTGGAAGATTTGGGGATTTTTATTGTTAAAACATGACTTTTTAATGGCAAAATTTACTATTTAATTAGAGGTTTATGTTTTCAAAATCTCCCAGATAAAAACATCACTGTTGACGTCTTCATGTGGGAATCTGGACAACATCTAACATGATATGTGTAATTCTGCATCACAATATCAGCATATAACATATGATGATATGGTAGACTTACAAGAAAAATCATTTAACAGGCAGTTTATGGATAAAATAACCAGATGCAAATACTAGAATTACATTCTTATCAGTAAAACATACTGTCAACATTACATATCTCAATATATTATATCACTGCAACCTATATTTGACCCCACGCCTCATTTCTGATTGGTCCATCTGAACCATCCATGTGATATTTCTTTAAGAATTTTTTTTTTAAAGCCTGAAGAGAATTCTGTGAAATTATAGATGAACAAATTAATTTAATAAAAACTTAATTTCCAAACTTTTTAGTGATGACATAATGTTTTCTTTACACTTACTGACACAAAATTTTAATTTTACACCCTATTTTGATAGTTTAAGATCAACATTGTGAGACTATAGGGAAAGTTGAATGTGTTGTTTTTCATACTGACCACATATACCTCATCGTCTTACCTCAAAATTCTTTCCTTCAACAGGATGGCAATAATGTTGAGTGAAAAAGAACATCCCGTCTTTGTTATGCAGCCTGATAAAGACGAGAAACCCAATAGTGTCCAAGATTCTCCCATCAGACATCTTCCCAAAGAGAGGAAAGATATTTCCAATCATCAGTGATATGAACACAAAGATGATTTTATGTCCTTAATGAAAACCTTTTCCTCACATTTCTCACATCACAAACAAACATGATGGATGTCCAGTACGATAAAATATGGACAGAAGAGGAAATAAAACAAGTAACATGGGGAAGATAAATGTCATGAAAGTCCTGATCTACATGTAGTTTGAATCTGCAAAGTGGTAAATAAGTCATGTACAAAGAATACGAAGAAAACCTTAACCCTGAATCGTGTTACCTAAATAAATCTGTGTGCTGCTTTTCAGTGAATACAAAATATGATCAAATATAAATGATTTAAACTCTGGTTGTCACATAATAAAAGTCACCTATGTGCCAAATTGCAAATGCATTGTTTAAGCCGTTATCACTGATCATATCCTGATCCACAAAGTATTTTTCTCACTCAATGCATAGATGGACATCAATGATATGAACGTCCACAATGAGCTCTGAGGCTATCTGTGTTTTTGCAGCGCTGAAATGAAACAATAATCGCTGCAGGAGAAATTCATAAAGGGAAAAAGCTCTTGTTCTCCAGGCCGGCCCCGCCTCCGCCTCCTCCTCCTGCTTGCAGGGGGACTGGGAGGGTAGAAGTTAAGGAGTCAACTCTCTGCCATTGTTCTGGAAGTCTGGGAACGGAACGGCACGACGCTGGTCGGGTACCGGACAGCGGGTCTGTCGTTATGACGGGCTCCGGTCCGAAGCTCGGGGTCCTGCTGCTGTTGGCGGTTCTGCTGCAGACTGTGGTCGTCACCATCACAGTGCTGCATTTCACCACTGCTCTCAACTCGGTAAGTAAAAAGTAGGAGTTCGGATGGACGAACTGGAGACGCGCGAAGGCTTTTACGCGTTGCTCTGCGCTGCGCGCTGCGAGGTGGGCGCGAAGTTCCTTATCTTTTGAAAGCAGCTATAAGGAAACCAAACTTTTTGCCTGACCTCGATCACTGTACCGTAATATCTATTGACTTAAATGGGTGGTTTACTGTTGACAGTCTTTGGGGAAGCGCTCAGAACTCGTTTTTATGCGCGTTGGTTTTGTGGCTGCGCACTGGAACACAAATAGTCCAGGACACGTCTAATTTCCTGTATTTGCATATTTCAGGCCACATAATGCGTTTTTCTGTCTGTCTGTCACTTGTGTAGGTTTGCACAGTACAGCATTATGGAACTAGGCACACTTTTATATATTCTCTGCATTGGCAATCAGAAAACTAGGACAAGGAAGTAAAGAGTTCTGACAGCTGCAGCTATTTTTATGATTTTCTGTAATTATCAGGAAGAGAATTTACAGAGCTGCGTGTGTGTGTGTGTGTGTGTGTGTGTGTGTGTGTGTGTGTGTGTGTGTGTGTGTGTGTGTGTGTGTGTGTGTGCACTGCTTGTTTTAGTTAAGCCAGTGTCCTTTACCTGGATTCAGTCCAGTCCAACTTTCAGTCTTTGTTTACAGAAGTTAATAATTAACCCATATGAGATGTGGCACCAATATATGGAGAAATGAAACCTAAACAGATGGAAAACTACGATAAAAAAAAGGACACGTGCCAGGAAATCAGGATATCATGATGACTCAGGAGAAACTTTATAAAATGATAGTGATACTGTCTATTGTTCTCCAAGAAAAGCACATTGTATTGTTCTGGGAAATATGTTGAAACTGTGTATGATTTAAGTTTCCAATGACAAACAAAAGCTGAGCCAGGAGGAGCCTTCTTCTGGCGTGTTTGAGGAGAAATTAAAAGTGACATTCGCTCTTATTGTTCGATGCTCTTTTTGCCATTTTCGCTGCAGATGAAGGAGACGTTTGCCAGGAGCAGCGTTTCCTGCCTGACGGGCGGTGACCTGCAGAGCATCACGGCTGTACGGGGGGATCCGTGCTGGCAGGTCACTCAGCAGCTTCACCTGCTCATTGAGAAGGTACGAGGGAACGGCCATAACCCTGAACACTGACCTCAGCACCTCCAAACTCACAAATAAAATGTCAAAACCTGATTTTAATTCCTATTATCAATCTATATTAATTAATCCCACCCCCCCTACAGCATAAAATGACATTTACCTATTAGGATTCATTGATCAGTGTTCGTGACTCAATGATTATTTGGCAAGCTGCAGAGATTTCTGGCCTTTTTTTTTCCCCCTCTGGCCTGCTGTGGATCAAAAACTCCCCACCCACTGGAGTTTGGAGACATTACTAATCTCCCAAAGCGTCAGCTGAAATAAGGCCAACAAAGCGTCCAATAAAGCCACATTGTTATTATTATTATTATTCCAGGTTCTCTTATGTAGTCACACTTTCAACAATTGGTAAGAGTTTGTACATTTGATTTGAGACACATGCAGGTCATCATGGGAGAAAGGTCTATAAAACAAGGCATGTGGGATAATGACACTTAATGCCGTTTTGGACAGTTCTGTCAGGACAGTGAAGTAGAGTTTTAATCAGTTTATATATTGATCATTTTTAATTGTTTCAGTTATTTATTTGCTTCCAGCCTCTCAAATGTGGGAATTTACGCTTTTCTTTGTATCGTAGTTATGACGGTTATTAGATGAGTGATTTGAAGATGTCACTCTGGGCTCTTGGAAATTATAATGTGCATTTTTTTGATGATTAATTGATTTATGGAGAAACTAATTTGCAGATTAAATCTATTATAAATTAGATTTAACAAGTTGGAACTCCTCAAAAAAAGATCTTATATATGATCTTGCTCATCTTGTAGCAACAAATAATCCAAACAGATTTTTTTTCTTCCCAGTTTGATTTATTTATTTTAATAGTCCTCCACAGATGTCTCGCTGCACTGCTAACATACTGTTACAGCTACACAGATCTTTTTTTTATTCTAAACATTCCTCCTCCTTATCAAAACCCAGTGCCTTCATTACCCAGAATGCAACATGGCTGAAGTGACATCATTTGAGGAAATTTACCAGACTTTTAACAAATCCCTCTGGAGGTCTAATACAGCTTTTTCACAAATGCAGTCCTGATACCTGGAAACACCTTGATGTGTGAAATTGTTGGAATTACCCTGTATTTCTAACACTTTAGCTTCTTCTCCATGCATTAGAGTATATACACATTGTCTTTCAGTACATCATTTATTGTTGCCAGTGGAAAGATCATTTTTCATACTGACTTTTATCTTCTGCTCATGCTTTTCACTTTTGGCCTTTTCTTGGACTCTGCAAGGAGAAAAATGGGAAAAAGTCAGCATGAGTTTTAAACTACAGTATAAGAAATGAGGAGCAATAAAGTGACTTGCAAGTACTGTGCAGTGAAGACATCTTAAAGTTATTATTATCATCATTATCATTATCAGGGGCTTCCTGTGTTGCTGATCTCAGCTCTGAACATTAGCAGGAAAAGAAAAAAATGCTGAAATGATCCAAATCGCTGTCTGCAGACACACAATGAGCTCCTTCATAGCCGGAGATGTGATGTGATCCTGTGTGGTTTAATCAGCACAGGAATGCCTTTACCTGCTCGCTCTCTCTCTCTCTCTCTCTCTCTCTCTCTTTCTCTCTCTCTCACACCCACACATTATTATTTCTCTTTTACTTTATATCAATGCATTTTGAGGTTTTTTTTTGTTCCCTTCTTCTGATTTTGCTGCTCTTTGTAATAACAGAAGCCAGACATTTTCTGACTCATATGTTTGATTAAATTTAGTTCAAAGTATAAATATGATACGGAGACAGTTTGACTCAGAACATGGGTCTAGACCAGGGGTCCTCAATTAAAACAGCAGGAGGTCTGTTAAGTCATCCCTCCTCTCTTGCTGATACAAATACAGGCTGATGCTTTTTGCCAGACTGAAAAAAATCAGCTTAATTCATGTGAAGTATCAAATGTTTTGGCATAACTTGAACTAAATAAACACTTTGAACACTTATTCTGTCTTCCAGGCTGCTTTGGCAAGGATACAAAATCATTAATTAACTCAGAAAAGGCAACAAAAAAAAATACAGTGACTATAAAGGACAAATATGGAAAACAATGCAATAAACTGTCTGAATTTGCATTGTAAATAAATTCCTTTGAGTCCATAAAAACACGACGCCCTCAAAGGAAAACGAAATAAAGTGCCCTCTTAGGCAACATTGAGCTTAACACTCACTTAACATGGAAGCACATGTTCAAAAAAAGAGATTGCATATCACAAATCACATGCATATGTGCATTGTCTCTTGAAAATTCAGTTGGAGACATTGACTTAAGCCTTTTAAAATAAAAAAAATAAAAACTCAAAAGAGCCAAAAATACTGTGTCTATATTGCACAAAGATATGATGTATTAAAAAAAAGTGCAATGAACTCTACATCTCTAAATTTACATTGTACATAAAAACATTAACATCCAAGCAGAACTAAATAAAGTCAGTGCCCTTTTCTCAACAGTCACTTCAAAATGGAATCACAAACTTGTTGGCTTCAAAAAGAAATCAAGTATCACAGCTGACATTGATATGTTCATTCACTTGCGTTGCCTCTATTTCCAAAATTCAGTGGTCAAATTCCACATTGTTCTCAAAGCCACAATTACTTGCAGATCAATAAGTTCAATCTGTAGACATCCCGAATCTGTCAACTCTGCTTAGCTTCCTGTGAAAACATGGTGACATTTCTGACCAGGAGGGGATTTTGAATGGTAGGAAGGAGCTGATCTCCCAGATCCCAGACGCTTTCAATCAGTTTATGCATGAACTCGAACATGAAAGGAAACGTCTCTCATGCTGAATTAGTTTCATTGCTGGAAAACGTGTTCAATCCTCTTGGAGATCCACTTTGAAAATGACTGGACAGCAGCTACCAAACCACACACAGAGTCGTTTCCGCCTTGTAATTTGTGTACAGCTGTAGGTAGCACCGTATGTTAGCAGCCAGAAGCAGCAGAGGGACCCAGAGCGCTCTATTGAGCACCTTTTTTTCTTCTCTTTTTTTCCTGTTGTCATAAGGCTTCGCGGTCTGGATAGAAGCTTCTCGTGGTCTGGATTTGGCCCACAGGTCGCTAATTGGTGACCCCAGGGTTGGACCATAGAGCGAAGAGAGCTTGTTTGCACATGCAGCTCACACATATTTCCCAGCTGGTGCTACGGGTCAGTCAGTGTAGTCAGGCAGAGCACGTTCGTGTGTTTTCGAGAGCCTTTGGAGGGGTTGGGATTTATTTATTTTTTTGGTTGGATATCAAAATTATAACTTGCTCTTGCTGGTTTCTCCATGTTCTTGCAATTCATCCGGAGGGAAATATGAATGTTTATGCCAAATGTAATGGGACATTTAAATTAAAACCACAAATGTAATCATGGTGACGCTAGACGAACTGCCAGGGGATCACAAAAAGTCAGTGGGATGCATCCTCCGAACCATCCAATAGTTGTTGAGATATTTCCAAAGTGCTAGGTCGACCAAACCGAGGCTAAAAATATCCGCTGGCTTTCGTTTGTAAGACTCAAGGTGCCGTCCAGCCACATGATTAGTGGTTGGGAGAATAGATTTATTCCGACATGTGCATATTTTTCAGAGTAAGAGTTTCCCAGCTGATTCATCATTTATTCAGATGAGCTAAGGATGAGAAGTAAAGGATCTGGTTCCAGAAATGTTTAACCAATAGGGCTGAAGTTTAGAATATGTGGAATTTAAAGTTGTTTCAGAGGACTGGCAGAAACCTGCACTTTTATTTAGGAATATGGTATCTTGAATTGTCCCACACTGCAACATGGAGCAGATGTACAAATTCCTCTGTCAGATAACATTTTTCAAATTAAGTTTGTTTCTTGCTTTAAATCAAACTTCATGGGGAAATGACTATTGTTCTTCACCGATAAATTCTGGTTCATGCTGACTGAATGTAGGAAAATTCATCCAATGAATGAGTTTTTTTCTTTCACCATGTAGGATATTAATGAGGCTGTAAAAACATATTAAAGTGGGAATAAATAACATTTGTAGCCTCTATTAGCAGTAAAAGAAAAGTGAAAGCTTATGAAACTGTCTGCAAGTTATTTATGATAATATGATTATTGAAAACACGATTATACTATAGATTTGAGTGTCTCTCCATGATGCTTTCAGAATTCCTCCATCTTTACCATGTTTTTCTAATTTCCTTTATGTTTCTGGAAACAAATGAAAGTAAAATAAACATGTCCAGAGTCCACTATAGTTTAGAGAACTGTTTTCGTCGGTTTGGCAGTAGGTGCATCTTTCGGAGCCAAGTCGCTGGGAAAAGGAACGTAAAACACGAGGAAGGGGGACAGAGGTCAATTACCAGACACAGATCTGTTACCAACCTGAACATGAAGGCTCCTTTTTATTCAGTGAACTTCCTGAGCCCAGTTTCAGAGTTAAAGGCTGCTGGTTTGACCTTTAGAAGGAGCTGATGGCTCTTCTTTGGTAGATGAAGTGTTCTATGTGTATGCATTTAAAATTTAGTGTCAAGTTTTATAACGGGGGCATTGTTTTTCTTGTGTTGAATCTTTAAAAAAAAAAAAAAAAGGCTGAAGAGAACACAATGCTTACTTTAATATGTCTATATCAAGATACGATGAGGCTACTGTTATAGGGAATGGATTAAAAATACATTCATGTGTTCATTTATACATGCTTTCTACTTTTGCCCTGCAGTCTCTGTCTCAGCGTTACCAGAGGCAGATTTCATCAGCTGTCAGAGGTGAGAAAACTAAATTGCACAATATATTGACCTTCTGTATGTGTAACTGCAACGTCTCCCTGGTGCGTATAAAAAACAGCATTTAATTTCTGAGAGCCGATAAAACACTTAAAAAGAAAAAAAAACAAAAAACAGATTTCCTTCAAAAATGGTCCAAACCAAACCTCAGTGTTCACGTAGTGGTTTGCTGACGTGTGTGTGTGTGATCTCACCTTTATGTTGCTTCATTCCCTTTTTCCGAGTTAGATGAAGTATCGCGGGTGCTGCCCTCACTTGTGATGGTGGACAGGGCTTCGCCTCGCCCCAAAGTTGCAGCGCATGTCACTGGCAGCTTTGTGCCCAAACTGGAGAAAGAGGGAGGAGGTGAGTCCTGCAGAAATTGAGAAATTGAAAGTGATCACACTGGTGTCTGTATTTATGACCTCACGGACTGATGATCAGCAGATGGCTGATGATTCATTATTATAGTCAGACAAGACTAAATAACAATCCAAACCTTCTTTGTAACCTGAATGAGCCTGAACCAGACGACATTTTTTACTTTAGCCACTTAAATTTGGTCTTAACTAATTAAAGACATTTTGAAAATGTTAAATTTTATTATGACGTATAGCCTTGTCATAATGCTATGATGCAGCTGTGCGGTGAAAGATACATCTTATTAAAACAATGTGTTTGTTAAGGAGAAGCACATTTTCTTCATTATGTTACTACAAACCTATGGTTGCACATTTCCACCAGGAAAAGAGAACAGAACAGATGCAATTTAGGACCAATGAATATAAAATACTGACATATTTTGAGATAATACTGATTTATTTATTTAACATCACAATTTTGATGTAGAGCAGTAAAAAGAAAATATTTTAATCTCATAATTTAAATTTTGTTTTGAAAAAAAACATTTTTAATTTCATTCACTATCTCATGACTTTGATTTACCGTACATATTTACATGTTTCCTGACATTAATTTTTTAAAATTTTCTTGGAGTAAATATATAATGGTGTATTAAGGCCACTAAAGGCTGAATAAAACATGTGCTGGGTGACGGGGTAGTCGTCCAACAAAAATCTGAAATTCATATCAAATCATAAATTTGAGAAACAAAACAAACAAAATATCTGACATTTACAAACTGTGAAGAAATCACCAACTTTTTCAGAGTTTTTGTGACTTCTCCAAATATACAAATTTTTTCAAAACTTTTTCTCAATTTATTACTTTAATCTTTGAATTTTTGTCAAAATATTAGCTCCGCTCCCCGACTCTCTTTTATACCGGTCATGGCTTTAATCCGCCACTGCAGAAATTTACGAGCTTGTGATTTTATTGTGATTGTGTTTATTTTCCACAGCTCCGGTCTCCGCTGGGCGTCGAGTTCAGGGCCAGAAGATTTCATGGTGGGAGGGTCAGAAAGGTCTGGCATTCCTTCAGGACGTCCAGCTGGTGGACGGGGAGCTGGTAGTACCACAGCCGGGCCTCTACTATGTCTACGCCCAAACGTACTTCAGACACACCCACTCCCTGGAGGAAGAGGGCGAGGAGGGCGAGGAGGGCGAGGAGGCGGAAGACAGAGGGAGACCCCTTCTGCAGTACGTCTACAAAAAGGTGAGAGTCGTATCGTATTGTATCTATGTGATGAAGCTTTCTATCAATCCCTACATACATATGAGTCTGGACGGACATGGAAAAAAGCAGCAATTCTACTTCTAGATGCATTTGCCTTTATTTGCTACCAGACATTAGCGATGCAGACTGGAAACAGTGAGGGGAAATGCCTGCAACAAACACAGGGGACACAACACATGTTCACTTTTGTTGCATTGAACACCCGTAGACTGATGATTCACAACAGATTAGTATGCTAGGATGGTGGTCTCCTGTCAGTCTGACCAAAATCTTATGAGTAATGTGAATCCTCACAGTGACTGTGTCGCATCACAACACGGCAACATTCTAATAAAAATCTCTTAATGTCCAATAAATATATGTAATACTATTTTCATAAATTGAGGATTTTATAATCAGCGATTTCTTGATATTTCTCTAATAATCTGATGTTTTACCAGCATTCTTATTGAATTAAAGGTAAATCCAGTATTTTTGTTTGCCCACACAAATAAAAAAATTCACCCAAGATGTTTTCTAGTCTTCAAGATCCACTGCTTTGAGTATTCTTTACATTTGGATAACAGATGTGTGCCTTCAAGGAATTGCCTTATGTCCAAATAAAGAACAAATGTTATGTTTTCATAAAGCAAACATGCAGATTCGTCCGTATTGAGCAACCGTTCAAATGGTCCGCATTTAACTAATGCTGTCGTCATGTCGAAGAAGTCTGTGGCCACTCAGAACCATCGTTTCCCTTTGATGATAAATGATCAGAAAAGATAAATTATGCCCTTCTCACTGGCTGCAGCCACTACTGAACTAGTTACTGACAGAGCATGAGCTGAATTATTACAACAATGGACGGGGCATTTGTTTTGTGTTGCAAGAGAAAAAGTCTTGGACCGGCGGAAAGTATTTGGAAGGAAGTTTTTTCACAATCATCACAAGATGTCATCTCATAGTTTTGCCTTTAAATGACCCACCAACGCAGCACGACTGGCTCACACTATCAACCACGCCTTCACATCACACCTCCGTTTCCTCTCACTCACCTTTCCTCCTCCCATCAGGTGAGCTCCTACCCGGTCCCCATACTTCTGATGAAGACGAGCCGAACCTCCTGCTGGTCCCGGGGTTCTCAGTTCTCCCTGCACTCCGCCCACCAGGGGGGATTGTTCCCCCTCAACAGCGGCGACCGTCTCTTTGTCACTGTGACCAACGCCACTGCTGTGGACATGGACGAGAAAAGCAGCTTCTTCGGGGCATTTCTCATCAGCTAGACGATCAGATGCAGGACTCGGGATCGCATCTCGATCCGGGGGAGATGAACCAGACTGACAGACACCACCATGTTTTTAATGTCTGAGATGAATTAATCTGACTGATGAAGACTTCTCCTATTAATGAACCTAGAGAATGAAAAACTGCAGCGGTGACTCACAGATAATTCTTGTCTTTCTTTTCTTTTTCCAGCATCACAAACTGAAAGAATTTGTTAACACTGGTTTGGTGGGTGGAGTAGAGACTGATGTGGATTTGAGGCTGTGTTTATGTCTCAGTAAATAATTGTGTTGGAGTGTATTAAACTTAATGTGGCTTGGACTCCAGAGAGATAGCAGTTTCTGTCGTACACACATTTCCTCAAGGCAGACGTAGTTTTTAAGGTCCGCTTTAATTTTGCATAGCAGCAGATTTAGTTTGCTAATGAGTCGTCAGTGGTTAAAGATGTATTTCAACTCTTGTCATGAAGCTGGGCTGTCAAATAGTTCTGAAATAGGTGCGACATAAACACAGTAAAAAGGCTGTGGTGTTCTTCTTTGCTCAAAAGTTAAAAATACCTCCAACCAGAATGCACTGCGCCACACCAAACCAATAAATGCTCTGGCTGGTGGCTGCAAGTTTGGTGGTTTTGGCTCATTTGTTTGGAAGCGGTCTGACGACCAACATTGTTCATTTGCACGTACTACCCAACTTTGTAATGACACAGAACTGCCTGAAAATCAGTTCCCTTTAAGAAAAACTAAACAAAAAATAGACAGCAAAGTACAGACTCAACTTGTTCATGAACAAAGCATCCATTAAAGTGTTTTCTGAGCTGACATGTTGAGCTCAGATGTGATACGACTTGAGCAATTATCGTCAATACCATCTGACCCTTAATCGTAGCTGGATTTCATCCATATGTCATCTCTTAATGGGATTTCTTTTTTCTTTTTTCAAAGCACATCATTGAAGCAAAAATGATCTACAAACATGGAGAAATAATTTTGAGCCCCAGCGCCAACTGTGCAACATTATCCATTTTATTAATTTTTATAGCAAAGCATTCATTCTTCACTGACAAACTTGAGTCTGCCTTTTAGAAATGTTTGCATAAAAACTCTCACTGGCTGAACATGAGTGAAGTCCACCCACATAAATGTTTGAGGATGTGCGTTTGTGTAAAGATGTAAATATTTTTACGATATTTTGTGTTTTTATGTTCCTACAAATTCTGGTTCTGGAGCTCCACGTGAACTCTCTTCTGCTTTTTATATCCCCTCAGTAAGATGATGAATGTATGAACGTTGAACTCACCATTTTACTCTAGGTGTAAACTGGTTGCCTCCTTCATGAGTTTTACAGTAAATCTTTTCAAACATTGTTCCTGAGTAATCCGCCTCTGTATTGTGCTTTTACTGGTGCCGCAGTCTCTCTGTCTGCTGTCAATCTGACATTTTGGCTCATCCATCGTAACCATTCTCCAAATTGTATTGAACGCTCCTCATGTTGGATTCACTGCAGATGGGACATGCAGACTTTGGAAAACAATCATTTGGAAATGTGGGACTCTTTTTATGCAGCTCATGTCTTCCATGTGATGTGTGACGCAAATTAACCCTCAAGCTCAGTTGGAGTCATCGACATTGTTTTTTCCAATATGACATGAATGCAGCATTGTAAATATGTTTCATTTTTATCCTTGTTTTCTTGTTTTTGCTACAACTGTAGGCCTATAGACTTTTTAAAATAGGATTTAGGGAAATGTTTCATCGACAACCAAGAACGATGTAAAACGGATTGTGGTGATTCAAATGCCTTTTTTGTGCTCCTTGACATGAATGTATTGACACAAATCTGTCATTTTGAGCTGAATGTAAATGTTAACAGTATCCTGAGACACTGATATAAATGCAGCCAGTACCTTATGTTCTGCCTCCATATGGAATCACAGGAAACAACACACCTGCAGTCAGTCCTCCGTGTCAGCTGCACCTCCAACACCTGGGAGAAAAAGAACACACCTGTACACAATTCAGGTTGTAGACAGTTAGACAAAAAAATGAGTTGTTTTCCATATTGACCAAAACTAAATGTTAATGTAAATAACCTTGAGTTTTTGTCTGTAAATATGTGAAATAAAGACAATCTTATGCCACCTTTGACACCGTTTCAGCACACAATGCTTTATACAGGGAACATCTTGCATACATCAGACTATCTGAGGCTTCCGGTTTGTCTTCTATGCATTTTATCGACCCAGTTTCCAGGTCCAAATGTAAATGTTTCCAGGTGTAAAAATGTAATCATAAAAGTAACTAGTAACTTAAGCTGTCAGACAAACACAGTGAAATAATTACATTTGTGTCTGAGATGTAGTGAAGCATAAAGTTGAAATACTCAAGTTATCTACTTACTTATCTGCCTAGCATTGAAGTGCAGTTCTTCCAAGTTTGAGTAAATGTACTTAGTTACTTTCCACCACTGTTATACAAGTAATCTATGGACCCCAATCAATCACAAACAAATAATTTTGATCAGATTTAAATTAGTTTTCACAAAATGGGAGTATTACTGCTGGTGAATTTATTTAAACGTTGTTTTGTACTTGGAGAAAAATAATTTCTATTTCTCTTACATATTTTTGGTATTCGCTCAGAGTGATCTGGTATCATGTAAAAAGTATTTTCAGAGGACAGTGATTTAAAATCCACGACGGATACATTGACTGTTTGAAAAGAATCCAGAAACGACCTCCGCAGGCAAGATAACGAAAAACATTTGGTGACTGAATCTGTGTGCTGGATTTCTGCCAATCTGTACGAAACCACAAAATAATACAAATCAGTCTTTTATATCTGATCTAAAAAGATTTCATACTGCGTCTGCAATGCGTTCACTATAAATCAGAATAGTTTGTGTAAGTGATCGCTGATGTACTTGCGATTATTTATGCAGGGGTCATTTATTTAATTGATAGAAAATTAAGTGTTTCAAGAAGGCTAGAGGGAAAACAAAAACAGAGTAGAAGCAGCCTGTACAGCTGGAGAACACCTTGGATTAATCATCATTAGGGTTTGTTGTAGATCAATTGACATCAACAGGGATGTTCCTGCAAAGTGAAGCTCCATGCTGCCACCTAGTGTCGTCCTACAGCACTGTAGGAACGCCACGACACCTTGGTGCAGAGAGAGGCTTCAGAATACAGCAAGAGGAGCACAAATAATCACACAACACTTTGTAAGTGTTTGATTTTCTTTCTTTTTTGTGGAAATATGTTACAGTTATATTACAAGTATTTAAATGCCCAGAGGGGAGAACAAAAAAAACAACATTTGGAGACACCAGAAACTAACACTAAGAAGGAGGAGACAGCAACTTAACCGAGAAAGAAAAAGTCCAGACTGGGTCAACAGACTCGACAGGCAGAGGGCGGAACTGATGCCCGACACGTGACCTGTTAGGAGACATCCAATAAATACTGCAAATGCTGTTAATGCAAAAAGAAAAAAAAGAAGAAGAAAAAAAAAGTCAAGGAAAACAGGTGTGCTCCCCTTCTCAAGAACTTTGTAGTCTTTAGCAGCATGTGTGTAGCTTCCAGAAACCAAAAATAAGTGTATAACAATGTGAAGGGCCTGCAATCAACCAGAGTTTTTAAACACAAGTGAGAACAGTGTGAAACAGTGGGGAAAGTGCTAAAATACAAGAACACACAAATAAATGAAGAGGTTAATTCGTGTCCTTAAACAGCATACAAGGGATAGAAGATTTTCCACCAGCACATGATGGGTGGTTAGACTGTTTTACCAGTTTCATGTTTTTTTTTTTCTTAGCATACAATCACATGGTAGAATAATGTCTGGGTGTTTGATAGTGGCTGATAAGATTATAAACATTCAACAGACAACATACATTTAGCTGGTGGTGTTAAATTCACATCCCAGTTCTTGCAGCAAAAGTTATCAAAAATATTCGAGTTTCATGTTTTATTCATCGTGGTCTAGCAGAGTTGACAAAATACAATCTAACTTTAACCTGTGTGAAAATATTCTGGTTGAATGCAGGTCTGCCCCTGCACCAGCTTCCATTGGTCTTTTTTAATGTAACTTATAAAATATAGCATAAAATGTCATCTTAAATGGAAACTGATGAGTCCATGTACAAAAAGTTTTGTCGAATATAAATTACATCAGTCTCTGATGATGATGATTTTGATGTCTCCCTTCCTGCCAAAGAGGTTAATCTCCAAGCCAAAACATTCCCCTCATCCACACACACTCACATACACGCACGCACAACTTAGCTACACAACATACTCTACACATTACCCATAGTAGAGAACAACAAAAGAAAAAAGAAACTGAAATGAAATCTCTGCACATACAGTAACGCTACATCTCCTCTTTCCTTTTCCTTCTTCTCTTCCACACTGCATCTGTATGCAATACCACGAGCGTGGTGCAGTTTCTGGCGACGGACAGAGGGCGACTCCTCAGCTTCAGCTGGTGACCCTCACTGTCGCCTGTCACTGTAGCTGCCTTGTTCTGGCTCCGCCTCCACAGGTCCCTGGCACGCCCGACTGGATAACACCCAGCTGGCGGGGCGGGGAATGTGCGCAACTTGACTGGAGGGGAGGCGGGACCTCAGCAGTCAAACCGCATCTCCAGTGAATCGTCAAATCCCCTGCTGTCGTGTCCTGCCCCGGACAAGAAGGTGGCTGTAACGGGGGCACCTGTTGCCGTGGTGACGTTGAGAAGGGTGTTGGCAGGAGAGCTTGTGGTCGGGCTACGGAGGGCCGCCGCAGTAATACTGGTGAGGTTGATGCCCAGCGTGAGACGAGTCTGTTCTAGAGCTTTCTCTGGCACGGCGAACGCTTCCAGCTTCTTCTCTCCGTTGGCCATGTAGGAGTTCTGGCAGCCACGGCAGATACAGTCCAGACACGCCTGAGGAAAACAATCGGAATGAACCCAGTAAACAATGACAGATCAGCCAAAGTGTGTCCCATAGCAGAGAGGTTAAACAAACTGCTGTTTCCGAGGTCAAGAATGAATTGTCAGCCTCTTTTAAGCCAAAATGGAACATCTCAGAGGTGCTTGTAATAATGTGAAGTCTGAACATCTAGAGTCACCTTTACAAATACACAAATGGTACCTGCTGATGAGGACTGTGTCATATGTTTGAAATCTCCAGAACAAACGACTCACTGAAAGTTTAAAAGCTGAACTCTCACCATGAATTTTCAACAATGTGGTTCTCAAAGGGGATACCGCGCACCTTGGCATGCCTTGTTCATTGACACTGTTAACTATTCACCATGTTACAAATGAGGTAAAAAAAGGTTACATTAGTTTTAATTTAAATTAAGGGAGGCAGTCTTGTTCTTACCTTGCGGTTGGAGTAGCAGGGGCAGCGCTGCCCCCTGCAGGTCAACACGGAGGGGTTCTGTGTGGCTCGCCCACATTTGCAGCCTTTCTTTTCCACGGGCTTCTTATACAGTGGCTTTGAGGGACTAGGTGGGTGTGTCAGGGGGTGCGCATGGGGGTGTGGGGGTATTCTGTCACGTGGTTGTGCTCTGGGCTTGGGGGGCCCTTGCCTAGCCTTGGTGTAAGCCTTCTTGGGGCCACTGTGATGCTCCACAGTCTTTTTAATCGCCTTGTTGGAGACAACTAGAGTCTTGCCCACCTTGGGGGGACCACCATTAGGCACAGGGGCCAGGTGTGGGTGGGGCATAACTGCAGGGAACTTTAGCTCCTGTTTGGTGGTGGCACCGGGGTTAGGGTGATGGGGAGAGCTGTTGGCACCGAGGACAGGCCCTCGTAAGAGGCTGGAGATGGGGAGGGGTTGCACCTTCTCACTGTCGCTTTCTGAGCGGGACCGCTTGCGGTGGTACCGAGGGAGAACATGGGGAATTACTGTGCAGGGCTGAGGGGGAGGCTGCAGTGAGGGCTGCGGGTGAGGTTGGAGGGTGCGAGGGCCATTCTCTGGGGGCAGAGAGGGGATGAGGTGGGAGGAATTGGGCCCAGATGGGCAGTGAGGCCCATTGAAGTTTGAATGATGTACAGAGTGAGGACAGTCTGGCTGGGAGATCGGCTCAGGGTCAGTATCTGTCTCCAGAGTCCTGAGCACCTCCTCAACACTTAACAACAACGCCCCACCTCCATGTTTCAGATCATCCCCAAAAGGACTGATGTCACAAAGCCCTGCCTCTCCGGTCCCTGTGACACTCACACACACTGGGATCTCCTCCGAAAAGCTCTCCTGCTTTGCAACACCTCCACCTGTTTCTATGGTGATGGGTTGCAGAGTGTCCGAACTTAGCAGGCCGTTACAATCATGCAACCCGTTTACGCTCACAGGACTCGGCTCCTCCGCCTTGAGCTCCTTTGTAAGAGGAGCTTCATCAGATTGGATCAAGTTGGAGGTGGAGGCCATGTGCGACAGGCTGAATGAATCGGAAAAGTCCTCCACCTCTGGCTCACTCTCAGCCATTGTGAGGCCCTCATTGAGTATGGCCTGGAGGTCTGGTGAGCCGCTGGCAGCGCTGGCTATGTGTGAAGCAAGCGGCGACTGGGTGATGTAGAGACAAAGCTTCCTGTAACAGTGGACAAGCAAGGAGAGCTGCTTGTTTTCCTCAAAGCGAGAATAGTCCTTACACCAACTACAGGATGGCTTCAGCTGCATCCTCTGACCTCTACAGCCTCGACATACGTAATGCTGACATGATGAGTTGGTGGGAGCGATGGGGTCCTGCAGCAGGTTACCTGAGGATATGAGGAGAAAGAGTGAATATAGAAAACCAATATGCCACATGAGAATCCAAACATACCCATGTCCCGATAAAACGTGGCACTTGTTCTAAACACTTTCGGTAAATGAATTCAGAATATTTGTATTTAAAAATGACTGCTTCCTTATTTGCTCTGTTTCAATAGCTTCCTCATCTGATTATCTATTTGTAAACCTGAGTGGTAGATGGCAACTTGCCAGAGTGGCTGACAATCGCTCTTTGAGAGGGGCTTCCTTAACAACACTGGTCGCTAGGGAATGCAGCTGCAGATAGGGAAAAAAAAGGATGAAGGTGCATTCATGAGAATCAACCAACCTTACACACTGCGCTGACGAACCAAAGAGAAGAAAGTCTATATTTAACGTGATGTATGAATTGCTTTCATATCGATCTATTATTTATACAGTGGAGGTGGAAGTGCAATCGATATCTTAGTGTAATGAAGGGGTTGTTCTTTTCAATACTCTTGCAGCCACAGCAGCACAAATATCTCCTTTACCACAGTAGGTATTCCCTTAGCTAGGAAACACATATCCACTCTTTATGGGTAAGGGAGAGTTCATGCATTATGTATGAGCACTAAAAAGAGAGCATTAACTAATCCGGCAAAATAAATCAAAGATGAGGTTTATTTACAACATGAGCAGACGAACCAGAGAAACATTCATGAATTACAACCTATTTTATATGGTTATAACATTCCCTCCTTTCCTTCATTTCAATTATTTTTGTCCATATATTTTACTATTGTGCATCAAGGGATGTGGAGGGCGAGAAAGGGATTAGGTGCATAACATACAGTATGAGGGGGGGGCTGTTATTCAACATAATAAACAGAGAAACGCCCCGATGATGCCAAACAGCACACAGAGGGGGGTGTGTCACGATGGGTGTAGCTGTACATAATGATGCATTCACTGAACTTCGGAATCTGCGCATCATTTGAAATTGTTCAGTGTACCAACTGAGGTATTAAAAACAGCAGGTAAGCAACTTTTTACATGCCAGGGGCCCTGTGAATAACGTGAAGAGCCATCAGGATATTTTGTTTGAGGAAACGCTGACAAGCATTAATAGGATTACATAATACTATTATTCATATGCCACTGGATAACATTCAAGCAGAATTTTAATGATGCAGCTGGTTTAGACAGATGCTAATTAGCTTATATGTCATTCTTTATATATAGTATTAGGTAAGCTGTAATGGTGTTAGGATGCGGGGTCAATTACTACATTAATTTCAAGTTACATATTTAAATCACATTACGAATTCTAAGTTAAAAGGTATGATTATTCCTGTTGTTATAAGTTAATCTTATTTAAAAGTTGTACAGTGTTTATTCCTACATTACCATAATCATCCTTGCACGAAATCATTCGTTTTTGCACGGTAATTTGCAAACCAGTGGTGACATCGCTTGCTATATAAAGAAGTACAATATTTTCCTCCAAATTTTTGTGATTTTGCAAAATGCGTTGCATAAAATTGTAATTATTGAAGTTGAGTCGAACTGCATCAAAACTGTAGTTGCATAAATGTACATGTTTACTTTCCACCACTGCTGGACACTTAGCCCTTTGGCAAGTTCTACTACAGGTTTAGATATTTCCGACTGTTCTTGAAAGCAGCATATTTTAAAGGCTCGTTGCCAGTTCGAGCACAGCTGACAACAGTGCACATTACAGAAAGCATCTCCCAGTCACGCAGGTATATTATCACATTGAATCATGAAAAATACACACTTACCACAGACCAAGCAGGATAGGGACTGGCGGAAAAACGGCAGCAGCTTGCAGAGCTCCGCGAGGGCCCGGGGGTCTCTGGGGTCGCACTGCAGCACCGATCGGCTCGCGGACAGGTAGAGAGAGGTCGCATTCACCGGGTTCATTTCAGCTGCCTGTCCCGGTGCCCCAGTCCGGTCCGGTGAAGTTGTATTAATATGCTAAAACACCAAAGTCACACAATAACAGAAAAACAGCGGTGCACCAGATACTCCTGTGTTCTCTGTGGTAAAATTATTTCTTTTTCCAAAGGAGTCCGGCGGCTTCGAAGTGTGCATAGATGGATAGAAATGCTTCAGATCCCCATTGGTAAATCCCAAAGATACAACAGTTTGTGCAGGGAGCAATCAAGGTTACTCATCCCAAGTCACATCCAATCCATCATTAAAGTGAAGCTCTAAAAGCAATGCCGCTTCCGAACGGGGATATTATTCGTGCATTCACAAAGAGGTCAATCGTGCATTAAAATGTAGCTTCATCCAAGTCGTTTGTGTTTGTTTCCACAAAATCCGTGAGTTATGACCAGACAAAGCATCGTGTGGCGCTCTTTCCTCCGTCCGTGGCCTTATAACGTTACTTACAGCTGGTTAACTAGCAGCAGCTCCGACATTCACACAAGGGCTTCCGTGACAAAGTGCTCCGATTTGCAGTGGTTTCCCCGAATGCATCCATAGTCCAAATGCATGCTCGTCTCGAATTTTCACGTCCATACCAGAGCTGGTATCACAAAATGCATTTATTATCTCACGCCAAGACTACTTTCTCACAGGTGGCGCAGCCCCGGTGGGCTCGTAATGGTTGTGTTATTGTTCGTGGAGATTCAAGGCGGCTCGAAAACAAAACAGGCCGGTCCGGCTTGAAAAGGTCCTCCTTAGAGAAAAACGTCAACAGCTGCACAATGATAGGAAGGAAAATAAGTGATGGGGATTCTGTGTTTATTAATATAAAATAAATGAATTATAAGCTCCGAAGTTTCTGTATAAAGCATAAAGAAAAATAAACCATCTGAAGCACCGGGTTCTGGTGACAGTGCTAGCCGCCTGAGCTGCACCGGGAGGTCGGCTTCAAAAGTAGGCCGCTTCCCTCTTCTCGGGATTCGAGGGACTCTCTCGTTCTCGTCTCGGTGAGAATGTAGCAGAAAAATCAAGGGATTATGCGAAAATATGTCCTCCTGCAGCTTTTGGTAGACGTCTAGTGTGGTGGTGAAGACCGAAAGTGAATTAAATCCCTATTTGTGTATCTTGCTATCGTTAGCCGCACAGCATTCCTCATACCTCCGTCGTTTTCCCACACATACAAACAAGGGGGCGCTGTTGCTCAGATCTCGCGAGAACACACGTAACGCGGTTAATTTAAAATAAAAATGGAAGGAACATCCATGGTGGGATCATAGTGTATTACACCAAGCATTTTCACAAACAGTCTATGAGAAAGCCACTAAAACAAGTTTCAAATAACTATAACACATATATGTCTAAATCCCATGCATTCTATTTTAAGAGTTAAAAATATTAGAAAATTACCAGAAAATAATTTCTGAATCAGAATCCAGCCAAGCAGTTTTCACATTCAAGGAACTTGCCTTGGCATTTTGGTGCAAAAAATAATCATAGTAAGAGAAAAGAAGAAGAAAAACACTACAAAAGTCAAGAATACTAAATATGAAATTGAAGTTTCCAGTATAAAACTTATGTAAAGAGTTTCTGATATTTTGCATGTGTGTAAGCATTTAATGTAAATCATAATGTCATTTTCATCTCATTGTAAGTCACCAAAATGTCCTTAAAGTTTACAGAGGATATGGCCTTGAGGTCTTTAGTGGTACGGTATGTTTGGATGGGGGATGATAACATTAAAATTACGCAAGGTGCTCTCTGAGAATGAACAGGGTGTGCAAAGAAGGGGACAAATGGGGAAGGAAGAAATTAAGTCTTTGGCAAATTATGTCTATCTGTAAAAAAAAATATCTACTGTACACACCCACATAAAAACAAATAGAGCGAGAAGGTGACACTATGATGCAAACACACTGATAATATCTATCAAGTCATCTACTTTTCCCTTACTCTTTTTTAAAAAAATTCTCCTTGTCTAGACTTGAGGCTGCTGACCAGCAGGGACTTTCCACTTCACACTTGACGGATAAAAATACCTCACATTTTCAACTATATGGTTTTTTTTGCATTCACTTACAGCTGCCACAATAAGTTAATTAATCAGTGGATTGACAGAAAATTAATCATCAATTATTCTGATAACCAATAAATAATTTCAGACAGATTTTACAAACAATAAAGTAAAATATTCTCAGGTTTTTCAAACTTAAGGATTTGTTAGGTTTTTCTACTTTAATCAACTGGAGAGTGAATGATTAACTGATCAATCAGGGAAATTATCATCAGATAAATCAATAATGAAAAAATTGTTAATTGCAGCCCCACATCCAATAACAATTGGCAATTTAAATTAATATCTTACTACTTTTTGTTTAATTTAATCACTTTGAAGTAAATTACTCTGATGTATTTTGAGAAAAAAAAGTCCTTTAATTAAGCTGCTCATTCCCTACAGTCAATGTCGGGATCATAAAATTTAGGCTTTGGATGATTTTCCTAATTGATGACAGCATGCAACTTTTAAAATTTTAATTTTAATTTCAATTTTTTTTTACCAAATTCAATTAAAAATGTAACTAAATGTAATCCAAGCTGTCACTTTTGTCACTATTGCTGCAGCCACCTGTTTTAGTATATACATAAATCAAATTTTGATGAGAATTTTAAATAATGTTTTGTAAATTATGAGCAGTAGTACATACACAGTATATGTAAGGTAATGTGATATCAGGACTAATAAACCAAAGTTATTGATGATTTATGTGTCTTATAGCAGCACGCAAAACAAATGTCAAACTGCCATCAAAACGTGTTTCAGGCGTCGTGACACATTTTATTTTTGCTAATGCTTTTATATAGTTTTGATCATTATAGAAAAACATTAATGTATTATAAATCAACTGTAAAAGCCAACTCTATTTGCCTGTCAAGACCATTCAATGTGGAATACACTAATAGGTATGCATTTAAGTAGAGACTTCCTTGTAACACACAGTGTATAATATTAGACACAGAAACGTAGTTTGAATATTTTGGATGCTGCATTCCATTCATGTGAGTAATTCCTTTTTTAGGGTTTTCAGCACTGTCTCATTCCATCATGACTGGTTTTGAGCTTATAATGGTAACAGTAGATTCTAAAAATACTTGGTCTGTCAGTCTATGAGGGTTATTCATAGTGTGTCTGTGAACAGGAACATGACTGGGTGTTTCCCACTCCTTGCTCACACAAAATACCCTCCCCCCAAAAAACTTGGTGTTCAATAACCAATGAAATAATTAATGTAATCAGTTGATGAGGTCATCATGAGGTCATTCATTCAGTAGAAATATTTCTGTCTACATCCTGATAGATAAAATATAAATCTGCATGATAGTGTAAATATGTTATATAGTTTAAGCTGTGGTATCACGTAACATATGGAACTTTATGTATTGATGTAAGTTGTAACTGCATACAAATTATTGACCAAATATGGGCTTTAAATGGGAAACTGGTGCGGTGTCTGATGTTCTGTGATTATGGAAAAGAAAGTTGGGAAAAAAACAACAATCAATTTAAATAATTTTCCAGCTCTGGAATATTTTTCTGCTGTTGACAGCTGAAATATTCATGATTTTTTCATTTGTAGGAAAAACAAATCCTTATTTTCCCTCTCATGGTAAGAACACAAACTGCCTTACATTTGTTGGATTAAACCCCAGTCCTGAAGCTCTTTACGGAACTAAAAATGGAAATGGCTCACTCATAATTTCATTCATTCATTCATGAACTGAGAAATAACATCTGTACCTCCAAGATATGTTTGGATAACCTAAATTTCATCTGTGAATATTTGTTACGCTTCTTCTTATAAATATGGGAACCCAAACATTAAAACCCACACACCAAAAGAACATAAAGTATGTGCTCAAAGGTGCAACAAGTTGTCCATGTTGTCCATACGTTGTTTAAGTCAGTGCTTGTCTCTTTGTATTCAAGCATCAATGAAATGTGTCATCATCATCACTACAGTGGACGAATCATCTTACAAATCCACATGGAACCTGAACATATATGGACATGATGGACAAACTACAGCTCTCTATGTGTGTCTGATTCTCTTTACGTGTCTTGAAATGATTGCAGCATTGATATTTCCATCCTATAGGCAACATGACAGCAATGGTTCCTCTTTTTGTGTGCAGCTCCAGCATAAAAGATCACACCTCTCTGGTTCATTCATCATTGGACTTCTGCGAGCTGAACGGTTACTAACTGAATAACGAAGCTGAGATCCTGTTTGAAGATGTGGACGAGTCTCTCCTCCAGCCGCTGGATTTGTCTGCTCACCCTGGCCATGGTGATGCTCTTCTCTGCGTCACAAGGTAACACTGAACTCAGACTGTTGAACGCTGTCGTCTGCATTATGTGAGTCAGAATGTTGTCTTGTGTTGTCTTAACGTGACAATGAAAGTCAATCAACAGAAAATCAATAGGTGACAGTTATTATTATAATCCATTTATCACTTTAATGATTTTTCAAGCACAAATTACAAATATTTGCTTCTTCCTGGTTCTTCAATGTAGAAATTCATGCTTTTCTTTGTCGTATATGATAAACTGAATATGTGCACTGAATATTTTGGCTGTTGATCAGATTAAACAAAAGGATGCACAAATTAGGCTCTGAAAAAATTATAATATTACAATTCTTTAATATTTTGTATTTTCTAAATAGTGAAAAATGTTTTTTTAAAACATTTTTCACCATTTTCTGACATAATAAATATCAAAAGCACATTACAGAAACTACTTATAGAATACAAGTGAATTGAATATATATACCAATAATGATTCCAAATACAATATGAGGGTTGATGGTAACTATTACATGAGTATTATGTGAATGTTTTAGTTTATCTAGTTGTTAACATAAGCCAAACTGTAATTACCTTAAAAACACGGTCAGATGGTTTTCAATTGAAGGAATTCATAAACTAAATAAAAAATAATAATCTGGCTGCAGTAATTATAATATAATATTTGATTCAGGCATCAAAAAGCAGTACTAACAATGATTTAGGGACGTGTAAATAAGGCCACAGTGTCTTGGACTATTTCTTGGGAACATCTAAGTGTGTAGCAGGGCACTCTTACTACACTGATATCTAAATAAGTAGTGATATAATGCTGAATGACTACAGTTCTCTTTGTGTGTGTGTGTGTGTCTGGTGTTGCAGTGGATTCCTATGTTCCAATTGTAGGTTTATCCTGCTGTCGCAACGTCAGCTCCAGGCGGATAGAGAGAATCAGAGCGTGTTACGAACAGAAACCACGAGAGGGCTGCAACCACCACGCCTTCCTGTAAGAACAGCATGCTTTGAACACTTTCTCCACTGTTGGCTCCATCCTGGCATGATGAAAAAAATACTGTATTACAATTCTTTGAGATTCATTTATGTCTAATTTGGTTGCACAAGGGAATCTATTAAAATACATTTACTCTCTGCAAATTCAATATAATTTCAAAATGACCAAACTTATCATCGTGACTAATGTCTCATTGCTTTGTGTCTGTTTCCAGGATTATAACCAAAAAGAAGAAAGAGTGGTGCATCAATCCAGATGCTACATGGCTTAAAGATAAGATAGAGAAGGTGAGAATCAGACATTTACCCAATGAGTCACACAGAGCAGCAAATAAAATACAGTCTGGATTCATGCATCAAAAACCAGAGCAGATAAATTACAGGCTCTCATAACATGTATGCCAACAGGCTTCTATGTCTTCTTAATTTTAACACACACTGGCCAAATAATTCTGGTTACTTGCAATCATGCACATTTACTCAAATCATTTACTTAAGTAAAGTTTTGAGGCACTTATAATTTATTTATGCGTTTTTCATGTTCTGCTTTTCCCATTCTCCTCACTGCAGGGAAAACTGGACTGTCCTCCTGATTTGGTGTTATTAAATGGAGGCCCGGAGGTCAACATGTCATGATTAAAAAAAAAAAAAGCCCCAGCAAAGCAGCAGCTGATTTACTATTTATTCATTTTACACAAACATCTATTTAAGATTAAATTAAATATTTAAAATAAAGTTATTTTTGTATTGAGTTTTATAAAAGTTTAAAAACAAGAATTTTGTCTCATTGCTTTTGTAAAGTTGTCAATAACAGTAACGACCAATTTGTTCTCATAGAACCTGGAACCAAAAATAAATCACGTCAAATGGATTTAAAATGTGACGGACTCTTGATTTTCTACATGTCTGTGTCCCTGTCCCTCACTCCCTCCCTCACTCCCTCTCTCTCTCTCTCTCTCTCTCTCTCTCCCCATTTATCTCCCAATCCATCTCTTTTTCTATCTCTCTCACCCCCATTGGTCAAAGCATAAGGCCGCCCACCTTGGGTCCTGGATCTGCTTACGCTAATGCATCCATCTTCATAAAAGAAACTAATGAACAAACTGATTGCACATGACATTATGCTACAGTGCTATTCCAAATCCAAAAATAGTAGTTTGTGTTGGTCTGATTATAAACACTGTATTTAGGAATATGTTCATGGGGGCAGAATTTCACAGCAAATCTAGAAGGGAAGACAGTAGAATACAGAACTCCATATGTGCTCCACCAAAACAGTGACCCTCAGGGTTCACACAATGTTAAAGAAAGTGACAATAAAGTCACGGATTATCCTTCTTTGGCACTCGCCCCACTCTACCACCAGGTTTCATTAAAATCCTTCAAGTAGTTTATGGATACTTGAAATAATTTCTGCAAACAGCCCTATCTGGGTCAACTCCAGTGGCACATGCCCCGCTCTACCACCTATTTCATGGTAACAGTTTGTGTAATATCGAAAGTTTAATGGATTCTTTCCTGCAACCCTCCCACCAGGTTTCATGAAAATCCGTCTGGTAACAGTCTGACAAACAAACCAACAGGTGCTGGTGAAAGAAACCGTTTCCAGCTCATATTGACTGACCTCTGCATTCCTTTGTGTTCACATGAGTTCTTCAAATAATGTCAAACAAAGGCTTCACATTCCTTCCATGCTGCTCATGTCAAATATGTCATGAATTGTATGTAAAAGCAGGTTAAAATAGCCAAAGGCATACCTAATATTGACACAATAAAAAAGGACAACATTTGAAAAATGCAGCTCTTCCTTTGATATCATTTTTAACATTACACAATACTTAAGTTTTCTTTTTTAGATATATCTGTTTAAGACATGGACTGAAAATAAGCTCTGGTTATATTTTCCTGTGGGGAAACTCTCTGTCAGTAAAAAAATATTTATTTTAATGTTCTTACCATCAACACCAAACTCAGTGATGGCAGTTCAGTTACTTGTCTTGTGTCATAATTTCCCTAACCTGTTTCTCTGTCTGCTTAGCTGCTAAATAAACTATTCAAACATACATTTTAAGACAATTTTTTGTACAATTGCAAAATGCAAAAACACTTTAGGTATGTTTAGGTATGTTTAGGTATATTTAGGTATACAGCCAACATCTGATTTTAAATGAAGATCCCCAAACCAACCACAGGCCTGATTTAAATGATCTTACACGTTTTCTTTTTGTTTTTTTCTTTAGTTTTTTTTTCTCCTTCTCCCCCAAACTATAGACAATCATTCCTTTATATCTATTTAACTAATGTTTACTCTGAAAAAGGTGCTTCATCAAGGACTTAACTACAGTTATTGTTTCATTTCCCATTACCATCATTATTATCAACATGGTCATTAACATTATTATCATTACTCTTTTTAGTTTGTTTATTTAGTTATTGTTCTACTTGTTATTTATTAGCAAGAACCTTCTTCATGTTTTTTTATCAGGGAATCTTGGTGAGTGTCCTTTTTTATGCTGTGCTTTGCTGGGGGTGGTGTGTGTGTGTGTAAATGTATTGTCCATATTGTTTGTTGTGTGTATGAATTGATTTGATGGGGATTTCCCCACTTGGGGATTAATTACATTTTCTAATCTAATCTAATCTAATCTAATCTAATCTAATCTAATCTAATCTGTCTCAATTTCATCCATCCACCTTATATAAGTTGCCACAGACTGACAACAAAAAACCAACAACAAATTACAATGTTGCTTTTGTCTCGTTGTTTATGTCGTTAATTTCGTCTGTTGTCTTGCCATTAATTAAAAACAGATCACATAATGTGTTCATGCTTATGCAGACATATGTTTACCGCAGTGCTATCAGCTGCAGTAAATGCAACACCACCCATCCTGTCCCCGCCAGCACTTATTTCTCAGGAAGTCTCGTCAGTAAAATCACACTTGGTCCTAACACAAACAAACAAAGTCAAACTGTCCGATTTAGTTTGTGCAAAATAATCCCATAATCCCACAATACCCGTTCAACTATGTTCCCAATAGTGGCTGCAGATCTCTGTTTTGTTGCATGCTAAACAAAAGCAGAAGTTTAGCCTATTCCCTTTTGATTTGGTGCATCAGTGTGGGCAGTGTGATTGTACGAACCTTGTTAGCGTATGTTTGATTCTAAAATGGTATTTTCAATATTATTTCAATGTACTGTATGTAATTTCTGCTCCTTGGGGTCTCAGTCAAAACAATGAAAGCAGAAGACGTAGTTGGATGATGGACTGAGGCAGGATGGGATTTGTTGCCGTCGTTGTTAAACAACACTGCAGGTGAAAATCTATCTGACGGGATTCAGGCAGAAATATTCACTAATGAGGTAATGATTTGACGTTTTATTCATTTACGTTTTGTCATGTTCGCTGACTTCCTTCCTCACTCTTTGACTATCTGCTACACGCATTCATAAAATAAAGTCTTTCCCTGGGTTTGAACACTAACACTGACAGTGGTGGGTGTTTCCATTGTTTGTGCGTCTAATAAATGGTGACATCAGTTTGCTGAATCACAGCCACATCATTTCTTCTATCCGGACTTTAAAACACATGATTTCTGAGGACAGGAAGGAAGTGGTAAATGAAGGACTCTTTTCCTTTGACTGACGGCTTTGTGGTACTTTTTTTTCTTCCTGTCACTGAATAACATTACATGTCATTATGTCACTGCCATCATGTGATTGTGGGATTGTGTAATTAGTCCCAAAACTGAGAATACATACACTTTCATCAGGTCCTCAAAAATGATTTCTTAAATTTTCACTACCCGATAGCATGATGTAAAGTCACCTTTACTTAGTTTGATGGTTTCAGTATCTAAAACTCTGCAAATCTAGGGAATCAGTTGCTTAAATATATTTAATTAAGTGGAAAACTCACATTTAGTTGTGTAAATTCAGAATGAAGAGCAACAGAAGAATTTAAGTCTTATATCTGGAGGATCTAAGGATCAAATTCTACTTGACCTCACTTTCCTCTTTCAATGGATCTTAAGGTATTCAACGGTTGAGTATATCAAATACTGCACAATGTGAGTCACTGTGAAGCTGAGCTCAGAGACGATTTAAGAGGAACTATGAGACAATCTGTGAAATCTAAAAATATTTTTCATCAATACTTGCTCTCTTATAGTTTAATTTTTTAATTCCATTGAGGTAGTGTATATATATATATATATATAATTACAGTCTTTGTGTGTTCTTTATTAATTACTAAAGGAAAACAGAAAGCAAAATGGAAAATAAAAATACTTGTGTGTTTGTGTGCATCAGGCTGTTTCCCAGAAAGATCGTTGAAGTTTCACAGGGGCCTAAAAATATTTTCTGATGAAGGGCGGAGGTGTGATAGCACCACGACCACAAAAAACTTGTGATGGACGTCATCAGTACTGAAACCCACCCCCATGTTGAGGTTTGTGAACCTAGAGTACCAGTAAATACCCAAACGTCCGTCACATTGTGTACTTGTAGTTGCAGCCTGACCAGTTAACCAGTCCACCAGCGAGTCCAGTGGTAAAGATGCCAACAAGGATCCTGTTCATCTCCTTCCTCCTGCTCCTAGTGGGCTGTATGGCTTCTGCAATCAACTGTAAGTACAGAATAATTCATAATAATAATTTCTCCGGACAAACAGATGTTAAAATGTATTTTCTGTGTATATACAGCAGTGTCTGTGTACTTATTACAGTCTTGATAAGGCTCTTGTGGATGAGGATCTTCTTGTTAATTCTCATGATTTGATTTAAGGAAAGACATTTATCGTACATATATCTTAGGGATGTCAATCAATAGGCACATTCCCAGATACTGATGAGCGTCACTGCAAATAAAAATCTAACGTGTAACTGTTTTATTCAGTATTTTTATTATCAGGTCTGTTTGTTTTGGAGAGGAGGGGGACCTCTAGGGATACTTTAGGTCTCAGTAAAAGCCTTGTGAATGAACCTTAAATTAATAAAGATCTGAGAGACTTTTACCAAAACATGCTTTTTTTCTGCTCCGTGTTGAAGGAGAGCATTTTGATTGATTTGTTTTATTTCACTATGTTCTAATGTTCTTAGAGAATCTGAATAATTCTCTTATACTTCTTTATGTGTAACTATGGTTACAGAGCGAGGCACACAATGACTTCAATATATATATATATATATATATATATATATACATATATATATATATATATATACATATATATATATATATACACAGTCACACCAGTCTCCAGTTTAAAAATCTAGTGGTTTTATCTTCTACTGGTGTTACTTAGGCCAGACGCTGCATCAGTCTCTCATGTTCTCTCCGTCCTCGTCAGTGCGCCATCCTTCCCGAAGGTTTCCACCTCCGTGCTGCGTCAGCCTCTCCACTGCTAACATCAGGGACGACGTGATTGGGGACACGTATCGGAAACCAACCGCCAGATCTCCATGTTTGGAGGCCATAATGTGAGTTCATACACGTTGTCCATACAAAGAATCTCCATCATTCCATTTATCTATTTGTTTTTCTACAGCTTGACAACACAACACGGACCGGTCTGCGTCAATGCCAAGACTGAATGGGTCCGGAGACGTAAGCAGTCCTCTCACAACACAACAGCACATTAATACAACAGTATGAACACAGGAAGACTGATGTTGTCTGTCTCCATCTCTCTGCTCTATAGTCATTGCCAATATGAGGAGGCTGTGAAGCATCGCCGCCTGTCTGACCACAGAACAACACATGTATACTCATGTTTTCTGCTGTGATTAAACACATGAATTCACATACAATGATGCTCGGAATTGTGATGAAACACGTACATCTGCAGAAAGAGTAATGTGGAGAAATAAATAAATATATTTTATAACGCAAACCGTAACTGTATGTCCATTTTGAACTGCAACTGAATCTGGATTATATTTTTATTATGCTTTTTTTTTAAATTTGGGCTGTCAGAGTAGATGGGGAATTATAAAACACTGAGTGTATGTGTTTAACCTTTAATCTTCAACTGGGCTTCACTGCCATCTAGTGGAGTGAAAGCGCAACACAAGTGTAAAAAATTCTGCTCAGTTTTTCTTGATCTTGTTGTTTTAGAGATATTCTGATTCAACTATAAAATCATTCTGCAGCCTGCAGTTTGTGGTGCTGTTTAACTGAATAAATAACAGAAAAGCCTCTAAACGGAACCCTCCAAAAATCCCCAATAAATTCAAAATGCATGTAAAAACGAGCCGATGGAAACATTACTGTAAATAAAAAAATCTGACTTACTGTATCAGGTGGAGTCCAGAGGGACCTTTGACATGATGTGCAACCTGAAAGTAACAAGAAACACACATTTTTGAATTTGAATTTAGAATTTGTAAAAATTCATACTCAATTGGAAGAAAATGAAAACCAATGATAATAGATTAAAAAAAAATTTGAGATCAAAGTGTGTACATTTGTAAGGATATATGTAGTTAGTGACCACTGCAGGCATAGCAGAGGCCTACCAAATTTCAAACAAACTCAGCTCTAAACTTAAACCATCTTCTCTACCAAATAAACCTTTTTAGAACCAGAACAGTTGGAATTAGACTTTATAAGCAGGTAAAAGGTTTACTAAACTGAGGTTCAGCCACTGATCTCATGTCTGATGGTGCAGAGGACGTCTTGCTTATTAAAACAGTAAAATGCTCCTGATTGAACCACGACTTCACCTCGAGACGCTGCGTCACAGGCGCTCCAAAGTCTGACGTCATCATTTCTTAACACAACAGTCACACGAAAGTTACTGTAAAGTTTCGCTGTACTCCAAGTTTTCCAAAAAAACTCTGAACGGATTGATTAGCAGTACGTACTGCAGTGGGTGGGGTTTGTCCAATCAGGTACCTTGTAAGCGGGATCTCAGAAAATTGTTAGAAATAACTCCAATGTGCTGAAATGCCTCTCAATTCGGGGTAAACATGACCCCTAACAGGAGAAAAATAATGTCTTGTATTATTTTCACACTTGAGTTTATTTTCTTCCGTTGACCAGAGGACCAACACGCTCTCCTCATCAGTGACCTCCGACCTCTGACAGCATGGGTCAGTTTGAGCTGTCAAGTGCAGATAAACACACACAGCAGTGATGAGTTTGCTCTCGGCCGATGGACACAAACACAACACAAGGACAGAGACGTTTGTGCAGAAACAGTTTCGATAATAAAATGCATCACTTACTGCAGTTAAAACAAAAATCAAGCTTGTCTGCTTCACACATACCCTGATGAAGTCAAATCATGGTACTTGTATAAACACCTCAAACTGAAAATTACTTTCACAATGGTAGGATTCTTGCAGTGTTTTACATTAGACTAAATTAGTTTTGAAGACTCAGCCTTGGCCATTACATTAGTACTTTTTCTTAATAATAAATACTTCTTCCCCTTTTCAATACATCGCTGCACCCGGTTGAGGATTATTTCTTAAAAAAATCGACAGAATATCAAATATAGACATTCATAAATTTATAACACGTACTGTTTTGGAACCACTTTACCGTGCACAGTTTAAGTGTATGTGTGCATAAAGAACAAACATGACTCAGTCTCTATGATAAAAGCTTTAATATAAAAAACAGTTTCACAGGTTTACATTTGTGTTGGAAAAAAAAAATCACAAATCTCCCTGGAACACAGCCAACATTAATAGACTCAACTGTGTTAAAAAAATACAAAGAAATAGAAAAAAAAATAACAGTCAAGGCAAATATGGTTTTTGGCTGTTTGTAGAACTGAATGCCTTCCTTCCTGCATAAACACACTTGTTCATTATCAAGAATATTGTGTATTCCCGACTGATGCATCTGTAACAGTTCCAATCTCATCGGTTTACATTTTGGGATCATGACGCGTCAGATTGTTCCCAAAAATAACATAGAAAATCTTATGGGAATATTTTTCTTATCATTTTCCTTCACTGAGTATCATCGATTCTTCTCTCATACTGAATAGTTTGTGTCCCGTTCTGGTTTCAGATCATGGGACAGACAACAAAATCCAAGATGGTCTCATTCAAAGACATCAAAACAGAAAAAGGCACCGCAATCAAAGCCTCATTTGGCACAAAAATACATGTAAAAAAAACACTTTAAAAATTAAACAAAGAATAATAAATGGACAATCATGATTTATATGAGCTACAGTAACTGTTTCCTGATCTTTGTCCTCAGTTTGGGACAGTAGTTCCTAAAACGTAAGATAAATGTAAGAGGTTGTGAGATGATTGACCAGAGGAGGACCTGTTTGCACCAGTAAAAATTACTCATACATACTGTAACAAGCCACAATGGTTGGGAACCACACATCAAACGAAAATTCATTCCAAGTCAGCAGATAATATTTAGGCTACATCTAAGACTAAATGTCTCTGTAGCTTCCTTGGACCAACTGTAAAAATAATAATAATACTTTAAAAAAATTATAGCAAAAGATTAGATAAGATTATCAAAATCAGTGGCTCTTCACCACATAATGCAATTTTTTTTTTGTACTTTCATATTAAAATATGATCGTTATCATCGAGCGTCGGCCTATGGTGTGTTCGGTTTCACTCGGGTCATGTTTGGCAAACCCTTTTTCACTGGGAGCAAGTCAACAAGTTGCACATCTAGCTGCATGATATGGGGGGGGGTTAATGTACATTCAGTAACAACACTATTGGCTATGATAAACGCCAATCACTATCTATGACAAATCTCTGTTTTCACAGGAAACATGTAAACTCCACCCTTTAATGTGACTTTAAAGCCTGTGGTAAATATCCTTTTTTTCTGAAGCCTCTCCTCCCACAGCATTAATACTAAAATACTGAAAATAAAGTTACTCTTCAAGTTAAAAGTTGTCTGATGTCTTCATTTGCGAGCTGCTAAAATGAAATGATCATGCATGATTTCAGCAGGCACTGTTTCATGTGCGTCATATGTGTCATGAACTGAAGGCTGCGGTGAAGACGGCCATGTTTGACGTCCTTCACCTCAGAAATATCACAGCTTCGGTCCCTGCAGCAGCGAACGATATGTGTAGAAAAGTGTCCTTGAGTAAGTCTTTGCTGCTGCATGGAGTCGCTCTAAAACGTGAACATCGGCTCTGAGTGTCCTTTTAAACGCAGACCGTCCGTCTGGTCAAAGCACGGTGGTCTCCGTCTGCAGGATGGACTGGGCTCTGGCGTGTCTGGGAAACTGAGCCGAGGTTTCCGTGCCGTTCCTGCTGACCGACATGTTGTGCAGCCGATAGTCCCGCCCCGTGTAACTATTGAGAGATAAATGACTCCAAGTCCTCCTCAGCTCACTCTGGACCTTTTGATACACGGACAAAGTCGAGTTTAGTGTCTGCGATGCAGAGAATTTAAGCATCAGAATGTGTGTGGACTCACCTCGCTGTTGAGGAAACAATAGAGGACAGCCACGATCAGACCCTAAAACACACAAACACATGTATTAAGCATCATATAAAAAATGACAAGACTGTACTAACAAATAAAAATGACACTTTTAAAAGTTATTAGCTGTATATTTGGTGGACTTTTACCTACAAAATCAATTGGGCATCAAATTAAGTCTGAAGTGAAGCCTTAATAATCCAATAAGAAGTTTTAAAGACGTGAAAACCCAACAAAAAATATCAAAAAGTTCTATTTAAGAATTTGCACACATGTCTGTTTATGTATATAATGTACCAAAAGTTCTACGTTGCAGTCTCTGTAGATGTGAAACCTGTTGTGTTTACCTGGAAGGATCCGAGGCCCAGTTCAAAGAAGATCTTGATGTAGCTCATGTTTTTGTCGGACGGCTCCATCAAATAGACGAACACCACGTAGTTTATCCCGAACAGAGGGATCAGCAGGAGGGTGGACTTGGCCAGACGTCTGGAGGACGAACACACACACACATTATTGACAGAAGTATTTCAGGTAACATATAGGAAATGTCACAAATCAGCTTATTTTGAAAATACTTTAAAAACTGGTAGAGATTTTATTACCAGGAACATTCTGATATTTGCTGACAGTAAGAGGACACAGTTTATTGTAAAATATGGCTGCCAAGACAGTTCATTAAGACACCTGAAAGCTCTCTAAAATGTAAAAATCAATTCAATAAGAGGTGAACTATGTCCTGTACCTGTACTGCGATTGCTCATTTCCTCCGACATTAGTGCAGCGCAGCTTCTGCACCAGGATGCGGATGATGCTGATGAAGAGGATGAAATTGAGCTTGTAGACAAACAAAAAGCAGGAAGAAAGTCAGAATCACAGTCTGTTATAACTTTCTTTCTTGGCCTCTAGCAGCTCTGCAGAAGGTTTCTCCTGTTTTAAGTTGGTTACATTTAAAAAGAATAGGCTCTGATGCTTCAAGCTTAAATTGTCTCTTAAATGATGCAGAGATGCACAATACAAAATAACGTCAACCACTGTCACTTCTTCACATTGTGTTGCGTTTCATTTGATAATACTGAACGTGCATTGAAAAATAAGTAGCAGCAAAATACATGACATGACATAATCTCATTATGATAAGATGTTGGTGAAAAACTCACAATGACAGACACCATGATGGGCCAGTTGATGACTCTGTTAGGGACCGGGTGCTCATTCATCTCCCAACACCTGAAAATAAGAACGTAAATCAGTTTTAAGTACTTTTAAAACCGGAGGAGGATCGATTCATAAGCAAAGTAACCAGCATAAAATATGATTTATTTGGAAACCAGTAGGCCTACTGGGTTTAAAGAAGGGTTTTCAAACTGGGAGGCAGGTGAAAAGGGGAGTATGTGAACCTGATACATGTGGGAACAAACAAATGCTTTCATGGCAGCAACGAGATCAAGATTTAACTTTGAAAGATGTTTTTCCAGACAGAAAAAGACAACAATCAAAATTATTTTAAAGAAATTAAGATTCCGTCCGGACATATTTCAAGACACATGAATATAGACTGTGTTGAAAAACCATATTGGTCACAAATTATTCAAAATACCTCAAACAATTGTCTTTAAATTTTAAATAAAGAAACATTACTGTGTGTTTTTGAAACCAGCAACACTTTTTTTATTGTGTTTAATTATTAAACTAAAGTAATTCAGAGTCACTCCATGTCATTTAATCCAATTTCATATCGTATTTCTGTGATCCTGACTGCAGTGTTAACAGAGGCCACCAGAGGCTGACAGTTTATTACAGTAAAACGCTCAGACTCGCCTCGTGTCCTCCAGTTGTATCCTACATATGACCCACACGACCATGAAAACAAAAGGGATTCCTGAGAAGAGAGGAGCAGAGAGCATCTGTTTAGGTTCTCTGCCAGACACAGAACATCTTCACCAGGTGCCACGCAGGAAGTATGACGTCTTCACACAGGAACATGAAACAGCTGGGGCTAAACGGTGATGCATTAAGGAGGAAGTGTTGGTGGAAGGAGAGGCGTCACATGGCAGCAGCTGTAACAGAACAGAGCTGAGCGAACACAGAGGACAGGAGTGTGTTTACAACCTGACCTTTAAATGAAATGCACTTCAACTGCATGGGGCACCGTCTGTAAGTGTGTGTGTGTGTGTGTGTGTGTGTGTGTGTGTGTTTCTGCAAGAAACTTCGTGCAGAAATTAAGCAACTGGCTCCGTTTTGAGAGACAAGTTTGGACCATTATTGTTGGAACTTTAGATGATAATCAATACCGTTTAATGTGTTTGCAGTAAATATAAAGCCACCGCCAGCAGCTGGTTAGCTTAGCTTAGCACAGGAGAAGAAACAGAAGGAATCATCAGTATCTCTTTCAAATGAATCAAATAGATGAAATATAAAATGTAAATGTAAATGTATGCCAATGATAGTTGGAGGTCATGTGATTGGTGCCGTTTGTTTGTTTGTAAGCCGGATAACTCAGTTTTTGAACAGATTAGGATGAAATTTTATTTAAAGGAGGGCCCCGGGGGAAAGAACAGGTGACCAGAGGTTGAGGCTCATCCAGAAGATGGTATGGATCCATGAAATGTTCTTATGAATCCTACTATGGTGACGCCACGACCCAATTTTTGCAGAATAAAAAAAAAAAATAAATAAAAAAAAATTTGTGAAAACCAACAAAACAGATAAATATTTTGCGACGCTGGTGTCGCGGTGCAGCCTACCCCAGCCGATGAACATGTAGATGGGGAGGCGGATGGAGTAGTTGTGGATGACAAGCAGCAGAGTGTGCAGGTAGAGACCCTCCACCAGCAGCCAGAAGAAGTTGGCCATGATGAAGTAGTGCAAGAACACCAGGCTGGCCTTACAGCCCACCTACAACAACAGACTTTATCACACACATGTGGTAACAGGTCATACAACACAACTGAGTGTAACGATGATGATCAGGAAGAAATCAATTCAGTTTAGATATTCAGAAATATTTTGTCCATATAGGAATGTTTCCTGTGGTTCCTATAAACTTGAAAAAAATTTTTTTTAAACATTAGTTTTTGTCTTAATTCACCACCTGCTCGCACACATCTTCACAAACAGATGACCCAAGCTACTACTTGTAGCTGTGGGTCATCTGTTTGTGAAGATGTGTGTGTGTGTGTGTTTGTGTGTGACACTTAAGGTGTCCGAACACAGATTTCAGCTCATTTGCCAATATTTAAAAATCATTTTCACCAAATGCTGCTGCCAGAATATGAAGATAGTTTTTGCATCTATTTGCAGGGAGCATCAAATCACTCCTATTTCTACAGCCTGGGTGTTAATCATTAATCATTACTACACTATATTACATTATATTAGACTGCATGTCATCATATTAGGGATGGAAACCAACTTCGACGATGGAACAGTCGACAGAAAAATGCCCGTCTCACCAGCGAGGGTTGCACGCTGCAGTCTGTGGCTTCGGCGTCCGAGAAGAGCATCGCGTCTTTGATCATCACGGCCACGGCTCGCAGTATGAACGACACAAACAAGTTCAGATGGATGTAGTTCCTCATGCAGTGGAGCCTCCTGCGTGCAGACACACACACACACACACACAGAAGAATGTTAAGAAGCGTGTTTATGGAGGGCGTCGGGGTGTGAACACAGTGCGAACACAGTGAAGGATGCCGTATCTAAACATGCTGATAGCAGCAGAGTGAACGGCTGGAGCCGATCCAGACTGAGCTGCAGAGTCCATCAGCCTCACGCTCGTAAAACTGTTATCTGTTAAGTGCTCTGTGTGTTGGGAAACGTTTGTGTGAGAGTGTAGCATATGTAGGTTTACATATTGTATATCCTGAGTCATCCTTCATGTATCCTGAGCTGAAATAAGTTATTCTTAAGAGTTAAAGCTTAAGGCCTTTGCACACCGAGTCAGATGTTTCTGTGTCTATTCACACTAAAATATGTTGAATGATGCACATTCTGAGTATGTAGTACATCTATTTTTTGACGCAGCATTTGTCATTGCAGGAACAGTGTTTTTTTTGTTAAATATAGGCTAGTTTACACTGTAAAAGTATAGATTTTGAGTGTGTATTTCATGCCTATTTATTTGACATAAAGCTATTTTATATTACAGACAGAAATGGGTCCAAAATGTGCAGAATTATGCTCATGTTCCAAACAAATGTAGAAGCCATAAATAATAACATAATTTTTTTTCTGTCTTTCTGTGTGTCATAACAAACTGACACCTCTTTAGAGGTTCTCTCTCACTGATTTAACTGGTTTGGTTGTGTGACTGAGTGTTTTTACCTGTACAAACAGATGATGATGGCGCTGGTGACGAGAGTGATGAGGGACAGGCTGTGGCCAAGAGTGGTCAGTATCCTCACCACCTTGTAGAACACCAGCTGCATACACAAAAAGAAAGCAAATGCATTTGTTGTGCATTGAATGTGGGAAAACAGGTCAAAAACAGGCAAAGAAAGGCTGCTTCAAAGTAAAAAAAAACCTAATAATTTCATTGAGATTTTTGATTAATTGTTGATTGAAAGGCATTTATCTTGGTGGTGATGATGTCTCCCATCCATAAATCTTCTGTTCAACAACCCTCCTGTGTTTTTACAGACAGGAGAGGCTCTTTCACAATAAGAGCAGGATTAGTGATGAGAATCTCCCCAACACAAAGAGATGGATCTGGATTTTAAAGTTGTGTAGTTTGTGTGTCTGTGAGTGAGTGAGAGCGATGGTGCCTGGTGTCCATCGCTCTCATCATTAATAAACAAAATTCCCCACTTCTGACACACCATCTGGAAGTTAACTGCACATCCACACACTCATGCACACATTTGGACACACGATTGAGAATGCATCTTAAACACACACATGCTTGTACTTCTATGCTTGTGGGGACTCTCAGGGATTATGCATGCTGCTGCAACATCACAACTAAATACCAAACCGCAGCAGTTACTCTGAACTGAAACTAAAAGTAACGACGACTTTAAACCCAAAATTAAATCTTTATCCTCAAACGGGAAGATCAAACAAAATGTCTCACTTTGCAGGATTATTATCCTCATGGCAGTGGAAATCACTGTAGAACTACGTACAGTATGCAGCTGCTGCACTGTACTGACACTAAACACACTTTATTTAAAGATGTCCATTTTTGGACACTTTCTCCTCCCTGTCCTTATTTCTGTTTTCCACCCTTTGGTCATTTTTTCTCTCCATATCTGCTTTCTAACTTCTTTGTTTTTTCTTTTAACCCACGTTTCCTTATTTCTTTCCTTTGTTTATACTAGTCATCCTTCTTTCCTTCCTGCTTTTCATTCTTCTTTCCCCATTTCATTATACTTGAGCCTTACTTTCCTTTTCTACAAACGTTCATCCTTCTTCCTTTGTTTTGTATCCTTTTCTCTCTACTTTTCAACCTTTTTGTTTACACTTCAGTCATCCTTCCATTAATAACAATCACATGCATATTAAACTAAAGGAACCAGTCCTTGCAATGTTTGCAGTCTAAATTTTGTGCTTTTGTACATTTCTGCAATTTCACTTTAAGATCCTGAAAACGTGGTTACCTGCAGACTCTCTAGGAAACATTTTCCATCACATCATTAGTACTTCAGTGAAGGGCTTCAGCACTTCTTCCACCTCAGTCTGTCTGTCCACTTTAAACACACACACACAAATATCTGAGGATACACAGACAGCCATCGCCTGACATCAGCGTCTCATTCCTGAGACGGATTCTCAGGCCTTCTGGTTGAGAGCTGATGACCTGCTGGCTCAGCCTCACTGCCTTCTATGTCCAAACACAACTCCATGCATAAACTCTGGCTCTCTCACCCTTTCTGTCTTCTTCTCTGACAGCAGGGAACCTCAGGCTGAACAGCCTCCAGGCCATAATAGTCGTCTAAATCTGGTGGACTGTCTATTTTCTTTTATGCTTAAAATATAGGTACACTTTTATTTGATATGTCAGGACATTGATTTAAATCCTATTTAAAATTGATTGCTGAAATACCGATTTTCTTTAATTGCTCATTTATGAATGAACCTGCAAATGAATTTCAGTGTTTGGGGGCAGCTGCTGTTTAGTTTAATTTAAGGTAAGTAACAGGTATTTTCTCACATTATTTTTCCATTAAATCATTATATTTAAAATGGTTTCCTTTTTGAACATAAATTTCCCCTGGTGAAATAAACTACACCTTTAGACAAGATGCCTCATCCTCTCTAACACAGTGCTCCACATTTTGGCTCTTGTGCTTAATTAAAGGGAAACTTTGCCAATTTCCAACCAACTTTGCGTCATTGTGTGTCGAAACTTTTTTTCCATTTTGCCTTGCACACAGAGCTCTGTCGGCCGCCATACCATTTCAAAACAGATGAGTCAAAACCAAGCATTGCACAACTCTGGTCACCCGCCAGCCAGACCGTTTTATTGGTCCGGAGCAGTGCATTCTGGTCTTTGAAGGTTGTATCTAATACGGTTTAGACGGCTCAGTTTGACGACATCTTTCCAGTGACAAATTACTTATGTATTGAGGATTCTCTAAGTATTAGAAAAGCTAATTATATATGATATTGAAAAGACGACAGGATATGAGGGAGAGATAAAACGCATCCGCCCTCCGAAAACACAAAATGATGCCCTGATACGATTCTTAAAGTAGTCACTGCAGCCTGAGAGCATGAATTAGAGTGATTCACATGAAATATTCAGCCAGCGAGATGGTAAAAAAAGATCTGGCATGAGTCCTGCAGGCTGGATTCACGCCAGTGTTGGGAGGAGTCATGTTGGCTACCTCAGAAGTTTTTATCAGTATAGTTAATGACAAATGTCTGAGACAAAAGGCAGATCTTTTCAGGGTTTCTCAGACACAGCGCTGCTGGCTGAACAGAAGAAGAAGAAGAGATAAAACGGTGCATTCAGGGAGTCTCTAGCTGGAGTGTTCTGCACAAAATTTAAATTCTCAGCACTGAAAGAAGAATTATACTTCACTTCCTACACCTTGATCGTCTCTATTCAAGTCAGATCCTTACAGTTTTATCATAATTAATTAAAGAAAACGTGTCTGAAGTCATTAAAATGTGCACATTGAAGGTTTTCTGAGGATCAGTGTCGTCCTCTCTCGTCTAAATGTGTGAGAATTGGATATTAAAGTAAGTTAAAGATCTGTTCTGTGTCAATGAGAGTGATCAGAGGACACGATGAGGACGATGAGCAGCGTCTGCCGTGTTTGAAGTGTCCGTCTGTGGAGGGAGGCGACTGCCAGCGGAGACGTCTGATCTCCGCTGAATGTTTTCCAGACGGAAAACCTCCGTCTCTCCAACAGGAAACAAATAGAAGAGAGTCAAAGCGCGGGAATCCCACACCTGAGGGCTCTGGAGAGGATCACCATGCAGCTGTGTGTGTTGTTAAACTTTGTCTTCATGTTCTGCTGTTTTCTGTCACACGGCTCTGATGTGTGTACAGAACATGACTTATTGGTTTCTGTGCTCCGTTTATTATTTTACCGTCATCCCAGCTCAAAAACTCTTATTCTTTTACAGCGATTTAGATTTTGCGGATCCAAATAAAAATCTGGATCCAGATTGGCTTAAATTATGCTTACAGGGCCATGATTTTGAGTTTGGACAAGACTTCATTGAATGAAAGGGACTGTTGGAGGTTTGCGCTCTACTGAGTGCCATTCTAGTTATTCCTGTCATGACCTCGATCTGATCAAATTTTTTTTTTTTTAAATAATTTACAGAGATGTCCAATTAGTTGGGGCCAACCACTTTGTACCATCTTTTTTTTTTACATTACAGCAATTGTCAACATCCGCTTTGTACTTATTGTTATGGGAAATGGCAGAAATAGTCAAACAACCCATTACATATAAATAGACAGAGCGGCATGTAATGCCAGCTGCTGCGCTGCTTTTGTGTTATAAAATGTAAAATTACACTTCTCTATACGGTTATTAAAAAACACAAAGAAGACGAGACGCAAGTGTGGCAGTGGAAATAAACCTGGCGACAATCGTGTATATGAGCAATTCTGTTTTTCAGTATTTTCTTTGCTTATTAATCCTTTCACACATTCCTGGAATCCATATATAAAGTTGCAGGCAGCAGCTGGGCCAAACATTCACATTCTAGCACTTGTCACTATAGTTTATATAAGAAGGTCCATTTGTTTGCTTTGCACAACAGTCTAATGGAACACTGGTATGTTTTTGTGTACATTGCGACATCACACATGCGTCCTTTATCTATTTTCTGGGCCTCAGACATCGTTATCTAAACTTGAGGGCCTGTGGTGGATTATAAAAACATGATTACAATATGCACACGTCGTGATTGAGAACTGCAGCAAAGCACGCGAGTGGAAAAGAGTTTGTGGTCAACAGCCGTGTGTGTGTGTGTGTGTGTGTGTGCGTGTGTGTGTGTTTATGCACAGAACAGAAACACATGGATGTGACAGACACGTTAAAAAGAAAGATGGCTCCTCAAAAGAAAATACACAGAGTGACTAAAAGTGTTTTTAGATGCTGAAAATGCAGTGACAGGAACTGATGGTCACATCTGAATATTGCTGGATCATTATCTAAATCCAGGAGATTTAAATCCAGGAGTAGATCCCGGGGCTCCGACAACTAGTTTATTATTTTACCGTTTCATTATATATTTAGATTTTATTTTTTATATTCTTTTATGTTTTGACATGTTGTCTGTGCCACAACAATAAAATATCAAAATAATAAAAAGTTGAGGAAGAAGCTGGGCCGAGGTTTTGACCCGTCTTTATTAGTATATCAGGATGGATTTGGGTTCAGATCCACCATCATTTCCAGTAAAGTCAGTCCTAAACTGCTTCCTTATGGAAGATTTCATTATGAAGAGCCCCTTCAGTCATTTGTTACGGGGATTTGATCAAATATTTGAAAATAGTAAATGTTTTTAAATCAGTGATAAGTCTTCATTTATTATGGGGCTTTGAGCAACTTGAGCTAAAAGAAAATAGATTTTAATTGCTTTTTAAATGACAGTCTTGAGGTATGGCTTTCTAGTTTTCTCAGTTTTAAAAGCTCCTCTATTTTATCTCATGCATCACATTGCATTTGTTTTTTGTTGATGTATGCTGTATCACTGAATTTTGCAATATGTCTTGATGAGAAAATGCCAAAATAGTGAAAATATATTTAGTTAAAATCAAATATCCATAGTATATGTATAGAATTTTAAATTGAATGGCTCTTTCATATAAATACATATCTCACAGTATTACAGTTTTTCCCTGATGACAAGTCTGACCATCTCTTACTATAAGCTTTACTTTTGGCTTGTCTGGAAACTATTTCATGGTTGCTTGCATTTTAATGACAAAGCCATTGGCTGGACTTTGTGAGCTTCTGTAGTTATCGATTGCAGCAACAGACAAAACTACATGCGTGAGCCTCACATGGTGATTTCTGGCTCTCTCTCTCTACCCAACTGGTTGCTTCTGCCTCCCTTTTTGCTGTTAGGCTGCTTCCATATTACTGCAGGTAGAACTTGTGTAATTCTATAAAAATGTAATTTTATGGGGGTATCATGAGACGTCATGCATGATGGAGGAGTAAGAGAACAAAAAGAAGTGTGTGGCATGAGTCATGGTGCAGAGGGGCACAATAATGGGTCCGGATATTCTCGTAAACCTGGATGTTACTTGCTTGTTTAAGGCTCACTTATAGCAAAGGGTCCTGGAATGCAGCTGTGACTACAAGCAATAACTGGTAAGGTCAGAAAATAAACTCCGTGGCATTGCACAGCACGCCTTGAGGCGATGGGATGGTTTAAACATTTATATATAAATATATATATACATACACACCATCGGAGACTGATAACACAGGTTCGCTCAGAAAACACTACAGGTGGTGTGTTTTTGTATTTCTACATCCACCTGCAACTTTCATAGGGTTAAATATTCAGCTGTGCCATTCTGCTTCATAATCCTCTGAGGACTTGGCTGCAGAGGGGAAAGAATTCCTGCAGTTTGCCTTCATCTTGTAAAGAAGCAGATATGGGAACAGACGAGGGGGATTAGAGAACAGAGCGCGCCAAGACGAGGAACCGAACCCCACAACTCAGCTAGAGGAGAGTCTAAGCCGGTGTCTCGCCACAAGTCTCAGCTGTTCTCTCAGAATCCTCAAAACCTGGTCCTGGTGGTTTTGTACAATTGTCTGCATTTGGCTCAAATCCCTGCTTGCATCAGTCGCGACAAATTCAACTCAAAAGTGCTGAAAATTGACTGGTTCCATTCCATATTTTTCCCGGTTAGCTCTTAATGCTAGTGATATTATTATCTTTGGGTTCTGGATTTTTAAATATTTTTTAAAATGCCATCTTCAGCTATTGACAATTGTTATAGGTATCGTTTTTAGACCAAATGATAAATAGATCAGGAGAAAAATAAATTAACAGATTGATCAACTACAAAAATACTAGTTCTAGCTCTTCAAAACTACATCATGACCTTAGCAATTTTTTCCAGGGTTTTACCAAAGATGGATCTTATGGGCCGATTCCAATATTTTCACTCGTCGTATATAAAACATTGAACAAATACAGGATTTAGTTGGTATTTGTACGGCAGCATTTTAGTCCTGTCGGCGTGGAAACACTGGTGTTTGCAAATAGTATTTACAGAAGTCAAATTTAAGTAGAAAAAAAGAGTCTTTTTTGTTATCTAGGTGAACTGATGCTCTTCATTTGATTACAGAGACACACACATACACAAAGAGGATGCGATAAAGGAAAAGGCAGATTTCATTGAGGTCTGCATGGAGAGCCTGAGCCGACCAAAGCGATCAGCTGGAGGTCAAAGATCTGTCAGCCAAAAACTCCCCTTCCTCTCCTTCCTCACATCTGATCTGCTCTCTTAACCCCGGCCTTCCTCTTCATTTATCTCTGTCTGGGTGTCTACTTTGAACAGATAAACACACGTGCAGAGATGTTGACACGCGATGGTATGAAATCAGCTTTTTTTTTATACTTCTCCATATCGTAGAGGTTATGAAACAGAAAGCGGTGAGATGGACTATAATCTGATCACATAGTGACACGAAGGATCTTAATAAAAGGTCAAGTCCTGTTTGCAAATCTAGTGAGTCTGTTAGAACTTTTATTCCCATGTCAAACTATAAGTATTTGTGTATTTTGGATGTTTCATCGCTGAAGAAGAAGCCGTCAGGATGAGCTGCATTCTTCTTCTACACTTTGTCTCTTGAGGGTTTTTCAGTGAAAGCGTTTTGTTTCATTTGTTTGTTATTTTGCCTTTAGCTCATCATCACTCTCCTCGCCTGTTGTCACTTTTTCACATCTGCAATAAGTACCCCTGTTTTAAAGGATGCCTACACGCACATTTTGTTGCATCTTCAAACAATAGCCTGGTGCTCATGTGCACAATGTCATTTTCTTTTTGCATACTAAACTCATTCCTCCTGTTTATACCATCTTTAACAGATGCCTCCCTGCACGTGTTGCCAAAATCCACAGTCCTGCTATTTGAAGTCAATATGGGGCTTCAGCAGTTTGATAGCAGGTATCAAGTTTGACATGACATTTATACCACTTCTGTAGATAAACAGGATCCTTGACATTTTGGATTTTCACATTGAGATTTTAAACACCACATTTGAACTCTCTCTTTGCATTTTTTTTAACATTTCTTCTCAGAATGAATAAATTCTTGCATCTGGACACCCGACTATTATTTGAAGACAAACTTAAAATAGATTGATCTCTTCCTTTAAGCATCAATTGGCCTATTGAAATCTGTTTTGGTCAAAGGGTGACTTTCTAACCTTTCACACTGTCCAGAAGGAGGCCTTTCAGGTTTATGTTTCAACCACCCAACAGATACAGATACATTTAAAAAAAAATTTTTATAGCAGTCAGCATGTTGGACCTCCAGAAAATGGTCCAAAGCAGCGATAACTGCATCAACGGTGACCACTGAGCTCCTTCATTTTGGGGGAACAGGTAGAACTCTAGGTACTCTTATTCACAACACTGCTCCTCACAGTCTGACACAGACATGACCTGAAGGACGTGAATTATTCTTTGTGCACAAGTCAGGTCATGTCTGTGCAGTGAAATTAGTTCATGGTTGTCAACCGTTTGGAAACTGGGTCTGTGGTCGGTTTGCTACCTGCCGTCGAACAAAGAGTTGAAAGTGGGTCAAAACCACCGACTGGGTGTGATTTCCACTGCTGAGCACTTTCTCCTTTGCTGTGTGGCACTTAAACACACACATTTGTTCAGACTGAAAATACAAAAAGAAAAGCAGGGCGGTATTAAACCCTGAACGCATCATGTCTAAATCATTTCCTCAACCTTTTCAACCCCCATTCTTCAAACAAAAACCTTGAAGCATGACCTGAAATCAAGCACCTACAGCTCCTGAGCCACACTGATAAAGAAAAGCAGGTAGACTTATATTGAATGCAGCTGAAACCTTATCATTGGCTCATTTTAATGACTTACAGATCCAGATTACTTCCTGTAAAAACAAAATAAACTATTTTCTTAGGAAGGTTTCAGTGCAGGATGATTGGTACAGAATTTAGGTGAAATTGAAACAGCATTGGGTCATATAGCTCCAAATAATTACAAAGGTTTCTTCTTTTAGCAAATATTTTAAATTAAGGTTTAAAGTTAAAGTCCATGTGGTTTTAAAATCACAAACAAGCCAACACATCAACAAAAACAAAGAATAAAGTTGAGTTTCAACATTTATTGTTGTTTCGTAACAGTTACCAAATGCAAATATAAAATAAAGAATAACGATTCTAACAATAAACAGGGTTTAAATGGTTCTACCTCTGACTGTAATTCTTTTCAGGGAATTTCTCCAAGTCAAAAACATGAATAATTTCCTGTTTTTGATACCAATTATTTGTACTGTCTTAGATTGTCATAGTTTCTGATAATCCCATAAGCGTTGTTTCAAGGAAATATCACAGAAAATCATTATTATTAAATTGTTTGTTTTGGCATTTTTAGGTTGAGACCCTTTAAATCTAAGCAGCATCCGTCCATCTTGTGTACCCCAAATATTACTTCTGTGATGCACCGTTTCCAACCCACAGGTAATCGATGAATTCAAATGTCACTGGTTATTTAGCAGTCATGCTAACTGGTGCATTTTGGGACTTTGAGTTCAGTTAAGGCAGCTAAAACTTTTTCAACTTGGAGAAGCCAAAGTTGACAGACATGAATCATCAAGTCTGCAACAGCTTCACGGTGGATATGCAAGCTCATCCTTCTGCAGAAAGTACACTCATGAGCTGCTGACTGCATGCACACACTACAAATGACCTCAAACATAAAGTGAAAGGACCGTGAACGCACCTCTTTGGGTTCATCTATGTTGTCTGACCAGCAGGCGACGGTGATGAAGGGGTAGACTTTAGACCAACCTTTCTTTGTGCAGTTCCTGCTCAGGTTACCTGAGACACACAGACAGATTTTTAAGATTTTAAGTCAAGAACTTCATGTTTTACTCTTTTGCTCCAATCAAAACGCCGTATCTTCTCTTCAATCTGTGAAAGCCCTTTTTTTCCTGCTGCATTTTCCGGAGATATTGGTTTGTTTGTTTTCTTATTTATTTTTTGACGCTTAAACTTGGCATTTTTGCAGATACTGCACTTTGGCTTTGTAGGGCAGATTTATCCTCTGCCTCCTCCTCCATCTGTCTCCTCATTCCCCCTTCTCTTGCTCTCCCCCATCGTCTTCGAAAAGCGGCCATCTTTTTTCATCTCTGTTTCAGATGTGTTGACAGACAAGACAGTGAGAATATTTAAAAGTAACGGTCACAGTCACCGACTTTTGATGTTGAGCAGCCGTTGTTCTGTGTGCTAATTATACGCCTCATCCTTTAACTGGCCCTGGTTAATGCTTCCCATCGCTGCAGAGGGGAGGATAAAATGGGCCGTCAACAGTGCTGTGGAGGGAAATCACAGAAAAGTCGGCCAGACCAGATGTTGTCAGCTGCCCCGTGAATAATTAGACTCATTAACTAAAGAGGCCGAGAAGCGCAGGATGAACGGAGGAGAGAAAAATACATTAACGTATAGAGAGGGAGGGGAGGTGAGAAATTCAGGAGAGAGAAAGCAAGCAGCGCAGCAGCTCTGCCATCTGATGCAGTTTTCTTTAATATTGACAAAATATATTAGGTAATAAAGTATATTAATAGAATTTGTGTCCAATAAATGAGCTCTAATGAAGGCAACAAGACAAAATAAAAATGCAGAGAAGACGACTAAGATAGAAAATAAAAGCTTGCAAAGCTTTATGAGGAAGGAAATGCATTCAATGCATTTTAGTAGCAAATACAAAATAAAGCTCCCAGGATTACATTTATTAATAAAAAGAAAACATTTATGTTGAACATACCTGCAAAATGTTGCACTATAAATTAATTTTAAGATTAAAATATTCATGGTTTCATTGGTCCTTCTTTAACCTTAATCTGTTAACCAATAAAGTGTCTGAATTAAACACTAACAAAACACTCCAATCTGCGATAACACCATCCTGAGCTTTGTAAACTGGACCAACACCAGTGACTATCATGCTTTCTGGACTGTAAAAAAACATTCCAGTGAACATAATCCATAATCCATGCAAATTATGTTTTCAACCATATGCATTTGACAAAGGTGAATTAGTGCAATATAAACATGGTTTGCAGAATAAAAGAAATTCTCTTTTTCAAGGGATTTCAAATTTACAGAAAGGCATCTAGATTTTTTGCACCATGTAATAACTATCCCTACCCCCACTATCGTCCCAATCTATTTACATTGGCTAAGAACATTTCATCTGCCAAAACATATTGTAATAACAAAGAAACTGCAGGGAATTAAACAATTTGTAGAGCCAAACTTCCATCTTTAATTTTGTGAAAAATAAGCTTCCATTTAAACATTTTCTTAAAAACAAAAAAGTTTTAGCAAGCACCAATATGTCCACGGAACTTTGTTTTAAGTTTTCAAACACAATGTTTTTAGTTAGAAGGGCGGTGGAAAGAGAACCAGAGCCAGAGAAAGAGATGGGGGCTGACGAGGGACAGAAAGGGAGTGATGGAGGAAAGACGAAGACTGCAGGGTCTGAGGAAGGGCTGATGGGAGAGGAAAGGGAAGCAGAAGAAACAGAAGAAGAAGAAGAGGAGGTGGAGGGATGAAAGACCTGCCGGGCTGTAACACGTACAGATGAAGGAAGGAGACGACTGGTTGAGGTTGTGTCAGTCGATGCCGACTCAGCAGGTTCAGCGCAGGGCAAAGGAAATGCTGCAAATGACTGAGGATCATCATTAGAACTCTTTCTCATTGGACCTAAACCAAAAGAAACACGAACCTAACACAACGTGACGACTTTAATAAAAAAGGGGTGATCTCTCAGCACTTCATATCAAAACAGTGTTAAAGTTCTGTCATTACTTTTTAGATATTGGAAATTAATTCAATCAAGAAAATCAGGTAATCAGGGACCGGGCAGCTCAGCGTGTTCGACCAACACTACGAACAACACAACCTTATGCAACAAACAATGACATCAGAGACATCATTGTTTTACTCCGATAGTCCAGACATGAAGATTTACCTCAGACACGACGGCGATGGCGGGTGGAGAGGAGGAAGAAGACTCACCGTTTTTTCCAAACAGGTGCACGAGGGCAGAGGGACACGGGAGGGTCTTCACCTCGCCGACCGCCGCGCTCTGCCAACAGGACACATTGTCCCACTCGCCACGGCATCCTGAACGAACACACACACACACACACACACACACACACACACACACACACACACACACACACACACACACACACACACACACACACACACACACACACACACACACACACACACACACACACACACACACACACACACACACACACACACACACACGGGTAGAGGTATAATTTACACAGCTCACAACTTCCTGTTTGGCTTTCAAGCTCAGTGATCCTGTGCCTGCTGCTGAACCAACAGTCGGGTTATCAATCAACATAAAAGTGCTCTCTTAATCCTCTGAAGTTTTAACATTTGGCTGACAGAACAGAAAGACTTCACTTTAAAGGCCTCGACTTACTCCGTCCTCATAGCAAGAATGAAATCAGATTATTTCATGGCAAGAGTGCAGCTCTAATAACCTAAATACAGGTATATTTAAATGACTTATCAAATAATGTTGTATATTAAGCAGAATTTATGGCATCAAATTCAGAGTTTAATTTATAGAATGATTAAAGCATTTTAAAGCTGTTTTGTCCTTTGGTGATTGGATTTGTTGAGTATATTAAATGCATGACATCATACTTCCAGCTGTAATTCTGCATTATTGTAATGTTTAATACTCTTTTTACAACCTTAAATTTTCCAGACAGACAGAAAAAGTACAATATCCGCCTCTGCAGGGGACAATGACACACTGAAAGCATAAGCACGTCAAAATTGTACTTAAGTACTCCAGTAAATGTAATTAGTTACTTTTCACCAGTGAGGAGGATAAGCTGCTACTGTATCTAATGTGCAAAGTTAGTGAGATGTTTCATTTCTAACAGTGGAAATCAACATATTACAACACTGCATCACAAATATGACCTGCTAATGTCTAACAGGAGAATGTGAAGGTGGTTTGTATTCTGTGAGTTTAACACACACACACCACACACACACACAAACACACACACACACAAAACTAAACAGGCGTGAGAAAACCCCACCAAGTACACAGGCTGAACACCACAAAGATAAAATACTTTATCACACTGGTGAAACGTTCAAACACACAGGACCTTTAAGAAAACGCACAGCAATGTGTGTGCATGAGTGTGTGTGTGTGTGCATGAGTGTGTGTGTGTGTGTGTGTGTGTGTGTGCATGAGTACTTCCTGTGGTCCTCATGACTGAGAGGTAAATAAATGATTGATAGGGAGTGTGTTGAAACAGCATCAAGACACGAAGACACACCCTCCTCTCAGCATTACAGACCTCAGTCAAAGCACACACACCACACACACACAAACACACACAGAAGAGGAATGTTTTAGAAATGCAGTGTGTGTGTGTGTGTGTGTGTGTGTGTGTGTGTGTGTGTGTGTGTGTGTGTGTGTGTGTGTGTGTGTGTGTGTGTGTGTGTGTGTACCTGTGCTAGCAGGTGTCTGTTGCTGTAGTTGTGTCTCACACTCTCTCATGGCTCTCTGCATCTCCCACAGGAACTGGCAGTGAGATAACTTTCCATTAACCTGTCGGGACGAGAGGAAATAAATATGAGGAATATTATCTCCAACATGAACAAACGTCGTCGTCGATAGTTCGCGTCTCTGGCTACACGCTGGTACTCGATATACGTGCTTCTGTTCTCTGGACTAAAGTTCATGTTCGTGTATCTGGAACTTTATCCAAGACGTCTTAGGGAGGAACTTTAGATAAATTGGTAGCCCAGATTAGAAATTCTTGCCTGTTTGCACTCATTGTTCTTATCTAACTCCCTGGTTTTAGTGCTTTGTGCGGCTATTTTACACAATCTTTAGAATCACTTCCATTCATCTGTATAAGAACAACTGGATGAAACAGAAATCCCATATTTCTGTCATTATTTCCATGTCATTTTCCTTCATTTTTTGATGTGTGACTGGAGCTAATTAATGATCTAGTTGCACTTATTCTGCCATGGGTGGGTGATCAAATTAGCACCACTGAATGCTCATCTTTCAAGGTGCTTTAACTTTTATACATTCAATGATCATTTAGTGGCAAAGTCAAACACCACGACACCGCTGTGGGCACAGTAAACGGTAAACTGGTTTCACCCCCATGGGTCATTTTCCTGATGATAGTGTGCATTACAATTATTAAAGAGATGCGTCATAAAAGTATGAGCAGGACATCATGTCAACCTTTACACATAAAAATAAAACAATATAAAAAAAATGCAAAAGACAAAAGTTTGACAGACACCAGCCTCGTCTGAGACGTTCAAACTGTTTCTACCAAGTTGGAAAAAGGCTAAATTTTTACCAAGATTTTATCATCTTTTGATCGTGGGTGACGTGCAATTTTTCAAGAAAAAATATTGAACAATTCTTGAGATTTACTCCGGAAACAAACCCCACTCACATCTGAGACTAAGGCCAATTCTTTACATAGATAAATAAAAGCCCCAAAGCATCAGAAGACACTTCTTCAGTACATGAGAGATAAAGTGAAAATAAAGTTTCTCTGACATATATTGAGCATTTTTGGAGGGCTGCTCCGGAAACAAAATGATTACTTGCAGACGGACAGACAGCTGTTCGCTATATATCCCCTGCATTATATGTGATATAATGAAATGAAATAAAATAAAAAAACATCCACGGCTCCACCACCCAACCCATCGGACAGCCGGCTGCAGCCGCAGGTCCATCCATTGCAGGCAAGTCGCCATGACGGTGCCAATAAATGTCTCTTCTTCATGAGGCGTCTTATTGCATTATTAAACTGTGGTTAGACTGTGTGCTATAATGGTGGGATCAAATCAACAGAAGACAATTAAAATGTTTTATCACTTATTTGTATCACATGACTGCGACAGCTGCTCGCTATAAAAAGGCATCTTTATCGTCTCCTCTTCCTCAGCTTGTTGATTAGCCTCAACTCGTATCGACTGAGTGACAAACTTCATAACGAATCGTGCTGCTGATGATCGATGACGTTTGTGCCGTCAAACCAGAGGCCGGAGCGTTTCCTGCTACAGCTGACGGTAACCATGGCGACGCTCAAACAGAGCGTAAACAGCTTGAACAATGTGAACAAAGAGGAACACACTCGCACAAAATGAGTCCATCTGTCAACTTCACCTCATTGATATACGGTGTGTGTGTGTGTGTGTGTGTGTGTGTGTGTGTGTGTGTGTGTGTGTGTGTGCTGGGAGGTCTGTTTACACCGAGATACCCTCTCACTCTCAGCAGCATTTCATTTCACACCCGTCAGTGTGTTTATACCACACACACATACATACATACACATACGATCAACCTGTCATCTTATCGTGTCGACCAATCAAACATCACTTCACCTCCGTCTTCAACGGACCGACCAATGAGAAAAATGCGCCGTGTTTGCTGGACGCTCCAGAGTCGACAGAGTTTTAATTTTGGTGCACAAAAATGCTGAAAATGACTAAATTAAAATGCAGCTTCTGAACTATTCTCACTTTATGTGAATGAGATCCTGTTAGAAAGAAAACAGCCTGGAGTTTCTGGTGAAAGAGTCAGAAACACTCGAGGTGATGCAGAACGAGGACGATCAGCATCTGATTTCAGAGAGAAATAAATATAAAATGTATTTCAGTATAAATAACTGGCTTTATTTGTATATGTTGTTGTGGGTAGAACACTAAAATCTGAAGAACATGACCGATTCCATGTAACGGTCCAGTCGATGCAGCGTTTCAACTTTGAGTTGCACTCGTGCATGAAAATAATTGATGGTCTCACATTTGCAGGGGTAAATAACGACAAAACGTTATGACGGGACTCTTTGTGTTCCCTCCTTAATGTCATTTTGTTATCTGTCAGGAAGCCTTTCTGTCAAATAATGTCTTTATATGCTTCACTTTCAAAGTCTACATCCTGCATGAGCCACTTTTTAACTGAAGCAGCAGCAGCAGCACGTTTGGTCAGAAAATCAACCTCTGGTCACAAATAAACTTCGTTTCTAATCATCTTAGAAAGGCTGATGTGCATCAGGCTACAGATACAACAGTAAGGATTCAAAGTAGGAAATTGATTTCCTGACTTTTAAAGTCCCGATGAGTCATTCTTCTGGCAGATACTGCTGAAGAAAACAAGGTAAGTTTGAGAGTTTCTGTCCCAGGCTGCAATTTCTGGAGCAGTTTTCTGAACATTTTATCCCTCGGTTGCTTCCTGCCAACTTTAATAAAGTATACGCTAACATTTGAGTGACTATTACACATTTGAAGGATGTTTTAAAGGTGAAACTTTCTGTTTTGCTAATATTTTACAAGCAAAATGCTTCATGAATGAAACTGATTTAAAGATTATTTCATATCTTTCATATTTCTCCAGGCTCCAGGATGATAAATACTGATGTAAACCCCAGGTGTGCCTCAGGGAGAAGAGTGCATTCTTCACTGCTTTTTACAGTTTTTGGATTTGGTCTCGTGTCTTTTCCTGTTTCCACTTTCTGCTTCTCAAAACAAAAACTATAAATAGGAAACGGCAAGGGGTGGAGGATAAACCATCTGACCTTATTTAATCCACTGCTGTCTAACAAACATAATCTCCCATCATCTAATGAGCTCCAACACACACAAACACACAGAAAAACACAGATCCATTACGGATCAAATGTTCTGGATTAAATTAAAGACTTTCTTTTATCCAGTTTGTAATCCTGAACCTCATCTGACCTCAGATCTGTCCAAAACTCACCTATTTGCTCATGGAGAGCAATAAAAGCAGCCTTGAAATACTTCAATGTGCAACGTCCAAAATAAAAGTACAGTCTTTATAGAGGATTATGAGAGATATGATGTCCATCTGACTTCTGTTCCTTCTAAACATGTGTCATCATGTCTGTTGAGCATCTTGTTTAGTCATTTATGAGCAGATTTATAGATGTTCATTCATAAAGTTTAGAGGTAGTGATATCCTCTCATAATGTAAATTAAGACCAGTATTAAGTAGTATTTTAATAATGCTCTGTATTGATGGATCTCTGCTCTGATAACCGCTGATAACATTTTCTCAAATTAAACCAATTTACATCTGCATATACAACATTATTGCTCACTGGAACATGAAGAGGATGTTTAAACTCCACACAGAGACCCCCAGGATTCGCCTGTTTAAATGTTAAAAAGGATCTCATCAAATGAGCTTAAAGAAGAAAACCTGAGCTGCAAATGACATCACTGCTCAGTGTCGACACACAGAAACTGAACTAAAGCTTCAAACTAAACATCAATTTCCTAACTGGCATTGAGCCGAGAGACTAAGATCGAGCCTCCCCTCATGTCTTTCCTCTTTAAATGCCTTTAAACACAACAGATCAGCCATGTTGGCCAACACTACAGCAATTTACTGATGTCACTCTGCAGGTCAGCTTCCATCATTGGAGGTAGGGTCATTAACTCACAGATTTTTCCATTTTTAAAGATGCTTTATCTTCACTTTTCAGTGTCTTTATCCGTCAAACGTAATACATTAGCTGATTTATCTCTGCTGTTTACCAATAGAGGAAACAGAAGTCATGCATTTTCAGACACAAAGTAGCAGAAGTAACATTGATTTTTTTTTTAAAGAAAAAAGATTGCACTGATATTTTATTATTTTGCTGCATGCATAGAGTTTATAATGTTAATGCACATGCAGGATGACGCATAAGGTTACAGCCTGAGTCCTCTTCTTTTTTTTTTTTTAAGTCACAATGCTGTAAAATGTTCCCTGAATGCAACCTCAGAGGGACACTTTACCTGATGAATTTCTAATGAAGACTGTTGGCTGGCTGATGTTTGGGAGACTTGTGTCCAAAATTAACTTTTTCCAACCTTAAAGCTACTTCAGAGGAAACAAAAGGGGAGAAAATGTTAAGGGGAAAGCAAAAGGCTCACCTCAAATTAAACAAAGAAAGGAAGCTGCTGCCACTGGCAAACTTTGTGGTTTTAACAGAAGTAAACAATTAAATCTTATTGACAGTTTTTGATGCCTTTAAATATCCAATTTAATCTGTTATGATTGGAAAGCAGAGAAAGGCCACATTATCGGTTAAAAAAATGTAAGTTTTCCATCTCCAACAGAAGCTTTTCTGATATGACATTCATCAAGATTTAAGATGGGAAGATGTTGATGCAGAACAATCTTAAATGAGTCACACTCTGATGTCACCTTTACAGTATTTCTGCAGACATAACAACTGACTTAATCATCCACTTGAGTTGTTTCTCTAAAAGATGCTAACTGGTCAGACTTCTTTCTAAATATAGAGCCGAGTCTACAGGATGACGTGAACATTAAAAATGAACCAGCAGCAGCCAGAATCTATAATTCATGTTGTCACCCAGTCAAAGGGGAAAGAATAATCAGCAGGAAGTTTAGTTTATTTAACACCGGTGTTTATGGGTGAGAGCTCCTGTTTGAGCTGATCTACGGTCAGATCAGAGGCAAAATAATGGCAATGAAAGCAGCACAATGCAAAATATGTGATGGAAAGAACATGGGTAACTCTCAGAAGGGGTTAAAGTTATAGAAACTATGAAATACATTTTTAAGATGTTCAAATGAAACAGTTTCAGTAGGAATATTAAAGGAAATGAAAATAAATTAAGATAAGGTCACTATAAACTCACTGTGTGGCTATTTTAGGAGTATTATGGACCATCAAGCTCGGTTAGAGCCAAGTATGTGATGCCATATGAGATTAGAATTATTCCTAGTTTTAGAGAATTAACAATAAATGCCATAAACTCAACCTAAAAGCTGCTATAAACAGTTCTATAAAAAGGTGTGACATTGTTTTACTCCAATAATTGAGATACTTTTTATACATTAATTCCATTAACATATTAATATTGATGATTAGTGAGGGACTGACCGTGTGGATGAAGGTGAAGCCGAGCAGGAGCAGAGCGAGGCGCTGCGTAAAGGCCATGGTCACCTCTCATCCAGCAGAGGGTTCAATCACCTGAACAGCAGCTCGGCGCGCATTTAACTCAAACCAACAGGAAACACGTGCGCTGGAATGATACCGATCTGCTGTCCGTCAAGTTTGCGTTTTGGACCCGCAAGGTGTCGCGTGCAAATCAGTTTTTGGTCTGCAGCTTTACGCACCGCGTCAGGACGTAAAAAAAAAGGGGTTAGCTGTTTGTCTCTAAAATAAAAATTATAAAATTAATCCAAAAAATTTAAAAATTCACCCCTGAAGCAATCCAAACCGACACAAACTGGTCCTTGATTGCAACACTGATCCAGGACCGACGGTCAGCTGTGATGCGTTCAGTGTGCGGAGTTAGAGTGAGGTCCGCCTTCACTCCTTGTTCAATTTCAAACAATTGCGCGTCCTCGTCACACGCGTCTCAATGTGCGCGCTCATGACCTGAGGGAGACTCCTGAGTCTGCTCTAATATGAAAACCAACAGCGACACCACGCGGCTGAGCTGCTGCCACTGAACTCATATTATGTATGTATGCACAATGTCAACAAAAACATGAACGCAACACTTTTGTTTTTGCTCCCATATTTTAATTTAAAAAAAATCATATTATACATATTTATTTCTATTATATTTATTTTTTATTTTCCCATATTTGTTTAAATGATGCCGTTTAATCAGCTCCTTGATGAGCCACACCTGTCAGGTGAATCAATGGCGTCATCTGGCCTGTTTTCAGATGTTTTATTGACCAAACAATTAAAAAGAAAATAATCAAGAATGAAAAAGATCAACTTATATTTGTGAGCTGTAATATGTATATAAATTAGATTATTATTACTCATGCATCCATTGAAAAGGAGTATTTTACTGTTAATGTATTTGGCTGCACCTGATGATTATTCTCATTATTTTCTCTATTAATTAATCATTTGGTTTGTGAAAAATCAGAAAATAGTGAGAAAGCCCAAAGTGACACCTTCTCAGTGTTTGTTTTGTTCAACCAACAGTCCAGAATAATTACAAATACATTAAAAATATTAAAATAATTGCAGAAAAAGCAGCAGAAGCTGTTTTTATTACATTTCCTGTGTGATATTAGTGTTTTTATTCAAGTTAAGAATCTGAATAATTCCTCCACCACTTCAATGAGATATTTTGTTTTCTACTGCCCTCTCTTGTTGGGAATAAACGCTCTTTTTGCCTGTTTGTGTAACTATTTACATGCTGAAATAAACCATGAACATCTCATAAATTAAATGATGGTGTCTGAGGAAGATGAAAGGATGAAGGTTTTAGAAACAACCGCCTGACCCACAGATCATTCAGTCATTTACGACTTCAAATAAATAAATCACTCAGGAATGCTTTTACTGCAGAGTTACAGTCTGATCAGAGAGGAGAGGAAATTAGAAACAGAGGGAACAAGATGAGGGGAGAAGCAGGGGAACTGGTTCCTATTAATATTCTAAAGTTTCATGACACAGTTTGTTTTCATCCATGTGTTTCTCATTCATGAGCAGCTGCTGCATCTCTCTAAATATCGTTTGCATGTGTAAACTCTGCTTTTACTTGTTAACATTTTATGTTTACAGATATAACAATTAACAAGAGCGAGAATGCTGGATATGAAGCCAATAAACCAGCCTGACTGGGAAAACTGGGAGCAGCGTGAGGGATGGAAAGGAAGTTTTTATTTTGTTTTTGTTTACATGAACTTCTCTGTCATGTCTCCAGTTTTTACAACGATAAACTTTGTAAATACATAAACAGAGCTGCATCCTCACATTCATGTAGTAACTGTTCCTGAGCTTTCAACTGTGTCACATGGTCCTTTAAAAAAAAAATTTGTCATGAAACTGTAGATATTCAACATTTACTTTAAAAAAAATACTTTTTTTACTCAGATAAATAAGGTTTGCTTTGTTTCACATTTGAATCAGTTGGTTTAAATTGTAATATATATCATAATTTTCTGTGTCATATATTTTTTTATTGCTGTATCTTGATTTGTGTAGAAAATTCCTGTAGAAAAAATGTTACCATAAGCCCCCTGAAGCATCCAGACAAATCAATCTAATAACAACAACAATAATAATACATTAATAATAATAATAATAATAGACTAGGCCGTGTTTTAGCCAATCAAAGCACTTTATTGCACTGTATAGTGTGACGGTGAGCCAATAGCAGGCTCTTATAAAAGTGTCATTTAATCTTTTTATCATGTGTACAAAACAAGTCACACACACTTGTACCGTACAAAATCAACACTATTTACATACAATATACACACACACCTAACACACACACACACACACACACACAAAGCATTCTCTGGGTTTCTGATGGGATTTCCTTCTTATGGAACATCTCACCCCCCCCACACACACACACACACACACAGGGACTGAAACATGACCGCTACGCTGCTTCCACCAAACTCCTGTTAGCCAAACAAGCGCTAAACAACTTCTGATATGCATAAAGTTTTCTTTTGCTCAGACGAAAGTTGATGAGATGCACAAAAAAGAAGGAGAAGAAGAAGAAGACGGTGAGATGATGTCAGCGGATGTTTCATCCACAGGGATGTAAACAAATGACGCTGGATTCATCTAAATAACGTCGATTACTCTGAATAAAACTTTCTACACAACCTGCAGAGCCACACATTAAGAGTATATTAAAGCTGTTTCTTAGTTTGATATCTATCTGTAATCTTATGCACACTCATTCATATAAGGTGGTCACTGCTGTACCAAAGCCGAGAGGATATTCTTCACTGAGGATTCAAGACAAGGACAATAAAGATGTTTTTTTTTGGGGGGGGTTGGAGCAAAAAGGATGAAGATTTTTCTGTGCTAACAAGTTGCTAAATGGTTGCTTTTATCATTTCTATTCTCCAACAGCGACTTGTGACACGTGCATTTTCTAAACTTGAATCGCAGCAGTGAAGAAAGTCCTTTTTGGCATTATTGCTACAATATGAGCTTTTTCCCCCCCTGTAGATCCCTTTTGTTCCAACAGCCTCCAGATGTTGCTACAGTTAATCAGCGTTTATGTTCCACTGTATTAGAGATGTGACAGATGTTACCAGCGTCACATCTTTTCACTCTCTGGTTCAAATGAGCAAAGTAAAAATAAATAAATGGCTGTTGGGTCTTCGGTTCCCTTTGATTTTCCCATAAACTCTCTTTAAATATTAACAATATTCTTTCTCTTATATTCACACAGTGCATTTCTTCTCTTGACAAGATGCTTTGGGTGCATTTTGGGTCTGAATTTCACAGGATGATTGCGACTTATTTAGTAATGAACTGCAAGACTGGTGTGTTGGAAAATGATTATTGTGCATGTTAAAGGTTAGACGCACTTTAGTGACAGACATTGCACTTGAATGTGTGTTTTATGCCTAAAAATAGTTTAGAAAGGTCACATCTTAGACGCCGGACACTGAAAGCAGTTTTCTTCTCCAGTGTTTTTCATTTAGATTAAACTTTTTACTGTTTTTAATTCTCCATAAAAAATGTTTATTTGTTCCTCTAAGGATAAAATCTGTTGCCTGAATCACATGAAAACTATTCAAAATGTCCCTGTTGCACATAAACACAGACGGATGAACGCAAACAGACACACACTCTGCGCGCACACACACACACACACACACACACAGGGTGCAGGTGGAGAGAGCTGCATATAGGGGCTACTATACCTCTTTGTGTTTTAGGTACCTCTCCATATAGATTATTATATCTATGTACAATATTTATATTTTTACAATAATCTGGCTGCCCCTGTTCTAATTGAAATAATACCACAGATGTGGGATTCTTGATTGGACCAGTAAAACATGATGACGGATACAGTCTCTAGTCTCTCTCTACTTTTACCTCCTAAAACGACACACGGTGTGAGGACTGGAGCGGTCGCCCCGTACACAGTGTTCCCCTAAGGCTTTCTACAGTGACGAGCTCCTGGTAAGGGTCACGAGATTGAACGGGGGTGTAAAAATGATCCTACCACCACTCAGCGAGCCATCAGTCAGCCAATCAACCGGCACAACACGACTTTAAAGAAAACAGACGACCTAAGACCACATCATATGCAGGTTCAAAAATACAGTACATCTTGATTTGGGGGAAATAAATGAACAACAACGGCGATATGCACGGCATACAAACGCATGCTAGCTCTCTCTCTCTCTCTCTCTCTCTCTGTCACACACACACACACACACACACACACACACACACACACACACACACACACACACACACACACACACACACACACACACAGTCAGGCTACATGTTGTAGGCCACGTAGATGGGGTCTAGCTGGTCTTGTAAGAAGCCGTCACGGAGGTGCATGCGCTGCTTCTCGCCGCGGGAGTTGATGGGAATGACGCCGATGTCCGTCACCACGACGACGCCCACAATCAGGTAGTGCTCCTCCAGCACCGCCTTGGTCACCATGGGAACCAGGTCTAGGGCTTCCTGCTCGGAGCCCTCCAGCTCCACCACCACCACCAGCAGGTTGGTCCAGGGGAAGACGGCACTGAGGAGGACAAACCTTTCATTTAGCAGGTTCTCTGAGGCTGAAGCTGCTGCCATTGGCTTTCTGGAGCAGCAGGGGGCAGCAGAACACCTCTGATGTCATCGCCTTAACATTACTAATATTACTCAGTTAATGTCATTTTTACAACAGATTGAGAATTTTCATACAAGACTCAGGGTAAGTTAAAAAAAAATATATGTATAAAAAAGTTAAACAAACAACAACAAAAATTAAATAAAAGGAAAAGAACAGAAAGAAAAACAACCTTAAAACAATCAAACAAGAGTAATTAAAATTAACATGATTATACAAATTTTGTAGAGTTTCATCAATAGTATAGGGTATTATATATACATTACTATAGTATAGTGGAGTATATAAAAGTGAAGTAACAGAAGCTGCTTTTTAAATTCAAGAATACTTTCTTGAATAATGTTCAATTTATTATATCTCTATACATCAGTGTCATAATTTATAGTTGCATAGAATATTTCATTCATGTGGTCCAGTTAACAAACCACTTGTTAAACATCTTTGAAAGAATCAGATGAAAACAAACACCGAGCTCTGAGTTATATTCCTTTGACTGAGACCTACCACTCCATGATGCTCTTGTGGGCACGGATGACGGAGGTCTCGATGTCAATGGGATGGTACCTCATTCCCCTCAGCTCCATGGCCTCCTCCAGAGCTCCAACGACGAACAGAGCATCATGCCTCTCTGTTTGGGAGACATCAAACAGGGAGGCCGTGTTGGTGTAGCAGGTAGAGAGAGAGAGAGAGAGAGAGAGAGAGAGAGAGAGACCTGAGGAAGACGGATTCAGAGAGGAAACTAACCTCCGTTGGCATCAGTGAGCTCAGTGCGGCGGAGGAAGCCCAGGTAGCCCGTCCTGGCCCAGACCGTCTGAGTGTCGCCGAAACTGAGCCTGGAGTTGAAGTGATCGGACTGGAGAACCTCCTCGCCGTAACCGCTGTAGTAACCGCTGCCGTTATGAGCGCTGTGCACCCAGATCTGCAGGAGGAACCGGAGAGAGTCAAAGCAAGAGAAAGAGAAAGTCCTTGAACTGCCACATTAAAAACTTTAGACGTTTATGGTGCTGCTGTAAACCAAAATTAAATCCACTTAAAACTTTGGTAAAGAAGTAAGGAGAATGCCAACAAAATGATTATATGTGCTTCTAGAAGATATCAAAGGGAAAAATACCAAGGAGAGCGATGTTAGCTGGCCTAACTCCTCCTACATCTCCTCATGTTTCTAAATGAAACTAGCTCAGCTTATTTGAGGAACTTGATGAACAATTTATGGGTTGTATGCACATGGAAGGATGCACTTATTGCTTTCAACTAAAGCTAAGTAATTATGTATGTAACGGAGGGAAGGAGGGAATAAAACAACCAAAAAACACAATGGGACAGACAGAGGAGAAAACACAACAAGAAAAAAGAACAAAAAGACAGAAAATGACTGTAAAGAAAGACAGAAAAAACCCAAAAGAAAATGAAAAACAACAACAACTGGAAATAGAACAACAACAACAACAACAACAAAAAACGCTGAAGAGAAATCCAGAAAAGAAAGACAAAAAGGAAAGAATATCAAAAAAGGCATGAAGGTAAAAAAAAACAAAAAAAACAGAAAAGTTAAAAACGAAGAAGCCAGAAAGAAACTAGAGAGAAAATAAAAACACAGAAAAAGCAGGTTACAAACAGCAGGAAACAAACACACAAAGAGTGTAGAGAAGAAGAAGTTCATGTGAGATGACCTCTCCGAGGTGCGAGTCTCCCAGCGGTCCTTTGGTCTCTGGGTTGGCGATGATAATACGAACACCAGGTAGGATCTGAAAGGCAAATAAATCGGTTTCCATGGTTACCACCTCACTTTGAGTCTTTTCTTTGATGCTCGCAGGAACACAACTCGATGAATAGATCCAGCTGGAAACACTTTAAATTCACAAAAAAATAAGGCGGATTTAACGGTGAACACAACACAGCCACAGCTCATCAGACGTCTCCATGCGAACAACAATCAGAAACACAGTCAGACATTGTGTTCAAGTTGCACTGGAAGAAAAGATGGACTGACTGGTGCACAGACATGTTTTTCTCCCTCCTCCTCCCACAGACAGTGAGTCAAAATAAACAGCGGGCTGATCAATGACCAGCCCTGAAACATGATGTTCTCTCTGTGTGTGTGTGTCAGTGTAGGGGAAGAGGAGACATGAACGTCTCATCCAGCTCCAAGAAAAGAGCCATTTAACCAGTTTAAAGTCACTTCATGTGGACACAGAGTCACTTTAGTCACTGCTTTCATCTCCAGCAGCGCCTGAATGCCACATTTAAGCGTTTTAATTGACTTCCAGTGATTTATTTAGTAGTACTGTATTGGATTATAATGATCTCCACCAAGGACGTCTTGTTTTCACTTGTGTCCATGTGTTGTCTTTGTTTGTTTGTTTGCAGCATTATGCAAAAAAAAAACCCAACAACTACCGAATAGATTTCTGAGATCTTTTGTGGAGGGATGGGGTCAGACGAGTCAGCTGCTAAGAGATCTGTCATGAAACTGAAATACTATTGTAATTTGCTCCTGGATTAAAGCAGGAGGACTCAGTGTTTAGTGAAGCATGACTTATCTCTGCTACAAAAAATGATTTAAAAAAAGAAGCTTTTAGGGGACAGTCCTTATCTTTATCAGGCAGATGAAACTGGGACTGAAAGGACGAGAAACCCTGAATAAATATAGTCCAAAAACACCTGTTTTAACTTATTCTCACTTCATTCCTTGATTGAGGCTCAGTGGGGAGTGGATTAATTATTATTATTATTATTATTATTATTATTAATTAGTTTCTTACAATAACGGCAAGACAAATCATGTAAAATCAATACTGTGTTTAATCTCTTAAATCTCTATTTACTTTAAGTTTAAGATAGACAAATGTATTCTTATGTGAACTATAATTCCTTTACAATAGACTGTAAGGACAGCAGGAGAGTAAACAGGTCAGTTTAAAACATTTTCAGCCTTTATTGTCCTCTTAACATTCCTGCTAAAAGAAGACTAACACATCATTTACATGTCATTTAATATCAGGAAGAATGTTAGTTCTGACAAAACCGGTCTGCTGAAAAAAGTTGCAATCAAAACATTTGTTGTCTTTAAATGTCTCCATAAATAAACTTGACTAAATCCGCTGAACGCTTGTTGAGTCATAAAGTGCAGGATATGATATTTTCTTCCCTCACCATCTGCCAGGACTCCTGACTGGTTGCAGTATTTTTTTTTCTTCTTCTCGCATCTGTTCTTTAGATCAGGATCAGGATAGCAACAATTTAATGTTCAACAGGACAATTACCTAAAAAATAACTCAGTTAGTTTTGTGCAGAGTGATAAGAATTTAACAGCAGCTGAAACGTTTGTGCTGCTTCAGGGTGTGACACATCCCTGTTGGGGTTTTTTAGATATAAACGATGTGTATTTTTTTTTTTTTTACCAAGCATTTGATTCCTTTCTTCGCCATCAGAAAGGGAAAATGGATGTTTTGGGGGCGCGTCATGGACTCAAACCTGCTGCCTGCTTTGACTCACTGAATGTGGGAGGACGCAGAAATCTTCTGCCATTCAATCGCTGCCATTTTAGAGAATAGTTTCTTCATTGTGAGCATGTATCTGTCGGTGTTTTCTTGGCAAAATCAAAGTTCAATGAAGTAAAGAATCATATCTGGAGATCAAGGAAAGAAATCCAGTAAAAATGATATTTAATTGGGATTTTTTTTTTTTTACTCTGTGTGACACTGTTGTTAATATTTCTGAATGAATCCAACCTGCGATCCCAATCTCTGTACAATCTTGAACTCACTCACCTTTCCGGACTCCATTAAGGGCAGACTGTGAGGAGAACCTCTCTCCACCAACCGAACCCTGAAAACACACACGTGTGAAAACGTCACAGCCGTGTTCGGCGAAGGGAAGCAAAACATGGACAGCTGACAGGGCAGAGAGTGGTACCTGTCGTGTCGCAGCGCTCTCATGTCCACGTACACGGTTGTGGGGTCTGGTCCTGACGTGCCCTGCAGCCAATCACAACACAGGCACAGTGAGCATGTGAGGATCGGATGGTGATAATCAGGCGGCCATACTGGTTGAAGCTGCGGCAGTTTGTTCAGAGATAAAGAAAACTACCAGCTCTGTTTTTAGTACTGTTGAACAGTTCTTCAGTCAGTGCCAGAACATATTGTGGACTAAATATTGAACATGATATTGATCAAAACACTGGAAATTAGCGTTTTATCTCTGCTCAAACATGACACAACCCTCGGGATGTTTTGGTTAAACTGATTCATGCGACAGGCTTCTGTGGTCTCTGTGTTCACATTTCAGCTGTTGTTGCGTGTTTTACCTGCAGGCAGATGGCCAGGTTCACCCTGCAGCCGAAGGCCGTGCTGACAGATCGCGGGTGAAGGCCGAGGTCTTTGAAGAGCTTGGAGAAGGAGTGTGTGAGCGACATCCTGGGCCTCTCCTCCGCCACCACGACGCAGGCCCGAACCCGCGACAGGTCCAGGCCCCGAGCCTGGAAGAGCGGGAAGAAGATCAGAGGAACCGAGGGGCTTCTTTGTGAGACTGATCTGTAGTCAAAGCACTGTAATCAGCTCCTGCTAACATTTCTTAATGTTACAGCGAATAAAGAATTTAGTGCTTCTGATGCTACAGAAAAGACAATTTGGACAGGAATAATTACATTTTGAGCTGAAGCAGAAGACAGTGTTACGAGCCCTTTGGGAGGTAATAGTTGTTCTACAAATTAAGTTAAGGTTAAAGTAGGTAAGTGATCATCTTCACAAGTAGAGGAACACAAAGGTGTGTGTGTGTGTGTGTGTGAGTGTGGTGAAAAAAAAAGCCAAGGAATAAAGAAACAGTTGTACTTTTCACTCCGTGTTCAACCTTCAGTCTCCATGGAGACTTAAAGAATGATAATGACTAAAATTAACTCTGCAGCTTTCACCAGTGACCAATCAGAGGCGTTGGTGACTTGAGCACTCAGACTTGGCTTCAGGCTGAGGCAGAGTGTGAGTTTATTATCGCTGAGCCGGAGGGCTGGAGTCACTCAGACAGACTCCCTTCTGTTTATTAGAACTGCAGCCTAGTTAGAACTAATATTCATCTCATTCATTCACTTCTTTTTTTTTTTTTGTGAAAAACAACCATAAGACAAATCAGCGTCAGACTGTGACTGAGGTTAGAGATGATTTGGCAGTTTATTAGTGATAATCTGCCCTAAAAATTAAATCTGGTTGGAGGTCAGTGAAAGCAACGCAGAGGTCAGGTCGAATGGTCAAAAAATGACATCCTCTCGTCTTTGATGGCAAACATGATGAGCCTTAATTTTTTTTTGCGTGAAGCACGACAACACAGTTTTATAACTATGACATCAAAAGGAAAGCACTACATCAGGACTTTTGGGCTCCAAACCCTGAGCTGAGTTTATTGTTCTTGGCCTCCTAGAAAAACCTCCCGCGGTGGAGAACGGCTCAGAGATGTAACATAAGAATGGAAATGTGGGCTGTGTCTCGCTGACCTTGAGCGCCTCGGTCTGCAGGCCGAGCCCTTTGGTGCAGAGCTCCATGACGCTGTAGGAGCAGAAGGTGTCTCGCACCCTCAGCTGGCTGACGGCCAGCAGCCACAACGCTGGGTTGGACTCCAGCTCCACCGGAGGAATCAGGATGGATTGGTGGCCTGAGTACACACTGCAGTAAACACACAACACACACACTCAACTTACTTATCCATTACACGATCCGTTGGTCTCATTCAGATCAATATGCATCTTCCAAAGAAACCTGTGAGCCAAAACTACAGTCGTTTATTATAACAACCAGGTGTTAATGTGGCAGCTTTGAATCACTGAGGAGAAGAGATATCCTCATGATGAAGACATGCAGCAGCTCTCGCCAAGTTCACAATTTATGAGCTGAGGATTAGAGACTAAGCAGACCTGAGATCTGGGACCTGGAGGGAAAACATTTACAGTCATGATTTCAGTTTCAGCGATAATAAACATTACAACAGCGTTTCTGTCTTCTTGTTATTTAAGGACAACTTTATAACATAAATTATCATTTGAGCACAACATGTATCAAACCTTTTATAATGAAATGGCCCTATGGTGAACTATGATGACATTAGCTCCATTTCCTAGTCTTTAACTGTGTCTTATCTGCTGTTTGCTGCTGGAAACAACACTATGAGAGGGGTAACAATGATCCAAGATGGTAAAATCACAGCTGGGCAGTTAAACAACAGGCGATTTAAAAAAAAAAAAAAAAAAATACTGATTAGTTCCACTTAAAAGTATGAGAGACGCCAACCTGCAGAGACACCAGAGGACGAAGCCGAGGCCACAGTACGGATCCAGACAGATGGCCACTTCTCTGGACGGGTACAATTCACACTGCAGCTTCACGGACCGACAGAAGGCTCCAACTGCATTATGGGACATCTGGAGAGATGGAGGGAGGGAAAGAGAGACACAACAACACACACACACACACACACACACACACACACACACACACACACACACACACACACACACACACACACACACACACACACACACACAGAGACGAACAAGGAACAAGGTGGAAAGACGGGACAGTTAATCTTCGGATGTCATGCTTCTTGAAATAACACCACATGGCTCAGTTGGATTTGGTTGATGCAGTTCATGTGTCAAAGATAAAAAAAATTATCCTTTTTCTTTTTTCTCTTTATTAGACTTGGCCTTCTTTGGCAAAAGCACCATAAAGCCTGGATATCCTCAAAGTTAAATATCTGCTGGCTGTTTGTTTTGGTTTCTATTCTTTTCTCTTGCATGTTCTGCTCTGTGTGCTGCTGCTGCTCTGACAGCTGAGTTTCCCTCTGGAATGAAAAAAAAAGTAATGAATAAATGGAAGAAGGAGGGAAAGTCTGAGCAGGAGACGTCTGAGGATTAACGCTGAGCTGACCTGAACTCCAGCCAGCATGCCGGTCGTCGACACGCTGAAGTCCAGATAGGCCAGACCGTCTGGGTTGGTGGGCTTATAAAGAGCTGGAGGCTTCTTCTTTGGCAGGTCATCTGCAGCACAGACACACACACACACACACATTTTTGTTCTATAGCACTCAAGAGGACAGTCAGTTGAGTCACATTCGTTTCAGAAACACTGACCTCAATTTGAACCCACAATGCAACTATAGCAGCTTGTGAGCAGCTGAACTTACAAATCTGGCAATTAGCTGGTAAAATGCAGGGAAAAACAAGAACACAAGCTACTAAATGTTGATGTAAATCTGCTTTTTTCAGAATACATTTTAGGCCGAGAGTAAAATTAGAGTAAAAGCAGAAATCACTGTCAAGGTTAGGGTTCAGGGAATGAGTGTAGACAAATGTCTTCATATTTGTTTGTTAAGAATGATCCTGTACCAGTGTCGAGGACAGGCGGCCAGTTCCTGATATCCACGGTGGCCGTAGCCTCCTTGGAGCGCAGCAGCTTACAGATGACCGCCGTGGTCATCACACAGGCCGAGTGACTGACCTGCAGAGAAATAGTAGATTTAGACCACGGATCATTTAATTGTAATAATCAATTTAATTCTTTTTCCCCAACAAGGTCAGAGGTCAGCTATCCAGAAACCCCCCTGGAGCTAGAATGCTTGTTCAAGGGCATTTATTATATTGTAAAGGAGAAACCTGTAAAATATTGTCGAATTTCAAAGGTAGCTACAAAATTATAGGGGGCAGCATATCATTAGGGTCAACCACCAACTCTCTGCTGCAGCTGCAGCTACCTTTAGCAAGTTAGCTCAGTTAGTTGTGCAGCTAGTGGTCCTATTAGCTAAACAGGGTTAAGTGAACACGTCCAGGCACTCGACTGGGACCGGACACATCCTCCGATAACAGCAGAGGCCAGTTTGATGACAGGGGACAGTATGGAGGTGATTTACACATTTTGTTTGGTTGATGTCTTGTTTTAATGAAGTGTGTTTTACGGCGAGCTAACAAGGCAATTAAGCTTGTCTTATTTTGGTAAAAGGACATAAACTTTAAAGTTTTGCTCCTGTGTTTAGTGTTAAGTAAATAGGTGCAAGAATATTTCCTTTCTTGAGGCCTCTACAGGTAAAAGATGGTATTATTAGCAGCTCATTTCAGCAGATTTCTCTGCAAAAATACTTAAACAACAGAATTGAAACAAAAGGAGCATTTTGTGGTAAAATCCCTGACCTCGACGATCATCTTGACGGTGGGCAGGGTGGTGGAGATGTTCTGAGGGTGAGGTGGCCGCACTGTGATGGGAACACAGCCGGCGTAAAGGCTGCCGTAGAAAGCTGCAATCAGGTCTATACCTGCAGGACACACACACACACACACACACACACACACACACACACACACACACACACACACACACACACACACACACACACACACACACACACACACACACACACACACAAAGAGGGAGAGAGGTGTGAACAATCAGTTCAGTTTCAAATTCACATCTGAACGCTGTTCTGTGAATAAAAAAATGTGCACCATCTCTCACCTGGTGGGTAGACCAGAGCGACGTGGTCCCCTTCCTGCAGACCTCCTCTCTCCATCAGCAGAGCCGCCACCCGCTCTGCCCTCTTATGGAGCTGCAGGCAGGTGAGGGAACTGGACACCGCCCCCTGGAGGAAGGGAAGGACCGAGGGGAACACAGAGAGAGGAAAAATTTAATGTCACTCACTGGACGCACAATCTCCTGACACCTTTGCTGCAATTATGGACTTAGGAATTGTTTGTTGCACTACTTTAAATATTCAGTTTTAACATAGTTTTTCAGCAGCATGCTGCAGCTTATACAACCAGGGATTAGCTGCGGTCTGGTTGAGGGAGCGATCTCCTGTAATATGAACTATAACATGAACTGAACTGTGGTCAGAGGTGTGTGTGTTTTTACCCGAGAGCTGAGCAGGGTGTAGAGGATGTGGTCTGGCGTGGTCTGAGCTCTCCACTGCAAAACCTCCGACAAGAACAGGAACTGAAACACACACAGACAGACCAACGGTTATCACGAATACAGAGGATTTTAAAATGCCGACTAATCAGAACAGTCTTGACCTTCAGGATGCTGTTTATCATTAAATCGCTGCACCTCGTCTTACGCGAGGTGTGTAAGTGTTTGTTTCACCTGATCGTTGTCGTCAGTCTGTCCCAAATCTCTGCCGCTGGCCTGAGCGATCCTCTTCCCTGACACCAGATTCCCCACCATCACAGAGGCGGGTCCGATCTCTGCAGCACACACAAAAACAAACGATCACATAAGCACTGAACTACGAACCAAGACCAGTTACAGAAACGCTGACAGACAAATACAGAGCTCTACGTATTGAAACAGCCATGTTCCCACCTGGTTGTTTCTGCCGTGGTTTGGGCAGGTTGGTGACACAGGTGTGGGGGCACATGAGGACGTTACACGGGTGCAGCCCCCCTTCCAGATACAACTGCTTGATCTCTGACAGGTGGATGCCTCCCAGAGGAGTCTTGGGCAGAGTGTTGGCCGGGACCAGGGCCAGGCAGAACACACCCACCCCGTGGATACTGTCAATGGCCTGAGAGAGGCGGGGGGGAATCAGAGGACAGTCAGAGGACATGAGCTGATGAGGACTTACTGTGAAATAACAGCTTATGCAATATGGAAAACAATGAAGATTTAGAGCACAAACTATAGGATATATACTGTAGGTATGATTTTATGTTACATTCTGACATTGAACTAATTTCTTGTTTCACATCTCTGTACATATGTTTCAATATCTCACATGATTTTATGAACAATCCTAGTTTCAGCAGAAATTAGACCTAAAAAGGACCAAAATAAATGAATAAATAAATGAATAAATAAATGAGCGGTCAAACACCTGCAGCACGCGGCTCATCCACTGGAAGCTGTCCTCCTCTGTGGAGTCGGGTCTCTGCTCGGCCACCACCACGATTCTCTCATCTCTCAGCACGGTCACCGAAAACACCGCTATCCTGCAGGGACGGAGGAGAAAAGTCTTCTGCTCTTCATGTTCCTACTTTAAAGTACTGATTGACTTTTAAATATCACAAATCCATTAGAATCATCTGAATAAATTATTATCAATGGGTTGTAAGATTTATTTATCAGCATCAGGTGAATGAAATGTAAACCCTAACTTGATTTCATCAGTGGGTTTCATAGTCCTGTTATGGTCTCATCCACCCTGGAAAACCCTCAAACTTAAGCCTGTCAGAGAAATCTGGTCTGGGACCTTAATCAGTACTGACCCAGTTTGGCCCGAATCAGCGCTTACAGATCCAGTCTGAAACCTACTGAACTGCTTGCAGACTCATTGTGTCTGTTGCATCAGTATCAAATATGTTTTATAGTTGGATTTACAATCCAGAAAAGACCAGAAAGACCATAAAAAACCAATGTAAGAGACATCCTGGAGCAGCTGACGGCGCTGCTGCCAAGCAACAGTAAGCATTCTAGCCCATGAGACTAACGTTAGCTTGCTGTTGACAGAAACTGAATCTCACCTCCACGTGTCAAACATTCCTACAGGAAGCTGTTGCTCCACATTAATCACCGTTTTTTTCGTGACATCACGACAAAATCACCTAAACTTTGTGATCTGTGCCCGGCTTCAGCATTCAGATTCATTCTGCATTCAGTCTGCTCATCTCTGTGGGGGGGGGGGCACCACACGCTTCATTCTCAACCCATGTGGTGTAAAAAAAAACAAAAGAAAACCCAGCACAAAACACAAGCTCTTCTTTTGTGATGAAACCTTGTTAAAAGTGTGTCAGATATCAGTAGCCGGTATGAAAAAAAGGTGTCAGCAACAGTTTGTGAGGATGTAAACATTCCTAAAATATCTGATTTAAAATGTGATCGCTTTAGATCCTCAGGTTTTAACAGGTGTGACGACTGCCTTCAATGTTTCTCCATTCATTTACTTTCAGATGGAAGCACTGCTGCAGGTGGATTAGAGTCTACCTGCAGATATTAACGCGGGTTCAGCAGTGTATGGTGTATGTGTGTGTCTGAACAAACAAACAAACGACACAGTCAGAATTAAAACATAAAGATATGAAAAAGTGAACAAAACAGCACACACACATGAAAATTTACATAATTTAAAATTTCCTCCCGATATGTCTGAACAAATGGATCCTTCCTTTGATAGCTTTCATTTCTACATGAGCTTAAACCTTAAATAGCTCTGGGTAACGTCATTAGGCTGTCAGCTAAAAGATGAATTTCCTGCTCGGCAGCCGTGGACACAATTAAACTTCACTCTATTACAGCTCCTGGATTCTTCCAGGATTGCTCTACTTTATAAGATCTATTATGTGTGTGTGTGTGTGTGTGTGTGGGCTGGGGGTGTGGGGGTATTGCTCATTTATCAGTGTGACAGAGATTGTGCCAGTCTTGGACATCTGGCTGCCTTTCAAACTGTCGATGGGAACGATGTTAAAACCTCCACGTGACTCTCAGTGTGACTTCTACAGCGTCTCACTCACCGGCCCCTGTAGACGAATTTCATTGGCTCCACCGCCAGCGCCGTGGCAACAATGTCGTCAGCGTTGTGCCTCCGTCCGCTCACCATGATAAGTCCGTCCATCTTGCCAGTGATGAAGACGAGGCCTCCGGGGCCGATGAAGCCCAGCAGGCCGGTCCGCACGAAGGCGTACTCGCTGATCAGCCCCCCACTGGAGCTCACTGGGAAAACCTGCAAGCAGAAAACCAACCACTGCTACAGCTGATATCACAGTATATTTAAGTTCATACTGACACACTAATGAATATTATGGGCAATTATGGTCTGTCAAAAATCAGACCTGTGTGCTGTTTTTTTTTTTTTTTATGTTTTCACTCAGCCGCTTAATGTTAAAAGGCAGAAACACACACACACACACACACACCTCAAACGTGTTCTTGGTCATGCCCGTGAGGCCGTAGTAGGAGGTGCCGGTGGCGATGGAGCAGACACAGAGCTCCCCGATCTCATCTGTCTGACAGAGCTGAGGGACTCCTTCTGGTTTCACCACACACACCAGGCCTGGAACAGACAAACAGATAAAGGACAAAGGGTTAGTAGCACCTCTGGAAATCCAAGTCCCACCAGAATCAGCCTCCACTCCAAACGCAGGCCGGCATCAGATACTAAAGTAGGTTGTTCTAACCCAGTTATGAGGTTTGTGTCAACCCAAAAAAAAAAAAACCAGGTGACTTATCTAAAGCAGAAACATTTCAAACAGGAGCTGCTGCCAGAATATTTCTAACGACGCTGCTGCAAATGAGAAAATCTGATAACAAGATAGGATTTTATTGTCTCATGACACATGGGTGGTCATAATACAGAGCTGAAGCTAATAGATTACTGGATTCCTCCTTTATTCAAGATGCCAAGATGAGCACTGGAAAAATAACTAATAACTACAAATAAGTAAATATTTTTGGCTGTTTTGACTTTTTACAAACAGCTTCAGTCCACGACTCGTCAGCAAAGCTCTAACATGTCCACATCAGCACCTGAGCAGAAGACGTATTCTGTCCTAAAAGCCTTTTTATGGCGTGTTTTTACCTTCATTCAACTATCTGTGTGACTTTGTCCTGAGAGACAAAACTCAGGTGATTGTAACAGATTGAAGGCATTCTGAAAACTCACCCTCTGTCATGAGAGGAGAGCCCTGCCAAGAAGGCGACATTGATGAAAAAGGAGAGGCTGCACATTTACACACCCTTTAAACTAGTTTTACGATTTAATGGACTTAATGGATTTTTTGCCATTCAGTGCGTGACGATGCTCAAGGCCGACTCTTTAACTCTTCAGCGGAACGCAGAGAGATGGTGGTCACACACACACACACACACACACACACACACACACACACACACACACACACACACACACACACACACACACACACAGACTTACCTCCTGGTGTGACGGTACCAACGTCCTGTACGGTGAGCACTGAGAGGCGTTCCTCTGTGTCGACCCTGACGACCGCGTAGGTCAGACCCTGCATGGACAACACACCTCGACCCGGAGGCTGACTGCTGTCCTCCACAGGCCTGAACACAAAGCACACACACATTATACTGTCACTGACCTACATCTCATTAAACACAAGGCGAAAGAGCCTGCTGTACAGACGTGATCACACATTCAGTGTGATGTTAACACTGAGTGTGTAGGCGTTTCAACGTGTTCTGGACATACTTGTATGATGTATGTGAGTGAATTTTATTCAAATGTATAAATGTGTGTTTTCAAATATCAGCTGAGCTTGAGTTCACATTTAAATTGACGCTCTTGTTCGACAGAAAGCATTTTTCCGCCTTTGAAACCATTTCTCTTTGAAATGCAGTGTGAGGTTGGATGAAAACTGCAGACTTTATCACTGAAACATCCAGATTAGCTGCTGCTCGAGAGTCAAACATTCAAATAAAAAGCTGAATCTAAAATTTGAACTCCAGATATAATCCATTTTCACCTATTACACACTGATTGACTAGAGGAGGAAGACCTCATTTCTCTGATTGATAACGTTTGCTTTCTTATGTTTAGCTGTGCAGCAGTGTGTATTGATCTGTGTTTGATATGATGAGGTGTCCATTATCAGAGGGGCATTATTCCGCTTCTTCCATGGTCACTTGCCAAAAAAAAAAAATAAGAAGAATGATTTGTATTTTCTCTATTAACACCTGAGGGTTTGACTAATATCTGGAACAATCCTTACCAACCCAGAAGTTCCTATGCAATGGAAACATTGATCACTATTCCAGTGAATAGACCAAACCTTAGATAAGATATTTCTAGTCCACTCAACTCATAGAACCCTTTGGCTCAGCTATGAGCCAGACAGCTAATGTTGCGCTAGCAAGTTTCAAAGTCAATAACATTTCATAAGGTTGACAAACAGTCGCCTAAATAGAATTTGACAGCATGCTTAACAACTATTCAGCCATGTCGTTGTCCTCAAATCAATATCAAGATGATCAAAAACTAATGTGAACTGTGGACTGCAGCCTAAAGCAGGAAACTGAATAGCGAATCAGATGATTGCTTATGTGATAACTTACAAAGCATCAGTAGGCCGCTTATTTTCTAATGTTTAGGGGCCCAAAGCCAGTGCATTAATTTATAACGATGAACAAACAGTTTCTATTGAACTACTTAGCAGCTGTCTATTATCAGGAATTAATGGACACCCTGCAGCCAATCAGAATTGAGCATTTGCCCAGACCCCGGTATGATGATTAGTTATTTTAGGTGCAGAAAGGCTCCTCCTGTCGGGTGCTGCAGAGGCAAATAAACTAAACTTAGCTTCTCTTGTTTGTGTGAATTGTATATCTGTGATCATTATTTGTTAATAGTATGTACTACGTGTTTGCATAGGTGTGTGTGTGTGTGTGTGAGAGAGAGACTGTTTGCATACTGATGCCTCTGTGTAGGTAAGGTAGGGTTGTGAGTGTACCTCCTGATGGCCACTGTCAGGGCCTCGGGGGAGCTGGCACAAGGACAGATGACGTCGGCCCTCAGCCCTTTAGTCTGAAAGACGTTCAGGAAGGCGTCGCAGGAGGAGATGGACCCTAACGGACACAAAGAGTCACAGAACTGTCAGAACTGACAGGAAACTACTTTGACTCCTCATGTGGATACAGAAATCAGACAGACAATAGCAGAGGCTCTAAAAGGCTGTGTTTAATTAAATAGGAACATTTTGTACTGATGGTTACAAATGTTTTATCCTAAATAACTTCATTACTGATGAGACTTTTATTTTTATTTTAGTGCATTGAATATAAATCTGGTGGCACTTTTATATTTTACAAATGAGGTTTCGTCATGCATGTAGAATTAACAATACAATAATGTAGAAATACTTCAAAACAAATTAAAAGTCCTGCATTTAAAATCCTGCGAAGCAAAGTTACAACAAAATGTACTTAAATGATAAAAAGTTAAAGTACTTGCTTTGCAGTAAAATTATTATGTTGATATATTTATTGTATCTGATTAGAGTGTTAACACTGGTGCATCAGTGTGTGAGCAGCATTACACTGTTGCAGCTGGTCATAGTGGAGCTAGTTTGATCTACATTATAGATGCATGTTGCATGACTACAGTGGTTAAAAGTAGACACGATGTAAAATATTACAGTTACAGTCATGAACTATTCAAAAAAGTCAAATACGTTTCTGTTTGGTGCCCAAAGTATAACACTTAAATGATTACTTCTTAACATTCATTTAACACTTCCTCCATCTGCAGTATCTTCCAGAAGCTGTGATTCCAGCTGGGATTGGCTTCCCCATTTTCATTTCCGTGCATTATGTATAATGTAATGTGAACTGCATCTCTCAGACGCCAGCAGTGATTGGTGCTCAGGTGTTATTTTGTGAGCGTACTTAATTCAGTCATGTAATCAGTGTGAGCGCTCTCAATATTCAGAACCTGCTCACACTAAAGGAAGAATACACTTATGGAGCTGGGATACCGCTCTTGAGGACGGTTGATAAGCGAACACACACTCAGCTTCCGATCTAAAACTAATGCAGTCTGATAGAAGTGTGCTTCAATCAATCCTGCTTTCACAAAGGCTACAATCTTCAGTTTTATCTGAACTATTTTGGAAATGTTTTGGATCAATTTATGGTCATTTTGGATTTTTAATCTTTCAGTAACATTGTCAATATGTAAGCTAAAACATGCTAAACTAGCAGACCATAAAATTACATGATTTCCCAGTGTCTTACTGTTATATTTCCCATTCATTATCACCAAATGTAGATAGGTGGATGCATCCTGCTCTATTCCTGTGAAGTGACCCAGATTCATGACGTCCGTGGAGAGTTTAGACATTCTCTGTCTCAAATACACCTCTCTGAACTCCACTTAGTGAAAGGGCTCTGCCTTACAAGGGTTTGATCCGTCGGCCACCAGCAGCATGCGCAGCGAGCTCAGGTTGATGTCCTTCTGGTCTTTGTGGGCCACCAGAGCCCAGTGCATGTCTCTGGACTTCACACACGCTACCTTGGCTGCAGGGGGAGAAGCAAACACACATAATCTATTTGACAGACAGGTGAATGGGGCGAGTCGAGTGGCAGGTGGAGTGTGTGTGTGCGTGGCTGACCTTTGTACTGGCACACTTTCTGGATCCATGACAGAGGGTTGACCTTCATCAGCGAGTAGGGGACGCTGATCACGTGCATCATGTTCATCACGCTCTGCACAACACACAGACACGTACAGTAGTGACACACAAACATCTGATGGTGTTTTGTCATTATTTAAAAGTCCATTTATGTTTTTTAAATTGAACAAATCTCTGATCCTATTTGTTTTATTATTATCATCTAGATCTGGTCATTAAATAATCTATAACAGAGGTAATGTGTCTAAAAAAGTAGTGACAAGCTTTAAAGATGAATATAAATGGTTTTATATTATAGTGATCTCATTGTTTTCTCTGGAGAGCAACTTGTCTTTATGTCTTACACCCCTGATAAGAGAGGTGAGGGTGAAAGGCAAACAGGAAGTGAAAGTCACGACCTCTGACCTCTGCAGGGCAGGTCTTACCGTCAGGATGCCGTGCCACAGGCCCACATCCTTCTTAAAGTCCAGGACGTTCACTATGGTCTCCGCTACAGAAAGAGAGAGGGACAAAAGGGTTGAAGGTCAAAACGATGACCTGGAGACTGAGCCGTGTGTGTGTGTGTGTGTGTGTGTGTGTGTGTGTGTGTGTGCGCCTACCCTCTGTGTAGCTGCAGGACTGGGTTAGAGCCTGGCAGTGTGTGAGCAGAGCGATCCTCGTCACTGTGACTCCCAGCACGCTGCCGTCCTTACAGGTTTTATACTGGGAGAGAAACAGATGGTGGAATCAGTGACGAGGAGAGAGAGAGAGAGAGAGAGAGAGAGAGAGAGAGAGAGAGAGAGAGAGAGAGAGAGGCCTTTTGGCACTTTTCTGGAAGGTCATCAGTTCATTTCAAAATGTCGGCAAAGGATATGGTAAATTTAATCAAAAACGTGTGATCTAGCACAACCCTTGGGATAAACTATGTAAAATTAAAATCCGTTAAACTAATGTGAAAAACGCTGGGTTTCATTATAGGCCTGAAACCAGCAGCACAAGCAGCAGCCAAGCGGTTGATGACGAGACCAGAAGAATGATAAAGGCGGGCTGAGGTCCCAGCTTCTGTGTCCACGACGACGACAACACGTCATCACTGACTGTGTTCGTTAGCCTGTGAGCTCACCTCTATGTAAGCAGTGTCGTTGTTTGCATCTTTGATATGAGGGAACCAGTCTCTGGGAGGTTTGGAAAGGTGCTTGGACTCAGTTACAAACCACAGCAACTTTGGCCAACCTGCAGCGAGACAAGTTAAGATGTGTGAATGATGCCGATCACATCAGGGGGGAAAAGAGTCAGCTGATAATTAATAGATGGATTACAATCCACCGATGATCGATTATTTTCACTCTCACCTTTGAACTGTGGGATCTCTCCCGTTGCGCTCTTGGGCAGCCCCTTGTGGCAGGCGTCGCTGGTCAGCGCTACGGTGACGCCACAGCTACCCAACAGGAATCCAATCTGCTGACTGCCGGCATCCTATTGGACGACAACAGAAGGCAGAGCGCTGTTGTTGTCTTTGCCATCCAAAAAAATATTACAATACACTTCTTTGCTGTCAATAAATGCATTTAAATGCAGATGTAGGAATAACTGGACCAGACATTTTTACTGAGAACATTACACATGTGCAAATACAGCACAGGTCCTGGTAACAGAGGAGATGTTTGGGGCGATGCCGCTGCACTTTTCTATAGCAAAAACATACATTCTATGGAAAATCCTGCAGCACAAACGTAGAATGGGGGAAGGGGTTCAAGAGAGGCGGCCACCGTGCAGCAAAAGGCGTTTTCTGCTGCTGCAGTAATCAGTGTGTAACCATGCCGACCTAACGCTGACAGTGCTGCAGAGACAAGCAGCCGTGTCTCACAGAGGCTGCAATGATTGGAGAAAATAAAGTCATACAATTAGTGGGTGAAAAAAAAGTATAACGTGTTTGTTTCTCAACTACAGGTTCCTTGAGAAAACTTTTCTTTTTTTTTTTCCATCCTTCAGACATATTGGCTCCCAGGAGGTGAAGGGACCGAGAACAGTTGTAACCTAATTGATGACAGTATTTCTTGTGTGATGGCAAGGGCAGCAGGAGGGCTTGTTTCTTGCTTGTCAACCTCGTTTGGTTTCTGACAGGTTATTCTGCTCGCTGTGCACTCACAGGATTATTTCCTCAGGCACACTTGTTGCAGGCAAACAGTTGCAGACAGGAGATCCGAAGCATTGTCTCAACAGTGTGCAGCATCACTGAGATGTCCACACAAAGAGAACTGAAATGAAACACAGCAGGAGCTTTGGAGCGCCTCTGTTTCAGGTGAAAGACTGACAGACTGAGGGAGAGACGATAAGAATGATAAATCATTGCTGTAAAAAAAAAAAATTAAATTACCTGACCTCCCATAGAGAAACTAATCCTGTGGAACGATGTCAAACTGAAAACTAAAGGCAAGGAACTGGAGAGCTGGAATGATGTCTACAAATTAGCTGCAGAGAGCCTGGCGTGACATTTTCAATGTAAAAAAAACAAACATTTCAGTAGATTTTATAAAGCACCTTGCGACTCAGGGGGACCTCTATAGGAACAGGGACCACCTCAGCCAGCAGACAGCCGTAGAAGGCCACCATGAAGGCCACGGGGTCGTTGTTAGGAAACACCAACGCCACCTGGGAGAGGGAAGACGCACAGGAGATGATGGGATGGAGAATCACCCCAATTCAAAACCACATATAAACCACAACTGAAACAAATTGAATCACACGTTTAAGTAGGTTGTAGTCGTTTTTAGCTCTGTTTAAAGGAATAGGTTCACTTTGTGGGAAATACCCTTTATGGGCTTTTGTTTTGTTGTTGCTGGGAGTTCAATGAGAAGATTGGCACCAATGTCATGTCTATCCATTTAGTATGAATCTGAGGGAGGTGGTGGGGGAGCGTGACTCACCCGATCGCCCGGTCGCACCATGGGCTCCTGCTTGCTGCCCAGTTTGTGGAGGATGTTATAGGCGAGCTTGATGCTGCGAGACCACAGCTTTCCTGCAGGGAGCAGGACACAGGATACGAGGGTGTGAGAGAGAGAGGGAGGGAGGGAGAGAGGGAGGGAGGGAGACAGGATATGAGTGTATGTTCTTGGGACTTCTATTTCGAGGACACAAAATCAATTTTGCAAAAAAAGAAAAAATGCCTAAAGTGAAGACATCATAGAGTTCTCAGCAGTCAGAGTCACGAGAGAATCAATTTTCTTTTTATCATGGATTAGACTTGAAATAACTGATGCACTCCTGGTGGGCAGGTGCATGAAAAAATAAGACTTAATATAATAAGACAGTCCCTGTTGACAGTGTGCTGGAAATTTTTTTTTTCTTTTTGTCTGCATGATTTTACTTTCCTGCACACTTATTTCATCATCAATTAGTTTGATTATAGATTAAACTAAAACACAGTCTGTGTTTACATATTAACCTATTGGTAAATGTTGAACCTACTGTAGACTACAGTGTTTTTGAGAAGCCCAAACCTCCCTCTCCCCAGGCACCTCCTCCCGGCTCCTCTGGGGGGGGGTACACCTACGCGTTCCCAAGCCAGCCGAGAGACATAATCCCTCCAGCACATCCTGGGTCTACCCCGGGGTCTCCTCCCGGTGGGACGTGTCCGGAATACCTCCCCCAGGGGAGGCGTCACAAAAACTAACTAGATTTAAATGTGTTGTGCATGATGATGAACAAATATGCACACCATGTATCTATATATTGACACGCAGCATTACTGCACCACATGAAAGATACATCCTGTTATCAGCCCTAAACTGTCTGCCGTTGGTTTTACTTTATGTACAGTTTAAGTGACCAGAACAACTTAGATCGAGTCCAACAGTAGAACAAACCTGAATTGTTAGATCACCAACACACTCAATTAGCACATTTTTACAAATAAATCATGTCAATGTGTATTTGGGGTGTGTTTACCATATGTGAGGACGTAGAGGGGCTTCCCTGCCGTGTCCAGGCTGGTGAGGCAGGGCGCTTTAGGAGAGATGGTTCCCCAGCGTTGGAGTGCAGCCTCCAGCGATGGGGGCCAGTTAGTGACCACCCCCAGGGCTTCACCTCGCACGGGCATCATCTCCGCCCCCTCCGGCCGTGGCTGATTAGGGTCCGGCTGCTGGACTGGAGGCGAGGAGACGGATAACGACATCAGTGCCACCGCTCACTAACATTTACCCTTCACGGTTCCTTTGCTTCTGTCAGTTCCTGAAAACACCGTCTTGAAACATTTCGCCGAAGCAAAGAAGCAGCGATCACACGTACATACACATGTAATTAATTAGGAGTACTTGTTATTAACACGGATGAAATGTGAGAATGTGTAAAATGTATCACTGGACTTTGGTTGAGACTGAAGGAAGGCTAAGAGGCAAAGGATTCAACCTTGATCTGTTGTCATAAAACGTGGATCCAAAGTGAACAAACCTCTACATATACCTTAATCTATACTTGATCCTGTCTGACCGCACCACAACTATTTAAACACACCGCACAACGTCTCCAGAATACACTGGAAAACTGAACAACTTACTAACTAAAACAGAAAGACTCTGACGAGAAATAAGGAGACGAAGACAGAACAATGGAGCCAGATGGCGAGAGCAAAGCAAACAGCAGACAGACCTCAGATTCCTACAATATAAATTTCACTCGGCGGAGAACTTTGTGTTCTATATGAACCAGGCTGATCATCATCATCATCTGGTGCCTGTTATTGATTCCATATGAAGCCTTTGGAAGTCATTCTTCACGCTGACACAGACGTGTGATACTCCAAAACAAACGCAGTACATGTATGAGGACAATACTTCATATTATCCTCCTTATATTACACACTTTCTCTACATTTACAGCCTTTTCAGAATACAGGAGTTTAAAAAAAAAAAAAAAAAATTTGTAAATTTTTTTTCTTCTTTTTGTCTGAAACGTTTGAGTGGCTTTAAGGAGGTTTTTCTTCGGATTACATCAGCTGAACATGAACACAAACAAAGATGAAGTCCTCTTCATCAGGAGCCTGTTCAGACAGTCGGTTTTAGCTGCACTGCTACCGCCCAACGCCTCGCTCATCTTTTCAATTTGTCGCTCTCTCTAAGCTTCCCAGCTCTACTCTCTGCTGCTGCTGCTTCACTGCTCTCAAAGTATGGCTCCGACCTTCACGCTGCTGCTGCTGCTGCTCTGCTTTATTCAGCCCCGCCACCAAAACCCGACATCCACCTGCAGGTGCTCCGCCATCCACTCTGCTATCATCGCTCGTCTCTTTCTCTCTGTGTGCACGAGTCGTTGCTGCAGGGAGTGATAAGGTGGCGAGCCCAGGAGGGGAAACATGCATTTACTACACTGCTGTGCTGCATTTACATGTAAATAAGCTTTTCTAAGTGAGTTGACTGACCTGTATTTATCTCTGTGTTCTTCAGCTACAGCTCTGTCGTCGTGTTCTGTTCTCTCTCTCTCTCTGCATTAAGCTGCTGTACATCAACGCTCGTTCAAACATGCTTTGAATGTTAACGTTCAGAAACCGGTGGAAGAGAAAGGACTCAGATCCTTTACCTTGGCACAAGGACTGATGCCACAGTGTTGGATGAGCTATTTCATACAGTAACAAATGATTATCTTCTTCATGAATCAATTCACCGTTTCCTTTTTAATTCTATAAATGGTGAGAAACGCTGTCTAAGCCGAAATATTATTATTCATTTAATACATTACGATTGTTATATAGTTGAGAGAAAGAGAATCAAATGTTCCCATTTGGAGGCATGAAATATTTTTTGAATGAAAAATGACTTTTTTTTTTTTTTTGGACAGTTGGTAATTCATCTTCTGTCTTCTGCTCCTCATATGTTTTGTGTGCAAAACTCTTTTTCTTTTTTTAAAGTACCTCAAATGTGCAACCAAGCAGATTACTGGAGTAAACCTAGATCATTTCTAATAAACAGCCACGTTCAGCACACGTGTGTCGCCCTTAACAAAGGCTTATTTTACATTTTTGATAGAAGGCGGTGAAATGAAGCTGAACACCTGGACAGTTCCCCTCTGTCCTCACTTGACTCCCAAGTATGAGGATGGACTGAATGAAAGAGTAGCGTAAATCAGAGGGAAAATCAGACAAAATAATGCGTCGTGCAGAATCGAAGACGGGTTCTAACCCTCCAGAAGTTCATCAAAGTCGTCAACAAAGAACTCCCGTAGTGGAGGTCTGCGAGGCTGCTTCAGTGTGTTCACGAGCTGCTGGATTTTAGCCGACACCCGACTGCTGACTGGTACACCTGTAAAAACCCACACACACACACACACACACACACACACACACACACACACACACACACACACACACACACACACACACACACACACACACACACACACACACACACACACACACACACACACACACACACACACACACACACACACACACACACACACACACACACACGGGTTGAGGATGATATTTTGGGCTGTATTGAGCAAAACATTTTAATTTGAGCTTAAATGGGCCAGACTGTGTTTTTCTGCATGATTATGAGGCGTGCTGAAAAAGCACAGAGATGCTCTAAAAGCAATGAAAAAAGTCCCATCTGTTCATGCAGGGGAGCGACGTGAACACAAAGTGTAATTGGTCAGTTCTCCAAGGCGGTGGTCCAATTTGAATCGCCTCCTGATTGAGGAGTTTCTATTTTTATCCGACCGTCTTCAGCATCTTTCTTCAGAGCCTCCAGTCGGAGAGGCTCAGAGGAAAGATGAGGAGGACGCGATTCTTACCGTCGCCCGTCTCCATGCGCTCTGCGTTGCCGTACTTCTGTGTATTCCGGGCGATGGTTCCCATATTGGACATGTGGTGACGCTCGGTGTGGGAGTGGGGCGAGTCTGACGAGTAGCCCGTCACATCCGGGGGAGCCGAGTGATTCTCTGAAGGAGGCAGAAAGACAGACAATCAGCCAGCAGTGACTCATTGTTCATATTTATCAACTGTGCTCTTTTGTTTAACTGCTCTTATGAACAGTTAAAGAGAATGTGATGGTCCTTTTGTTTGTGTGTCATATCCCTGGCACATAAAGGAGTGAGCGAGGTCCAGCATGGCGGGGTATCCATTCAATACGGTACCTGTTCCATAACAATACCCCCTTTGTATGCTAAGAATGAAATGAAAGCATGTTTTATGATGCAAAGTGTCAAACCTCCACACAAATCCTGCTTTTTCCAAACACAATCAGACGTCATTTCAAACTGAATTTATATCCCAAAATAAACAACAAAGCTTGTTAATAACTTTCAATGTCCTACATCAACTGTAGAGAGCTCACATTCAAAAGGTTTGAACAGCTGCAGGATGGAAAAAAACTCAAGTTGGACCACAAATCAAATCTCTGTTCGATCTCTTTGATTTGTGATCACAACAGTTCTCTTATAAATCACTTTTCTTGGGAGCTGGCAGTGGAGTATTCATGTTTTTTTGTTTTTTTTACTTTGGCCTAAAATCTGCAACAAAAATGTGGCTGTGATAAGATTTTCCTAAAAATACACGGACTTTTTCCAAGAATTTAAGGCTATATTCAATGTAACTGATATTTAAGTTTGATTAAAACACAGCTCAAACTCTTTGTTCAGTATCAATGTGTTGGACCTACCGTCTGACTCTAGCGGTGGAGGCCACAGCATGTCAGATCCAAACTCACAGGATCGTCGCAGGGACCCTCCGTTCTCTGCAACACTCAGAGCTCCTTTCCTCTTTAGGGAGAGGTGGCCGATACCTGCATGCAAATCAACAAAGCAGTTTTTTTTATATATATCATGTGCAAAAATGCTGTGTTCATACTGCTAAATCTATAAAGGATAAGTGTACACATTAAAATCCATGGATGTTCTTTATTATGGCTTTAACACTTTTTTTCTCCTCTTAGGATCCACATCCATAAAAAAAAGAAGTGTTTTCATTGTGTTGGGATGCAAAAGTTCACAATCTGGTGCCCAAAATCACTTCACAAGCAACTCTTCAGACACCATTATCGACATTCATCAATGTAAAATGAACCGGTCCAGCCTTACCGTGGTGCGACTGTGACAAGAGGCTCTGCTGATGGTGCGACTGGCCCAGATGTGTGTGTGCCAGGTGTGTGTGCGCCAGGTGCGAGATGTGCGTGTGAGCCAGCGAGTCGGCCAGCCGCCCGGCGTTGCCGCTGCCGCCGCTCTGCGTGGACGAGGAGGAGGAGGAGGTGGAGCCCAGGTGGGCGGGGCCTAACTGGGAAGGGCGGCTCATCCAGTGCTCCATGCCCGACATGTCGTCACCTGGGCCCGCCTCCTCCTCTGAGCCCGACGAGGAGTCCGAGCACAGGGGCGACAGGCCTGGTGAGAGTCAGCAACAGTGATGTGTTAACAGAGAATAGTACAACATGAGCACATCAGCATTCAGAACACAACTCTAACACAACAGGAAACCTTCATATAACTGAGGTTTTAATTTGATTCATTCAGTAAAACAATAGACTATTAGCTCTGGAGCTTGCAGACCCTTCAATAATTAGTCAGTCGAGTAGAGCAGCCACAAGAGCCGATGTAGTTAAAACCGGGTTCAGGCGTGGTTCAGAAAATAACCAAACATACTGAATTAAATTCTTTAAATCAGAGGTGAGCGTTTGAACAGAGCAGAAATCTTCATTTCAAGCAACCTAACAGGCAGATTTATTCAACTTTCCATCCAGCTGGTGTTGCCAGGACGATGTAAAAACAGTCTCTCTCTCTCTCACGCGTTCATGTACAGCTTTAGAGAAACGTCAGGTCCATTTAAGAATTTTGCCAAAGGTTAAAAAACAAATTGCAGGTGAACAAAGTCATTACCTTTCCTTCATCAAAATTCTATCAACATCCAAATTGTGCTATCGAATCTGATTATATTCAATCTAATGAGCTCATACTTGAGGTAAAGGTCAAATTCGCCATTCCATTTGAGCCGACTTCCTGTGATTACAGCGTGCCCAAAAGCACTTAAAAAAAAGAAAAGAAGCTAATAATTATTATTTTTCCTCTTTTTCATGGATTTACAGTCGTTGACTGACTGCAGCGTTACAGCTGTCTGTGGTTTGTTTTCACTGTAAATCTGTCAGTGGGTTTTTGAATGCCTCAGGAAAATGTGCCTGTTTGCAGTTTTTGGTGAAATGTCTGCTTCTCTTTCAGAACGAAAAACATCTGAGAAGCAGAGACGCAGCATTACAGTGTAATCCTGTCTGGGCACAGGGCAGCCTCTCTGGGGTCACATTTTAGGCTTAGTACAATCCAGTTCCACGGAGCTAAGTGTGTGTGTGTGTGTGTGAGTCTTTTCACTTTCAAAGCCTTAAATCCTACAATTAGTTACAAATTAATTATTTTAATTAATTTAATAAAAATTACAAAGTTGCAAGAAAAATAAATCAAACTCTTAAATGATGATATACTTAAAAAAAAAAAGAATTCTACTCTCTACTGAAATGAAAAGTCTTAAATTGCTAAATGTTAGCTGCAGGTCTATGAATTTGGGGGGTGTAGCTTCTGCAGGAGCTCTGAAGGGAGGTACCCACAATCCCCAGAATCACTGACCCCACCTGTAAGAGGATGATGGTGGTGTTTGCCATGTGTGGAGGATGAATGGATGCGCTGTGTGTTTTTGGCTCGTGTCTCGTCACCTGGAGGTGTGTAAGCATCCATGGAGGTCTGCACCACCAGCGAGCGCCTCTTGGACGGCATCGGCACGGCCACCTTCCTCTCCACGTGTCGGGCTAACACGGCCTGCACCGCCTCAGTGTGGACGTCTAAAAGAGAGAGAGAGAGAGGGAGAGAGAGGGATTCATTCACACAGAGTAGATTGGATTAAAAAAAAAAAATAGAAGTTTTCCCCTGTGGAAGCAACACTAATCAGTGGAAGGAGCCACATATCGGTTTATGTTGTGCATCATAGTTTAGCTACAAAAGCGGCAATGAATAACCTGAACAAAGTACCAATCCGGTAAACTTTAAATGCCAATGAGTTGCAAGAATTTAAAACTTTTAACAAGCTAAGGCATGAGTGAAGCGTCTCAGTGGAAGCACAGCTGGGCTGACTGGCTGCTAATAGATTCCACTGCATCACTACAAACTAGTAAGCTTGAATGGCTGTTTACACTGCTGACTTGCATTAAAAGAGGTGCAGGAACCAGTGCTTTTTTTTAATTAATTTTTTTTACACATAATGAGGACAAAAAGTCTCTGGCTTTTAAATGCCATAAATATTTGCTGAACTGCTCCTTTAAATGACAAAAGCATCCAACCAGCCACAATATTATTCTTTGTACTGTGCTTAATTAAGTAGACTTGATTGGACTACTATAACTGATAAATGGGGAGGGAGAATTTCTTGTCATATCATATATTATTGCTGCAGGTGCAGCTTCTCTACCTGATCGGTAACGTTCGTCTCTGGTGCCGGAGGTTCGCCGCCGGTGGAAACGGGCAGCAGAGGGAGGCCCGAGTGGGGCCCGGTGAGACATGGGCCCTTCCATACCTGAGGAGGCAAGACAAGCCGACAAGCAGGCAGACAGACACACACATATATGTACACACACACACACACACACACACACACATTGCACAGACACGTTTCACAAAAGCAATAAATACGGTGCAAAAGAAAAGAAAAACAAACATGAGGATGATTTGATTTGGCAGAGAAAAAAAAAGATATTTTTCTGACTCCATAAAACAAAATAATTGAAAAATAACAACAACAAAAAAAATCAAATTATAATAATGTCGTAGTTGTTTTTGTCGCGCTTTGATAGAACATCCCAGTATTTTATTACTCATGAAGCTAAACCCCTGTGAGAAAGAATAACCCAGGTTGTGTGATGGATGTGTGTGTGTGTGTGTTTTAGCTGCATTGAGGCCTGTGTGTGCGTGTGTGTGTGTGTGTGTGTGTGTGTGTGTGTGTGTGTGTGTGTGCAGCAGCAGCGACTGCAGCATGTTCAGATTCAGATACAGAGGAGCCCCAGCTGAGCTCTGGGGAGTCTTAACATGAACTCACTAATGGCGGCGGCTGACGACTGAATCGATGAGAGTATCAGTGCGACTGTATTCGTCATGATACCAGATCGATACCCTCGTTGTGTGATGGGAATATGTGTGTGTGGGGGAGGTCAGAGGTTGCTAAATTACCTCCAGCATGTGGAAAATATGCCCTGATCAGCTTGATTCTCTTCTTCTCATAACCCTTCTGAGTGATGTCCCCTGCGAACAAATAGAAATAGATAGAGTGAGAGAGCCAGTGACGGTGGTGAGGGCTGTTTTTTTATTTATTTATTTAGTCATAAGAATATTAAGATTAAAAAAACATCTTTAATTGTTGCTTGAATCATGTTTTATTTGAAGGGCAGTGCTGGTGACTCATCGAACACCATATAAGCACATGGCCCTCAGTTTGAATCTGGTCTCATATCACCCAACCTCTTCTGTCTCTCCCAGTCTTTTAATGTCTGTCTACACTGCTAATTAGGCTTGGGCAGTATCATGGTTATTATGGGATATCAGGCATTTAGAAATGACAAAAGGTGTGATTTTCAAAGCTGTTAAAAATGCAGAAAGTCCTCTTTCTATTAAAGTGGTTTGGAGATGCTGTATTGAGGCGATGTATTGTAGTACAGTGTATTGTAGTACAGTGTACTGTAGTACAGTGTATTGTAGTACAGTGTACTGTAGTACAGTGTATTGTAGTACAGTGTACTGTATTGCAGTGTATTGTAGTACAGTGTATTGTAGTACAGTGTACTGTATTACAGTGTATTGTAGTACAGTGTATTGTAGTACAGTGTACTGTATTACAGTGTATTGTTGTACAGTGTACTGTAGTACAGTGTATTGTAGTACAGTGTACTGTATTGCAGTGTATTGTAGTACAGTGTATTGTAGTACAGTGTACTGTAGTACAGTGTATTGTAGTACAGTGTACTGTAGTACAGTGTACTGTAGTACATACAGTGGTTAAATAAAGATGAACGCCTACAAATACATATTTTGATCCTGCAAGTCTGGATTATTATTTTATTCCATGTCTCGTAATGTTGAAGTAAATTACAGAATTTTTTTGGGATCAGTCCCTTTAAACAGATCCAACTAAATAAAAAACAATCTAAACTTAATGTTTTTTTTGTTGTTTTTTTTTCCTTAATCCTGTAAAAACGAACCAACTAACCAATAAAAAAGCAGAAGACCGATGAAGATATAACCTCCTGGTCTTCTCATTGGTTGGCTATTCAGCGCAAGACCAACAAGAATATCACATTTTTTCCCCCCCTGATAATGTTGTGAACATCAAGTCTGTGTTTACATCATCATGAATGGTCGTTAGCTGTTAGCAGCCGGTGGGTCGCTGAGTGATGTGTTTAGCTAACAGAGCTATTAGCTAACAGCTAACAACTTTCAGTCTGCTGCTACCAACAACATCAACATTTTATTTCATTTCTAAATAAAATAATGCATGTATATTTAGAGAGTTGGTACTGTGTCTGTGAGTGTGTGCAATTTGGTGCGGATCTCTGAGTTGTGTAGCCTTGATTGAAACTTGAGACTGTTGGGCCTTGGCAGAGGTAAGTGCTCTACTACTGTACGTGCTGTTCTAGGTTCCTATGAATGAATTATTCTATTGGCTATAAGCGTTTAAACAAGTAGGCTAAGACTTGTCTAAGTGGGCTTATTGCGTATTATTGGAAGTTTTACACAATTTCTTCTAGCACAAAATACTTACTACCCAAGCCTAATGTTACTTAAATATAAAAAATGCAAAACTTAAACTAAAACAACATAAAGTAAATGGTGTGATGAATAATGATGGAAATGAACACAAAAGAATAATGTAGAATTGCACAGATTGTTCATTTCAATGATCAACCTCCGTCTGAGACTCTTAATGTCTTATAATAGTTTGTTTTTTCCATGTTATGTCAAAGTAGATTTATTTTGTTCTTCAACTCATTTATCAGAAACATGAATTCTGACCAAAAGTACCCTGATCTGATCTCCAACACGTCTTAGCCTTGGCTGCTTTCTTATTCCAGGATCCGAACACTCGATATCCTCGACACAGTTTGACTCATTTTTCCTCCATGTTTGGTGCTATTTTCAGTTTGCATAACAGGACAAGGACTCCTCCACACAAAAGATCACATAGACTACTAAAAATAACATTGTTGGGGGGGTGGGGGGATGTGGTGGACCAACTAGCCAAGATGACAGCTTGGGGTGAGGCTCGACATGCCGCAAAAAAGGAAAAGGAACAAATGGAGGGAGCTCATTGTGATCCCACAGGAGATGAAGAGAAGCAATTATGTAAATGTGCTGTGTTTTTACACTTCATCTCCAAAAACATCAGCCTCCAACCAAACCGTGTTTCTTATACAAAAGGCCAAAGGACGCTGAAGACAAAGTGTTCGTCAAACTGCATAACACTGCATCCATAATGAATCACACTACAAGCGTCTTTCAAGGGGGAAAACCGTCCATCATCATGACCACAGAGAGATCAGGGAGGTGGTGGGATGCAGCCATGTGATGTCACCGCTGCCTCAGCCAATCCGAGCATCGCTTTCAGTATCTCAGCTGCACCAGAGAGAGGTTCTCCTCATATGGAGAGATTCCCATGTGTGGCGGTTGTCTGAGGATGTGACAGTGTTCATGTTTAGGTGTTTTCAAGCAGGAGGAACCATTTAATCCTTTTAAGAACTTTTAGTTTTTACTGTATCTGGACCACAAGAACTCCAAATGACTGCAGAACAGCTGTATGACTTTAAAAAAAAAAAAACTTTTTAAGTAAGGACTCTCAAGCGGATCCATGAGTGACATAAGTGTGCATTGAATGGTTCGACACATGAGCCGATGCAGAACCGTCAAACAGCTTTATGGAAATCTATGAGCAACGTTAGCCATCGAAACGACGGCTTGTAACCGTAACCATGAAAGAAACGGAACAAAACACGGACAAACGTCTGTGAAACTGATGTTATATTAGATATTCAATTCTTGACATTAGATATTCAATTCTTGGAGAGCTGCTTGACTCGTCTGTCAATGCGGATGGTTTGTCAAAGTCAATAACTGGCAATTAAATGAGCTTTTCCTTTTCCTTTGACATTTTTTAGATAAAATTAATTCATTTTCCACTTCTTTTTTTCCCTTTTTTTCAATTTTGTATAATCTTTGTCGATAATGTTTGTGTCAAATTAGCTTTATCAGTGGCACTTTCAATGGAAGCGATTGTTGCTAATGCTAACTAGCATCCCGCCTTGCTCTCCAAACAAACCTCTCATTCCTCTTACACTCAGAGAATCTCCTCCAGGAAAGATCAACCGCACACAAACAGACCTACATCTCCATGAGTTGAATGGCTTTTGCTTTTATCCATCATTTAAATGAAACATATATCTCCATGGTTATTTTACACAGGAAACGGAATTACTTTTATATGAAGGTATATACCTTTTAAGACAACTAATAAAGTGACAAATCTGGTGGATTGGGCAGACAGAGGTCAGTGAGGAGGGGGAAGATCATTACAATGCCTGAGGGGGTTTTCTTCGCTGCCTGGGCAACCATGATGGAAACATCCCCCCCCCTTCTTTTACAACTACCGCCACCACCACCTGTCAATCACAGCACCCCAGGGTCCTCACAGCAGGACTAATGTGAGCTTACCTTCTTGTTTGCAACCATTAAACGCTGTTAAACTCTAATCACTGATTCTAACTTGATTCTAACTTGATTGCCAGGAAGCCAAACACAATGACGGAAGACGTTCAGCAAGTGGGCGCAGTGGTGGGAGTGACATCACCCTAAGTAAAGACGTGACAACAACAGAGACGTGGGGGAAAGTTCCACTTCTAACAGAAGCTTTTCACCACACTAGCAACACAATGAAAAGACCAAAACCAACAATGTTTGTCTCTCTCTCACTTTCTGACTGTCCTATTGAAGACGTACGGCTTTAAAAACACGCACATAAACATACAGCTTCATTTCTAAAAGAAGACTCGCTGTAGATTTGATCAAACAAACAGGAGGACATTCTATTACCTATTACCAAATTTACAAAAGGATGAACTCAGCAGTTTTGGCTCACAGATCGTGTTTTCTGGGCTGCACGGCCCGAGGCCACAGTTACAACTGTGCATCTATGCATACAAACCAACTCATGGCCTCAAACAAAATATTAACAACTGGCTGCTGAAAAATTCAAGATCCAGTTTCCAAAAGTCAAAGAGAGGATCATCTTTGGGTCAGCTTCATTTAAAAAAAAGAAAAGAAAAGAAAAGACAAGAAGAGATATTCTCTGGACCACAGATCACGACTCTTCACTGAACACACTCTGTTACCACGTCAGTGTCTGCAGCCGAGTCATTTCTTCAAACAGGACATGTGCAGAATAAAGCTGCAAATCTAGAGATGAATAAACAGAAATAAGAAGGAGGCAAGTCTGCTGCAGACCTGTGGTGATGGATAGATGGATAGATAGATAGATGATAGATAGATAGATGATAGATAGATGATAGATAGAACAATTGACAGGGAACGAGTCTGCATTTCACAATCACACCATGGAGGATGGCCAGAACATCTGGGTCCAATCTGCTCATCTGTGCTGCTCTGTGTGTGTCTGTATGTGTGTCTGTATGTGTGTGTGTGTGTATCTGCATAACAACATTCCTGCTTTCATGCTCCTCTCTCTCTCTCTCTCTCTCTGTCACACACACACAGACACACACACACACACGGTCCATGGGGAGACGCCATCTTCCACTTGCAGCGCTGCAGAGCAGGGAGGGAGTTGCCTGGCAACGGTTCTCCCGGAGAGGGCCCGAGACAGCCATCTTGGATTTGGAGCGTCAGATGTGAGAAGCGGGCTAATGATACCTGCCAGGGTGAGTGCATATGTTTGTGTCTGTGGTGTGTGTGTGTGTGTGTGTGTGTCATACCAGTCTGTATTGGCAGACTAATTACTTTGCTCCCTCTCCTCACTCCCTCCCTCTCCTCCCTGCTCCCTGACACTCGGCTGCTTTAATGGCATACAGCTGAGAGAGAATCGATAGCGGCGACTGAAGATTGGAGTTCTCCCCCCCCCCAGCTGAGATTGTGTAGCCAAAAGGTGTGCGCTTTCAGTGCAGCTAAAAAAACACAAAAAAACAACAACTAATTTTGCCGAGTTAAACGCAAACCTGTGATGTCATCGGTTGTAAACACATCCGCCGTGATTTTTCTCCTCAGCTTTATCTTAAAGTCCTTCTTGGATTTCCTCCTGCAGGGCTTTCAACAGGAAATAGCCAGAATCTGATTTTCTGAGAAATAAAACTGCCTGTTGGGAGTTTCCTAAAGAACAAGTTGCTTCAACTTGTTTTACCCGAGCAACAGCTCAAAGCACAAAGATGTTCATGACATCAATCCAGCAAATAGGAGGTTTTTTTAGGGAAGCTGAAAGAAAAAAAATCTGAATTTCCATCAACTGACTGATGAATAATAATCTTATTGATTTTTAAAACCAATCATAACTAGGATTAATCTGTTTCCTGCTTCTGCAAGTGAAAAAACAACACTGGCAGTCAGTAGAGAAATGACTTTGACCATTATATATATACATAATATATATATTTGATCAGATTTTTGGTCCTTGGAGGCTTCCATCTCTGGTGAAATGACAAACACAGGTATATGCAGAGAAACATAATAGCGTAGGTGTCCATACAGAAACTTGTATCTAAACTCAAATAACACCCAGGCCTATCTGAGGAGGATGATGATGATGATGATGATGAGTCATTCTGGTTTTTCACAGTTGATGAAATTTCCCAGAATGCTCTGCACCTTTCCGTCTCATTATACGGCTCCGTTTCCTTCACCTTCTCTCATTCTGAAGGGCTGATATTAAAAGTTGACGTTTACAGCTGACGCTCTCGATTAACACGACATTTACTGCTTCTTGAAAGTGTGGCTGGGTGTGGAGCATCAGAGCTTTTTGTATTTTGATGTCCACTGTCAAGTGTCAAGCAAAGAGGCTCGAAAAACGATCAAAATTTGGCCAATTTCAGACTATTTTATTCAGGCAAAGTTCTTGTACAGCTGCTTGTGTACTTTTTAATATTACATAATAACTATATATCAATCTATCCATCTATCTATCCATCTATCTCCCTTCTCATCTCACATCTTTAATTTCTTCTGGCTTCTGCTTCCTCGACGTCCTGCTTTTATTTGATCTCCCTCTCCTCCTCCTATCGCATCATTACACAAACGGGCGGTCCACCCACAAAGCCGCCATGGTAACCGAACCTACCTCCAGCAGGCGCACACAGGCTCGCACACAGAGAGGAGCCTGGAGCATGCGTCACGCGCTGGGACCTTGGGTTCTCACATGCAGGGACCCGTGTGGACTGTGGAGGGTCCGCTGGCTCGACAACGAGTCCACAGCAGAGCCGAGGGGCAACACACACACACACACACACACACACACACACACACACACACACACACACACACACACACACACACACACACACACACACACACACACACACACACACACACACACACACACACACACACAGTTGGCAGTAGCAGCCAAGTGTCACGTCCGCAACAGCAGAACAAAAAAACAGAGTGTCAGTGGTTTAAAACGCCACCATCGGTCACATCGAGATAATCATCTTCACATTCTGTTATTTTTTTTAATTAATCTATCAATTAAGGCAACTAATGATTATTTTCATTTGATTTTCTGCAGATTATCTTCTCAATTAATCATTTAGACAATAAAATGACAGAAAAAAAAGAAAAGAATGCATGTCCAGATGCTCAAGTTAACAGTTTGCTCCAATTTGACTTCTTTAAATGTCTCCTTTTTTTTTTTTTTTTTTTTTTGGTCCAAAACCCAAATATAGTTTAAAATCACGTCAAACAGAGAGGAGAAGAAAATTCATACATTTTGGAGGCTAAAAGCAGCAAATATTTAGTATTTTGGTGATTATGTTTATGAAAATTACTGAAGACAATCAGAGTCTCAATTAATCAACAACTGTAAAAAACAAAAACAAAAAAAAAACATCTCCAGTTGATGCTGCCAAAATGATGTACTTAGAGTTATAAATTTGCTCAAAAAATTATAATTTATCACAAATAAAACAAGATAATTGGCTGTGACCAACTAGTCAACCAATACTAAGTTACTTAATAATCAATAATTAAAGTTTACATGAAACAGAGGGCAAACTGTTATTTTCTTCTGCACAGCCGACAGCATTTTGCCCTCCGTCATGCAGATAAATGTCCGACTATCTGCCTCTGACTGACAGGGAGCTCAAAGAGAAAATGATGGATTCAATGTTACAAGGTCCAAACCAGCATCTAACAGCAGAGCGAAGCCTTAAAGAGGCCAGTTTGACGACAGGAAATACAGTCACCATGGTGGGACATTTATTTTTATGCATATATTGTTTAACCGGGTACAATATGACGATGGATGTTTGTTTTTTTCCCCCTCTGAAACTTTTGAGTTATTTGTCAGAAAAACAAGCAGTTTGATAATTTGTGACGTAATTGTCATTATTTTTTGAACCATCACACAGAAAACCGTCAATAATTGTAAGTTCCAGCCCTGCAAGCCGCCCTTTTGCAAATGTTTGGTGTTTTCACTCAATAAAGGACTTAATGGTTCGTCAATTATCACAATTAGATTCAATTTTCAGCGGAGTGCCTAATCTATTCACTGTTGGAGCTCTAGTGGCACCTCTCTCTCTCTCTCTCTCTCTCTCCCACACTTCACTCCGATCTAATAACAGAGAGAAACTGTCAAAATTCAGACAGACGGAAACAGAGAAAAAACAGGTTTTCCTGCTACATTCTGCAGCTTAAATGGTTAACAGCTGTTAGCTTGCAGTCCTTAACCTGTTGGGAGTTTGAATGATCCACATATTCCATGAGCAACAGGGATTATTTCCTGTAGTGTTTTGACTTTAAGTGGCAGCCTGTGGATGAACATGTTGTGAGATCATGAGATACAAACTCATGAAAGCAGCAGAAGATAAGAGTCGGATACTGACTTTTGGGGTTTCTGGTTGATGATGTATTAATAAAAATTAATGTGCAAATGAGCAGAGAATGATTTGATTTTTTAATGATATTTTCAATTTGCTGTAAATCTTTTTTTCCCCCTAATGAACAGTCAGTAAACGCAGAACTCTTCTCATCTTCATTCACACATCCAACATGATCTTCACGGACGTCACTTCCAATAAGTGACGGACAGCCGCTCTTTTCACGACAACATCCCTCATTTAGCCGTCGCTGCTTCCGTTCCCCCCCCCCCGGAAGCCCGCGGCTTTTGTTCTGCCAAAGGGTGCCTATCGATCCATACTTCTCATCTTGATGCCGACTGAAATGTTTCCGTACAGCCAAGAATAGAAAAAGAATAGAAAACTTAAGTCTTGTTTATATTATAGTTTTTGGATCAGATATAAAGGAGAATCTGCAGTATTTAAATGAGGTTGAAATTCTTCAGATTAAATATCAGCACTAGAATCAATTCAAAGTGCTCCAAATGAATCTGCTTTATTCGTTAAAAGGATCCAGCAGAAGAAATCCTGCCTCATTTGAAGTTTACACACTTTAAAACCTCCTCCATTCACAAATCTGTCTCTTCTTGTTCCGACACTCGCATGCTTTCAGATTCACCGTGTTAAATTATGCATGTGCAGAATTTGACACTATAAAGCGTTTTTATTTATTTATTTTTTACATTTTTTGCTCAAAGTGTGAATTCTCTCTGTGCTCATTGAAAATCTCATTTTCGAGACGCAGGACGATGAGAACTATTTGTGATGTCACAATATTATCATATTCATCCGATGCTACGAACTTGAAGCCTCCAGTGCTTATAGTGCCATTTAAAGGATTTTAATATGATCATATTAAACTTATTTTCTGCATAAACGCCCGTCATACAACGTCTCCAGAAAAGACACGACAGTTCAGGGTTGGATTACGAAGCTATACTGACAGCAATACAATCGTACTGGAGTCAGCATTAATGGCACGACGCTCGATGTTCGCCTTTCCTGCTTACCTTCCACATTTTTCACGGTCTGGAGGAGCTGCAAGCATTTATTAACCGACCCACTGTATATCCTACACAGGACGTTTACTGACACTGACAACTCTCTGTTAACCTTAAGTACCCCACTACCTCACCCCTTCACCCCTCTGAGGCCTGTGGACGTTCGGGTACATTTTTTTTTTTTTGGCAACGTCTCTATTAATAACGTGGTAAAACTGCATAGAAATGTGGTTGGAATGTTGCTGGGATCTGTAGTCTCTTATCCTCTGGTGTCCTTACTGTCACAAGATCATACGTGACTCACAGCAGCCCACAGGACGCTGAGGAAAGAGGTCGACACAGTCGTCATCTGCCTCTTTCTGCATGGAATGGTGTGGTTTTTTTTCTGTGGGATTTTTTATATATAATAAATATCTGATTGACTGAAACACTCATCAGATTGAAAAAAAAACTGTTGTTGAGCTCATTTCTTACTTACACACATACCATGAAGCGATATGTGGAATGATGTCGGTCCAATTTTATCTCAGCGCCTGACACAGCACATTTACTCCCAAAAAAAAAGACAGTATAAAACATAATTTTAGACCTTTGTTGTACACTTTTCTACTTTCTTCCACTGCTACTGTAAAGCTAAGACTATATTAAACTCATAAAGCACCGGAAAAAGATGTCCACATGAGTAAAAAGGTGTGTTTTCACAAGAGATTCAAAGAGGTAAAAAAAAAAAAAATCAAAAAAATCAGTATTAAACTTTTCAGGTTTTGGAGAAAATCGCCTCTTTTCACTTTGCTCTATAGGACAAAAGGAAGCCTCATCTGAGAAAGCTGAGATCGTGCCATAAATATTGATATAAAACACTTGGATATTATGTTGTATAAAGTACCTTAAAAAGGTGCGAAGATATGTAAAAATTAATAATTATTTTTATTTTTTCCCTCTAAATCATAGGGATGTGTTGCTTTTGTCACTGTCCTACTAAGGCTACCTTCAGAATACTTATAATTATGACAGATTTAGAATGACTATACCACACTTGTGTACTTTATGCACCAAGAACATTTTTGACCAGTAATGCTATAGTTCTATAGGTTATCTTGCATAAACCCCCACACACTCCACTACAGGCTAGTTAGCAATCTGAGGAACAAAATGAAACATGCTAAATGATGCTTGATGTGGGAGCATTTCCTCCAGAAAGGCAACAACAGTCAAATGTAAGTTGTGCGACGCTACTCTTCATTTTAGTAGTAGCTGCACCACATCCAGGACCCGGCTGCCATGTCCGAGAATAGCTCGCAGCTAAAAGTCACATCGCTGCTATAGCCAAGAGGAGAAGGTGTGATGTGTGGCGGCCCCTGGGCGATAAGCCGCCGTGTCAGCGTTGTAGCCGCCGCATCTGTGCGCTAGTATCGTGTTCTAACGCTATAGAGCTGCTGTGACCTTGAGGAGAAGGGTGGGCTAAAAGTCAAGCTAGCCGCTAGCTCTGACCACAAAAGCTTCTGGGCAGGTGTGACAATCTAAAGCTACGTCACAACGACAGCATACCTGTCACCTCATCAGAGCTGAAAACTCTCCATCAGGCACAAATCAGACAATCACAAAGCACTGGACTCAAAAGGAAAGTGTCTCTAGTATTTCACGTCACTTTGCCTCTTTTTCTAAAAAAAAAAAATAAAAAATAAAAAAAAAGAGTCACAGATTGACGGATGTTGTGTTACTGAAAGCAAAAATGAACAAAGACAGACACCCCCAGTATGCAGCCTTACCCTTTCTCTTATCGCAGCTTTGCATGCCTCCACATTTAAGGTCATCTTATTGGTCAAACATCTCAAATTCTTCCTTAACGACAAAGACTCAACACGGCTCTATATCCCCGTTGGTTTCATTCGTCCATCTTAATCAACTTAACCACACAGCACAGATTAATTCATCATAGATTATTCATGAACATCCCTTGTATATAGATGGTGGCTTTTTTTCCCCTTCTTTTTGCAGTGTGAGGTGTTGCAGATACAGAATAACGAGGCTAACGCTGACCTGAAACGCACCGCTTCAGGCCACAGATGCATGTTGTTGTTGTTGTTGTTGTACGCACAAAAACCACAGAAACTACAGGGGCCTGGCAGAAATATAGACACGGCAACAAATCAGCAAGAATGTGGAAGAGAACCACCACAATCACCGCCGGTGCCTCTAATTCAATACAGGAAAAGGCTACAGCTTCGATGTGATGTGAAATATTTAGCGGCGGAGGAACACGTGCCGTCGGTTTCACACCTGGGCAGCACTTTGCTGATTAAATATGCATGTGTGGACAATCCTTTGCTCCAAATCTGTTTCTCTTTGTTTCTGCTGGTTTACGACAGTTTAATCTTTATCCCGTCTGACAGGTTTCCAGAGCGGCAACGCAGACACCTCACACAAATCCTGCTTCAGCTTCTTTTTGGTTAAAGGATGCACAAAGAAATCTCCTGAGGATGTCTAAACGCAACGGAAGCATCTCCAGCTTCATCCTGTGAGACTTTTAGCGGTTACTTTGTGGTCCGGGGGGACATCTCAGCGCCGGAGTTTGTTGCCTTGAAAGCGCTCCTGAACCACTGGGACAGTTTTGAAGTTAAAAGACGACTTCCTGTACACAAAGTCTCCATGACTTCCTCGCGCTATCGTCCATCAACAGCTCGGTTTGTCCCATCTGCAAGTCGCTCTTGCATATAAGAGCACCAGCTAGACGCTGCGGAACAGCAGCGCCTTAATGCCTGGAGGTCACACTAATACAGCGGAGATGATGTGATTTAGGCGGCGCTGTGCGAGGGAGAGAGGGGGAGAGAGGGAGAGAGGCTTATCTGTCAGAGGTTGGCTGATTGCTGAGATTATCTAATAAACAGGTGGAGCGCCGCTTCGTCTTCGCAAAGGCGAAGACTGAAAAGTTTCATCCTGCTGCACCACCCATCACACCCGACAGGAAATTGTTGCCTGAGGTTCTCAAACACTACGTTTATGTGAAAGTCAGGGTCTTTACAATTGAAAAGTGTGTTAATCCTGAAGAAGACCTGGTTTATTTCCCCATCAGCTGTCATTTTGGAGAAGAAACTCTCTTTTTTTGTTGAAGATTCTTTCGACCTGCACTTTAAATATGACTCCATTGTGTATTCCTTCTTTATTGCTGTCTGTATCAGTATTTCTTCTGTTTGTATGCAGTGTTGTTTTATGTGTGATTCACGACGTGGAAGGTCACCCCTGTAAAAGAGATCTTTGATCTCAATGGTTTTTTTATTCTCCTGGTTAAAATAAAGGTTAAATACAACAAAATAACTAAATAAAAACTTTCTCTCATGAATTGTTTGCACTAATGCAGAAACGATCAGTCAAACAATGTGATGATCAAAAACGCCGAACAATCTCTTTTCAGCTCTTTGACCTTCTGTATCTACTGTAGCTTCTCTAGTCTGCAAAGTTTTGGTGCTTTTCTCAAACAAGTTCTCTTTCAAAGAGCGTCAAGATTTGTTTTTAACAAATGTCAACATGCTTGAAACATCTTGATCTTTATTTTTTTTTGCACGTTTTCAACGTGTTATTTAACGCCAGGAAATCACCACCAGGGTCACTTAATTGCTTAATTCCTTCTCAAATATTAAGACTTTTTGCATTTTCTGTTAGCGGCTGATTGACTAAGAAACGTAGCCAGTAATTGTTTCCATTAGCGATGAAGCTGCAAATGATTTTTCTCCATTAATCGATTAGCCAGTCATACTGTCATAGAAAACAAGACATAGCTGAAAAAAAACAATCACATTGGATAAGTGGGAAAATATGGGTTTTTATTTTGGTGTTTTTGCTTAAAAATTATTTCAACATTTAATTGGAATACTTTAAAAAAAAAGTTGTGTGTTCTAATTGATTAATTTGCATATTATCTCAGCTCCAAACTGAATATATTTTTTTCATTTTTGAATGTTTATCATCCACAATGACAAAGAAGTGATTTGGAGACTTGATGCTGAGCTTTAGGACTTCTGATGGGCATTTTTCATCGTAAGTCAACAACAGAAGCAACAATCAAACAACTATTCACAGCGTGTTTCTCTCTCCCTACTCCAAGATCCTTTCTTATTTTATCAACACACTAACCAGCAGCAGACACGTTCTCACCCTCTCTTTTTTGATGAGCACCAGGCTCAGACGCCCTCACCGACATGTCCATCACACTATCAGGAGGCCTGTCAGGCTTCATCACGCTGTGATCCAGCTGTAAACCTGCCAGTCCAGCACACACACACACACACACACACACACACACACACACACACACACACACACACACACACACACACACACACACACACACACACACCTGAGTGTTTGGAGCATCTTGTGCTGCCTGACGTTCGGGGTGTGACGTTTTCAACTTCCTCCCGCCGTTTGCATCATCAATAACATCTGCCAGCAGCAGGTTCTGCTCTGATAAACACTCTCGGCTGGATTAGGAGCTCCAATAGGCCTGCAGCTGCCACAGTTTCACCTCAGTGTGTGTGTGTGTGTGTGTGTCACTGCAGTGAGAGAAAATAAAGGCTTTTATGAATGATGAGGCTGATCAGAAGGAAACGGAGCAGCTTGATATATTTCGGCTCTCTGGGATTTCAAAGGTGGGCCCTGATGTTTCTGAATTAAGGCTGCAGATTCCTGATTGGCTGACGCGTTTCACGGTTTAATTATTCTGCATTTGCGCCAGAGTTTGCGACCTGAAACGTTCACTCCGTGTCATGCTGGAGGTTCGGATACGGTATTGTCAGCTGCACATCATCGCAAAGAGGGGCAGGTTTCGCTTGCAGATTTTGCAGACCTGACGAAAATGACCAATGAGTACAAACGGAGTCAACATCTTCACCTTCAGCTGCACAATATCTGATCCTTGATGCACAGCTACATACGATGACCCCTCGTTTGCTGGAGTAAATCACAATTCGTCCCTGCTACACACCTTCACACGTTTATCCACAGCAAACAGACATATCAGGCAACAGGGTAGCCAACATCCAACATGCATCTAGGCTTCCTCCATCACAATGTAGGCCTTCCCGAGCCTGTATGAATAAAAGATGCCATCCCCATTATATAAGGCAGAGATGCCCTGCTCCTATCTGACATGAGATGTTGAAATTACAGCAGGGTGGATTGCTGTGATTGAGAATCAATGGCCCACAGAAAGAGAGTGAGAGTGTTTGTTGTATCTATGTATGGAAAGGGGAAAAGACAAGGGGTGGGGGAGTGAAAATTATTCCCAAGCATCCTCCTCCTCATCCTCAGCTGCTCTACAGGCCCAAAAAAAACACAAAAAAAAAACCCACACAGAGGCAGGAGGCTGAGATCAGGGGCATCAGAAGCCGAACTGCCCCCTCTGTGCTGCTCAGTCACGCAGTGTTGCATCGCAATGCTGTCGTTAAAGCAAACCAAACACACGTTCACAGGTAGGCTCGGCTGATTGTGTCAACATCTCAAGGTCAAACAACGGGTTGCTTTTCAGACCCAAAACGGGCGAATGGGCCGGTAGGGTGTTATTTCTTAAACCACACAGCCGCCGAGACAAAGAGCAGAGGCCAAAATCCCGCAGTGTGTTCCCGCTCTGCCCTCACCCTGTCCCGGCCACGGAGAGCTGGCCAGGCCGGTCCGAGGCTAACAAACATCTGGATGGGAGGAGCGGGATGAGAGGAGGAGAAGAGGAGGAGGGGGCCGTGGGGATGAACGGTGGGATTCCGTTAGTAAAGAAGGTTCCCGGTGTGGATGTGAATGATGATGGTGGTGGTGATGAGATAACGGGATAACGAGGGGGGAGAAGGAGGGGGAAGGAGGCTCGCGCTATTTTCGCCACAATTGCATTGATTTCTTACCCTCTGACAGCTCCAGCTCCAGCTCCGCCAGCCGGGCTCGAATCTCCAACGGTATCGGCGACGCCTCACGGTCCGCCATTCGGCTCGTACCGTAGAAAAACACCTCCCCGGTTCAAATGCTGCCACCTCCGCGTCGCCGATGCTGCTGCTACTTCTGCCTCCTCCTTCCCAATGAGAGGGAAAGCTTCTCCTCGGCGGCCCCTCCTCGACGGAGGCGCGTAAAGACTAGGAGGCGTCGAGGGAGAACAAAGAGGATAAATCTTGTGTCTCGCTTTAACGGAGGTCCGCCATGACGCCCGGCTCCTCGAATCGTTAAAGACCCCGGTTGCTCGGTCGGCTCGCTCCGCTGCAGTCGCGGTGGTTGTGGTGGTGTTAGTGAGGATGATGAGGAGGCTCGCGCAGCCCCACAGTCAGCGCCGTTTGCAGCTCGTTGCCGCTGGTGTCACGTGACTCTACGGAGGAGGAAGGGACAGCGCGCGCGGTGCGGGTCATCACCGGCAGGGGGCGCAGCGAGCAGCCACACCTACACGACCTGCTTTTAAACACGCTACACTTTATATAACCAATTTTAATTTGGTACCTTTCATAATTTCGTTTTCAATAAAATTCTATTAACATAGTTTTTAGTGGAAAATAATAAAAAAAACGATGTATGAAAAAATAAGTGGCTTCAATGTTGACTTTCTAATTTAGATTAATTTATTTAATTCACCTGATGTATTTTATTTTCTCAAGCTTTCAGCCACAGCTCGTGTCCTTCATCACCAGTTTGTTTTTCAGCCATGACTTTAAATCTTTCTCCCTTTTTTTCTCTCCAGAGGAGTCACCCTGATACCTCCTCATAAAGCTTTGACACAATCTGACAAAAACAACCTTAACATTTGTGGGAGATAGGCAGGCCTTTGTGGTGATACTGTGAGCTTCCTATATTTTGAGAGCTTTTTTAAGGCAACATGGTCTGAAGAGTTATATCAAAAATCGATTTTCTTCTGTTTTAGATATTGCCCATCTTCTCCACTGCTCTGGCCATTTCCTCTTAATGGAGTCAGTCTTTATTCAACATCTGCATGTGGAAACTACTATCAAAGGTCAAGTTGCAATTAATTATGTCCAGTATGATCGAACAAGCCTAATGTGGCAGTGACACATAAATGAGCACCAATTTGTCCTTCTAATACAGTGCAATTCATTAGTATTATTCATCACATTCATTAGGGCCTATAGCCCCCCTGGAATCAAATCATCCTCATTGTAAACAAGTGCTGTGGCCACATAATGGAGCATTAGCTGTGACCCATCTGCCATCTGCTGGTTGTAAGAAGGAACCACAACAGCATCACCCAAAACGTTTTTTTTTTCAGGTTGTCCAGTGCTCTGACTCCCAAGTATGATGATGATGCAAATTCTTGCTGTATCATCATAAGAAAGAATATTAAACCTTTAACACAAATATACTGTAAGAATATAAAAAATATACACAAAAGAAAGAGTTTGATACATAAATACATAAAACACGTACACAATACTTTTAAATTCAAAGGCACTTCTTTAATATCAATATGTACATCTGTACAGACTAAGTAACGTGCCACAACCGTGTCTGCTCTCTCTCTATGACAACTGTTCTACGTTAAAATGTTACATTTTAAACAAAAGAGTATTGAACTCAGTGCAAACAAATTCAAAATCTCAAATACAGTTCAAGTTCTTTGTGCTGAAACAGTTATTGCTTATGGACACTGAGCAACTGAGCAACTATGACAACCAGCCAGAACATGAAATGTATCCCTGTGCCCAGAACGTTGGACCTTATGACACAGAGGTACATCAACTAAATTCTTTACTACAGAAGTGAGACTTCAGCTTTAACACACAAAAGCACTCCTGCCTCACATAAAATAAAAAATATTACATAAATTAAATTCTAAAATGAAATAAAAAATATCATGCAGAGATAAAGTATCTAGCTCAGCGTTTTTCGAGAGGAGGTAATCACTAACACACACTGGACCTCGGTTCATTACAGGCATCCTAAAAATGTCTGCAAATGGAAACAAACTGGGTGAAAAGTACGAACACTAAGAGAAAACCATCACATGTGCCCACAGCAATCCTGTAGACTAAAAAAAAAAATAACACAGATGTATGGAAAAAAATTGTGGCAGAAAATCCTGTACAGACAGAAACCATCAAACACACACAAAAAGAAGCTCCGGTGCCATCGGCAAAACAAGTCAAAATCAAAACCAAAGCTGGCTCTAAATAAACGGATCTGAACTACAAACCAACATATAAAACTAACAGAGTAGCAGAACAAAAAAAAAAATTTGAAAACAATGAAATCATCCTGAGTTGTTGGTGACCCGACACCCACACCAGCCTGTCCTGTCCTGAGCCAGCCTGCATCACATCCCACACCCAGTGCACACCTTCAGTAAATGTAAGCAGTAGTTATGGAAGAAATTACTGCAATTAATTTTAAGCAATTTTAATCCAGACCTAAATGTAGTTGATTTAAAGGCCGCATTTGGTGCTTAATAATGTAATCTTCCTACAACAGAAACCACATCACTGTAAACATGCAGCTGGTATGTGTAATTAGGGACAGTACAATAATACGTTTTCATGTTACCATAGGATTTTTAAAAAAAATCCCCATGTGTCTTTTTTCTATACGATACGATCATTGTGACAGCAGGGCAGGTTTGGACGCTTGGCCCGGATAGGGCGGGACATACTCTGCCTCTGAAGAGGCGTGGTCAGAGGGCGGCTCCGGCTTATTGGACGATGCTCCCTGGCAGACCTGGGCGTAGCTCAGCTTCTTGGACTCCTGGGCAATAAGAGCACAACGTAGGGTCAGAGTCTCTCACACACTTCACACCTCCTGCACAGTAATGTCTTCAAGAGCTTCTCAAAATGAGAAGCTCTTGAAGCTTTGGGAAATTGCTAGGATATTGATGTGCTTTTCAAACATCAATATCCTTGCTACACTGCTCTCCTCAGGTATTATCAGCAATCCCACCATCAACATTCTGCGTCACAAATTTGAACTATTTATCCATCATTGTAACCACTGTTATGAGATATCTCTTCTCTGAGCCTTAAAAGTAGAAATTCAACACTATAAAGTGGTCTTACTGTGACTGGTTCCTGTGTAAACTGTGCTGGTTTGGGCTCACTGGTGATCTCTCCTTGATCCTTCACATTCCTACAGAAACCAAAAGAACATTACTAAACACAGCTCTGACCATAGCTGGTACCATGATGAATGGAAAAGTGTTAAATGTGAAATATTCAGAGGGTTAGGGTTGAAAGCAAAAGGAAAATAACGAGAACAGCTTGTGCAGCGGCTACTGTTACACCATGTTCTCAGCACAAGTGAACAGTAAAGAATATAAAAATAGAGACTCAAACAGAGCAGCTAATGTAGAGGTAAATCAGCTGCTGTCTCTATGATACTTACTGCTCTATGATTGGCTGAGGCTCCTGTGACATCGTTGGCACTGGTGCACACGGGTCAATGCTGTCTGGACTCTGAAGAACACATGAAAGTTCAGTGCTGAGCGTGTAGCTGTGTGTCCGTCTTGATGTTAAGCTTTTGCACAGTCTGGTAATCAAGTGTGAACTCTGTCACCTTGTTGAGCATGACACTCATGCTCAACAAACATGACGAACAGTGTGTGTGTGTGTGTGTGTGTGTGTGTGTGTGTCTCAGACGGAAACGCCGTTACCTTGACGCTGCCGTTAGCTGCAGGTACTGTTGCTATGGCAGTGTTAGCAGGAGGAAGAGGAGGGAAACTCGTTATCCCGAACTCAGGAGGAGATGGCGGCTGAGGAGGAGGGGAATGACTTTGTGGATTCTACAAAAACGCACAGTCAGTGCACAGTCTCGACAAAGCGAGCAAACGCTAACAATGCTGAACAGCTACTTACATGTCGGTTTCCAGCATACTTGTACCCTGGCCTCGGAGTCCCTCTCCTCCTCTGGCTGAAGTCTCCTCTCCTTCAGAGCAGACAGAGACACACAGCAGAGCAGTGATGTTACTGTAACTCGGAGTGAAGGCTGATTTATACTTGTGCATTCAAGAGTCACTCAACCTACTACTATGTCGTTTTGAGCACAGAAGTGTGCGCCTTTTAATAATTATAATTATGTTTGTATGTGTTTTTCAGAGCAAACCTTATTCACTGTCATTAACATAATGAAAACATTATAATTACTCCATACATTGCAGAACCCATGACTGTAACCACCTCTACGTCCTGATGACAGATGATTAAGTATAATAAATTATTGTCTCTTGCATATCGTCTTTATCATTGTATTGTTTTTACAGTTTTTTTGTCAGTTCTTCTGTTTTACTTTATTTTCTATTTGCGTGCTTACATTTTAAATTCATAATGTTTGATTTTTTTTTCTTTGGTGCAGTACTAATGAACCGGGGATCAACGGATATGGGTTTTTTTGGGACAATTTTTAGTAATCATGGACAAAGGTAACTGATATTTGGAATCAATAGACTTTTTTTTCTTTTTACTTCATTTCAGTAAAAATGAAAATCTTGTCAAAATTTTGTATAACCTGTAATGGACTCAAAGTAAAATTCTCCAAGGACTGAACAGCCATACGTGACGCTCTAGTTCCAAAACCTCTGAAAACTGAGTTGATGTTTCTTTACCTTGCCCAATCAGTAGGGGACCACACAACTTGCTTGTCGGGCTCTCTCCTGCCACCCCTGCCCTGACTGCGCATGTTGCCCCGCGACCGCACTCGACCCCGATTTGTTGGAGAAAAGGCGAGCTGCACCGATGCTTGCTCTGGTGAATGTGAGAAACCATTCCAACTGGACAGCCATCTGTCTCCAGAGCTTAACCACTGTGAGTCTCTCCTGCAAGAAATGAATTATGAAGTGATTATTTGTACCAAAACTACAGTCATTATAAGCAGCATGATAAAAAAGTATTTTCACAGATAATAGATGGGAAGTTTCTTTCTAACAACATTTTTTTAATTAAAAGACAGAATGATGAGTAACTACCTGTGCCAGTTGTCGGTTTTTAAGTTGGAGGCTGCTGGGATTTCATTCATAAAGCCATTCATCATTGCTGGAGGCTGCTGACAAAAACAATAACAGCTAAATCACAGTGCACAGTAAGAAGGGACCACAGAGCTACTGGTCACACATTCAATGAGCCATAACCAGTGGGAGTACCACCTAATGTAAGTAAAAGAAGACTTTGTTTTTATCCTGGTTATGGGACGGTAAAAACCTGTTCCTGCTATAACTTCCTGTCTTACAATCTCAAAAGAAAATGACTCACCTCAACATATGCAGGCGTAGCTGAAGCCCACATATTATTGACGTTGTACAGCCATTGTTCAGGCATGTGGTGGGTACAGGGCTGCTGGTAGGTGCTTGGGGGGAAGTAGGAGCCGTAATGATTGCTGCCCTGGTCCAGCTGGGTGGGTCTATAACCATTTTTTGGACCGTAGGAAGTGACACCCATGGTTTTGGCCTTTATCCTCACCATGATCGGCTTCCCCTTAAACTCCCGAACCTCTTCTCTGAGGTACTTGTAGGCCTAATGATGACAAAAGGCCAGTAACATGTGATTGTCTGGATTCATTTGTGAAACAGCGACACCTGTTTAATAGCAGTTCCTATTACAACGTATTCTATTCTGGTGAAAAGTTCTAACTATTGATATTAAAAGCATTACTTCAGTGATTAGAAATATTAAGATTAAATCATGTTTGGCCATATTTTACCTGTTGTGCGTCACTTTCTGATTTGAAAGTGATGAACCAGTTGTCGTTGTTCACAAACTCACAGCTTAAGAACTTGGGCAGGTCGTCCCCATCAAAGAGAGCCTCCACCTCCTACACAACAACGGAAATATTAAGACAAAAGGGAACTGTTGCGTATAGACGTAACATTTGAGAGGAGAGGAGAGGAGAGGAGAGGAGAGGAGAGGAGAGAATCTTGCCTCCTGTGGTGTACTGTTGGGGATCTCACGCAGGATGACGACACATCGACTCTGAATGGGCCGGACCTTCTGTCCACATGGAGACACCTGGACCTGCGGCAGGGCTGTCAGCCAGTGAGAGAGGAGAATATCTCAGGACAACAATAAACCAATCTCAACTTGACAGTCCAGCAAAGAAAAAAAAAAAGAAGGTATGAGCAACAGCAATATTGAGAAAAAAAATAGTCCTCTCTAAAATTAATGTTCCCCTGCAGGAATGAAAATGATCAATCAATTATTCTTTCTTACTGATCTGCCAATGTGCATGAAAAAAAGAATTAAAAGAATAAGTGTCAAACCAGACACGCATGCAGAGAAATAAACACTCACATTTCAAACAGTCAGAGATGAGGTCCAGGTCGGTGCTGATGGTCTTGATCATGTCGAGGCTGGCCAGAGTTTTGATTGGAATATACTGGTCGCTGTCCATTTGAGAAATGAGGTACAGGTCACCGATGAGGTGCTCCCTGTGGAGAGACAGAGAGAACACTATTGAACTCTATGGCACAATGTGTGAAGAGGTTGAAAGCTTGTGAAAACACAAGATGACTAGAAAAATGGCTCGCTAGACCAAACCCAATTTGTAGTTGAACTGTTTTATCAGAGCGGTGGCATTACATTTTGAAATTTGTTTTCATGTTTTAGACAAAGTGTTGCATCATCCATAATTCTAGTCAGTGATCATCTAAATGTCTGATGTCATAATTTCTTCAAGGCAGAAACGCAGTGTGTTGTTACCTAGTCAGGCAGGACTCCAAAACTGTTCTCAGCTGTTCTTTGAGCTCATCTGAAATCAAAGGTAGTCTTTACCACAACTGAGCAGACAAAGTCGAATAAAACAATCTAAAAGAACTAGTTGTTGTTGTTTTTTTACAGGAGTTAAACATTACTGTAGTTCAAATAAACTGGACTGATACCTGTGACAACTGGATCACCAGACTCTACATCATCTGTTGGAGCTTTGTCAGTCAGGGTCTGGTACTCTAGTGTGCTGGTATCTGCCTCAGCCACAGCCTCAGCCACAGCCTCAGTCAGGCCCATGTTGTCGGCCATGTTGTCGGCCATGTTGTCGGCCATGTTGTCGCACATGTTGTCGCACATGTTGTCGGCCATGTTGTCGCACAAGTACTCTGACATGTATCCTAAAAATCAACCAAACAGCATCTTATCACCACAACAGAACAAGCAGACATTAAGTTTCATTCGACTTCTTCAACACAAAATAACTCCTGGAATGGAGTGAACACGATAAATCGATGAAATCTGACTCCAGCATACCTTCGTGATTGGTCAGATCGATGGGGAATTGTGCCCATTGCTGCTGAGGCTGCAGGTAAGTGGGGTCAGTGATGTTCAGATTAATGGTGGGATTGGTCCATACCTCAGCATTAGGGTTAAGGCTTGGGGCAGCAATTGGTTCCTGAAACAAAAAGACAAAAAAATGTCCAAATATTACACCAATATGAAGGTTAAGTCAGATGTATTTATAAGAATCTCCTACAAACATGTGTGGCAGAGTTATTTTTGACAGAATAACTTCATAGAAATGATTACAGCAGACGACAGCTTGTGTTTTTAGATGTTTCACATCAGGATTCAGACAGAAAATATTCTCTAATAGCTCTCATTTTAATCTCTCTAATTGAAAATCTAATGACTAACTTTCCAAATGAGAGTACAAAACACAGAGTGCTATTGCTAAATATGCTATTTAGTCTCACTCAACGCTAAAACAGTGATGTGGTAGAAAACATCTTCATGGTTAAATATATTTTTACTCTACAGATTACATAAATTTTATCTGCAATCTATTTTTCTGAAAACAGACCCTCTAATGAGAGTTAACATTGTTATATCAATGCTGTTTTTGAATATATCATCTCATTCCTATAAATCTATGACTATGAATCAAGGATTTGTGTCAACAGTTAACTCATTATGTTACATCTTTGTATCAAACAGCATTTCAGACTCTCCCAGCTTCCAGTGTGTGTTGTAAGTCTGTGCATCAATCTACAGAGACACTCTCACCCTCAAGCCTTCCTTTGCCTGACAGAATACTGCTGTGGATACAAACATGAATACATTCACTGACCCCCCTGTCTCCAATGTTGAGTGAACACTTACAGGTTGAGAACAATCTGTGTGCCAGTCCCACACACAGTCCCCCAGAGGCATCACAGTGCTGTAGGGGTAAGCTCCCAGCAGAGCCATAGAGGGCTGGAGCTCTGAGACTGAGGCCGGGATCTGCTCCAAGTCGGCGCCCGTCTTGCTCTCGCCATGCCTGGCCTCCATGTCGTACGCACCATGGGCCCACCCTGCGCAGTTCACCTGCAGACCCAGCTTGATCCAGGGCTTGGGAAAGAGGTGGCAGACGGAAGAGTCTGCGTCATCTCCCAGCAGCTCAGACACCATTTCCCTCATCCCTCCCTCTCGTTCTCCCTCCTCAACCGTCGCCGACGGCTCGTGACAGTGGGAGTGAATTTCATATGATGGAGTCGAGGCGTGAACATCAATCTGAGCTGGGTCCACTGTGGTGATGGCGGGGTCCTCCTGACAGTCCAAAAGTGACGCTTTGTCATCCTGACAGCTGGAGTCATCAGACATCACGGATGAGTCACAGATGTTGGTATCAGTGTGGACCTCGGGGCTTTGGGACAGTGTCTCAATAGGTGAAATAATGGGAGTTTCTGGAGGAACATCATCCTCCAGTGACGTATGCATCTTCACCTCATTCATTTCCTCTGTGTCAATTCCATTTGATGATTCTCCAGGTTGGTTTAAACTGTCAGCATTGTCATGCTGCAGGCCAATGTCAACTTCAGATTTCACACAGTCTGAGGAGACATGGGAGGTTGAGGATTCAGGGGCTTCAGAGGATATCTGAGGAGACTGCAGGTGCTGCTCTACAGTATCAACAGACTCCTGCGTGATTGACTGAGTCCCCTGTGACCCAGCTGATGTCTCTTCTCCCTCCTCGCACTCATGCATGAACGCTTCCTCTGCTGGATTCACCTTCTGTTGTGTTTGCGTGCATCCACATGCAGTAGTGACAGCTTCAGTATCTGGACAAGAACTACGCTCAGCTTCCACAGAAGACGTGCACGGAGACGGGGAAGAGGAAGGCGGCGTGGAGGAGGTAGCGACAACAAGCTCGCTTTCAGCAGGAACCGGCTGCATGAGACTTGAATCTTCAACGTTTGTGTTTATAGCCGTAAAGCCGTCAGACAGCTCTGACAACAGGTCTCCTTTTTCATCACTCTCAATGTGAGAGGTGTTTTGGGGTGTTTTGGGTAAAACAACAGAAACGTCACCTTTCTCAACATGTTCGCTGTTCCGACAAATTTCTGGTTTTGCTGTTTTGTCTGTGTGTCTGTAATCTTCGCTCAAGAGGACATCCTGAAAACACTTGTCTGAGTCGCTTTTAAAAGATGCTACCACACGTTCACTTTCCTCATCGGAGCTCGTGAGCTGTTCGTCACAGTCATCGAACCCATCATCACTCTGCTCAGGCTCAGTGAATTCAGGTTCCACATTTTGACTAAGAGGCTTAACGCTGCTCAACTCAAATGCTAGCTCATTTGAACTCGTGTCTAATTTGTCAGATGTAATAGAGTCACACTGGTGGGATGTGGCCTTTGCATGTGAGAGAGGTGTCAGACCTGTATGGCAGGAGAGAGCAGTCAGTTCCGTGGATAGCGGCGATGTGGCCGAGACGTTGAAAACTGAGGACAGTTCGGTGAGAGTCGTATCTGCTGTGCCGCTGAGACCGACATCGCCCTCCTCGCTGCCGTCTCTGCAGACACTCACCGGGATGGCTATGCTCACTCCAGACAGAGGCAGTGCGATCTCCTCGTTGTGTAGTGTTGTGAGGTTGAAATCAAACTCTGAGGAACCAGGCCTCTGATTTGAAGCATAATGGTCAGGGGTTTCAGCTGCTGCAGTTTGTGAACTTCCGGCGTTGTGCAGATGATTGTCCAAAGGATTAAAGTCAGAATCCATATTCTGATCCAATTCGTCCTCCTTGAATTCAACCACTGTTTCCTCTCTGGTTCTGTGGTCCCCCAAGTACATACTGTCTTCCACTAAGCACACACAGTCCTCTGTGACTGTTATCTCATTCGACCCCTCCTCACACACACTTTTATCTGTGTGTGTAGTCATCAGCATGTCCTCCTGGGACCCATGTGTGTTCTGCGTGGTCGCCTGAGGTTCCTCGTTGTTTATTTGACTGCTGCATAGGGACTGCAGGTCACAGGCAAAGTCTACCAGCTGTGGAGCTACAACAGACTGAGGTATGGTGGTCTCCTCCTCTGAGTGTGTCTGTGACAGGATGGCAGCATGCGACTGTGCTGGAGCTGGAGCTGGTTCCTCATCATGCGATTGGCTGGTTGCTTTAGATTCTGTATCATATAACTGGTCACAGATCGTGGATACGTCTGTGTGTGACTGGCTGGAGGCCACAGACTCCACCATGCAGGGCATAGCAGCTGTTTCTACTTCAGCTGTGTGCAGTGACTGTGTTGCTCCAGCTGTTTGGGGCTGGCTGTGGATGTGCTCATGCTCAAGGTCATCTGCGTCAATGGAACATATGGTGTAGAAGCAGCGGGTCCTCCTTTCAAAATCTTGACACATTGTTGTTGTGACGACACAGACCTCCTCGCCAACCACGTCCTTGTGCTCGGCTTCAGCGGAATCCCGCTGTTTCTCGTGACACAGGCTGACCAGCGGCGGCGGCTGGTCATCTGACAACTCGTTCTCGGTGATGTTGCCCAGATAGTTACCAGAGGGTAACCTGGCGGAAGCTGAACATGGCTTGTGTTGCTTCTGCCCGGCTGGGAGCTGACTGAACCACACAGTCCTAAGTATGGCATTCTGTGTGACTGGACTCTGTGTGGGCACCTCCATATATGAAGCTGGTGCACAGCTGGGCCTGGCAATCTGTGCAACACCTGCCTCTGCATTCGTGATTGTATGTATGTTTGTGCTGGTTGTGATAATAATAGCCCCGTTCTCCTCCTGAGTGCGAGCAGATTTAAGATCGCTCTCACAGCCTGTGGTGCTGTCCCTGCCGACCACAGCTGCCTCCGTCAAAACTTTGTTGTCCAGTTCCTCACATCTTTCATTGTCTTCCAGACGCTTCCTCTGAGTCGCTCCGTCTGCCACACACGTCTCCTCTTCGCCCAAACGCCCGTGCTGAGCTAAAGCCACGGCGTGTTGCCTGACCTGCTCTGTCACCTCATTCAGCCCATTGTGGTGTGGGGGCTGTAACAGACCACTCGTCTCATTTGGCAGGCTGGGGCTGAGTTCCTTACTAAAACAGCACCCCATCTTCTCTGGCCTACAGTGGGGATAAAACACAAGACTGCTATGGCCGAACACACTAAGAGACAACACGAGACAAAATCATGAGTAGCTCCTCGCTACAGCTCAGCCACATGCAGAAAGAGAAAAGACCCTCTACTTCCCCCTGCTTCGCCTCACTCCCCCTTCTCCCCTCCCCTGCCCAGAATAGCAAATGTAGAGGAGCTCACATGTCCCTGCCACTCAACACAGGGCTGCACACCACTCTGTGTGTGTGTGTGTGTGTGTGTGTGTGTGTGTGTGTATGCAAGAGCCCTAGTTAGGCTACAGTTTGAGAGGGGTCAGCACATGACCCAGCGGTCACCAATCAGAAAGCAGTAATGTCCACTCCTCTCTCTCCCTCCCTGAAACTCCCCTTCCTTCTATTCACTTTTCTTTGCCTCCCACTGATACATTTCACTTCACTTTACATCACTGCATTAATCTACCTCCTCCAACCTCTTGCCTGCATCTCCTGACAAGGACAATAGCGCCCCAAAGCATGCCTGAGGGACCATCTGGACCCAACAATCAGATTATTCTGTAGTTATGAATAGTCAAAATTGTCTATTGTAAAACAATACATTTATATAACAATTACTTTTCAATACTGTCAATATTGTTATTTCCTCCTAGTCTCTACATATATATTTTGCAGTCCTGAAAAGGGGATCCCTCCTCTGTTCTACCTTTAAAATTATAAAACTTTTAAAAGTAAGTACTTTTTAATAAATAAAATTGACTTCAACTTGTTTGGAATCAACTCTATTGTATGTTTTCGGTCTGGTAGGCAACTTTTGTTGATTTTTCAAGTGAGAATTTAGATTGTTGAGCAGTTATGTTACTTTAGCTACATAAGTACTGTAGGAGTTTCTGTGTAGTGAGGATTAGTATAACAGCACCTGGTAGACGTAATCTCCAGGACCAAGCGCTCCAAACGTTAACTGCACCTGTGGATCAGCTGGACACGGTGGGTACCAGTATGTCGTCATGTGATACGGGCTGGTGGGCAAGTCAGCAGAACAAGAGATATCGATGGTCACAACGGAGACTGGCAGGGGAAGCAATGGAGAGAAGGAAGTGAGTCACAACACCGGCTGGCATGAAGGAAACACTGGAACAAAGATTTCTCTATGTGGGCTAAAAATGATGAGGACTGAATTGTGTCAAGTAAACAATAGTCATTATCTTCTATTCGTTTATGATAAGCAAAGGCACTTCCAATAGGTCCACCTTTGAATGTAATTACTGATTACTTGGATTAGCCAACTTTATCGTTAATAAGTTAATAATTTATTGTATAACTGTAAAAAGGTAATTAATGATATCAAAATATTCCATGTCAGGCCATCATTTCTGATCATAATCAGTCTTTTCATATGTGTCTCTACAGCCCAAAAGTTTGATTTCTTCAATATATCGTGCCCTCACGTCACCTGTCAACGACTCAAAGTAACTTTGCTGTCTAATTTTCGTTTGTGGCTCAGCAAAACCTGTAAACTCACCATTCCGTACACGCTTCAACTCAACTCAACGCTTCAACTCTACTCAACGACGACATGCGTGTCCGTATTAATGGCCGACTTCCGGTTTTAGTGCCCCGGATGTTCACTTTACATTTATGAATTATGCACTTTCCATGTGTTCAATCTAATTATCCAACCATTTATCAATAGCTAACTTAACTTTGAATTTGCGACATGCTATGAAGTTACATTGTCCATGCAAATCACATTGTGTTACAACCAATTAGCAATATTAAATGACAGAAACCATATTAAGGGGAAAATCAACTTTTCTAACACAAACTGATATTAACGCTAACGGCTAAAGTCCCACCGCATCCGCTTGACACAAACTGCAAGCTATAAGCTAATTAGCTACTTTCTCACGTAAAACTTTCTCGCTTTTAAAGGGATTGAAAACAGACATTTGCAAAAAAAGTTATGCAATTTAATTTTTACCTTAACTAACTGTGGCTAAATATATCTATAGCTACCATTAAGTTTGGTTTGCTTCGTTTTGAAGGTAGACTTCTTGACAGACAATCCAGCGTTTGTTGGAGAGAAAAAACTCCCCTTCTGCAAATGTAAGCTGTTATCCAGCTATATTCCGAAATGTGAGCAGCATTTCTGGCGATAAACAGTAGCTAACATAATGGAGTCCCTGATTAGCCTCCTACCGTTAGCTAGTTAACCGAGTCTAAACAATAGCGTTAATACACGCTATCTGTTACTGCAAGCTAAAATGACTGTGATGAAAATAAATCTCTACTTTATTTATTCCAAAGCGACTTCAGTCCAAGTTATTTTCATTGATTGTGTCTCAAGAAACTCACCTGTCACTCGTCCTCTGCTACGTTGAAGTCTGGCTTGGTTTCCTGCTTTCTTGCGTTGAGTCTGCGGGTTTGTGACTTTGTCTTCGTTTGCTTCCAAAAAACGCCCGTTAAGATTACTCTCCCTACGATACACTACTCTATCATTTCTATGGAAACATCACTTTTGAATGAAAAATTATTTTGTTTAAAAAAAAACTTTGCATTCCACCCGCACGACTGTAGCCTGGAGATTAGGAATACTGCAGTCGTGAGGCCCCAAACGCACCACGCTGGGGAAATCTTGACTGCAAAAGATTTAGTGGTTATTGGGATTTATCGTTTATTTAACCCGTCCAATCAACAGTTCAATTATATTTCATGTATATTTTACTCACCAACATAAAAGTCTCAATGCTATTTCAAAGCCTCCACTCCACTACTATAAATAATAAATTATTATATTTATTAAAAACTTTAATATTTTATCTTGTTGACCTAAAAGTATAATGTAAAATATATGGATTCAGGTCATTAAATACACACCATGTGTTAGTCGTGTCTTTTAAAGTCCTAGTAATATCTGAAAAATGTTAAATTATTTTAGACATATTTACGTCCATAAATGCACTGCATATATATATATAAAATATATATATGTATATATATACATATATTTTTTTTGATGCATTTGATTAGTCTGTTTATTTCCCAAGAAGAAGATTTTCATGAAGCCTTTAATAATTTTTGGCTTAATAGTATTCAAATGTGAATATATGTGAAAATATAATGGATTCTTTGCAACAACAAAAAAAAAGAGAGCACAATCTGTGTTAGCAATGTGTTACCTTTTAATGCCATGCACCTTACATCATTTTAAAGTTTAATTTCAACAGCCTTGAAGGTTGCTAAAACAAATTCACACTATAAAAAGGTACAGTATGGCACACACAAATTCACTTTTACATCCTCATGAACAAGATAAAAATTTAATGAGAAAAGAAATTAAATTTCACGAACAGCGGTTGGCTCCACTCACATCATTCATTAAAATGGGGGAGGATGCCTTACAAGGAAAGTTTCATCCCAATTTCGTATTTCCCTGTAGCTAAGGAAATAGATAAAGGTACCGACAAAAGAGTATAAAATTCTAATGAAGCACAGAGAGAAGAGTCACGTTGGGATCTATTAAAGTATCAGCATGCAACCAACCCCCATGAGAGAAATGTCAGGGAGAAATTGTGCACAATTAGGAGTTGCTGCTCTGAGTAACTGAAGTGCTTTTATCTCTGTGGTAAAGAACATGATTCGCTCTTGTGTTTAAGAGTTAATTCAGTGCCTGTGGAGCACCGTGGAGAGGAGGAACCCTCCATCATGCTCTCAGGCTCAACACTTGGACTCTGTTTGAATCCACCAGAGTTCCCGGAGAGTTTGCAGTGCTGCATCAGGAGTACAGGCCCCAGTAGATGGTGTTAAAGAGCAGGTAGGACAGTGGGAAGGCGAGACGGGAGTACGAGTCAATCAGGTAGCTGTTGCTGACCAGTAGGTCCACGTTTTCACGCACAGAACGCTGCCGTCGGAGGCGGGTCCCCTCTGTGGGCTGGATGTCTGAGGTTTGGGTTGGTGTGGTGAGAGGGTCAGAGGTCAGAGTTGGTGCCATACGCGAGAAAGACGTCAGCTCAATGTCATTGTCATGGAAACAGCCATCGAAGGCCATCGCCTGGCTGATGTTGAAGGTGGATGAGATCTGAATTGGTACAGAAAGCAGTTAGAAACACAGCACACGCTGTTACATAATACACTGCCTATAATTTATATAGTTTTGTACAGCATGTAGACTCAAAAACACCTTCAAAATCAATGCATCTTTACACATACTCGGATAAAACAACAATTTTGATATGTAGTGGGAAAACTGCAGCATCAGTATCTATATTTTTAGTATAACAATGCATCAAATGAACACATGTGAAAGGGTTTGTAGGAAATAGTGAAGGATGCCGTCTGAATTCATGTCTCAGCCATGCTTTGCATGAAAAATGACTTAAACAAGTAATATGTAATCAAAACAGAAGGTGATCAATTTTTCACAAGTTAAGTAATCAACAAATTGGTTTATATTTAAGCTCAAGTTTATATACGGTTAGCTGATAATATTTTACAGTGCATCATATTTCAAAAGGTTAAAAAGGTTTAAAAGCATTCATTTGTATAATATAAAAATACATAAATAAATAAAAACAGTATTTTACTATGAAATGTAGTGGAGTAGAAGTATAAAGTGAAATTAATTGGTAATACTGAAGTGCGAGTAAGTTAAATCTGTCCTGAAATACAGTATTTGAGTAGATGTACTTAGTTACATTCCATCACTGATAAATACTCATATCAGATTACTGTGTATCTCCATCCAATGTGGTTGTGTATGTTCGGGTGCAATGTCTCATTTGACCACTAGAGGGAGACATTAAGTAAGTAAATAAATAAAATATGACTTTCCTGATTCTCTGTTAGTCCCATTGTTCCCTCCCTGTTTTCACTGAATGCTGATTTGTGCAGGAATAATCCCCCTGTGTCCCCAATGCTGACCTTCCCCCTCTTCATCTTCCTCATCTCCTCCAGAGTGGTGCAGTAGTTCACAGCTGCGTATTCGATGACAGACAGGAAGACAAAAAGGAAGCTGGTCCACAGGTAGATGTCCACCGCTTTCACGTAGGATACCTGGGCAACAAACAAACACATCCATAAAAAATCAAACAAACAATAATCATATAGAACCGGACATGGAGCACTGAAGGCATCCCGTGGCAAATATTGGATTTATGATCTTGGCTTGGGTTGAATAAATACAACAGATTTGACTTTCTTTTTATTATGTACTGTAAATGTTTTGCTCCATACAAAACAGATAATTACATTTTAGTAGATATGCACCACCACATTGTATTTAATTGTTGCTGTGTATATTCACATATTTGTGTAGTTATTAAACTAGCATCTTATAATCAGAGCAGTTTTTAAAAATCAGAAAAAAGTCCCAGCTGCCTATACACATAAGGCAATAAATTCAGATCAAATTCAGTCAAAGGAATTAAAACAGATAATTAAAAACAGCAAATCCTTATGTTATTGAGTTTGGACAAAAGGATGCATTTGTCAGTGTTGTGTGAATGTTGTGTGGCCATGAGACAATATGACACTTGATGTTAAAGGCAAACGAAAAAGGCTTTCAGCTTTTCAAATTAAGCGTGGCTGATGTTTGTGCAGGTCAGAGGGTAGTTGAGGGTCGAGGATGGGGATTGGGGGTTCAGTGCCTGCCTACTAAACCCAAATGCCCGGTCAGTAATTCTCCTCTGGTGCCGTGACTGGCCTGTTGAACCCAAACACAAACAATACCTGAGGCATGGAGGAGGACACTCCTGTGATGATGGTGGACATTGTGAGCACCGTGGTCATACCTGCAGAAGGAGAAAGTAGAGGTGTTTTCATCCATAACACGAGCTCTGACATTGGATTGGTCCATTTTTGGGAGAAAACCTTCAAATCACGCATGAAGTTTTGTGATGACAACGTATTGGTTACCCAAAGAGACGCGTGCAGGAACGGCCCTCCTGTCGATCCAGAAGGAAACCCAGGACAGAACGACCATCAGCATGGTGGGAAAGTACGTCTGCAGCATGAAGAAGAAGATGTGCCTCCGTAGGATGAAGTTAATGAACAGACGGTTGTACCAGCCTGACAAACAGACAGTGAGACAGAAACCTTTGGTATTAATGTACCCTCTAACCTGGCTTTGTGCATGGGGCCACAAAAACTCATGAAACCCTGTCCTGTTTAGACATGTGACAGCGTCAAACACAAACTGTTGACACAAAGTTGGAAGACACTCATATAAAACAGCAATTTCCAACCCCTGAAAAGTCTATGGGCTGTGATAAGGTCAAGCAGGGAGCGATTTCTTTTTCCTTGTTTGATTTACTTTAAGTTTTAGACACTTGAAAGGTAAAAGTTTTGTGTAAAAAGTAAAGTGTAAAGGAATATATATAAAAATATCATTTTTAGTAAGATTTTCCTGCTTCCTGTCGATCATCTGATGATGCCCCCTGAATTTGGTCAATTTTGGCTGCCAACCCCACAATTTATTGCCACTGGTCCCGGACTAAACGTGTTTTTAGAAGGTGGTGTCCACATACTTTTGACCACAACGCTAAAGCGAATATGATTCCACTTTATTCAAATTCAATTTTTTAGTAGTGAACCAATTTCTGCATCCTTCTGAAAGTGGATACCTCAGTACTTTCATGGGGAATTCAGGTTATTAAACCACACACATACAGACTCACACACACACACACACACACACACACACACACACACACACACACACACACACACACACACACACACACACACACACACACACACACAAACACACACAGACCGGTGCTGCTGTAGAAAGCCAGGCCACCGGAGGCGTGGAAATGTTCAATGAAGAACTGGGACAAGACAATCTCATCCGTCCTTAGAGAGTTGTTCCCATTCTTCCAATAAAGCATCAGGTCGTTCTCATTATATGCATCTGTGGGGAGAGAGAGAGAGGGAAGAGAAAAGAAAGCAAGAAAGACAGAGAGAGAGAGGCGTTCAGTGTCATGGAAAGCAGAGGAAAGATGAGAAGTTGAAAAAGAGACAGAGAATGTTTAGTCGTCTAAGCCATTCAGCTTTTCTGCTGTTGAATATGGACTTCATGATGTAAGAATCCGGGGTATATATGTACTGTATAGGTGTGTGTGTGTGTGTGTGTGTGTGCGTGTGTGTGTGTGTGTGTGTGTGTGTGTGTGTCTGTGTGTGTGTGTGTGTGTGTGTGTGTGTGTCTGTGTGTGTGTGTGTGTGTGTGTGTGTGTGTGTCTGTGTGTGTCTGTGTGTGTGTCTGTGTGTGTGTGTGTCTGTGTGTGTCTGTGTGTGTGTCTGTGTGTGTGCATGTCTCACAGCTCTCCAGCTCCAGTGAACAGTTCTGTGTGTCCAGAGGGAAGCTGCTGAAGTCCATAGAGCAGAGAGCCGTCACCGTGGCCCTGAAACACACAAACACACCACACAGCTTCACTGCATCACGTCCTGGATACACCTTTACTGCTGTCGTCAAGGAAACAAGAACAAAACTGTCTCTCATGCTTTCACTTTTTTTCATTTTCAGGTGTCTTCATGGCTTGGCATATAGGAAAGGAAAAACATTGATACAGCAAAGAGGAAGATAAATAACAAAAATTAACCTCTAACCCCTTCCGCCTCCACCCGTCCCCACCCTGTACCTGACGCTGTAGAGGATGTTTCCGTCAGGGTAAACCCGCAGCATGATGTTCTCCATGGTGGTGTCGTGGATGAAGGAGCGCTTGGAGTGGACGAAGAAGACGTCGGGAACCCAGATCTTCTTCACAAGCCTCGAGTCGAAGGTCCTGCTCTGATTGTTTCGGGACGGAAACGACAGCCTCTCGTCTTTCCAGTAGTGACGCAGGTACAAAGTCATGGTGAAGTCCTGAAGGACGCACGAGCAAAAGCAAAGAAATGAAGTTCATGTTTGCTTGGTATCCCAGCGTTGAATTTTTTTCTATGACTCTGCATCGCAGCACAGCATTTCTTCATTTGTATCTGAACCATTACTGTTCCTATGTTTTGATTTTGTTATACTTTCCATGTTATTTTCATGCTTCTTCGCTTTTCTGTCTTTTTCTGTATGTTTGCATTTATTATGTTGTAATGATTTATTGCTCTTTAAAGCATGACTTTGTATGAAATATTGCTAAAAAAATGGAGCTTGAACAAAATCAAATTAAACAAATAAAAAATTATTCATATTTGTGAGCAAAGCGGAACAGAATGAGAAGGAATTATGATCATTTGATGTCTGGCATTTTTGCAAGTATGTCTCAGTTTTGTTTTGGGAGTAACGGAGCTGAAAAAGCTCAGGAATCCGTGGCGGTAATGGATGAGGTGGGCGTTTTGAGGCGTTTTCTGAAGATGTCAGAGGTGGGGTACAGACTGCATGCAGATAACTCATTCAGTTGACACTGCTATGAAAACACCGCCTTCCCCAAAATGTATCTCTCTTGGCTGCAGGAACTCGATAAAGCACTTGTAAGTAAGTGGCCGGTTGAGTTGAAAGCAGAGCCATCGAGGGGACACAAACCAGATGAAGTGAACCAAAAGGAAGTGATGTCAGGGCAGCCTGAAGGGGACATCACAAAGTGTTCCTTTCAGTAGCTGCATATTGTGATTTTCTGAACCCCTCGAAAGAGTTTATAAAATATTACAAAAGGTAAAAGAGCTGTTAGCGTCTCAATTTTATGAAAATTTATGCATCCAAATAACAAAGAAAATAAAGAGAAACCTAGGATTTTTGATATATTTTGATTATTATATCCCTTTAGTTTGATATTGAACGCAGAACTTTTTTTTTTCAATATCACAACTCCATGGCGCTTTTAAGATGAGATAAAAAAAAAAAAAAGAACCTCAGAAGTAATTTGGGTAACTTGACAGAATTAACGGATTACTTGTAATCCTAGAATCATAGAGTGATGGATGAACTATTCACATTCTTCACTAAAAGTACAAATTTCACAAAGTAAACTGTTTTGCTGCGAAGCTCCAGAAATGCTTTATGGACTAAGAAACTTCACCCGACTTTCCATCAGCATAGGGGGGAATAATTGATGACTGAATTTTCATTTTTGGGTGAAGTTCCTTAAAGATTGAACGCTACAGTGAAGCAGCCGTTCCTCACCATGTTGACTTCTGAGATGCTGTCGATGCTCTCCACTTGCACGTCAATGCCTACAGGGATGGCTGCACCTGAAAAAAGACAAGAGCGTCATTAGTTTTAAAGTCGTTGACTCCAAACTCGTAAATCAAGGCTAAGCGACTGACACTGTGCCTCATATCAGCCTTCATGAAAACATGTCAATATTCTCACATCACCTGCGGTGCTCTGCAGGGATTTAATAATTCCAGTTCATATAGGTAATAAAATTGGAAAGGTCAATCAAAGGGGATTTATGATTATGGTGAGACATTTTTTTCATGTTAGGCCAATAAGAACCAGATAAGAATTTTACAGCTGTAACCAGTGCTGACATGTTTAAGTGAAGGATGTTATTTTTTTTCTCTGCAGCATTAGAAAGACACCGGAGACTTCAGTAGAGTTTTCATGGCTCATGATGGTATGTGAACATGCATTTCAGCAGCTTCCATCATGTCGATTTCTTAAATCCCACCATCTACATCAGCCTCCAAAACCTCGTTTTGGTCAAACATTGGTAATAATATGATTTGTTCTCACCACCAGCTCATCATACATCAATATCTGTCCTTCACACTCCCTCCGTCCGCCTCATTAGCAGATTAAGCTCGTTTAACCACTAAACCTGAACAACCTGATTTGTGCACATAAACAATCCAAAATAGCTAAACAGCACAAATCCACCCCCCCCAAAAAAACAAACTCCAATCGCTGCTCCTCACTAACGGTTTGCTGCTCTGCCTCCAACAAAACAATCATGACATGACAAACTAGGGTACTTTTAGCTTTATCCATTTATCCATCAACTCAGTCCTGACTCGTCCACAAATCACCAGCAATCATACTTCTGTCACCTTCAAACTCATAAACATATCGATCAGTTACTTGTGTAACAATGTTAAAAGTTTAAGAATGAGGGGAATGCACCGGAGGCATGAGCCGTCATCATGACTGTCAGCCTAAAGTGCTGCTAATTCACTTCTCGACACTGAACTCTCACCTCACTGTGCTTGTTTTGATGATTTGAAGCTCTAAAGATGTCGAGATATGCTGATGCTGGAAAAGCTTTTAGATGTCTATTACAAGTGTTGTTGAATTAATTAATAATGAATTAATTGATCAATTCAGAGGGATTTAATGGCAATCGATTCAGTAGTTGTTAATATATTTCACTAAGTCTTTGGGATTTATCCTCTGGAGACCTGAACAAGTCTGCACCAAAGTGCCAGTCTGGATGGCTAAAAAAAAGAAAAATTCCTTTGGTTAAGTGGGACATTTGTAGCACTGAGTAGTGAGTGCATAGCAGTAATAAAAGTAATTTCAGTGTTGTCATAAATAATCAACAAGACATACAACTCAGTTTTCAACCACAGAAGTGTTGACTGTAGTCTTATACCCACTGGCATTGGATCAATCATCAGTATTTCAGGGTGCACTAATCACTGATCTGCTTTAGAATCAGAATCAGAATCAGAATCAGAATCAATTATTTAGAATGCATAAATACAAACACACTGATCTGGTTTTGTGTGTGACCTCTGTCTGGAGGTGGTTTACTGCCTGTTTTCACTCCCAAGCACAACAAGAAAAAAAGAAAGAAAAAAAAGATGCATTCAAAGTGCTTTCTGGATGTACAAGTGTGTTCATTCCACTTGAATGTTAGCAGCGCAATAAACACTTTATTTAATGAAGTTCATCTGACAGCCTGGACCATAAAGCTCCTGCTGCAGCCTGGCTTTGAGACTCATTAAAAGCCTCCAACAGTGCAGACTCAACATTTAGCGTAACCCTGACAACGACAGCTGTTGGTGGGAGAAAGCTGAAGCAGAAGGTCATTCACTCTCCATCTCTCTGCTCCTTACTATATACTTTCATTTTCCCATCTCACGCCCATTTAGTATATGCTGAAGGTATTTCGTGGAGAGATGCATCTGAAATGAGTCACGTATGACGATTCAACATCAACCCATTATAGGACTTATCAATAAAGAATATCAGGATATCTTGTTTGTAGCTTCAGTAAAAAAAATGCATTAAAAAATAGCTAAAAAGTAACTACTTGAATCACTATTCTATATTCTATACATTCTCCATGGTCAAAACTGCAGTAAGTGCAGTTACTGTATTCTGCCTTGGTGTCGTTGTTTTAAAAACAACGGCACTCTTACAGATTGAAGAGAAGATACAGAACCTCTGATTGGGGCAAAAAAAGAGTGAATTTCAGATCAAATGCAGATACTGCACTTTGCCTTTGTATGGCAGTAATGCCGTTTCAACAATGTGATCTTGAACACAACAACAGCCACTGCAGGTAGGTTGAACTGCAATAATTAGGGCTGTGTTTTCAATAGATACATTTATTTTCTAATCAGAAAATGAATACCTTTTACTCAGCATCACAAAACTCATCTTTCTGTTCAGATCAGAGTAAACTGTGGATTATCTGGCAATAAAATCAAGGATTTTTTTTTTTTTGCACAGTATTTCTTTGCTCATCACTCAACCCATCTCTGGACTTTTATTTGGGTAAATCTACAACATGTCAGTTAGAGAGCTGCTGCAGATTTACCTCAATAACCCATCAAAATTGTGCTTTCTGCAGCTTTGAGGTCATGTTGTTTTATCCCAAAATGTTTGTGTGCAGTGTTTTTCGAAATGACTCTTTTAATCCCCAAACACAACCCCTTGGATGGATCAATTCATGCAGTCATAAGCAGGAGAATGCAGCTTTGGGATCTCAGGCTGCTTCATCCTCCCGTCAGTCTGTTTTGATTTGACACCAATCAAAAAGAAGGGCGGCGGTGAAAGGTGGAGAAGGATTAAGAGTTGATATACTTGGCAGCTTTTAGAGCACATGAACATCAGATTCCTACACAATCCATACTGACTGGAGCCAGTCATGCATAACCACAGCAGCTTGGATTGACACAATGTAATGCGATGAAAGCTCTGCTCACAGCAGACCGAAATACACACAGCCTTTATTTCCTGTACCTTTAAAGAACCAGTGGTTTTTTCCATATTCAAGCACTTCATGCAAGCAACATATGCAGTCGTTGTTTTCCAGCTTATTTGATTTCTGCAAAGTATGAAAATCATTTGGGAGTTTTTGGACATTCATCAGGCAGATGGATTTCTCCAATGATGCAGTATAATTAAGTACATCTACTCAAGTATTGTAATGAAATGCACATGTGAGGTATGTTTCAAGCCACTTTCTACTCCACTACATTCACTTAAGAGTGATTTTGATTATATGACAGCATTAATTGCTTTACAGATTAAACCCATAGTATTTCATTTCTTCCATGAGAAGTTTCCCGATCAAAACGGTAAAAACTAGAAAGCACTCAGAGAGCGCACACCTCCCTCAACCCCAACAAACAATTAAGCCAACCAACCACCCAAAGGACACAGGTGGAAAGGGCAGCAGCCCTTTTAAGGCCAGAGGCAGAATACAGGCCCTGCAGACAAGCATCACGGTGTGTAACTACAGCGTAGATGGAGTGAGGTGGCCGGACGGGAAGTTATAAGGATTCCATCCATCCATCCATTTTCAGTAACTGCTTATCCTGTGCAGGGTCGTGAGCAGGCTGGAGCCCATCCCAGCTGACATTGGGCGAGAGGCGGGGTACAAAACCTGGACAAACACTACAAGTCCTTCATGCGCAGGAAGAGAAAGCCTAGCATTATGTCAGGAGTCTGGAGAGAACCTATAGATTCTTTGGATTCTCAGGTCTCACACACGGTAACCAGAGGCCTATCAGAGGTGGAAAAAGCTCCGATTTTCCTCTGTGTAAAATTACAGTCCGTGGAAATGCCACAGGGCCGTGGGGCAGACAGTGGTGCTTTTGTTGTCCCCACCCTGAATGACCACAGAGACATACAAGACGCCAACCAGCCATATAGACTGAGGACAGAGAGCGAGACATGATGGCAACAAGGAGGTGTGTGTCTGTGTGAGGCTAAGAAACCTTTAACAGCAGCACTGGAATAAAATGTACATTACAGGCAGCATTTTTATTTCATGCCACTTATATATATACAGTCCCAGTCAAAAATTTGGACACAGTTCAAGTGGATGGGAAGGTGTGTCCAAACTATTGACTGGTACTGTATTTGCTGTTGCAAATGAGTTGAAAATAAATATTAATTCCTTGGAGGCAAGACCAATCATTTTTTTACTCAAATATTTGCTTGAAAAATCTATTATCATTTATGTTAAATCATCCCAATGAAGCCAAGAGTTTAGGTCAGTTTTGGGGGGATTTTTGTGTTTTGAGATCACTGGAAGGAGGACAGGAAGAGGCTGTCATCACCAGAAAAATGACAGCATTGTCCTTTGTTCAAAAACTTAAACTGTTTACATTTCAATGACATGCGTCCTCTTGTGTCCATGAAAATGATGACATTAAAAACCTCTCAGGTCCGGATCAGCGATCTGGAGCACAGCCTCCACACCGCAGTTAGAATCCTGTTTATACCATCAGTCACTGTTGGGTTCTTGACCAGTGTCCTTTCCACACATGACAGCCTGTGTTGTGACACTTGAATGCGACCACTGCAGGGGCGTTAACATAAAGACTCTGACCAAAAAACACAGAGTGGTCTGACCATATGCACAGATGAATGCTAACATGTCTCATTTGCAGGGTTGTAAAAATCCTCTCTGTGGATGTTATGATCTACTGTGAAGCATTTCAACATCTGACAAACAGTCAAACTCATGTTTCTTTTTTTCTTTTTTTCTTTTATTATTATATATATATATATATATATTTTTTTTTAATATATACATTTTATTAAATTTTAAACATCAGCAACAAAACACACAAGCCATATGTCCTGTAGGAGCCACATATCTCTGACCACCTGCAAGACTCTGAAAACCTGCCAGTTTACAGCAATGCAACCAGAGGAGGAGACTTTGCATCATTTGTTTATCAGCAGGAGTAGAGAAAAAATTTCAATAAAAAAAAAAAAAAATCATCCTTCAGTTTAAACCTAGAGATTCATGGTTATCACCGGACATGAAGAGTATGGAAAACTGTAATCTGAGAGTAACTAGTAACTAGTAACTAGGACAATCAATCATGGAAACATTTTGCATCATGCGTTTGTTTGATTGTCTGCATCTATTGTTTGATAGTGATGATCTTCATTGCAGTCGTCGGTTTGTTTCCCACCCCTCCATCTGCTCCAGACATAATCCAGATTAATGCACACGATTTCCCCCGACTCATGCACACACGCCGACAGACACACACACACACACACATGCACGCATTATGTTGCAAAAACGCATGAAGGAACACAATGACATTTGAGTGAGCACACAGAGTACTGTATTTCAAATGCATTAATGCTCACACACACAACCGTGCTGTATTGGAATGGTGTAATCTGGGTCAGGTTTGGTGATTTGGGGATTGACACATCCATTGTCAGGGTGACCCAGTGCCCATCTTTGCATCATCAAACCACCTCGTACGCATCATCCTCGTGGGACTGGGAGTGATTTTCTCTGTTGGATGATGTGTGTGTGAGTGGATTAAATCATCAGGGATGAGAAATGAAATGAGGTGTGCCTTTGTGCATGTGTGTGTGTGTGTGTGTGTGTGTGTGTGTGTGTGTCTACTGAGCACATTTCTGCTTTGTCAGGATGTTTTGGCCTGTCTTCACTGCTTCCAAGAACCCTGTACATGCAGGCACAGAACCTGTAGCTCCGGGTTGGGGGTAAATTGCCGCCTCAAGCAAAGGAATTCAAGCATCTGAGGGTTGTGTTCTGCATCAAACGGCGTTGTGTCGGACCATCATGATGAAGATAGAGATGAGCCAGAATGCAAAGCTCTCGCTTTATCAGCCGACCAGCCCTCACCTTTGGTCATGAGCTCTGGGTAGTGTAACCTTTGGAGGTTCTCTATAGGTATGTTCATGAACTAGAACACACTGGAGGGACTACATATCTCATCTAGCTGTGAACACCTCACCCAGGATGAACTGGAAAGTGTTGCTGGGTAGAGGAACGACTGGAATACCCCGCCAAGTTTACTCAACTGTCACCCAACCCTGGATCAGCACAAGAAAATGGATGGATGCATGGTTCTAACTGAGTTTAGATCAGGGTATGGTGTGTGTGAGTGTATATGTGTGTGTGCGTGTGTGTGTGTGTGTATGACCTCCAAAGCCTGGTCTCATGGCGAAGTCGTGCTCCTCAATCCTCAGCAGCTGTTCACTTTTAATCAGCAGAGTTTTTGTGCTGTCCTGCCTCTTCAGTTTGTAGTCAATACGTCTGGAGAAACACCAAAACACACACACACGCACACACACGCGCGCACACACACACACACACACACACACACACACACACACACACACACACACACACACACACACACACACACACACACACACACACACACACACAGTGTAAGTCTGGACTCCCTCTTGTGGCTGCAGATGTAGAGGAGAGGATGAGTAGGTGTCAGTCTCTGCTGTCAGAGCAGATTAATTATAAGACTTAACAACATGTCACCTGTCAAACTGATTACTGTGCATCATTTACACCTCTGTCTTCTTATTGGCTGTTAAACAGATGCATTATTTAAACACAGTACATGTAAGTCTGCCTTAAATTTGCAAGTAATGACCGTAATTTGCCTCGAAGGCAGACAGGAAAAGACGTTAACTTGAAAATGACAACTATGCAAGTGCATTCTCTCATTTTTATTTAGTAAGAAATCAATTATATATTCCAGCATGACATCTCAGATCAGCAACACAGCTGTGCCTTTTAAAGCTCCCACCTTTAACATAAAATACTTAGTTTGGTAAAATGTCAGTGTTGAAGAAAAGACTTATTCATGTCATGTCATGTTACTTTTACTTTTTCAGGGATGAAACAGGAGGAGAAAAACTTCTTGCTCTCTGCATTTAGGGCTTATTTAATAAAAACAAACCTCTAAGCATTGAGTTGCTGGTTTGGATGGGGCACATTTAGAATTTGTAATATAAACATTTCTCTAAATGTCAGATTATTTTTGTCGAGTGAAAATTACTATCAATTAATCTGAGATATTAGACATGCTGGAAACAACTATACCATCCATGTGCAGACATTACTATGCAAATTTAAATTTTGTTTCCATTCCCTGTGTAGTGTTCTTTCCATCCCTGCAACTCTCTAACAACATGACCTTAATCATGGCTCCATGAACAAACAAACACACACGTGTGTACTGTTCCTTATCTCACACACAAAACGTTTCATTATGTTCCAATCCTTAGTGCTACAGCAGGACTGATAAAAACCAGCTACAGGAGCATAAGGCAGATAACAAGTCTTTTACACTACATTTCCCATGAGTCCTTTCTTCCTCAACCTTCATATGAAAGTCAGGGTGGAAGGAAAAGCTTCTTTTGAAAGCTTCTTTCTTTAACATTGTGAGATAGCGTGTTTTCAACAAGGGTATGACTTTGATTTTCCAAAAACATCGGTTGAATTAAAGGGGACTGTTGGGCCTTGGTGTAGATATGCGGTCTGAGTGCCATTGTAGTTTAAGTACTGTACTTCACTACAAATTTGAAGTACTTGTATTCTATTCCTGGTTACTATCTCTCCAAATTCCTCCATGAGAGCAACTCTAACAATTTCAGGTCCCTCTGAATGTCAAAAATGAGCCTCTGAGCTCAACCTCTCTGATGGAGATGGTTTGAAACATCTAAATGTGATGCTACATCATGAATTAGAAACCATGTCGGGTGGTGCAGCCTCCGTACAACATAAACTGAACACATGGTGCAGGAAAATAAACAATAAACTTACTATAAATGTTCTGAAACACCAACAACATTCAGAATGTAGAAGGTGTGATTACAGCCTGACGACAGCATCACTCCGCTGCAATGGATGCTGCACTGTGTGTGTGTGTGTGTGTGTGTGTGTGTGTGTGTGTGTGTGTGTGTGTGTGTGTGTGTGTCTGTGTGTGTGTTTAGAGCAGGTAAACACATACACGTGTGGTTCACAGGGAAACACAAAGAGGAAATAGATAAGTACTGTTTGAGATTTTCTCTGCAGATGGATTAAAAGCCTCTTTGAAAGTCACACACCTTGACCAAACAAGCAAACCAGGGAGCAACCCCCCCCCCCCCCCACACACACACACACCCGCACTGTCACACACACACACACACACACACACACACACACACACACACACACACACACACACACACACACACACACACACACACACACACACACACACACACACACACACGCCCCATTCGGCTTTGGCCTCCTATTATTGTGAGTTCAGTCATTGTATTTGAGCCAAATCCCATCTCCATAATCCCTTAAATTAACCTTGAAACAAACACTACAATTCTCTAAAACAAACCAAATTCAACAATAATCCCAACTCTGATGATAATTAAATGAACTAAAGTCCACATTAAAGTCACCTGACAGAGAATTAACCCCAAAACCGGCTTGACTGAAAGTAACTACATGTTACTCTGTGATGCTGGCACTGGAAAATTCATCATCAGACCAGCAGAAGATCCTTTACTTCAGTATACGTACTAATACCACAATATAAAAATACTGGATTACAAGGAAAAGTCCTGCTTAAAAATGTTACTTAGGTAAAAGTATGTAAGTATAATCAGGAAAATGTGCTTAAAGTATTAAAATTAAAAGTATGCAGTGCAGTACTGTAATACTATTATATATGATACCATTACTGTAGTTTTACTGTAGTATTATCTATTTTGATGTATTATATTTGTGACTGTTACTAATGATTATTACCTCCACAAAGGAGTTTATGTTTTAGCAGGTGTTGGTTTGTTTGTTTACTCATTTATATATTATATATATTTATATTAACATTTATTAACAGATTTTGATTAAACCAAATTGCCAATGCAGGATTGGGGGGGGGGGGGATTATATGATTCTTTGTTCTAACTTCATGGATAATGTCTACAATGATTGGACTAAAATGACACAGTGACCTAAGATAAGATCTAGAACACATCAGAGTCTGATCTGGATCCAAGCAAGAATCTGGATCTGGATCCAGAAAATGTATATGGTTCAAAATTCACTACTGTGAGATAACAAATAATTATGATGCACTTGAACCAAGATCAAATTGTAGCTTAACTGTAGGTGTCAAATTTGATGTATCTTGAAAAGTTACTGAGGCAGATCCTGAAGAAAAAGTAGAGAAAGAATTTCTCGTATCAAATTAATAATGATACCAATGTGATCCCAGATTCTAGGGGCGGGTTTTCATGGTCCAGGAGTCACATGATGAGGGTCAAACTATCATGGGACTGTTGCGTTTAGGTGTCATGACATAATGGGGAAAATGAGCTGCCTTGGCACAAGTTTGCACTTTCTAATTGTCTAGTTTTCATTACAGATTATTATTATCATTATTATTATTATTACCATTAATCACTTGTTTGTCATCACAATTACCCCAAAGTGACACCTTCACATCATTTGTTTGTCTAATCAACAGGCCAAACATCAAGATACTTACGATTATTCAATTATTCTAATCATTCAAATGATTAGAATTATAAGGAAAAGCAGCAAATCTTCCCATCTTTGAATCTGGAACCATTAATTTTCTTTTGATTTATCAAATATTGTTAGAGCTGTCGTACAACAACACTTTTTGTGTGTTAAATATGTAAAAATATTAATTTGTAGGGTAAGTGAAGCTGTCAGACATGTAGTGAAATAAAAAAAAAGTACAATGTAATATAAAGACTAATCTGTACTTAGTACTCATTTGTATATTACTTTACTCTAATCTCTCCCATAGATCACCTGTCAGTCAAACAATGAGGGTGGGGTTGTGACATTCCTCAGTGGATGAAGGTTATATTGTTATTTCACTGTCGCTACACAAATATGAGTCATCAGCTGTTTCAACAAACACAGAGACTTTCAACAACCAGTTTCTGAGGAACGAAGCGGGTCATATCTAAATAAACAGCCTGGTCATACTCTTCAGTTTTTCCCACAGGTTGATGGTGTGACTGTGGTATGGACAGACGGAAGGGTTAGTTAGAGTTGTCTATTCAACATTACATTTATTACCATAATCATACAGGCTTTTATCTGTTCTATAGGTTAGTGTTCACTCAGGTCTATCTGTGATGTTTCTATTAAAATCACTGAGAATAAATATGCTTTAAATGTCTCTAAAATCTGTAGATTCTCTTCTGCATCCTGACTCTTGCAAGATCGTACGTGACTGACAGTGACCTAAAGGACGTGGAGAAGAGACGCATTCGTCATTCGTCATCTTCCTCGTTGTGCATAACTGGTGGATTCCTGATGATGGATTATATTAAACACTTGGGGATTATGTTGTATGCGAGTATTTTAAAAAGATGAATTGTTTTTAATGACGCAGCCGAACGAAACGTTCAGAAGCAGCCTGTCACCAAATGACAACAATCCAAAGCAGATACACACAAGCTTAAAACAACAGCACAAGTAGGTCAACATTACACCGACAAGATGTGTTGTATTCTGTTGCTCAGAGTGTTTAAACAACATGTTGAAAGCTTTTTTTCCTAGACTTGTTGCTACACCGCTACATTTCCTAAAACCACTAAAATATTACTTTTAACTTGATATTGAGGTTAATTTGAATAAATAATTTTTCTGGGTGAATTATTGTGCAACCTATCTGAGGAAGGTGGACAAGCCTGAAAAGCTGGACGACATTAAAGATTTCAGCTCAAAAAGGGTATAAATGATGTCTTTTCAAATAAATATGGGATCTCAGGAGATCTTATTCCACAAAGACTTTGTAGAGCAACAAACTTCACCCATCTTCCCATGAGGGTGAATAGAAAACAACTGGATTTTCATTGTTGGGTGAACTGTTCTTTTAAGATGCTTCCAGTGGCTTATCTCTGATATCATTCAACTTTAATCCCTCACATGCTCTCATGCCCCTTTATTCTGATATAATCTCCCTGCTGACATCCGGCAAGCCTTTAAATCCAAGCTAACAACTCATCTTTTTGCTTAACTTTCAATTAGTGCCTATCCGTCCATACTTCAGGCCTCATACCTGTTAGATTTGACTTCTACCGAGCTGGTCTACGTCTCATTATCACCTCCGCCAATGAGGAGGTGATGTTTTCGCCGGTGTTGGTCTGTCTGTTAGCGAGATTACACAAAAACTACTGGATGGATTTTGCTGAAACATGGTGAGAGGGTTAGTCATGAGACTGGGAAGAACCCATTAAATGTTATAGAGGGTCCAGATCACGATCAGGAATTTGTTTCTACTTCTTTGAATATCGCAAGACAGGACTTTTTGAACCGTTTTTGTCATTTCCACGTAAACTACTTGATGTATTACAGATATGGGGCACGTGCCATGGAGGAAATCATCAAAATTCTTAGGGAGCCCTCCTTGATGCCTCCTACGGAGTTTCCTTCCATTTTTTTTTTGTTGCTGTTTTAGGGTCTTTTAGGGGAGTTTTTCCTCATTCAAATTGAGGATCTGTGGATGTGCTGATTGTAAAACTCACTGAAGCGAATTGTAATTTTTGGTATTAACTATAGAAGTAACTCTGACTTGACCAGACTAATGTTGCATCTGTATCTGTTGGATGTGTAAATCTTCCACCTTGTCAGGTAACAATATGTCTTTGTCAACTTGTTTTGCTGCCCCCATGTGGCTAAACAATTAAAGTTTCAGAGCACAAACAGTACCTCTGGTTTTACAAAGATGCTGCTCATTATCAGCACCACTCACTTTACAGTTTGCACTCATTCATTTTGTCACAATAATCTGTGTGTCTCACCTTCCAAACTTGAACTTGCTGTTCTCCCCGAGGAAGACCTCCTTGTGCTTCCTGCGTCCAGAATAGCGACCACCGGTCGCCGTGGCAATGAGGCTGGCCACGGCCACAGCCACAGCCACAGCCAGCACTTCCAGCTTCATGCTTCACAAGCTGTCCCGCCACAACTGACACAATGCCAGCATCCCGGCCACAGCGACCCAGCAGCTCTCTGCAGACTAACGCTGCTGGTTTTGGTCAAACATCCCACAGTGGCTTGAAATGTCCTCAACCAGGGAGCTCCAAAACAAGACTTTCAAATAAGGCGAATACATGAGTGACCGCTTGAAGGGTCCTCTTAACTGCATGCATGCACGTGTCTGCATGTATCCCTGCAGCAGATGTTTGTGCAGCTCCTCTGTCTGCAGCGGAACATCCCGGCTGATCTCCAGGAATCTCCTGATGTCTCTGCTGCCCTCAGTCCACCTCCATTCACTCCTCCTTCTCTCTCTAGCCGTCTGTCTCTGTCCGTTTCTCTTTCTATCTCTGATTAAAATCGATATGAATCTATTCCTCGCGACGATAGAGGAATGACACTAATTCCACCCTAATCCTCTTATCTACAGCCACAGCAATCTTTCACTAACCTACAAACAGTCACACACACACAAACCAATCAGTAATCAGGATTTTCTCAGTGGGACAATGAAAAAACAGGCACCTGGTGTGACTATATGAGGTTAGCGAACACCTCCACCTTGTGTGTGTAAATGTGTGTGTGTGTGTGTGTGTGTGTGTGTGTGTGTGTGAGTGTAGAGAGAGAGAGAGACTTTTGTGCAAGAAAATGAATCACGGGTTTGGAATCAGATTAAACAAAAGATCGCCAATATGGTTTCATCTGAGCTGAGTTTAATCCAGCCTCGTCTAGAGCCTTCCTCAGTTCACACCTCTGGAAGATATAATCCCAGACAAACACTCACACACATACACACACACACGTAATTTAGGGTGTTGCATCCCTGTAATTTGAAATGAGGACGGATTTCCTCATTTGCAGCTCAAATTATGCATCATCAGATACAATTTCAAGACGGACCACAGCCTGTTACGTTCATATCACTAAAAATACAAGAAGCTAAAGGTGAGGAATACTTTTCTTGTCGTCCAGGATAAGCAGAGGTCTTTTTCTGAAATCAAACTTTTCCTGCACCTGTAGCCACACCCATCAGTGACATCACAGGGTGCTGACACACCCTGGGGTGCACCTCTACATTCCTGCAGCAAGATGAGAAGAGAAACCAGTGAAACCAAGACTCCCAGCTGCTGTGATGGTGCTCTTTGAATAGTTCCTTTTGTCTTTGGGTTAATTCATTATGATAAAGTCCAAACATGATGATTAAATGACTTTTTAGATTGGCTCTGCCTGTAGTTTGTCATTAAGTAGCTAATCTGCAAGTTCGGATGATAATTTACCATCTGAGGGTGCAAAAAAGTGGTTGTTTGAATAATAATAGCAGCAAGTAATAAGGGGTTACTTCGACTAGTCTGTATCTTATATCAGCGTACAATATGGTGGACAAAAGCAGTAACTAATCTGAGATAACTGATGAGTTTTTACTCATTTTCTTTAACCTGATTTAATCAGCAAATCAATTCACAGATATTTATGAATGAATCACCATTAATGATATTTTAATAAATAGTACCTCACAGTCTGTTCTCTATTAGCTGATGTAAAATTTGTTTATTTGCGAACAGCAAAGTGGTCCTTAAATTGTCATAATTATTTTATTCACCAAACACATTTTTGCTCAAAATAACTCAAAATTTAATCGGCTAATTATGGTGAAAATTTCACACAAAGGTCTTATAGAATAATAGTGAAGAAATAAAATTTCTTGGGAGTGGAGAAACCAGTGGAGATATCATGGTAAAAGTGCACTAATTGGTTCCCTTAAAATGAGGGGAAAAAATGATGAACTGCCACTTAGACGCCCCTCGAATAGAGAAATGTGATGCAATGCCTTCAGTCAACAAATCCTGCAATAGTTAATAGTTCCCTGTGAATTTTTTATTACAGAGGTGGAGCAGTTGTAACAAATGATCCACATAATAAAACAATTTAAATCTTAACCTGGGTTAGTCAGTGGCTCAGACGACCAGAGTCCGTCGCTGGTCAAGACTGTCGACTAAGAGATAAAAGGTTAACATGACACCGGAGTGTATGTCATTAAAACCACATCAGTGCCTTTAACCCAAGCAAGTCAGCCTCCAGGTGGGGGATGTGAGAAACCGTGGCAGGGCTTTCCTGGAAAAATAGCAATGGAGTCATCAAAACTTCCCAGGCTAAAAAACCAAAAACCAAAAAGGTTAGTCACTTGTGATTGCTTTACTTTTCGTTCCTCTAGACTAAATGATGAATGAGTGGTGAGGAAGCAAAATCAGGGTTAAAAGATAAAAGTTCTACATTTACATCGGCCTCACTTGATGGTTCTGTGTGTGAGTTTGTTTCTCAGCAGGTGATGAGCCTCACATGCAGCATGAAAACAGCTGTGCACTCTGAAAGCAAACCCCGCTGACATTTGATGGCTCTGACTCCTATGGAGGGTCCTGAGTGTGTGTGTGTGTGTGTGTTAGGGACTGTCAATCACAACCAAACTCCACCCATCCAGAGGGTGTGAGAGAGAGCGAGGCGACCTCCCCACAGTATGCCAGAGAGTGTGTGTCTGTGCTGCCTATTCTCTAAATAACCTGTTGATCCAGTCAAGTAACACTCAGTCTCAGGAGACAGCAGGGTCAGCTCTGTGCTTCTTCCTCTTTCTCCTGGATTTCATCTGAACTGGCGCTGCTACTGAGTCACTGTAAGTGTTGCTCAGCTTTCACATAGACTTCACAGGCATGTCACTGACAGATGGCACTGATTTCAGCACCGGAACAGCTGTCTGTGATATCACAGGTCTATATAAAGTTGACTTATCACAATTATTAATAAAGATGGTTTCACTGCTGATGTCCACCAGCTTCTGTAAGTATTACTGATTACTTATTGCTTTTTCTGTAATTTGTTCCATACAAAAAGTGGTTTTCCACAGGATACTAAATATTACTAAATCATAATAATATATATTTTTCAATTTCTTATGTCCAGGAAACTTGTAAAAGCAGTTTTAGATCTAGATGATTCCAGATATTCTTTCCTCTGGTCAGAAAGAAGAACAGTTTGAGATCTAATGTTGCAAAGAATCTTAAAAAATATATTTATTTCGTTCATAAAATTAATAAGCTGCTTAGACACAAACTTAAATCGCTGGGGTTCGTAATGGAAGCTGCTTCAAGAGGGACTGATTTGCTGCTGTTTTGCTCAGAGAGCACCTGAAGTCAAAGAGCCAATGCTGATGTCCTAATAACTTGTTATTACCTCTGGCAAGGAGGTTATGATTTAGCAGGCGTTGGTTTGTTTGTCTGTCTGTCTGTTAGCAGGATTACTCAAAAAGGTATTAATGGATTTTGATAAATGTTTTTGGCGAGGTAAGGTATGGCCCAACAAATAATCCATTAGATTTTGGTGGTGATCGGGATCATCATCTGGATCCAGAAAGGATTCTTTACTGGGATGGGGCAATTACAAGATTTTAGCTTCTAACTTTATGGATAATGTTTGCAATGACTGGGCAAAAAATACACAATGACATCCCTATAAGATCTACCACATATCAGAGTCTGATCTGGATCCAATTAAATTTATAGGCAGAAACTGTGCAGTTTGGAGTCAAATTTGATGCATCTTCAAAAGTTAGTTAGATCCCATAGAAAACCACAAGTGAAATGTTATGTAATATTAATTACTGATAAACTATCAAACTAACAATGATATCATAATAATAATAATTTTTATGATATTTGATATCACATATTATGGGGGTCAAACTATCATGGGACTGTTGCTTTTATGTGCAATGACATAATGAGTAAATTGAGCAGCCTTGGCAGACGTTTAGGTTCTCTGAGTTAGTCTTGTTAATAGTAAGACAGCCAGACTCTGATCTCAGAAAATTAGCTCCATTTTATTTATTTTTTGTTGCTTCTTTTAACTGGAAACTACGCAATACTTTTGGTAACATAAAAATTAGTTAATTTACACATCTACACATGTAAATATAATGTTGAAACTGGTGTTTTTGGATGCAAGATGCATGTAAGACGTGGTGCACTTGTGCACCCGGCTGAGGCGCCTGGCTGAGATGAAGTGTAGCTCCAGAATTGCACAATACAATGGATTTTAGGGATGAGTGTCAGGGATGAGTGGTTGAGTTGAGTGGGTAATACATGACTCTGTGCATCGGCCACAGACGCCAAAGGGTACCTTATACATGTGAATAAGACACACAAGTGTATCGACAAGTGTCAATAAGTGACGAACTGATACTGATTTTTTTATTTATATTATATGTGATAATATTATCACATTATAATAACCTGAGTCTGCAGGTCAAACAAATGTATTCATCTGTGTGTTACCTCTAGCTGTATAAGACATATGAGTGCACCAGAGGCTAACCTTATAAAAAAAACTTCACTAATACCTACAGTAATACGATTTTTTTAAAATTATATTATTTGGCATTACTGTTTGTTTTAGAGGAAGCACAATCAGTATTATTGCACAAAGTCAGCTGACTTTTGTTACTTAATATACTGTAAATCACTCTGAGATGTTGAAATGTTTTTATGTATGTTTTCAGTGCAGTATGTCTCTGCAATTTCTTATATATTATATATTTCTATATAATATATATATATATATTTCTTATATATTCTTCTGTACATGTGCCTTGTTGTAGGTATAAATATTATATATTATAAATCAAATTATTATATAATATCATATTATATTATAGTGATGAAAGATGCTCTAGACCTCCTACCAGACCTTCTTTGACTCCAAAACATCAGGTTTTCAGGACCAATGTTGCCTCAGTTTCTTTGTTTTGCAGCAATGAGGAAATTTTCTCAGTTAAAAGTCGTCCCATTTACATACATTTACTTGACATTCCTTATTCTTTTGTCTCCAAACCAACTTCTGACCAAGAGACAAAAGTCAACCGACAACTCTTGGACAAACTAGTTTTTTTGCTGGAAACAAAGCAAAGATACAGGATATTGTTCATTTACTGCTGCTGCACGTTTGCTCTGTTGCCAAGAGCAGTTATTTGGAAAACATTCAAGTGCTGCCCTTCTTCTTCAGCCAACAGAAAGTCGTCTGCGGTAAATATGAGATAAGGTTCTTCTCCTGCAATATATGACACTTAAAGAGGGCTTTGACCTCAGGAAGGATCTAATATAAACACGTGAAGGCTCTCACAATGTCACCTGCTGCACGCCTGACTCACCTCCTGCCAAAAAAAACATCACAACACCTCATCAATGTCAAAAAACTCACTTCCTTCTCTATATGAATTTGTCAAACATGCTCTAGTAAATCCCTTTAACCTTCAGGGACTGATTGGCTGCTTTATCATTGGCAGGATACCACACATTTCCTCGCGCTCTTTGATGATCGGTACCGAGTTCACCTGTGTTTGTTTTGCAGAGTTAAGATAGTGTCGCGATAACCTGAGCGGACTTTATTGCACACGAAAAACAGATGCATCCTCTTCCCTTCTCTCTTATCCAACCACTTAATACTGAGATAAATAGACGGGCTCAGCACAGAGGATAGGATGAAGAAATTACACAGAAAAGTGATGGAGAAGAAAAAGTCTGCTATTTTTTCAGAGTTTGTGGGGTGTTAAAAAGTGCAGGGCTCCAGATTCAAATCTCACATTTAGTGTTTGGGTGATCAAAAGAGAGGATTGAGGGTGAGGACATTCGAATCCTCTGAATATCCATCCTATTCTCCTCTGAGAGCTGCACATGTTCCGTCACGCTTCATACATCCTCCTGTGTATTTGATGAAGAACATTCCCTGTAATTATGCTTTTTGTCTTCCCTGTATTTGTGCATCTTATACCAAACCACCCAGAGAGATCCAAGGAAAAACCTGCTGCAAGGAAAACCAAACGCGGACAGCTTCGCCTGAAATCCCCAGAGTGAGAGAACTATGGACTGAAGACCTGTCTGCATGCATTTCTATGAGTCTGTCTGAGTTGTAGATGTGTGTACCTGGAAGGAAACAATGCTGGCGATACACACCTGGGCCTGTTTCCTCCTCTGTATCAGCTTCACCACACAGGACAAAACTCCAGGTAAGACACAAACGCCTCTTTGTCTGGTGAGCCTCAACTGGGAATCATTCACTGGGATTAAAAGACTGAGGGTTTTATTTACAGGAGCTGATACTCGGATCAAGCTTTTGAGGAAAATAGGCTATGCATCTTAAAAGGTTCAAGATTGTGGGATTTTTCTTTAATACAGAGCTGTCCCGTATTAGTCATATAATCATTAACTTTCCCCCAAACAGCCTGAGGTCAGGTACGTGGCCTCAGGATGGAAATACTCTCCAAACACAGCAAGTGACAGAGCAGCAAACTGGCTGAACTTCAAGGAAAAGTCTGACTGGAGTTATTTTAATATATCTGACCATCATTCCTAAGAGTTGAGGAATCATTTTATGCATCATCAGACAGAAAAAGGAAGGATGTTCTTTCTTTGTATTTTCACTAATGCCTTTTTCCACAGATTTTCTTTAACCCAATTCAAATTTGCAAAACTTTATTTCTATAACATCTCTTATACAAACTTACCGTCCAAAGTGCCTAACATGGCAAAATTGAAACAAAACAGAGAAAAAAAAATTCAATTTCATAGAATGACACTCTGCCAAGTCCGAACAGGCTTATCTGTTTAGCCTGCCTGGCCCCAGCCCCAGCTCTCCACAAAGTTTTTTGGTTATCGGTTTAATAGTTTTTGCATAATCAAGCAAAATGTTGAAAAATTCCCCATCTTTCAATGTTAAGGAAATTCCTGGATACAGCCTTTAATCCGGATGTGCACCAAAGTTTAAGAAGTTTTAGAATGACCCATTCTTCTCCTCTCAACAAAGTTTTGTAGGAATCAGTTTAGTAGTTTTTACATAATTAACGAAAATGTTAAGAATGATTTTAGTAGTTTTTACGTAATTAATGAAAATGTTGAAAAAAATCCCAATGTAACAAATATTTTTTTCCCAATTTTTCTTTAAAGAAAGTGAAAAAGAATGTCTATCAAAATGTAATTGGTACTTTCCTGGACCACGCCTTATCCTTCCAACAAGTTTCATGGTGTGGAAATCTGTTGTAGGATTTTGAAATAATCCTCCAAACAAATGTGCAACCAACAAACAAACAAACAAGAGTGTTGTCATTACCTCACTGGAGGAGATAATAACAACAACCAACATCCTCACCGGAGGAGGCAATAATCCATCCATCCAAATATATTCTGTAACCACTTATCCTGCAGGGTTGCGAAAGAGCTGGAGCCTATCCCAGCTGACATTGGGCAAGAGAGGAGGCAAGAATATTTAAAACTATAAAAATGAAAATGAAATTAAAACAAGGGGAAAAAAATCACAAAAACAAATGAATAAAATGTTAAAGATTAATAAAAGATAAATCAAATAAACACCGGAGATGAAAAATAATGTGAAAACTGTAAAATTGAGACATTATTCCAAATTTTAAAAAACAGTTTAAACTCCTAAAATCTGGAACACCTCTGACAGATGTGATAATAATCTAAAGGACACATTTATATGGGAAAACTGCATGCACGTGTGCATTTAGAGACACTTCGGTGAATGACATGACCATTTACAGCAGATATTTTTACAGTCAGAGTTGGTGGAAAGACTGGAAAGTTATCAAGATAAGAGCCATCACTCATCTCATTTAGATGTACTCATCGGCTCATTTATCAGCTAAAGCGCACAACCATATTGTATTAAAGTTAATGTTTCACACTTTGCTGGCTACTTTGAACAAACCATGTTTGCTGACTTCAAATGCTTCAACGCAAGACTTTCTGCAAGGGCAAGTAAATGTCACATGACCACGTGACGGGGGCCGATGTCACCGGGCATGCAGATAAACCATCAGCTGTGCTAAGTCATGCAGGTGTGAGTCAGAGGTGTGAGCCAATACTCAGCCAGAATTAGAGAAACAGCTGCAAGCTGATGGTGTCAGTCAGAACATGTCCAGAGAGGCAGGGGAGGCTCTGACACAACCACTGAAGAGTTAGGGAAACCATTAATCCTGCCAGTCACGTATCTGGAATCATACTGTGCACATTCCAAAGCACTACTGACAAATAATGTACAAACAAATGATGACTTGACACCCGAAGGCACAAAAGCAATGATCCTATTGAATGAATGAGCCTGTCAGAGAGTCAGGATTTTCTGAGGAGAGGATATAGATGTATATGAAATTCAAAAGGTTTAAAGGATTTTTCTAGAATTTCTGCATGAACATTTGTCCAGTGTGTGGGGTTAAAGGGGGGGTCATCACTAGTTTAAGTTATTTAGGATCTATTTTTCAACATACTTCTTACCTTTCACAGATACATGAATGTCAACATGGAGACAAGAAGGTACAGAATGTACACGTTTCATGGAATGTACAGTCCGAGATGGTGGAGGGGGGACAGCAGCCATTAACGGCATATGTGCCCCCCCTCAGGCTATGTTCTGACTGATTTGAAACAAGTCTGTTGATACAGCACTTCTGACAAATTAGTACAAGGCTTTCTGGTGAAAAGTTGGACCTGCTTCAACTTTTACTGTTGCTAAATCAAATGCCTGAAGGTGCACCAGGTGGATTACTATGTAACATGAATACTGCATTTCTACTGTTTACCTTGCAGTCTTTACGATGAAAGGTAAAACAAACAGCTGTGCAGAGTCTCTGTCTCTCTGGTATCCTTACATCCAGTAGCCCCCAGTCAAGAGTTTGGTTCCAGAGCCGAGCCCAACTACTGTATGTACTATATGGCCGGTACCGAGAGATGGGGCTTGATAGCAAGACAAAGACCCTGGTTTTTCTTCCACTTTGGGCTCTTTGCATACAGGCCTGATCACCTGCAAGCTTCCCTGATGGAACTGCAGACGCATCCTTTCTTTGTGTGGTTGTTCTTTTCACTCAAGAAATTATAGAGGTGTTTTACTTCGCCATGGGAGACCCGGTTACCATCCTCACACAGACACACATTTCAGTATCACCATCACCATCAGTTAAGTTTAACATAGGCCTAATTGGTACATTGCATGGACGGTTTGTTCCTTATCCCATAAAAGACAACGGAGGAAATTTTCCCATCACATTCCACTACAGTAGCTTTGACAGCTATCACACTAGCGTGTTCCGTGAAGTACCACCCCCATAAGACGTTTTCAGTCTGGTTGAAAATCACCCAGACTGTCCTGATTGACTCTCAAGTTAAGGATATTTTCCACTTTTTCCACTTCAGTACTATGAACCTAAAATAAAATGTGATTAATACTGAATCAGATTACTATAGGAGTGAAAACTTTACCTAAAGCAGGTCTCTCTCTCGCTTCACGGTCAAAGGGCAAACTGGAGAGCCAGAACAATTTTCCTCAAGAGAAATTGTTGTGTTATGTTTCCATCTAGTGGTTATTGGTGGTATTACTATCTATTTGAGCTGATCAAAAAAAATAAGTCAACTTAGCTCGTGGGTTAGCTTGCACAAAGTAATGTGACTGCTGTCTGGCTAGCTAGATGTTTATTGAACAGGCCACCTGAGTCATCACTGCAACAAGTGCCCCCTTGAGAGACCCCTAGGGTCTGCCATTGGCACAATACCCAACCTTACACCAAAGAAAATCAAACCTCATTGTGACCTCATGTCATGTTACAGATGCCACTGTGACGTGCTTTGTCTCGGAGGACTGCCTCCTCCCCTGCCGCTTCCAACCGGCCGGCAAGGAGACCATTGAGTGGTTCAAACAGGACAAGGTGGTGTACAAGTTTGAGCGGGAAGATGACGACGATGACGACGACGACGACGATGACGACGACAGCAGCGAAGAGAAGCACGAGCCAAAGCGGCCCGATGGCCGCTTCTCCATTTACCTACCGTTGATATCCCGCGGCAACGCCACGCTGCTACTGAGGAAGAGCAGTCTCAAGGATAGGGGCACATACAGGTGTCATGTGAACACCTCGAAGGGCTTATACAATGCGAAGATTGTCGTGAAGGTGGAAGGTGAGATAATTATGCCCCATTTCCACTGCGTAGTACTGACTCGACTCGACTCGACGTTTTTTGCATTTCCATTAGGTAAAAAGTACCTGATACCGTTGCAGTTCCAAGTGAGCCAAGCAGGTCCTAAAAGGTCAAGTGAAAAGTTACAGAACACTGATACTACCCCGTAATGGAAGATGACCGGCAGAGACGTTCCAGATGAGTAGAGCCGGTACTACGCTGTGGAATCCGGCATTCTTAGGATGCTGCCACACCTAAAATGGAAGCAGTTCAAACAAACCACTGATGCATTTGGCTATTCAACCGGTCGGTTTAGTGTGAAAGTCATCATGGAAAATAGCGAGCATGTTCGCATGCTGGTGTTAGCATTTAGCCTCACAAAGCGCCAGCGTTGCTATTTTATAACTCCCTGCTTTTATTCTGATTGGCAGGTGCACAGAGACTTTGACATGAACAGATTTCCATTTTTTTCCTACTGTACAACCCTCTGTGACGCTTTGTAGTGAAAGCAACATTAGGGTACTTTTAAATTCTATTTCCAATGTAAGAATGATTGTGGTAGTATCATATTGTGTAAACAGAGCTCTAATGTTATCTGCATGTTAGGCTATATTGGGCCCTGGCATTTAGTCTGTCATGAGGGGCTGCTGGGAAACATCTTAGCATGCTGTGAGCGTCTTTGTGTCTGCAGCACCCATCCAAGGCCTGTCCCTGGAGATGTCGAGGCTGAGCGGCTACGAGGAGATGAAGTGCAACGTCCGCAATGTCTTCCCGGCTCCTCGTGTAACCTGGGCGACCCAGCCGCCCACTTTCGAGGACCTCCGACCGGTGACGCGCATGCTGGCCAACAAAGAGGGGCTGTATACAGTCGACAGCCGCCTCAAGAGGATGAACGGAAAGCCTGACCTCATCTACATCTGTAAAGTCGCAACTTCCTATGGTGGCCCAGCGTGGACCACCTCCCTCAGGGAAAGAGGTGAAAGGATAGCGTTTTTAATGAAGATGCACTTATAGAAGTTCTTATTTACAACTTTAAATGTGATTTTATGTAAGGATTATTTAAAATAATATGACAAACAGATGCAGAATTCTTTAGTTTGTTGTCATTTATTCCTCTAATTTTTGTGTCCCTCTCTCCAAACACTCTCTCTCTTTCTCTCTGGTAGAAATAATGGGAACTCAAGGGAAAGATCTCACCATACCCTGCTATGCCCCTCCTTACATGAACAACCCCTTCCTCAACTGGAGCTTCTCCAATAGAGAGGAGCCCTCCCACATCCTCACCTATGACAGCCAGACTGGGCACGCCGTCTCCTCGCCCCCCTGGGAAACCCACGTGGAGCTGGACGGCTTCAGGGTCCCGTTCGGAGACGGCTCCCTGCGGCTGATGGACCCCAAGCGCTTGGAGCACACGGGCAGCTACACTTGTGTGTTCTCCATGCCGCACAACACCCACACCGAACGCACTGACGTCGTAATCGACGGTCCTGGAGGTGAGGTCATTACACAGTTAGAGACCTAGAATCAAGCAAACAATGAGTTAATCCATCTCTGAAGACTTTCTGACATTTCTTCCTTTAACAATTATTTATCAGTGGTACCGTTGCCACGGTGATGTTGCTTTACTCAGATCTGCCTCATGCCAAATCTAGCAGCACGATGGAATCATGTGTTTATAATCAGTAGTTTAGGGGTTAGCATATTTTTCCATCTAGATCTAGATTAATGTAATTAATCTGCATTATCTCAGAAACATATTGGTGGCAGTGCCACGTCTCTACCGTTCTATATTGCCATACTGTGACCCAATACATTTTGACGCCCTAAAAATATATATTTTAATCTCCCAAATCTGGATTGTGATCTGGATTTGGATCCAATTGTGCGTCTTCAGTTGTCCACATCTTGGTAAATTTATTTTGAACAACCCATCATTATTATTTTCTTAATATCATTTTCAAAATGTTTAAAAAAAGGCCAGGTCTCACAATATTGAGAAAAGTGCCTGCACTCCAGATGTTTCAAAATATAGGAACCAAATGCAGACAACAGCCAGAGACAACGTAGCGTTTCAGGGATTTAATAATGGAAAAAAAACAAATACAAAAATCCAAAATGCAAAATTACAAAACCAAGGACAAAACTTACAAGGGGCAAAACAGGACACAGCAGAGCACGGCAGGGTAAAACAGAGTCAAACAGAAAATAACGGACGAACTGACACAGAGGACAGAACCAAACAGACTTAAATACACAGAGTAACGAGACAATGACACACAGGTGGATCAGGGAGGAGGAGAGAATCAGAGACAGGTGGAAACACTCAATCACAAAGGAGGGAAAATGAAGAGAAGGGAAAACCTTAAAGGGGAAAACATGAGGAGAAGACAGAGCAAACAAACACAGGGAAAGGAGAAGACTAAAACACAGACAGAGGAGCAAAAAGGGTAAAACAAATCAGAAGAAAACACAGGAAATGCAAAGCAAAAGCACATGGCAGGGAAAATACTTTCAAAATAAAACAGGAAATGGCAACCGAAATAGGGCTGAAGACCTTTCTGTTCGCCACTGTCTTCCATTTAACCAATTAATAACTTAAACTGCACTCTAACTTTTACTCTTCTATACTCTATACTCTTCTATAACATATTAAATCCCCCCAGTATGAAAAATAAATAACAACAAATCCAAATAAAACAACATACTTGACGTTTCACTGCTATTATCTGTTGTATTTAAATGTGTATTTTTGTTTTAATCTGTGTGTATTTGTTACCCGTGTGCAGCTGAGCGAAGTATTTCAGAGGCGCCATCTTACTGGTGGATTGTGGGTCTGGTGATTGCAGTGCTGGTTCTGGCTCTGCTGGGAATGCTGGGCTACCTGACCCTGAGAGGTAAAAGAGGGACACCAAGAGATGTGGGCATAAACTTAAAGACTGACACAAGACATACATTCAAGAGGTCTAATAAATCAAATTATAATCTCCATCAGAAATTAAAAAAAAAGGAATAGTTCTACATTTTTCTTTTGGTCTTGTGAGAGGATGATATTTTATAGCCAAAATATGACATGTTTTATCATATTCTGTGAATTACATTCAACTAAATTAAATTCTTACCTGAGTAATACTACAGAAACATAATTTACTTTAAAAATAAAAAGTTAAATTACTAGTTATGCAGCAGAAAAGACTTCCTCAATGTTATACATACTCACTTATAGCGATACACAGTCATTAATCCTGGTGCATTACTGTGTAAGCAGCATTTTTATGCTTTAATGCTATTTATTTTATTATAAATTATTACTATTTAAATATTATATAAATGATTTTTATGCTATTTATGCTATAATATAAAAGAAATTAGACAAAGAGTAAAGGGGTGAGACAGATTTCTTTGTATTTAGATCACAATTTTACAAGAATCATTATTCCAGCCATTCTCACACACAATATATTTCTCTCATGTGTCACCCAGGCAACACCTCGAAGCACAGAAAAGATCGCGAGGAGGTGACGGAGCTCCGTTTAGTCAGAGGTCGGTCATCAAAATTCAAATGATCAATATCTGCACTACCAAAAATAGACACTAGATGAAGCCATAGATTTATCTTAATGAAAATATGATCTCTTTCAGGGCTGTTGTACAAGGCCAGTGGTTCTCAAACTGGGGGTCTGGACCCCTTTAATGGGTCAGATCTTAAGGGTCTTTTTTTCTCTCCTTCTTACAGACTTATCAGCTGACAATAACCTGCATGAGAGCAGCCCTTTGACTGTGAGCGGCTCCAAAGGACAATCAGGGCTACCCAGTTAGCCTGAAACAACAACCTGGAAACGCCTAAAACTAACAAAACACTAACAAAATAAACACACACACAGCTACTCACTGACAAAGAACGAAAACCTTCCTGGAAACTAATTTTATTTTATTTATAGAACTTTCAAAATACTGTTTTGGCACATTTTGGGTGGAACTTTCACCCTGATAAGTTGCCACCTTTTTGACTGTACATGTTGAAATGCAGAAAATGCACACAAAAAAATGCTTTCAGCGTCCTCCTGACGGGTGTGTGTGGACCCTGAGAATGCAGCTGTTATTTCAGGAACTCTTACTGTAAATGGATGCCAGGATGGCGTCTTTTCTCTCGAGGTCGGAGTCAATCGTCCTGATGGGGAATAATTCTCTTGGACACTTGCAAGGGCTCGATTTCCAAAAATCACACTCCATACTCAACTTCCCAGATTTTCATACTGCATTTACACCTTCAATGAACTTCAATGAACACTCCAAGAGGTGCAGCTCCTTCTGACAATTCCTGCCTCGATTACAAAAATGAATGTGATTGGAAATCAGTCACAGGTCTGTCTGAAACATACAGACACACAGAGATTAACGTTTAACTTGGTGTCATAAACTGAAACGATATGTTGTTGATATACAGTCTGCAGCAGATTCACTGCCACGTTCAACATGTGTCACAATTATTAATGTAATGTTATTAAAAAGACTAATCACTACAGGTTTGTTGTTTTTCTTGTTGCTCTGATTTTTATTGTGGAGTATTTGTGGAGTGTTTCTTCATAATTCTGTACATTGCATTTTGGATGCAAATATGTCTTATTTTTACTCTACTGCATTGTTTTGATCACTTTAATTATTTGGCAGATTCAGATTATTAATACAAATTATAATCAACAAATTAATTGATGATTTTTTTTTTTTACAGATTAAGCCACCCAGCATCAGCTCCACCTTTACCTGCTGCAACTTACATGCAGCGGATTATTTCTACACTGTGTTCTTTGTACTTTTACTAAATAAAAATAAAATAAAAAGTCCCTCACTGGTTATTTGTGTGTTTGCTCTTTATAGAGCGTCCAGCTAACAGGACTGAGAAAACAAAGTTCACCTTATCTGATATGGGTGTGTTACATTATAGTGACTCAAAAAGAGATTACAAAGAAAATTGAATGACCCAAATATCTTCAATGTGACTAACTGGAGGATATGAGTGGACATAGATGAAGTTTTGCAAATTTCTCAGTTGATCATTTCTATTTAATTTGACTAATTATTTTATTCAGTCTCTGCCTTTGGGTTTTCTCAGAGCCCTATGAACTGAGTATCACTTGGTCACATGAACGCAACATAAACTACGTGGAATGCACACTATTGGAGATTGCTAAACCGTGGGTACGGATTTACATATGTATTTTGTATTATTTTGTATTATAATATTATGTATATTTAACAACAATGTTCAGTGTGTAACCTTTAATACTACTGAGGGCGACATTTTCAAACTTTGACCTTCACACACACACACACACACACACACACACACTGATAGCATATCTAAAAGTAGCTAAGAAGGCTCCAAACCAATCAGACCAGTTGGCCAGCCTTAGTTCACATGATACTGCCAGCTTTATTGTTTATTCTTGTACACCACAGTATCAACAGAGGACTTTAAACGGCAGGATGTCAGACATGAAGTGGCCCGTGTTTCTGGTGGTATTGACGGTTCCCTGGACCTTAAACAGGGGAGGTGAGTGAAGCGATCACTTCTGATCTTGTTTATGTTTATGTTTATATTTGGCACAGGGGTCATTTACATGGCTGGATAAAATATATAGGGTAAATTTTAAAAAAAGAATAAAAAAAAAACATTTTCTAACTTCTAACATTAACATTCAGATGGTTTTGTTGTGATGAGCCAAACTTATCTGATATTGTCGTGGATTGATTTCAATTTGTTGTACTTTAAGTTTTGAAAAACAACCTCACTGAAATATAAACTTCTATTTAGCTGAAACTCTCATTTAAAAACGAAATCACTGTGGAAATCTCATAACAATCTCACAACATAAAACCACTGACACATCAAACAGATTGATCATTACCAGCTTTGGACTTTACTCCACTCGCAAAATTTCAAAATGACTATGTTATATGTTGTAATAACCCACCACACCTCAGCTTTATATTCAGTACAAAAAATATTTAAAATAAAAATTCAAACACATGAAATAATAAAATAAATCTGCTATGACATACTACAGACAGACGATTAAGAGCTTTATGCTGGAGGCCTAAAACCTGCACAACCTGCTCGGATACATTCCTAAAAGCGTTCACTGATGCAATGCTTGCTTTCATTTCTTCTTTTTAGTCCCTAAGCATGACAATTAATTGCTGCTCCTTCATGTCAACCTAGTTTCTGCTTCTCCTGTGTCACCGATCTCTTACCAGATGCAAAAATGTAACCACACCTTTAGCCCACTGTCACTAAACTTATTTCTGAACATCTCTTTCATATCATTCACCAGACGTCATCAGATTCTCATGTATGTCTCATGCTTGCTCAGTAAAAGACACCAACCAGTGATGAATGTAATTCATAAGGTCTTTCTTCCCAGATCCTGAAGTCTGCATTTTGATGGACAGCTGCATTTTACCGTGCAGTTTCCAGCCTGGCGATGATGTGGTCATCCACTGGATTCGGTTGGCAGGAGAGACTACTGTCCACAGTTACTTCCGCAGCGACGACCAACTCTCACACCAGGACCAGCGCTTCAGGGGCAGGACGTCTCTTTTCAAGGAGCAGATTTCCAGGGGGAATGCCTCGCTGAAGCTGACGGGGGTGGAGGTTCAGGACCAGGGCAGATACAGATGCTACAGCAGCACCATGACTAAGCAGCATGACTCATATATCAACCTGAATGTGGAAGGTATGAAATACATAGTAGAGAAAACAAAAACTAAAACAAAACAAAAAAATCATGACATCATCAAGTCAACCAAAAGTTTGATTTAACAGTCTCTTCGGAACTTTACACAGAATTTTAGAATCATGAGCTTTTCTGACTTATAAAACCAAGGATGTAGACACACACACACACACACACACACACACACACACACACACACACACACACACACACACACACACACACACACACACACACACACACACACACACACACACACACACACACACACACAGCATCAGATGCCTGCACATCTGCACATGCTGTGATGAATGTCAGCTTCTACAGGGCATAAGAGAAATGGTAGAGAGGGTGGATCATCCCAGAGAGCTGTAGCAGTTGGAGCCACCGTCTCCAGGAATCCCATCTCCAGGTGTGCAAAATCAAGATCCTCTGCATGCCAAGCTGTCTCCTAGTCACCAGTCTGTTGTTAACTTTCATTTTATTGAACAATGTAGATCAAGAATGAAAAACATCCAGTAGCCTCATTAGCATTCAGTCCTTGGAGGAACAGGGTTTCGATTACGATCTTTTTTTCAACACATTTTCAAAGCAGCAGATAAACTTGGACTATGTTTTTAAATTGACTCGGATTAAGGGGCGGCTCCCGGAATGTTTTTTTTTCTTTCTTTCATTCATTCATTCATTCTCTCTTTCTTTCTTAGGGACAGTGCACATTAATCAACATTTCAGTTTCCACATCAATGTAAATGTGCCGGAGTTCGCTAATCACCTCATTTTTATCCGTAGTCCCTGGGCAGGCTGTTACAACATTGAACATTTTGAACATTGATAAGATAAAGATATTTTTTTGACAGTTTTTATCAATTATATATAAAGTACTTGATGGATTTTCATGAAACTGGGTGGAGGAGTGGGGCATGTGCTCCAGAGGAACCACTGAATTTTGGAGTAGATCTGAATTTTTTTTTAAACTTTCTTTATCATTGCGATTGTTCTTGCCATTGTGATGGTGCACATGCCTTATTAGAATTTGGATGAGGGTTTAATCTAATTAGAAGGGACGTTTGGGCCTTGGCAGAGGCATGCTTTCTACTCAGCGCCCTTCTATAGTTCTAAAAATGATCAGCCTCTCTCATTATTCTGTTCCCTCAGTTTATGATTTAACATATTAACATATGGGATGACAGATGTTTTTGTCCAGGTCATAAAGTCTCGTCATCAAGGTTGTGAAGCTCCGTATGGCTTTGAATGAATGACAGTGAATGCCTCACAGTTTGGAAAAGTAATTAATGACCAGAGATCAAAATAGTAATTAGTGGAAAGAACCACCTACAGGGTTTTGATTGACAGGTGACATCATCAGCGGTGATCTGCATAAAAAATAGCTTCTTCACCTCTTCGCCGCTCCTTTTTTGCAGCTCCGGTGCGTAAAGTCGACATTCAGCAGGTGGAGGACAGGATCACCTGCAGCTCTGAGGGGATCTACCCTGAGCCTGAGCTCACCTGGTCCACCAGCCCTCCGTCCAGCACGACCCCAACAGGTAAACCCACAGTCCAGCAGACTGAACAGCTGCTCTACAAAATCAGTAGCTCTCTGGTTCCTTCAGACAGTGTTACTGATCTGGCCTACAGCTGCACCGTCAGCGCTGGCAGAAGTAGCAGGAGGGCCACCTTGTATAAACCAAGTGAGTGTTTAACAAGTTACACTTATTGTGGCTGCTTTAAAGAGCTGAGGCTATGTTTACCTCAAAATAATAGATCATAATCAGAACTTATACATATAAGCACTAGATATTTTATAACCTTTTCATTTTTTGTGTTTCACCTTTTCAGGTGAAATCAGGAGTTCAGGCACTGAGACAACAATTCCCTGCACTGCTTCAAACATTTCCCTGACAGGCCTCATCTGGAGATTCAACCACAGTCAGGTCATCCTGAATAAGACAGGGACTGACGTCAGCAACAACGTCTCAGAGGAGTGGAAGCAGCGGGTGAAGGATGTGTCGGAGTCAGGGAGCCTCATTCTACAAGGTTTAACCCCAAACCAGGATGGAATATACACCTGTGAACTCAGCACTGATGAGGAGACGTACCTAACCAATGTCTTCCTGAGGATAGAGGAACGTCCAGGTAGCAGAGCAAACTTTAAGTCTGAACAACAGCCGCTATTATCCGTCATATCTGATTTAATACTCCGCCATGTTTACATGCATGAGTTGAGAAACATTAATTCATTTTTCCTGTCTTTTTCCATTTCAGACAAAGCTGTTGTTAGAGGCATTGTAGTTGGTGTGCTTTCTTTAATTTTAGTTATAGCTGTAGTCGTAGTCTACATGAACTATAAGACACCCTATTTTCAAAAGTGTAAAAAGGTAAATGATAACAATATTAATAAAATTAATCATAATTTATCATTGTTGAATTTGTGTTGTTTGTACTAACGATAATGTCTTTTGGACTGACAGGAACGAGCAAGGAAAAGCAATAAAAAGCCCCAAACGCCCCCCTACCTTAATTCAGTTTTAATGTAAGTAAACTGTATATTCTGTATTGAAAATAGCATTGGGGCATTCAAACTCAGAACCTTCTTGCTGTGAGGCAACAGTGCTAACCACTGCGCCACCTTGCCGCCCATGTCAATGGCTGTTTGTCTCAATCATGAAACAGATCATCACATGCTATAAACCATTTATCCATTCCTAATCTGACAAGGTTTGAAAAAAAGTGGAAAAAATATTCCTGGATGCAGCCCTCTGTCTGGATCAGCACCAAAATGTAGTGTGTTCTTTCCTGGCCCGTGTTCAGTTGTGTAAATTTTGTGTAATCCTGCTAACAGATAAACAAATGGACACAGGTGAAAGCATGGCCTCTTTAACGTAATTAAATGAAGGCAAAAAACAAAAGAAAAAAATTCATACCAAAAACAAACATGTGCTCTGATAGTTGCTTGCTGTCTGCAGAAGTGGGTTATAATGAAGAGGAATCAAGAGGGAAAAGGGAGATTTGGCATGTTTCAGGATTAAATTCTGTTAAATCTTGTTTTCAGGGAAAACGAAGGAGGAAAAACAGTCCTTGAAAAGTAAAATATGCCATCCGCTGGCGAAACCAAATCAATCCTGTAATACTCTGTACAGAGGGACTGTTCTACATGAATATGGAGAAATTCATGTCAGTTAATGAGAGTGCAACCAGGATGAAATGACGCTCGGATGAACTCGTGTGTCTCAGGAAAGGATCCCACGGGAAAGAAAACAGCATAGCCAAAATAATCCAACGTTGGCTCAACTACGGCTCAATCTTGAGAGAACAAGACCTTCACATCTTTATCCAAACTGATAAATGAAGGACAAGGACACTTTGTACTAAGACACCACCTGTTTCTGCCATGGTATGTTTCTGTCATGTTATCTTTTTTGTTGTGGCCAGTGAAGTACAATGTGCTCTTTCGTTTCTACCTCATGTCTTCCACACTTGGACAAAATGGTGAAGAAGTAATGTGAACTAAAAAAAAAAACAGACAAAGTGACTCAATAGGTGTCAAACAAAGACAAGGAGGTAGTAGATGTTCTGGTTTCCTGATACAAAGAACAAGCCTGGTGGTGGCGGCGGCTGATGACTCTGCTGAGACTGATGACATAGAGCTTTTTTTTAAAAAAAGTACTGCCATGAAATTTCACCTTTAAATTATTGCTGGTTTCTTTAAAGAGTAAATGGAGAGTAAATAAAGAGTATTTTATATGGTTTTTAACTGTTTGTATTCTATGTACAGAAGGCCTTTGTGTGTAGCTAGCTCCATGTAATAATTCTGTATTATTCAGACACCATTCTGCCATTGTATTATTAAGATTTATTTTTGATACCTTTTTTTTTAATAAAAATATAACAAAGCATCTGAGCTTAATTGTGTAACATTGACTAAACGTCACATCCTGGTGGCCTAAAGCAGACACAGTATTGGAAACGACATGTTTTACTGACCTCTTCTGGATCAAAGTTTCATGCCTGTTGTAACATCCAGGAGTCACTTCTACATGACTGCAGGGAGGTGAGACCTTCAACCACTGGAGGTCAGAGCAAAACAAACAGTATTAATAGAACAGCTTCAGATTCACAATAACATATGATTGAATGGCGAAATAAAAGCACTGATTTAGTTAATAATGAAGTAAAAAATTATATATTTGATTTTACTGAGGGTTTTTTTTTTTTACTAATCAACAAACTTGAAGTAGATATTTTTGTTGAGCTTTTTCTGTAAAGTTTTATCTCATAAAAACATTTACTGGACTTTGTATTTGTTCAAAATGTGGACAAAAATTTCCTCATGCAGAACAAACTGTCAGCTCAAAACAATTTAATTATTTCCAGGTTTATTGCAGTTGTAAAGCAATAATGAAACAGACAGGCACATACATATAATTGTTAAAATAAAAAAAATTAAATACAGGTTCACACAGAGGAGAAATGTTACTTCAGTAAGACTATAAAGGAAAACATACACAACTCATAAGTAACATAAGGAAGTCAGTGATGTGGTGGCAGTCGTGCAGAAAAACATCTTACTGGCATCTCTAAGGCATTGGGGTTTTGTGTTCAACAAGAACTGTAAGTGTTATGTTTCGAAGCGTTTTGTTTTCTTCTGTTTGAGTTTATAAACAGGCTGAAAAACAAGGAGATAGACCCAAAAAGAAAAGTGACTAATCACTTTAAAGGTCTTGTAGACCATGCAATATTATATATTATACTATGACCCAATACATTTTGACGCCCTACAAATATATATTTTAATCTCCCAAATCTGGATTATGATCTGGATTTGGATCCAATTGTGCGTCTTCAGTTGTCCACGTCTTGGTAAATTTATTTTGATCAACCCATCATTATTATTTTCTTAATATCATTTTCAAAATGTTTAAAAAAAGGCCAGGTCTCACAATATTGAGAAAAGTGCCTGCACTCCAGATGTTTCAAAATATAGGAACCAAATGCAGACAACAGCCAGAGACAACGTAGCGTTTCAGGGATTTAATAATGGAAAAAAAACAAATCCAAAAATCCAAAAAGCAAAATTACAAAATCAAGGACAAAACTTACAAGGGGCAAAACAGGACACAGCAGAGCACGGCAGGGTAAAACAGAGTCAAACAGGGAATAACGGACAAACTGACACAGAGGACAGAACCAAACAGACTTAAATACACAGAGTAACGAGACAATGACACACAGGTGGATCAGGGAGGAGGAGAGAATCAGAGACAGGTGGAAACACTCAATCACAAAGGAGGGAAAATGAAGAGAAGGGAAAACCTTAAAGGGGAAAACATGAGGAGAAGACAGAGCAAACAAACACAGGGAAAGGAGAAGACTAAAACACAGACAGAGGAGCAAAAAGGGTAAAACAAATCAGAAGAAAACACAGGAAATGCAAAGCAAAAGCACATGGCAGGGAAAATACTTTCAAAATAAAACAGGAAATGGCAACCGAAATAGGGCTGAAGACCTTTCTGTTCGCCACTGCCTTCCATTTAACCAATTAATAACTTAAACTGCACTCTAACTTTTACTCTTCTATACTCTATACTCTTCTATAACATATTAAATCACCCCAGTATGAAAAATAAATAACAACAAATCCAAATAAAACAACATACTTGACGTTTCACTGCTATTATCTGTTGTATTTAAATGTGTATTTTTGTTTTAATCTGTGTGTATTTGTTACCCGTGTGCAGCTGAGCGAAGTATTTCAGAGGCGCCGTCTTACTGGTGGATTGTGGGTCTGGTGATTGCAGTGCTGGTTCTGGCTCTGCTGGGAATGCTGGGCTACCTGACCCTGAGAGGTAAAAGAGGGACACCAAGAGATCTAACCCTAACCCTAACCCTAACACCAAGAGATGTGGGCATAAACTTAAAGACTGACACAAGACATACATTCAAGAGGTCTAAAAAAAAAAAAGGAATAGTTCTACATTTTTCTTTGGGTCTTGTGAGAGGATGATATTTTATAGCCAAAATATGACATGTTTTATCATATTCTGTGAATTACATTCAACTAAATTAAATTCTTACCTGAGTAATACTACAGAAACAAAATTTACTTTAAAAATAAAAAGTTAAATTACTAGTTATGCAGCAGAAAAGGCTTCCTCAATGTTATACATACTCACTTATAGCAATACACAGTCATTAATCCTGGTGCATTACTGTGTAAGCAGCATTTTTATGCTTTAATGCTATTTATTTTATTATAAATTATTACTATTTAAATATTATGTAGGGTTAAAAGGGGTTAACGATAATAATTATGATCAAAATGATCATATATTAATTATCATATTATAAAGCTATTAATTAATCAGACAGGGTTATGAAAAATACCTCGAGGAGCACCACCTTCCTAAAGCTATATCCTTAAGGTCGGAAGGATTCCTTAAGAAAGCTGTAAATATAACCCAGATTAATTAATTACTAAATAATAGCGTTCAATCAGTCTCAAATGAAGGAAGTCAAGTCCTCTATCGCAAGAACTAATGATTCCAGTCATCAACACAGAAACTTGGTCTAAAAGAATCTATTTATTATCAAATATAATTTCACACAGCAGTGTGAATTACTCAGGCGTGAGTGATCCACAGGTGAGCTTCAAATAAATTAGTTGAAGTGAAGAAATTCAACTATTAACAGAGATCGTAGGTAAGGAATGCTATCTAACTGTATGAGCTAAGTCTTAAAGAAAAGGGAAAAGAAGTCTCTTCTGCTGCGGCAGGAGGGCACGGGCTTATCCACGGAGTCACGGGGATCTCCGCGTTCAGGAGTCAGAATTCATGTCAGGTGGAGGTAGGAGCAAGCGGAGCAAGAGGACGAGCGGCTTCGCGCCGTGGCTTTTGAATCCTCACAGCTGCCGGAAGTAAGGGCGTGTCCTATGTTACTGTAAGATATGCGGTTACATCACCAGCTGACATAGAAACAATAGGCGAGACATCTGAGTCTCTCCACTAGAAGGAGGCATCAAAGCACACATGCAATAAACATGAACTCAAAGGGACACAGGCAGAAAATCATCACTGTGTGCTTATTAAATTCAAAACAAGAAACATATTACAAAAAGGAGTAAAACACGCAATAATAAAGAGAACATCAGAAATGATCCATTGGAAAATGTTGCAGAGTTCAGCTTCCCAGAAATCATGCTTACACAGTCATGAACACATTTCTTCTCTTGCTTCCGTGATGAGAGGAAGAGGAGAAGAGGCAGGAGGGAAGGTGAACATTTACGCATGGAAGGTTGGTTGGATTGTCAAATTTTTATTGATTCATTGATTTCCAGATTCTGAAACCATGCAGGATTTTGGATCCTGTAATTTGGAGCAGAAAGCAGTCTCATGGTCTCTTGAGTTGCAGGCTGATACCCTGGTGTGTCTCTGGTACTCAGCAAGGGGTCAGGAAGGGTGAGACCAGGTCCTCTTTGATATGTTAAGGGAGGGCAAATGTTGTGTGGATACAGACCCCAAGTTGTGATTACGGGCGTTATCTTTAGGTGAATTGTGGGGTTGTAACTCCACAATGGCGAGCAGATTGTTGTTCCAAGGGAATGACCATGTTTGATCATTCAAGCAAGGCGAAACCAGGGCTGAAGTCGCAGGACATGGTGAGGTGGGGGTCGACTGACCTACCCTCACCCTACATTATATAAATGATTTTTATGCTATTTATGCTATAATATAAAAGAAATTAGACAAAGAGTAAAGGGGTGAGACAGATTTCTTTGTATTTAGATCACAATTTTACAAGAATCATTATTCCAGCCATTCTCACACACGATATATTTCTCTCATGTGTCACCCAGGCAACACCTCGAAGCACAGAAAAGATCGCGAGGAGGTGACGGAGCTCCGTTTAGTCAGAGGTCGGTCATCAAAATTCAAATGATCACTATCTGCACTACCAAAAATAGACACTAGATCAAGCCATAGATTTATCTTAATGAAAATATGATCTATTTCAGGGCTGTTGTACAAGGCCAGTGGTTCTCAAACTGGGGGTCTGGACCCCTTTAATGGGTCAGATCTTAAAGGTCTTTTTTTCTCTCCTTCTTACAGACTTATCAGCTGACAATAACCTGCATGAGAGCAGCCCTTTGACTGTGAGCGGCTCCAAAGGACAATCAGGGCTCCGGACTGGTACCCAGTTAGCCTGAAACAACAACCTGGAAAAGCCTAAAACTAACAAAACACTAACAAAATAAACACGCACACAGCTACTCACTGACAAAGAACGAAAACCTTCCTGGAAACTAATTTTATTTTATTTATAGAACTTTCAAAATACTGTTTTGGCACATTTTGGGTGGAACTTTCACCCTGATAAGTTGCCACCTTTTTGACTGTACATGTTGAAATGCAGAAAATGCACACAAAAAAATGCTTTCAGCGTCCTCCTGACGGGTGTGTGTGGACCCTGAGAATGCAGCTGTTATTTCAGGAACTCTTACTGTAAATGGATGCCAGGATGGCGTCTTTTCTCTCGAGGTCGGAGTCAATCGTCCTGATGGGGAATAATTCTCTTGGACACTTGCAAGGGCTCGATTTCCAGAAATCACACTCCGTACTCAACTTCCCAGATTTTCATACTGCATTTACACCTTCAATGAACTTCAATGAACACTCCAAGAGGTGCAGCTCCTTCTGATAATTCCTGCCTCGATTACAAAAATGAATGTGATTGGAAATCAGTCACAGGTCTGTCTGAAACATACAGACACACAGAGATTAACGTTTAACTTGGTGTCATAAACTGAAACGATATGTTGTTGATATACAGTCTGCAGCAGATTCACTGCCACGCTCAACATGTGTCACAATTATTAATGTAATGTTATTAAAAAGACTAATCACTACAGGTTTGTTGTTTTTCTTGTTGCTCTGATTTTTATTGTGGAGTATTTGTGGAGTGTTTCTTCATAATTCTGTACATTGCATTTTGGATGCAAATATGTCTTATTTTTACTCTACTGCATTGTTTTGATCACTTTAATTATTTGGCAGATTCAGATTATTAATACAAATTATAATCAACAAATTAATTGATGATTTTTTTTTTTTTTACAGATTAAGCCACCCAGCATCAGCTCCAACTTTTACCTGCTGCAACTTACATGCAGCGGATTATTTCTACACTGTGTTCTTTGTACTTTTACTAAATAAAAATAAAATAAAAAGTCCCTCACTGGTTATTTGTGTGTTTGCTCTTTATAGAGCGTCCAGCTAACAGGACTGAGAAAACAAAGTTCACCTTATCTGATATGGGTGTGTTACATTATAGTGACTCAAAAAGAGATTACAAAGAAAATTGAATGACCCAAATATCTTCAATGTGACTAACTGGAGGATATGAGTGGACATAGATGAAGTTTTGCAAATTTCTCAGTTGATCATTTCTATTTAATTTGACTAATTATTTTATTCAGTCTCTGCCTTTGGGTTTTCTCAGATCCCTATGAACTGAGTATCACTTGGTCACATGAACGCAACATAGACTACGTGGAACGCACACTATTGGAGATTGCTAAACCGTGGGTACGGATTTACAGATGTATTTTATTACAGATGCAAAACCAAAACCAAAGCAACCAAAACATAGATTGCAGTATGTAACGCAAGTGACAATGACAGTAATTTTGTCCCACCTTTGTCTAGAAGCCTGAATAAGGTTTTAAAATATTCCTACAGTGTGGTATTGATACTTTTCCTTCAATAAATGATCTGAATAAATAAATGAATGAGTATTTCTGGAAGTTTTTTTTTTTTTTTTTACAGCAGGTTCTACACACAAAATCAGCTTATATTTAACAACAATGTTCAGTGTGTAACCTTTAATACTACTGAGGGCGACATTTTCAAACTTTGACCTTCACACACACACACACACACACACACACACTGATAGCATATCTTAAAGTAGCTAAGAAGGCTCCAAACCAATCAGACCAGTTGGCCAGCCTTAGTTCGCATGATACTGCCAGCTTTATGATGTCTTGTACACCACAGTAACAGTATCAACAGAGGACTTTAAACGGCAGGATGTCAGACATGAAGTGGCCCGTGTTTCTGGTGGTATTGATGGTTCCCTGGACCTTAAACAGGGGAGGTGAGTGAAGCGATCACTTCTGATCTTGTTTATGTTTATGTTTATATTTGGCACAGGGGTCATTTACATGGCTGGATAAAATATATAGGGTAAATTTAAAAAAAAGAATAAAAAAAAAACATTTTCTAACTTCTAACATTAACATTCAGATGGTTTTGTTGTGATGAGCCAAACTTATCTGATATTGTCGTGGATTGATTTCAATTTGTTGTACTTTAAGTTTTGAAAAACAACGTCACTGAAATATAAACTTCTATTTAGCTAGAACTCTCATTTAAAAACGAAATCACTGTGGAAATCTCATAACAATCTCACAACATAAAACCACTGACACATCAAACAGATTGATCATTACCAGCTAAAATAAATCTGCTATGACATACTACAGACAGATGATTAAGAGCTTTATGCTGGAGGCCTAAAACCTGCACAACCTGCTCGGATACATTCCTAAAAGCGTTCACTGATGCAATGCTTGCTTTCATTTCTTCCACACCTTTAGCCCACCGTCACTAAACTTATTTCTGAACATCTCTTTCATATCATTCACCAGACGTCATCAGATTCTCATGTATGTCTTATGCTTGCTCAGTAAAAGACACCAACCAGTGATGAATGTAATTCATAAGGTCTTTCTTCACAGATCATGAATTCTGCATTTTGATGGACAGCTGCATTTTACCGTGCAGTTTCCAGCCTGGCGATGACGTGGTCATCCACTGGATTCGGTTGGCAGGAGAGACTACTATCCACAGTTACTTCCGCGGCGACGACCAACTCTCACAGGACCAGCGCTTCAGGGGCAGGACGTCTCTTTTCAAGGAGCAGATTTCTAGGGGGAATGCCTCGCTGAAGCTGACGGGGGTGGAGGTTCAGGACCAGGGCAGATACAAATGCTACAGCAGCACCATGACTAAGCGGCATGAGTCATATATCAACCTGAATGTGGAAGGTATGAAATACATAGTAGAGAAAACAAAAACAAAAACAAAACAAAAAAATCATGACATCATCAAGTCAACCAAAAGTTTGATTTAACAGTCTCTTCGGAACTTTACACAGAATTTTAGAATCATGAGCTTTTCTGACTTATAAAAACCAAGGATGTAGACACACACACACACACACACACACACACACACACACACACACACACACACACACACACACACACACACACACACACACAGCATCAGATGCCTGCACATCTGCACATGCTGTGATGAATGTCAGCTTCTACAGGGCATAAGAGAAATGGTAGAGAGGGTGGATCATCCCAGAGAGCTGTAGCAGTTGGAGCCACCGTCTCCAGGAATCCCATCTCCAGGTGTGCAAAATCAAGATCCTCTGCATGCCAAGCTGTCTCCTAGTCACCAGTCTGTTGTTAACTTTCATTTTATTGAACAATGTAGATCAAGAATGAAAAACATCCAGTAGCCTCATTAGCATTCAGTCCTTGGAGGAACAGGGTTTCGATTACAATCTTTTTTTCAAGACATTTTCAAAGCAGCAGATAAACTTGGACTATGTTTTTAAATTGACTCGGATTAAGGGGCGGCTCCCGGAATATTTTTTTTTTCTTTCTTTCATTCATTCATTCATTCTCTCTTTCTTTCTTTCTTTCTTAGGGACAGTGCACATTAATCAACATTTCAGTTTCCACATCAATGTAAATGTGCCGGAGTTCGCTAATCACCTCATTTTTATCCGTAGTCCCTGGGCAGGCTGTTACAACATTGAACATTTTGAACATTGATAAGATAAAGATATTTTTTTGACAGTTTTTATCAATTATATATAAAGTACTTGATGGATTTTCATGAAACTGGGTGGAGGAGTGGGGCATGTGCTCCAGAGGAACCACTGAATTTTGGAGTAGATCTGAATTTTAAAAAAAACTTTCTTTATCGTTGCGATTGTTCTTGCCATTGTGATGGTGGGATGACAGATGTTTTTGTCCAGGTCATAAAGTCTCGTCATCAAGGTTGTGAAGCTCCGTATGGCTTTGAATGAATGACAGTGAATGCCTCACAGTTTGGAAAAGTAATTAATGACCAGAGATCAAAATAGTAATTAGTGGAAAGAACCACCTACAGGGTTTTGATTGACAGGTGACATCATCAGCGGTGATCTGCATAAAAAATAGCTTCTTCACCTCTTCGCCGCTCCTTTTTTGCAGCTCCGGTGCGTAAAGTCGACATTCAGCAGGTGGAGGACAGGATCACCTGCAGCTCTGAGGGGATCTACCCTGAGCCTGAGCTCACCTGGTCCACCAGCCCTCCGTCCAACACGACCCCAACAGGTAAACCCACAGTCCAGCAGACTGAACAGCTGCTCTACAAAATCAGTAGCTCTCTGGTTCCTTCAGACAGTGTTACTGATCTGGCCTACAGCTGCACCATCAGCGCTGGCAGAAATAGCAGGAGGGCCACCTTGTATAAACCAAGTGAGTGTTTAACAAGTTACACTTATTGTGGCTGCTTTAAAGAGCTGAGGCTATGTTTACCTCAAAATAATAGATCATAATCAGAACTTATACATATAAGCACTAGATATTTTATAACCTTTTCATTTTTTGTGTTTCACCTTTTCAGGTGAAATCAGGAGTTCAGGCACTGAGACAACAATTCCCTGCACTGCTTCAAACATTTCCCTGACGGGCCTCATCTGGAGATTCAACCACAGTCAGGTCATCCTGAATAAGACAGGGACTGACGTCAGCAACAACGTCTCAGAGGAGTGGAAGCAGCGGGTGAAGGATGTGTCGGAGTCAGGGAGCCTCATTCTACAAGGTTTAACCCCAAACCAGGATGGAATATACACCTGTGAACTCAGCACTGATGAGGAGACGTACCTAACCAATGTCTTCCTGAGGATAGAGGAACGTCCAGGTAGCAGAGCAAACTTTAAGTCTGAACAACAGCCGCTATTATCCGTCATATCTGATTTAATACTCCGCCATGTTTACATGCATGAGTTGAGAAACATTAATTCATTTTTCCTGTCTTTTTCCATTTCAGACAAAGCTGTTGTTAGAGGCATTGTAGTTGGTGTGCTTTCTTTAATTTTAGTTATAGCTGTAGTCGTAGTCTACATGAACTATAAGACACCCTATTTTCAAAAGTGTAAAAAGGTAAATGATAACAATATTAATAAAATTAATCATAATTTATCATTGTTGAATTTGTGTTGTTTGTACTAACGATAATGTCTTTTGGACTGACAGGAACGAGCAAGGAAAAGCAATAAAAAGCCCCAAACGCCCCCCTACCTTAATTCAGTTTTAATGTAAGTAAACTGTATATTCTGTATTGAAAATAGCATTGGGGCATTCAAACTCAGAACCTTCTTGCTGTGAGGCAACAGTGCTAACCACTGCGCCACCTTGCCGCCCATGTCAATGGCTGTTTGTCTCAATCATGAAACAGATCATCACATGCTATAAACCATTTATCCATTCCTAATCTGACAAGGTTTGAAAAAAAGTGGAAAAAATATTCCTGGATGCAGCCCTCTGTCTGGATCAGCACCAAAATGTAGTGTGTTCTTTCCTGGCCCGTGTTCAGTTGTGTAAATTTTGTGTAATCCTGCTAACAGATAAACAAATGGACACAGGTGAAAGCATGGCCTCTTTAACGTAATTAAATGAAGGCAAAAAACAAAAGAAAAAAATTCATACCAAAAACAAACATGTGCTCTGATAGTTGCTTGCTGTCTGCAGAAGTGGGTTATAATGAAGAGGAATCAAGAGGGAAAAGGGAGATTTGGCATGTTTCAGGATTAAATTCTGTTAAATCTTGTTTTCAGGGAAAACGAAGGAGGAAAAACAGTCCTTGAAAAGTAAAATATGCCATCCGCTGGCGAAACCAAATCAATCCTGTAATACTCTGTACAGAGGGACTGTTCTACATGAATATGGAGAAATTCATGTCAGTTAATGAGAGTGCAACCAGGATGAAATGACGCTCGGATGAACTCGTGTGTCTCAGGAAAGGATCCCACGGGAAAGAAAACAGTATAGCCAAAATAATCCAACGTTGGCTCAACTACGGCTCAATCTTGAGAGAACAAGACCTTCACATCTTTATCCAAACTGATAAATGAAGGACAAGGACACTTTGTACTAAGACACCACCTGTTTCTGCCATGGTATGTTTCTGTCATGTTATCTTTTTTGTTGTGGCCAGTGAAGTACAATGTGCTCTTTCGTTTCTACCTCATGTCTTCCACACTTGGACAAAATGGTGAAGAAGTAATGTGAACTAAAAAAAAAAACAGACAAAGTGACTCAATAGGTGTCAAACAAAGACAAGGAGGTAGTAGATGTTCTGGTTTCCTGATACAAAGAACAAGCCTGGTGGTGGCGGCGGCTGATGACTCTGCTGAGACTGATGACATAGAGCTTTTTTTTAAAAAAAGTACTGCCATGAAATTTCACCTTTAAATTATTGCTGGTTTCTTTAAAGAGTAAATGGAGAGTAAATAAAGAGTATTTTATATGGTTTTTAACTGTTTGTATTCTATGTACAGAAGGCCTTTGTGTGTAGCTAGCTCCATGTAATAATTCTGTATTATTCAGACACCATTCTGCCATTGTATTATTAAGATTTATTTTTGATACCTTTTTTTTTAATAAAAATATAACAAAGCATCTGAGCTTAATTGTGTAACATTGACTAAACGTCACATCCTGGTGGCCTAAAGCAGACACAGTATTGGAAACGACATGTTTTACTGACCTCTTCTGGATCAAAGTTTCATGCCTGTTGTAACATCCAGGAGTCACTTCTACATGACTGCAGGGAGGTGAGACCTTCAACCACTGGAGGTCAGAGCAAAACAAACAGTATTAATAGAACAGCTTCAGATTCACAATAACATATGATTGAATGGCGAAATAAAAGCACTGATTTAGTTAATAATGAAGTAAAAAATTATATATTTGATTTTACTGAGGGTTTTTTTTTTTTACTAATCAACAAACTTGAAGTAGATATTTTTGTTGAGCTTTTTCTGTAAAGTTTTATCTCATAAAAACATTTACTGGACTTTGTATTTGTTCAAAATGTGGACAAAAATTTCCTCATGCAGAACAAACTGTCAGCTCAAAACAATTTAATTATTTCCAGGTTTATTGCAGTTGTAAAGCAATAATGAAACAGACAGGCACATACATATAATTGTTAAAATAAAAAAAATTAAATACAGGTTCACACAGAGGAGAAATGTTACTTCAGTAAGACTATAAAGGAAAACATACACAACTCATAAGTAACATAAGGAAGTCAGTGATGTGGTGGCAGTCGTGCAGAAAAACATCTTACTGGCATCTCTAAGGCATTGGGGTTTTGTGTTCAACAAGAACTGTAAGTGTTATGTTTCGAAGCGTTTTGTTTTCTTCTGTTTGAGTTTATAAACAGGCTGAAAAACAAGGAGATAGACCCAAAAAGAAAAGTGACTAATCACTTTAAAGGTCTTGTAGACCATGCAATATTATATATTATACTATGACCCAATACATTTTGACGCCCTACAAATATATATTTTAATCTCCCAAATCTGGATTATGATCTGGATTTGGATCCAATTGTGCGTCTTCAGTTGTCCACGTCTTGGTAAATTTATTTTGATCAACCCATCATTATTATTTTCTTAATATCATTTTCAAAATGTTTAAAAAAAGGCCAGGTCTCACAATATTGAGAAAAGTGCCTGCACTCCAGATGTTTCAAAATATAGGAACCAAATGCAGACAACAGCCAGAGACAACGTAGCGTTTCAGGGATTTAATAATGGAAAAAAAACAAATCCAAAAATCCAAAAAGCAAAATTACAAAATCAAGGACAAAACTTACAAGGGGCAAAACAGGACACAGCAGAGCACGGCAGGGTAAAACAGAGTCAAACAGGGAATAACGGACAAACTGACACAGAGGACAGAACCAAACAGACTTAAATACACAGAGTAACGAGACAATGACACACAGGTGGATCAGGGAGGAGGAGAGAATCAGAGACAGGTGGAAACACTCAATCACAAAGGAGGGAAAATGAAGAGAAGGGAAAACCTTAAAGGGGAAAACATGAGGAGAAGACAGAGCAAACAAACACAGGGAAAGGAGAAGACTAAAACACAGACAGAGGAGCAAAAAGGGTAAAACAAATCAGAAGAAAACACAGGAAATGCAAAGCAAAAGCACATGGCAGGGAAAATACTTTCAAAATAAAACAGGAAATGGCAACCGAAATAGGGCTGAAGACCTTTCTGTTCGCCACTGCCTTCCATTTAACCAATTAATAACTTAAACTGCACTCTAACTTTTACTCTTCTATACTCTATACTCTTCTATAACATATTAAATCACCCCAGTATGAAAAATAAATAACAACAAATCCAAATAAAACAACATACTTGACGTTTCACTGCTATTATCTGTTGTATTTAAATGTGTATTTTTGTTTTAATCTGTGTGTATTTGTTACCCGTGTGCAGCTGAGCGAAGTATTTCAGAGGCGCCGTCTTACTGGTGGATTGTGGGTCTGGTGATTGCAGTGCTGGTTCTGGCTCTGCTGGGAATGCTGGGCTACCTGACCCTGAGAGGTAAAAGAGGGACACCAAGAGATCTAACCCTAACCCTAACCCTAACACCAAGAGATGTGGGCATAAACTTAAAGACTGACACAAGACATACATTCAAGAGGTCTAAAAAAAAAAAAGGAATAGTTCTACATTTTTCTTTGGGTCTTGTGAGAGGATGATATTTTATAGCCAAAATATGACATGTTTTATCATATTCTGTGAATTACATTCAACTAAATTAAATTCTTACCTGAGTAATACTACAGAAACAAAATTTACTTTAAAAATAAAAAGTTAAATTACTAGTTATGCAGCAGAAAAGGCTTCCTCAATGTTATACATACTCACTTATAGCAATACACAGTCATTAATCCTGGTGCATTACTGTGTAAGCAGCATTTTTATGCTTTAATGCTATTTATTTTATTATAAATTATTACTATTTAAATATTATGTAGGGTTAAAAGGGGTTAACGATAATAATTATGATCAAAATGATCATATATTAATTATCATATTATAAAGCTATTAATTAATCAGACAGGGTTATGAAAAATACCTCGAGGAGCACCACCTTCCTAAAGCTATATCCTTAAGGTCGGAAGGATTCCTTAAGAAAGCTGTAAATATAACCCAGATTAATTAATTACTAAATAATAGCGTTCAATCAGTCTCAAATGAAGGAAGTCAAGTCCTCTATCGCAAGAACTAATGATTCCAGTCATCAACACAGAAACTTGGTCTAAAAGAATCTATTTATTATCAAATATAATTTCACACAGCAGTGTGAATTACTCAGGCGTGAGTGATCCACAGGTGAGCTTCAAATAAATTAGTTGAAGTGAAGAAATTCAACTATTAACAGAGATCGTAGGTAAGGAATGCTATCTAACTGTATGAGCTAAGTCTTAAAGAAAAGGGAAAAGAAGTCTCTTCTGCTGCGGCAGGAGGGCACGGGCTTATCCACGGAGTCACGGGGATCTCCGCGTTCAGGAGTCAGAATTCATGTCAGGTGGAGGTAGGAGCAAGCGGAGCAAGAGGACGAGCGGCTTCGCGCCGTGGCTTTTGAATCCTCACAGCTGCCGGAAGTAAGGGCGTGTCCTATGTTACTGTAAGATATGCGGTTACATCACCAGCTGACATAGAAACAATAGGCGAGACATCTGAGTCTCTCCACTAGAAGGAGGCATCAAAGCACACATGCAATAAACATGAACTCAAAGGGACACAGGCAGAAAATCATCACTGTGTGCTTATTAAATTCAAAACAAGAAACATATTACAAAAAGGAGTAAAACACGCAATAATAAAGAGAACATCAGAAATGATCCATTGGAAAATGTTGCAGAGTTCAGCTTCCCAGAAATCATGCTTACACAGTCATGAACACATTTCTTCTCTTGCTTCCGTGATGAGAGGAAGAGGAGAAGAGGCAGGAGGGAAGGTGAACATTTACGCATGGAAGGTTGGTTGGATTGTCAAATTTTTATTGATTCATTGATTTCCAGATTCTGAAACCATGCAGGATTTTGGATCCTGTAATTTGGAGCAGAAAGTAATCTCATGGTCTCTTGAGTTGCAGGCTGATACCCTGGTGTGTCTCTGGTACTCAGCAAGGGGTCAGGAGGGGTGAGACCAGGTCCTCTTTGATATGTAAAGGGAGGGCAAATGTTGTGTGGATACAGACCCCAAGTTGTGATTACGGGCGTTATCTTTAGGTGAATTGTGGGGTTGTAACTCCACAATGGCGAGCAGATTGTTGTTCCAAGGGAATGACCATGTTTGATCATTCAAGCAAGGCGAAACCAGGGCTGAAGTCGCAGGACATGGTGAGGTGGGGGTCGACTGACCTACCCTCACCCTACATTATATAAATGATTTTTATGCTATTTATGCTATAATATAAAATAAATTAGACAAAGAGTAAAGGGGTGAGACAGATTTCTTTGTATTTAGATCACAATTTTACAAGAATCATTATTCCAGCCATTCTCACACACGATATATTTCTCTCATGTGTCACCCAGGCAACACCTCGAAGCACAGAAAAGATCGCGAGGAGGTGACGGAGCTCCGTTTAGTCAGAGGTCGGTCATCAAAATTCAAATGATCACTATCTGCACTACCAAAAATAGACACTAGATGAAGCCATAGATTTATCTTAATGAAAATATGATCTATTTCAGGGCTGTTGTACAAGGCCAGTGGTTCTCAAACTGGGGGTCTGGACCCCTTTAATGGGTCAGATCTTAAAGGTCTTTTTTTCTCTCCTTCTTACAGACTTATCAGCTGACAATAACCTGCATGAGAGCAGCCCTTTGACTGTGAGCGGCTCCAAAGGACAATCAGGGCTACCCAGTTAGCCTGAAACAACAACCTGGAAACGCCTAAAACTAACAAAACACTAACAAAATAAACACGCACACAGCTACTCACTGACAAAGAACGAAAACCTTCCTGGAAACTAATTTTATTTTATTTATAGAACTTTCAAAATACTGTTTTGGCACATTTTGAGTGGAACTTTCACCCTGATAAGTTGCCATCTTTTTGACTGTACATGTTGAAATGCAGAAAATGCACACAAAAAAATGCTTTCAGCGTCCTCCTGACGGGTGTGTGTGGACCCTGAGAATGCAGCTGTTATTTCAGGAACTCTTACTGTAAATGGATGCCAGGATGGCGTCTTTTCTCTCGAGGTCGGAGTCAATCGTCCTGATGGGGAATAATTCTCTTGGACACTTGCAAGGGCTCGATTTCCAAAAATCACACTCCTTAATCAACTTCCCACATTTTCATACTGCATTTACACCTTCAATGAACTTCAATGAACACTCCAAGAGGTGCAGCTCCTTCTGACAATTCCTGCCTCGATTACAAAAATGAATGTGATTGGAAATCAGTCACAGGTCTGTCTGAAACATACAGACACACAGAGATTAACGTTTAACTTGGTGTCATAAACTGAAACGATATGTTGTTGATATACAGTCTGCAGCAGATTCACTGCCACGCTCAACATGTGTCACAATTATTAATGTAATGTTATTAAAAAGACTAATCACTACAGGTTTGTTGTTTTTCTTGTTGCTCTGATTTTTATTGTGGAGTATTTGTGGAGTGTTTCTTCATAATTCTGTACATTGCATTTTGGATGCAAATATGTCTTATTTTTACTCTACTGCATTGTTTTGATCACTTTAATTATTTGGCAGATTCAGATTATTAATACAAATTATAATCAACAAATTAATTGATGATTTTTTTTTTTTTACAGATTAAGCCACCCAGCATCAGCTCCAACTTTTACCTGCTGCAACTTACATGCAGCGGATTATTTCTACACTGTGTTCTTTGTACTTTTACTAAATAAAAATAAAATGAAAAGTCCCTCACTGGTTATTTGTGTGTTTGCTCTTTATAGAGCGTCCAGCTAACAGGACTGAGAAAACAAAGTTCACCTTATCTGATGTGGGTGTGTTACATTACAGTGACTCAAAAAGAGATTACAAAGAAAATTGAATGACCCAAATATCTTCAATGTGACTAACTGGAGGATATGAGTGGACATAGATGAAGTTTTGCAAATTTCTCAGTTGATCATTTCTATTTAATTTGACTAATTATTTTATTCAGTCTCTGCCTTTGGGTTTTCTCAGAGCCCTATGAACTGAGTATCACTTGGTCACATGAACGTAACATAGACTACGTGGAATGCACACTATTGGAGATTGCTAAACCGTGGGTACGGATTTACATATGTATTTTATTACAGATGCAAAACCAAAACCAAAGCAACCAAAACATAGATTGCAGTATGTAACGCAAGTAACAATGACAGTAATTTTGTCCCACCTTTGTCTAGAAGCCTGAATAAGGTTTGAAAATATTCCCACAGTGTGGTATTGATACCTTTCCTTCAATAAATGATCTGAATAAATAAATGAATGAGTATTTCTGGAAGTCTTTTTTTTTTTTTACAGCAGGTTCTTATATTTAACAAAAATTTTCAGTGTGTAACCTTTAATACTACTGAGGGCAACATTTTCAAACTTTGACCTTCACACACACACACACACACACACACACACACACACACACACACACACACACACACACACACACACACACACACACACACACACACTGATAGCATATCTAAAAGTAACTGACAAGCCTTCAAACCAATCAGACCAGTTGGCCAGCCTTAGTTCACATGATACTGCCAGCTTTATGGTTTTGTCTTGTACACCACAGTAACAGTATCAACAGAGGACTTTGAACAGCAGGATGTCAGACATGAAGTGGCCCGTGTTTCTGGTGGTATTGACGGTTCCCTGGACCTTAAACAGGGGAGGTGAGTGAAGCGATCACTTCTGATCTTGTTTATGTTTATGTTTATATTTGGCACAGGGGTCATTTACATGGCCGGATAAAATATATAGGGTAAATTTTAAAAAAAGAATAGAAAAAAACATTTTCTAACTTCTAACATTAACATTCAGATGGTTTTGTTGTGATGAGCCAAACTTATCTGATATTGTTGTGGATTGATTTCAATTTGTTGTACTTTAAGTTTTGAAAAACAACGTCACTGAAATATAAACTTCTATTTAGCTAGAACTCTCATTTAAAAACGAAATCACTGTGGAAATCTCATAACAATCTCACAACATAAAACCACTGACACCTAAAACCTGCACAACCTGCTCGGATACATTCCTAAAAGCATTCACTGATGCAATGCTTGCTTTCATTTCTTCTACACCTTTAGCCCACCGTCACTAAACTTATTTCTGAACATCTCTTTCATATCATTCACCAGACGTCATCAGATTCTCATGTATGTCTCATACTTGCTCAGTAAAAGACACCAACCAGTGATGAATGTAATTCATAAGGTCTTTCTTCACAGATCCTGAAGTCTGTGTTTTGATGGACAGCTGCATTTTACCGTGCAGTTTCCAGCCTGGCGATGATGTGGACATCCACTGGATTCAGTGGATGGCAGGACAGACTCCTACCGTCCACAGTTACTTCCACGGCGACGACCAACTCTCACTCCAGGACCAGCGCTTCAAGGGCAGGACGTCTCTTTTCAAGGAGCAGATTTCCAGGGGGAATGCCTCGCTGAAGCTGACGGGGGTGGAGGTTCAGGACCAGGGCAGATACAGATGCTACAGCAGCACCATGACTAAGCAGCATGACTCAGATATAAACCTGAATGTGGAAGGTATGAAATACATAGTAGAGAAAACAAAAACAAAAACAAAACAAAAAAATCATGACATCATCAAGTCAACCAAAAGTTTGATTTAACAGTCTCTTCGGAACTTTACACAGAATTTTAGAATCATGAGCTTTTCTGACTTATAAAACCAAGGATGTAGACACACACACACACACACACACACACACACACACACACACACACACACACACACACACACACACACACACACACACACACACACACACACACACACACACACACACACACACACACACACACACAGCATCAGATGCCTGCACATCTGCACATGCTGTGATGAATGTCAGCTTCTACAGGGCATAAGAGAAATGGTAGAGAGGGTGGATCATCCCAGAGACCTGTAGCAGTTGGAGCCACCGTCTCCAGGAATCCCATCTCCAGGTGTGCAAAATCAAGATCCTCTGCATGCCAAGCTGTCTCCTAGTCACCAGTCTGTTGTTAACTTTCATTTTATTGAACAATCTAGATCAAGAATGAAAAACATCCAGTAGCCTCATTAGCATTCAGTCCTTGGAGGAACAGGGTTTCGATTACGATCTTTTTTTCAAGACATTTTCAAAGCAGCAGATAAACTTGGACTATGTTTTTAAATTGACTCGGATTAAGGGGCGGCTCCCGGAATGTTTTTTTTTCTTTCTTTCATTCATTCATTCATTCATTCTCTCTTTCTTTCTTTCTTTCTTAGGGACAGTGCACATTAATCAACATTTCAGTTTCCACATCAATGTAAATGTGCCGGAGTTCGCTAATCACCTCATTTTTATCCGTAGTCCCTGGGCAGGCTGTTACAACATTGAACATTTTGAACATTGATAAGATAAAGATATTTTTTTGACAGTTTTTATCAATTATATATAAAGCACTTGATGGATTTTCATGAAACTGGGTGGAGGAGTGGGGCATGTGCTCCAGAGGAACCACTGAATTTTGGAGTAGATCTGAATTTTTTATCATTTTATCATTGCGATTGTTCTTGCCATTGTGATGGTGCACATGCCTTATTAGAATTTGGATGAGGGTTTAATCTAATTAGAAGGGATGTTTGGGCCTTGGCAGAGGCATGCTTTCTACTCAGCGCCCTTCTATAGCTCTAGAAATGATCAGCCTCTCTCATTATTCTGTTCCCTCAGTTTATGATTTAACATATTAACATATGGGATGACAGATGTTTTTGTCCAGGTCATAAAGTCTCGTCATCAAGGTTGTGAAGCTCCGTATGGCTTTGAATGAATGACAGTGAATGCCTCACAGTTTGGAAAAGTAATTAATGACCAGAGATCAAAATAGTAATTAGTGGAAAGAACCACCTACAGGGTTTTGATTGACAGGTGACATCATCAGCGGTGATCTGCATAAAAAATAGCTTCTTCACCTCTTCGCCGCTCCTTTTTTGCAGCTCCGGTGCGTAAAGTCGACATTCAGCAGGTGGAGGACAGGATCACCTGCAGCTCTGAGGGGATCTACCCTGAGCCTGAGCTCACCTGGTCCACCAGCCCTCCGTCCAACACGACCCCAAACGGTAAACCCACAGTCCAGCAGAATGAACAGCTGCTCTACAACATCAGTAGCTCTCTGGTTCCTTCAGACAGTGTTACTGATCTGGCCTACAGCTGCACCGTCAGCGCTGGCAGAAGTAGCAGGAGGGCCACCTTGTATAAACCAAGTGAGTGTTTAACAAGTTACACTTATTGTGGCTGCTTTAAAGAGCTGAGGCTATGTTTACCTCAAAATAATAGATCATAATCAGAACTTATACATATAAGCACTAGATATTTTATAACCTTTTCATTTTTTGTGTTCCACCTTTTCAGTTTCGATCAGGAGTTCAGACACTGAGACAACAATGCCCTGCAATGCTTCAAACATTTCCCTGACGGGCCTCATCTGGAGATTCAACCACAGTCAGGTCATCCTGAATAAGACAGGGACTGACGTCAGCAACAACGTCTCAGAGGAGTGGAAGCAGCGGGTGAAGGATGTGTCGGAGTCAGGGAGCCTCACTCTACAAGGTTTAACCCCAAACCAGGATGGAATATACACCTGTGAACTCAGCACTGATGAGGAGACGTACCTAACCAATGTCTTCCTGAGGATAGAGGAACGTCCAGGTAGCAGAGCAAACTTTAAGTCTGAACAACAGCCGCTATTATCCGTCATATCTGATTTAATACTCCGCCATGTTTACATGCATGAGTTGAGAAACATTAATTCATTTTTCCTGTCTTTTTCCATTTCAGACAAAGCTGTTGTTAGAGGCATTGTAGTTGTTGTGCTTTCTTTAATTTTAGTTATAGCTGTAGTAGTCGTAGTCTACATGAACTATAAGACACCCTATTTTCAAAAGTGTAAAAAGGTAAATGATAACAATATTAATAAAATTAATCATAATTTATCATTGTCGAATTTGTGTTGTTTGTACTAACGATAATGTCTTTTGGACTGACAGGAACGAGCAAGGAAAAGCAATAAAACGACCCCTGACCTTAATTCAGTTTTAATGTAAGTAAACTGTATATTCTGTATTGAAAATAGCATTGGGGCATTCAAACTCAGAACCTTCTTGCTGTGAGGCAACAGTGCTAACCACTGCGCCACCTTGCCGCCGATGTCAATGGCTGTTTGTCTCAATCATGAAACAGATCATCACATGCTATAAACCATTTATCCATTCCTAATCTGACAAGGTTTAAAAAAAAGTGGAAAAAATATTCCTGGATGCAGCCCTCTGTCTGGATCAGCACCAAAATGTAGTGTGTTCTTTCCTGGCCCGTGTTCAGTTGTGTAAATTTTGTGTAATCCTGCTAACAGATAAACAAATGGACACAGGTGAAAGCATGGCCTCTTTAACGTAATTAAATGAAGGCAAAAAACAAAACAAAAAAATTCATACCAAAAACAAACATGTGCTCTGATAGTTGCTTGCTGTCTGCAGAAGTGGGTTATAATGAAGAGGAATCAAGAGGGAAAAGGGAGATTTGGCATGTTTCAGGATTAAATTCTGTTAAATCTTGTTTTCAGGGAAAACGAAGGAGGAAAAACAGTCCTTGAAAAGGAAAATATGCCATCCGCTGGTGAAACCAAATCAATCCTGTATTACTCTGTACAGAGGGACTGTTCTACATGAATATGGAGAAATTCATGTCAGTTAATGAGTGCAACCAGGATGAAATGACACTCGGATGAACTCGTGTGTCTCAGGAAAGGATCCCACGGGAAAGAAAACAGCATAGCCAAAATAATCCAACGTTGGCTCAACTATGGCTCAATCTTGAGAGAACAAGACCTTCACATCTTTATCCAAACTGATATTAAAACTATATTGAGAAAAGTGCCTGCACTCCAGATGTTTCAAAATATAGGAACCAAATGCAGACAACAGCCAGAGACAACGTAGCGTTTCAGGGATTTAATAATGGAAAAAAAACAAATCCAAAAATCCAAAATGCAAAATTACAAAACCAAGGACAAAACTTACAAGGGGCAAAACAGGACACAGCAGAGCACGGCAGGGTAAAACAGAGTCAAACAGGGAATAACGGACAAACTGACACAGAGGACAGAACCAAACAGACTTAAATACACAGAGTAACGAGACAATGACACACAGGTGGATCAGGGAGGAGGAGAGAATCAGAGACAGGTGGAAACACTCAATCACAAAGGAGGGAAAATGAAGAGAAGGGAAAACCTTAAAGGGGAAAACATGAGGAGAAGACAGAGCAAACAAACACAGGGAAAGGAGAAGACTAAAACACAGACAGAGGAGCAAAAAGGGTAAAACAAATCAGAAGAAAACACAGGAAATGCAAAGCAAAAGCACATGGCAGGGAAAATACTTTCAAAATAAAACAGGAAATGGCAACCGAAATAGGGCTGAAGACCTTTCTGTTCGCCACTGCCTTCCATTTAACCAATTAATAACTTAAACTGCACTCTAACTTTTACTCTTCTATACTCTATACTCTTCTATAACATATTAAATCACCCCAGTATGAAAAATAAATAACAACAAATCCAAATAAAACAACATACTTGACGTTTCACTGCTATTATCTGTTGTATTTAAATGTGTATTTTTGTTTTAATCTGTGTGTATTTGTTACCCGTGTGCAGCTGAGCGAAGTATTTCAGAGGCGCCGTCTTACTGGTGGATTGTGGGTCTGGTGATTGCAGTGCTGGTTCTGGCTCTGCTGGGAATGCTGGGCTACCTGACCCTGAGAGGTAAAAGAGGGACACCAAGAGATCTAACCCTAACCCTAACACCAAGAGATGTGGGCATAAACTTAAAGACTGACACAAGACATACATTCAAGAGGTCTAAAAAAAAAAAGGAATAGTTCTACATTTTTCTTTGGGTCTTGTGAGAGGATGATATTTTATAGCCAAAATATGACATGTTTTATCATATTCTGTGAATAATTCAACTAAATTAAATTCTTACCTGAGTAATACTACAGAAACAAAATTTACTTTAAAAATAAAAAGTTAAATTACTAGTTATGCAGCAGAAAAGGCTTCCTCAATGTTATACTCACTTATAGCAATACACAGTCATTAATCCTGGTGCATTACTGTGTAAGCAGCATTTTTATGCTTTAATGCTATTTATTTTATTATAAATTATTACTATTTAAATATTATATAAATGATTTTTATGCTATTTATGCTATAATATAAAAGAAATTAGACAAAGAGTAAAGGGGTGAGACAGATTTCTTTGTATTTAGATCACAATTTTACAAGAATCATTATTCCAGCCATTCTCACACACGATATATTTCTCTCATGTGTCGCCCAGGCAACACCTCGAAGCACAGAAAAGATCGCGAGGAGGTGACGGAGCTCCGTTTAGTCAGAGGTCGGTCATCAAAATTCAAATGATCAATATCTGCACTACCAAAAATAGACACTAGATGAAGCCATAGATTTATCTTAATGAAAATATGATCTCTTTCAGGGCTGTTGTACAAGGCCAGTGGTTCTCAAACTGGGGGTCTGGACCCCTTTAATGGGTCAGATCTTAAGGGTCTTTTTTTCTCTCCTTCTTACAGACTTATCAGCTGACAATAACCTGCATGAGAGCAGCCCTTTGACTGTGAGCGGCTCCAAAGGACAATCAGGGCTACCCAGTTAGCCTGAAACAACAACCTGGAAACGCCTAAAACTAACAAAACACTAACAAAATAAACACACACACAGCTACTCACTGACAAAGAACGAAAACCTTCCTGGAAACTAATTTTATTTTATTTATAGAACTTTCAAAATACTGTTTTGGCACATTTTGGGTGGAACTTTCACCCTGATAAGTTGCCACCTTTTTGACTGTACATGTTGAAATGCAGAAAATGCACACAAAAAAATGCTTTCAGCGTCCTCCTGACGGGTGTGTGTGGACCCTGAGAATGCAGCTGTTATTTCAGGAACTCTTACTGTAAATGGATGCCAGGATGGCGTCTTTTCTCTCGAGGTCGGAGTCAATCGTCCTGATGGGGAATAATTCTCTTGGACACTTGCAAGGGCTCGATTTCCAAAAATCACACTCCATACTCAACTTCCCAGATTTTCATACTGCATTTACACCTTCAATGAACTTCAATGAACACTCCAAGAGGTGCAGCTCCTTCTGACAATTCCTGCCTCGATTACAAAAATGAATGTGATTGGAAATCAGTCACAGGTCTGTCTGAAACATACAGACACACAGAGATTAACGTTTAACTTGGTGTCATAAACTGAAACGATATGTTGTTGATATACAGTCTGCAGCAGATTCACTGCCACGTTCAACATGTGTCACAATTATTAATGTAATGTTATTAAAAAGACTAATCACTACAGGTTTGTTGTTTTTCTTGTTGCTCTGATTTTTATCGTGGAGTATTTGTGGAGTGTTTCTTCATAATTCTGTACATTGCATTTTGGATGCAAATATGTCTTATTTTTACTCTACTGCATTGTTTTGATCACTTTAATTATTTGGCAGATTCAGATTATTAATACAAATTATAATCAACAAATTAATTGATGATTTTTTTTTTTTACAGATTAAGCCACCCAGCATCAGCTCCACCTTTACCTGCTGCAACTTACATGCAGCGGATTATTTCTACACTGTGTTCTTTGTACTTTTACTAAATAAAAATAAAATAAAAAGTCCCTCACTGGTTATTTGTGTGTTTGCTCTTTATAGAGCGTCCAGCTAACAGGACTGAGAAAACAAAGTTCACCTTATCTGATATGGGTGTGTTACATTATAGTGACTCAAAAAGAGATTACAAAGAAAATTGAATGACCCAAATATCTTCAATGTGACTAACTGGAGGATATGAGTGGACATAGATGAAGTTTTGCAAATTTCTCAGTTGATCATTTCTATTTAATTTGACTAATTATTTTATTCAGTCTCTGCCTTTGGGTTTTCTCAGAGCCCTATGAACTGAGTATCACTTGGTCACATGAACGCAACATAAACTACGTGGAATGCACACTATTGGAGATTGCTAAACCGTGGGTACGGATTTACATATGTATTTTGTATTATTTTGTATTATAATATTATGTATATTTAACAACAATGTTCAGTGTGTAACCTTTAATACTACTGAGGGCGACATTTTCAAACTTTGACCTTCACACACACACACACACACACACACACACACTGATAGCATATCTAAAAGTAGCTAAGAAGGCTCCAAACCAATCAGACCAGTTGGCCAGCCTTAGTTCACATGATACTGCCAGCTTTATTGTTTATTCTTGTACACCACAGTATCAACAGAGGACTTTAAACGGCAGGATGTCAGACATGAAGTGGCCCGTGTTTCTGGTGGTATTGACGGTTCCCTGGACCTTAAACAGGGGAGGTGAGTGAAGCGATCACTTCTGATCTTGTTTATGTTTATGTTTATATTTGGCACAGGGGTCATTTACATGGCCGGATAAAATATATAGGGTAAATTTAAAAAAAAGAATAGAAAAAAAACATTTTCTAACTTCTAACATTAACATTCAGATGGTTTTGTTGTGATGAGCCAAACTTATCTGATATTGTCGTGGATTGATTTCAATTTGTTGTACTTTAAGTTTTGAAAAACAACCTCACTGAAATATAAACTTCTATTTAGCTGAAACTCTCATTTAAAAACGAAATCACTGTGGAAATCTCATAACAATCTCACAACATAAAACCACTGACACATCAAACAGATTGATCATTACCAGCTTTGGACTTTACTCCACTCGCAAAATTTCAAAATGACTATGTTATATGTTGTAATAACCCACCACACCTCAGCTTTATATTCAGTACAAAAAATATTTAAAATAAAAATTCAAACACATGAAATAATAAAATAAATCTGCTATGACATACTACAGACAGACGATTAAGAGCTTTATGCTGGAGGCCTAAAACCTGCACAACCTGCTCGGATACATTCCTAAAAGCGTTCACTGATGCAATGCTTGCTTTCATTTCTTCTTTTTAGTCCCTAAGCATGACAATTAATTGCTGCTCCTTCATGTCAACCTAGTTTCTGCTTCTCCTGTGTCACCGATCTCTTACCAGATGCAAAAATGTAACCACACCTTTAGCCCACTGTCACTAAACTTATTTCTGAACATCTCTTTCATATCATTCACCAGACGTCATCAGATTCTCATGTATGTCTCATGCTTGCTCAGTAAAAGACACCAACCAGTGATGAATGTAATTCATAAGGTCTTTCTTCCCAGATCCTGAAGTCTGCATTTTGATGGACAGCTGCATTTTACCGTGCAGTTTCCAGCCTGGCGATGATGTGGTCATCCACTGGATTCGGTTGGCAGGAGAGACTACTGTCCACAGTTACTTCCGCAGCGACGACCAACTCTCACAGGACCAGCGCTTCAGGGGCAGGACGTCTCTTTTCAAGGAGCAGATTTCCAGGGGGAATGCCTCGCTGAAGCTGACGGGGGTGGAGGTTCAGGACCAGGGCAGATACAGATGCTACAGCAGCACCATGACTAAGCAGCATGACTCATATATCAACCTGAATGTGGAAGGTATGAAATACATAGTAGAGAAAACAAAAACTAAAACAAAACAAAAAAATCATGACATCATCAAGTCAACCAAAAGTTTGATTTAACAGTCTCTTCGGAACTTTACACAGAATTTTAGAATCATGAGCTTTTCTGACTTATAAAACCAAGGATGTAGACACACACACACACACACACACACACACACACACACACACACACACACACACACACACACACACACACACACACACACACACACACACACACACACACACACACACACACACAGCATCAGATGCCTGCACATCTGCACATGCTGTGATGAATGTCAGCTTCTACAGGGCATAAGAGAAATGGTAGAGAGGGTGGATCATCCCAGAGAGCTGTAGCAGTTGGAGCCACCGTCTCCAGGAATCCCATCTCCAGGTGTGCAAAATCAAGATCCTCTGCATGCCAAGCTGTCTCCTAGTCACCAGTCTGTTGTTAACTTTCATTTTATTGAACAATGTAGATCAAGAATGAAAAACATCCAGTAGCCTCATTAGCATTCAGTCCTTGGAGGAACAGGGTTTCGATTACGATCTTTTTTTCAACACATTTTCAAAGCAGCAGATAAACTTGGACTATGTTTTTAAATTGACTCGGATTAAGGGGCGGCTCCCGGAATGTTTTTTTTCTTTCTTTCATTCATTCATTCATTCTCTCTTTCTTTCTTAGGGACAGTGCACATTAATCAACATTTCAGTTTCCACATCAATGTAAATGTGCCGGAGTTCGCTAATCACCTCATTTTTATCCGTAGTCCCTGGGCAGGCTGTTACAACATTGAACATTTTGAACATTGATAAGATAAAGATATTTTTTTGACAGTTTTTATCAATTATATATAAAGTACTTGATGGATTTTCATGAAACTGGGTGGAGGAGTGGGGCATGTGCTCCAGAGGAACCACTGAATTTTGGAGTAGATCTGAATTTTAAAAAAAACTTTCTTTATCGTTGCGATTGTTCTTGCCATTGTGATGGTGCACATGCCTTATTAGAATTTGGATGAGGGTTTAATCTAATTAGAAGGGACGTTTGGGCCTTGGCAGAGGCATGCTTTCTACTCAGCGCCCTTCTATAGTTCTAAAAATGATCAGCCTCTCTCATTATTCTGTTCCCTCAGTTTATGATTTAACATATTAACATATGGGATGACAGATGTTTTTGTCCAGGTCATAAAGTCTCGTCATCAAGGTTGTGAAGCTCCGTATGGCTTTGAATGAATGACAGTGAATGCCTCACAGTTTGGAAAAGTAATTAATGACCAGAGATCAAAATAGTAATTAGTGGAAAGAACCACCTACAGGGTTTTGATTGACAGGTGACATCATCAGCGGTGATCTGCATAAAAAATAGCTTCTTCACCTCTTCGCCGCTCCTTTTTTGCAGCTCCGGTGCGTAAAGTCGACATTCAGCAGGTGGAGGACAGGATCACCTGCAGCTCTGAGGGGATCTACCCTGAGCCTGAGCTCACCTGGTCCACCAGCCCTCCGTCCAGCACGACCCCAACAGGTAAACCCACAGTCCAGCAGACTGAACAGCTGCTCTACAAAATCAGTAGCTCTCTGGTTCCTTCAGACAGTGTTACTGATCTGGCCTACAGCTGCACCGTCAGCGCTGGCAGAAGTAGCAGGAGGGCCACCTTGTATAAACCAAGTGAGTGTTTAACAAGTTACACTTATTGTGGCTGCTTTAAAGAGCTGAGGCTATGTTTACCTCAAAATAATAGATCATAATCAGAACTTATACATATAAGCACTAGATATTTTATAACCTTTTCATTTTTTGTGTTTCACCTTTTCAGGTGAAATCAGGAGTTCAGGCACTGAGACAACAATTCCCTGCACTGCTTCAAACATTTCCCTGACAGGCCTCATCTGGAGATTCAACCACAGTCAGGTCATCCTGAATAAGACAGGGACTGACGTCAGCAACAACGTCTCAGAGGAGTGGAAGCAGCGGGTGAAGGATGTGTCGGAGTCAGGGAGCCTCATTCTACAAGGTTTAACCCCAAACCAGGATGGAATATACACCTGTGAACTCAGCACTGATGAGGAGACGTACCTAACCAATGTCTTCCTGAGGATAGAGGAACGTCCAGGTAGCAGAGCAAACTTTAAGTCTGAACAACAGCCGCTATTATCCGTCATATCTGATTTAATACTCCGCCATGTTTACATGCATGAGTTGAGAAACATTAATTCATTTTTCCTGTCTTTTTCCATTTCAGACAAAGCTGTTGTTAGAGGCATTGTAGTTGGTGTGCTTTCTTTAATTTTAGTTATAGCTGTAGTCGTAGTCTACATGAACTATAAGACACCCTATTTTCAAAAGTGTAAAAAGGTAAATGATAACAATATTAATAAAATTAATCATAATTTATCATTGTTGAATTTGTGTTGTTTGTACTAACGATAATGTCTTTTGGACTGACAGGAACGAGCAAGGAAAAGCAATAAAAAGCCCCAAACGCCCCCCTACCTTAATTCAGTTTTAATGTAAGTAAACTGTATATTCTGTATTGAAAATAGCATTGGGGCATTCAAACTCAGAACCTTCTTGCTGTGAGGCAACAGTGCTAACCACTGCGCCACCTTGCCGCCCATGTCAATGGCTGTTTGTCTCAATCATGAAACAGATCATCACATGCTATAAACCATTTATCCATTCCTAATCTGACAAGGTTTGAAAAAAAGTGGAAAAAATATTCCTGGATGCAGCCCTCTGTCTGGATCAGCACCAAAATGTAGTGTGTTCTTTCCTGGCCCGTGTTCAGTTGTGTAAATTTTGTGTAATCCTGCTAACAGATAAACAAATGGACACAGGTGAAAGCATGGCCTCTTTAACGTAATTAAATGAAGGCAAAAAACAAAAGAAAAAAATTCATACCAAAAATAAACATGTGCTCTGATAGTTGCTTGCTGTCTGCAGAAGTGGGTTATAATGAAGAGGAATCAAGAGGGAAAAGGGAGATTTGGCATGTTTCAGGATTAAATTCTGTTAAATCTTGTTTTCAGGGAAAACGAAGGAGGAAAAACAGTCCTTGAAAAGTAAAATATGCCATCCGCTGGCGAAACCAAATCAATCCTGTAATACTCTGTACAGAGGGACTGTTCTACATGAATATGGAGAAATTCATGTCAGTTAATGAGAGTGCAACCAGGATGAAATGACGCTCGGATGAACTCGTGTGTCTCAGGAAAGGATCCCACGGGAAAGAAAACAGTATAGCCAAAATAATCCAACGTTGGCTCAACTACGGCTCAATCTTGAGAGAACAAGACCTTCACATCTTTATCCAAACTGATAAATGAAGGACAAGGACACTTTGTACTAAGACACCACCTGTTTCTGCCATGGTATGTTTCTGTCATGTTATCTTTTTTGTTGTGGCCAGTGAAGTACAATGTGCTCTTTCGTTTCTACCTCATGTCTTCCACACTTGGACAAAATGGTGAAGAAGTAATGTGAACTAAAAAAAAAAACAGACAAAGTGACTCAATAGGTGTCAAACAAAGACAAGGAGGTAGTAGATGTTCTGGTTTCCTGATACAAAGAACAAGCCTGGTGGTGGCGGCGGCTGATGACTCTGCTGAGACTGATGACATAGAGCTTTTTTTAAAAAAAAGTACTGCCATGAAATTTCACCTTTAAATTATTGCTGGTTTCTTTAAAGAGTAAATGGAGAGTAAATAAAGAGTATTTTATATGGTTTTTAACTGTTTGTATTCTATGTACAGAAGGCCTTTGTGTGTAGCTAGCTCCATGTAATAATTCTGTATTATTCAGACACCATTCTGCCATTGTATTATTAAGATTTATTTTTGATACCTTTTTTTTTAATAAAAATATAACAAAGCATCTGAGCTTAATTGTGTAACATTGACTAAACGTCACATCCTGGTGGCCTAAAGCAGACACAGTATTGGAAACGACATGTTTTACTGACCTCTTCTGGATCAAAGTTTCATGCCTGTTGTAACATCCAGGAGTCACTTCTACATGACTGCAGGGAGGTGAGACCTTCAACCACTGGAGGTCAGAGCAAAACAAACAGTATTAATAGAACAGCTTCAGATTCACAATAACATATGATTGAATGGCGAAATAAAAGCACTGATTTAGTTAATAATGAAGTAAAAAATTATATATTTGATTTTACTGAGGGTTTTTTTTTTTTACTAATCAACAAACTTGAAGTAGATATTTTTGTTGAGCTTTTTCTGTAAAGTTTTATCTCATAAAAACATTTACTGGACTTTGTATTTGTTCAAAATGTGGACAAAAATTTCCTCATGCAGAACAAACTGTCAGCTCAAAACAATTTAATTATTTCCAGGTTTATTGCAGTTGTAAAGCAATAATGAAACAGACAGGCACATACATATAATTGTTAAAATAAAAAAAATTAAATACAGGTTCACACAGAGGAGAAATGTTACTTCAGTAAGACTATAAAGGAAAACATACACAACTCATAAGTAACATAAGGAAGTCAGTGATGTGGTGGCAGTCGTGCAGAAAAACATCTTACTGGCATCTCTAAGGCATTGGGGTTTTGTGTTCAACAAGAACTGTAAGTGTTATGTTTCGAAGCGTTTTGTTTTCTTCTGTTTGAGTTTATAAACAGGCTGAAAAACAAGGAGATAGACCCAAAAAGAAAAGTGACTAATCACTTTAAAGGTCTTGTAGACCATGCAATATTATATATTATACTATGACCCAATACATTTTGACGCCCTACAAATATATATTTTAATCTCCCAAATCTGGATTATGATCTGGATTTGGATCCAATTGTGCGTCTTCAGTTGTCCACGTCTTGGTAAATTTATTTTGATCAACCCATCATTATTATTTTCTTAATATCATTTTCAAAATGTTTAAAAAAAGGCCAGGTCTCACAATATTGAGAAAAGTGCCTGCACTCCAGATGTTTCAAAATATAGGAACCAAATGCAGACAACAGCCAGAGACAACGTAGCGTTTCAGGGATTTAATAATGGAAAAAAAACAAATCCAAAAATCCAAAAAGCAAAATTACAAAATCAAGGACAAAACTTACAAGGGGCAAAACAGGACACAGCAGAGCACGGCAGGGTAAAACAGAGTCAAACAGGGAATAACGGACAAACTGACACAGAGGACAGAACCAAACAGACTTAAATACACAGAGTAACGAGACAATGACACACAGGTGGATCAGGGAGGAGGAGAGAATCAGAGACAGGTGGAAACACTCAATCACAAAGGAGGGAAAATGAAGAGAAGGGAAAACCTTAAAGGGGAAAACATGAGGAGAAGACAGAGCAAACAAACACAGGGAAAGGAGAAGACTAAAACACAGACAGAGGAGCAAAAAGGGTAAAACAAATCAGAAGAAAACACAGGAAATGCAAAGCAAAAGCACATGGCAGGGAAAATACTTTCAAAATAAAACAGGAAATGGCAACCGAAATAGGGCTGAAGACCTTTCTGTTCGCCACTGCCTTCCATTTAACCAATTAATAACTTAAACTGCACTCTAACTTTTACTCTTCTATACTCTATACTCTTCTATAACATATTAAATCACCCCAGTATGAAAAATAAATAACAACAAATCCAAATAAAACAACATACTTGACGTTTCACTGCTATTATCTGTTGTATTTAAATGTGTATTTTTGTTTTAATCTGTGTGTATTTGTTACCCGTGTGCAGCTGAGCGAAGTATTTCAGAGGCGCCGTCTTACTGGTGGATTGTGGGTCTGGTGATTGCAGTGCTGGTTCTGGCTCTGCTGGGAATGCTGGGCTACCTGACCCTGAGAGGTAAAAGAGGGACACCAAGAGATCTAACCCTAACCCTAACCCTAACACCAAGAGATGTGGGCATAAACTTAAAGACTGACACAAGACATACATTCAAGAGGTCTAAAAAAAAAAAAGGAATAGTTCTACATTTTTCTTTGGGTCTTGTGAGAGGATGATATTTTATAGCCAAAATATGACATGTTTTATCATATTCTGTGAATTACATTCAACTAAATTAAATTCTTACCTGAGTAATACTACAGAAACAAAATTTACTTTAAAAATAAAAAGTTAAATTACTAGTTATGCAGCAGAAAAGGCTTCCTCAATGTTATACATACTCACTTATAGCAATACACAGTCATTAATCCTGGTGCATTACTGTGTAAGCAGCATTTTTATGCTTTAATGCTATTTATTTTATTATAAATTATTACTATTTAAATATTATGTAGGGTTAAAAGGGGTTAACGATAATAATTATGATCAAAATGATCATATATTAATTATCATATTATAAAGCTATTAATTAATCAGACAGGGTTATGAAAAATACCTCGAGGAGCACCACCTTCCTAAAGCTATATCCTTAAGGTCGGAAGGATTCCTTAAGAAAGCTGTAAATATAACCCAGATTAATTAATTACTAAATAATAGCGTTCAATCAGTCTCAAATGAAGGAAGTCAAGTCCTCTATCGCAAGAACTAATGATTCCAGTCATCAACACAGAAACTTGGTCTAAAAGAATCTATTTATTATCAAATATAATTTCACACAGCAGTGTGAATTACTCAGGCGTGAGTGATCCACAGGTGAGCTTCAAATAAATTAGTTGAAGTGAAGAAATTCAACTATTAACAGAGATCGTAGGTAAGGAATGCTATCTAACTGTATGAGCTAAGTCTTAAAGAAAAGGGAAAAGAAGTCTCTTCTGCTGCGGCAGGAGGGCACGGGCTTATCCACGGAGTCACGGGGATCTCCGCGTTCAGGAGTCAGAATTCATGTCAGGTGGAGGTAGGAGCAAGCGGAGCAAGAGGACGAGCGGCTTCGCGCCGTGGCTTTTGAATCCTCACAGCTGCCGGAAGTAAGGGCGTGTCCTATGTTACTGTAAGATATGCGGTTACATCACCAGCTGACATAGAAACAATAGGCGAGACATCTGAGTCTCTCCACTAGAAGGAGGCATCAAAGCACACATGCAATAAACATGAACTCAAAGGGACACAGGCAGAAAATCATCACTGTGTGCTTATTAAATTCAAAACAAGAAACATATTACAAAAAGGAGTAAAACACGCAATAATAAAGAGAACATCAGAAATGATCCATTGGAAAATGTTGCAGAGTTCAGCTTCCCAGAAATCATGCTTACACAGTCATGAACACATTTCTTCTCTTGCTTCCGTGATGAGAGGAAGAGGAGAAGAGGCAGGAGGGAAGGTGAACATTTACGCATGGAAGGTTGGTTGGATTGTCAAATTTTTATTGATTCATTGATTTCCAGATTCTGAAACCATGCAGGATTTTGGATCCTGTAATTTGGAGCAGAAAGCAGTCTCATGGTCTCTTGAGTTGCAGGCTGATACCCTGGTGTGTCTCTGGTACTCAGCAAGGGGTCAGGAAGGGTGAGACCAGGTCCTCTTTGATATGTTAAGGGAGGGCAAATGTTGTGTGGATACAGACCCCAAGTTGTGATTACGGGCGTTATCTTTAGGTGAATTGTGGGGTTGTAACTCCACAATGGCGAGCAGATTGTTGTTCCAAGGGAATGACCATGTTTGATCATTCAAGCAAGGCGAAACCAGGGCTGAAGTCGCAGGACATGGTGAGGTGGGGGTCGACTGACCTACCCTCACCCTACATTATATAAATGATTTTTATGCTATTTATGCTATAATATAAAAGAAATTAGACAAAGAGTAAAGGGGTGAGACAGATTTCTTTGTATTTAGATCACAATTTTACAAGAATCATTATTCCAGCCATTCTCACACACGATATATTTCTCTCATGTGTCACCCAGGCAACACCTCGAAGCACAGAAAAGATCGCGAGGAGGTGACGGAGCTCCGTTTAGTCAGAGGTCGGTCATCAAAATTCAAATGATCACTATCTGCACTACCAAAAATAGACACTAGATCAAGCCATAGATTTATCTTAATGAAAATATGATCTATTTCAGGGCTGTTGTACAAGGCCAGTGGTTCTCAAACTGGGGGTCTGGACCCCTTTAATGGGTCAGATCTTAAAGGTCTTTTTTTCTCTCCTTCTTACAGACTTATCAGCTGACAATAACCTGCATGAGAGCAGCCCTTTGACTGTGAGCGGCTCCAAAGGACAATCAGGGCTCCGGACTGGTACCCAGTTAGCCTGAAACAACAACCTGGAAACGCCTAAAACTAACAAAACACTAACAAAATAAACACGCACACAGCTACTCACTGACAAAGAACGAAAACCTTCCTGGAAACTAATTTTATTTTATTTATAGAACTTTCAAAATACTGTTTTGGCACATTTTGGGTGGAACTTTCACCCTGATAAGTTGCCACCTTTTTGACTGTACATGTTGAAATGCAGAAAATGCACACAAAAAAATGCTTTCAGCGTCCTCCTGACGGGTGTGTGTGGACCCTGAGAATGCAGCTGTTATTTCAGGAACTCTTACTGTAAATGGATGCCAGGATGGCGTCTTTTCTCTCGAGGTCGGAGTCAATCGTCCTGATGGGGAATAATTCTCTTGGACACTTGCAAGGGCTCGATTTCCAAAAATCACACTCCGTACTCAACTTCCCAGATTTTCATACTGCATTTACACCTTCAATGAACTTCAATGAACACTCCAAGAGGTGCAGCTCCTTCTGACAATTCCTGCCTCGATTACAAAAATGAATGTGATTGGAAATCAGTCACAGGTCTGTCTGAAACATACAGACACACAGAGATTAACGTTTAACTTGGTGTCATAAACTGAAACGATATGTTGTTGATATACAGTCTGCAGCAGATTCACTGCCACGTTCAACATGTGTCACAATTATTAATGTAATGTTATTAAAAAGACTAATCACTACAGGTTTGTTGTTTTTCTTGTTGCTCTGATTTTTATTGTGGAGTATTTGTGGAGTGTTTCTTCATAATTCTGTACATTGCATTTTGGATGCAAATATGTCTTATTTTTACTCTACTGCATTGTTTTGATCACTTTAATTATTTGGGAGATTCAGATTATTAATACAAATTATAATCAACAAATTAATTGATGATTTTTTTTTTTTTACAGATTAAGCCACCCAGCATCAGCTCCACCTTTACCTGCTGCAACTTACATGCAGCGGATTATTTCTACACTGTGTTCTTTGTACTTTTACTAAATAAAAATAAAATAAAAAGTCCCTCACTGGTTATTTTTGTGTTTGCTCTTTATGGAGCGTCCAGCTAACAGGACTGAGAAAACAAAGTTCACCTTATCTGATGTGGGTGTGTTACATTACAGTGACTCAAAAAGAGATTACAAAGACAATTGAATGACCCAAATATCTTCAATGTGACTAACTGGAGGATATGAGTGGACATAGATGAAGTTTTGCAAATTTCTCAGTTGATCATTTCTATTTAATTTGACTAATTATTTTATTCAGTCTCTGCCTTTGGGTTTTCTCAGAGCCCTATGAACTGAGTATCACTTGGTCACATGAACGCAACATAGACTACGTGGAACGCACACTATTGGAGATTGCTAAACCGTGGGTACGGATTTACAGATGTATTTTATTACAGATGCAAAACCAAAACCAAAGCAACCAAAACATAGATTGCAGTATGTAACGCAAGTGAAAATGACCACCTTTGTCTAGAAGCCTGAATAAGGTTTTAAAATATTCCTACAGTGTGGTATTGATACTTTTCCTTCAATAAATGATCTGAATAAATAAATGAATGAGTATTTCTGGAAGTTTTTTTTTTTTTTACAGCAGGTTCTACACACAAAATCAGCTTATATTTAACAACAATGTTCAGTGTGTAACCTTTAATACTACTGAGGGCGACATTTTCAAACTTTGACCTTCACACACACACACACACCACACACACACTGATAGCATATCTAAAAGTAGCTAAGAAGGCTCCAAACCAATCAGACCAGTTGGCCAGCCTTAGTTCACATGATACTGCCAGCTTTATGATGTCATGTACACCACAGTATCAACAGAGGACTTTAAACGGCAGGATGTCAGACATGAAGTGGCCCGTGTTTCTGGTGGTATTGACGGTTCCCTGGACCTTAAACAGGGGAGGTGAGTGAAGCGATCACTTCTGATCTTGTTTATGTTTATGTTTATATTTGGCACAGGGGTCATTTACATGGCCGGATAAAATATATAGGGTAAATTTAAAAAAAAGGAATAAAAAAAAAACATTTTCTAACTTCTAACATTAACATTCAGATGGTTTTGTTGTGATGAGCCAAACTTATCTGATATTGTCGTGGATTGATTTCAGTTTGTTGTACTTTAAGTTTTGAAAAACAACGTCACTGAAATATAAACTTCTATTTAGCTGAAACTCTCATTTAAAAACGAAATCACTGTGGAAATCTCATAACAATCTCACAACATAAAACCACTGACACATCAAACAGATTGATCATTACCAGCTTTGGACTTTACTCCACTCGCAAAATTTCAAAATGACTATGTTATATGTTGTAATAACCCACCACACCTCAGCTTTATATTCAGTACAAAAAATATTTAAAATAAAAATTCAAACACATGAAATAATAAAATAAATCTGCTATGACATACTACAGACAGACGATTAAGAGCTTTATGCTGGAGGCCTAAAACCTGCACAACCTGCTCGGATACATTCCTAAAAGCGTTCACTGATGCAATGCTTGCTTTCATTTCTTCTTTTTAATCCCTAAGCCTGACAATTAATTGCTGCTCCTTCATGTCAACCTAGTTTCTGCTTCTCCTGTGTCACCGATCTCTTACCAGATGCAAAAATGTAACCACACCTTTAGCCCACCGTCACTAAACTTATTTCTGAACATCTCTTTCATATCGTTCACCAGACGTCATCAGATTCTCATGTATGTCTCATGCTTGCTCAGTAAAAGACACCAACCAGTGATGAATGTAATTCATAAGGTCTTTCTTCCCAGATCCTGAATTCTGCATTTTGATGGACAGCTGCATTTTACCGTGCAGTTTCCAGCCTGGCGATGACGTGGTCATCCACTGGATTCGGTTGGCAGGAGAGACTACTATCCACAGTTACTTCCGCGGCGACGACCAACTCTCACAGGACCAGCGCTTCAGGGGCAGGACGTCTCTTTTCAAGGAGCAGATTTCCAGGGGGAATGCCTCGCTGAAGCTGACGGGGGTGGAGGTTCAGGACCAGGGCAGATACAGATGCTACAGCAGCACCATGACTAAGCAGCATGAGTCATATATCAACCTGAATGTGGAAGGTATGAAATACATAGTAGAGAAAACAAAAACAAAAACAAAACAAAAAAATCATGACATCATCAAGTCAACCAAAAGTTTGATTTAACAGTCTCTTCGGAACTTTACACAGAATTTTAGAATCATGAGCTTTTCTGACTTATAAAACCAAGGATGTAGACACACACACACACACACACACACACACACACACACACACACACACACACACACACACACACACACACACACACACACACACACACACACACACACACACACACACAGCATCAGATGCCTGCACATCTGCACATGCTGTGATGAATGTCAGCTTCTACAGGGCATAAGAGAAATGGTAGAGAGGGTGGATCATCCCAGAGAGCTGTAGCAGTTGGAGCCACCGTCTCCAGGAATCCCATCTCCAGGTGTGCAAAATCAAGATCCTCTGCATGCCAAGCTGTCTCCTAGTCACCAGTCTGTTGTTAACTTTCATTTTATTGAACAATGTAGATCAAGAATGAAAAACATCCAGTAGCCTCATTAGCATTCAGTCCTTGGAGGAACAGGGTTTCGATTACGATCTTTTTTTCAAGACATTTTCAAAGCAGCAGATAAACTTGGACTATGTTTTTAAATTGACTCGGATTAAGGGGCGGCTCCCGGAATATTTTTTTTTTCTTTCTTTCATTCATTCATTCATTCTCTCTTTCTTTCTTTCTTTCTTAGGGACAGTGCACATTAATCAACATTTCAGTTTCCACATCAATGTAAATGTGCCGGAGTTCGCTAATCACCTCATTTTTATCCGTAGTCCCTGGGCAGGCTGTTACAACATTGAACATTTTGAACATTGATAAGATAAAGATATTTTTTTGACAGTTTTTATCAATTATATATAAAGTACTTGATGGATTTTCATGAAACTGGGTGGAGGAGTGGGGCATGTGCTCCAGAGGAACCACTGAATTTTGGAGTAGATCTGAATTTTTAAAAAAACTTTCTTTATCGTTGCGATTGTTCTTGCCATTGTGATGGTGCACATGCCTTATTAGAATTTGGATGAGGGTTTAATCTAATTAGAAGGGATGTTTGGGCCTTGGCAGAGGCATGCTTTCTACTCAGCGCCCTTCTATAGTTCTAGAAATGATCAGCCTCTCTCATTATTCTGTTCCCTCAGTTTATGATTTAACATATTAACATATGGGATGACAGATGTTTTTGTCCAGGTCATAAAGTCTCGTCATCAAGGTTGTGAAGCTCCGTATGGCTTTGAATGAATGACAGTGAATGCCTCACAGTTTGGAAAAGTAATTAATGACCAGAGATCAAAATAGTAATTAGTGGAAAGAACCACCTACAGGTTTTTGATTGACAGGTGACATCATCAGCGGTGATCTGCATAAAAAATAGCTTCTTCACCTCTTCGCCGCTCCTTTTTTGCAGCTCCGGTGCGTAAAGTCGACATTCAGCAGGTGGAGGACAGGATCACCTGCAGCTCTGAGGGGATCTACCCTGAGCCTGAGCTCACCTGGTCCACCAGCCCTCCGTCCAACACGACCCCAACAGGTAAACCCACAGTCCAGCAGACTGAACAGCTGCTCTACAAAATCAGTAGCTCTCTGGTTCCTTCAGACAGTGTTACTGATCTGGACTACAGCTGCACCGTCAGCGCTGGCAGAAGTAGCAGGAGGGCCACCTTGTATAAACCAAGTGAGTGTTTAACAAGTTACACTTATTGTGGCTGCTTTAAAGAGCTGAGGCTATGTTTACCTCAAAATAATAGATCATAATCAGAACTTATACATATAAGCACTAGATATTTTATAACCTTTTCATTTTTTGTGTTCCACCTTTTCAGTTTCGATCAGTTCAGACACTGAGACAACAATGCCCTGCAATGCTTCAAACATTTCCCTGACGGGCCTCATCTGGAGATTCAACCACAGTCAGGTCATCCTGAATAAGACAGGGACTGACGTCAGCAACAACGTCACAGAGGAGTGGAAGCAGCGGGTGAAGGATGTGTCGGAGTCAGGGAGCCTCACTCTACAAGGTTTAACCCCAAACCAGGATGGAATATACACCTGTGAACTCAGCACTGATGAGGAGACGTACCTAACCAATGTCTTCCTGAGGATAGAGGAACGTCCAGGTAGCAGAGCAAACTTTAAGTCTGAACAACAGCCGCTATTATCCGTCATATCTGATTTAATACTCCGCCATGTTTACATGCATGAGTTGAGAAACATTAATTCATTTTTCCTGTCTTTTTCCATTTCAGACAAAGCTGTTGTTAGAGGCATTGTAGCTGGTGTGCTTTCTTTAATTTTAGTTATAGCTGTAGTCGTAGTCTACATGTACTATAAGACACCCTATTTTCAAAAGTGTAAAAAGGTAAATGATAACAATATTAATAAAATTAATCATAATTTATCATTGTCGAATTTGTGTTGTTTGTACTAACGATAATGTCTTTTGGACTGACAGGAACGAGCAAGGAAAAGCAATAAAACGCCCCCTGACCTTAATTCAGTTTTAATGTAAGTAAACTGTATATTCTGTATTGAAAATAGCATTGGGGCATTCAAACTCAGAACCTTCTTGCTGTGAGGCAACAGTGCTAACCACTGCGCCACCTTGCCGCCCATGTCAATGGCTGTTTGTCCCAATCATGAAACAGATCATCACATGCTATAAACCATTTATCCATTCCTAATCTGACAAGGTTTAAAAAAAAGTGGAAAAAATATTCCTGGATGCAGCCCTCTGTCTGGATCAGCACCAAAATGTAGTGTGTTCTTTCCTGGCCCGTGTTAAGTTGTGTAAATTTTGTGTAATCCTGCTAACAGATAAACAAATGGACACAGGTGAAAGCATGGCCTCTTTAACGTAATTAAATGAAGGCAAAAAACAAAACAAAAAAATTCATACCAAAAACAAACATGTGCTCTGATAGTTGCTTGCTGTCTGCAGAAGTGGGTTATAATGAAGAGGAATCAAGAGGGAAAAGGGAGATTTGGCATGTTTCAGGATTAAATTCTGTTAAATCTTGTTTTCAGGGAAAACGAAGGAGGAAAAACAGTCCTTGAAGAGTAAAATATGCCATCCGCTGGTGAAACCAAATCAATCCTGTAATACTCTGTACAGAGGGACTGTTCTACATGAATATGGAGAAATTCATGTCAGTTAATGAGAGTGCAACCAGGATGAAATGACGCTCGGATGAACTCGTGTGTCTCAGGAAAGGATCCCACGGGGAAGAAAACAGCATAGTCAAAATAATCCAACGTTGGCTCAACTATGGCTCAATCTTGAGAGAACAAGACCTTCACATCTTTATCCAAACTGATAAATGAAGGACAAGGACACTTTGTACTAAGACACCACCTGTTTCTGCCATGGTATGTTTCTATCATCTTATCTTTTTTGTTGTGGCCAGTGAAGTACAATGTGCTCTTTCGTTTCTACCTCATGTCTTCCACACTTGGACAAAATGGTGAAGAAGTAATGTGAACTAAAAAAAAAAACAGACAAAGTGACTCAATAGGTGTCAAACAAAGACAAGGAGGTAGTAGATGTTCTGGTTTCCTGATACAAAGAACAAGCCTGGTGTTGGCGGCGGCTGATGACTCTGCTGAGACTGATGAAATAGAGCTTTTTTTTAAAAAAAGTACTGCCATGAAATTTCACCTTTAAATTATTGCTGGTTTCTTTAAAGAGTAAATGGAGAGTAAATAAAGAGTATTTTATATGGTTTTTAACTGTTTGTATTCTATGTACAGAAGGCCTTTGTGTGTAGCTAGCTCCATGTAATAATTCTGTATTATTCAGACACCATTCTGCCATTGTATTATTAAGATTTATTTTTGATACCTTTTTTTTTAATAAAAATATAACAAAGCATCTGAGCTTAATTGTGTAACATTGACTAAATGTCACATCCTGGTGGCCTAAAGCAGACACAGTATTGGAAACGACATGTTTTACTGACCTCTTCTGGATCAAAGTTTCATGCCTGTTGTAACATCCAGGAGTCACTTCTACATGACTGCAGGGAGGTGAGACCTTCAACCACTGGAGGTCAGAACAAAACAAACAGTATTAATCGAACAGCTTCAGATTCACAATAACATATGATTGAATGGCGAAATGAAAGCACTGATTTATTTAATAATGAAGTAAAAAATTATATATTTGATTTTACTGAGTTTTTTTTTTTTACTAATCAACAAACCTGAAGTAGATATTTTTGTTGAGCTTTTTCTGTAAAGTTTTATCTCATAAAAACATTTACTGGACTTTGTATTTGTTCAAAACATGGACAAAAATTTCCTCATGCAGTACAAACTGTCAGCTAAAAACAATTTAATTATTTCCAGGTTTATTGCAGTTGTAAAGCAATAATGAAACAGACAGGCACATACATATAATAGTTAAAATTAAAAAAAAATTAAATACAGGTTCACACAGAGGAGAAATGTTACTTCAGTAAGACTATAAAGGAAAACATACACAACTCATAAGTAACATAAGGAAGTCAGTGATGTGGTGGCAGTCGTGCAGAAAAACATCTTACTGGCATCTCTAAGGCATTGGGGTTTTGTGTTCAACAAGAACTGTAAGTGTTATGTTTCGAAGCATTTTGTTTTCTTCTGTTTGAGTTTATAAACAGGCTGAAAAACAAGGAGATAGACCCAAAAAGAAAACTGACTAATCACTTTAAAGGTCTTGTAGACCATGCAAGTGGTTTTGTTAGTTCTAACCCGTGGAAAAAGAAGAGGGGGGTGCTCAAATTCTCAGAAGACAGAAACCATGCAAAATGTATTTTGGCAAAATTATGTATCGTGTAAAATATACGGAGAATTTGAGCAAACGACACTGAACAAACTACGCGACACGAGCAGTTTGGAAAGGTTTCATGGACATTCTGATACTGTTTTCAGGAATTTAAATAAATGCACATATACATAAAGTAGTGCCTGCACTAAAGAGCTTTGGTCTAGTCGAGTGTAACACTGTGCGGAGATTCAGCGAGTCCTGTACATACAAGAGGCTACAAAATGAAAAAAAAAGCACTGTGGAGACAGAGAATATGCAGAGCTGGTAGTGTGCAGATGTGTGAGTGTTTCTGCGGGACAACAGCGCTCCGGCGTTGCAGCCCATCACGCAGCATCTTCAGAGCGTTCATCGCTCCTCTTCCTCTCCCTGTGCCGCTGGATGGCCCGCCAGATGCGGCAGACGACTCCGCCCCTGTGGGAGAGAAGGGTTAATCGTGATAGGCTGATGACGACGGCGTCAGATTTTTAATGTTTTTATTTAAAGTCCACATGAAAAGGAAGGCAGAATGCCATTTGATTCTGTATATTCATGATCAGGGAGCAAAATACATCTGATCACACACAAAGAAATGCAATAAAACGCCATCATGTTCAAATTTCCATTACCGTGTTATTCTTCTGCCAACACCTGTCATGATTTTATTCTTTAATTTACCTGCCATGATTGTTGAGTTAGCATTTTTTGGTGTCTTCTCCTGAACTCTGGACAGTTTCTTCTACAAACCTTTGCAGGTCTGCAGCCTTGCTAAAAATCTGCACTGTGTGCTAGGATACAAGCAGATCCCTTAAACACCTGATGGCTTTGCAGGAAGATAGCCTGAAGCCTTGCAGACTTGTGCCTCAAAATCCACGTTAGCATGAGCCTGGAGCTTAAAATTTAACCTCTCCAAAATGGCTACTTACCACGGAACGAAAATGGATCAATGACGCACCTTTATACTTATAGAAACTCTACATATGCGCACAAGAAATGTAAAGATAATAATTAATAATAACTTTGAAGCGTAGCTTGATTTGATTTTCCTTTGATCATGATTACTTGATTATCCTTTCTGTCAAAAGAGTAGTTACCGTAGACGTAGACAGCGGAGGTCGTCTTTCATTACGTCATTGAGAATGTCAGTCAGTGTGTATTCCTCCAACACGAACTAGATTACAACACACATAGCCATCTGTTTAAAACCACATTTTACACGACGTGCTACTGTGATGCTAACAGAAGGAGAATAAAAAGCAACAGACAGGTGTTTCAAAATCAGATACTCAACCTTATCTATAGTGTCAGCGTCTGCCCCCTGATCTTTCAACCAATCAGTGAGCTGCTTGTCCGGCTCGTGGTCTGCTGGGATGTGGAAGATGGAGGGAGGTGAAATGTCTGCAGGAAAAAAAAAAAAAAAAGAGTTAGAGATGCCCAAACGGAGGAACACTCAATCGATCGATCGATGTTTACCTGCTGGTCTGTGCCGGAGTTTGACCAGCTCCAGGTCGTGTGTTCTCTGCTGCAGTGTGGCCTTCAGGACCTGCTGGTACTCCTTCTCCTTTTGCAGCAGCTCCTCCAACAGCCTGCAGGGGGCACCACAGCAACAGTGACACCTGTTAGAGTAAGTAAGGAGGGCTGGGATAGATAACAGTTGAGCAGAGACTAAATAGAAAGAGAAGCTGTCAGATTTAGGTAGAAATATGACATTTCTGTTTCATCCCCCTTTTGTGTGTATATATATATATATATATATATATATATATATATATATATATATATATATATATATATATATATATGTGTGTGTGTGTGTGTGTGTGTGTGTGTGTGTGTGTATGTGAATTCCATTTCCTTCTACATTAGTCAGAATGAGTGACGTTTCATCATCATGATCTCCATTCAAACCATGTGAACAAGCCAAAAGCTATTTTTCCGTGTGTTTGCATGTACCTGCTGGTCTCCTGTTTGAGGCGCCCCAGCTGTGCACCCAGTTGATGATGCGAGCGCTGATGCTCCTGAGGGTGGGCAGAATGTAGCGTGCTGACCACGGGGTGGGCGGGGTCAGCTGCCGTCCCGGAGTCGTCGGCCTGTGGAGCCAAAACGGGCCCGAACTCTGCTTCCTCTTCATCCACTTCATCTTCCTTCTCTGCTCCTTCACACTCGGACGCCGGGCCGAAGTGGGTCTGCAGCTCTGTGAGGTGACAGTGAGAGAGTCAAAGGTCAAGGCAGTGACGCGGTACTGTTTTAATAAAGGACTGAGATAGTTTTAATACAACACTGTAATTCCTCAAGAAAGTTTATGACTGTTTAATCCTGTTTTTATTCTGTGTAAATACGCAGACAAAGAGAGAGAGAGATCCAAACTTTTTCCACTCTGTGGTGGTAAAAGTTCAGGCCAGGCTGCAGCCATAGGCTCTGCCCACCTGGTATGAGGATGGTGATGGCAGCCTGCACAGCTCGTCGAATGATGTTATCCATGGCAAACATCCAGTGGGGTTTAATGTGATGGTTCCTCAGGACTTTGTTAACCTGAAAAAGATTGAAAGAATTTTGTATGCATCAGTTTTTTTGCATCAGCCTACAATAGTTTGCACACATATGGGGTCTTTTTCATTGCATTTATGCTCATTTGTGACTTTGCACTACACTTCTTACAGGGCCTTTGTTTGCACATAGAGTATGAATTTGTATTTCTACAGTAGCTGTGTGTGTGTGTGTGTGTGTGTGTGTGTGTGTGTGTGTGTGTGTGTGTGTGTGTGTGTGTGTGTGTGTGTGTGTGTGTGTGTGTGTGCTGACCGAGTCCTGGAAGCCAAAGAGCACCAGCTGTATCTGGTTGATGGAGGTGGAGTCGAAGTCCAGGTCCAGCTTGAGCTTGGAGATGGTGGCCGCCATGACGCGCCTCTCAGGGGAATGGATGAAGTCTCGAAGGATGCAGATGATCTGTTTGATGTGGTCAACGGACAGCTGGAGCTCTTCACTGCCCTGTAAATACACAATCAACAGTAAAGCATTGATTTAAGCTTACTGAAACCCCAAGTACATAATCCAAAAGTTTATTCATGATACAGATTTCAGACTTATGTAAATTAACATTTTTAGAGTAATCGGATACAATATTACAGAAAGAGCTGCACATCTAGTATAAAGACAAACTCTCAGGTAGAACTAATACTCTGAATTTAAAGTGTTCTAATTTACAAATTGTCACAAACGCCCCTATTTGTAGGGTTTTAAAATATTTGACTTTCACGCCCCCTGGTGGTCATATCTGCAAAAGACAACCAAGCAGGCTGTTTTCTTCACATGATTAATTTTACACTACAGAGTGCTGTGATTGGAATTTAATCTGAATTTACATCCAGTAGTGCAAGTAGTGTGCGAACCCAGTTAGAGAACCCAGTTTAACTGGTGCTGCAATTAACTTGAGCGTACAGAAACTGCAATGCACCGATTTGTGTCTTTGCCTGTTAGGTGTCTGAATTAAGTGGATACCACCAAGTTGATGATTGTCACAAAATCCCTTTTATCACTTAGTTTTGCAATAAGTCTGATGTAGGTTGTTGTCGTCTGTCGGATATAGATGCAAAGTACAACAAACTGTACTTGTCACATCATTATTAAATAAGCAGTTAACCTTCATCACATACAAACACACCTGGATGTGGTTCTCCCTCAGGTTGGAGATGACCTTTTCCTGGTCTTCATTGAGGACCTTGAACAAAATGGCCCGTCTCTCGCTGTCCTTCTTCAGCAGGAACAGACCGCTGTCCCTGTCCTCAGGGGAGGGGGGGGTGCTCCGGTCCTCCGAAACTGACCCCTCATCTGGAACACTGCAGCACAAACACACACAAACAAACACAGAATGATCTCAGTGCAATATAAGAGAGGACTGATTTACAACTGCGTGACGCGACGTTATGTTTATTTGCAGATACAAGCCTCTCCTGGCTACTGTGTGTGCCCAGGAAAGTGTAGAGACAGCATGAATCAGCAGGGCAGGAACACGCACGTATGTACGCACACACGTGTCCGTGCACGCGTACATGTGCGTGTGGTGGTGCGTGTGTGCTCAGCTGCCATCTGAAACTTGTAAAAATTATCAGAGCTCATTATATCAGTGTTGTAAAAGGCAGCAGAGCGCAGAGTGAGCGCAATAAGGCCACCTGCCACCCAAATACACACAGTCAGGGATAAATCACATCTTTTCACATGGTCTGTACTGTCCCAGTGGGACTTATAAGAAATACATGTCAAATCGGCTGCAAGTCACCTGCATGCCACCACAACGGAAACTGAAACATAACTGAAGCATGAGAGACATTTATTTAGGATCCAATATAAAATTTTTTTAAAAATTTCTTAACGATTCCTTTGGAATCAGAGTTCTCGATGCCCAACCCTGTCGATGATATTTAAGGAATCAAAGCATCACTTGTGAAGTTTGGATCCTAGATTGATGTTAAATCTATAAATGTGGCCCAACTCACCTGAATGAACTCACTAGGTGTGTCTCTATTCAGGGACCACATCCTTCCAACGGCTGTTTGAAGACTGAATGTGCCGCAGAGCTACAAGGCTATTTCTTCTTCTTCTTCTTCTTCTACTTTTCAATGGCGAATTGCAACCGTGTGGAGCATTATCGCCACCTACTGTCGTACTAATTATTGTTCATACTTTCGATATGAGTCCTGTATTCTTTAAAAACGTGAAGACATGCTTTAAAACTGACTTTCCACAGCTAATTTGCAAAAATAGTTTTCAGCTCCACGCATTTAATCCCTTCACGTTCCAGTCCATTTCTTGATGTCTGTCTGTCATTTGCAAACTTAGGCCAGAGAAGGATGACATGATGTTTCCCTTTGGTTGCAGAAATCGCATGTTTTTCTTGGATGTCTCCCAATGAATTTAATCCTGTGTGTCCCAGTCTTATCCTTCTGATATTTCAAAGGCTCTTTCAAATGTGGCCCAAAAAAGTGGGCGTCATTTAATCCTTCGCGGCCCAACCTATCCCAAGATTCATTATGCATCATCGTGTTTAGATGATGCATAATGAATGTATCATCCATTACATCCTCCATTACACCGATGCACCCCAAATCGGTGCATCAGTGTAATGGAGGCTCCCTCACCGCTTGAGGAATGAAGGTGAAGCATCTCAATTTCATGGAGGAATAGGTTCCGCAAAAAATACATAAAATTTCTGGCTATTATTTCAGCCAGAAATACTTCTTACTACTACAGCTTTAAATACAACAAATTTTGTTAGTACAACTCATCGGTGATGCAAGGGTAAGGACCAGAAGAGGTGGTGACATAAACTGGAAATTCTCCACAGACCAGAGCCCTTAGCGGTCTATGAAGGCCTGGCCTTCGGCCCCTGCACTGAGACGCCGCTACAATCTGCTCACACATACACACCTCAAGTAGTTGGAGTTGGGGGGTTTAAGCAGGTTCTCGGAGCCAGAGCTTTTCTTCTTCTGGAAAAAGACGTCGTGTTTGGAGTCGCAGTCGGGGCTCACAGAACCGTGTTCGCTGCTGCTGCTTCCGGTGGCTTCGCACTGCAACTGCACCGGCAGGGAAACGTTGTGGGTGTAGTCTGCAGAATAAATCCATTCGGAAAGGGAAGAGAACGGATTAAACGTATGTCCCGAGAAGTTTCTCACATGTGCAAAGCAAATTGAATGATCTGATGACTCAAAACCTTTACAAAAGATCAATCAGGAAGACCTTCTGTCATGCTTAACTCGTGTATGTAGGATTTCTGGTTTCACACTCGAACCAATCATATTTTGCCCCAACCTCCATGAGCCAATCATCTTGATGCTGTCAAACTTTAAAATCCATTGTCTTCTCTGCTGCAGTCAGCAGTAAATTCAGTGTCTGACTGATGCATGAGCAGAGAACAAAATCAGAAACGTGCTCTGGGGCCACGCTGTAAGGTTTGATACGACGCAAATGCTACCTGTTATTTTTTGTGTAGATATGTGTGTGTTTGTGTCTTTTAACCTGGCGGTTTGAAAGCGATTTTGCTCTTCTTGCCCTTAGTGTTGTGTCTGACAAAAGTGTCTCTGAGGAGGTCCGTGGCGATGGCTCTCTTGTGAGGGTCCGGCTCAAAGCAGCGCAAGATGAATGACTTGGCCTCCAGTGACAAGGACTCAGGAATCTCTGGATGGATCTTAAACATTCCCACCTGTACCATAAAACCACAGAGACAATAAAGAATCAGGACCTGGAAAGTTCAGAAATCAAAACCCAGGTCCTCTTTCCTCCAGTGTTTCAACACCTTACCTCTGTGTTGTTATTCAACATTACATGTCCCTACCTTAAACATGGCCGCCTGCGGTTCTCCCAGCTCATGAAAGGGAGGTTTCCCAGTGGCCATTTCTATAATGGTGCATCCCAGGGACCAAATGTCAGCTGGGGCCCCATAACCTCGAGGGCCCTTATCAATAATTTCTGGAGCCATGTACTGCAGAGTACCTGCAGACAAAGAGGGAGATACTGTAGTAACCTGGAACCACCATTTCTAAATCAAGTCATTCAGCATCAGTGTCAACAAATCTTTGTTCGACTCAAAGGCTGGCAAAGGTGGCTAAAGCTGGAGCTTGTTTAAAAGTTTATCACAAAACCGGGTTAAATTATACTGGAGGTCTTATTCCCCCCCAAAAAAAGGAAGCTAGAATGACACAAAGGAGAACACATATCTCTGACAAGTTTAGCTTTTTAGCTCTGTTCCTCATGCCCCACCACTTCGCAATGTCTAAATATTGAAAAACGCCCAATCTAAAAATATCAAAGAAAGATGGGAAAGAAATTAGTGGATCTGCACCAAAATTCAAAGATCTTTTTCCTAACCTATGCCCCATCATTCCACCAAATTTTGTAAAAATTTGTCCAGTACTTTTTGTCTAATCCGGCTAACAAACAAACAGACACAGATGAAAACATACAGTAACCTCTTCAGTGGAGTTAATGACAATACATTTTGGGTACACATGATGACTTTATAATGACCTTTTTTGACATCACAAAATTTTAGGCAAAGTTGTTTTTGTACAAAAATTTCAAATGGGAGCAGAAAACAAAAATACGGGGGAAAAAAAATCTAAATTTAATATTATAGATATAATTTTAATCACTGAGAAAAGACATGAGATGAGATTTACTTTCGTCCAAAAATGGAGTTCTGAAGAATTTGCTTCCAGGTATTTTGTCTGTAGTCAGTTATTCTGCACAGATTTGGCATTGTGGTCTGCTCTAGATGCTAATGTAAATATTGAGAGACAGGGAGCTAAAAAAAGAGGAGACAGAGGGTAGCAGCAGAGGTGAAACATATAAGAGGACACACGCACACACACACACACGCACACACACACACACACACACACACACACACACACACACACACACACACACACACACACACACACACACACACACACACACACACACACACACACCTGCTAATGAAAGGTAAACACCCTTCTGCTTCTGCTTGATTAGCTAATCTAATTACACACCTCTCTGGCTGCTGGAGAAGGCCAGATGGCCAATGAATGTGCATGTTTGCATCTGTGCACATGCACATACGTACACACCTGTGAGTTGTTTCCATAGAGGCTGACAGTGGCTGTTGATATTTTGAGGGTCATTTGATATTTACACTCATGGTCTGCAGCCGTTCTACAACTCCATTTATGCTGAATAATCTGTCTTGTGATGTGTGCAGTTACTTTCTCTCCTTACTGGAGCAGTTCAGACAAGGTGCATATTGTATATTGTTCCTCCGCCCATATGCTGCACCTCCATGGATGTACCATCATTCATTAAATCTTTTACAAAAGAGTCAAGCAACCCCTTGTAAAAATGCAATCTGGAGATTTTGGATATACCAGTTAGAAATAGAGCATCTGTATGTTTTGTGTACAAGATATTAGCAGGGCATAAACTGGATTTAATGGGGGGGGGGGGTTACCGGTGAACGTCTCTGTACAGGGGTTGACTCCTGCCAACCGCTTAGAGGTACCAAAATCTGAGATCTTCAAGACACCACTGTAGGTGTTCACCAACACATTATCACCCTAATGGAGAAACAGAGAGAGGAACAAGGAAAAATGTCCATCAAATTGTTGTTATAAGATGTAACAACAACTCCTCAGTGAGCAGTTCCTATCAGAGACTCCCCAGAAATGGTTTAGTCCAAAAACATCTATAGTTCAACCAGTAGTTTAAGATCAAATCTCATTCAACGTGCTTCCGCCTACCTTGATATCTCGGTGGACGATCTGGTTCTCGTGAAGGTATCGGAGCCCCTCAAGGATCTGTCTGGTGTAGAAGATTATAGTCGCCTCCTTCAGCGGGCCCCATTTGGATCGCAGCAACGCAGACAGGCTTCCTGGAGAAAGGAGAGAAGGAGTGTCCAAAACCTATCATGAAATGGGAAGATGACCAAGCAATTAGAGAGACCGCTCGGCGACCGAGAGGCCGCAAGCATCGATCTCTTGTCCATCGTCACATCTGAGCTGCAAATATTGGTAAAGCACAGAGTATTTCTGGTTTATTCTGCCCTTCTATTAAGGACCACCTATTCACTCTACAGTAGTTGTTTTTCTGCCTTTATCTCCAGTACAAACACACCTCCAGGCACTTGTTCCATGAAGATTTTGATGTATCCGTTCTCGGAAACGGAGCCCAAATACTGAACAATGTTCCTGTGCTTCAGGTACTTGTGAAGGGCAATCTCTTCGTGAAGGGGCTGGGAGTACCTGGTTCACACAGAGAGAAAGAAAGAAAAAGACAAAGATGTATTTCATTGTATTTGCATAAATTAACTTTTTTTTTTATCCTGCACATCCTGTTACAGCATCAAGTTCACATTCTTATATTTCTACGCAACTACCCATTGCGTAGCATTGCTTTGTCTGTCTGTCTGTCTGTTAGCAGGATTACTTGTAAAGTTGGGGGTTTTTCAGAGGTAAGATGTGGCCCAAAAACAATCCATTTTGGTGGTGATCTGCATCATCATCATGGGATAAGGGCAATTAGAAGATATTTGTTTCAAACTTTGTTGACAATGTCTGGAAAAAAATGATCTACCAAACGTCAAAGTATGGTCTGGATCCATGTAATAGTTCGGACCTGGTGATTCAGAATGGAAGTTAGCAAGTTCAGAGGGGCAGTGTAGGCTGTTAACAGGTTAGCTGTTACAGTCGCCACCCTGTGGTGACGATGAGGCACTGAAGGATTATACTCAATGTTGATATTTACATTTTTACCTACAAAACAAGGTTGCGTTTTCACTCGTGTCCATTGGTTCGTTTGGTTGGTTTGTTTGTCAATAGGATTACCCAAAAACTATTGGATGAATTTCTGTGACACTTGGTAGAGGGGCGGGGCATGAGCACACCCATAGCACATATGGCATGAGTGATATTTAATGAAATAAAATCAAAATGTGTTTTTTCTACGGTGTTCTATAAAAGTAAAGCAAGTTAACTTTGACCCACCTGCTGTCTCTCTCAGGGATCTCTTTGATGGCGATCCGGACCTGGTTGCTGAGATCTCTCCCAGCATACACCACTCCATAGGTGCCCCGCCCCAGCACCACCCTGTCACCTGTCTCATTGGTGTCATACTCATACTGTAACATGCACAGATGCACAGAAACAAACATCATTGCACTCACATATTCTCAGCAACCATAACCGTAAAGACAGGTATTTAGTGTGACCTCCAGTGTATCTCCATCCCCTTCGCCTTCCAGCTCCACAGCGTTCCCCGTACCGTCAGATATCATTTCTTTCACCATGGAACAGAACCTGAAACAGACACGAAGACACAAGCAGACGGAGCCATTATAATATTTTATTTTCACATCCTGAATGGCCAAAAGTTTTTTGTTGGAATACAATCGCACATACGTACGTTACAAACACAGACAAACACACACACCTACACAGACACATCTAGAGGCGTGTCCTCACCGACCGCACTGTTCCTCAGTGGAGAAGTAGATCTGGAAGTCGTCCGAGTTGTCGTGGACGTAGAGGAAGCAGCAGCGCTCGTCGAACTTACTGATACTTCAGACAGAAAAGTTAAGAGGCGATGAAGCTTAAATTAAAAAGTTCTCTTCTTCAATCTTCAATCAATATCGGTCTTAAATGACATATTATAAGTTTTACTATATAAGTGTGAACTCAGGCTTTTGACAAAATTTGCTAATTTGAAATGCAGCAAAGTTTAGACAATTTGTTTTAACATTTTCAACCCAAAGGTAAGAGAAAAAAATGACTTTGCACATCTTACAATAATTAATCCAAATAATTGTTTTATATAAATATGAAATGTTGCCTTTTAGCTGCATAATGCATTCACATTTACATTCATACCTGATGCCTTTAATGGACATCGCAGTGAAGTTCCACTCATGGATCCCTTTCTGTAATGAAAGCGAACAGCGGGTTTTAATTACCACACTGTTCACATTCATGCACATATTCAACCACGATCAATGCATGGACTCAAAAGTCTAGTTCTACTTTTATTAAAAAGGCAGTTTTTCCACCTCAACCAAGTGTAAATCTGCTTTTGTGAGTGCAAATTGAAAATGCACCAAACCAGGTGGATGGAGACTTAGTGTCTTGTCAATGATGCATAAGAGGAACTGGCTAGAAAATGACACTCACCGTTTCGGCAGGAGACACATGCCAGATAGAGACGTTCTTCTCTTCGGCCTCGTTGTTAATCGAAACATAAGATGGCTGGTAAACCTTAGTTGGCTCCAGGATCAACACCTGGAAAGAGAGACTAACATCAACTTGTGTCTCTAAATGTCTGACCAAGCAGGTTTGAGTGTTTGTGGATGTTTGTACCGGGAACCGCAGTCGATTGGTGGTGCCCTGCGTGGCCTCTACGATGATGTCCATCCAAAAGTTGAGTCTCTCTCGTTGGGGAGAATGTTCCACCGTCTGCTTCTTAAACCTCTGGATCAAATGCAGGTTCTGCACCACCGACCTCAAATACCTGGAAGAGGATATAAAACAAATTATAATCATTGTTTCCATTGAATAATTAAAAATATAAAGTAACACACAGGCTAAAATATAACTCGATAGACAGCGCTGACATCAATGAATGGATACTCTTTTGCAAAGTGAATGTCTTTACCAGACAGGTGGCTTCAGTTTGAAGAGTTTCTCGGCAGCCTGAGTAGCTTTGGGGATGTCGCTAGCTAGCATGCTAACGGTGAAGAACTGGCCCACGTCCCAGTAGTTATTCATTTTCTCCAGGGAACCTTTGCGCCCCAGCAGGCTGTTCAACCTCACGCCTGAAACATCGGATTATAAGTCTGAAAATATCGAAGAAATTCTATTCTTTTTTTATTCTCATAATTTAAAATACCATTTCACTTCATTTTGGACAAGTCTTTATTTTTAGAATAGCTCGGCTGCTTCACATTAACTTGCATCATTCAAATCAAGTGTCATATTTAAATATGTCTGTTTCAAACCGCTCCAGCTTGACTTAGCTGTCCTGACTTGTGTGCTTGGCTTTACAGTCAATCAAAGCAGGTGTCAGGTTCAGCATCCTATTACCTATTTTCCTCAGTTCAATGGAGCTCTCAAACTGTTGGCCAGCAACTATGAGGAGGACAGCCAAGTTGATACCAGAGTAGAGAGTTGGCTGCAGCTCAAAACCCTTTCTGTACCTGCAATTGGGTCATGACACACATGAATAAATCAATGCAAATAATTCTTTGCAGATCACATAAATTTGATAGCCGATGAAAAAACATCCTCTGCATTCATGATAAGCCAGAACAATGAGACGTATTCATGAAAAAGCCGTGCAAAATGACAATGAGGAGCACATGCATTAAAACACACTATGTTCTCACCACTGTATGGCGTTGTCCCTGTTTTTGGTGTCTTTGCAGTCCGAGTCCAGGAAGATGTCCTTGTATATGCGTCCACAGAGGCAGAACATGTCCGGCGCTGGATGTTCACACGACTGCAGCACCTGCAGCATCACTCTGAGAGCCTGCTCCCTGTCACCAGGACTGTTCCTCCTGCACACAGACAGATTTATTAATATATGTAAGGCTGACAGATTTGTGTTGGACTACATGACTTGTTATTATTATTTGTTATCTTGTTTATTTGCGTTTAGGCTTAGCCACCGCAGTGCACATTTAAATGATATATCAGCACAATTTGTACTGTTACTGTATATATTTCTAGTGAAATAATATTTTTTTCTCAATTAAAAAGCAGGAAAAAGACTGAAAAAGATTCTAAAGAGTCTAAAAATGCATGCTTCTCCTCTTGGTCAGAGTACCTGTTGAGGGCGAAGGCGTAGTGGAACTGGATCATGGGCTGGGTGGCCAGATCACAAGTCGGCAGCATCTCCAGAGTCTGAACCAGCTTCACCATGGCATCGTAGTCCTGGTGGTCACATACATGGAAACCAGTTCTTGCTTTTCACTTGAAAATGATGCATGAATGTGTTTAACAGAGGTTAAATTGCGTATATTCAGTATATTTGGTGCATTGTGGTTGTTACTGTTGTTGTTGTGTGTTTGTACCTGTATGTCTCTGTATGAAAACAGCAGGTTCATGACAATGTCCTGGGTGAGGACTTCTGTGTTATCAATTCGGAGTTTGATTCGGGAGAGCTCCTTGGCCAGCTCCTCTCCCTGGTATTTCTCTCTGGCCTTCCTGATGTCATTCAGCAGAGTGTCCTTAAAGGAAGCACTGCAGAAAACAGACGGTAAAGGCAACGAGATAAGAGAAAAAAAAAGAAGTTAAATACACAGTGCAGAGAAATATGCAAAGTAAGCACAAATTTATGAGCTGCTGATATGTGCCACATCCCCACTGAGTCAAAAATGTAACTTTCAAAAGGTATTTTTAAATGTTAGTTATTTGTTAATATGTTAATATTTTTTATATCTGATTTCAGGCTGTCGGGTTCAACAGAAAGGTTTTGAAAATTTGTAATTCATAATTCATAAAACTCATAATATTGTGAGGAAAACATGCAACTGAATACATTTAAAAAAAAACACATTTGGGAAAATTTTGATTTTTATGATTTTTTTCTCAAAGCATTCAGACTTTATTTCCCATAATAAGAGGACTTCTTCTTTTTTATTTCTTGATTACTAGCTTCTTCATTATAAATTGCTTGATTAAAATTTGAATAAACTTAAATCAATCTATTTCCTACTGGTTTCTCATTGTACTTTAACACTTTGGCAGGTATTACGTTGAAATATATACTACATTGCCTTTTATGTTGTATTAAAAAGCTCTTAAATAGTCTTAAATTTACCTTAGTGAAACCTGCAGAAACCCAAAGCAATTTTGTATATTTAACTTTGTATAGAATTCTCACTCATGAAAATAAATCGACAGATTATGAAGGAAAAATCAATCATCAATCATCCATTTGTGGATCCGTTTGGTCAAGACACAAGCTAACACAAAATTAATCTACACTTTACCTACAGTACATGTGATTTTAGAAACATAAGATTACTGTTTAATCTCACCAGGACGTGACATGGATGTCCTTCAGGAGGCTGGTGAATCGGTCAGTCAGGGGGACGCAGAGTGGCCCCAGCAGGTTGTCCCAGCTGGGCTGCATGTACTCACTGGCCCTGCGCTGGGCGTCGCTCTCACAGCACATGTACTCATGGTTAGGAGTAACTATGTAGGGGATGAAGTAGTAGTTACCACTAGAGGCCTGGAAGGAGAGAGGAGGTAATATGTTAAAGTTAGAAGAGGAATCAGCAGTGGTGCTGGAGATGCTTCTTAAAGCTTAGTTTAACTATAAGAGAAACACATGTCAGATGCTGATGTCGGGTGACAAAGAAGTGCAGGCAGGGAAAAGGAGGAATCACACAAAAATCACTCAAAAATCCCACGGGGAGCGATTTTTGGCCCTCCTCCATGTTTGTTATTATTTGTATTAGTGTGTAAACACATCACCCAACATGCCCTGGTGGAGCATGATACTGTACCTACTTTACTGAGTAATCCAGAGCCTCTGTACTCTGGAGGCAACTGAACCCATGGAAAACCTAACGCTACAGAACGAGCGGCCTTCTCCAGACACACAAACACACACACAGACATAAAATACACACATTACAAGAAGTCTACATCTACATCAGGAGCCTGCAATGCCTATATTTGTATGTGTGTGTGTGTGTGTGTGTGTGCAAGAGAGAGAGAGAGAGAGTGAAAGCATGTAGAAATGCATTCCAGCCTGTATTTGTGTGTGAAAGGACAAAGGGCACTTGTCACAAACATTAGTCCAAAAATAGTGTGACACCGCATGTGCACATAAATCACTCCGATACACACACACATATAGACTTACTGTGTTTTTCTGTGCCACCATGTCCTGTAAGGAGATAAAACAAATGTGAAAACTGATTAAAGAAGAGCGACGGTGTGTATTCTTGTGCACTCTTGAGTTGATGTGTACTTCAAACAGCTGTTTATATGTGTTTCTGTAACACACACACACACACACACACACACACACACACACACACACACACACACACACACACTGACCCCTCCCGTTAGTCTGTAAATAACTTGGCAGATCACCTTATTCTGAGGAAGTATGAAGGAAGAGCATCCAATATGTACCTTCAGTGACTGGGCAGTGTCGGGGTCGGTATCATGGTACAGGATTACGTTGTTGGCCATGTCGAAGCTCTCCCTGACGCCCAGATGGTAAAACAGGGAGGGCTGCCGGAACACATCACTCATGTCGACAACCGCGATGTCTGGAAGGAGGAAGATGAGACAGAGATGACAACACCAGACCATGCTCACATGGCTGCCATTTTCCTCTGATGTCTGAAATACTAGGACGGTGTCATACTGCTGGGTCTCAAGGTTGGAAGTCATATAAAAACAGGGAATCCGACTATAAACATTATGATTTCAGTGCTTCCCTGTTATTGATGTTACCAATAACCGACCTCCCAGTCAGCTGCCTACCAGCGAGGCGGCACACTTAAGGATAAGGCACAAAGGTGACTATTTTGGGCAAGAAAAATGATGGACTCATTGTGAAAGATAAGAGGCTTGAAGATTGATGCTATTTGAAGATAAGTCAAATCTTTGGGAGCACATTGTGGAACAGGACTAAAACCATTGACCTTATAGGGCCTGTGTGGTGATGCACTTCGGCTGTGATAAGTAGCCCACAAAGAACCATGAAGCCTCAGGATTAAAAAAAAAATCATGAATGCAAAAAAATGAATTTATGTGCTCAGACTATGGAAATGTGTTTTAGGTGCACGTAATGATACGCATACAAAAATACATTTAAAGTGGGATGTAATAAATCTACTGGAGACACGCGATAAGATCATGCAGCTACTGTATTTAGTTGATGGTTAAAGGTTTTGGCATATAGCAAGGAAGAAGTGGATTTTGAAGTGGATCCAGGAGCAGATTCAGACTTTTCCCCCCCACTTTTTGAACAATGCAAGATAGTTTTTATTTTATTTTTTCATGTTTTTGTCCTTTAAAATTTGTAAGAATGGGGCATATGTCAAAGATGGAGCCACTGAATTTTGGAGTTGAGTGCCCTTCCTGTTATTGATGCATTAATGCATGCATCATTTAAATGTTGCAAGGTGTAGCTCATTATATTTAGGTCTATTTTATATCCTGCAGGGAGATTAAAATACACCATAATTCGTTAGATGTAGCCTATTAATAATTTGAATCTTGAGATCAGCTAAGCTGTCAAAATAAATCGGAGTGGAGTAAAAATACTTGCTTCTGCAAAAAACTACTTTAATACTCGCCTCAGAACCCTATAAGTAACCTTTGTCATAAAATGGAAATATGCCTACTCAGGTTAAGTAGCTCAAAACTGTACTTAAGTAATGATGCACTTCTGCAACCACTGGTCGCCACACTATATCCGCTACAAGCTGTTCAAACCACTTTAGCGCAATGTATGCAAATAAAAGGCATTTTTAAACATAATACCTCCGTTTTGAACTGGACGACTCTGTTTCTGATCTGCAAGTGAAGAAAACAGCATGTCGTTTCATTGACACACACCTGCATCGTAGAAACTGTCCAGCACTGACGTTTCTCCAAAGTCCAGCCGGCCGAAGGTAACGGTGGTGAGCAGCGCGCTCTCCGAGTCGCAGGCTTTCTGCAGACACTGCAGCGCTCCGGACTCAGGACTGCTGGCCATGACTGACTTCAGCCCGTCGTTCAGGACGTACACCACCCGCAGGGAGCGCTGCTTGGCCGGCAGGCTGGGGCTGATCATCTCGCTCCTGTCCCGCTCAATGACGCACACCCCGGCGGAGTGCTCTCCTCCCATGTCGGCGACCTGCGCGCTTTGGCCCGTGTCCATAGCGGGAAGCTGGGGAGTGTTTCTGCTTTACCTCCTTCCTTCTCCGGTTACTTTCCTCCTCTCCCTCCCGGTACTTCCTTTATTCTGTCTTCTCCGTTTTGTCCTTCTCCAGCTCACTTGTTGCGCACCTGTCGCTGGAGCGGAGCGCGTCTGAGTTTGTCCCCCCGCATCTCCGCCTTATTAACCCACATCATCGGCCGATTATCTCGCACCAAGAAGTCCGCTTCACCCAGACTGGATCCGGCTAGATCCACGACAGAGAGGGAGGAACGTGGAGAGAGTGGGGGAGACAAAATGCACCCAGAAGTTAAATTAAACTCCCTTTGGCTGTGGCCTTCAACCTGTTATTTGTTTATGCAGAACACAATCAGGACTGTGCTGCACCCGGTTTGAAATACTATCATCGTCTCCTTGGTGGTCTAAATATAGACTGACTCTGTCCTCCTGGTGCCTCCTTCACACAGCAGCCAAGTTATTCTGAGTTATAGTCACATTACCGGCGGTACAGCAGGACACGGCTGATATGATTGCGCGTGTGTGTGTATTGATGACTGTAAGTGTAACCTGTCATCTTGTTCGGATGTCTCACTGTCATGATTTAGCCCCTTCCCACAATACAGCCGTCAAAAACTCAGACAACAGCCAAACAAAATAAGATTACCAGTATATAAGTCACCTGATGAAGCCAGTATATTGTTGCCATTACTTACATACTTTCATATTCCAAGGGCACAGGTCCACGTGGTCCCAAATTGAGGTCATACCATCTGTCTCTCCTGGAAACCCATAGAAAGGGTTAAATAGAACCCGACTGGACTTTCATTAGGTCTATAATCATTTTTATTATGCTATAAAAGTGTTAAATTGCTTCACAGTGCTCCTATTGCACAGTGAGGGAATTAAGTAGAATATTACATAAATATTTTAATATTTTAGAATATTTATTGTATCTCTAGACCTTTTATTACTTTCCCAGTTCTTCAAACTCCACACAAAATCAAGACTGCAATGCAGTTTATTTCCCATTTTACACCATATTTTGACTCCGTCATCCCCTGGCCTCATTATCTCTTCACCTCATCTCGATTCATTCCCTTCTGAAGCCAGCGATTCATTTAAAAACTGACATTGTTCCACATCTCTAATATTTTATGAGTCATTCAACTTTAAAACGCAGCATTGAAGTTTAGCGTCTGCTCATCCACATCCAGCATTCACACTCTCAATTTCCTCGGAAAATTTTCCAATTTTAATTATCTTATCCATATAAAATTCAAGTTAATGTAGCTTATATGCAAGTGAAAAAATGTGGTTCCTCATCTTTTGCACACGTGCAGTTAAAAGTGTTGAATCAGGTTAAATCATTGCACGTCCAACAGCAGCAGAACTGAGATCTGTACAAATGAAGTTCTACTGCAAAACTGAGCTTTCATGGTTCAAATCAAACATGGCTGCCAGAGACTTCACGTTGTCCATTATTCCCTGATTATGAACACCTTGTTGGCCATTATCCCTTACATAAGGTTGAGTGTGTTATTCTTGTTCACTTTTATATCACATTGTTTTACACCTTGTGGTATTTTAGGACATTTCATACATGCAAAATGTGAAGATTTTTCTATAAATATGCTTCCCAAAAGTCGCTTTGAGTCCATCAGACTGCACCAAAATACTACTGTACACTTCAATAGTGAAGCTGATTGCATCTTGCTTTACACATTATGAAGGCTTTAATCTGTTTTTCTCAGTTGCATCTATATAATGCTGCTGCAGACATTCTACAGTGGTTTCAGTGCCCACTAAGTCTGAATCGGTTACTTTCACTTCTTTTTGTTCACTCAGGTCATCTGAGATGTGAGCGTGCCACACAGAAGTATGCCGCTCTGTAACAATTATCCATGCAGGAAAGACAATTCAAAGCATGTCTCCGATTTCTAAAAAGGAAAATATGCACACGTACAGTACATAATAGTATCTTTATTACACTGAAATATAAAAGTATACATATTTATCTTGGAGAGAAAGAACCAAGTCAAGAAAACAACTTGTAGCCTCAGTTGTAGCAGTTTTCTCATTGTTGAAAGAAAGAAAGAGAGAAAGAAAGAAGGAGAGAGAAAGAAAGATTTGGAGTTGAAAACAGGAAGGCCACAGTGACGGGTTGCCATAGATTCTGTGCACACATAAGGAAGGGTGGCATACAGCCGTACAAGCTACCACACATACATGCACACTCACATTTTTGTCATCCTTTACCTGCGACGTCCTTTTCCTGACTACATTCCTCATACCCTGTCAATAACTTTACCCTTTATTAATAACATCAGATGCAGATGGACATGTTTTGATTTTTTTTGTGGGGTGTGATGCTTCCAGCACAAATAAATCTTGAGGTTTCTGGAGTCGTGGAATAAAAGTGCAAACGCTAAAAAAGGTCAAATAATACAGAGGCCAATTCTCGTGATTTGATAAACAGTACCACCAAAAGTTTGGACACAATTTCCCACTTACGTGAATAGGAAGGTGTGTCCAAATTTTTTTATTGGTACTATTATAGATAGTAGCTTCTATGGCATGAATATCCCTATCTTTTGCATGCATTTTTCATTTGCAGCCAGATTTCACAGGCAGTTTGATATTTCACCAAAGATATTGTTCGAAATAGTTGGAAATATGCTTCTCTACTTTCTTGCTGACAGATGTGAAAAATGATACCATTCTAATGACAGTATGGCAACTATGATGTAACTGCACCATAGCAACTCTTGCTGTATGAAGATTTAACTGCCTACCAGCATCTGTAAAGCACAATAATAATCTTGTATCTCTATTGTTTCATCCATACAAAAAGCACAAAGTGACATTTTTAAAGCTTTTTGTATGAATGAATGAAATAAGATATAACATGTTAATTGTCATTATGCTAAGATAAGCTAATTGGCTATAGCTTCATACCATTTTCCTCAACAAAAAAACAAAAAAAAACATTAGCCAAAAGCCAGATGTGGTTGACACAGACGAATAAACGCCAGCCCTAAATACAGGCCTTGAAAAAATAACATTTCTACATCTAAAGTACATCCATCCTATTTCAGTCACTGCTGTTGTGTGTTAATGCATGAGCCAACTGTAGTTTGCACTAACATACACATACCAATAGATGGCAGTAGCTACATATGAAGTAATCATGGGTGTCCCATTCAGTGCAGCTGAGTTTATCACATTGGAGAGTGAGCTTGAGTAGCATGACCCTCAGATGGGGTTTTGAATTGAAATTCAAAGAAATAGAGCTGCGTGGCACTTTGACATTGGCTACAGAATCATGTACTGAAAAAAACGGGTTAGTGAGCTGCAAAAGGCTGAGAAGCAGAGATAACAAAGTTAAGGTTGAGCTACTGGATTTACCAGTATGCAATTTGGAACATATGCAACTGAGTATCAAGAAAAATGAGAGATTTCAGCGTAATGCGCTCTCCCTGACATGGCTCTAGAAAAAACAGATCTATTCACTATGTTGGAAAGGTTGTCAGCTCTAAAATAATTTTAAATAAGGCCATCATTGCAATCTATGAGACTGCAGTTTAATTTGATTTGCTTTATTGTCCCCTGGGACAAACTGGACAAGGATATGATATTAGTCTTGGACTTTGTATTTAGGCAATAACCTATTTTTTGAGTTTGAATTTTGCTTTCAGCTCAACCTGATCATTGCTATAAATACCATAGTTATGGCAATTAATGCTTATAATCTGGTACCTCAGATTTGTCTTCTTTGTTTGTTTTTCTGTTTGTTTGTTTTTTGCAAGAACACTATAAACTAAATGAGACTGACACCATGGTAACATTTGATGAATTCATTCTGATTCACCTTGTCGTTTGTTTAATCCTGTAAAGCTGTTGCTGCATCAACAGATAGTGTTGAGCTTGTATTAAGAGCACAATGCAGAAACTTTAACAAGGCTACTGGGAGATGGTCAAAATGAGACTTTGTACTTAAATATTAAGGAGGGACTAACTTACAGACAACAGTAGTATTGACCTACTTATCAAATCCCAAGAAAGGAAAGAAGCATATTTTGACAAATGGCCACCTATTCATTTAAATAGCACCTACAGCACCACTTTCTTATGTCAGTTTGATTTAATTCAACCACTAGAGGGAAAAGTTCATATGTGCTTATAATGTTATCGTCCTAACAGGTGTAATGTTTCACTGCAAACTAAAATATTATGACACTAAGTAAAAAAAAGGTTCTGGACTCATGTCCAAATGCCAATGTTGTTAATGGCTGATGCTTCAAAATCACCCGCCTGCAGTGTACCAAAGAAACATCAAGCTCAGTGTGTCAACAGCATAACCTTAGTGCTAATGATGTGCCTCAAAGTATAGGCTTTAATTCTAATCTTAATTAGTCTGGACAACATAAACTCACTTTACGTCCCCAAAAACGTCCCCATTTGGAAGGTCTAAAACTCCAGTCCCCACATGGATGGAAAATAAGATTAGACACACACACACACACACACACACACACACACACACACACACACACACACACAAACAGATAAGAGGCAAAGGCCGCAGAGTGGACACAGAACCACGCAGAAGTTGTGTGAACCAACCGGGCTACGAAGTTCCAAGTTTCCTTCACACGTAGACACAAAAAGTACCGGTGAGGTCAACACAGCAGCCGCGGCCTTGTCGTTCAGTCAGTACCAGTCGCACAGCAAGCTTTGACAAGGTAGCAGTAAACTTAACAGAGAAGCCTCTTTAACATGAGAATGAAGAAGTAAACACAGGATAAGGCGGCGTCAGGGGGGAGGTGTCTGATTCCATGGTACTGTATAGCTGCTGATGCTGATAGTGATGATAATTTGGCACAAACTTTGTTTAGGCTGAAATGTCTCAGCCAGCAGTGAGAATGTTTTCAAGTGCTGGCATCCGGTGGTGATCAGATAAGGATAATGTATGGAGTCTTCATTTGGACAGGCTCTTTTTTATGTGCTCTACTTCCATCTGTCAAACAAAGACGGACATATTAAAACTTCATTACTTTAACAATTAATGATATTTTTCTGTTTCTCTTAAATCATTCCTGGATTAAATTACTATAAAATGTACGATGCCTAATGACAAGAATTTTATTTTTTTCAAAGTAATTTGTAGATTTTTTTTTTATTAATTGATTTATTATTTATTATGAAATGAAACAATTTTTTAGCACCCAAGGTGACATCTGACCGTGACATTTTACTGCTTTTTTTCCTGACCCAACAAACCAGAAAATATTCAATTTTCAAATATAAAGATAAATACTGGAAAATGTGATTGATTTGATAAGCAATAATTTTAGTCTATTGTTCATTTATTCAAACGAGTCTCACCTGTAAACTAATACGAATCCTCTTCTCGTCATCCAGCGCGTTGGACAGCTGCTTCATTTCCTGCCTGAGGTTGAAAAATGAGCATAAAATATCAGCATCATGACTCTGATACACCCACTCACTGCATTTACTCTGCCTCTGATGTACCTGTGCTGGCTCTTCAGCAGTTCCACGGAGGCCCTCAGGTCTCTCAGCTGGTTCCTGAGTTCCTCTAGTGTCGGGGGGGTCATAGGTGAATGCCGTAGCTCGGGGGAGGGGCTCAGACCCGAGGAGGAAGACGGGGAGGCCGAGCGATGGCTAGAGTTCGGCGTGGTCAGGACAGAGGGCTTGGTGGGCAGTGGTGTTTTACTGTCAGGTGCCTGAATATAAATGGAAACACTGATCAGTGATTTTGAGAATCTAATTTAATATGATATAATATATTTAATATATAATCTGCATTTCTTACTGACTGATAACACCAATAAAAAACAAGATACACAGTTTTAAAACTGCTCAAAAACATGAACATGTGTGTTATGACGCCCTCTTCTGGATGAAATAAGTAGTGCAAGGAGGTGACACTGAGGAGGGTCATACAGCAATGGTGGGAGCCCCTTTTCTCAAGGAAACGTCGACAGATCTGGAGAGAAACTCCGGCTCCTCCTTCCCTCGCTCCTTCTCTCTCCTGTCCTCCACTACAGGGGAGTCCAGGTCGGTACTGGACAGCGAAGACTGCAAGAGAGAAAGAGAAAGTACTGTAAAATGTAAGATTGAATTTAATTAGAAATACTGAGTTGACCTAACTCAATTTTTATCAACTTGTTAATAAACTCTTTTTATTTTAGTTACTTTTGCATCAAGAAATCTGTCAAACTCAGTTTACTTGAGTTTGGTTCATTTAAACAAACCAAGTACTGGGAACCTTTGCTTTTTTTCAGTACTTAGCTACATCCCACAAAGTAACTAAGTGTATTACTCTTGTACTTAAGTACCCCACAAATTAGATCTACTTTACTTGAATAGCCTGTTTTCTGTTTGTACCACTTTCTACTTGTCCTCTACTACTTTTCATGGGAAACGGCCCTTTTGTTATGTGACAGAAGTTGGATAAATGGTACTTTAGTTTTGTAAAACTCTACTCAGGTATCAGGTATTCTACTCAGCTTCTAAAATCTTTAATTCACATTCAGATCTGTTACATGGAATGCTCTTATAGCACACACCAGAATAGATTCACATATACATGTCTATTGTTCAGCAGCTGTCCTGTTCAATGCTGGGTAGCTGACCTTTTTTGCCATTGTGAAAATAAATGTTTCATGACAGTTGAAACTACTGTGATTTTGCACAATGGGTAAACAGATACTGTAGTGTGTTGGGTATAGGTGGGTGGAGTTCCCCTGCATACCTTGAGACAATGAACTTGAGGCCATAAACCCAAGAAACCTGTGTTTAAATGTCTTCTGAATAATTATCAGTTAAGCAGTAATTAGTTCTTTAGAAATATTTCTATAGAAAATCGTTTCTGTTATATAACACCATTGCATCATGAGTTCAGTCTTTAACACGGTTAGTGATGTCCCGCCTGGGTGATGCAAGAGGTTGGTACAATAAAGTAGTGTGATGTATTGTAATAATAAACACTCCAGAGAATAAAGCAAATAATGAAATTCATGCAATAAGAAATTTCAAACATGCTACAATACTTTTTAAGATATTGGTAGTTTAAGTTATCACAGTAACAGTAAGTAAGCTACAGTAAGTGTTACACACACAAAATAAAGAAGTTGGTCCAAGTGTTGCACACTCAAAATCTCAAGTTTACTTTTCTTAATTTATCTAAGGCAATGAGTTTGCATACTATTTTTAAGTAACTCAACTTACTATATTTTACAGTGTATGACGATCTTATTTATTCAGTAAAAGTTGACTGAGGTCTTTAAAGTCTAATGAACAAAGTCTTTCAAAACATTTCTTTTATAATAAAAAAATGTAAATGTAAAAATGTATCAGTTAAGAAAATTAAAAAAACTTAAAAAAAACTGTGACAAAATGTATGACAAAGTAATCAGTGGCCCACATGTGCATAATATGCTGTTAAGACTTCACACTCTGAATGCTACCACATTAGCATAGACAACAGACAGAGTGATGCACCTGAGATGTAGCTGTGTTTCAGTTTTAGAATACATAAAGCAAACAGTTTGTACTGTATACTAATTTTCAGAACATTCTGTTTTTGTGATTAGAATGCAATACTAATCTGATATAATGATAATAATAACATTTAATGTTTTATACTGACAGGAAGTGATCAATCAATCAATGACTTTGAAATGTCAGTTCAACATTTACCAATATTTGTGTTGTTTTGTTTTGGGCTGAAAAGGCCTTAATACTCTCCAATCATTTCAATAATCAGTTACTCATTTAAAGTAATTTATCAAGAAAGATAAAAGAAATTTGTGGCCTACAGTTTTCAAATGTGATGATGAGCTGCATTTCTCAGTTTTATATCATTATCAATTGATTATTAATCAGATAATAGATTAATCAGACTGAGAATATGATCTGATAAAATGGACTTGCAATGCAACAATTGCAAATATTTGACTATATATATTTATCTATATATTGCTGACATTTAAAAAAAAAAAAAAATTTTTTGTCATATAACATACTTAAAACCTGCTCAGATAGTCTGTATTATGGTAAAAGGACACTGGACCACGATAGGCTGATAACAAACGCACTCACCGGCGTGATGATCTGTGAGCGAGGTCGACGGTCTGTGACTCGAGGCCGTGACACCGTTGGATGACTCAGCTTCTCTGTTGATGACACCACCCCGTCCAGATCCACATCTGCACACATCACAAACACAAAAACGTAAACGATCAGCCGCTAAAATGTCAAGACACAAACAGAGAGCGCTCCGACAGTCACTGAGGGACCATATCTTGACCTCATTGGTTGGCACTCCTGTCAGTCAAACTCACCAGTGTCATGTGACCTGTCAGAGGCAGAATCTGGGGTCGAAGCCCTGCCCTCAAACTTGGGGCTCTCACACCTAAGCAGGTAAACCATACAACAACATTAGCCTCTATTTGCTCAGGGGTTTTATTTTTTCGTAAGAGCGTGTGTGAGATTGTGTACTGACGCTAAAGTGGGCGGTCTCTCAGGACGCCGCGGGGGTTGAGAGGAAGGGGAGGAGCTTGTCTTTGGGGGGAGGGGTTTCTTGGGGAGATTACATGGGAGGGAGGGCTTGGGGATGTCTCCAACCTTCACCTCTTCACCTACACACACACACACACACACAAAATCATACAAATGCTCATGGATGTTCAGAAATAACTCAAAAATCAGACACTTTGTGCGACATGAAACACATGTAGAGATGAATGTGTGACACGAACACACAGACATGCATTATAAGATGAGGGCAAAGTAGGAAGAGCACTAAAGCAAACCAAAGGTTATTAAAGGATAAAAACAGGAGAAGAGGAACGTCTGGAGTCATCAGAGGGTGAAAAAATGGGAGGAAATAACAAAACAAGAAGCAAAGAAAAAAGCTGAAGGGTTAGAAAGACAAAAGAAAAAAATGAGGAAGATCAGGTTTCAAAGTGGTGGGCATGATATTTTTTAGAATTATGCTTGTTTTTGGTTTATGAGGTTTAATTTTATCGAGGAGGGATGTTTTTGATCATTCATGGGGCAAGTGAAACGAGATGAGGGGAGCAGTCTCTTTTTATTTTACAAATTAAGTTTTAAAAAAATGATGACAATACTCTATATATACCTTTTTACTGCAAGTGGTTTAGGGCTTCTAACTGAGGTAACTGAATATATTTACTTAGAATACTTGCAGCACTGTACATAAGTACAAGAAGTAATCCTTCTTCTATTTTAAGCTACTTAAATGTAGAACATGTTAAAGATTTTAGTCCACTGGCAGCTGGAGTTACTGGACACTTTGGAGACAGGTTTATAAAATAAAACAGAAAAACCTTACAAAACAACAGTGTCTATTGTCACAGCTTTCAGGTGCTTGGTTTTTCTCTCTCTCTGAATCTCTAAAATGGTTTCAGACCAAAAGAGATCAAAATATCAATATTTCACAAAATGTAAATAAAGAAAAATGCATTTGTGTATCAGAACCACATTGTTTCCTTAATTATTATTATTATTATTATCGAATTAATTATCTCACAACTCCTCAGATTTGTCTTGTGACCCTTTAGTGAAATATTACTTTACTGTATATTAATGATCTAATAATGTCACATATGATCATTTACCAGTACTTTTGATTCTTTGAATATATTTTATTTTAATATATATCCTCGTACACCCCATAATTTTAGATGTAATAATGGTACTTTTACTTAAGTAAAGTACTTCTTCCACCACTCCCTTAGCTGGGATCAAATACTACCTTTGTACAATTTTCATACATTTGAATATTTCTCTCCAGTAAATTATATTTGTTTTGTGTTATGATGTAATGAGTCGATTGTTCAGATAAGTGGAAGCTTTTTCTGTTGCACTAGTTGGTGCCAAGTTCAAACCCACAGTGCCCATAGCTTCCTGTTGCACTCATAGTGATAAGACACCAGTTCTTCAACCAAAGCTTTGTTCTTCTACAACATGCTGTTTTTTCTACTGCTCTTGTTTCAGCATCCACCATTGATGGCAGCCTACTGCATGTTTGGCCCCATGTGCACATGGAAAACAGCATCCTCGTCATGTTCATGTTTCATACTGGCATTGAAACTCGCCTTTATGCTGTAAAGCTCTCCGGCAAATGTAATACTGGATTAGTAATACAAAGCATGTTAGTTCTGTCCATTGCAAGAAGTAGAAAGTCGTAAGATGCTGCAGGAGCTGCAGGCTGAAGGCAAGCTCAAAGTGGTCTAGACAGTACCTCGATCCTGGTCTCTCTGTGGCAGATGTTCAGGTCGTTCAGGAGGAACCTTCTTGATCTCAGACTTTTTCTCTACAGGTCAGATTTGACAGGTTTCTGTTTTGTTTTTTTTTGTTTGAATCCACCTCTCTGTCTCTCAGAACATAAAAATACGAGAGGAAAGAAAAAGGATGTGAGGTGTCACCGTACCTGCAGTGTGTTTAGCTGAAGGTGCGCTGGGAGGAGGTGGTTTCTTTGGTCTCTAGAAACGCACAAAGACACAGAGAGATCACACAACACGTCAAGAATGTACCATCCCTTTGAGAGTTTCTCAGCTGCCAGCATTGCAGCAAACACAACTTTTTCAGAATCACCTCTTTCTCCACTTCTAGCAGCTTGACAAAGTTGTCAGGGAAGACGCCTTGCTTTCCCCCGATCTCCCCCATCCACCAGCCTGCGTCAGCACAATCCTGGACAAAAGACAATCAAAGGTCTGAACTACAGTTTAAAAGCTCAATTTAATGTGCGCATGGATGCAAATTGCATCTTACCTGCGCAAACAAATCAAACTAACCAATTTATGCAAACATGAGAGAAGCCAGGTTCTACACACACACACACACACACACACACACACACACACACACACACACACACACACACACACACACACTGGGTTACCTTAGTGATGATGTTGACTATATCCCCCTCTTTGATTGACAGCTCATCTTCATTTTGTGCTTCATATGGAAAGAGGACTTTACACTGCTCCCGCCCTGGCAAGACAGAAAAAACTACAGATCTAAGAGAGGAACAACAGAGTAGAGGAGGTTTTGAGCGAGAACTAAAGGTTTGAAATGCAAAACATGAGTTTGCCTGTGACCACTGTTTTTTGTTTTTTTCCAACTTCTAATTGATAACATACAGAGAATTTTTTAAAAAAAAAGTATTTTTAATCAGATTTTTTTGTCTACCCGCTGTCAAAAGTTGTTTTACATAAAAAATCCTAGAAACACAGTAAAGCTGTAACTTCTCACCTTTGGGTTTGCTGTCAGGTTCAGTCTTCATGGTTTCAGGGACGACGGACGCTGCTTTCCCCTCGTTGGCCTGAGTGAAGGACAAGTAGAGGAAAACCTTTAGACACATTCATCACCAGACCAGGATGTCGTGGTCTGGTTTGAGTCAGCTGTTACTGGTATGATGACAGCAGAGAAGCACATTTAATCACGAGGATTAGTACAGAAACTGAAATCTGTGCGTCTCTGCTTCCTTGTATAATATCTGTATAATCATTGAATGTTGCTACGAAAGTGTTTAAACTAATACTAATAGAGGAAGGCCATATGTCCAGCTATGAAAATAATTTGTAGAAAAAAATCTACATATCAATATCACAGTTTACTATATGTCTGGCTAGTAAATAAAAAAATAAAGCGTCTAAAATGGATGGACTGCTGTGACTACATTTTAAAATTGTGTTTTTGTATTTAACTTCATTCTGCTATTCTTTATTCTTTATCATTTTCCTGTTATTTGGATCCTCATCTGCCTCCACAAAGTGGTTGCTAGTGTTGCTGGATACACATAAAATCATAACAATAAAAGTGCAAATGCCTAATAAAAAGACTATGAGTCATGTTAGCCATGTTAGCCGCTCTGTGTGGCTCTTTAAAGCTACATTAGTTACTGAGCTAAATGCTGATACTAACCCGCTAACATGCTTGCCCAAAGTCTCCCACATGAATGACAAAAAAAGTACTTGGTCATATAAAAAATTAAATAAATAAATAAATAAATAAATTGAATGAATGAATGAATGAATGACAAAAAAGGTAGTTGCTAATATAAAATAAATAAATAAAATAATATCAAATAAAGAATAAAATAAATGGATGAATGAATCAATGAATCAAGGAATGAAAAAAAGGTAGTTGATCATATAAAAATAAATTAAATAAAATGAAATGATATAAAATAAAATAAAATAAATGGCATCATCTGAATGAATGAATGACAAAAAAGGTACTTGGTCATAAACCAAAGAATTTGACAAATTAGCCATTTGACCTTGATCAAAAGTTAAAGTACTGCCAAAAAAAAGTTACAGTTCATCCTCAGCGGAAAATAAATGTCTGAACTAAATTTCATTATAATTCTTATGATAGCTGTCAAGACATTTCACTCATGACTGAAGTGGTGGGTGAATTGACTGATGAACCCCATAAAGAAATGCTGTTAGCATTACCGAAAATCACAAACTGAAGCATGTGCCAGCAAAATTCAATCATGCAAAAGGTAAATAAATTCCCAAATGAAAGGGTATAAAATAAAAAATCAGATAATTAAATAAATAAATAATCCTTTTTCTCCAGTGAACAGTGCCGTCCCACAGCTCCAGTCTAGTCAGCTAATTAAGACGATGGGATCAGATTCAGCACAAACACACGGACTTGATGATGAAGTGTGTATGAGTGTGTGAGCTGTGCAGGCCGTTAAAAGGAACCGTTGTTTCCCTCGACAGTGTTTGTGGAACCAGGGTGGCTCTTCCACAGGAAAACACACACACATGCACACACACACAAGATGGGGTCTGTGCCGAACACACACACAGCTCTGTTCTGTTCAGCCACAGAAAAAAAAAAAAGAAAAGAAAAAATGACAGCCCCTCCTCCGTCAGCTTCTCTCCTCTCTCTGCAGCCTTCCCCTTCTCTCCTCCCCTCTCTAATGAGACCCATGTGGTTCCACCAGCATTGAGACATCGTGACAGCATCACAGAGAGGTTCTAATGGCCAAGTATCACAAGTTGGAGCTTTTTATAGCCCATAAGGACCGACCGATAAGACTGTCTTCTTTCAGACATTGTCAAATTTCACCACTTTTAGGTCATAAAATTTACAGAACTGGGACAATTTCCTGATTTATTGATAGAGGAACCTCAAATGAACCTAAAGCTGCATTTACTGTACTGTGTCTTAATGTTTCAGAGCAAGATGCTGATGTCCACATGCAGAGCAAGAGTAGATCCTGCATGGGGTCATTTTATCTACTCAAATGTAGGTTTTACTCAGACCTTTTACTCGAGTAAAAGCAATTTAACAGTGTATAAATAATGTCATGAGTGATGTGGAAACGTGAAAAAAATAGATAGATGACAAAGACGATCAATAAAATCTCCATGTCTCTATGCTCACCTGTATTGCTGCTTATCTATTGGAGACAACTATATTTTGATGGTAGACTTTGACTTTTACACTTTGTCTGCTGGTTGATGCTGAACACGTGAAAACAGGAAAGAGGCCGCCCACATGAGATGAGAGCTGTGCAAACGGACCAAATATATAAACGCTGCAGGCCTCGAAACCTAAACAACGAGCGGAAAGACAGTAAAACAGCTGAAAAAATGAGGGGATGATTCTTTGGATTTGTCACTCAGAGCAACAGCATCATCAATTCATCCAATTTCTGGGACTTTTCTACTACGTAGTGAAAATAAGTCTTCAGCTGATATGATCGCGATAAAAAAAAAACGTTCAAAATTTTTCGTAAAACATGCACATTTAATTATTTACAATATAAGGAAATTCTGCAGTTCACCCTCCCTTAGAATAAGATCTGCCTCGGGGATCAACTTCCCCTCCTGACTGCCACAATGTAGACGTTTGTTTTACACTGAAGAGTCAGCTGATCTCAAGGCTGAGTGACTTTGAGTCACCACAAAGAAAAAAAATGAATTCCCCTTCTTCATGCATGAAAGCCAGATGTTTTAAAATGGGCACAGAAATAATGCAAATCTTTGTCGGGCAGCAAATAAAGCACTCAAAATATACTTCAAACCAGTTTCAAGCGCTACCCCCTGTCTGTACAGCGAGGCACACAACCCTGCTGTACCTGCACTCATGTACAGTACAAGCAGCTGACCTTCCAGTTCATTTATAAAGGTGACGTGGCTTCGACATGACTCAGCGCCCCCCCCTGTAATGGATGGAGACTCTCTGCTGTCACCTCCTCCAGAGCCTCATTAGAGAGCAAAGAGACACGTCTCACTGTAAAGAAACATAACGGCCTCCCGCTCAGCAGGAGAGGCTGACAAACATCCTTCAGAGCAAACACTTTTCTGTACGTCCGCAGGAGCAAAAGGAGGGTCTGATGACCAGTTTCAGCTTCTACACTGTGTTTTAAAAGAAAAAAAATTATGCCGGGGTTTTGATTTCCTCGCCTCTTTCATTTCATTTTGATCCCGTCTCCTTTTCACCTTTCAACATGACATTAAGTCACATTAGAAGGCTGACTTTCACCTTTAGTGCCGTTTGGCTGCTTAGAAGGTGAGTTTCAGTTTCAGACGTCACTTTCAAATCACGCTGGAAGCAGATTTTTCGAAAGGTTTTTGATTCAGATTACAAAATAAAAGTTGTCATATAAAGAGTTTTATGTCTCTTGAGAGTCGAAATGTGTATTCAAAAGACGATTCACCATGTCAAGACTCATGTTTAGGGGGGGAAACACACAATATTCTATCTCATCAGCACAGTCAAGTTGAATGAAGTGACCCTTTAATTCCATATAGATCAATTGTAGGATTTTATGACAAATAATATCAAAGGTTTTAAGCATTTCCTGCAAAATATTTACTCTTGCCAGGGTGAGACACCTCTTGAAATCGTATTTTGAGCATCAACAGACAAATAAATCTTTACAGACACAGACAATTATTCGTTTTTTTATGCTTTAATTTGTAATCCAAGTAAGAAAACTCCACACTGACTACACCAAACATGTATAGGCTAAAGCCTAACACTTGTAATGCCGCTTAACAGTCCCATGAAACAGTGCCGACAGACAAGCAGAGGAGAGGAGAAGAAGAAACGTGGGAGACAGATGTTAGAAACAAAAATCAGAAATAGAACTTGACCCTACCGTCGTCTCCTCCGGTTCCAGTTAAACACAGACAGACAGACAGATGGACGGAGCTCTGGCAGCAGCAGGAGGAAGCAGTGTGTGTGTGTGAATATGTGAACGTCAGTGAAATGCTGCATTACCTCCCCTCCTCTCTCTCTCTCTCTCTCCCTCTCTCCGTCTGCCCTGTGGTGCTCTCACTTCTGCTTGTCAAATCCCTGCAGTGTGTGTGTGTGTGGACATTAAAACAACTTCCTGTGCTGTAAAACTAAAACAGAGGAAGAGGAGGAGCAAAGGCTGGGACTTCCTTCCCTCGCTAATAACAATGCAATGATGAAAGCGTCAAAAAATGCATGAAGTAATTGTAGCCTGTGTGTGTGTGTGTGTGTGTGTGTGTGTGTGTGTGTGTGTGTGTGTGTGTGTCTCACCTTGTCCCCCTCTGAGTCCACCTCCATGGAGCGTGGTCTGAGCTTGATGGGCTGATCTTTGAAGATGTCACCAAAACCAAACCCTCGGATCTGCGAGTTGAAATGACATAATAATAAACGCTGAGATTCAACCCAATATTGAAAGGATCGCTTCTCCAAAAATCCTTAATTGACTTAATATTAGCTTCCAAATGTGTCCCTGAAGGTTTGGAACATGTGTAGTGGATTTAAATGGGAACTATAGAATCACCAACTAGTCTGGATTCAAACCCAGAGCCTTGTTGTTGTTGAGGCGACAGTGCAACTGTAGATACGTTTTCGTCCTGCGGGAGCAAATAATCCAAAAAGGGATGCTTCATGGATATAAATTTATGCATTTCTATGCATCCAAGCTGGCTTGGTGATGTTACAAAAATGTGTCTCAGGTCACACTGTCCTACTGAAAATCCTATATACTCAATGAGCACAGCTGAACCTCAGGAATAAAGGATGGTGTCTATAGACAGTAACTCATAATCACGAGATAATTTATTTATTTATTTTTTTGGTGAATGCAAGCGTGAAGAATTAGAACGTAGATGAGGTCAGTGTCAGATTGAAGTGCTACACATACTGTCGCATCAGTCGGTTACATCTGAGCCCTTTGTTTACCTTCTTGGGTTGGATTTCTCCCGACCCTGTTTCTGACCGACTCTCCCCTGCATCACTTTCACTGCCTGGGCTGTCCTTACCTACGAGCACAGAACAGTCAACACACGTTAGTTTGCTGCGGCGTGCAAAGTTATTTGTTTGAATATTGCTAAGCCTATATGAAAATTCAACATAAGTCATTATCACTGCTGTATATCCAGTTGCTGATTGGCTGAGACTCACTTGTGCGGCTGCTGCGCACCTCTTCCTGTGAGGTGGGCGGGTCTACAGAGGGCGTGTCGGTGTCTGTCAGGATCTCTTTGGTGAAGTTGGAGGGAAACATTCCAGACTTCCCATTCAGCAATCCCTCCCACCATCCCTCCTCCACCTGAACACACACATTAAACACACATTAAACGCACAGAGAAACCAAAGATGTACACACATATCCACAAAACGCACTCGTCTATCTATCCATCAGTCTAAAGTATCAGCAGCAAAACTGAAACAGATCATTTTAATGTTCCAAATATTAATTTAACATATAATGCATACATTTTCAGAATAATACACTTAATTTGTGTAGCACCTTTCGAACAAAAAAATTAAGCTTTACAGCAAAGAAATTATGTGCACCAAGTGCTTAATAAAAAAAGACAGAATTAACATAAAACAGGATAGAAGATTATTGTTAATGTGATAAAAAATAATAATAATAGATAAATAAAAACAGGGAATGAATGTCATAAAGTAAAATGAGATTTAGAATAAAACCACTTGATAATAATAGTTGTAAATATAAGTTAAAATAAGGATGAAATTAGAAAACTGAGAAACACATAGATGGAAAACAAAACTGGTGAAAAATAATTATTGAAATGAGGGACAAGCTGTCTTTAAAACTATGCCACGGTGCCTCTGTCTCTACATCATAATAAACACACCTCTTTTCAAATATTTGTGCTTTTTTTTCCACCTACACATCTCCTGATAAATCTGCTGAAAAGACATCTGTCTGTGTTTTTTCAGGCCTTCAAAGGTTCATATTTAAAAAAGTCCTCATTAACAGTCCAGTAGCGTGTGATGTGTCCTACCTCTGCTATGATCTCAATGACGTCTCCTATTTTCAACTCCAGCTCATCCTCATGCTGAGGCAAGTAGCTGAAGGCCGCTTTACACCTCCGCTTACGGATCTGCTCTCCTGCAGTCCGTACACACACACACACACACACACACACACACACACACACACACACACACACACACACACACACACACACACACACACACAGGTCAAGAGCAAACATATGTTAGGCTTACATGTGACATAATTAGCTCACACGCTTGACACACACCATGATCTACAGTGAGCGACTTATTAAAAGCCCTCACGACTAAAGAGTGACAACACTGACCCTTAACATTTCAATTAGAGGACAATCTTATTATTATTACTACGCAGCAAAGACCTCACACTGGCCTTGCAGTTGTTTGTCTTACACTCATTAGTCTCCTCATTACTCTTGCCTGATCCACATTTGGATAACATAACCCTGCGATTCCTCTTCTGTCCACAAGGTGTCACTCCTCTTCATGTTATATTGTAAACGTGTTTGCATGCAAACAGAATGCTGTGGTGGAGGAAGTATTCCTTTACCTATTCAATTGTGGTATAATTTCTTATATCATACAAAAAATAGCCCATTAAAAGTAAAATAATAATCAAAGATATACTTATATTAAATATAAAAATACTACATGCAGAAAAATCCCCGTTTGACTGATAAATTATTATAAATTATATCACTGGATCATTAAAATCATGAAGTTTATGTAAAATCAGGATTTTATTGTAGTTGTTTATGGGGTAGCTCATTGTTATCTACTTTTAGTAGGACTGCAACTAATGAGCATTTCTTTATGGATTAATCTGATGATTATTTTCTTATTTCATAAATTGAAATGTTTGGTTTGTTTAAGTTCAGAAAAATAACGACAAAGTTTCATCACAATTACCCAGAGTCAAAAGTGAAAACTTGACAATTATTAACACTAAATCCAAACTATTATGATAATAGAAAGGAAAATCAAGAAATTGTTATATTTAAGAAGCTGGAATCATGAAAGATTTATGTATTAAATACAAAAATACAAGAACCTCAAATTTGTACTTGAGTAGTTACAGTTACATTCCACCACTGTGTATGTGTGTGTCTATTGAGTGTGTTAACATGTTCAAATGGAGGGGAATGCATGACCTGAATCCTTCCTCACACTAATAGGATCTATGTTTGAGACTGAAGACTTAAAGCTGCATAATGACCACAATGCATGAACGTATGTGACTGTACGTGCGAGTCGAGAACCTTTCCTGGCCGGTCTTATGCTGGAGTCGGACACAGGGCTGGCCCTCCCATTGGAAAGGTCGGACTTGATCATGCTTGCCTGTCCTCCATCTCTCTTTGGCTCTTTCTTTATCTCCTGCAGAGACAGAGGAACAGGAGATGATGAGGGTGGGAGGAAGAGGAGGTGAGGAGGTGAGGAGGGTGAGAAAATATGGGATGTAAACAGAAATAATGACAGAGGTAATAATAATAGAGGGGAATACATAATGATTAAAAGCACAAAAACAAAACATAACGATAAAGATAGTGATAGATTTTTAATGTTGACTCACACATACGACAAATGTGTCATGAGACTAATGTATGTGTATAAAATCTGACTTCAAAACAAGAAAGTAAATTAATTAGTTCATACGGCAACTTTATTTTGAAGAGTCAGTGACTCATACAAAATGATAGACAGCATAAAACAAAAGAAATCGAGCTGTTAAAAATATAATCTGCTTTTTAACTCCCAAAAATAAACACAGTATAAACTGAATAACACACGACACTTTCAACATCGCCATGGCGATAAAGTTTCATCATCATCTGAAACAAAAAAAAAGGATAAATTCTGAAGTGTGTTTGAATAGATGTGCCAAAATAATGAGACAATAAAAAAAATGTGTAACAGCAAATAACTAAAAAATGAAAGAACAATAAGGAAAATACATCATTTAGACAAATGGACATGTTGGAATCCTAACTTTTAAAATTCTTTTAACTTAGCAGCCATTTATCTGCCATCTTTATTTATTCAGGAAGGACTATGTCTACCTATTAAATTGTTTACAAGTGTTATATATTTTTTAATATTGGACGACTAATGTTGTGTAGAAACAGAGGTAGTTAATCAAACATGTGACTAATATGAGACTTGATGTTTGTAAAAGGTTGTCAACATAAACAACACTAAAGGATATCTTAGTGTAAATAATTCCTGCAAATAAGTCTATAAATGAACAACGCTGGGATGAGAACCCCAGCGAGTAAAAGCCTTGACGCACATAAACCTGAAGGTTATGAGTTAGTTATGCAATAAACTTGCTGATGCATTCAATAAATGCAAATAAGATCCATCAAATATTATATCTCCGCTCTGGCCTGCTCTGTGCTGCAGAAGCCACAGCATTAGGCGTCAGTAACCGTGGCGATCCTCCCTGGTTTACCTGCAGACACCCAGGCAGAGCTTGTAAAGACTGAACAGACACACAACACACAAACTGAGGACTCCCTCCTCCACCGCTGCAACCTTTTCCGACTCTCCGTCCGCATGACTCTCACTTGCATCAAGAATCACAAGACCTCATGAGAAACTGGTCAAGAGAGCCGAAGAAAACAGGCAGCAGCAGCAACGAGCAGGCAGATGGGGAGACGGCAAACAGGGAGATGTTCACGTTCACACACAAAGAACCCGAAAAACTAGACACCAGGGTTCACATCCCTCCTCCACATTCATCATGACACTGTTTCATAAGCCCCGGCCTGTGGCTAATGCAGCTCAGTGAGGCATATGAGCCGGCTATACTGACTCAGAGAATCTAACCCTTCACACACTGTAGTTGTGTTTGGCCTGGTGTGGCGTGAAATCCCTTAATGAACCTCTGAGATCCCAAAATATCAGCAGGAGAAGACGTTTCCTAGACGACATCTGAAGCTCCTCTTCGGCTAAGAACCATTTCAGGAGCTATACAGACAGGCAGTGGGAGCTTTGTGGGAAACAAAAAGAGATTCACCTTCTTGGCTGTTAAGAGGATAATTAAATTCTGATGACAGGAAGTGACTGATTAAAGGACAGAGAAGAGGCCCGACTCGCCAAAATAAGGTTTCTTGCTTTTCTCCTCTACACATTTATTTAAATTCAAAAGGAAGAGGTGGTGCTCTGACTGAGGCAGATCTTTTTAAAGGTTTGGACAGAACCAGGCCAGATGTTTCCCCTTGAGTTCAGTCTTCATGCTGCATTCATGACACATCGGAAATTGGGAAAATACAAGCTCCTACTCTTTTTTTTGCTCGGGAACTAATGTGGAAATTCAGTGCCCTCATTTACTCGACTTTACTTCATAAATCCTCTGTTGTGACTCGTTAGACAGGAATGTTACAAACTCTCATTAACTAATTTCAAGTCATTTACTAATGTATGTGATATATTCACATTTATAACACATTAGTGAAGTTAACAGCATTAAAAATGTCTGATATTTGATATTACCCAGCTATCACTCGAGCTTTATTGATATGAACATGATTGGCTATTGATATGATCATCAGGTTGGCTGACACAGCATTATAAAGGTTCCATATAGTTCCATATTTAGAATACAGACATGAGTTCCCTCTTTTCACACTTACAGACACAGATGTTATGATTAATTTGAAGTCATGTTTCCCCACCTAATGAATAGGAATCCAATATTAGTTCCCCTTTTAGCTCCAGTTTGCTCTCCACCAACTATACCGGGCTCTTTGGCCTCTAAACGCTCCACTTCTCACCAGCTCACACTGTTATGTTTTGAGTTCTGAAGGTTCTGTGTTTTCAGTTTCCTGTTTTATTTTGATAGTCATGTTCTCCAGGTTGTCTCTTTTGCATTACACTTCCTGTCTTTGTCTGTTTTCCCTCCTTTGAGATTGTTAATTGCTTTCACCTGTGTTCAGCCCCTCACCTGTTCTCCATCTCCCCTCGTTACCCCTCTGTCTGTGTGTTCTCTGTCCTTCAGTGTCAGATCGTCTGCGTTATATCACGTGTTCTTCTGTGTTGTTTTTTTTCATTAAATCCCTGAACTGCTCTCTCTGCCTCCTGTATTGTCTGCATTTGGGTCCTTTTTTTGAACTGCAACATAACAAGCATCAGTTGCTTATATTGTCTGTCAGCTGTCAGCCATTGTTTCCATTACTGGTTGAATTTGATTCATTGTAGCAAAATATGCAAAATGGAATTAACTACTCTTATAAAAAATTATAGAAAAAATAATTATACCTATGAAAATTATATTAACAGCAAAATTAATTAATTACCATGGCCTTAATTTGACTCATTATATTACTTTATATCACTTGGCACAGCTCTGTCAAAAAACATAGCGTGCAGCATATCTCCCTAACAAACTGCTGCTCACCATATATGCTGTAGTTATCTTTGGCTGTAGGTTATGTGCCTGAACCGCAATGCTAGACCACAAGAGGAGTCAACAACAGGGCTTAGCTCAACCCTTTTATTCCCAGTGAAAATGCCTGGACACCAGACTGGGACTGGGATCAGCCTCTGATAACGGCAGGACAGAAGTGGACACTGAAAGGTCATAAAACGCATCATGCATTTGGGTTTTAATTCTCTGTGGCCAATTATTAATATAAAAATATTGATTATTACTGCTTTAATGCATGAGAAGTGGCAAAAATGTGCACATTGCTTTTAAAAAAATGTTAAGACTTTATGATTTCTGTCTACTGAAGTCAGGTCACTCATTTTTCTTCCCTGACATTTCATGTCTGCAGTTAAGTGGGCTAATGCAACGTTAATGTCGAGCCAGGGAAAAAAAAGAAGAAAAAAGACATTGATTCTGCAGCCAGAGTGCAGATGGAGTGGCTCTGACTATATTCTTCCTGCATGCCTTTTATGTGCTGCAAAAACAGATGAAGACACACACTTTCATTCAGAAACCTACATGCACAGACACAGATCCACTGACTGACTGACTGGTGAAAAAAAAATCACTTTTAACTTGGAGAGTCCACATTGCACAAGCCTACGCAAAAACCCACAGCGACCATTTGTTAGCCTACAGCTTCCAGTTTTTTTTTTATGAGTTGTGAAGCAGAGGCGGCCTTCAAAAGCTTTTTGGCTTCATGCTTCATTAAAAGCTGGAACATAAATTCTACAATCCATCTGTGATCTGCTTGTTTTTAATCATTAATACAGATTTGAATGGAGACGAACTAAAAAAAACAAAAACCTCCACTGTTCTTGGAGGCCTTTGTTACTACTTGGCCTGCATTCATGCTCTACTGCAATTCCTAATGTGGGAATGTGGAGGTAACTCTGAGTTAGAGGAAACCCAGCTGAAAAGAGGAGAGGAAGACAACATGATTCATCATATCTGAACAGGAAACACCTGCATAACGTAAACACAGTGGCTGTGTTTGTCTGACAGCAAAGTATGGAGTTCACACTGCTCCGCTTTAACGCTCAACATCACCAGACCTCTGACGTTTCCTCCCAGCCACAGATAATGCAATACAATACAATGCAGTGTAGCAGTTAATGACAAGGCATGTTAACCTTTTTAGCACCACTGAAGAATGTGTAACTCGGAGAGGAGAGGAAAAAGCAAAGGGAGACAAAAGGGGCTCTGCTTGTGAAATACACAAGAGCAGTGACGCAAAATATTATTTCCCCTCAGCATAAACCCCGTCCTTATTGCACAACTCTATACTCACTGGTCACACTGATTCAAAAAGAAAACTTTGGCATAGCTTAGAGTGTGTTTTAAAAGTTATGTTACCATACAGAAGGGTTCATTTTACAGTGGATTTATCATTTAAGTCACGTTTTGTAGCAAAAATGCTCAAATCAAATGTAAGGATTTGCTGCTTTTCTACATTCTAATGAGTTTATTATACAATGTGCATATTATATGTGGGTTTCAGTTGAACGAAAGGAATTACCTCAAGCTCTGGGGAAATGTTGTAATTTCAATTAGTTGCTGACATTTTAGAATTTAAATGTTCAACTTCAACCAGAAGCCAAGCATTTTCATTATCTTCGCCAACAGGAGTTGGAACGTCGTCAACATATTTTGATGAAATGTTGTGCAGAGGTGGATCCTGGCTGATGATAAACACATGATTTCAAATGCTAGGAGAATTAATTCATTGGTATTACTTGGGCGTGAGGCAGATCCGATTAAAGTGACGTCATCATGGCGATGACACACCTCTGATAAAAAATTGTTTTGACATATCCCGGAATTTATTGTTCAGGTTTGAGTAATATTGGCCTTGGTGGAGGTATCAGCTCTCTGAGTGCTCTCTAGTTATAAAAATAATTAAAATACACTATCAAATAAATAAAAAACACATCAATCCGACGGGGCCTTAAATCTGAGAGGTGATTTCTCAGTGAATCCAGCTGCTCTTTTTGCACCATGGAAAACAACATTAAGCGTTTTACGTCACATCAGAGCATGTGATTGTAATTTGCAACACCTGCTTGTCTAATCCACAGAGGTCAGATGATTACAGCGCTTCCCATGCACATATAGCCCGGACAGTTTCCAGACGTTTCATTGATGAATCCATTCACTAAGAAAAATTTAAACAGATTAATCACAACTTTAAAAAATTATGAATTTCAAGCCTAATATTGTCAATATTCTTCCAGGGTAATAAGTTGAGTTATTTGGCTGCACAGTTAATAACTGCTCCATGCTTTGCATGAGTGGGGGCTGCTGGCCTACCATCGCTTCCTGTCCCCTTCTCAACCTGTCTGTCCACATCCCCCATTTCCTTCACACACACAGACATTCATCGAAGCTTAATGTCACGGATTCCCATAACTGCAGTCTTGTGACAGACCAGTCTGGTATTACTGCATTACTCACAGCCTCCCTCCACCTCTCTCTCACACACTCTCACATGAACGCACACCCACACAAACCCCATCAGTGAGCCTCCACAGGACGGCCGTGTGGTTCCCTGACAGTGAATGAGAGCAGTGACGTCCAGTCAGCACAAATAAAGCCGACAAATTAAACATGAACTTCTTCAGCGCTGTCAAAATGCCAACTATTGACTTGTGGTACTTTTTTTTTACTTCCCCCTCATGGTACAGAGAACAACATACTTCCCTCTTACCTTCACCACAAACACTCAGATTTACTATGATGAACGCTTAGACCATCATTCCTGAATATATACTCTCACACCTACGTGCCTAATTTACATTAAGCCAACAGATGATTGGGAGAAAAGAACAAGAACCCAAATGGGACCATCAGAACTGTCTCATACTTAATCTATTATACCCTCTAACAAAAAGGACATTGTGCTGAAGCTGCAGCTATTATTCCCTTATTGATTAATCTGCCTTTTTTTATTGATTAATTGGTTAGTTGTTCAGTCTATAAAATGTCAGCACATCACTTGCACACATGTCTTTTGTCTAATCAATAATATAACTTAACGCTAAGTCTGACCACAACTTCAGCCTTAGCATAACTTCACTTCCTACAGCTGAGGTACGTGGGACACGGATGCGACGCAACACATCTGCCTGTGAATCAACTAAAGCTGATCCACAGGCCTCAGAAGCTGCACATACTGCTCTTAGATTCTATTTCTTTCTCTATGTGCAGCTATATGAGCCTCCAACAGCCAAAACTACACAGAATGGACAAAAAACATTAGTAAAAAGTTAGTTTAAAAACATGAATGAACTACAGGCAATGGGTGTTTTTACATGGCACATAAAAATAAATTGATCAAAAATCAATGTGCATCCATGATTCTGTAGTTTAAAAATAATATTGCTTATGCATCCAAGGTCTGCATAACTATCTGCATTATCACTCTGCAAAACTCATTATGCATGCAAATTTATGAGAATCTGAGGTCATTTCTTTATGTATCCTTTCAATTTTCTTAGAATACATACCTGCCTGGCATGCAACCACATGCTAAAAAGATGGAGTCTGTGCAGCAGGTATTTGCCCCTAACCCTTAACCCTAACATGACACCCCATGTATTTCAGCTGTTAGTTTTCTAAATGTATCTTAATTTTAATCCTGAACCCTCACCTCACCTCATACAAAGTGAATGAGGTGTGTTTCCTGGCGCTAAAATAGCATCAGAAAAGACCCAAAGCTAACCACACTTCAACGCAACACTGGAAAAATTTATGTTTACTCTGCTGCTATTTACAGAGGGCCTCTTGTGGGATTACGAGGTGAGTAAGAGAGGAGAATGAGTTGGTGGGGGGGTGATTGTATTACTCACCCTGACAAAGTTATCCGGGAACAGCCCCCTGCGTCCACCCAGCTCGCCCTCCCACCATCCTCCGTCGTCCCGCCGTATGTTTACGATAATGTCGCCCACCGTCAGGCTCAACTCGTCGTCCTGCTGGGCCTCATAATCGAACTCCACCACGGCCTCCACTGAGAGGAGAGGAGACAGAGACGCACAGGCAGAGTGAGTGTGTTAAGAATAAACCGCAATGAAAGGTCAAGCCTTGCAAAGGTGTCACATTGTTCCACATTTACTACAGCGGTTTAGATTTTGACACTTGTGTCGGGTTTTTTTATTGATAAAAAACTGGAAGTGAAAGACACACACACACACACAAACTCACCAAGTTAAACACAACCATACAACGATGAAAATATACATTAAAATGCACTTTACAACATTTTGAGCTAAATAGTTAAGCACTGAAGGATTATTGCTGCTGTTAACAAGGATGAACAAGATTATAATCTCAGGTGAAACTGAAATTATTATGAGGAAGACAATAAAAAAATTGAGTAGAGCCCAAGCAATCCTACACATGGCTGTCATCCCCTATACAAACATATGAGCCAGCATATCTGAATTATTATCTGGATCTGCACCAAATGATACACACTCATAGCTATCAACACCGTAAATATATTTTTTATATCATGATTTATGCATAATTTCCTTAGAAATTAGGGGAAATGTCTTAGCAATGTTAAGGAAAGATATATAAAAAGAACTCCTGGATCCTTCCGAGGAGGAAATTTCCACCCAGGGAAAGCCGCCCAGAAGTTTTTAAGTAATCCTGCTAACAAACAAACAAATAGACACAGTTGAAAATATTCTTGACAGAGGGTTAGGGTTAGGGTTAGTGGCAAAGTAAATGTGACTGGAATGAATTGTCTGAATGAAAACAGCGTTTATGTTAAAACGAGCAGCAGGATGATTATATGTCACAGATTCTGTGAGTTCATGCTGTGGAAATGCACATAATGTTGAAATGATAACAAAAAAAACCCCAGGAAAATCTGTCACTGAAGCTCCGAAAAATGTTTCAAATCAGATGATTTGATGCAAATAACCACTATTCGAAGAATGCATACAAAAAAAACACACCCCTCTCTTTGCCAATCTCTACACATCAGCTCATACATCCACACACAAACACCTTGTGACCGCTCATGCAGCTGATAATACTTTTAAAAAATGCACTGAATGTGTCATATCACATTTGGCTTTCTTAACCCTAAACCTCTGTGCACACACACACACACTCATAAACGCACATGTATATTAGCTGCCAAGGTCTGATCCTTGTCTAAACTGTGTGTGCAGCTAAAAGGGGGTGGTGGGACGGGGGAGTTTGGGGGGTGGGGTAACCATGGGAACAGCAGTATAAATTGGTATATGACTCAGATACACAGGCCACCTCCCCACAGTGATCTCTCTAAACATGCACACACATATATATCGTATAATATTCACAAAAAATGATGACACCAGATAGACTACACTTGTTGGGAAAGCAGTTGTGTTAAAAGTGGAGGGTCAGGGCGTCGATGTGCTTCTGCAAGACATCACTATCAAGCAGACAAAGCAGACGGCTGTGGTCCAGGACAGCCTGGTGCTCAGATCGGGAGGATATGATTCTGGCTTGAGATGGCGAGAGAGAGAGATCAGCTGCAGACGAGAGTGCCGTGGCACCAATACCTCGGTTTTCCTCTCAGTCGAGAAGTTTGCCGGGAAGCGACAGAGTGCAAGGTCGCTCGGTAAGGAGAAGTGACTTTATAGGTTGTGGCACTTGTCTTGCAATGCGCCACCATTGCAGTACGTCCGAGTGGCAGAACAGGACAACACAGTGCAGTTACACCCACCAGCCCACGTCAGTCTGCCACACACCGGAGAAGAAGACGACAGCTTGTGGCTCTGCACAGAACGCACGTCACCCGGTGCAAAAGAAGGGTGCAAGTCAAAAGTGACACAGTCGGGGGTGAAGCACTGCAGGAAGAGTGGAAACCGAGCCTTTTAACAGATCTGCACAAAAATGTAACGCTCTGTAAAGTAACACGACAGTCGCAGCAAAGGAAACTCAAGTCTTACAAAAGGCCTGTAAATGAACTGATAAAGTGATGAATAATTTTATATTAAATAATAACTCTGGTGATATTTTAGAGTTTTCTTACTGTCGACACATCCAGAGTCTGATATAGCCGACAGCCACTGTTGACCAAAAATTATTAAAAATTTTTTTTTTTTTTACAGTGTACACACTTATAGATATTTTTTACAGTCATTTTTTCATTTGCTAGTTACAGCCTCTCAGCTTTTTGTGTCATATATGATGGTACATCATATATTTTTGGTTTAAATTGGGACAAATAGGTGAAGAATATCACTGGACTTTAGGAAGCAGCCATTGGCACTGTCCCACTACTTTGTGACTTTTCACAGACGAAACAATAAATGAAGGAGAAAAAAAATAACCTGCAGCTTCATTGACAGTAAGAGATAAAATTTGCAGCCCTTCATGCACACACTTAAAAATGAATGTTGCTGGTTGTTAAAACCTTGCTTGGGTATGCAAGGCTGACAGACAGGAGGCCATGAGATGACATTAGACAGAATATTTCAAATATTAGAGACACAACAAAACTCCCACGCAAAGCGGTCAAGAAACACACACATACAGTAGAGGAACTTCTGAACAGCTGCAGTCGGTTTAGATAAGGGGAAACACACAGACACAACTCTGGAGAGCCCTGCTGACATTTCCCTGGTTCACACTGGACCTGCGCTCGGGTATGTTTCAGCGATGATGTCAAGAACAGCTGCCTGTTTCTGTCGGTAAAACATTCACCCTGGACCGCAGCCCACTGGGAGACAAAGCCACCCACTCCAACTGTGGATCAGAACACAGACTTCAGCAAGTTCTCCCACATTAAAGGAACATTCCAACCATTCTCCGTTGCATCACACAAACCTATTCTCTCTTTCACTGTGCTCCCTCAACCTGCACTATCTATTTCTAAATGCCAGCACTCCATTCAGCTTTGGATGTAGGTGGAGAGAGAGAGCAGCGGTAACAGTAACACACACAGCAAAAGCAAGAAAGAGTGAAAGATTTTCAGTTCCATGTGAGAAAAGTCCCATGAGTGTTTTTTCCTTTCTGTCAGACCATTGATAGAGAAACTAACTTTATTTATTTTATTTCAGTCTGTATGATAAAGTTTTCTGCAAATGTCTTGAAATAAACCCTTTAGCTTCACTTATGAGGGACTGAAGGTCACTGTTTTTAAACGACAAAGGGTTTTCCTTCAAACAGCCGAACTGCAGAAAGTTATGCACTGATAAGTTTTATGTGTCATCTTCATTTTGTGCGTCAACTTTTTCTTATACAAACCCATGGATGGAATAACCCACTTGTGGGTGAAGATTAGCTGAGGCCCCCCCAATAACCCACCCAAAACTGTTATCACCACCTTTCTTTGTATTGTGTATGCATCATGCTTCAGAATAATAAACGGATATTCACACTGGCATCAAAATAACGTTTTTTTTGTTTTAGCTATAATGGGCCTGTTTAAAAGCCCTTGAAATTTCCATTAGGGCAGATATAGGAGTTCAGTGGTGCATATGCAATCAATTTAACGACAAAAGTACATACATACAGTGAATGTGAGGATATGGGGGCCCCATGATGCCCATGAGGGAATTTCCGACTTCTTCTCTGTTGAAAAATGTGTCTGTGAGTTCTTCCCTTCAGGGCAAGCTGGGCATTGTTAGTTTTCATGCAGCAGAGACAGAGGTTCAACAGAATGAACTGCAAACAAAATAGACAAGAAGCATCATGGAAAAGAAGGGTAGCATCCAGATGGAGGGCCTGGGGTAGCACTGGCCACCCCTGAAATGAGATTGGCCACCACATTGAGTATTACTAGTGATGTGCCTTGTGAGAGGTGACGCCTTAGTTTCAAGCAACATTTGTATAAGGGAGCCAGCAAGGTGGTAGGAACGGAAAGGTGTGTAACTCCAGCATGCTGTCTAAAACCACACACTGGAGGGGCTGCCGTCAGTTTGTGTAAATAAAAAAGGCTGCATAGAGGAGGGTCTTTGTTGTGTTATTACATGATCTGTCTAAAAATCGTGCGAAGTTGCCAATTAAAGTACTGTAATTGATGCCACCCCTGCATAAGTCAGGGCACCACCAGGGCTGCCCCTGTCATAAAAGTCTGGAAACGCCCCTGTGGAGAAGGGCTGCAACTAATGATTATAATCGATACAGGTTAAAATGATAGATCATTCCACATGTTTAATCATTCACGCTTTGTAAAGACAAAATGGGAAGTGCTTCTTTGCAGAACAATGTCAAGTTATCCAGTAGAATGACGTCTGCAGATCTGAAAGTGGTATCAAGAGAAATGTAAATAAAAGTCTAAAAATAGAACGAATAAAAGAAAAGTGACACATACAGTCCTGCATGTCATATGTGAGGAAAATTTGTATATGCTCCCCATTAATTGGTTACAGCTGCCCCTAAACCTGCGCGCAATTAATTTTAATGCATTGTGTGCAACAGCGCATTGCTGGGGGATGATGAGAGGAATGTCACAGCCAGGCCCGTTTCATCCACAGAGACAGAGAGCTGGTCACAAACTGTATAGGCTAACACAATGGACACATAGAGAGTGAATGTAAACGTGTCAACATCTGCAACTCATCAATGTAACCGGCTGCTTTCCTCAAATCGGACCCGCACAGCCGCGCCGCACACCCACGCGCAGCTTTCCAGTCATGAATAAACCGAGGAAACACTATAAAACGCCAATCATGTGCGGTCACTTACAAACAGCTCGGCTATTTCAGATGAGGTGAGGCAGGGAGGAGAGGAGAACGAAGGAGAGGCTGAACACAGCCCGCATCTGGACCGGGCGTTTATTCCAGCCCATCCAGATGCGCAAAGGCGCTGGAGGTTATTTTAGAGCATTCTCCAAATCATAAGCAAAAAAAAAACAAAACGTTGCATCTCACCCATTTATGTGTCCCAGTGTGCTGTCGGTGCTCCTGCAGGCTGGTTGGTTGTTTCAGGTAGAGACGGGGGTTTGTAACGCGAGTTTGACCGAGCCCTAGTCTCCTGCTCGTACTACAGATCCGCTACAGCAGCGCTGAAACGGGAGGAGCGTCGGATGAAACCATATTCCTTCCTCTTTCTCTGTCCGGTGACACAACGGGGGAGGCAGAGCGAGGACCCAGAAAACGGAAAAGCGCTGATGAACAAATCTCTCCCTCCCTTTCTCTCTCTCCCTCCCTTTCTCTCTCTCTCTCTCTCTCTCTCTCTCTCTCTCTCTCTCTCTCTCTCTCTCTCTCGTTGCCTTCAGGTGCGCTGCGTAAATTTCGGTTTCTATTCAATTTGCGTTTTCATCACAGGCGCACATACGCACGAGAGCAATGTGACGCATGGTGCACGCAGAGCAGATGGTGGTGACACAACTACTCTGTGTTGTGGGACAGTAGATTTCAACAATACTCAGAATAAGCTGTTTATAATTGAAAATTTAGATTTCAAGCTAGCTTCTTTTAAGGAAGAACCTGATTTTACAGACTAATCAATGAATGATTTTGTCCATAAAGTGTCAGAAAATATTGAAAATTGCCATATCCCACAGTATAAAGATGTCGAATGCCTTGTTTTGTCCAAAACCTAAAGCTGCTCAGATTGCTATCATGTATGGCGAATCTAAATTTTTCCTTTTTTTTGGCGAACAAAAATGGCTCAAATGAGGATTGGATTATCAAAAAAGCTTCCCATTAATTAACTAATCCTCTCAAGTAACAATTCATCTGTGTATACGCTTGCATGTACAATTATATAACACACAGGTGTCAGGCGGTAGCCTAGTATACCTACAGGTGGGCTGAACTAAATATAGCCTACATCATCTACAAGAGGTATATAAGAAAATGAGGTATGAGCATCCAGTAGGCTATACTAAATAGGATCAGATCAGATATTTTTAATTCACAGACAGCAAATCAAACATATAATATAGATACACACTCCACACAACACAGTGTTATTGTCCCCTTTGGATCAAACAACATGCAGGAAGAATGCAGGCAGCAGCAGAAAGAGGCGTGGAAATGATGTTGCAATAGCATCAGAGGAAGAGATGAGGAATTCAGATTTTCACAATCAGCTGTCACTTGGGTGGAGGACAGACACAGGACAGAGCTGCTGTGCAGGAAAGATCTGATACGATAAACTATGGCACAGTTCACAAACTGGAGTCATGGGTTTGTGAATGCATCTCAGGTGTCTGTGATAAGAGAAGATACTTGCGTGACTTGCAGAAGTGATCATGTGGACAGTATTTAAAAGCAAACAAGCATATTTGAAAAATGTTAAGGCTTCTTCTTCAAACCACAGGAACCTTCACACCAGAACTAACAGTGTAAAACAAACTATTGTTCAACACTTAGTCTTTGTTTGGTCTTGGACTTAAGCTTAGCTCTCATGTGAGCTTATGTTAACATATATGATGTAATATTGACGGTTTAGCGATAATGTTTTCACTCCTCTCTGCTTACTGTTGCAGTAGTTTTTAGCACTTCACATTATCCAATTTTCAGGTGTGATCACTGACTATTAAAAGTTACTGTATGTTGAGCTACATTGCTAAACGTCTTGCATCCATTTTTAATAAGGAAGTTGTTTTCACTGGCATCTGTTTGTTTGCTTGTTTGTTGGTTTGTTTGTCTTTTATCTGGATTACAAAAACTTGAAAACTTAATGCCCTTTGAATTCTGAAGTGGCACTTTCACTATTTCCATCTGTCACATATAAACTACTTGACAGACTTTGATGAAACTTGGTTGAAGGGTTGGGCATGTAGGAAGGAAGATCCAATTATATTTTGAAGTGGATTGGGATAAAGGGGTGGATTCAGGATTTTTTTTTTCACAGAAAAACTGCTTCATTGGAATCTAAATATATGAATATGAATATATTCATATATATATATATATATATATATATATATATATATATATATATATATATATATATATATTCATAAAATATCATTGGAATTTGGATTAGGATTTAATTTAATCAAAAGTGTCATTGGGCCTTGGCGGAGGTATGCCCTCTACTGACTGCCCTTCAGAAGTATTTCTTTGAATTGTAACACAAAATTGTTGCATCTGTTTAAGGTTATCGCTCCGATGCACCATTCGATTACAGTGGAAACAGGATGAAGGGACCGTCCTGACACCATAATGTCACAGCCACGATCCCACAACAGCTGACAAACTGCCAAACCCTTGTGTTACAAAGTGAACCAACTCTTCAGCTCACTTTGAAACGTAAAATAAAACATGTGATGTAGAAAAGATGTGGCATGATGGCGACAGAACATATTCTCCCATGTGGATGCCATCTGTGCTGCTGTATTTGCAGTCTCCCTTAAGAGATTGTTTTTTCAGAGGTTAATTCTCTCCTGAGATGAGAGCTAATTTTAACACTAAGTACTACGGTGACACCATCTGGGATAAGATAAGAGATAAGATAAGATATCCCTTTATTAGTCCCACAGTGGGGAAATTTACAATATTGCAGCAGCACAGTGTACAAAAAACACAGCAGGAGGAGGGGAAATAACATTTTTAAAAATACAATACAATAAGGAGGGGGGTAAAGTGTCTCAAAAATATTTCACAGTACTATTAGAAAAAGTGTCTCAGTAATTCTCACAGTACTACTAATTGTTTGGTCTACTGGGAGCAGTGCTGATTATACAGTCTAACAGCTGCAGGAAGGAAAGACTTGCGAAAGCGCTCCTTCACGCACTTTGGGTGAAGCAACCTGTCGCTGAAGGAGCTCTCCAGTGCTGTTATTTGGTCCCGCATCGGGTGGGAGTGATTGTCCATAATGGATGACAGCTTAGTTGTCATCCTCCTTTCTCCCACCACCTCCACTGGGTCCAGTGGGCATCCCAGGACAGAGCTGGCCTTCCTTATTAGCTTGTCGAGTCTTTTCCTGTCCGACACTGAGATGCCGCTGCCCCAGCAGACCACACCATAGAAAATGGCTGATGCCACCACGGTGTCGTAAAATGTCTTGAGGAGTGCTCCCTGCACTCCAAAGGACCTCAGTCTCCTGAGCAGGTAGAGTCTGCTCTGGCCTTTCCTATAAAGTGCAGTGGTATTGTCTGTCCAGTCCAGTTTATTGTTCAGGTGAACACCCAGGTACTTATAAGATGTCACCATCTCAATGTCTGTTCCCTGAATGTTCACCGGGTCCGGGGGGGAGTATGTGTGCCTTCGGAAATCAACCACCAGTTCCTTGGTTTTCACCGCGTTGATCTGGAGTTGGTTCCGCTGGCACCAGTCCACAAAGTCCTGCGTCAGTTCTCTGTATTCCCTGTCGTCCCCATCTGTGATGAGGCCGACGATGGCAGAGTCATCAGAGAACTTCTGCAGGTGACAGGTGGGTGAGTTGTAGTGGAAGTCTGCAGTGTAGAGGGTGAAGAGGAACGGAGCCAGGACCGTTCCCTGTGGGGCCCCCGTACTGCAGACAACCATGTCGGACACACAGTCCCGTGACCTCACATACTGTGGACGGTTGGTGAGGTAGTCCAGTATCCAGCATGTGAGGTGGTGGTCCACACTGGTGTGCTCCAGCTTGTCCCTCAGAAGCTGAGGCTGTATTGTGTTGAAAGCACTGGAGAAATCAAAGAACATGATTCTCACAGTGCTTCCCGGCTTCTCCAGGTGAGAGAGGGCTCGGTGTTGGAGGAAGATGACGGCGTCGTCCACCCCGATGCCAGGTTGGTAGGCAAACTGAAGCGGGTCCATTGCTGGGCTCACCAGGGGGCGGAGATGAACAAGGACCAGCCGCTCCAGGGTCTTCATCAGGTGGGATGTTAGAGCCACCGGCCTGTAGCTGTTGAGGTCCTTGGGGTGCGGAGTCTTGGGGACAGGTACCACGCAGGATGTTTTCCACATCTGTGGCACTCTCCCCAGCTTCAGGCTCAGGTTGAACATTTGTTCAACTATCCCACACAGCTGGTCTGCGCAGGACTTCAGGAGCCTGGAGCTGATGCCGTCCGGACCCGAAGCCTTCCTCGCCTTCATCTTCCTGAGCTGATCTCTCACCTGGAGAGTTGTGAGGGACAGGGTGGAGCAGGTGGGCTGTGTGCTGAAGTTAGCCTTGTTACTGCATGATGTGCTCAGCCCCAATTCCATTTTTCCACTTAGATTACATGTGGAAACAGCTGCACAAAGTCTGTCTTAGAAATGCAGGTACTATTTGTAACACCTTCATCCAGATCTTGCACACATTTGTTGTTTGGCATCTGCAGAGATGAGCTGTACTGAGGCAAGGCATTTCATGTTTGACTTTAAATCAAACAAGACCTCTCCATGGTTCTTAATATTTGATTTAGACTTACAGGAGAACAGCAACAAACTCTGATTTTCTTGCTTCAGCCAGTAGTAGAACAGATGGTGCCGCAATGAACTAGCAATATATTTTAATTTCTATTATATATTTAATTTTGTTGTTGTTCTATCAAAATGAGGAATAAAATGAGGGTGACTTTTGACTGATGTAAAAGAAGATGCACACCATGCATAAAATGGCTAAATTGGATTTAATGTATTGTATCAAATGAAATGTTTGTAATTTAAATCCGCTTGTTATGAAAGGATAAGTTTTGCTACACTAGAATTCTGAGAAATAAGATTTTATTAAAACATTTGGAAATTAATTTGTATTAAAAACATGTTTGGATTATTCTTTGAAATTTTTAATCTAAATGGGACTTTATGGACCGAGTTATGGACTAATATTACTCAATAAGCACTTTTTTATGCACTGATCAAAACATATTATAAATAATGATCATGTTTTGAACCTTTGGACGTCAAATGAATGTAATCAAGTAAAAAAAACAATACTTTTCTCTGAATCTAGTGTAATAGAATCATGAAGTATTAGTAACATACAAGTACTGTACCACAATAATGTAGCGGACGTGCCTGGCTGCGAGATGACGCAATGCGGAAGTAGCTCAACTATATATGGACATTGCTGAAGAGCACGCTGTTAGAAGACACGGGCTGTGAGAGCGGCCTTAAGGTGAGGAAAGTGACAATGACAGACATTTTTTTAATTTATAACTACTAAAATCAGATAATTGTCGAACTGCTTTGCTTTTAACGTAAACCGTAAAGACGCGGAGGACAGCAAACCTGCAGCTAACTAGCTTACTCAAATGATGCAAGCTAACTAGCTTACTCAAATGATGCATTTGTTACCTGTTCACGCGACCGCGTTTCCTTTAGCTGTAAATCCATATTGAGATTATTAATCGAAGATATATTTGTTTTTGACGTGACATCCTTCTTTTTGTCTCATGGTGTACAGGTATGAGTGAGTATGGAGAACTGTATCTCCTCGAAAATATGAAATGATACCTGGTTAGGCATCGAAAAACTACAGATCTGTAAAATGTGTAGGAAGGAAATGCTCTTATGGAGGAAGTAGTTTACACGTGGAGTCATGACATTATCCAATTGTTGTATTAATGTAAAACACTAGTAGCTATTACTCAAGACCAGATGACTAAGGGTGATGTACTCGACTTAATTTTATCATCACGGTTTCTCTTGATAGCATGACCAGAGACATTACTATTAGGCCTTGATGCTGTCTTTTTTTAAGTCACCATTGATACTGAGTTGCAATAATAAAAAAGTGAATTGCTTTTAATGAGGCATTTTTCACAACTGTATGACATTTTATAAAAGATCACTAACTAACTAATTTGGAAAAATAATTGGCAGATTAATCATAATGAAAATATGTGTTGGTTGCAGCCTTAGTTGTGTCCAAAAAATAGTGAGTGCTACATATTTTAGTTTGGGTACAGTTTAGGGCTTAAGCAATAATCACATGAATTGATTAGTTTAAAAAAAATGGTATTGAACCATAATTAATTTCATTATTAAAATTGTCAACATTTGCTGATATTATCTTCTACAAATTAGAGAAATTGATTTCAAAAAGGATGCCAACCGTTTCAGGCTGCCTCTTCAATTATGAGCATTTCCTTAATTTCTCAGTTTCATATAACTTTAAACTCAATTTATTTTCTACTTTCGACATCTTGAAACGAAACATATATTATCTATTGAAGAAGAATCAGTTGCTATTTCCTGCTTCTGCTCAGTAATGAGGAAGTGGTTTTATTAGCTGTTATATATTACATCAGTCAGGAAGGAGAGAGAGACTTACCTGGCTCAAAGTGTGTGTGTGTGTGTGTGTGTGTGTGTGTGTGTGTGTGGGGGGGGTGTTGTCAGTTGAAACAACAGACACTTCTTTTTAAAAATCTTACTGCTACCAGTGTCGTCTGCATCTGACATGTTCCTAAATGAAACAAAGCTATCGTTGCTATGACGTGGAAACAACAGGCCTACCTGAAGGTCACGTTTTCCAACTGTTGTCCTCGTGTTTTGTAAGCAAGTGTGAGAGTTAAATGAAGGTCAAACCTGTGCTTGACTGTCATTTGAAACATGAGCCATTCATCAGTGATTACACATCTTTTCAAAATCTCAAGTCCAAATCAGTAAATCAGTTTTGACAATAACATAATATTAGATTATTCATACGGCCACTGAAATGTCAATAAATAAAAATAAATGCCCATCACAAGAGGGAATAACGTTGTTTAAACGTCTTGTTTTGTTTGACCAAACCTAAGGATTATCCATTTATAATGATGCAAAAACTCTGACAGTAGAAATAGTATTTTTGCTCTAAAAATGGTTCAAGCTATTGGCTGAATAGATTAATCTCCTGTCGATTGTCATTGTCTAATTGTCTCAGTTCTACATCATTTGTCAGATCGATGGGTTTTCATTTTTTACCAATTGAAATAATCGTCTCTTCATGTCCAGTTGTCTGGATCATCCAGTCCAGGAGTGTGTTTGTCTCATTAGGTTCAGGAATGGTTTCATAACATGTCATCCTGCACGATATGAGGAAAATCTGCCAAATCTTATAGTAGTTTAAATATTGCTGTGCCCATATTAGCTCTTCTCTCGTTCCTCAGCCATCATGCTAGCCAGCTTATGGCTAGATTGGCTTTATCTGATTTGCCAAATGGGTGTGAATGTATGGCCAACATATCTAGGCCTCCATTCCATTGATCAAATGTTTGCGTGCGAAGTACATTTTCAGGTAGTCTTTTGTTCGTACGATTCATCGGTCAGCACGTAGTCGTGATGATTTAAGTCGTCATGGTATAAGTAAGTTAATATCATGATATCTGTTTATATTGTGATATTTATATTTTAAACCAATTGAGAAATTGTTGATGGATCAGTTCATTTAAAAGGACAGTTTGTATTGAAATCCAGTATTACCATAAAATCAATATAGAGAAATGATTTACGTGATGCACACAAACACGTACTTTTGTAAATTATAAGTTAAATAATGAATAATGTTTTTAATGCTGTTGTCCTGTTTAGGTTTCAGCCTCATCCTGTTTACAGAGAAAACCACTGAGGAACACTTTACAGTCATCTGAATAGCAGCTCTGTTAGAAACCTGACTCATGACCTCACCCCTTTCTCCATATTTCCTTTGGTCTCCCTCTCTGCATTCCTTATTTGCCTTTCACCGTCTCCTCTTCTCCATTTCCCCCTCTTTCTCTTTATAGAATACCGGCAACAATGGATCGATTCAGGGCTGTGTTTCACTACATAGTGAGTATTTGTTACCTATATTTAGATATGGTTTTAAACTTTTGTGAACCAGGTTATAGGTTATGCTCCAGTTTGCATAATTAAGAGTTTTGAAACCTCTTCCTTCAGCTGTGGGTGCCAGGAACACTTTGCTCTCATACATTCTGCTCATATCGTTCTGCCTCTAGACTAGAAGTGGGCGGTACAGCAGGTTCACTCTGCAGCCGGAGGATGGAACTCACATCGAGGTCAAAATGTCTGATGCCACAGAAGCCGAGGACCAGGACGGAGGGTCTCAGAGCTTCAGGCCAGCACCTCTGCACCAGGGCCGACGTAACCTCTGCTACCTGGTCCTGGGAACCCTGCTGATCTTTTTTACCGGTAGGCCACGCTCGTCATCATCAAAAGCCCCATTTATGTCAACATTCCCCTATTCCTTTTATCTGTTTTCTGAATCATACGACATGACATCATAACAGAGCTGAAACTCACCATTATTTCTGTTTGTGATGACTTGTTTCCAACCATCAGTCCAAATCAAACAATATTTAGTTTACGATAATAGACAATTTTCAACATGAGAATTTGGCACCAGTCAATTAGCGGCTTAAAAATCCCTTAAATAATTAGAGAGAGATTTTTTTTTAAAACATTGTCAATTGTTGATGTAATTTTAGAGACGAAGTCACGCCTTACCTCTACTTTAGGCAAAGCAATAGAAGTTCATTAATACAGTGACTTATAGAGGACAAAAGGCTCTAATGCAAGATATAAAAGAAGCAGAGGATGAAGCATAATATAATTACATTGTATTTTAAAATGGAAGATAAAATAAGCTACATTTTTATACAAGTCATTAAACTGAAAACGAAACAAAGTTTAGTGCAAAGCTACATCTTCCCAGGTTTAATCTAATCTCATGCAGTTGTACACAGAAAAGTTGCACGTCATGGAAACTGAACGCTGTTTCTCCATGTTTGTTTTGACTGTGGGGGTAGACAGATTGTCCACCATCCATCGCACCGGGCCATTATCAGTCTGACGCATTAAAACAAGACTATTTGTCCCAGCTCCAGACACGACGTTTACTTTGATCCAAGGATCCAAAGATGAACCGAAAGCCGGCAAAGATCGAGGTCACCACGACTCAGCAATTCCTTCGCTATTTATGATTGCACCGTGTGACGAAGCTCGATCAGTCACTAATTATATTGGGTTTTGACGGTTCACACGCGTGTAAACTGTAGCTAGACTAATACGTGAAGGCATGCATTCGTGAGCCTTTGATTCCAGTTAAACCAGTTCTATTGTCTCCTGTATTGTTTGTCCTCTAGGCTGCCTGATTGGCTACATCAGCCACCCTAAACCTCAGGCGGAGCTGGTTAACTGTGAAGCTGAAGCTGAAGCTCAGCTGCAAACCACAAGTCAACAGGGAGGGAGTCCAACTGTTGCTGCACCTGCTCCCAAAGTTCAGCTCAGCTGGAACGATTTCGTCCAACTGCTCAAGCAGAAACTCACCAGCAAGGCCTTTGACAAAACTCTGAGGTACACTCCTCGTGTTCACACCCTTAAAACCACATTCAGATCTATATCATTACAAAGAAGATTAAGCTAACAGAGAACACGCCTTACCAAACAAACAACCAATCATCAAACAGATCTACTGCACAGAATAAAGGCAGCCCTTGCAGAGTAAATGTCAGTGTCACTAAATTATGCCAGGTACAGTTGTCATCTACTCTTCCTATGAGAGGGGAAGGAATGATTAATATGAATGAACTCAAGGAGAGAGATCAGAGAACATTTTATTTTTAGTGTTGCACTGCACACACAGAGAATACCAACGAGAGGAGAAGGTTACACGGTGTGTGTGTTTATGTAATAATACCATTCACACTATGTTATGACTGTAATGGAGGACGCTGACCTGACAAACCACCCACAGCAAAGTGGAGATTAAGATCAAATATGTTCTACATAAGTTTAAAAAAAATTGTTTACACATGTAACTTAAGCTTGAAGCCAGGGCTGGGTGATATGTTTCAAAAAAATATCTATAAGATCTTTTTCAAGCTTGATTTATCCATATTTTGTCTGCTAAATGCAATACCTTTTGATTGCTGAGCTCATCATCCATCACGCTTCCTGTAATGAGCGTCTAAAAGGGTGATATTGAAATCGATCCGTCATAAAGAGTCAATCTGCGGAGCTTTATTCAGAAGTGGATTTTTACCTATGTGGGGAAAAGAGTCATCTGAGAAGCCTCAACTGTTTGTCCACAGTGACTTTGACCTGCCCAGACGCTCAGCAGGAAGTCAGGAAGACGTGAACCTGGGAAACCGCATCTTTACTGACTTCAAGGAGCTGGACATGGACCCCTGGACCAACATCCACTACGTTCAGCTGCAAATGCCAGACAGGTTGATACAACGCATTTTGGCTGATCGTGATGAATGAATTTTCACAATAAACTCAAAACAAATGGATATTGTAACGAGCTTCTGTCCTTTTTATTTGCAGTGAGCGTCCAAACCGTGTTCTTTTTGGCTCAGATGACTTTAAGCCGACAGGTTATCTGGCCTACAGTCCTCGTGAGACGGTTCAGGTGAGTTAAAACCATCCCATTTTTAAAAATAATTTAATGGATTTAATTGTTTTAATCTCTTTGCGACCTATAAAAAACAGTGGGGTCTGACTTGTGCTTGCAACCGTAGGGGAAGCTGGTGTACGGCAACTACGGCCGTCAGGAGGATCTGGATGTTGTGCAGAAGAACAACGTTGTCCTGAACGGCAGCGTGTTGCTGCTCCGTACTGGAAAGATCAGTTTTGCAGAGCAGGTGTGTGTTTTTCCGGTTTTGACTGCCTGGTATGCATTGTGCCATTGTTTGGTTGTTCAGGGATGTGACTATCATCTTATTGTCATGTGTTTTTATGTCTTCAGGTGGATAATGCTGCCACAAAAGGGGCCTCTGCTGTTCTGATCTACCCCGACGTCGAAGATTACAGCTATGAAGCCAACACACCGCTCTATGGACATGTACGTTTGAACATTAAACTCTCGGTTTGACACTCCTATTGATTATTGCGTCTTGAATTTCACGTGTGCCTTTTTTTCAGGTCCATCTGGGTTCAGGGGACCCCTACACCCCTGGGTTCCCCTCCTTCAATCATACCCAGTTTCCCCCAACTGAGTCGTCTGGCCTCCCCAAAATCCCAGCCCAGACCATCACGGCCAACATGGCTAAAGCTCTTCTCCAGTAAGGCCACACCTCACATTTCCTTCGTTTACACATATTTTTGGGGACATTCAATTGACAGAAATTCATTTCAAAGTTGAAATTTATCATTTTAAAATAGTGGTTTGGTGTGAAAACGCTCTGCGAACTGCATCCCTGGTCTCCCACCACCTATAATAAATGTGGAATTCCTCACCTGCATCTCTCTATCCTGTCTAGGAAAATCGGCGGTCCCAAACCAGACGCAAGCAGCGGCTTCCAAGGTGGTTTAAAATCGCTGACCTACAGACTGGGAGGCGGCGAGAACATCACTGTCGAGGTGAACAACAAGCTGGTCAACACGGAGATCCACAATGTGTTTGGAGTCATCAAAGGATTCACTGATCCTGGTACAGCTTAGATTTTACTCTCTCCTCTGATCATAAACGGTGGGATTATCATTTTATCTATTGTACATTTAAATATTTACTGTTTTTTTTTCTCCATGTGAATCTGCAGATCGCTACATTGTACTGGGGGCTCAGAGAGACGCCTGGGGTGAAGGTTACGCCAAAGCCGCCGTCGGCTCCGCCGTTCTGATAGAGCTGGCCAAGGCTTTTCGAAAGATGGTGGAGGAAGGTAAAACACTTGGTTTGCATCCTGTAAACAACACACAATGGGATTAACAGAGACATGCCCCCAAGTGGTGTCACCTCAAAACCCTTTATTTATTTTATGCTTTTTCTCACCTTTAAATCACAGAAAAGATGCATTTAAGGAGAGAGAACCAGTGACATTCTCTCCTCCACTGTCAAAGGATTATCTGAAAAGCCTCTGAATAATAAGATTAAACTGTTTTCTCATACTACATTCTTTTTTCAAACAATTTTCATTACATTTACTTGCAGCATACATTTGAAATAAATACGTATAAAAGGTGCCCCCTCATCCTCTCCCTCTCAACCCACCCAAACCCTCCCAACCATAACACTTGTCCCCTTTATTCTTCAAGAATGATTTTCTGTAGATCGCTCTATTATCACAAATAAATGAAGAGTCAAAAACATTTTAGTTATCTACTCAAAAAAATACTGAACCAATTCCTGTGAAACTTTGTGGAGGGGTGGGGTAAGAGTCAGCTAAGCAGACGTGTAGGTTTGTGCTCTTAGTGCCATTCTGTTTTTGTTTTGTATTGATAAGACTGACAGATAACCTCAGATAAACTTAACGAAGTATTTCTGGCATTTTATTGCCAATATGAACACCAGGAATAGTTTAATCATGTTGATTTTACTCTCAATCAGTGCTGGGATCAGTCACACAGTGTCTGTTCTGCAGTTTATGTAGTCTGCATGAATGTTTTTCTTTTGTCAGATGGTTTCAGGCCCAGGAGAAGTCTGGTGTTTGCAAGCTGGAGTGCTGGAGAGTACGGAAGTGTCGGCGCCACCGAGTGGTTGGAGGTAAGAACTGAATGACTTTGACACACAAAAGTAAGAAGAACGTCTGCTGTGCTGCAAAGGTTCTGTAACATGTCTTGTTTGTTTTCAGGGTTACATGTCCTCTATTGATAAAAGTGTTTTCACCTATATAAGCCTGGATGGAGTGGTCATGGGTGAGTAGAGTTCACACCTGCAGTTTATCTGGTCTCGAATGTCTTTTCAGTGATCGTCAGTTGACTGATTTAAAAAAAAAAAAAAAAAAATCTCCTCACAAGGTCTCGGCAGCTTTGTGGCTTCAGCAAGTCCTCTGCTCTACAGCCTCATTGAGAGCACGATGAAGGAGGTAACCACGACACGTTCGAAGCTCAGCCAGCTCCGCACAAACGAACAGCGTTTGTATTAACTGTTAATTTGCCTCCTTCACACAGGTGCAGAGTCCTTCTGGTTCTGGCAGTATGTACGATGAGATGGGGGGAAGTAAATTGGAGGCCAACATGTAAGCGAATGACCAGTTTTTGATCATTGTCAGGGACGTTAAAGAAATAAAACCCTTCAAAAACAGTGAGTTCAGGGCTGGTTGTCATGCAGAAAAATAATACCTGACTTTCTTTACTTTACTATACATTTGATTAGAAGCAGGAAATATCTGTCAGCCATACGGAAATTGTCTTGAATCAGAAACCTTTTTTTTGTGGATCTTTTCAAGCTATTTATAGTCTTATTTAATAACTTTGCCATGTGTGCAGTGTGAGGCCGATGTCCATAGATGACCCTGCCTACCCGTTCCTGGCAGTTTCTGGGATTCCCTCCATCTCTTTCCACTTCATCTCTCCTAACGTGAGTCTTGACCAATAAAAAAAACTGCTGATATTTACTGATAATGTGCATCCATTAGTTACCATGCATGCTTACCTACAACACGTGAAAGTGGCCGTGTTAACCTGAAGTTTGTAGAGATACACAGTTTAAGGTAAAAGGCGTACATGAGCTTTTAAATATTAATAACAGCAGTCATCCTCACATTAGGTTGAGGTCAGTGATTGGATCTTAGTGCTTTCTTTAAACTGCGTAGACGGTCTTGAAATTGCATCTCCTCGTTTGCGTTTTCGCGTCTACAGACTGAGGCCTACACTTACTATGGCACCAGCCTGGACAGCAAGGATCACCTCGACTACCAAACAAGCCATCGAACCAGCGAAATGACGGCGGTGGCGGCACAGTTCGCCGGACAGATGGCTCTGCGACTGACCCACGACCGCCTGCTCAGACTGGATGTGAGGCGATATAACGACGTCATCACCGAGGCTGTGCGTCAGGTCGACAAACGCATCAGCCAGCTCTCACAGGTCGGTCTTGTTTTTGTTTTTTGTTTTGTTTAAATACCTGGCTTAAAACAGCAGAATATATTTGTTTGTAGAAATGTGTGTTGATATCTGTTGGGACTTCATGTTCCGTAGTCTGGTCAGCTGAAGGGAGTGCGTCCCAAGTGGCTGATCCGAGCCCGTGGCTCGTACCAGCGAGCCGCTGCCGGCATCAACACCGACATCTCAAACACCGATTTGGACGACATGGAGGCCTGTCGGATCCTCAACAACAGGATCATGAGGGTAAGATGCAAACTGTCACACCTCTTCACATTCATATTCAAAAGTTTCCTTTAATAAGTTCAATGATTAAAAGCAGAGTTGATCATTTTATTACAATAATATGAATTATCATACCACAGCTATTATTTACGTTGTTGGATTAGATATTCTGTAATCTATTACTTTTGATGTTTTAAGATGTTTTGTATTTCTACGTATCATCCTAGGTTGAGCACAGCCTCCTCTCTCCATACGTGTCCCCCGTTGAGACTCCCTTCCGTCACCTCCTGCTGGGCCGAGGCTCCCACACTTTGGCGTCCATCGCCGAGACCAGTGACACAGAGCAGCTCCACACCCAACTGGCCCTGGCCACCTGGACCCTTCAGGGCTGTGCCAACGCCATGGTGGGAGACATCTGGGATATTGATGAAGAAATCTAAAGAAGGGAGGAGGGTGGGATGTGGGTGTCCTCTGCGTGGGTGTGGTTGCATTTAAATATGAGGTAGAGGGATATCAAGTCCAATATCAGCCCTTAAGCACAAGCTGTTTATCAGAGGTCTAAGCCCCACCCTTTAAAAAGAGGCTACCAGTTTTTTTTGCGGGGTTTTAATCCTACAAACATCCAGGAGGAGGTAGAAAAGTATCAAATGCATTTCTTTGAACCAAATACACTCCACTGACAAATCTACCTCCACCAACACACCGGACCAGCTGATGCCTTTGCTGTGACCTCTTGCCATCAAAACACTGAGAACCCTTATTTATATTTATTTTTTTATCAGTGGCAGTGCCCACTATAAAAATATCATTTGTCTTTTTATACGACGTTATCGGAAGCAGTGCCTTCCATAATTATGACGGTTATACTGTCTAATCTTCCGGCAGCATCTGCTACAGAAATGATTCCTCCACTGACAAAATGAGATTTATTCTCCACGGCCTCCATTTGTTTTTGTCTGGCAATCGATTCCAGTCGAGATGGAGGTTTTTCTGAAATTACTTTGAGACGGTGGCGCTTCACTCTGTCATCAAAATAAAAACAAAATTGAATGGAGAAATGAAGGATGAAAAGAGTATTTCCCTGATCTATTATATATATTTATTTAAATTAATCTGTTACCACACAAGCCCAGAGATGAATTCTTCCGCTGAATTTATTCTGCGCTTGACAATGGGATCAATGCTAATTTAAAAAAAAATATATATACAGAAATTTGACCAAATCCCCTTTTATTGGAGCAACAACTAAACATATTAGGTCTATAATTTGTGAAAAAGCCATTTATGTTGCACAGTCTACTTTGGAGCACTTAATAATAACATAATTAAGTTATCGGGAGCAGTGCCTTCCATAATTAAAACCCATTATCGGGAGCAGGGCCTTCCATAATGTCATTGATGGTAGTTTTTGCCTACCTATGTTTTTTACTTGTGTATTTATCGGGGGCAGTGTCTCTCATATTTCACTTGAAGGGTGGAACAACTTGTCGGGGACAGTGTTTCCCAGAGTTTTTTACTTGTTTATTGTTTTGTCGTCTTTAGTTTTGGTGTGTGTGTCTCTACCGGTTTAAATATCTGACTTTCCCTGCAGCACAGTCTGTTAGATTTGTCAGACTACTTACCTCTTTGGTTTCTTTGTGGCGGTGGCCCTGAAAATACCTTAACATGCTTCACCTCTTTGTGAATCCCGTTCTGTAAGCCATGTCAACTGTTGTGCACAACTTTTCTGCATGAGACATTTTCTCTTCACTGGGAGTTACTGTATTGCTTTATCTGTAGTTGGATCAGATGTTACTAAACTTCAAATTAGAATTTAACAGAATTTGTTTGTTTTAGATACAAAAACAATATATTTGCTGATATTTGACAATTTTCTACCCATAAAATTCACCTAATTTGTCCCAAAATTTCTCTGGCCTCTGAATGTAAAACAAAAAATGTTACTGATAAATATCTTTGCACTGAGAACGGATTGAACCTGCAAAAAATTGTATTACAGAAAGGCATGTTAAAAGAACAGAATCACGTTAACTCCATTTAAATCCACTTAACATGCACTTGTAAGCAAACAATGTCTGCTTCATAATTTAGATTATTACATGTTGGAATGAATCTGTTTCCTTGTCAGTTTTGTTGAATTTGCTTTATTTTCCTACATCTGTCAAAAGAATGAATAGTTATTTACTCCTTAGGGAGAAACCAGGGGGTTAGGAAATAGATTTTCCTTTTACTGTAACCAAAAGCACTGTTAAGACTACTTCGTTTAAAAAACTTGCTCAGTATGATTTCTGTACTTCACAAAATTCTTGGAATTTTGTTTCTGCTGGAATAAACAATTTTGGCTTATTGCATCCAGTAATCTATGCATGATTTGTAATGTGGTGGAAAAACAGGAATTCTGTGCAGAGGATACTCTGGTTGTTTAGGCAGCTCTCCCTCAAGTGAATGCAACACACTTCCGTAGAAAATCTCTGGTAGGTCGCGCGTTCTGCTATTCGCGGCACTGACTATGTAAAAAAAACGTCATCGTCATGCCAAGCCAATCAGAGGCAGAGGAGGGCGGCTAATGGCTTCGCCATAGTAGGATTTATAAATTCGCTTCCGGCACAGCCGCGTTCACTTGAGCGCGTGAGGTTGCGCGTGAGGTTACGCTCCGTGACGCCCAGATATCCCGACAGGCGCACTGGAGGAGAGTCCTAGAATTAGCGGAGGAAAAAGAAAGATAACGGCTCTGCGGAATTTAACCGACTCACGATAAGCAGCTTCGGCTTCCCGCCTGGCTGCAACAGCGGGGAGCGGCGAAAGGAGGTCGGACTGGCCGGAGGGAGGGGACTGTTCTCCCGCCTGTCTTCAGGTCGGTATGCGGGGGGTGGTAGTTTTTTCTGGAAGCCCTCTCTGTCAGGAAGATGCTACGTGTTGCACCAAAACAAAATACAGCAAATGAACCGATTAATGGATTAAACTCCAGCAGGGAAACAGGACCGGTGAGATGTTTACTGACACGCAGGCAGGTGGGAACTTAACGGGACCGAGGAAGCAGGCTAAGCAGCTTTGACTGAAGAAGCAGCTCGGATCAATTAAAATCCATTCTGCTCTGTTCACTAGAGATGAAAAGATCTCCCTTCTCCTTCTGTCTGTCCATCTTTAGTTATTAGTCCTTAATATGTCAACATTTAACATTGTAAAAAAAACACCTTACATATACCGTAAAAATAGCAATCAGTATTTTGTTCATCAATTTTTAATGATTAATCTAATCAGTAACAGGCAACACCAGAAACATGAGCACCATCAATTTCTCACGTGATGAGGAGCATACAGCATTCTACACAATCAGTCATTGATTACAGCAGTAATCCTCCTCATGGACTGGCACAACTTCCAAATGATGTCATCAGTCAGATCAACCAACCCCACAGGTTTTCACTGAGGTCCAGGTCCCTGGCCAGTCCAGGAGTGTGACGTCATTCTCCTCCAGAAACTGAACAGACACACAGGCATGGTGATGTAATTTCATCCATAAGTAACAAAATGACAGAATGTGTCATGGGTAATTTCATACACGTCCTGTAATAGAAAATATAGATTTACTTCCATATTTCAAACAGAAAACAGTACAACTAAATAAGTAAAAAAGAAGACTTTTCTTATATGACTTAAAAAAGGTCCCCATACACTTAAGATATTTACAGTAAGCTGCAACATTCAAATAACAAGCTTTTAAACACTAAAAGCAGCAAGAGAGGACTGTGTGGTCCTCTTCTTCTCCTGTTTTCTCTGGTTTATTTCAGTCTGTTGTGGCTGTGAACGTCTCCTGTTTGGACACAGATGGAGCTCAAGTTTGCTTTGACTATCAGTTTGTGTGAAAACGATGACATTTGGGCTCTGGTGTCGCGTTATCTCTCCGTTTTCTTGAGGTGATTCTTTCTTTTTGCGTGTCTTTAGATGTGGTGTCTCTCCACTCATGGCCTCCTCCAGGTGACCTCAGTCACTCCTGACGGCAGCTTCGGACTCCTGATCCACCAGAAGACGTCTGCAGGGTGAGTGAGACCAGATTCGGAGTTTTTACTCCAGTAAAAGTACAAACATATTTAAACATTTATACATTTAAAAAATGTTCCAGTCGGGAGGAATCTATGAACAAAAGCAGAAATGGAGGATCTGTTATCAGATGAAGTGAATGAATGAATAATAGCTTTTCAAACATGGAGTCTAAGAATTTCCTCCTTTTAATAAATGTACGATTGTTTCCTTGCAGCCAAAAGTATATTCAAAACATCCTTGTTTTATTATCTTTGACACATGAACACTCAAGCTGCAAAAATGCCACATATTCTCTGATTCCAGCTGTTTCTCTTGGTCATATATGACAGTAAATCTAATATCTTAAAGCTTTGGAGTCTATTGTGAGAAAGTCCTCCATTTCTTCTCCTCTCTCTGCCTCGATTCAGCTGTAAATGTCACCAAATTATAGGTCCGCTGCTCTAAAAACTGCCTGTTTCCTGGTGACTGTAACCGGCCTGCGGTCAAAGCAGATGGACAGTGATCAAAGAAAGCGAGCAGCACAATAAATCCTCATCACACAGTGTAGCAGAGCAGCTCTGTTCACGCCGCTCGACTCGTCATGCGAGCGAACGTGAGCTAAATTTAGCTTTTTCTATATTCAGAGCATCACCCTCAATAAAACACGTGCAGGAAGAGAGGCCAAATCTCTGATTTGCGCTCATTTAGGTCACAGACGTATGAACACATGTGAATAATAAAGACACTTCCTGCTTTTGCTGCTGCGGTTCATGCACCAGTTAGCCGTCAGATATCTCTAACGGTGACGGTTCAGTGTCAAACTGAACGCTTCATGCTTTTCAAACTAGCACCAGAGTCTCTCTCACGTTGGCTCTTATTGTGAGACAGTTGAGCTAATTATATTATGAATGAAGCTCAAACGATCAGGCAGATTGGATTCATGTGTTGGTTGGATGAAAGGGCGTCCCAGTGTTAACTAGAGGGCCACTCAGTAGAGCGTATGCCTCTGTCTGAGCCCTACAGTCCCTCTAATTAGATTAAACCCTAATTCGAATTCCAACAAGACATGTGCACCATTACAATCTCTGCCCTCAGGGTTCTTGCATTGTTAAAGGAAATTAAAGAATTAAAAAAAATAGAATCACGGATCCACCCCTTCCTTTATCTGGATCTGGATCTGGTCCAGAATTCAGCGTTTCCTTCTACGTCACATGACTCAATCATCTAGTTTCATGAAAATCCATCAGGTAGTTTATGTGTAATAGATAGAAATGATGTTATATAATTATCAAAAATATAAAAGTGGATGTAATGGTTACAATATTTTTATTCGATTGAACTGTCGATGCTTAGTCTATATTTGAACAGTTTATAAGAATTACATATAAGAATTTATAAGAATTAATTAATAATTAATCATAAGTTTTACTTCTGTTTCATCTGCTCTCTTGTCTTGACTAGTTTTCACACATTCATAATGACAAGAAATGTCTTCATCACTTATATTAATTGTTATAGCTGACTCAATAAGTGGATGCATTTTTCAAAATTAGTCAAATTGCATGTTTAATTGTTTCTATACAGCAGGCAGGATGTTAATTTGTCAATTACAGGTATTGCATATAAATTGCAAACAGTGTGATTTTTTTCTTTTTTTTAACTATACATAGAATTTACAGGTAAGTGGATATTTTAGTGTTTCAGGCTTATTATATGTGACTGATGTTATCTGGTGTTGTCTGGTGTGAGGAAAGAAACTGTTTATTGTTTATTATGTGTGGTTGTTTTGGTGTCCAGTTCTCTGTAGGGACGACCAAGAGGGCAGATATTAGAGCGGGTTTAGTCCAGGGTGTGATGGATCTGCTGCAATCAATTAGCAGCAGGTCTCACATTTTAGAAGCAGAAAACAGGACATTTGTTTAAATTAAATGCATAAAAACAGCCTGGAAATTTAAATAATCAGTCTCAGAATTTGTCTGGGCATAACGTTTGTTTTGTTTTGACATAAACTCCACTAGAACCAGCAAAATCAGCTCAAAGCAAACTTATTTACACCCTTTAGAAAACGTATATATTGATGTCAAGCTGATTGCTGCACCATCTGCATGTCAGCAACCATCAAACGCATGCTGGGAACTGTCTCCCAATTAGTTCATTTTGGACTGTCCATTCATCCAATTACCCGTCCATCTGTCCACCTACTTGTATCGACATTTTCTCCCCTCCTTCCTCCACCATCTCCCTCTCTCTCCCTCTCGTCCTCTTGTTAGCGCTGCTGAATTATTTAACATCAGACAGTGGGCTCGGCTGCTGAGACAGAAGGAGATGGAGAGCTCGAGAGAGGAAAAGATGGAGAGAGAGAGAGAGGGGGAGAGAGAGAGAGAGAGGGAGGTATGGAGGTGTCCGACGCTGCAGGAAGCCGTGAGTCAGCAGGAAGAGAGCGAACCAGTGGGAGGGAAGGCAGGGAGAATTTATAGATATCTTTAGGTGATGCAGCTGGGGAGAGTGGCATCAAACGCCTCCTGGTGCGTTCGTGGACGTGTGTGTGTGTGTGTGTGTGCCCGTCGATCGAGCAGAGAAGGTCACAGAGCCGAGAGCAAATTAGAAAACTAGACTCAGAGAGGCAGAGCTAATACCTCCTCTGAATCGCAGCTACACAGGAAAGAAAAAAGAGGGAGAGAGGGGGACACGGCGAAGGACGAGAGGAACTGCTTACAGCATGGGGGAGAGCTATATGTACCAGCGACTCCCCTACACCAGAGGAGAGGAGGGGGAGGACAAAGAGGAGGAGAGAGACAGGAGGATCAGAGAAAGTGTCGGGGGACAAATGGTAAAGTTATGGACGTGCAGAGATTCTGCTTCTGTCTCTGTAATTACATCATGTGTGTGTTTGAGCAGGATGAATGTTTTATATCGTCTGTGTGTGTGTGTGTGTGTGTGTGTGTGTGTGTGTGTGATTGTGGTCATGTGTGTATTGACGGGCTGCCACTGCAGACACTTTCTGATTTGATTTAAATGGAATGAATCGTTCAATCCGGTCGTTTCTGTCATGTTTAGCTTCTGATCCGACCAGCACATCAAAAAGCTGACGTCTGCTTGTGACCTCGCTTCATCACATGTGTTCTGTGTGTCTGCTTGCACCAGAGTTCAGCCACAAGCTGATTTGTTTTTTTTAATTAGAATCATTTTTGAATATATTTAATTATTCACCGGAAAAACAACATTTAAAAGTAAGTCTGGGGAAGAAAAAAAACATTAAAAAAATACACGTTGGTGTAGCTTTAGTATGTTTTTCCTGCTTTGCTATCTTGCTAATATTGTTGCGGCTCCTCAGATTTAATTTGTGGCGCCTTGAGACCCAGGTGGGAATTTTGTTTAGTGAAAATATGAGGAACTAGAATGGCGTTCATTAAATTGCATTTGTCAAGTCATAGCCCTGTACTATAGTTTAGTGTTACTGGATTTGTAACAGTCAGCTATTTAAATCTGGAGGATCCGGATCTTTATTTGGATCCGCACCAAATTGCACACACTCATAGATAAAAACTCATAGATAATCGGCTCTTTCCTGGTCCATCCCCAATCTTTCCTCCACGTTCCATGGAAATCTGTCCTGTAGGTTTTTTTTTTTGTAATCCCTTTGACAAACAAACAAACAAACAAACAAACAAACAAACAGACAGACAAAAAAAGATGTGACGGATCAATCTTGAAAACACGGTTAGAATCTAAATTTTGCATGCACCCAAGGAACAATGGTTTGTAGATGCATGTCCTCACATGTGCAGTAATATAAGTAAGTGTGTGTGTGTGTGTGCAGATGCAGTGTGAGGAGGGGACGGAGTGGCTGCTGGAGTTACTGACAGATGTGCAGCTGCAGCAGTACTTCATGCGGATCCGTGACGAGCTCAACGTCACGCGACTCTCCCACTTCGACTACGTCAAGAATGAAGACCTGGAGAAGATCGGCATGGGACGCCCGGGTACGTCCTGTTTCCTGTTTCCATTCTAGTCCAGACGCTGTATTTTAGGAATATCTAATACATGTTGGAGAGGAGAGAAAAATGTTATTAATTTTATGTATATAGAGAGGTAAATTTATCTGAAGATGTATCAGAAAAAGCAAAAAAGAGTCAAAATGAAAAGTAAGCTTCTCTTTCCTATTAATCAACTCATGACCCCTCAGGTTTATCCTCCCTTTTCCTGAAGTAGGATTTTGAATACAGGACATTTAGTTGTGATGAAGTGGTTTTACTTTGCTGTACTGGTACGTATGTAGGTGATCTGAATACTTCTTTCACCGCTGGATCGAGTCAGAATATAAAACGTTTGCAGTGTTTGTGATCGTTGTCGGTTCAGGTCAGAGGAGGCTTTGGGAGGCCGTCAAGAGGAGGAGAGCTCTTTATAAGAGGAAGTCCTGGATGAGCAAGGTGCAGTACTACTCTGTACTCTCTGTACTCACACATTAAAATGCAGTACAAACACAGTACAAATACAATATGAATGCAGACATTCTGATAGCTGGCAAAGCACTCAAGACATTTTCAGGGTGACTATTTGTATTTAAAGAAAGTGTTATTAACACTATAAAATGGATCTTGTATAATGAGAATATACAGTATATTGTAAAGCCCATATTTTTCAAAAGCAGCATTTTTATTGCACACATTGAATTACAGACCACTGCTCTCTAAATCACAGTGATGTTTCAGGTAAAGCCCAACAATGAATTAGTCAGTCCACAGTAATGCCTCTAGTTTATGGACTACAGTTATGGGATTTTAATAAAACGTAATTTAAGGATTATTGATGAAGCTTTGTTTAAGATCAATATTGGTACATTTTATGTCACATGTTCACGTTTCATTATTTTGCAGTTCCATAAATCAGCCTTATCAAATCAGAAATTAGCTGTTCATGAGAGCGAAAAGGGAAAACCGCCATCACCGCTTTCTGCTCCTTGGGCCCCGTAGGTGTTTCCGGTGAAACGACCGGACTCCGACTCCCAGCAGCCCCTCTCTCAGGGGGCGTCGTCCGGCGCGGCCCCAGCTAACAGTGAGGTGGGAGCCTCGCTCACCTGCCTGATCAGAGAGGCGGAGCTGCAGCTGTTTGAGCGGCTCGGGGATGGAACGTTCGGGGTGGTGCGGAGAGGGGAGTGGACCGGACCCAACGGCAGAGTGGTGAGACGCAGCAGTTAAAGAAGTACAGTTAGCAGTTCAATGGTTCAAAATGAAAGCTGCGAGCAGAGTCCGGCTTTCATAGGATTTGCATTCTGAATTTATATATCGTAAATGTCAATATTGACCAATATGCAAGAAATGACTGTGATCATACTTTTCATATCGCCCAGGCCCACATGGTGGACTTTCTTTTGTCCAATGGGCTTTTTGTAATTGAACAGAACGGATGTAAAATTTCGAGTCAGTGTGACCGACCCTATGAGGGACGTAGTCTTTCTAAAATAGTGTTTTTAGCCCAAAAGACTACTACTACTACTACTACTACTACTACCAACAGCAATAGTAATAATAGATACATGCATACATACATTCTACATATGGTTAAAAATATGGCTTGATATGTTGCAGCCATTGGATAAAAATAACGTTTTTAGTAATATTCGAAAGATGCATTTTGTGGCTTAGATTTTACATAATAATTTGTTGCATTTGATCATTGCTACAAAACAGTTGGTTTTTTTGCATTCTGTGATAACTCTGAATTTGGGAAAATTCCATTTCTAGCTGTCTGTGGCGGTGAAGTGTCTCAAGTCGAGCGTGCTGGACTCAGACGGTCTGGACGATTTCATCAGAGAGGTGAACGCCATGCATTCCCTGAACCACCAGAACCTCATCCGCCTGCACGGCGTCGTCCTCACACAGCCCATGAAGATGGTACAACACACTCACACGTGTTCGTGCACAAACAGTCCACACTTGACGACACTTTCTTTATTGTTTTTTGTGCTAATTTAGATTTAAACATTCCATGATGAATGTGTTTCCGTGTCGTTGTGTGTTTGCAGGTGGCTGAGCTGGCCCCTCTGGGTTCGCTGTTAGATCGTCTGAGAAAACGTCAGGGTCACATCCTCATCTCTTCTCTATGTAACTACGCCGTGCAGGTCAGTTAACACCAAAATGGAAAAAAACCAAACACGTGGAAGTGGTTTCCGTCATGTGCCCTGGATTTCATCAAATATTTGGGGCAGTACCCAGAGATACAAAGCCCTAAATTGTCTGCTAATTAAGTTTATTCACAACAAACCGCTAGTGCTGCTTCCATAATGTCTGAGCTTTTAGATTTAGGCGGTTAATTATTTCTCTTAAATACACTGAAAATACTGGAGGATGAATATTTATCATGGCAGTATTGTAGTGCATTGTTATTTGAAGTCATTCAGTGGAAGGAAAATTAAGTTTTTCTCTCTAAAACATTCAATCATTTGGAAAGTTGTAGATGACAAACTCTTAATCCTTCAGTTTATCAGAAAAGTTCTGATTCAAAATCATCAAAGTTGGAGATACGTGGATTTTTCAGGGGGCAAGAAGAGCGTGAAAAATGAACTTGTAACTAAAGCTGTCAGACAAATGTAGAGCTGTATTTCAGTCAGACACAAGTTTGAAGTGTTTATTATTACAGCAGCAGGACATTTAGACTTGGAGTTTTTCGTCTGGGCTCCGACCTCATCACTCCCCGCAGATATGTTTATATGAATATAATGGGGAGTGATGAGAAAACCTCTTGAACCCCTCAATCGGAGCCTACAGGTGGATGCTGGGGTGGTGGTGGCGCTGAAAGTGCAGCAGCAAAATGCATGTAGAGCAGCAGCAGCAGCAGCAGCAGCATTGACAGGCAGAGGGGGAGATGGGAAATTGTTGCACCTTAAATAAACCGCCAAATTGGGAGGGAGGGTGTGTTAAAGGCGTTTGAGCTCCATATACAGCCGTGGAATATTTTCTCAGATGTAGTGGAGTAGAAGTAGAAGTAAATGGTGTGTGTGTGTGTGTGTGTGTGTGTGTGTGTGTGTGTGTGTGTGTGTGTGTGTGTGTGTGTGTGTGTGTGTGTGTGTGTGTGTGTGTGTGTAGGTGGCGTGTGGTATGGCCTACCTGGAGCAGAAGCGTTTCCTCCACAGGGACCTGGCTGCTCGTAACGTTCTGCTTTCCACCAATGACACGGTGAAGATCGGAGACTTTGGCCTGATGAGGGCGCTGCCAACACACACCGACCAGTACATCATGGAGGAGGGCCACAAAATCCCTTTCCCATGGTGAGAGAAGCTTCCTGCTCCCACAGAATTACGTGTCGAGTTTTCTGGTATTTTTCCTGCATCCTCCATCCTTGCCTCTCTCCAGGTGTGCTCCGGAGTCTCTGAAATCTCGGACTTTCTCTCATGCGTCTGATACCTGGATGTTTGGGGTCACTCTGTGGGAGATGTTCACCCACGGACAGGAGCCATGGCTGGGCCTTAATGGGAGCCAGGTGAATGCATACACACACACACACACACACACACACACACACACACACACACACACACACACACACACACACACACACACACACACACCTTTCCTGTGCAAAAAATTCCACTTTCAAAAGCAGAAAATAAAAAAATCAGCTATTGCTGAGGATGTTTTCTAAACCACAAAACCAAACATAAATGTTCTGCAGAACAATAGCAGAATATTGCAGGTTCTCCGCGTTGCTTTTCAGCATTCTGTAATTTATGTGTCTGTTTGCAGATCCTCCACAAGGTGGATGTGGAGGCCGAGAGGCTGTGCAAACCAGACGACTGTCCTCAGGACATCTACAACGTCATGCTGCAGTGCTGGAGCCCCAAACCAGAGGACAGACCAACCTTCATCGCCCTCAGAGACTTTCTGCTCGAGGTAGCACATCAGTGTCAGTCGAAACGGAAACCGAATGTGACATCAAAAGTTAGGAAATATGTCCAGAGCAGAGGTGCATGAGCCCTTTGGAATAATAGATAATGGGAAGCGTGAGATGGAGGAACAGCACAGATTTTTATTGTGATGTAAATTGTGCATGGTGACTTTTTAAATGTGATCTTTTAGAAATGTGGTTTCATCTGCAACCTCAGCTCAGAGGGAAATCCCTGTTCACATGGGGATATTCTGTGTGCGACACTGTGCAACACAGTGGTGAGAGCACACAAAATGAGCTTAAACCATTAGTCAGCGCTACAGTCATGAGAAAAAAAAGGGTTGAAAAACACAAACATGTTCTTTTAAGCTTCCCTCACTAGAACAATTTAGCATGAACTACAAGTAGCATCTTGTTTTTAGTAGAAAGGTTGTGGTTGGTGGATGAGATGAGGTCAGCTTCTGTAGACAAGCTGACTTTATTTAACCCCCAGTCAGTTTCTACTCATCAACACCACACAAAATAAACTACAGTACCTCCATTAAATTGTAGAAATTAAAATTTAGACCAAATTTGTGAACTGATCTGTGTTCTATTAGCTCCAAAAGCAATTAGTCACAAAGCAGCACTCCGGGGAAATACAGAACAGTTAAAGGGAACGCAAGTGGAAACAAATGAATCATCATACAAACTGTAATTGTTTTTCTTCTCTCTGATATCAGTAATACGTGTGTTTGCGTTCTGCAGACTCTGCCCACAGACATGAGGGCGCTGCAGGACTTTGAAGAGGAAGACAGGCTCCAGATTAAAATGAACGACATCATCACCATCATAGAGGGAAGGTCAGTGTGTGACTGTTATACAACACATGCAGGTGGAAGAAAGTCCTTTGGCTAAACTCTGCGACTCGAAGCAGTATTTTAACAAAATTACTGGCTTTGAAAGAAATGCTTGTGCAGAAGGACGGACATTCCTACGAGACAGCAAATGCATCTTTTGTTGACATTGGATTCCTTGCATTAAGGAGAATTACTGTAATCACTGTCATGTTACTGGCTCATTATCGTATGTAGATGCTTTTTGTGACTGGACAGACATGCATCTGTTTAGTCTGGGGCGTTTATATGTATCGCTGCCCAAATGAAAGCCCACACGAGCTAACAAGATAAGTGTCCTCATGCGATAGGCGCTATGTTGTACTCAGGAAAGTCCCGTTATTGTTGAATTCAACATCTACTAGTAGAATATGAGGATCCGGATTCTGTGATTCATTCACTCTTTGTTTGTATCTGTTGATGTTTTCAGGGCGGAGCATTACTGGTGGCGAGGTCAGAACAGGGGGACGCTGCGTGTCGGCCAGTTTCCTCGCCATGTGGTGACATCAGTCGCCGGTCTGTCTGCTCAGGACATCAGCCGACCTCTGAAACACTCCTTCATCCACACTGGACATGGAGACACGGACCCTCACAGGAGCTGGGGACATGCAGATCGTATAGACAGGTTGATGATGCTCAGGAACTGGAGTCAACATTTTAGTTCTAATCACACAATGTGAAATAAAACAGCTTTTATTCCAGGGTTCATCTTTATAGATAGGATATATTTGTCTGTATTAATATGGAGATATGATGTATTTCTCTTAATAATAATTTAAAATGCAGACGTCTCTCCACCAGAGGGCAGCAGTGCATCACCTGAGCTTTTTAAAAATCACACTCAGATCCACAGAAACCTCACAACAACTGCAAGACTATCAAAAATACAACTTTATAACAAATAATATTTATAGTCTGCAACAAATATAAAGTAGAGGTGCCGAAAAAACAACAGGTTTAGTTGTGATTTGTCCCATTGATTTAAAAATTCATATAAATAAAATCTGTATAATTTTAGAAACTTCTTCAGAAAATCTTGCTGTCTGCTACACTTAATTAAAGGCAGGTATTATCTGACAGCTGAAGTCACCATTACTTCACACTAGATTTTTGCACACAACACCTATGAAGAGCTTATGAAATATGTTTTATTAAAGATTAACAAGTCAACAGTATATAGTACAGCTGATGCAATCAGTCATATTGATAATTTGGTAATTAAATATTAAATAAATATTATATAAATATTGGTTATTTCTCATTTTGAAACATTTCATTGTTGCTGCTTCCATGTTTTTTTCCCCACTGATTTTCTGCTTTTCCTTTAAATTATTTTAATAATATAAAATAAATTTTGAGGAATAGACTTTTGGTTGGATGAAACAAGCATTTTGATGATGTCACTTTGGGCTCTGGGTAACTGTGACAGCATTTCTCACTATTTTCACAATTTTTCCAACCAGTCGATTGATTAAATTTTCCTGATTAAGCCGAAATGATACTTTAGGCTTAAGTACATGGTAAATTTAATCATCTTCGCTTGTGTGAAATGCTTCCTCCAAGAAAGCAATATGAACAGATCTGCTATGGATCTGTATTGTGTGCAGCTTTCTTTATGTCTAAGTTTAGAATTATATTCAGGCCTTTATATTTACACATTATTTACATTTTTATTGAAGGACTTTTACCTGTAACAGATTATTTTAAAAGTGGGATACTAGTAATTCTGTTTCACAGCTGTTTAAATCTGACTCAGCTATTCTCTGCCTCCTTTCAGTCTGTATTTGGGGAACCCCATGGACCCTCCTGATGTGCTAGGAATGGACTCAGGCACCGCGAGGCCGACCAAACTCCCCAACCGCACCAAGAGTAAATTTATCCAAACCTTGAAATTCATTTACAACACCATTCTTATAGTGTTTGTAGCTGTGCCTCTCTTTTACCAGCTCACAATGATGCTCTTTAGAAAACTTCCATTCTGTTATAAATATCAACTAAATGCATAAAAAATCTCTTTATCAGAGCAACCTCCTCCTCGTCCTCCGCAGCCTGCCGTTCTGCTGAAGAGTAAGTCTTTCTCTTCTTTCCTTACAATCCCCCTTTAAATACACGCTGCTGTTATTTCCTGACTCTGTGTTTTTTTTGCACGCGTGTCCAGAGCCGTTCTACGACTCCGTGATGGATGACTACGACGACGACGACGACACCAGCGCATCGTCGGGGCTGAAGAGACTGGGAGCGTCCCTGGGTCTGAAGCTACGGCCTTGGGAGGTGTCCAGCGTGCGCTCGGCCAAAAGCGAGGTGTCGCTCATCGACTTCACCGACGACAGCTTCAGCTCGACCACTCCCTCGCCGCTCACCGAGACCCGGCAGTCAGACGAGGACACGCTGAAGGTAGAGTTAGAGCGTCAGAGTAGTTGGACCTGTCACAGAATCTCAGAAAGGTGAAACTGCTCTGCTCGAGAAAAAAAAAGAAGAAGCAGCCCATGTGATGATGGTGGGGGGCAATTAAAACAAATTCATTTCTTTATTTTTGCTTAGATAATAGTCTACTAGTAATGGTAGATTCTTCCCCCCCCCCTTTATGCAATTCAAATTGTGCACCTACAGATTAGGTGAAACCACTCCAAAAATAAGACACAGTAAAACTAAAAAAAAAAAATAAAAAAATAAATAAAAAATGCTCTCATCCTCAGGACACTCCATCCATCCTGGACTGGCCTCTCCCTCAGCCAGCTTACGATGAGGTTACTACGGAGCTCGAGGACCAATCGGCGGACCAGGAGGTGCGGTTAATCAACAAAGGACAGACTGAGGAGGCCGCAGCCGCGTCAGGCACCTCTACGGCGAGCAGGAGTGAGACGCAGTCAGCTGACCTCTTTCAGGAGCTACAGAGAGAGGTAGAAAAAGGTTTTAGGAATAGTCTCTAGATCAGTGACCGTGTTAAACAGACATTTTCTAAGCTGCTTGTCTCTGCAGGTGATGGTGAAGCTGCAGGTTCCTATGGCAACGGGCCGCTCCCTCCCATCCTCCCCCCTACCCATGCCCCTGGCTCCTTTGGGCCCCCATCGACAGATCTGCCTGCCTCCTCCGTCCCCCTCCTCCACCTGCACCTCCTCCTTCACCGCCTGTTTCGAGGAGCGGCCAGTGCTGCCTCCTCGCAGCCCCGTTCCGCCGCTGCGTCCCTCCAAACACAACCTCTCCGCCCGCAACACCCAACCGCAAGCACACTCCAGCTCCAGCTCCTTGGGGGACCATGATGATACGCCTCCTCAGATCCCACCCAGAGATCACACCTTCTCTCAGCCGGGCTCCCGCTCCTCGTCTCCCCTCCCACTGGTACCGCCGCTGTCCTCCTCCCCCATGGCACTGCCTCCTCCTCCCCTCTCTGTCTCCCCACGGCGGACACCCGGACTCCTTGGCCCCTTACTGTCTTCGAACTCGTCCACCTCCTCCCTGCCTCAAGTCACTTCACATTCCCCACAGGTCACGGCTTACAGCTCCTCCTACTCGTCCAGCTCCTTACTAGACCCTCTGGCCTTTCGTGAGGGGCGTGGCCTGTCCTCACTTATCGACAGCTCCCAGGGTTCTGCTCCTGCACCGCTGCCTGATCGACCTGCTTTTCTGGAAAGGTGCGTGTCTGATATTAAATAGTGTCTTTACCTCATTCACCCTTTACCTCTCTACTCAATGAGGACACAGGCAGTTGTTAGTTTTTTCTTCATTAGCAGATGAATTTTGCCATTTTATATATTTATGTAATAAACTGTCAGTGGTGCATTATTACCTTGTCTGCTAAGCTTTGACTCAGTATGCATTCAAAAGAAAGTGCACATTGTTATCTATTAAAAACTTTCATTTATACTTTACATCTAAAACTGTCACCATATTTTTTTTTAAATCTCTGGTTCTCTAATCAGATACGGAGCTGCCAATATGGCGGCAGTCAAACCTATGATGCAGCAGCACAGCGGAGCCAAACCGAACTCTTCCCACAACAACAACAACGGGCGATCTGTAGCTCCCAGCATGCAACTGGAACTCAGCATCACACAGGTAAAGGAAAAGGAGGAAATGGAAACTTAAAAAAAAAAAAAACCTTTTTCTTCCTTATTTAAGTATCACGTTGTTTTCTCTTCAACCAAACGTGGAAATTGCAAAATACAAGTACGCAAACACCACAAGCCCTTAATGCTCGATGCAGACTCAGACTAACTGAAAACAGACCCAGTGTGATGTCCGTTCATAATACTGTCAGTTCATGGTATGATTGACAGGTCCAAGGAGCTGTGCACGGTGTCACGCTGGAGGAGTGTCAGGCAGCTCTGCAGACTCACAACTGCAGCATCTCTCAGGCTATAAATCATCTGAAGGTACACTGTGTGCATCTCTTTACATAGCTACTGGCATACTTTCACCTAAGTCCTAATTAATGAACCATCGAACACTTTAACCATGTTAATCTATTGTCAGTGTTTTTAAAAATGTCAAGATGGATTCCTTCTCTTCTTCTACTGAAAAACAAATATATCTTAAAGTACAAATAAAGAAGCCTGAAACTAAACTCTACGTAAGGTTTTGGGATCAGAGCATCTAGTGTTTTATGTATTTTCACAGTCATTTTCACTGCTTATCTGAATACTTTTTGCAGCACTGTAGGGGAGGTAGAGAGAGTTAAACTCCTGAAAGCCCACATATGGACCTCCTATTGTGAGAGAGACGTTATGCTCATACATAATTGGAGGATGCTGTCACTACCCAGATGTTGAAAATGCACGATGAAGTAATTAATGAGCTAAAGCCTGCACGGGGCAATAAAAACGCCTCTCTTCATTATCTGTGTTGCAGGTGGAGCAGTTGTTTCGTCTGGGTCTGCGGTCGAGAGCCGAGTGTGAGGACCTTCTGCAGCGCTGCCAGTGGAACCTGGAGGAGTCCAGCAAACTCATGCTGGACAAATACGGGCCACAATGAAACCAGTAAGTGCAACTGAACTGGTAAAAAAAGAAAGGAAAATTACTTTTTACCACGCAAAGGTACCTCGGCATGGTTTTTTTGCACATAAACCCCAAAACAGAAGCAGTGACAACAACATGCAGAACTTAAAATCATTTCTCAAATCATTTACTCCGTTTTCATTTTGTCTAAACAAGTATGGTGTACCTCAGGGGTCAGTGTTGGGACCACTTTTATTCTCTTTATATGGGCTTTCAAAAACGGTCACATTATCAAAGTGACATCTCTTCCAAAAGTGTTTACTTTGGATCATCATTTGAAGCTCATGTGTTCCACTTTAGAGATCAGAACAGTTTGAGAACAGTTTTTCATCAAGAGCTAAATGAAAAGATTGATATCACTCATGGCTAAAGCTACGCAGACATGAGTGTTGAACGAATTCATCTTATTTAACTCTCGACAGGAATGCGAACGAGTGAATTTTGCAAAATGTTGTTGTTGGATAATGTAATTATTTCCTCAGCCAAGGAGGTTATGTTTTCACCGCCGTGTTTTTGTTTGTTAGCAGGATTTCACAAAAACTACTCAATGGATTTTCATGAAATCTGATTGAAGGGGCGGCAGGAAAAGAAGCCTTTCAATTTTTAAGTCAATCCGGATAAAGTGGCAGATCGAGAAATCAAAACGGACTTTTGTGCCTTGACGGAGGAGTTAAAGTTACTTTGGCTGATTTGTTTTGGCCACTTGGGGGCAGAAGAGTTCTATATACGGTACCAGTCAGAAATTTGGACAGTTTCCCATTCAAGTGGATGGGAAGGTATGTCCAAACTATTGACTGGTACTGTAACTGACACCTGACAAATTATTTTGTATATAATTATTCTTGCAAAAAAAAAAAAAAAAAATCTTAATGGTCACTTTCCAAAAGATCCCAGAGGAGGATTTGCGTTTACACCACAGATTTCCTAACAACCCTGCACACACGGTCTCTCTGTCTGTCTCTCAGGAAGTGTCGGGAGCACATACTCAACATACCTGTACGGATGACTCATCGCTCCAAGGACTCAACGCACAGAGATGCTTTTTTAATGAATGGAGGGACATAAAGCAGACTTAAGTGCACACAGGATGTAGCAGGTATTTACAGTACACAAAGCTGAGTACTATAAATACCTGCTACGTCCTGATACACAAGCACCGCCATCATTAGCTAAGGGAGCCGCTTGGTGGCTGAGTCACACTCTTTACTTGAACAGTGTCTATTTATGTTTTTGTATTATTAGATGCGTTATGAGACTTTAAACTTGTGTGAAATTAGCTGTGAATGTGTGCATGTGCAGGTGTGTGCATGCATAAGCTTCCATTTACAAACACTGTAAAATGCCCCACGCCTCTCTGCTGTCCACGAAGCGACTTAAGATCAGGGAACCGTCAGCTGACTGCAACTGTGCTCATGTTTTTAATCATAATGTACAGACACGATGTTGTAAATAGCACTTTAATGGTTGTGTCGACTCATTAACTGCTGGTCAGAAGATGATAAACATTTTGTCTGGTTATATGGGCTGATAGCATATCATGTATTTTTAATGTATAATTGTGTCTCAAAGCTTTCTAGGCGTTTAAACATTAACATTTTTAGCTCAGTGTTATTGTAGGCATTAAGATGCCAAACCAGAAATGTGAAGATATGTGCTATCTCCTTATGAATACAAAGTGTTAGGCCTTAGATAAGATATTTAAGTAACGTAAGATTGATGTCAAGTGTTGCTTCCTGTGCATGATAATCAAACACATGCTGAGGCTCACACCTGCTATAAGTGAGCGTCTGCATATAGTGACATCGATAATGAATCTGATCGCTTACTGTGTGGGGAATTATAAGCAGCTAAACACAGATGGTATTGTTCATTATTGCAGCTACTTCGCATGGACAGCAGTTACAGTTTGCTCTCTTCTCAAAAGGTTCGATTTAGACAATTCAACTACAAACGTTTAAAATAATGTTTGTGCGTTTGTGAGCCGTCCCTCCCTCTTATATGCTCAGCTGTAAGCTGTAATCTTGCTGTATGTGATGCTGGCTGCGTTATACTGTAACATTAGAGCAGCTTCATGATGGAAAATGAAAATACGGCCTTCAGTGTTTTATAATAAATCAAAAGTTTCTTTTCAAAGCCATTGGTGTTCTGTGTTTATTTCAGAAATCTCCTGGAACAAAGCGGCGATTTTTTAAGTCTCCAAGTATTACAGTTGTCTTTGTGGAATCACAAGAAAAAAAAGTCTCAAACATGCAAAGTTATGGTTGGTTTTCTGATATTTTTGTCCAACAATGACCATCTTGATCCTCACTGCTCTTTCACTACAGTCTACCTACTGTAGCAGCAAACAGAGGCAGGTGGGGCACAAGGCCACTGATTCATACATCCAGAATATCTCGATCGGAGAGAGAAAGCGCTTTAAAAAAAACAACTTTTATTATTCAAAAATACTAGTCATGTTAGAATATTTATATGTACTTTAAAATATGTCTGGAGGACTTTTATATGAATAAAACTTGCTTTTACTCACCAAAAATCCTCCAGACAGCTCTTACCATGAGTGACAGGAGTCCTCTAATGGAAGCCTTGTCACTCACTTCCTCAGGGATCAAACTTGTGAGCTTTCCATTATGGGATGGAAAGTTCCCCCCCCCAGGCCACTGTCCTGATGATTTATGCTGCCTTTTTGAAAAAGATTCTACTTTAACACAAATCAATAGCACTACCCTCACCACCACTCCTAACCCCGACCCACTTATCAATGTGGTAAGTGACACGTCTCAATGGGAAGCACATATTGCCAGAACAGTACCACATCCACCCTGTCCTCCCTCCCTCCCTCCCTCCCTCATTCACACACTCTCTCACTCCAAAATTGATCGCAGCTGCGGTGCATTGTGGTCCAGTTGCTCAGTGTGATGCCTGAAGAGCACGGTTGCGCAGCCTCTCTCTCCGGATGCTCAATATGCACTTATCTGCTACAGCGGTAAGCACTCTGTCACCTTCACCTGTGATGCGTGTGACACACATACGATTACACTTTTGTGCCTCACACACACACACACACACACACACACACACACACACACACACACACAAATAAGTTATTCAGGCTCACGTAACCATGAGGTGTCACTGAGTTCCTGCCTGATGTCACCCAAACATCACCAGATATAATTTAGCATTTAGCTTGTGTATTTACAGATGTGTCATTTGTTGAAAATGACTCTTTCCTACCCTAATTTTAACTATTTAAATTTTTTTCATGATTATATTAGGCCGAACATAGTTAGAATTTTGCCATCTGTGTTTCTGTTTGGATGAGCGTCAGCATCCCCGACTGAAAGTGAAGGGAAACTTTTGCCTCACACCGTTTAAGTGAATTTTACCGATGGGAAGTTTGCATCTGTTTATTAGCACCACGAAGCAAAATGTACCAGCTGTACGTTACCTGTAAACTACCCAGAAACGGAGCCACCTACCATGCAGGAATGTTCCTTTGTGTTTGTGTTCAGCTCAGCCTCTTTTTTTTTTCCTTCTTCTTTTTTTTCTTTTTTCTTTAAAATACATGCAGTTTGTTCAGCTCAGCCTCTGACTTAGTCCAGCAGAGCCAAATCTCCACAGTGATCTATCATTTCGGTATAAAGCCATGTTTTAATTTCTTTAAAGCCATCTCAGCTAACCTGGGTGGCACAGAGTGATGGTGCACCAGTAAAATCTCGTTTAGGTGGTGCATGTGAGGAGATGAACCCCTTCATAAGAAAAGATAACAGCTGCTGGTTTGATTACGTTTGTTCCTTTTAGCGACCAGGTTATGATTAGGCCATAACTTGACATCATCAGTCAGGTCAGATGTTGAGAGAGGCTTATACCCACAGTCTGCATCCAGAACGTGATTCGGCATCTCTTTCAAGCTTTGGATTTCTCCTTATCATGAAGCCACCGATGTATGTGGGGTTGCAGTAAGATTTATTTACATTAAAAGAAACACCTTTAGGACAGAGACATCCTATGTGCATTTTTTAAAATTCTGCAGGAGAGCTGCCTCTGAGCTACTATGTGAGATTTAAGTGTGACATCAGCAGCTGTTTGCTGCTCTCTGTTGGATTTAGGGAAGTTTGACACGTCAGTCGATAACATTACAAGAGTCGGGAAGCTTCATTGCTCCAAGTAGGAGTGTTTCTGCTTTAATTAAATTCCTCCTCAGCGTGCTGTAGTGGCCCTCTTTCTGAATCAAACAGCTTGTCAGTAGCTTAGCTCTTTATTGATCGGGTATAGAAGCACCAATACAAATCCACATGGAGCTTAAAGGCATCATAGCTTTCTGCTGTGGTCTGTAAATAAACTGCTAAGGATGCGTAAGTGACGCCATCGCCATACACGGACATGACGTGAAGATGACGGAAGCACTTCCACATGACGGTGACATTCTGCTGCAGGAGAATACAGACAAGCTTGATTTTAGTTTGATGAAATTATTGCAAAGGGTGAGAACGGGGCAGAGTTGGTCTTTATTGTTTTGCTGCTGTGGTTTGGGTTCAGTTGACTCACTGTTTTTCCTGCAAGTTTAAATTGAGAATGCAAACACAGGAGTGAAAACATGCACATACAGAGAACAATGCTTTTTTTTTTTTGCCAAATTGGTTTTGGAGCAGAGAGAAAAGAGAGCACAGCTCACAGTTGACTTTTTACTGCCTTCCTATCTGTTTGACTGACAGTCTTATTGATCGCTGAGGTGGCGCTCACTTGGAATTAAGTTGTTTCAATGTAAAAATACAAAATAGCAATGCACCAAACAGAGTTCAGGTCGTTTAGCTCAGAGTGTGGTCCAGGGACTCACAGGGGTTCTTGATGGGTTCTCCAGCATAAAGGGAAATAAGTCATTTTCATTGTAACGCCATCCATAAGTAACACAATACTCATTTGTGACCATTTCAAGTCTAATTCCTCTTCATATATTCTTATGCAATGTGTTTATGCACGAAAAGCACGAGTTTACACATTCGATTAACACTGAGTTAATTAAATGCGTTAAAATAGTCCATTTCCGCCTGACTCGAGCGAAATGATTTTGAAAATCTTTGCATTGATCCTGGAGTGTGCATTGATTTGCCTTTTAGACGTTCAGCTCAACATCAAGCAGCCAATTGAGCTTTGAGGCCAGACCTGTGATCGTTGGAGAGCGATCATTCAGGATCATTCATCCTGCCACTGCTCCAGCCTGCACAGTGATGAAAAGGATCCTGGATCGGTGAGTCGGTCGATATTACGGATTTATTAACTGGACAATTGGCTCGCTAATAACTGTCCGTGCACGAGCCTCCACACCACAAACACAAGTTGATTTCAGAGTCTTTTCATCACTGCTGCCAGAGAGAGCCGCTTCCATGAATGCTGCTGTCCTCGTCTGTTTGCTTCACATTAGACCTTGAATCACGCAAAAGGACATCATTCAAAACGTTATTGGCAAGTCTGTCAATAAACATATACTCAATTTGTCCAACACGGACGAGCACCTTGGGAAAATTACTTTCAATCTCTCCATTATGTCATTTTCAATGTGTGCCATCAATCACTTTGAAAGAATATATTTGGTGAGTCTGTGGGTTTGTGTGCGTCTGAAAGAGAGAGAAATGGGAAAAAAAGGAGGAACACATATCAATTTTATGAATAACAATGACAACCTAATGGCAGCTCCTCCAGTTTTTCAACCTCTGTGATTGCTAATTGACAGCTACCTATTAACTCAGGATTGATTTCTATAGGAGGACGATCTAGGGTGAAATTACAGAACACTTAAAATAGATTTTCTATACGGGAACTCATTGAATACAATTACGATGTACTTCTTAAATATCCTCCAGCAACATTTGTGAATGCATTTGACAGTGTGAGCGTCACATCAATCGTAGCCGGTAATATGCAAGTCAAAAGATGTCAATGCCTTCACATGCATAACATAGAAAGATGTGTGCTGATACGTGCAGGCATGTATTTTCTGTGCTCTGTGGAAGCAAGCTAATAGCTAAGTCAAATAGCAAGTGTGCTTCTTTGCTGACAAACAACTTTAAAGGACCAAACAGCATTACGTGCCAGGAGAGGGCAGCACATGTACAGCACATTTTCTTTATTTGTGTTTTAGCATTACTGCTAAATCACGTAATTTAATATCGTGTCACTTTGTTAAACAGTTGCAAAATACAGTCTTTAGGATTTGTATGCATGGATCGAGAAGTTCTGTGTTTTTTGTGACTCTCAGGACATTTCTTTGTCTGAATGAAAGACTACAAATACAAACCACAGCAGCGTCTCAGGTGGTTCGGCTTTGATGGTAGGAATCGTCCATGGGTTCGATTCCCATTTATGTTTCGGTTTAGGCAACAAAAGCTCTTTAGTTAAAGTTAGAAATTTCTATTTTTATTTTGTCAAACGGTTACATGAAATTTACTAGAATTCACTTCGGCTAAGGTTAGGGAAAGATCGTCCTTTTGGTGATGTGTTCATGAAAAATCAGTTCATGAAATACTGATACTTATTCTTGTTAAAATAGTAGAGTCTTGTCTATGTACTTGTGAAAATGTCTTTGCTTTGCAATGCATAACACACTCTCACACACACACACACACACACACACACACACACACACACACACACACACACACACACACACACACACACACACACACACACACACACACACACACACACACACACACACACACACACACAAATTCACATCTCCGAAAGTAAGAACAAGGAGTCCCATTAATCACATCCATTCTTCAGTCTCCTAAGTCGTGTCATTAAAGGTAAAACTAGAGCACAAAGAAGTCTGTGTTGAAAACACAAACTCTAAAGTTCCATTTGAGGATAACTGCAGTCCTTAACCTCATACACTTTGCTAAATTGCCTCATTTGTTTATTTCAGGGCATCCCGGACTGACTCATCTCCTCCCATAGAAAAACAACTGTATTTTTGTGTCTTTGCAGAAAGTCAACTTTTACTAAAGCTTTGCACCTCAATGGCTGGCTAGAGACGTTGTGCATTGTCTGAATTTGTTTCCTCTGGATGCTCACACATAATGATGGGACATTGTTGCCATTGCCCTCAGCCTCAGAATTTGGCTGTCTGGAAATAGTTAAGAAGAGTTGTCACATTTTCCCAAGGTTTTTTTTTTTTTTTCAAATGTAACTTATCAGTCAATTTTACATTGTTTAGCTTTTAATTGTCCAAAGCCTCTATATCCATGTTCATCTCCTCCCGTGTGAACATCTGAGCTGACTTTACTCTCTATTACCTTCACCTGGGTCCAATCCAGTCAATCGCAGAGAAAGTTTGAGAGAGAAACAAACTGAGGTCATCACTCAGACATGCTTCAGTGATGCAAATCTGAGCCCTCCAAAACAATGTTATCCTCTCAGAGCTTTGAGGCTGTTTGTCGTTTTTGAACTGCGATTTAGAGGGCGACCAAAAAAAACCCCTCTGACAACCACGCCTGACTGGGGCTCTAATGAGGGCACTTGACAGGGTCAGCATCTTGGAGGAAAAGAGCGAGTCAGACACAAACCACAAACACCCTCATAATTTCAATTAGAAATTGATTAATTGGACATTTTTAGCACCTCAATCTCTTGAGCAAAGAGACACAGACCACATCAGAGAGCACATCGAGTCTGTCCTTGTAAAAAAAAAAAGAATATTGATGCTCTCTGTGGTTTGCTCCTTTGTGGTGACCAAAGGCTTTGGTCTTCGAAAACTGAAAACTGAAAACAACTTTGAGCATTTTAGAATATATACCGTGTGTGAGGACAGTGGAGAGCTGGACTTTGAAAGTGTTGCTTGTAATTCTAATATTTTCCTCCCATTGTGAAAGTGAACCAATGAAGTACTCAAAGGTAAAGCTGGAACAGCTGCAGAGCACTGTGAAGAAAATACATAATCATTTTTTTTACTTTCCCTCATCAAAAAATATGACCAAAACTCACAAACATCTCAGACAAAAACAGGGTGTGATTTCAAATACTCACCATATGGCGACGCCTCTCAACACAATGCATCAGACTCACTGTCAAAGCTGCATTTTAGTTTTACAGGAAATGTTAAACAAATGATTAACAACACAATTAATGAGTGCAAATACTATGCGGACATTTTTTGAGCATGCATCCTTGAAATATCAAGAGCATCTACATTCATTTGATGTATTTTAAGAGCACATATCAGGGTGTAATTCCACCAGATTCTATGCACTTTTTCAGTGGAGAAGTTGCTGTATTGATTGGAGCCAAAATGCAACAACGTGCAATGGAAACAGTGAATAAACCATGAAGCATGTGATTCAAACATCCCCTGAAGGATGAAAAACAACAGATCTGTAGGAATGATGAAGAGACTCAAATGCTCACATTTATACATGAAACACACATTAATGCCATATTTCTGCATGACCTGCCAAGACTTTCCCATCTTTTCAGCCACCTGCTCCTCTTCAGTAGATCTTATTAATACATTGAGCTTCAATCAAGTCATTTTAATTTGTTTCATGTGCATGTCTTCTTCTTTTCTTCATTGCCAGCAGTGACTATGTAAAGGTGTAAAGGAGTCTGATGAAATTTGATCTGACTGAAGGGAAGAAATCATTGGATACTTAAATAAATATTTACGGGGAGAGAAATGGAGAGGCGAGGCAGACAGAGAGAAAATGACTCATCCTTGAACTGGATTGAAATTGATTTTGTCAAACGGAGAGGAAAATGTGTTCTCTCTCAAGAGAGGTAAGAGAAGCCAGAGGTCATGGAGGCAGGAGCATCTCCTCTAACCTTTGGAGGAAGAGGAAAGTGGAAGGGTTGTCCCCAAAACATGCACCAATTCAAACACAGGGAAACACGCTGTGGCTCTCATTTAGCACTTATTCTGGTGGTTTCCTGGGTAGCTGGTTCCTTCAGTCTCTCAGTTTGATCCAATGATTAGAGGTCTTGAGACAAGAAACCATCTCAACCTATTCTCAAACTTTAAATAGGTTAGAAGGCCGGCTCGCTGGCTTGGAGCTGGGCTCGGTTCAAAATAAATATGCAAATCAGAACATGTTCCATGTCTGGATGTTTTTCCTTAAATTAGACCAGACACTCTCTGCAAAGCTGCAGTCTTAATCATTCCACCTGCTTTTCATTAGATAAGTCTCACCTGAAATAAGACTAAAATGACCATAAATGTTGGTTTTGTGTAGAGTAGACTGTCTGAATGATTAATAATACCATAATGTATTAGAAAAGACTAAAATACTTAGTTTTCTTTGACTAAAATGAGACTGAGACTAAAATGAGACTAAAATTGACTTTTAGTCAACAAAACTTTACAAAATTTTTTTTGTTGACTATGGACAGACTACGGAGCCTTTTTAGCATTTGATTTGTTTTTCCACTTATTTCTATGATCTACCCACTCATTAGTTGTTGTTTCGATAGCAAATGATCGATTACAGATCCTCTCCCTTACCTGCTACTGCTGAGTATCACCTGACCAATTAGCTGCCTGCTCAGCTGCTCCCCATTATCAATCATCCCCAGTATACCTATAAGCTAAGCACCATTTACAGCACCTGAAGCCAAATGACAATCAAACAGCAACAAAGACAAAGACAAAAAACAAGTACATGAACATTTCAGGTTCAACAATGACAAGTCATGTGAAACATTTGTATTCATCTGAATTGTTAACCGTTTTATTTGCCACACACAAGCCTGTTTGGTGACTAAATGAGACCCAGCTTCAAATGTCTTTAGCAGACCAACAGTCCAGAACCTCAAAGATATTCAGTTAAAAAACATAGATAACAAAGGAAACCAGGAAATATAAAAAATCTGGAAAAGTTTGGTCCTTTTTTTTTTTCAAGAAAACCATCAATAAAAATATAGAAATGTGTCTAATTGTAACTAATTGTTTACAGTTTTCAGTGTTCAATGCTCACATTTTTATTCATTTATTTTCTTTATTTTCCCTTAGATTTCTTGACTGATTCACATATTTCCTATGTGTTCTGATGACGTTTTGCTGTTTGACACACACTTTTCCTCACACACTTTATTTCCTTTATTTGTCTTCTAATCGTTTCACTCTTGACCAAAAAAACAAAACAAAAACTGCTTTACTTGACACCGTCTCCTTAGTTTGCTGCATTCTGTACAATTACTATTATTTATCATTTTTTCAGCTTATTTGCTCCTGCAGAAACTTAAACATATGTTTTACCGCGGCTGCAAGGACTACAGAAATCTCTCGTTAACTCAAGGTGAAACCAATTGGCAGGGACATAACTATTAATGGAAACCCTTTAGGTGCTGCAGAGGTCAAACCTGTCACCTTTCGCTATGGAGCATTGTCTCCCTAATGAAATGTGGTTGAGTCGGAAAGAGAAATAACTTTGGTCCTGGTTTTATTACAGAGCGAGTGTCTGACTAATGCTGTACGCCTGGTCCTGTTACTCCAGGTGGAAAGGGAAGAGTGACATTGCCTTCACACCCTCAGGGATGTTTCAGGCTTTATTATCCTCTTAATCCTTTATCTGGATGCTGCTCTTTATTTGCTTATTCACATGAGGATTCTCACCTCATTCCTCAATTATGAGCAGGACAGTCGATATAATTTACACACAGCTCAAACACATGATGCAGCAGAGAGAGCTTTATGCAGTCATAATCCTCCCAGGAAGTCAGGTTGAGTACAAAAATCTCACTTAATGCTCCATTCCTTAAGCTTTTCTTTGTGCGTCCGTTGTCATTCTAATCCTAGACAATGACATTCAGAGGGAATCATTAAATCTTATTACAGGAGTAAGATCAGTATGAACTCACCTCAAGAAAGACAATCGTCTGAGCAAGTGAAAGAAAATGGCAGGAAAATCAATGCAAAGCTGCTGTAAAACCCGACTTTATGAGGGGATGAAAGTCTCCACAACAGGCCACATCAAAGATGCAACAGAAAGTATTCCAGTTTTACGAACTGGAGTGAAATGGAATCTCAGAAGTGCATAAAAAAATTCTATGAAACTGGCATTTTGTGTGAAAAATCCAGTTATCATCCGGTTATCTCTGTGTATCTCCACGAACATGAAACAAAACCTTTAAATCCTAGATGAGATTAGACCATCCACAGCCTGACAGCTTCTTTTATCCTGCACATGTAGACAGTGGCGTGTCCAAATCGAACTGACAGCAGCCAAAAACGATCCGTGCTACTAAGACAACATCCCATGCAGCCTCACCACTGTACAAAAAGAAAAAGAAAAAGAGCCTTCAGGGGACAAGGACAAAAATAATGAATGATATAATCTAACATTGTTTGTGTTTAGGAATTAATTTAGAATTTGGAGGCGGTTCAATAACTCAAAAAAACTCTGAGGCTTCTGCTCCTTAATGACTGCAGAACCCAGAACGTCAGCTTTAGCTGATGCAGCAACCTTAGCGCACAACTTATTAAATCGTGCAGAGGATTTTTAGTCAGCAGGAGGAATGCAAACAGTGGCTGTAATAATGCCATATGCAACTCATGTAGAATAAACATTGTTGTTGGATTTATTTAGTCATATTCTCATCTTTTTAATTTATATTTTGGATTTGCACTCTTTCCTATTTGTGCTTTAACTGCTGGGACGAGAGAAATCTTACCTCATCTTGTCTTGTCTTAGTGTATGAAATTGTTCACCAGCATCATATTTACAGCCTTCTTCCTGTTTTTAAGAATACTAATGTTAATAGTACTGAAATAATCCAAATGTTCATGTTTTAATCCCTCTAAATCTACAAAGACACATTTTATGACGGTTCTGGATCGGCGCCGGTAACTGCAATGTAAAGGTTTGTCGCACATCTGTTTATTATTATTATACTGTAAATGTGTGCATCATAGCAGGCATGCAGACATTTCCAAGTGTTGCTGAGAGTTCAGTTGTGCACTACAAGGTTGTTCCTAAATGGACAAAAGAGAGCCTCAGTCAGAGATAGTGCACCTGTTGACTTTGAATGTATGCATCCTTAATTTGTGCTTATTCCACAAGGCCAAACAGAGACAGAGTGTGTATGTGGTGACCATACAATTGCAGACTATGTGAGCGTTTTTCACATAACATCATTTGCAAGTCTTCAGAAAAATAAAACACTTGAACTGCATATAAGCTCCCCACAAAGAGCTGCAGGACCACAAGCCACTCACCCACCACTATGGAGATCTAGGCTTTATTCACAGCAGTAGATACACTAACCATAAGCAGAACATAGTTTGGTGCAGTTTCTGTTGCTATTGGGGCATATTGCACCAGCAGTCTCTATTTTCTCATTTGATTTCTGATCAGAAATACTAAATATGTCTCACCCAGAATGAACGGGGAAAGAATGACTCGGTCATGAACTCCCAGTGAGTCACCGTCAGGCTGATGATGAGGGGAACAGAAGTCACAGTCGTGTTCATAACTGCGAACGGGGTGAAATTGGAAAAAAAGAAGGGACTCAAAAGTCTTTCCCCTGCTCATTATTAATTTCAAGGCCTCAGGCAAAGGATGCCCCCAGCCCTTATTAATTTCTGACCCCGATGTTAACCCCCTACTCAAACCTAATTGGATACGAGATGAAAAGCGTGCATAGAAGCTTGGAAAAGTTGAACTGGTTTGAAGTTTCATATCCGATGCATCACAGCCTGCAGAATTCAGTGTAGAGAGGAAAAACGCTCACTGTATGAAGGTGGATGATCACAACACCTTAACTGTTGTGCACATTTAATGCCATCAGTTTAAATAGGCATGACTTTTACGCATCCCTAGCTCGCTGTCATTCAGCATATAATATATGATATATATAATATATCCTGATAAGCAAAGTTAATTATGCTTGTTATGAACTCCTCCCTAGTTGCTGCTACAGTACATGCAATATATGTGCATCAGGTTTGATGGTAGCACAGATAAGGCCTGTAAATCTATTGTAAATTCTTGCTCTTGCTGTTATTTATTATTATTATTATTATTACTGTTATGGTCCTGATCACAGATGCAGCTCTGTCAAAAACACCTTGGACAAGCAGGACAGCATTAAAACAATGCACTGTGGAGCTGGGCTGCATGAATGGACAATCAAATGTAATCAATGGAAAAAAAAAAGCAGTGCAATTTCCACACCTTGCACTGAAAAGTTGATGCTATTTTCATGCAAGAACCAAGATCAAAATTAAAAAGATTACGAAAGGACATTTTGTAGCTAATTTCTGATGTCTCTTCTTTTTTCTATACAGGTCTTGGATTTATGAAACATTTCAAGGGTAAACTGGAACATCTATCCCTAACTGTCTTTACTGAAAGTCATTTCCAGACTGTAGCTGTGTCTGTCTCCTCTTTGGTCTTCTGTAATCACATACCGGCACTTGCTAGAGGTCAAAGTGTCATCTTGTGGACTGGAGATTGGAGACTGGACTGTGTGTCTATGTGGCGCTGCTCAATGTGGGTAATGGTGTGGATAAATGGATACTGATGCTTTTCCCCACTCAGCTGCTCGCTCACAGCCAAACGGGTCCCCTGGCAGAGCGGAGGAACAAACCTAAGAAGGACAAAAAGAAAAATACAGACAGAGCAGAAGTAAACACAAACGCCTTTCATCTGACGCTGTCGATTTCACTCGTCTTCTACAACGAGAATGAGGCAAAAAAAAAAAACTTTTTCCTTTACCATGCTTCATTTACTTTCTTGTTCATTATCAGTTTATAGGCCAGGCAGCAAGAAAATCGTCTAAATTGAAAACCAGAAGCAAAACTTTGATCTCTTGGATCAAAAATGTCTTTGGTCATTCTGGATTTTGATGCTGGATTGGTCTCATCGAAAAATTTCCATTAGCGAGCTAAATGTGATGTCTTTTTCCGGTGGGAATAAACACGGCATCTTTTTCAAAATGCTCATGCTTTGCTTCAAACTGGTAGCTTGATTGATCCAATGCATAGAAATAGGTTGTCTCGTGTATTGCTTGCATGAGTTGTGTGCTCCCTCCATGCAGTGCAGAACTGGAGTCTTGGCTAAACGAGTTCACAAAATGCTGATTGAGCCAGTCACCACCGGATGTACTATATACTCTATTATCCCAGTATGATGCACCAGTGGCGATGCATTTTAGATCAATCACCAAACTGGTCTGGCAAAGCTGAAGCAACCACAGAAAAGAACAAACCTGTAGCAAATGCGAGTATGGCATCATAAACGAATGAATAAATGAATACAGTGATTGTGTTATTACAGTCCCTGCCAGAAGGAGGAGACAAGTGTTCCACACTGCAGGATATGTAAAAGTATTAATACTACTATGTAGAAATACTCCATTACACTGAATTACTACATTGAAAATGCTACATAAGTAAAAAATATGAAAGTATAATCAGGAAAATATACTATAACTAAAGAAATGACTTTTCTCATCGTGAATAAAACTGCTGAAGCTGTCACATCTGACAAACTGGAACCACGAAATGTTTCTGCATGAAAAACAACTTAAAACATTAACAAAATATTCTGCTAAGCGACTTATCGATTAGCTGTCCAGTCGTTTCAGCTCTTCTCATACAGATCCTTGAGGGGTTTCATCTCCAACAAGCCATCATATTTTAGGAGCCCTTCATATATTTTTGCAGGCAAAATAATATGCAACTAAAGCTGACTAATGATTATCGTGGAGTGAAAAGTATGAAGAAGGAAGAAAAGAAAACACTCAAGTCAAATACAAGTAACTGATCCCAAAGTCATGCTCAACATAAAGTAACATAACCATAACCTGCTGTGTGAGTTTGTTTATAAAAAATACAGGGTTATGTCATTAGCACTATGGATACGAACCGCTCATTTCTGAGCAACATTTGCTCTCAGATACAGGTCAGCAGCTGCCTTAAGCTCGGGTATAAATATATTCTGAATCTGTAACCTCTTCTATACAGATTAATGAAAAACAGCTAAGTAGTTCTGTCATGTGAAATAGCTATTTGACATTTAAGCTGAGAGGCTGCTTGCTTCAATAGCAGGTCATCGTTTGAGAGTCTGAATGTTCCTTAATGATAAAAGAGAGTGTCGGCGATCAGATTTCTTCTCCAACCGCCGCTTTATATGAAGACTGAATGAAGATGAGAATGACCAACTCACTTAAGTGCATGTAAACACACTCCTGTATTGATCTGAATCAAAGCTGCCACGAAACAACACGCTCTTGAGACCGCCATGAACACAATGACCCGAATCAGTAAAGCGTGTTTGATTTGGAGGTTTTTCCAGATGCGTGGACGTGGAGGCCAAGATCTGGACACACAGTCATAAAGTTGCATTTAATTAATTTAATTCAGTTATTTTATCTGAGCACTTTTGATAATCCGTGCTATTTTTTTGTGCAAAAAATAAACCCGCATTTAAATCTTCTTCGCTTTTTATTCTGTAACTACAAAGTGAAAAAAATAGAACAACAATTTAAGATAAAATAAAGTTAATTAAAGTGCTTTTCTGCAGGTCGTTTTCCATTACGGGATGGTAGCTCCTCAGGGTAGATGGACGAAAGGTGGATTCGAGGCAACAGTGCTAACCACTACGCCACTGCGCTGCCTATCCGGATGCCCACTGTCCATTTCCCCAGAGGCTGTATCGCCGTCAGATGACAGCCAATAAAACTGACATACAAGAAGAAGAAAAAAGAAAAGATTAGTTATGTTTTCCATCCTTCTCATCTAATTGATCAAAGCAATCTTTTTGCCTCGAGGAAGGAAGTATTGTTAGTCCCGCCTCCTATAGCCTTAACGCTTGTCACTCATCTTGATGACTTTAAGAAGCATCTTGCCTGAGGTGATGAGCAGCAGCAGGAGGAGCGGGAGGAGCAGATGGCGAAAATGACGACATCTGCAGTACGTTGAGTCCTAGATTTACTTGGGCGGTGTCTCTGGCCTATTTAGTCTTGATTTTTTGGGTTGTTCCTGCTGTCGGTCATGAATGTGAATCCCTGCATCTATAACCTAACACACTGTCTTCCACACATCGTTCACACATCTCTTAAAGCCTGGGATATGAAACGCAAACACTAGACGTGGATTAATTTGTCCAAATGTGCCTTATAATAAAACTTTCTTATACATTATTCATGTGATTAAGTTGCATATCAGGTTTTGATTTGAAAATAATTCATATTACAGCAATTCGACATAACTCTGTTGTCTCACATTGCCTCTTTCTCCTCCACATGCACACAAACTTGTTGAAATATCCCTTTCATCCACGCAAAATGCAGCAGCTCTTTCATACTGTAATGAATTTATACAAAAGGGCTTTAAATGAAGCCCAACTCCACTCCTCTCCGCCTCTCTGTCTTTTCCATCGACAAACAACAACCTCACCTTCTTTGCCCTGTCAGCTGGCTGTCCACCTATAGACACAGCACTTCAAGCAAAAAGCCTCCTCTGCAGCTACACAAACGAGATGCAAACAGCTTTAAATGGCCACTACAGGCCTCTCAATAAGGCTGTTGACCACGACAATAGACACTGGCGTGTCTGGATTTATCCTGCCAAGGCCATCCTCCTACACTGCTACAGTATGCTCACTGCTATTCACTCTCCATCTGCATTCATGCAATCCCTTTTTCATTTTTCTTTCACGCTTGTTTTTGCCTTGTTGCCTCTTTCCTCTCTCTCTCCATGTGAGCTATTCAGTACAGAATTATTACAGGCACAATGCTACTGGAATTAATTAATAGTTGACTGACCAACAAGATTGAGAATACATAAAATAACTAAATACAAAGGTTGTAAGAATGTTCCAACCCTGAGAAGAAGAAATCTCCCCAAAATTCTGTAATCTGAGAAAGAATCAGTGAACACAAAACAGCAGATTTGTCAACTAGTTGCAGGGTTTTGAGTCCATTTCACAGCCTTAAGCTATCATAATCGCTTCTCCGTTTCACATTTCATGTTGAGATAATGTTTGATAAGTGATTCAGGAGATCAGATTTAATGAATTCACATCATTGCATGTCCCCACTTGGCCTAGAGATGCCAGTGATAAGCCTCCTGTGGCTGCAGCCACATTTCATCCTCATTTCCATCCACTGCTGTGTTTCCTGCATATTCTAAAAGCACCATTCTAAAAGTCCATTTCTGGTTTTATTCAAGTATTATAAGATAAGTAAATTACATGTGTTTATGTGTTTAGTCTTTTGTTTGAGGCCTTAGGCTACTAGAAGAGTATAAAGTGAGCATTGAACCCTCTGCAAGGAAGTAACTGTAATGGTATTTATATACAAAATAACACAGAAAACTGACTGATTTGAAGGAGTGCATATCTCTTCTAAAGAATAGTTCTCTCTAATGCAAATGGATCCACTACACTGTGTGTGAATACATGCATTTATATGGCACTTTAGTAGTTACCGACTCCTCAAAGTGCTTCACAGCACTTGTCACGGTGACCCATTCACACAGGCATTCATTCGCTGATGGCAACAACTGAATTTCACGATGCTGATTTGCTCATCAGGAGTGATACAGCGATACAGCACATATGATATTTATATAATCAGCCAGGTTCAGGGGTTAAAGTGGCCCGGAACAGCCTGGAGCGGTAAATAAAACCAGGACTCCCTGGTTATGGCAGGTTAGCAAGGAAGAGACCTTTTGAATGTGCAGAACAAAGAACATTAATTAACATTAGATCCTGAACAATTCTGGCAGTGTGTTGTTGCTGAAGTTAAACTCCTGTGCCTCATGCATAAATGTGCACAGCATCCCTCTTAGACCCATCTACAACCAATCAAAATGTTCGTTTTATGACCTGGCCTGCCTGATTTGTGGAGGCATCACTAGACTAGATACATTTGTTCAAATATGGTGATGCATAACTTAAACTTCATCAAGTGTGCAGAGTTCATGCGCATGCCTCTTCTTTCAAAAGTGTAGCATTAATAAAGAAAGAACAGATTATATTCATAGGAGCCAACATGAAACATGAAAAATAATAGCTCTGAACCAAACTGTTTGAGTTCCTTGGTCCATAAAAGTGCAGAAACTTTAACTTTACTTGGCCTTAAGCAGATCCAGTGGCAGAACAGCCAACGTTGATTTCCGTGAACAAGTTTGTATTCAGTCCTAAATTTTTGTTACAATAAATGGACTGTACATGATTATTAGAAAAGAAATGTCATCGTAACAAAGCATACAGTGATGATATTGTATAACCCCCTATTATAAGTTGCACATTTATAATGCACAATTCAAATAGTACATTTTTAATGACAGGGATATAAGTCCTTTGAGAGATAAAAGGTGCTGGGAATGTGTCTTATATACTTCAGATTATTTGAGCACTGCTACATTTTTTATGAAGTGCATTTAATTAAATTAGCTCATTTTGTTTAATCAATAATTCATCCCTAACTGGAGGGGCAAGAGTGCATCTGTTGGCAAGGTTACATCTGAAATCGAAGGAAAAGACACACATTCATGATGCAACACGAGCCTGAGCGTCTGTGTGGAGGGTCGGCCACGTTAAAGGGAAACTTTTATTTAACTTCCAACCAACTTTGTGTCATTGAAATGTAGTGAGGATGTATGAATGAAGAATATCCTCCTTTATACATGATGGCTCTAGGGCTGTTGTTCAAATTACAGATTGTACTTCAGCATTGCTGTATAAGCCCACATCCACGGACACAAAAGAGCATCAAAATCTGATTAAGGGAGAGAACTGACCTTCTTTATCTCAGATCACAAAACAGCCATTCATGAAACTCAGATCAAACTATAATGAAGCAAGATTCTGTTTCTACGCTGTCCATTTGTTGCCTGAAATATTGTTAGAAACATATTTTGCAATTTTTTTTAGCTGCACAGAGAAAGTTTGTTAAGAGAAAGTGTCCACCGTATTGTTTCCTATTTTGTGCAAACTCAGATCAAACTGTTAAAAAATTCATCACAATCCTGTTTGTTGCTTATTTCTTTGTTAACAGCTGTAATACTGTTTCAAAACGGACAAGCTAAAACTTGCCCATCTTGCATGACTTCACTCACCAGCAGAACATTTATTGGTCAATCAATTTATCATAAATTGAAATTCTGACCAGTGATGGAATCCAAAACCTTTTTACAGTCTTGCTTGACTTATTTTGCTTCCGTCCTCTGCTGACGTTCCACGTGTTTCCATCTTGAAACCTTTAAATGTTCCTTTGACATCTAAAACATTCAAATTCCCTCGAGCACACAGAAGGTGTAATTTTTCTGGGCGGATGAGGAGACATGTTACTAGTCTACAACTCTGTTTCCTAAACAAAAACATTCACATGCAGCTAATTTCCAAGCTTGGAGAAAACAACCCTGCTTGCATTGGAGTTTATTATTATCCAACCGATGTTTTTTATTGTGTGTTTTCCTTTGCTCCTGCAGGTTACGCCTCCTCTACCACTCCTCCTGCTCTGCAGAGTTCCTGCAGGTGAAGCCATTTAGCCATCAGGGCCGGGCCTTTAAAAGCCCTGATTGCCATGTGGTGTGGTGCCAGTGGGCCAGTTGGCAGCGTTTGTTCTGTGTGTGGGTAAACTCTAGTGGTTTATGTTTACTTTCTTCTTAGAAGAAAAGGGTGTTATTGTTATTTATGGTTTGGTCTTATATTTTGGTTTGACTTGTTTTCTGGTTGTGTGGCAGGTCGACCTTCCTTTTAAAGGAGTCATTTCAGTCAGGAGAGAACACAAAGAGGAACAATAGAATGAGACAATTAAAGTAAAATTAATTTAGTATGGTATAGAGTATAGTCTTTGGTGCTTAGACCCTGGCAGGAAGTAGATCACCAAGGGAAGCTGTCCAATGAATTAGGGGACTTCCCCCAGCTGAATGACAGCAGAGAGAGAGAGAGAGAGAGAGAGAGAGAGCATATTTAAAGTTTTGACAACTTGCAAATGATTGGCTAATAGGAGAACGTGATAGGTTGTGATTGGATAAGAGGAGAATGACGTATTTAAGCCAAGGGTAGCGGGAAAGAGCGTGTGATATAGAAGGCATGCGTAGTTGAAATGTATAAATAAACCATTGATTTTCTGATTGTCACTTGTTTCCCTGTTTTGTTATAACCTTAATGTGTTAATCCCCTCATCTCCTGCTCATCGGGGACATAACATAATAACATTTAGTTTTAGTTGCCTTGGTAACGGTCATGTGAATCATAAAAAAAATTTAAAAAATTCATTATTTAGGTTAGGACTTGTTCTAACCTTAAATTGCAAAGGAAGTATCTTATCAAAATGCAACAGTTTACCTTTTTTTTTTTCTTCTGTTGGTTACGACTGCAAAATGACCAAGAACTCCCTTTGAAATAAGGCGTGTGTTCCAGACACAGATGCAGAGAGGAGAAAACATCTGCAACAAGTGCTGTACAGTGAGAGCGAACAGCAGAAGCAGTATGAGTACGTGCACAGAATAAAGACAGCCAAGCCAATCCCATTGATTCAAATGCTTTGGAAAGTTAATTATATTTCCTGACCTCTAACACCAAGCTGTGACCCACTCATTCAATAAATCACATCTATTTTTTTTTTTTACCTGTACTAGATTGTGTGGTGCTTCAAAAACGGAGGGCCAGTGTACAGTACATTATCAACACAGCTGATGGTGAAGGGCCTTGGAGGAAGATCCATTAGTCTGAGTGATGTCAAACTGCACGTTCACAAGATGACACGGCAGTAACTGACCCAAGCCTTCCTAAAGATCCTGTGGTCCCTCAAATTTTTAGTTTTTTTTTAGGTTTTAGTAGCCACTTTCAGACAGACGTTGCACAACAGCACTGAAACTAATTCCTTCCTCTGTGACCCCTTTGGTGCGTTCAAACTGGACCACACCAAGGCGTCACAACGCCGCCTCGGTGTGTGCGTTCACAGTTATGCTGGCGTTCTGCAACGTGACTTACGATGCAACAGTGACCGTAAAGGCTGGTAAATTTCACTATCTCCCCAGTTTAGCGGTCATTTTCTGCGCTTGTTCTTCAAATAATGGACTTCCTGTTGCCACCGCATCATTAAATCATTCATGCAGACGCCCTTTGCTGTCTGAATGGGGCTAGTAACAATGGTGTTGGCGGAGATCGTACCACATAAATCAGTAGAAATGAGAATTTAAGACCACCCTATTTGAAACTCTTGATAGCAAAGACATTTTTACACTTCATTACTTACTGGCATCATGAATAACAAAAGCATAATCCTCCTTGCAAAGATGACGTTGCAGTTTTTTAAGGGTCATATTTAGTAGAAACTTGCCTGACTCAGGTATTTTTTAATGTACACAGGTCTGATATCTTTATGCCACAGTGTTCACAGCAACAAAACTTTTAATGCATCTGAAATCACGTGCTTTTTCTCCCACATAATGTCACTGTTACGGCACCACTATAAATTGATTTTCAGCAGAGGCAGACAAAGTCTAAAACGGAGGATCGTAGCAGAGCCAGTCCCTGAAAAGCTGACAGACTGTTACCACAGAATTCTTATCTTATTTTTTTGTCCCACAGGGAATGTTTTCCTCGGTCATTAAAGAAATTAAGAGGCCTGTTAAATCATGGAGACAGCTGACATGAATGCTGATGGTTTGGACACTGCATATATTGATGCAGTGCCATTGAAACAGACAGTAAACTTTCCTTTGAGTCGAGTCACATTTAAAACCACAAAGCTCTGCAAGAACACGACTTATCTTAACTTGAGGGGCATTCTCCACCCTGAAGAGTACATGGAGTCCTTTTGAAGTTAACCACTGGCATGAGATTTCACGTGGCAAAAGTAATCAGTTTGACAAAAGGTTCGGCTGGTGACTAAAGCACTTGTTTTAAAAAGAAATGCAAGTGATGGTCAAGAATTCAACAGTTTTAAAAGGACAAAAAAACGACTTGACGGATCGTCATGAAACTTGGAGGAAGAGAGCGTCATGTGAGGGAACCACTGGTTCTGGAGTAGATCCAGATAAAGGGGTGGATCAATTCCCCCCGCCCCCCCTGACTTTCTTTAACGAGAACCCTGAGGGCAGCCATTTTGATGGCACACATGTCTTGTTGGAATTTGGATTAAGGTTGAATTTAATTGAGCGACTGCTGGGTCTTGTGGAACTATGACGCCCTGCTAGTTAAAGTTCCTGTTTATACCCTCTTCTGTCACTGGTTGTTTGACTGCCCAGTGAGAGACTGGGCAGTCTCTCACTGGGCAGTCTCTCACTTCGCTGCAGTGAAGAGTGGCAATGTTGTCTGTTGTATGACTATCGACACGCCAATTTTGGCTGGTTAAGAACCGTGGTTGAAGGCCCTCCCAGCTGTTTCTGTCTCTGTCACCAAGCATTAAACTATCCTGCAGATTGAAAGTGTTAAAATATACATGTGATCCCTATGATCCAAACAGATTAAAGATCCCCTCCAAACATGTATTAAGACTTTAAAATAATGCCTACCTGATGGTTTTCCATAAAAAGCAAGTTCCTTAAAATGACATTGACACCTTCTGCCTCTTTAAATATCCCCAAATCTACGACCATGCATTATACCCTTTGTTTCAAATGTAAAAACTCTTGTGAAAATATTCTCTTGTCTTGTGCAAACCCCTGTGACAGTAATAATGCTCGAACGATCCTTCAATCATGTTAGATATCAGGCGTGTTCCATCTGACAGCACCGGGAGTGACTGTCAGTGTTGTGGCACACTTTGAGTGGCAGAGCATCACTTCAAAACAGCTCAGCGTGACTCAGAAAGCTTGAAGCTCTGGTGTCTTTAAAAATGTAAAATCCAGTTCAGAACTATGTGAACATTTGTGTCACATTCCAGAGTAGTATTTGCATCAATCCTGTAAGATTTCATACCTGATTTTGCAAAGGCCTTCTGCAATTACAAGCTAGTGCCATGTCATATTTCAATCAGGAGAGACAGTGGTTGACGTAAATAAGATGTTCATTGCAAATGATGTGTGATGATTAGCGTGACAGAGAGTCTTTGGTGCTTAGACTCTTCAGGGAGATTGAAATTGAAGGGCATCTGTCCTGAGCAGCAGCAAGATTTATGTCCCTCCTTGGAGTCCAGACGCTGGTGGTGGTGGTGGTGGTGGCGGCTGATGAACCTGGTGAAGCTGATGAATGATGAAGTTGGTGAATCTGTGAAGACAGGGCGGTGATGGGTGACGCATGCATGAAAGAACCAGAGAAACGGAGAGAGAGTCCTATTTAAAGATGGCAGATTAGATGAATGTGACCGGCTAATGCTATAACAGTCCTGGACCGTGATAGCGGGAAAATAAGATTGAGCATGCGTGAGAGGTGTGAATAACAGAATGGCATGAGAAATAAAGTATAGCCCGAGTGTGCAAAGGTTTAGGCTTCCTGACTGAACTTATGCTAGAGCTTCATTTGGCTAAGAAAGGAAATACCTGATTTGTTTGTTATGTTCATGTAATTCCTTCATATATTCTGACAAAGTAAAGTGAAACCTCTTTTCAGTATAGATATGGCTGGAAACAACTGCCATTAACAGGATTCACATCCAAAGAAGTCAAACAAAGTTGATCTATTATCACAAAATGTGCACATTTCATCCAAATCCAGTTATTAGCATGCCTCCACGTGTCCGGAGGGGGCTTGGATACACACTTGTGTGCAGTCTATATGCATCTATAGCATTACCTGAAGATGAAGTTGCCTGTAGTCTACTTTATATTTATTTTAAATGTCACATTCCTGCAGTTGAACTAAACGCATCCTTGATTCATGGTGTTTTAAGATGACCAGAGAAGGTGATGAAGATGTTCAGATATTGCTTTCAAGCGAGGCACACCCCTCTTATTTCCCAGCACACAGTTGCCTTCATCCTCGCCAAAACACTCTCGCTCGTGCAAATAAACACAGAGCTATGCAGACAGACTGAGCGGCGGCTTTAAGACATGATTTCCTTTACTTTTTATTAATCAGTTCTTTGCAATTATAAAATGCAAGTGTGAAAAAACACTTAACAGAACTGTTTTTTTGGGATTCTGGCTAATCCAGTGGTATAAGTTTGTAAATCATAATTAATAGAATGGATCACTCTTTAAAAATGAGGCAGAATTTTTCTGTTTCCCTTCTCCATGGAACCGACCCCCCCCCCAGCCCTGAAGTGTGCAGATCAAGAGAACACATCATTTTAGTTCATTTATACCTATTAATTTACTTGTGGCTGCTTAATAAAACACTAAGCATACATGTCACAATCCCACCCGTTTGTGTGTGTGCGTAAAGCCTCTTTCACTATAAATGCTGTGTGCCTGGTGTGTTTTATTCCCCCTTAGTTGGCTGTTTTTCATTGGAAGAGTAGCACACCTGCAGCAGTGCCGTCAGTGGACTCCTGCAGAGAGTCACAAGTGTCGAGCATACTCATCAGAAGTTTATTTTAGCTGAAGGCTGCCGCGATGCTTCGACCAGAGCCTCGTAATGGAGCTTCCAAGGAAAACAAGAAAAAATTCTATCCGCCACTGAGGGTTACTTGTGCTCCGTGAAGCTTTCTAAAGTGAACTCATCACCCAGAGACACATTTTCATAAGCTACAAATATATCTAAAAGTCAATCTGTGTACCTCAACAGAACATCATTTAGTGATGACCACAAATTATTTTAAAGAAAATAATTAAATAAGAAAGAATCATCCAAACGCTCTTATTCTGCCTTGACCATATTTAATCACCATGATCACGGGTCAGCCATGATTATTTTTGTTTGTAGAGGAACAAATACTAAAATATGGAGAATGTTTTGATGAATAACACACTGATTGTCGTGGGCTATTCATTGGAGCCACTGCGTCTCAATTCGTCTGCGCTACATCCATGTAGCAAGAGAGGTGGAGTCTCGAGCTGTGCATGCACCTGTCACACAACATCCATTACGTTCCCCTTCATTTGGTGGTTTGAGACTATTCCACACATGCGTGACACACACACACACAGAGAGAGAGAGAGACACAGACACAGAGTTTCTGTCCCTCAGCGCGTTAAAAGGCGCAGCGGGTAAAAGCTCAGTCGCACTTTGCGCTAAAGCCGGGGGCCGCGCAAGACAAGGAGCGCAGCTCTCCTGTCCAGGAGCGCACGGCGAAGTGGTGGATCTAACGTGACACCGGCATCTGAATCCTCATTTCTGCGCTAAGAAGCTCTTTTTCACAGGATATCCGAGCGTTTACAAATTTCTTCACTCTTTATTTGAGCTCACACATGCGCGCAAGGTGCAACAAAGGGCTCCTCCATGCGCCTTCGCTTCTCCGGATGGGTTGACCGAGTGAACAGCGCCGAGGACGGATGATCATTGCAAACTTCGGGCTGGCCCAAACTTCGCGACTCAGCCCGGCATGATCGTTTGCAACGTGAGCCTAAGTTGTGCGCACTGTGCCGGAGGTGGAGCCGGCGGCACAAGGGCGACGGACGCGTATGAGGAGGTGCCCGATTCTCTTTCTGCTGCGACTCTGAGCCCGAGGGGGCACCTGGTGGTGGCGGTGTGCCTCGGTTTCATCGGCACCTTTGGGTTCCTCAGTAACTTATTGGTGCTCACGCTGTTCTGTCGGTACCGGGCTCTGCGCACGCCCATGAATCTCCTCCTGGTGAGCATCTCTGCGAGCGACCTGCTGGTCAGCATACTGGGCACCCCGTTCAGCTTCGCGGCGAGCACCCAGGGGCGGTGGCTGATCGGACGCGCTGGATGCGTTTGGTACGGCTTCATTAACGCATGCTTAGGTAAGCTGCTGTCTTAATTTTCGTTGACACGTGTCCCTGGAGCTCAGTTGGTTTGCTATTTTGGGCTATTTAACTAAGAATTAAATATTTGAATGTAATATTTGCTCTCTCCAACTATTGAAAATGAGATGAAATATTAATTTTGCCGCATATACTTCTACCTCCAGTTGGACAGTGAGCATCATTTTGGGTAGTGCGTTCTTTTTTGGGCACTTAAGTCTAAATGTGAGTTAATAGTGTGGAAATCTTGTCACAGTCTTGAGGTTTTTTTCTCTATCTGACAGCTCTGGATATCACGCACACGTGTATCCAAAGCGATCCAAACGATTTCACGCGTACCCAAAAGTCGTAGCATTTCATCAGTTCCTCATCTTGAAGTCAGACTTTAAACGTGAAAATGAAAAAAAGAAAAAAGAAAAAAAAGAAGATCTGGGTTTTCAGGCTAAGCAGCAGCACGTGCTCCATTAATAATAAGTTTGAATATTTGATGACAATATGTTTTCCTTGCCTGCAGTAAAACTCGCTTAAAAATGGATTAAAATCCTGTCAACGCATTCTGCAGTTGATTCCAATTAAAATCCTATAAAGAGGTCTTAATGTGCCGCTCTGTGCTGATTATCTCAGATGTGCCACAGTCTTGCAAACTGAATTATCTTCTGGGGCATTAATAATATGATGCTGTAAATGTGTCATAATTCAGATTAAGTCCCAGAGATGTAACTTTAGGGGTTAGCATTAGAGGGCTGCAACAAAAAAACAACAACCATCAATTGGCTTGATCCTTAATGTTGGTGTTTAGACTAGTGCATGTAACAGATCAGACCCTTCAGTGTCAATCACTCACTTCTTCATCCTTTACCTGTACTTTGACTGCCCCCTGCAGTGGAGCTGTTGCTCTTAAATCACTAGCTTTCTCTCTGGAGGCCGGATTGGCAGTAAGGCGCACCAAGGTGTTGTGTTTGTGCTTTTAAATCTGTTGTTTTGTCCTTGAAATCTGAACTTGTAGTATCATAAGGTTGTTGTAACACTTGTTTCCCTCATGGAGTCTGGATTTGCTGTAAGATGTTGTTGCTCTTAAATTTCTTCATTTCTCTCTCTAGTCTAGACTTGTGCTGAATCAATTTGTGTTCTAAAGTCAGTTGTTTTGTCTCTGGAGGCTGGACTGGCAGGAAGGTGTTGTGTTGTTGCTCTTATATTTGTTGTTCGAGGTCCTGTGGCTCCTAAATCTGTTGATTTCTCTTGAGAGTCAAAGTAAGATGTTGTTGTTGCTGCAGAAATATCTTGTTTCCTGGATTTAAGGTGCTGTAAAGTCATTTGTTTCCTCTTGGGTCTAAACCAGCTTCAAGGTGTTGCTCTTCAGTTCATTGTTTTATCTCTGGATGTTGGACATTCAGTCAGGTGCTCTTGTGATTTCTCTGTGTAGTCTGGATTATGATAAGGTTTTTGTTCTTAAATTTCTCTCTCTCTCTCGTGGCATGGATGGCAGTAAAGTGAAGTCAGTTGTTGTGATTTTGCTCTTAAATCTCGTTTTATCTTTGGAGTCTGGACCTGCTGTAAGGTGCTGCTGCTCCTAGATCGGTTTCCTTCTCTTTAGAGCACATCCTTAAAGTAAGACACTATACAAAAATGTCAGAGCTCTGAAATATCTTGTTTTCTCTTTGGAGTTTAGACTTGCAGTAAGATGTCATTGTTGCTCCTGATAAATCATGTATTTTATTTCTGGAGTATGATTAATTTAGGTGTTGCTGTTGCTCTTAAATCTACCATTTAACTCAGACTCTGTTGTCATCTTTTCCACATGAAATTGAAGGATTCTGACTAAATCCCTCAATCGCTCCACTATCCACCTACTGACAGGGTCACAGCTTTCTAACACAATCCTGCATGATGCAAGCACACCTTAAAAAAATAAAGAAGATGTTCACTCTTTAATGAAACATGCACAGTGTATATCTTATTTGCAGAATGTCCGTAAGCTGAAATGGTCTGTGATGAATTTTGCACATTGTTTCTCAGTAGTGCTTGTTAGCGGCGGCTGCAGGATAAATAAGCAATAAGCGCCAAAACTGTTCATGAGAGGATCTTCTGCTTTGTAAAGCTATGGTGTGCAGAGACGGGCACCCCAGCATTAAAGATTCACATGAGTAGTGAATGAATGATGACGGCCTGGTGAGGAATAAACCATAGGGTCAAGTTATTTTACAGTGTATTTGGACAGCTATAGTTAGCAATGGTGAAGATAACGAACAGATGCAGCTGCTACTTCATAGAAATTGGCAGTGATGATTAGAAATGATTAATGATGAATGAATCAGCAACTATTTTAATAATTCTCTGTTTTCTATTGTTGCAAACTGCATATTTTTGGGTGTTGCATCATTGGGAAGTGAAAACAAGTCATTTGAAAACTATTTAAACTCTGCAGAGTCCAAACATGATTGTGTTTTAACTGGACAAAATAAGATTGAAATGCATTGCCACTTTTGAGTGCCATCCTGATTCAATCATTTTGTGTTTTCGTGCATTCAATATGTGAAATTGCTGAGGACGAGAGGCTTCCTATTGGGCCTTTGTTAATGAATGCAGATAATAATGCACAAATTACATTTATCTTTCTCAGTGGCATTGATTATGACTGTGACTATTCAGCCATCCTCTACCTTCTTCAACAGCTTCAGTGGAAAACATCCATGTGGGTGTTTTTCACCTAATTCATCCAGTAAAAAGCTTTCAGCAACACTAAAACCTTTATACACACCTTCACTGAGACAAAACGGACTCATATGGCTTCCTCTTCTTTATCTACGCCAATTTCAATGACTTTACTTTTACCCTCTCTCTTTCCAGTGTGGCCTCAACCTTCATCCTCTCATGCACCAACTCAGTCTGAAGTCTCTTCTGTTCTTCTCAACGTTTGCTTTTTTCCTTCTTGAGTTTCAAATTCAGTTAGAAAACTCTAATGTGTTGCCAAATGAACTAACCCTGCTTTTGTAAGCTACAAGAAGGCCTTTAAAAAAAACTCACTTATGGTACATATGCCCCTACAAACCATCTGCACTGCACAAATTTCCCCTGCCAATACTTCAAGGTGCTCTTAAATTCAACGCTCCAACATAACAACACACAAGAAAACAAACCACCCACCTGTGTGGAACAATGAATGCTCCAGCCACAAATGGCTCCAGTCATCTATCCCCACATACATATACTGCATAACCCACGTTCTCCCTGGACACACAGCCCATTCACAGCTTAACACATTAAAGAAGTAAACTGTCCCGAACCTCTACCCTGCTTAACTTTAACAAAAACTAAACTGTGGGCCTCCCAACATAATTACATACCTGAAATTCACCAGAAGTTTAGATTGGTTCAGGAGTGTAACAAGGAAAGGAGATCCACAGGGCCGCCATCCATCACAAGCAAGCATATATCATATGTCTCAGTTAGTCTTTTTCTAATTTACTTGCATGATTTTCTTTTTAAACGTGTTGTATCACAATACTGGATATTCACTACATTGTTATTGTGCTGCACTTTCAGCCCCAGCATCCGCCTGTAGGCCCTGATTAGGGGGTTCGAGAGGTTTTCTCATCACTCCCCATCATATTCATATAAACATATCTGCGGGGAGTGACGAGTTCGGAGCCTAGACGCCAAACTCAAAGTCTAAATGTCCTGCTGCTGTAATAATAAACATTTCAAACTCATGAGTTGTCTGACTGGACCAGCGTGCATAACCAACACCTAGTGAGAACGGATAGAAAAATGATTATTTACATGATAATTTTTAAATATAATCATTTTAGAGTATCACAGTTATTACATTGAGGCAGTATGAACATTGTTAAAGGGAACCTGAGAACAAGAATGTAATCAACAGGGACTGCATGCTTCAATGACAATGTTGTGCACATGAAAGTATTTGAACTTTGGATGTATCTAGTTGGGGAAATCAGGTTTCACTAATCCCTATACCATCATCAGATTACACGTAATGCACAACATTGGCTTGGTTACTTGCAGTTAATGCATGTTTAATAAACTCATTGTTAAGTGTGCACAGCATCAATCATACATTCAGCCTGAGGAGGAAAGAGAGACACAAAGGAAAAGAAAGGAGCAATATAGAGGGAGAAAGGGCACAAAAGCAGGAGACAATGAAAGATAATTAGCCCTTGTGCTGACTCACGCCTTGGACACTGGATCATCCATTGAACCATAAATCTTTCCCACACCGCTCTGAAGTTGAGTAAAGAAGAATCAGGTAGAAAACCCATTAAAACGCATGGTGGAAAATCAAAGTGGGTCATGTTTGAATCACAGCCAACATTAGGGACCAATATGTTCCCCACCAGGCTCAGAGTAGAGACATGTGTAAGATGGAAATGAATGGAAAATCAGTCAAAGGTAATTGAATGCAGCTTTAAATTAAGTACACCCATGGCTTCTCCAGGGTTACGTGTTTTCTGGAGCTCATTTTCACTTCTTTTTAGTCTGCTCATGGAACCGCAAAATTTTTAACTCTCTCATAATCATGTTGCATAATATACTTTTATTTATCAGCCATGAATGCAGTCGTCGTATCTTTAATTTATCTGTAATTTTGTTTTTAATTCATGTCTGATTTTGTCTTTAAACTCCTAATAAACGATTTGAACATGTCGCGACTTTGGCGACACCTAGGGATGGGATCCAAAGTTGCAGGTTGTCTTGATCAGAATAATTTGAGATATGCTATACTTGCATATAAAATCCACTCATTTTGACATTACGGGACTTTTATATCTTATTTTCCCCTCCATATTTCTTAATAAATCATTTTTAATTAGCGTATTACTGTTTTTTTTTTATACTTCAAAAACTCCCGTCTGATTTGACCTTCTATGATTTTAACAGTGTGCTGCCTGTGTGGTGTACGTGCTTTATCCAACCAGAGAACATAATTAATGAATAGAGAAACATCCCTTTCATCCACCGCAAACATTTCTCTCCAAACTGACTCTGTGTTGTTGCTCTCAGCACATTGTGTGCCCACACAACTCCATGACGTCAGCCAATCAGAAACCCTCGTTATATATCGAGGTGTTGAGATGGTCTCTAATCAAAGTCACTGAGCCTGGGAGACAGTGTAATAGAGGTAAAGTGCCCCTGGACCAGCACTTTAGGCTGATTAGCTCTAATTTAAGACTCACCTCAGCAGCAATTTACTGCAACAGGACACAATCATCGATTAAGAAACGACCATGTCGAAAGACTGCATGTGGCTTTTCTGCCTCGCCTCTCCTGCAGATCAGTGTTTCTGTGCATGTTTGTGTCACTGTGGACAGATTATAGTCGCAGGCCGCTGAGGATGGCCGGATACAATGACGTCATCCTAAACTCTGGCAGGGTTCAAGGTTCGAACGACTCGTCATTTCTTTGCAGTTTGACTGACAGATCCTAGATGTGGTCGGTCTGGTCACAGCTTCCAGGATTATCTTGAGATGCTTGGAAATAGTCAAATCTGTTTTACAGACAGAAGGATTAATAATCAAGGAAATGATCTGCAGAGTAATCAGTGATGGAAATGATTATAGATGTTCCCCTATTATTTGCAGTTTTTGCTATTTAAGCAATCGAAACAAGCCGAAATGTGACGTCACTCTGGATCTAAATGCAGCTTGATCCTTGTCTTGCAGTGAAAGAGAGCAGAGATGATCATTACAACCTCAAATACTAATATTGTCATCCATTTTTTCTGCTCCTTCGCCACATTTACTCCACAGTATTAATGACTCCTTCCTTGCTTCCCCTTCCTCAGGCATCGTCTCCCTGATTTCCCTCGCTGTTCTGTCCTACGAGCGTTACTGCACCATGATGGCGCCCACTATGGCCAACGGCAGAGGATACCGGTCAGTGCTGGGAGGGATCTGCTTCTCCTGGCTCTACTCTGTGGCCTGGACTGTACCTCCGCTCCTGGGCTGGAGCAGATACGGACCAGAGGGTCCCGGCACCACCTGCTCGGTGGACTGGAAGACCCGCACGCCAAACAACATCTCCTACATCATCTGTCTGTTCGCCTTCTGCCTGGTCCTGCCGTTCTGCGTCATCCTGTACTCCTACAGCAAGCTGCTGCAAACCATCAGACAGGTGAGATTCTGCCAAAGGAAATGTTAAATACGAGAAAACACAACAATGATTCTTATGAGTTAGATAGATCTGAGATAAGACGCCACATGGAACAGTATTTATTAGAGTTTTAAAAGGAAACTCCCTATGTGATCTTAACTGATCCTCAGCTGTAATCAAAGCCTCCAGCCGATGTGAAAATTCAGCCTGGGGCAACAATTTTGGCAACAGAGAGATAAGAAATTCATACATTTCAAAGATTTTATATCTGAAAAATGAAGCCACGCTTCCGCTGATCTCAACAATCTGCGACCGGGTTTGACATCTCGACAAAGTGGTTTATTAAAACTCCCAACACCAATTTCCTCTTTTATTTTTGCTGCTCACAGAGATGTTAGCCCCCCCCCCCCCCCCCCCCCCCCCCCCCCCCCCAAGATTTTCCTGAGGAGTCTGAAGCCATGTCCTATTTGCCAAATTTAATTTGCACCTTGATGCTAGAGCAGTGGGCACAAATAGAGGTGGAGACATGATCTCATACGTGGGAGACAGCCAGAATCTGAATCCAGATATTGCTGCTGAACTGGTTTTATATCATGTCTGCTCCTTTCATGCTGCTTTGGGAAAACTGGGGGCTCTTTACAACTTTTTTAATCTTGGCGCTGAGATGAAGAATGAAAGTTCAGAAGAGATGTGTCGTACCTTGGAAGATGTGACAGCAAATGTTCTCTTCTAAATAATGTATGCTTTGATTCAGGTTTTATAAAAGAAGGCCGCCTAATGCTAATGTAGGATTGCAGATGTTGCTGACCCGCGGGGGGTGGGTGGGGGCCTCTGTTTTATTTTAATTCATTAATTATTTTAATTTGATTTATTTTTTATTCAAAACAATAATTGAAAATCAGATCATTTTTTTTCACTCCTCCCTTTTTCAAATAACCACTCGTTTTTTTTCGTTTTTCAATATTTGTCTCTGAAACGAGAAGCGGATTACCAGAAGGACCCCTCAGCAGGGCCTGTTTTTATAAAACTAAAAATCCAGTTTAGGGGAGGCACTAGTGATCAAAAGCCACAAAGAAAAACCCAAAATATTCAGTGCCCAATTTGCACCGTTGAGGTTAACCAATGCTTTACTGGACTGGAGAACAATCTCCAAATCAATGGGTGTTATTTCAAATTAATTCATCAAAATAAATTATTTCAAATACAAACAAAACATTTGCTGTCTGAAATAAACTGTTTATATCTCTGTGAGAATACCTGCTACTGAAGGAAAGAATAACAATGTAGTGGAACAAAGTTGAGGGACCCTGGTGGGAGTGAGGTTCAGAGTGGTGTCCTCTGGTGGGAGTGAGGTTAGGAAGCTGAAAATCCTGTTTTAGGAATGGGAATAGAGAGCAGCACAGAGGTTTGTCAACAGGCTGCTGCTAATGACAGGATTACAGATGACGGTGTTCATTACACGCCGCTCAAACCTCAAGGCGACGGACTTTTACACCCACTGTCGACTAATCACAGGGGGGCAAAAGTCTTTATTTAGCTTTGCATGTCTGTGTGGTGCACCAGGGCTGCAGCCACCACCAGTATAGCATTCCTTCATGCCTCTGGTAACGTCTCAGTGTAACTGCAGGAGGAGTTTATGTCTTGCACAGATTATATGCAGTGGTGTTTTTGAAAGTTTATATCATTTCGACTCATTATAAGTCATGAAATATGCAGATAAAGGTGTGAAAAAGCATTTTAACATCATGTTTGGAGACACTTTACAGAAAACATAATTTATCAGTTGACTGAATACACAGACTTCTGCATATCGGTGTGTTTGTGTAGGTGGCAGATGTCTCAGCTGACCTTTTTCTTCTGCAAGTGTTGCTTTTTTCCCCACATGATAAATGATCTCTTAGCCCGTTTGGAAGCTACATGCATACAGAGAGTATCTAAGAATCAAGTGTGCGTCAGTGTTTGGTTGTGCGCCATATGTCTACTACTAAGTTTGCGTGGGATGGTTAAATGTGTTTGTTCGTACCGCTCTCTGTTCTTGTCTGTGAGGCCTGGTATAGTAGATATGTTGATGCTGTGGATACAAGAATTTAATTTGCCACACCATTTGCTGGTTCATGTGCTGTGCCTCTGTTGGTTTCTGCAATGCCTGCTGCTCTTTGGAGCAAGATATCAAAGTATGAATATATTAAAATGATGTAATTAAACAGAAATTGTAACAAAACAGGAAGCGGAAAGGACAATAAGAGTAAAAATTGTTGCAGCTTTGTTATGGTTTTCTGAACATTCCGTGTTATTTTTTTTGTATTAGCATAAAAGGCCTCATGCTTTTCTGCTAATAACAGTATTAATCATTTCTATGGATGTAATGTCAGTCTGTTAGAACACCACTTTGGTCCAGACTGAAATATCTCAGCATAGATTTGATGGACAGCCATAAAATGAAATACAAAGATTCATGATCCTCAGAGGATGAATTCTGATTCCTCGGCTTTTTGTCCAGCGCCAAGGTTCAAGGTTCAAGGTTTTTACTCGTCACATACAGTCATACATGTACAACTTGCAGTGAAATGCTTCCTCTGGTATGTCACAACAACTACTAGATGGATTGCCATGAAAGTTGGTAGACATATTCCCGCCTTCCTCAGGACAAATCAGAATCACTTTAATACTCTGACTTATCATTTAGCACGATCACCGGGTCCGAATTTCAATTTCTCCAATGCTTTTTGCCCAAAATAGCCACAGAACTAATGGCATTCCCATCAGATGCATCTGTATTTAGTGTTTTCTGTCAATAAACAAATATTAGCATGCTAACATGCTAAATGAAGAACTGCTTAACATCGGCATGTTAGCATTATGAACATGTTAGCAGCCCTAACTGTAGAATCTCTAGTGAATTATTTCTTCAGTTTTAGAGGCCTGATGACGCACGTGATGCTGTTTTCTTGCACTTCTTCTCACTTAAAATATGAATCAACTCACCTGAAGGGAAAAAAAAACATCTGTATGTAAGATGAGACAAGATCCCTGAGAACATTCATGGGACACGCAGATTCGAAAAGAAAAATCACTTAAGCCTCAGGTTCAAACAGTGATGGTGATTTGTGTTTTCTGCAGATCCACTGCTTCCTCCAGTGCAGGAGAAGATTTGCTCTTTACTTAATGCTCTTCTGCACAAGATGATTCCCCATCATCATGTCAGGCACCTGAAATTAATTTTGACAATTTTCACTCACTGGAGAAAACGGTCGTCTGCGTCAGAGCCTGAATTTTAGCTTCAGATTGATGAGATGGGTGCAGTTGCTCATTTGATGGATTCACATCTGCTGGAAGTCATCATTAAATGCCTTTAGATAGACAGAGGAGGGACAGAGAGAGAGAGAGAGAGAGAGAGAGAGAGAGAGAGAGAGAGAGAGAGAGAGAGAGAGAGAGAGAGAGAGAGAGAGAGAAAGTGACTCTTCAGAGCTATTTAGCCGATGACGCATTCTGAATTAATTAAACTGAGGAAAGCAGATGTAGTAAGAGGCCTCTCAGCATCCTGCTACCTGTCAGTCTCACATTAGATGTACTGTATGCTGATGGATCCCCATAGAGGAGAGGAGATGGAGAATTAAACTGACAGAAGGGGTGGTTTAAAGAGAACTGTGGAAGAGTTATTATATTATAATATTTTCTGGCTGGAAGACAAATTGTTCCCCTCCTTTTTAACTGCAGAGCTAGATGTTGTCACACAAAGCCTCCCTATCCTTTTACAGAATTATTCAAGAGTAAAGTTCATGCATGTGTGTCTGTGGGACTGAAGCTCAGCAAGTCCTTCACCACACAGACACAGATATAAAGGCTTCTGGTTTCTCTGAAAACATCTTAATGAAGACATTACCTGAACCAGATGATGAGGGTCAACAAATTGTTGATGCTTTACAGATAATAATAATAATAATAATAATAATAATAATAATAATAATAATAATGCATTGTCCATGCCTGGGTAGTTTTATTCTGATTGGTCTGTTATTTTTCATGATATTGGCAAAACATTTAAAAAGTGTAGATTGTGGAAAAAGTGATCCAGAACCTGCATCCAAAATTTGATCAACTCTTCCTTTGCACCTCTAATTCTGGTTGGCAGAGATAATTAGTCCTAATGGGGAACTCTAAACTAATTGCTGTGTAAAACAGTTATAAGTTCTGGTGTCACATAATGGCATTTGGGAGGCTTTGGATAAGCTGGTTGTGATTTTTTTGGGATAATAAAAGTCTCAGCAAGCCTTAAGGCGGATTCATAGCGCCTCTGTCTATGTATTGGTTTTGTACATTTTAATCTTTCATGCTTTTTTTCCATCTACATGCAGCAACAAAAACACAAAAGTCATGTTTACTGGCGTTCCCCTTCAGGTTAATCATCCACATTATCAACTCAATCAAACAACATTTCGCCTGAATTTGAAAACAAGTTAATGAACTGATAACAATGTGATCATTTTATAATCTAATGTTGTGTGAATACCTTTGGGGAAACTGTGCATTAATGACGACAAAGCACAAGCCTCTGTGTAGAAATACCAGAGATCGCAGAGAAAAGGCTCAAGGTGATCACGATTTGCATCAGGCAGGTTTTAATTTGTGTATGTTTTGGTTTGCATGTGTGTGCTGTTGTCTCGCTGCAGCCTAGAGGTTAAGGTTACCTGGAGGCGAAGATAATCTCCTGCTTTACACAGCATGCATTTTTCTCACAGACTTTGATTGCCCTAATTAATTTCACCTGCCCCTAATAAACCCTGTGCTTTCCCCCTCTGTCAGTTTGTCTGTTTTCTCCCCTGCTCTGCTCTGTCGGCATTTACTTTTGTTGTTTTGTCACAAAGTTTATAAGTTCTATTTTGTTCATTTTACTTTCTTACTTGTCTCAGGTTTGCATCGTGTTCTTAACTCTGCTGCCTTTTCCAATACGTTTCCTTATTATGAACTCCTCCTGCTCTGTTGTGCATCATCACTGATGTCTGGCAAACGAGCAAGACGTTGATCATATGTCAGCGGAGACTGTCACGTCATAACATATTAGACTTCTCCCACATGCTCTGTACTCATAAATACTGAGGCCAGGCAGTTGGAACAGAGGCCTGAAATGTTTGTACGACATGCTCGATAAGCTGACGCAGCGCCTGTCACCAGGACTGACGGCGCAGTTATGTCAGAGTCACATGGAAGGGATGGTTTAGTTCAGCAAGTCATTCAAATTGTGGAAGATGAATGACTGAGAATGGAAAAGTCGCCTGTAACAACAAATATTTCTGTTACCTTCCAGATTTATCAGTCATGTGTTTGTGGTAATATAACTTCTAAAACATTGGTCCTGGTGAGTTTAAGGCTGCTCAGACATGTGGGACTTGACACTGACACTCATTTGAATGCTTAATGCTTGAAATGACAATTTCATGCTTGTTTAATAGTCACAGCACTGGTAAAAATGAATTTTTGGCACCAAAAACAAAAGGATGTAGGTCATATCTAAAAAGCTGGACTTGATTTTGGTTCATTTAGTTTAACAAATAAATGAAAATAAAGATAAATACACCAATATAATTGATTGATTGGGTATCTTTTATCCTCCTCCTTCTTTCCCTCCACATTATCGCACTGACCAGCCAGTATTAGATAAGATGTTGAGTTTTACAACCAATCAAAAAGGCAGACTGAGAATCTGCAGGCTAAATTAAGTCAGTGAGAGAAATATCAAATTGATTTTAATTGGTAGACATTTTTTTTTTAACCTTATCATCACATTAGCTCAGCTGCACATGATATTTAGTGACTGTTACCGTAGCCTGTAGCTTAAAAAAAGAGTTGGCATCAGTGGCTGATTTTGGATTTTTCTTGAGTTTTCCCATGATTCATAAATCCAAATTATTAACTTCAACGGAGCTGCACAGTCTGAAACTTTCTTATTCCCTTTCTCGCTCATCTGTGTAAACTAGATTTATTGAAATATTTTTGCCATATGTATGAATATTTAAGGGGTACTTAATGAAATATTGCAGCAGAGGCTGTGATCGTGTGGGTTTAAATGTCCCATTTGCAGCTCTTGGAAATGAGCAACTTAATAGATGCAATTGTGTCATTACTGTGGGGGATCCATCAACACTATGTTGATTTATTAAGGGGTGGATTGATTTTACGTTTGTCCTCTCACTTGAGTTATGACAGAAATGACTTTCCAGCCCAAGCAGACATCAGCCACTTGTTTGTTTCTGGGAAACTTCAGTGTAAGACAGCAGACGGCAGTGTTAAATCTACTGCATGCACTTAATAATGTCCTCCTTCTTAAGAGCATGACTGAAGAACCAGGGGAGGACAGAGTGTTACTGATGTCCCTCTGTACCACATAGCAAGAAGTCTTCTTCAGGAGGTGCCCAACCTTATGTTAAAATAATGAAGTGATGGTAGTTTCATGAGGAAAACTAATAAAGTCATTCCTTTATATAAAAGGTTTATATTTTGGTAATAAAATCTCAGTATTTAAAGAATAACATAATAAACAGGTGAGAGCAGCTTTGAAATATATATATTAATATTATAGTATTTCACCATACTGTAGGATTTGAGAGCACATTGATGGAGAAGAAGGATTTCTACAAGCTGCTGATTCAACAATGTTTTTGATTTTCAATTTGATTTTTTTCCCTGCCAGGTCCGCAGTGTGAGTCCAGTGGTGAGCCGCCACAGAGAGCAGCGGGTGCTGGTGATGGTTGTCACGATGGTGGTGTGCTACTTGATCTGCTGGCTGCCTTATGGAGTGACGGCTCTTCTGGCGACGTTCGGCCCCCCTCACCTTCTGACCCCGGTGGCGAGCATCACGCCATCGCTGCTGGCCAAGTTCTCCACCGTCATCAACCCTTTTATTTACATTTTCATGAACAAACAGGTGAGAAGTTCCCTTGAGTCATTGATCTACTTCCGTGGCCCATCTTTATGTATCTGCCTATTTATTTTCTACCTTTTTTTGGGTGTATTCTGTAACTGTAAACCTGTTAAAAATGCTCTCATAAGATTTGATTTTATTACAAGGAAGACCCACATATTGATACTTCAGATTGAGGCATCACTCTGACTGGCTCAGGTTGGATTTAATTAACATACATAAACGAGGAAGGTGCTCAGTAGAGCTCATACCTCCAACGGAGGCCCAACAGTCCCTCTCAACTAAATGAATCCCTTATCCTAATTCCAACAACCATCAAAACGGATACTTTCAGGGTTCTCGCCATCTTAAAAGAAATGAAAAAAACCCTGAAATTTGAGGGTTTCTTCTTTGGCACACGCCCCATCCTTCCACCCAGCTTCATGGTAATCCATCAGCTCTATCATGCATTGTTCAAAAGAGTTGAAAATATACAGATCCACTCCAAAATGCAATGGTTTCCTGCTGGCTTCACGCCCACCCCTTGTACCACGTTTCATCAAAAGATGCCGGGTAGTTTTTGTGTAATAGTGCTAGAAGACATATATATAGAGATATATGATGGTCTATATAGAGATATATGATCTCTCTCTCTCTATATATATATATATATAGAGAGAGAGAGATATAGAGACAATGGTGAAAGTTGGCAGAGTTAATTATTAAAATGATATTATTATATAAATAATTAAGATTTGCCTGGTCACCCCCAACCTCTCCTAAAAGCTGTAATTGGTTCAGCAGTTTTACATTATTTGGCAAAATGCAAAAAAAAAATCCTTTTATCCATATCTACACAAAGGTGTAATGTGTTTTTTTGGTTGTTTTCTTTACTGTTTCGTGCTTCATCTTTCCACCATTTTTTGTGCAAATCCATCCAGTAGTTTCTGAATAATCCTGCTAACCAACCAACCAACCAACCAACAAGCAAACAAACAAATAGGGACGACTAAAAACATGATGTCCTTGGAGGAAGTAATTAGTCAGCTGCTGTGTGTCTAACAAACAGATCGTGTCTAATGATCTGCTCCCCTTGATTTAATCAAAGAATCAGACACCTAAGTTACATGAGATTCACACCTAGGGGGAGGTTAATCACGCCCCCGTCTCCTGTGAGTTTGTGATGTCACTGACATTCAAGGACACAGCAGCGGGAAGAAAAAAAAAACAAATGGAAAAGAGAGCAAGTAATCTGGTAATCTTTAATAACCGACAGCAGAGCAAACTTCAAGGTGCTCTGTGAAGCATTTCAGCATCAATAAATCATTACCACAGATGTTATGAGATTAATTTAATAGTATGAGCATCACAGAGATGCTCTTTTCTTCTTTTTCTGTCTTTAATTCCTCTGAGATCAAACAGAGCATCCGGCTGTCATCAGCTCGTTCTGCTCTTTAAAATAAAGGCAGTGATGTGGAGGACGCTGAGATGGTCAGGAAACTCTGTGGTGGAATCACAACTACAGGAGATGAACGACTGCAGAAGAAAATATTGATTCTTTGGTTAAAAGATGAAGCTTGTGGACATGAAAACAGGAAAAACAGACCAGAAGATACAAGTCAGAGAAAAGGAACAAATAAATAGGTGAAAGGAAGAAACAGCAAAAGAAAGACGTGAGAAAGGAACAACATGTAAAAGAAAAGACAGGAGGAAGGACGGAAGGAAAGATGGAAGGAAGGATTGAACGACAGAAGCAGTGAGGAAAGAAATGAAAAATATTAGGATGAAGAAAGAAAAAGGGAGGAGGAAAGAATACAGGAAGAGGAAAGAAAGAAAGGGACAGAGCAGAAACAAAAATGAAGAAAGAAAAAAGACCAGAGAAATTAAAGAAGAAAAGGAAAGGAGAAAAAGGAAAAAGGAAGGAAAGAAGGACATGAAAATGGAAAACCTGGAGTAAAAAAATTAAGCACTGAGAAAATGGAAATGAAGGATAGAGCAATGTCAAAAGGACAATGAGTGAGAAGCAAAGAAGACGAGAAGGAAAGGATGAGTTTTGGGAAAGAAGGAATAAAGAAAAGAAAATGACAGGAAAAGTGAGAATTAATTAAAAAGCAGCAGACTAGAAGGAGGGTCATGAAAAATTTCAGACCGGCAGAGAGAAGTGAAAAATGAAAAGGAAGGAATAAAGTTCATTTTAATGTGTGAAAGGTAAGCTTTGATTTGTGATTGGTGTGTGATGTCACTATCAGGGAACGGTGACCTTTTCCTTCCTCTGTCACTCACTAACTCACTCTTTTATCTGTCTCTGTCTCATTTTATCTGCCTCGACTCCGTCGGCCTCTTTTTCCACTCAGAAGACATTTGACTTACTTTGACTTGTGTGTTCTGTTATGATTAAGCAATAATTGAACTTTCAGGGCTGCAGATAAACGCACCGGAGGCAACACTGTGTGGCGCTTTCAGTCTTCAGTTCCTCCCAGCCCATAAGTATGTCAGCATGTGTTGAGGCGAGTTGAAGACTTAAAGCGCTGCTCAGATTCATGCCGCGGACCTGGAACTGTCATCAATGACACCTTTAATGTCGACTCCGGAAAAAGGTGCCGCTGCTTGTGTCTGTCTGGCAGTTTTCAGATAAATACAGAAAGAAAGACTAATCAAATAAGGAACAGATTTTTAGAATTTTGAAAACCTTTATTTGCTCTAAACTGATTTTTATTATAAATACAAGAACATAAATAGCTCAAATCAGGTCATGATCTACGACAGATAATCGACCTTCAATGTGAATTTTATCATCCTGACAAAAACAGCATTCATGCATTCATTTTCTGTAACCGCTTATCCTGTGTAGGGTCGCGGGGTGGGGTGGGGGGGCTGGACCCTATCCCAGCTGACTTTGGGCGGGAGGTGGGCAGTCGTCAGTTCATTACAGGACCACATAGAAAAACAACCAAACATTTTCACTCACATTCAGACCTACAGACAATTTAGAGTCACCAATTGACCTATATTGCATGTTTTTGGTGGTGGGAGGAAGCCGGAGAACCCGGAGAGAACCCATGCAGACACGGGGGAGAACATGCAAACTCCACACAGAAAAGTCCCAGGCCCACAGTGGGATTTGAACCCAGGACCTTCTTGCTGTGAGGCAACAGCGCTACCCACTGCACCACTGTGCCGCAAAAAATTTTTTTTTTTAATTAAAAAAAAATTTAAATAAATAAATATAAAATATTGGTGGGAAACTTTCATTCTGGTTAAGCAGTGAGAAAATAATATTAATATTTTATCTCTAACCATAATCCTAAAAGTGTCAAAAATTCATTTAATCATTAAATACATAGAAAAAAAAAAAGATGACAGCGAGAACCGAACTCATGTCATCTCTGTAAGAGCTCACTGTTGTAACTATTGTTTTTATTGTATCACACCACCATCAGGTGTCCGGTCGCCTTGAAAACACAAAGACACAGATTTATAGGTGATTAATCTCAGCCTTAATTGATCTCAATCTGTGCCTGGTTTTAGCTGTAACCCCTCATGTTGTCGGCGTATCCTCCTGTTCCTCCTTCTCTTCTTCTTCTTCTTCTTCTTCACCTTCACACCAACATTTGAACAACATTTTACGCAGCCCTCCCACAGACTGATCACATCGAGATCTGAGGCACCGTTGGATTTGGCGCTAAATTTTGAAAGCTGCATCATTTCCTTGTGGTAACACAAAAAAATGAATTGGCTCATATTTGATAAAAAAAAAAACAGCTGAAGTATTTCAGTTGAAAAGCACCACGTGTTTGATTTGCGGCGCCCTGGGGAAATGTAGTAGACTTAAAGTATACGTGAGGAACCAGAGAGTATACTAAGTACACTACGTTTATCCAGGGGGGCACGCTGGACTCCAGAAACCAGATGACAGAGCTGCAGCTAAATGATATTTGTGTTCCACATCATAATTTAGTTGTGCCTGTATTGTGTGTAGTTCTACAGGTGTTTCATGGCATTCCTGAGGTGCTCCACGCCCGAGCGAGGCTCGACCTTCAAGACGTTTTCGCGACCGGCGAAGACGATCCGCCAGGAGAAGGAACGCGGCGCGTCGGCTCCCGTGCCCACCTCAGCCCTGCCTTCGCACGATTCAAAGTCATCGCACGAAGCCGGAGACGTGGATCCATCTCCCTCCAATCGAGAGCCTGCTGCTGACGACGCCCCTTCTGCTGCCAGCACCAAACCCAAACTGATCCTGGTGGCTCACTACAGGGAGTGAAAACAGAGGAACAACAGGGGCTGAATGTTCACACAAAAAAAAAGAAGCAAGGAAGCAGGTCTCCAATTCGGAATGAAATCTCCTCTGTAGCAGGAAAGAGGATGAGCTCAGTGGGAGCCTTAAAGAAGTCTGCAAACAGGGATAAACGCCAGAGTCACCCCTTCTCACCTCATGCACCGAATATGAAGCAGTAGACTAGGGCTGAACACGGTGCTTAGTCTTCATATTGCCGAGTTCTTTATAGACAAATAGGTTGATGTGTCTTTGTGAATTAAATAATGTTCCTTCTTCGTCTGAGAAATTATCCTGGAACATTTTGGAAAAGCACAGCATTTATCTGGCGGTTCGTTTGGTGTTTATTTTGTCGTTTTTCCTTTTCGGTAAACAGGTCAATGAGGTATTTTGTCATCTCAAGTGCATGTCGGGATTATTCCTTTTCCCCCCCATCATAATACAGTTGAGAAAGGGGGTAAGCAATTTTTTTTTTTCCTGACCCCATTTCCATGCCTGATATTTGAGGATTTGATACAGAGAATTAAAGATTTGTTGAACAGCTTTATGCAATTTAGGACCGAGTAGGTTTCCATTATGCCTTTATTTATACGTTGGGCCCTCTGTCATCAAAGCTGGGACTGGAATGAGGGCCTTTAAAAGGACATTTCACCATGTTTTGAGGGACATGCAAAGAGATTTCACTTTTTTACATGTTGTGTTGCTGTTTCAGAAACTGCAGTTTCTCTTTGTTTGGTGGAAACGTATTTGTATTGTCTCCTAATTGTATTTTCTTTGATTGTGTAACATAAATTAAATCATGTCACAAACAGTGCGTCTCAATCTATTTTCTCCTTACTTACAAATTGAGTCAGTGTGTGTGTGTGTGTGTGTGTGTGTGTGTGTGTATCTGTCTGTGTGTGTGTGTGTGTGTGTGTGTGTGTGTGTGTGTGTGTGTGTGTGTGTGTATCTGTCTGTGTGTGTGTGTGTGTGTGTGTCCGTATGTGTGTGTGTGTGTGTGTGTGTCTGTGTGTGTCTCCTTTTAGAAACTGGAGCTCACTCTGTTTGTTTTAATCTAATTCTCTTCTCTCTTATTCATTTTCACCTTTGTTGATTACTCTATGAATTATTAACACCGGCATTATTTACAGGGGTAGGAAGCAGATTAAGGCTCTAAATTGCAGCCCTCGTCTCGGTGAGAAACAAACAGCAAGTGGCGCCTTAGAATATAAAGCTTGACAGCCATGAATGAATAATGAGCTGAGGGCTGCAAACACACACACACAAAGCACAAAAATGTCCATGAAATGATTTTAAACCACCCCTGCTGCATAAATCACCAAAGAAAGTTAGATATAAAGTTCATATTTAAGTTACTGTAAGTTATTTGTGAAGTTTTTCCACAGGTGAGAAGGCCTGCTGTGTCCCAGCTCTCCTGATTTTAGGTACACCTTTGCACCACTTTAGCACCACATCATCAGACAACTTGAGATGATTCCATGACTGCAGTGTTGGTTGTTATAATACTACGTCAGTTATAATACTGTGGAGCAGCTTTTTTGGGGAGCTATCATCAGAGGTGTAAAAATACTAGAAAGAAAGACAGACAGACATAAAAGAATGCACATAGTTAATCTAAAGCAAAAAAAAACAACAGATTAAACCTGCAGGCTGATCATCAGCTCCAGATACAAAACCCTTTTTCCAATATTATATAATAAACTCTTCCTCTTTTGTTATGGATTGTCAGGAAGCACTTTTGTTAAAATTAGACTGACAAGTTGTGGGAAATTAATTTTAATAATTTGGGAGGCGAGCAAAAAAACAATCTCTAAGTGGTTACATAATGTTTGGCTCTTAAAGCTGTTTAACTAATTAATTAACACATGCTTTTTTGCACTAGACTTTTAGACGGCACCGACTCTTTCATAGCATGTTTCCAAGAAAATACAAAAAAGTGAACCTCATGAATTTGATCTCACAGCCCAAAAAAACCAACAACAACCATATAATCTAATTTCCTGCTGTTTCGCAGATAATCCCAAAACACTGTTCCCGTCTGGTGGAGATTGCTCACATGTGTAGCCTCACTTGAGTATTTTTATATTGAGTATTGAGCATCAGCATTTTATCATATATCTACTACTGTTAATAAGAAAAAAAAAGAGTACAGCCAATGAAATAACCATTTTTACCTCCACCAAGAATGTTTTCACCATTGTTGTTCTTACAAAAATCTTATTGGACGGATTTCCAGGAAACTTGGTGGTAGAATGAGGCATGCAGGAAATAACCCATGAATTTTTTGGCACAGATACAGATAAAAGCACAGATTCATATTTTTCGTCTTTTTTCAACATTTTCCCTGAGTATGCAAAACTTTGTGGAGGGGTGGGGTCACGGCGCCAGCTGGAGCTGCCCTTCTAATTTATGATAATATGGTGCTGAAGTTAATTAATGTTGAAGTTTTTATACTTTTGGCTTACATTTGAGACTGAATGATAAAGACACACAACTTGCTGATAGTGTTTATCGTGAGCATTTTTTAAATGAGATGCAGCACCCCCTGGACTATTAATTTAACCGCTGCGGTTACAACAAATGTACAGTGGATACACATTGATCCATACACCGAAGAGGAGTCAGGGAAGATAAATGAGCTAATTTTAGTTACCGTTTGTCGCCAGAAAACACTTCCAACAAATCCAACACATTATAGAAAACACCTCCATTATTAACAATTTATGTTTGACATGTCCTTAGTGTGTCCCTCCTCTGACTCCATAATTGGATTGAGCGGAAACGTCCTCTCATCGCGTCTCTGTGTCATTTGCAGTTTAACGGGAACAAATCCAATCCCACTGGGATTGTGTTGGACAACTGAGTGTGAGTGTGTATCTCCACTAAATCACTAAATGCATCCTCATTAGTAGCTTGATAAAGAGAGGGAGTTTGAAAATTGGCTTCGCTACATTTTCAGGATGAATGTGCACGTCTGTTAAAGTAAGCGAATCTATTTGTAGGGAAGAAGATGCCACGAGGGAAAAGAGACTGAAATTTAAGAGATTGGATCCCCTACAGCAGCAACTTCTTGCTCTGAATCCAAATGTATTGATTTTTTTTTCTTTTTTGGACTGAATGATTCTCTTTTAAGGATTCTGAAAATTCTTCACACACATGTAAAAAAAAGAAGAAAAAAAAAGAAAAAAAAGAAAGTCCACAAATATGAGAAAAATAACTTTCCCACAGGTTGAAGTAAAAGACTTTATTTTTGCACTTATTTCTCTCACATTTTTAGCACGTTCGTCAAAATCTGTGTTAGTGAGCATTTATCATTGGCAACGATGCTGATTAAACAACATTACTGCAGACGTGCCGACTCTAAAATGTGCAGTTTTATCCTAAGAAAAAGACATTTATATATCATTATGGACGTCACATGATGTGCGTTTATATTTTTGTGAACTGTAGTTGATTTAAAAAGTACAAAGTCTTCCTCTGAAATGTACAGATGCAGTCTTGAAGTATAAAGTAACATAAAATGGTTTACTTAAAAACAGGTATTGTACTTGAGTAAATGTACTTCAAATAGTCCATCATTTTAGCAAATGATTGCATTTGAACATGACCTGTTGAATCCTGACGTATTTTGAATAATTAGCGCCTTCCTTTGAGATGCACTAGAGGCCAGCAAGGTGCTCATTATGTCCTAATTAGACTCACTGGACGAAACCAAGCTGGTTGGAAGGGGAGTTAAAATGTCTTGTTTTTGTTGGTTTTACGCAGATTTTTCTCTGTTTTCAGCAAAAAACAGACAAAAACATTGTGGTGTAAACGGGGCCTGAGATCGAATGAACTTGGAATAAGTTTTAACGCTCTATTCTAACTCCTCTCAACATTATGTCCCACTTGCCCTTTTTCTGTTTCACTCAGAAATACGTCCCGACACAGAGGCAACATACTCAGGAGAGGACTTTGAGATCTTCCAGTGTTTCAGCCTTTTGTATCCATACATCCAAGAAATATTCAAATAATGTGAGCATTTACATAAGCCAGTAAACACCTTAATTTGCTGAACAACGATTTCACTACTTAAACCATTAGTCCATGGTACCACCGCTCTGAAAGATAGAGGCCTTCTGCTGACAGATGACCCTCATTCAGCCCTTCTATCTCCCAATCCCTGGTCAATATTGAGAGACTCATGTGAAAACACCACCTGAGACAACACCATGGGAACACTGATCACACACTCCTCCAATAGCTGCTGAAGGCAAATCCATCACAAAGTCGCTGCTCACTCAGTAAGAACTCCAATTAAGATTTATGGTTTATCTTGGGAGGGTAGAGAATTGATTCCTCCACCCTGAGCGCATTAGCTCTCAGTGGGGAGGTCGGATTATGGATGCTTAAAATTTGCCAAAAAGGAAGTGATGATTTGGTTTATTTATGGTGAAATCATTATTTTCATGACAAATTCAGAAAATTAATGCATGTTCAATTCGGCGTCTGTGACAAGAGGGAGGGAAAGGGAACCGAGTCAAGAGACAGAGGACAAAGATAAAAACGCAGCTAAAACTTAAAAATTATAAGGAGAAGGCTCACAAAAGAGGATCATGATGCTGATCAAACACAACAGGATTGTTGCACAGGTGTGCTTTGGATGAGGAGCATTTGCTTCATGCAGTTCATCTTCACAGAGGTGATCAGTTTGTTGATTGTGGCCTGTGAATGTTGGTCCACTCCTCCTACAGTAGTTGGATGGTATTTGGCTGGGACTGGAACATAGTACGTAAATCCAGAGGATCCCAAATACACTCAAAGGGTGATAAAATGCTGGATAGCCCAACACCTAGCTTCTAAATTTCCTCCCAGCATGCAACAGGAGAATGGCCTGTCAGTCTCTGATATACTTTCCTTTCACTCTCACCTCATTTAACCCCTCTGTTCCGTGCTTGAGTTCAATTCTCACCTCCCTGAGGGATTATTAGCACATAGCACGCTTTTACCCACTTTTCCCACGTCTGTCTCTTTTCTGATAAATCTTTCTGCTATACCTCACATAACCTTCCCTCAAGTGTTTTCACTCTGTCTTTATAAATAGGCCGTCCACTCGAAGCAGGCTCAAATGTGATGATGCCATTTTGTGTGCAAAACAAGGTGAATTTTTCTCATGTTAACATGCAAAACATGGGAGAACAACTAAGTATAGCGTGTAAAACTGGCGTAAACAGGAGTGAGGTCAAGGCGAGGCAACAACCCTTCCTGAAAAGGAGGTGGGCGGGGGGGGGGGAGGCATGTTAATTCATGCAGGTATAGCAATGAATACTTGAGAGGAATTCAAACCCTGCCTTTGCTCTCACCTCTGCTCACCTGGCCTGTCATTGTGCGAAGAGGGCATGCTTGTCAAATAGTCAGTTTCAGTTACAGAGCAGGAGTTTGGGGTTTCACTTTAATTCTCCATCATGCACCTCATTTGAAGCATAGATTTTCTGCCAGTGAGAGATCGATGTTACAGAATCTGATTGCCCAAGTTTGTTTGCAAGATACTCAAAAGGTTGGCAACAGATTTTGGTGAAGATTTGAGAATGAGTGGATCTTGGACCAAGTAAGAGTGGATTAAGTGTTGGAGGCGTATCTGGATAAACTTTCTTCAACAATGCAAGATACGGCTTTTTAAAAAAATAAAAAAAATAAATAAATAATAGGTCATTCAAAATGGAAACAACACCCAGGCATGGACAAAAATCCAGATCTGGATTGGATCACAGCACAGTGCTGCAGAGGGGTAGAGACATGGCCCTTCCACCCACCAATAAGTAGTTGAGATAATAAGCATTCAGAGTCAGGTGGATTTCATGTACCCGTGAAAGGTTTGAGGTCATATCTTGACCAGAAATAGATCCACCATTATCATATATCATTACTATTAATTCAAACTACTGATCATAAATACTTCATTCCAAATGCTAGCAGCAGGTTTCCAGGGTGAGGGAATTAATTTGGCATGAGGCAGATCAGAGTCATCATGGCGACATCACCATAGTGTTTGCTATGCTCTAGGTGCAATGATTCAACAAGTGATGATCTCCTCACTGCATATTGAGCACGCTCTCATTTCTTATAGGCTGATGCAGACAAACTGCCAGACGGAATTCATTGAAATTACATATATTTGCATTTTGCATTGGAATCGATTTTATGTCATTTTACTGTTATCCTGCTATGATATCCATGCTATGATTTTCCAGTCTAAATTGTCACATTCTTTAATATTTTTTTGTCGTGGCTTCGTGCTGCTCATCTAATCACAGCTGTGAGCTATAATATGACTTTGAAAACACCCATGTACGTACATCATGTTGCACCTTTTATTCTCGTGTTCTGTTTGACTATTTCTTTACGTGAATGAGCTCCCACAGGAAAGGTCAAAGGGCATGTTGATTAATGAGAGTATTCATCATAGCAAATTACACACAACAACAGTTATACTAATGCACGCCTCGGCTCGTAAACGCACATGCAACGGCCATGTGACATTCGTTTATTGCCCTGCCATTCACTTCCACCCATCATCTCCCACCTTTATCCTTGTCCATCCTGCGGCTGATCACGAAGATAAAGCAAACGCTGCCGCTCGTCCTCACCTTGTGAAAACCTCTTCATAAATCCTTGACCTCTCTGGGTCCTGCCTGAATATGATTGCAACAGTGTGTAGGAGTTTTAGGTCTGGATATACAGCAGGAGGGTGGAAACAAAGAGAGAAACAAATGCAACTGAAGTGGGAGAAGACGAAAATAAAAATACATAAGCATCAGAGCTGGAAAGAAACAAAATTAGGGGAAAATAGGTAGGAAGGCTTCCAGCAGTTTCCTGCATTTTGACTTGTATTTTCTGCTCCCTGGTTAATCTTTACATTTTGCTTACCAGCTGTGAACATTTCAGCAAAGAAAAACAAGGAACAGGACAAGGCAAGCCAGGCTCAGCTGGACAGTGATGGTCCAGTGGGAAGAAAAAAAACTGTCGGAGAGTAATTGCGCCTCTCCTCACAGATTGCAGATGATTTTTATCCTCGCTTCTCGAAGTGGATGAGATGTGGTCATCTTTCTGCAGTTGCTGTTTGTTTTTTTTATGCTTGAGATGTGGACTGGATCTCACTATGACTGATAGTGCAATCATACCCATATGATAAGCTGTCACAATGTGAACCCAGAAAGTTTGACACATGCTACTTCAGTGAAATGATAGTATAGAACATGAAATCACATGTGCAGATCTAAGTGGATAAAGTGAGCATGAGAGGAGGAAAACGGTGGGAAATCCACAGGTTAACAAGAATGGAGTGTCAGCTTAAATAGAGGATGAAGACCCAAACGAAGAAATAGACCAGAGACAGGGAATTGCAGTTCGGTTGTTTAATAAAGTAAATATATTCCAAAGCTACCAACCAATGTTCATGTAGGAGGCGACTGAAAAAGTCCAAAAACAAGAAAGCAAACAAATCCAATGAGCAGAAGCAAAATCCAAGACACAGGCGAAAAGTCCAAAGGCGATCAATATGAGGAAAACAATCCGAGGACAGATGAGGAAAGAAAGCTGGAACGTGTGACATCAAACACGACATGATGAAGTGACACAGAGGACAGAAACACACAGACTTATCGTAAATACACAGAGTGATGAGACAATGACGCACAATGTGGCACAGGGAGGGGGGGGAGACAATTAGGGACAGGTGGAACAATCAGACAATCACACCCTGGAGGGGAAGACAAAAGGAGGAGACAACGATAAACTAACATGAGACAGGAAACACAAAGACACAGAGGGAGAGGGAACAAATCAGAGCTGGAAAACAGACGACTAAAACCGAGACGAGGGAAACCAAAGGTCAACACAAATCACAAGATAAGACAACAGGAAGCGTACAGCAAAAACGGGGAATAAAGTAGTGATGCCAGCCTGCAGGTTATTATTGTGACACACTCTGTCCGTTGTGGTAGTCGCCCAGCTGAAGGGTTCCTAGGTGGTTCTAAGCACTGCTTCATCCCAGCTAGAGCCACTCCATCTACCTTTTTGACAGCTGTCCAGCCTTTCTGGTTCCTGGCAGGCTCACCGCAATTACACACACTTAAAACACAGTTCTCCACTCATAGTCATCTGATGTCTCCCTATTTCGACCTTCTTGCACTTAATTGACTTTCCTGAAAGGAAAACCCCTACAGCCCTCAAACATACCACCATACTGCGATTAAGATCTGTCAAAAGCCTAGGACTGGTGTAAAAACTGTCCATGAAAACTTAAACCGATCCCCGACTGTGGAATTTCCAGAAGCCTTATCACGGCGTAGCCCAGTACATCTGTCATCTGCTCTGCTCTCTTTCCTGCATAAACGATAAAAGTCTGCATGTAGTCAGTCATGTCTGCGAGCACAAACACTTTTAATCCCCCACTTTGTGAGGTTTCAAACAAACTATCACCATCCCTCCCACACGCAGAACTTCCGCTCATTTACGGACCGCTTCTGGTCAGGATGATAAAATGCTTTTGCAGGCTGACGTATCATTGTAAAGTGGCTCGGCTTTGAACGGTCAGCCATGCGGCGGAGTTCCTTTCTTTTAATTTCTCGTCCTCATCATTGAATATTTGCTCTGAGCATTCGTCTGGTAGTCTTTTAATCACCGGTCTCTGATATGAGATGTACTGGTTCTGAACTGCCTGTGGGGGAGAACGAACATATCAAATGTCCATTCTCCATCAAAAGCTGTGCTTTAACGGTCTACTTTTCTCTTTTCAGAGCACACAATGTGACATCCCATTGCTCTGATTGGTTGTCATTTGGCGATTGGCTGATGATCCAGTCAGGCTGGCATCATTTATATGTTTTCAAGTGTCCATAAATGCTAATATCCTGTGTTTGCTATAGGCGCTATGAGCAAAACAAAAAGCAATCTGATTTTCTTTGACAGCAGTGCCACCAATAATGATACTTGGAAATAAGAGAGGGTAAAGTTGTCTGTTTCCACTTCAAGACGATGACCTAAAGCACTATCAGAGCGAGGCTGATTCATAGGGACGAGCAAGGCCTCACGCCTCATTGAAAGCATTCTGAAGGACCTGTAATGACAGGTCACAGATGCGCCTCATCTGATGATAGAGAATTTGCAGGGAAGATGGGTGAAAGTGCCAAAAGCCAGACATGAGAAGCTGCTAGGATCAGACAGTCTGAAGAAGGTGCAATCAATGCCAATGAAGAAAGAAATAATGATTAAAAAAAACCCTGAATGCTCATTTATTAAGAAATTTGAGCTTTTTATCAAATTGAAAAAAAATTGTTTTCCACAAGAAATATCAGTGAAGAGATGAATACTCCACTCCATTTGTGGTGGGGAACATAAGGACGTCCTCCTGAATATATCAGGGCGATTTGTCATGCACTCTTGTTTCCAATTCAACACTCCTCAGCTTGAAGTATGCAACGCTTCAGTGAAATTCACATCAAACAAACTTGGAGTTGCATCCTTGTCCGTGCATTACTGAGCTGATTTCTACTTTAGATAACAATGTTAATTAATGTTCATTATGGTTTGAGTTGTTACTACGCTGTCTGTTTCCATTAAAGGTATTCAGAAACATTTTTTACTGTACATCGCAGTTGTTTTTGAATAGCTGCAGCAGTTATTTATGCAGTTTGGTAGTTTGTTGGATTTAGTTTCTTTTCACACCGCTGACTTAGTTATTAGATATTTTCACCTTTTATTTATCATTTAAAACTTGCATTTTGGTTGCCTTTTAATATGTTTAATTCTGACACAGCTCAGCATGAAATACACACTCAAAAAGAAGAAATCAGGAGCATGTCCAAAACTTTTTCACACCATGCATGATGCAGCAGTGTGTTCTGGTTGTTGAACAAAAGTGAAAACCACAGCATCTGTTTTCTCTGGTCATTAATTACCAATTACATAAAAGTTTATGTCTTTCTACAGAGAAGACGGCTCAGTTTTATGACAATCTTGGTCACAAAAATAAAGGTTGATAGTAAAACATCTATTGATGTCACAAAGCTGTTAAATGTGATTGTTTTTGCCAGCATAACTCAAACAGTGAAAGTGAGGAAGACGATCCCTTTCACACGTAGGTCATAGTTTATTTCTCAAGCCATCCTGTCATTCACTCCTCTCTCACGGATGCTCAGTCTTAATTTCATTATCTGGGGCTGCCATTATCAGCCGGTCACGCCCATCTAATCTCACAGTGATACACCTTCATTGTCAGCCTATCATGTCATGTCATACCATCAGCCTCCTCCCCATCACCGCCGAGCCTTTGCAGATTCACCAACTCCATCGTTTCATTAGTCTCAGCAGAGTCATCAGCCACCGCCACCACCAGTGTGTGGACTCCAGTCAGGGATTTATCTTACTGCTGCTCAGTACAGATGCCCTTCGATCTCAATCACCCAGACAAGACTTATGACAGACTAATTTAATCACTTATCATCTGCTGCAACAAACAAGTATCTGCATTCATATCTGTCCGGAACTGAGTTAATTTGACGAATCACTATTAAATCAATTGGAACTGAGGCCTGGAGGATGTTTTCAGGGCTACGTGAAATGATTTTAAAATGCTGAACAAATGAACACTGATGCTCTTATGCCCTCCTTATGTAAGGTTTAAATAAGTCTATTTTGCAATGATGATCTCTACTCTCTGTTTCTGTCAAGGGTTAAATGAGAGTAGCCTCCAGAGAGAGGAGGAGGAGCCATCTGTTGGGGTTTTAAACAGCTGCTGTGTACACACACACACCAGATGGCACAGCTTCAGCAAACATGAAACATTTGGAAACCGTACACAGAAAGAGGCACACAGACACAATTCAGTGACACACAAGTTTATGCATTCAGACAAATTTTATTGGAATGGACTTGGTGATGCCAGCAAAATCGTTGCTCCATTTCCATTTCCCTTCAGATACAATTTTCAGAGCATTCCATTAGTTTGTCTTAATTAAATGCGGAAAAGGGGACACACAGAGGGAGGCAGAGCAAATACAGCTTCTGTGCACAACTGGATAAAGCAAGTTTGGAAACAATCGCTCCCCAACTGGCCTTGGAGGGTAAAAAACAAACACGTCTGGAAGTGTTTTAAAAAAGTGATTAATATTTAATCAGTCTCACTGTTAAGGGATGTGCCCCTTTGAGCAGTGGGATGATGAACGAGTGCTCATGGCGAAGGATAGCAAGATAAACACCAGAGCATCTCCAAGACGACAGCGGGAGGCGGGGTCATCTATCATACCAAGGTTGCCACGACAACTCTTCGCCAGCTGTCGCCAGGCGACCGCTCCATCCCGCTTCCTCATAGAAGCCCTCGAAACACACAGTACAGGATCCAACTAATCATCAAATTATACGACGACCCCAGGGGGCAACAAAAGGGTGAAAACTTTTGAAGGAGAACAAATCAGAAACACACACATCTGAGAGAGTGTGTGTCTGTCAGAGAGACATCTGGCCTTCAAAAGTCCCAACAACCGGACAAACCGCCACGTCACAGTGGGAACAGAAACAAAATTTACATAATAATGTCTGCATGTGGATGCTATAATTGTTTCTAACATGCCTAATATCAGACTAATTAAAATTCATTTTCATGTAAATGCAGAATGAAATGAGTTCATGGTGTTTTGTCTCTCAGCGACCCTGTTTCACGACGATAAGACAACAGCACCCTACGTCTTTTTGTCTGTTTCACAGCGTTCTCTTCCTTGTCCTTGTTAACAGTTCCTGTTTCTTCAGACTGAGAGGAACCTTGATGGCTGGAACAAGAGGAAAAGATCCCATGCTTTAAGTTAGACAAGCCCACTCTGCAAAGGTAGACTGAAATGTAGAGAAATGTTACTTTAAATTTAGCAGATATTCTTGTCTGAAGTAACTCCACCTCAGCGGGAGTTAATTTAATCAAAAATTTTATTAGAAATCATAAATGCACCCCTTCTAAACCAGCCAATCAGGGCTCATTTCATTAAAACAAACTTATGAGCTCTATACGCAGAGAGCATTTTTACATCTAGAACTCAAGGGATTTAAAAATGCACTCCAGTTCTCCAGTTTTGTCTTGTTTGGCCATGCTTTAAAGATTTTTCTGTGTAGTCTTGAGTTCGGAAACACAATTTTCAGAGACATTTTAAACTTTGACCAACTAATCCCCAATGTTAAATTAACCCATTCCCATAAAAAGGCAACCAGATTGGAGCGAATATAACCTCTGCAAGAACGCTACAGCTGGGGCAACATGATCGCGATTGTATTTACAAATGCACACTCTGCATCCCTGTGATGACACACACACACACCCACACACACACACACACACACACACACACACACACACACACACACACACACACACACACACACACACACACACACACACAGTCAGCCTGGGAGGATGCAGACAACCACTCTATGCTGGTGGGGATGGATGAGAGCCGTATAGCTACTGGTCCACAGCTCTGTCGCTCCTTGCACTCCTTGATCTGAGTTAGGCTCAAAAAGCTCAGTTCGTACAAATCCAGTATGTCATCGAGGTTGATGGCAGGATTGCAATGGCACTACTTTAAACTAGGGCGATCCTTCTCCCAAAAACCTGTCCAAAGCCATGTCTTGAAAGTTTATTTTTAATGTGCAATCTTCCCTGGTCTCTGCCAGCAGCTCCTCTGCCAGCAGAGGCAAGTCTTTTGAGCTTTCCAACAGTGTAAAAGAAAAATAGCGATTCAATCCCTTGTCGAGAATTTTCAGATGCTGAAATGACCAGTCAGTGCACTGCATTGACCAATCAGTGGTCTAGCGTTTCACGTGACCCTTTAGTACCCGCTTGGCTCGCTTGGAACTGCAACGGAGGTGGTACTAAAAAAGTAGTACCAGGTACTTATTATCTAATGGAAACCCCAAAAAAGGTGAGTAGAGTCGAGCCGGTACTACACAGTAGAAACGGGGCTTTAGTCATACGCTGACCATAAGGCTAGCTGACCAGTCATACGTTGTGACATGGGGAATGAGGCATGTGTGAGAAATTTTGATCTAAGACTCAGGTAATGATGAGGAATGCATTTTTATTGTAAGTCTAGTTTTTGCAATTTTAATTAATTCTATGATGTCAGCAGCTTCACGGAGTCACTATTTTTTCACGGATCCACACTGACTCCAAAAATACTCAATACATGCAATGAGACCTCAGACATTTTAAACCAATTAGTTGCCTTTTGTTAATTCGTCTGCTGTCAGTCGTACCCTCGCCCCATGGGGCGACATCAGAGTGTCTTGTGATAGCCATGCAATCTGCTGAGGGTTGTTTCGTGTCAGCTCTAGTTGAAAAACAGACCTTATCTCAGAGATTTAATTAACCTAAAAGAAGATTTTGCAGTGCTAGAAGCTCACATAAAGCTCAACTCAATGTCACCCCTCTTGGAGAGTAGATTCTCTTTGACTAAAAGGATCCCGGCTGCTAGAAACATAATGAAGTGTCGGACAAGGAATCAATGATATACTGAATAATATGGGAGGTAAAGGTTTCCCTCAAATGTCTTCTTATTAATGTTGTGGACAGTCTTTCATACAGTGATGATGCATGAGACACTCATGTATACATGAAGTTTAAATACAGCACCACCAACAATGGCAATATTAATACATCATATTTTAGTTACTTTTAGTTACGTTATCCAATAGAGATGCTGTTATTGGAGAACAAATAAAATCCAGTGGCCTTCCTTAATTAACCATCTTGCATCTTAACCAGCTTTAGAAATGGAACTTGGAAAATGACAAAATGAGGGTCTCATAATATATAGTTCATCTAACTTCTTTTTGCACCAGAGTAGGGATGACAAACTTTAGAGCAAACTTTATGTACTTTTATTTATGTAAGATAAACCTTTATTGATCCCCAGTGAGAAAATGTGGCTGCAGCAGCAGCACAAGGGCAGCAATAAAATGGAAACAGATGAACAGAGAAAGTAAAGGAAATAAATAACAATGAGGTGTATAAAACTAAAGCATGGCTAGAGCGATAAAGAGACGATACAACGGGATTTGATAAATAATCACAATATAAAGGGAGATTAATAACAGTCTACACCAGATGAGAATATGATTGTTGAATGCTGCCCCACAAAATTCAATATTTTTTCACCTCTACCAACAAGAGACGGAGGTTATGTTTGATATTTTGCAGGACATCTGCAAAATTAGTCAAAGGATTTTGTTGAAATGAAAATGAAAAATATATAATATTTGGAGGAGGGGACAATATTGGGTCACAGTCCAGTAATGGAGAGAGGTAGAGACATGGCACTGCCACCAATATGCTGCTGAGATATTGTAAAGTCAGACTCATTCAAATGGACTTCATGGATCGGTGAAAGATAAGAAGTTAAATCTGCATGAAAAATAGTTCCAGATCTGGTATTATGGAAAACTGATCTGTTGTGCATGAATGCATTCAAAAAAGAATGCGTTCACTGAACTTGGTGATTTGATTAATTTGCGCCAAACAAAAATGAATGCATTAAGGTTTCCAGATTAATCACGATCTTCATGTGTTAACATTGACAGCTCCAATTAAAAATGATTAATTAGGGGTTGTTTTTTACAAATGGGTATATATATATATGCAACCTATAAAAACAATTACTTTAGAACAGTTTTTAATAATTTTTATAAATATAAATATATAATTTTTTTAAAAAGCATCATTGCAAAAATGATTCAGTCTCTCTGAGGAAGTTAAACAAACAAAATAAAAGTCTGGGGAACTTTCTTTCTGTTTTTCAGGAGGTTAAAGGGCAATAAGTCTGAGTGACCTTCACTGGCCCTCCGCTGATCACTATAACAAGCTGCAGGAAGGTCAGTTATTCTAACATAGATGATACGTAACAGCATATTTATGTGTGACAAAAATACCTCTCTGACTCAGAGAGACGAGACAGAGGAAGCGCCAATTTAATGCTGAACCACTTATCCTTCACATCATGATGCCTTATAATCTGAGATATGCCCTGGAAAATTCCTGTACATCGAGACACGCTGTCACTCCTGCTGCGTGTCTCTCGCCCACTTTAACTGTCCGTTCTTTTTTGTCTTTTTTGTTACTTTTTTTTTTTTTTTAAAGACTAGAAATAAAAGCAAAGGTGAACCCGTTAATGTGTCATTCCCACATGGTACCAGTCCTCCAGCTCTCCAGGAGACAGACATATGACCTTTCTATTTTAGGTGATGCATCATGCTGACATACCGATACAGATTGAGTCATTTCTAGCTTTGTGTCATGTGGAAGACAATTTCTTTCCTCAGTTTTAATGAGCCTGAATTCATTTTAATTTGGTGGTCCGGATCCTATTTAAAGCACAGGCATGGTTTTGCTGTCAAGTGATGTTAGAATAGAATTTTTATTATTATGGTTATCCTCTAACCCTTATTATTATTATGCTGAGAAAAATCCTTCACACTGCATATATGTTCAATTCTGCATTCACAACCAACCAAGATAAATAATGTGTCTAATTTCTGCCTATTTTTTTTAAATATCCATTGTTGTACTATGAGGAGTGTCTCCTCCTGTTTGATGGATATGGCCTGGGGTAGAAGGAAATGAAGGTGTCAGACCTCTGGAAGCACGGAACCACCGGAATTTCCAATGTCTTAGGGAGAGGGAGAATTTGGAAAAGAGAGTAGCCAGGATTAATTTTTTTTTTTTTTTTTTTTGCTCTCTGTTTCATCCCTGAAAAGTAAAAATCTTAAAGAGGGGAATGAAAAAACTGAACTCACAAAAAATTTTCAGGGTAAAATAAATTATGAACACAATATTCAACATGTTTTTATTTTAATGGTGTAAAATCTTACAAACACAACTTACAAAAATGTAGATTAGTGAGCAAGAACGGTATTTTGTGTTTATAGGTAGAAGCTTTAAATCACATGGTTACATTGCGGTCGAGTTTTTCTGGAGAAATACACACATACAATGTAAAAATATTGACATCTTAATAAAAAAATGAAAAAATGAAATAAATTAAAGATATTAAGGCAGACTTACATGTACTGTGTTTAAATAATGCATCTGTTTAACAGCTAATAAAGAAGACAGAGGTGTAAATGATGCACAGTAATTAGTTTGGCAGGGTGGCACTATTGTTAGTGTTATAATTAATCTGCTCTGACAGCAGATACTGACACCTTCCTCATCCTCTCTTCTACATCTGCAGCCACAAGAGGGAGTCCAGACTTACATTATGTGTGTGTGTGTGTGTGTGTGTGTGTGTGTGTGTGTGTGTGTGTGTGTGTGTGTGTGTGTGTGTGTGTGTGTGTGTGTGTGTGTGTGTGTGTGTGTGTGTGTAAAGCCATGCAGGCTGTATGTCAGCAGCTGGAGGCAAACTGATATATTTTGGAGTGACGATCCCTTTTTTCTGGAGCACAGATGAGACTCATGTTGTAGTAGAGTTAATGTTTCTCTCCATCTGCCTGGTTGAATTGCATTTTTGTTGTTGTGCTGAATATTTCATGTCAAGTTTGTTTGAGTGTCTTGGCATCAGTGAAACACAGCAAGCATGAAATACTCCGGTCCGACTGCCATGGGTGCATTTCATTGAAGGAAGACAGTTTTAAGTTAACAAGGGTACTTTAGATAACTGTTTAATTGCAATTTGTGTTAATTGCATGGGAGAAAAAGTTCAATTTTCAAAAAAAAGAAAAGAATAAATGCTCCATTGCATGGCCGATGTGTGGATAAAAGTTTGAGTTAACAAATCCCATCACAGAATGAGCCAAAATTCAACTTTTATCCATGGAAGTTGAAAAAATTAAAATGATAAAAATCCCTAAATGACAAAAAAAAACCACTTCAGTTCTTCAGAACTCGGTTAGGCTGCAGAATCAAAATGTGACGGACAAACTAAAAAGATAAAAAGTTAGAAAGACACAGACGGGATGGATCTAAGGTCGATGATGATGGTAATTTTTTCCACTTTCTTGAGTATTCTGAGTCAGGCTGTTTTACATTTTTTCAAATTATGCAAAAGAAACGTCTGAATTTATTTCCCACAGACTTTTTTGGTGGGTCAGGAAAACCTGGTCGAAGGTATGCGCCCTACTCTATATTTTCCCATCTGACAGACTATTAACAGGTTTCCCTTCATGATACAGAAACCTTCCGGTTCTATAAAATTCCCCTTGGATCTGTCTTACATCTCCGTACAGCCCATACACTGTATAAAGGCTCACTACAGGTCCTCACCTCCTCTGCTATGAGTCTCCCTGCTTGGACACACGCCATCATTCGCTTCTTCATTCACTTGCACCGAGTTAGTCTCCTGCTGACTCTTCTTTGAGTGGTTTCTCTTTATTGCCTTTTGCCCATGTGGGATTCCACAAACAGAGATAAACGTGGAGGCCCCTGACTTCCTGTTCTCTCTCTTCAAAGTATTTGATCTTTTTTTTTTTTTTTTTTAATCCCTCTGCCCCTACAGGAAACACAGCCTCCACTAACCTTTCACAGACGTGGTCCATTTTATGTAGTGACGACATAAAAGTGAATTTATATTTATATTTCCACGGTGAGTCAGAGAGGCCTGGTCCTACTGCGACAGACATCCTTGTATCATCATACCAGGACTCTATATGCTGCCCCTTAGCAGCAGATACAAAATGTATTATAACATCCAAGGGAGGTTCTTATGAAACATTTCTTATCTGCCTTGTTTATGAATTATATCATGTCAGCAACTCATTATACAAATTTAATATCTAATTCAAAGTTGGTTTGATTATATTCCGTTTTATTTTGCTTTTATTTTATTTTTCAGCCTGAAATCAACATTTAATGTTCAGGGTGAATTTTCTTGTTTGCGGTATCCCATCAGGATCTCTTATGTTGCACCGGTTTACTTGAACCCTCTGTAGCTTGGAGAATATATTATTCACTTTGTTAGAGAGATGTTATATAACAACTTTTCATTTTCACACATTAAACCTTTCTTGTCGTGACTTGATGAACTGTGTAGCTATAGCCAAACATTGCTTACACAGTTAAACATCAGTTAACAGCAGTGGTGTAATTTGTTTGTAACTGTATTATTATTATTATTATTATACATTATTAAAGTGTAAATGTTAAGTATATAATGAAGTATTTGAATTAGCTGTATTTGTGTTTGTGTCTCTCATACAGCAGATGTTGACGGATGATGAAATGATGAAATGATGAAGACTGTGGATCCATATGTGTCTTATGTTTGTTATTTTCTGATGGGTAGTCCTTTTTTCCTGTTAGGTTTAGGATGTTTTGTCTTGGTTATATAGGGTAGACTGTTGGTGCCCAGTCTGACGCCCTATGCGGGCTGATCTGGGTGGCTTCTCCTCAGAAAACGACAGTGGTGGAATACACAGTAACGATTAATGATTTGGTCCAAATGGCTAAAAGTTTCAGTTTCACAATTCCATCCAGATAAAAAACTCAAAGGCCAGCTAAGTTTTTATGGGACCTGGACCTGTCATGACCTCAGATACCTTGAAAACGATCCACTGTCCCCACAAACTCTTCAAAGGAGATTTATTTCCCATGTCCTGCTCCTTCCAAATGCTTGTTGGATAGACTTTAAGAGACTGCAGAAAAGTTAGAGAACTTTGAGCTAATTTCAAACTTGTTATCTTTAGTTGTTTTAGAAGGTCATATTCTGTCATATTTGACATTTTTGAATTCCTTCAAAGATTGAGTTGACATTTTCAGAACTGCACAGCCTCTATCTCAGATAATGGAGCAGAAGACTTTAAAAGTGTCGTCCTACCTCTAACTTATCTTCATGTTTTTAAAGTTTTAAAAAAAAATTATTTATTATCAACTGTTTCCTTTGACATCATTTATAATAAATTCAATAAAAAATAAGTACTCTAAATAAGATAAGATAAGATAATATCTTATCTTATCTTATCTTATCTTATCTTATCTTATCTTAATAAATTCAATAAAAAATAAGTACTCTAAATAACAGGCAGCTCCTTGATCCATAACATCAGGCTGAAAGGAAAATGACTTTTTAACCCTTTCATGTGTGATGAGGTGTGTTCAGTTAGATCTGCAACCACAGATGCCACTAAATTCTGCACACTGGATGTTTAAATCCAGCCTTGTCTCTAGATTTAGTAGATATCTACAGAGGTCGCTCTGCATATATGCAGGCTGCCTTATATCCTCAATTAAATCCCCCTATTAAAGTGTAAAACGTGCATAAACGTTACGACCCAACCGCATCCTGACCCTTTTACCACATTTAATGACATCATTGTTTTTAACATCTGTCTAGAAGAATCCACAGTGATGATATCTGTGGTGAATTTCTGCAGTCGTCTGAGCACTACGAGAGCTTCCCTCCGGACGTCTGAATGGCTGCTGCTGTTAATGTGTCTGAAAGCTGCTGCATCAATAAAGTCAAGCCGCTGCTCTCTGTGTGACTCATGCTGTCTGTATTTAGAGCTGGAGAGAGCGAGCAAGGCAACGGATTATGTAAGAGGATGGTAAAAGGAAGGCAGAGGGACAGACAAGGCCCTTTTTAAAAACAATGAGGGCTCAAGTTGAGGTTTAAATTGAATTAATTAATTTAAAAGATTACTTCCGATTCAGTACTTTAAGTGCACTTAAAAATCTAATGAATTTACCATCAGTTTTAACCATACTTTGCATGCAAACAAGCTAAGATGGTGCATCACAGCATGGCATTACCCCTACCTAGCATCAGCATGTTAGCATTTACCTGAAATCCATGCCTTGCCAACAGCTCTACTCAGCTCTCTAAGTACTTTGTGGAATTAAAATCAAATCATTGGATTACCTTTAATTGCTCTCTTCGAAGTGTTGAGTGTACATGTCAGAAATGTAATGCCTCACACATCAAAAAGTCAGTCAAATTCCAGAATTCATAAAATGAAACGCAAAAACAGCTTTCTAGAGCTTTTTATTAGAACATTCAAATTTAGAAAAAAAAACCTTTTTTTTTTTACATAATCCATCACTGATGAAGAGCAACAAACAAATACAAAACGTGAGATGCGTAGATACAGAAGCGAAGCTGAGCATTGAGAAGTCATTACACATTCGAGTGGTTTGAGGAGGAGGAAAACTTTAAAGCAAGAAGCCAAAGCAACAGTTCTAAACAGTGAAAGAGGGAAAAAATAAAAAAAATGGCTGGAACACACTCTGCTTTTTGAGCGTGCTGCTGCTGCTGGAAGCTGTGTGGATGTATGTACATGTACTCTTTGGGTCCACAGACTTCTCTTGTCCCATATCTAGTCCAGGTAGGACTTGATGCATGCTGCATGAGGAGGTCAAGGGCTAAGCTACAGGAACGCACGGGACTGTGTATTCATGTCCATCTGCATGCATATGTGTGTATGTGTGTGTGTGTGTATGTGGAAGCATGTTTATTTCTTGCGGTAGTCATCTGCATAAGCTCTGTGATCATCCTGCTCAGGGAACTGGTCTCCGTAGCGCCTCAGTATGTCCTGGATGCTGGGCATACCCTGTGAGTGTGGTAGGTAGGGCATGTGAGGCTCTTCCTGGCCACTCTGGTAAGGCTCTGCCTCGTACTGGTCCTGCTCCTGCTGCTCCGGCTGCTGCTCGCTCTCTGCTGCCCCCTGGTTGTGGTCTTCCTCAGCGTAATGCTCAGGTTGGGCCTCGGCGTGGGTCTGCTCAGGCTCGTAGCGACGCAGGCGGCAGTCGGGGTCATATTCAGGGTCGCAGTGCGGGTTGGTGGGCTCCAGAACCCCGTTTCGGGTGCCGTCAGCATTCAGGTGGGGCTCATAGGCTTCGGCAGGATAGGGGATGCGGCGGTGAACTCCAGAGCGTGGCTCGGTGGGCTTCACAGGGTAGCATTCACGATCATAGCCAATAAAGCAGTCATAGCCCTCCTTGGTTTTACCTGGGGGGCCCAGAGGGTGGCGCTCCTCCTTGGCAGGCTCTTCATAATTGGGATTGGAGAAAGGGTGCTGCTGCCTGGGAGTGGGAGGACCATGGCGATGCATGGCAGCCGCCGCCTCACGGATTGAAGAGAAAGGATCGTTGTGGTTAGACTCTGGGGCAGCCTCCATGCGTGGAGCATAAGGGTCATTCCCATGACCATGGGCCATGTATCTGCGCAGGATGGCATATGGGTCACTGGCTGGAGGAGAAGCTGGGGCACTAGCCTGGCGGTACATAGCATAGGGATCAGTAACTCTGTTAGCATTAACATAAGCATCCCTAAACATGGCATAGTGGCCGTTGTTACGCTCAGCAGCAGGAGGGGCAACACGAAGGGCAGCAGCCTCATCTTTTTCCTCATTTTTGTATGCCTCGGGAGGAGTGGCAAATCTGGTAGCGGTAAGTGGGTTGCAGCCGTCGTCAAAAAGAGGGTTGCAGGATCCAGGGCCAGCTGGGGCAGGGGGGTTAGGGGCACGGGGTGCCTGGAGGAACACATCCCAGCAAAAACACCATAAGTCAAGATAATCATGGCACAGATGCAAATGGAGACATAAAAACAGAAAGCAGCTGTTTATTGACAATAATAAATAAAGCATACCACAAGGGAGGCAGCATAGGCACAGAGGGGATCCCGGAGTGGATCACAGTTGGGGTACTGCATGTAGAGACCAGAGGGGGCTTTCTGCACCAGTTTGGCTTTGCAGGTCGGGTCTTTCTTGGGATCGCAGCCGAGGTGAGCGTAGGAGGGCAGAGGTCCAGCAGAGGGTGTGTATCCGTGGGCTGCTCTCAGGTGGTACTGCAGACACTCGACGTCATCAGAGGAGCAGATACGCAGCAGCTCGGCCTTCTGCTCCTGAAGCACGGCAAACAGGCAGATGGTGCTTTGGCATCATTAAGGTCAGAGAAACTACTTTATTTTAATGTTTGAACTCATTCTGATTTGTAAATAAGTAAATTCTCAGACTGGTTCCATTGGATGAGGGTCACTGGAAACAGTGTCTCCTTAAAATGACCACAAAGGGCCACCAACATTTTCCAAAAGTTCTACACATGATTGGTTTTAGGTACAATCCAGGTATAATCTGCAACCATGAGGTAAACTGATGAACCTCAATCTACTTCTACTACACATATTAAACTACCTAAAATATAAACAGTAATATTAAGTAAATTGCAGCATAATATAAGCAGTCTGAAAGCATACCTTGGAAAGGAAAGACGCTGCAGATGGAGCGTAGTAATAATACCCTGACTGCGGGTCCTTGGCTGGAGCAGCAGAGCGTACATAAAGAGGAGCAGGGGCCTTCACTGGTGCCGGGGCAGGGGTGGCAGCTGGCAGCACCAGGGGCAGGTAGGGACTCTTACCCTGGACCAAAGCGGCATACAAGCAGTAGGCATCTTTGGTGGGGTCACATGTTTTTACAGGTGCAGGTTTGGGGGGCTCTGGCTTAGGTTTGGGCCTGGTGGTGTAGGAAGCCACACAGTTGGGGTCGTCAGAATCGGCACAGGACTTGTAGACCTCCCCCAGGTGGCGCAAGTAGGCCTTGTAGGATCGACGCCCTTCAGCACGGTTCTTGTTCTGGAGGTAGGCCAGGTAGATGCGGTCCATCTCCTGAACCTGAGAGGGGAGGCGGAGATTATTGGTGACCTCATTCAACAAAATGAATGAAACAGAGCAATTTGAAGCAATAAAGTAAAACTCTCCGTCCTGAAGTCTCGATGTACCTAATGGCCTCACAGATCACCACGAGTTCATCGTCACCTTCATTTTTGCCGCTTTGTATTTATAGGTACATTATCACAACCTACTTTTGAAACTTCACTGCCCCACTGCAGGGCTGAATAAAGTATCAGCGTTTAAAAAAAAATAAAATTCTATAGTAGATCTAGTGTTGTGTGACAAAGAAATTAGAATTAAACATAAGTCAAAGATTAGCCAGTAGAGCACAGATGCATTTTGGACAAAAATTGACGAAATTATTGAAAATACATTTCAAGTTGGGTAATTTTTAAAATATTTTTATTTCCTCCGTCTGGATCTTTAGCAGCTGAACCCCTGTTGTTCAGCTAGTTTGTCACCTGTGTGTAATGCTGAGCAGGTAGCATACAGTGGGGAAAAAAACCAAACAGCTGTTGTGTGTCTGAGTGGTGACATAAATCATCTGCCCCACTGTAGAATTAAAGTTGATTCTAATATAAAATTCTTCAAATTTTTAAAGATTCTGCAGATCAATATTTTAAATTGTCTAAAGGGGAAATTACCAGCTGTAAAAGTTGTAACCAGCACATTTAATAATTTCAGACTTAATTAAAGACTTAATTTAGACATTCTCTATAGGTTTCATAAAAAAAAATTGTGGCTGCTTGGATACTTACTGCCTCCTGGTTGCCGTTGTCAGTGAAATACTTGTACCAGCCCCAGAAGTCAGAGTGCTGTTTGTACCAGCTGATGTTCCTGCGGTTGCGGATCAGCCTCCTGTGTGACTCCGCGGCAGCCGACCTCTCCTTGATACTTTCTCCTGAAAGCCAGAAAACATATAGAGAAGGTGCTGCTGATCCGGCGGCTTCTGTTCTCACTCGGACATCAAATTCAAAGACTCTCTCATGACTTTTAAAGCCTATAACGAGCTATTGAAGGCCTCAGACTTGACATATTTTAGAGGTAAAGCATCATTGAGCCCTGATTGTTGTTGTGTCACATTAGATATTGATCATAGGCTTAAATGCTTTCAGGGACTCTTCTTTCAGCAGCGTTCACAGGCTTTCACTCCTGGCAAAGAGCTGCTGCATACCTTCCAGAAACAAACACCAATATTTGTGTATGATGAGGTGACAAAAAACAAAACAAAAACATATCTACCATCTCTTTTTGCCTTTTGCACAACGGGTCCAGCAGAGGAGAATGCTACGAAAACACAGAAAAGCAGAAACAGATGTAAAATCCAGAAGTTGCTGAAGTTAAGATTAAAACTTGAAAAGTAAGAAGAAGCCATTTCCAGGAGCTACATATGCATCTTTAAAACATACGTGATAATGTATGACATTAAAACCTCAAACACAGGCAGATATTACTCATTAAATAGGGACAGGGGTAATTGGCTGTGCCTGTGGCGACTGCAGCTCTTTGTAGATTTTTATAGGTGAGCTTGTAACATCAAACCTCATGCTGTGTTTTCAAAGAGCTGTGTGTGCACTCGTGTGCGTCTCTCATGTGTACGTAAGCGCACTGTTTGACCACATGCAGCCGAGGGAAATGGCAGATTCAGCTCTGCTCCACGTCTCTTTCATCTCCACAGGGAAAAGGTGTTAATGCCTTACAGGAGAGAGGAAGAGGAGGAGGAGGAGGATGACGAACAAGAGCGGAACAGACCAAAGAGATCCAGAGGGGATAATTCCGAGTTATGAGATGTGTGTGTCGGAAGTGGAAAAACCGAGTTTTAATAATCTTTGATGGAGTAATCAAAAAGATTACTGTGACCCCGCGGCGCGCGAGGTCACACATGAACAGAAGAAGAAGGTGAAGGTGACCCGAGGTGATGGAGGGTGGGCAAAGTCATGCTGCCTCAGTGCATCCGATGTATTGTTTTTTACGAGCCTGTAAATAATGGCTGGCACATCTGGAAACAGCAGCGCTTTAAGAGGGCAGAGGAGGAGGTGATGCTGACAGGTACTAATTTTTTACAGGAGCAGAAACGATGAAAGAAACTCCTCCTCCTCCTCCTCTCTTTTCCCCCCCTTTTAAGCGTCTCACAGTGCAATTAAAAAAAAATTTAAAGGAAAGGATTGCCTCTGTAAATATGCCAATCATGTCCAGTGAAACTGGAAACAGGTGGCGGAAGAACAACCTGCCTTCATGTGGAAGCGTTATAAATGATATATGAACACCAGGGGCCGCGTTACAGAGCCACGTTATGATGTACATGAAGCACAGCTGAGTTATTATCACTCTGGCAAGAGTGACCATGAACTGGTGAAGGGCAGCGAACCCCTCACAGTCCGATTAACCCTCAACCTTGAAATGTAGATTATGAAGCTACAACTCAAATTTATTTATGACGAATTTAAAGGAGGCAAGATTAAAAGTAGAAAGGTGGACAAAATGCTGCCTTTAAACAAATGATACAGTATTGATGCTACTTTATACAATATGATTACTTTTAACTGAGATAATGCAATAATAAAATGAAAAATGGAGGATTCTGCTGTCTTGAGGTAAAAACTCTAAATCATGACCCTTTAAAAAAAAGAAAGTAAAGTTGATATTTATCATCGATGCATCCCTGTGCAATTAAAACTTATGATTCATGATAAGGATTCCTTCCAAATCCATTCGTACAGCATTGAAAATGAGTGAAATCTCAAAGATGTTTCTGTTCTATTTGTGTTTATTTTGGAAGCAGGACTCATTAGCAGCAGGTTATCATCAGCTGTTTCTGTTTAGTGCGACTGTCAGATGGGATTAAGCACATTGACCTTTACGTGAGTAACTCACATCACTTTCTAGTTGTGCTCTCATATACATCTCAGATGGAAATGTTTACTGCATGCATTTTACTCCATTACTAGACATCTTGTAGTTACTTTTCAAATTACGATACAAAATCCCTGATAATCTTAAATATTTTTAAAGATGCGGGACAAAATATTTCAACTTACATGACTCTCTAAAGGGCATTTGAGAGATTAAATGGTTGATCAAGAAAATAATATACTTAATACTTGTAATGGGGGTGTATTTAGAGTGTGTATAGTTACTTTTACTCGTGTAAAGTATCTGAGTTCTTCTATCACTTCGTACAGAGTTTTACTGAACCATTAAAAACTGTGTGGATAGTATAAACTGCCCCATATTTCATATCCCTGCTTTGTACTCACCAGGCAGCAGCATCACAGCCAGCAGAGCCGTGATGAACACAACGGAGAAACAGGTTCTCCTCCTTCCAGCCATGACTTCACCTCCTCCTCTCCTGCAAAGAAAAAAAAGAAATCCTGCAAATTAAAATCGTATACCTTTACCTTGAGATAAACTTTTTTTTGCCACCACTGTAAGATCGGAAAACACCAGCTCATTAAAATTTTTATCTGGCTCTGATTCCCCATACAGCTGGAGGCTGATCTCCTCAGACCGAGAGCCCATTAAAGATGTTTAGTTATACCTGCAGGAGTGAACAGCAGTGAAACTTCTAAACCTTATGAATCCCTCCAATAACTATCCTCTGACACGGGTCTGAGGTCTCAGCTGGTTGAGGTGACCCTTGCAGTTTGGAAGTGAACTCTGATTTGGAGGCTTTAAACAAACATGTTGCCACAAGGCTCCCGGCTGGGCTGAAATGAATCCCCGGAAAGTACCTAGTAAATTTGTAGAAGTGCAGAATTACCTCAGAGTCTCTTACCTGTCCCTGTTTTATCAGAGTGTCTGTGTGTGGATCCAGATATTGACTCGAGTGAAGCCTCACAGGCCAGATGAGTCGGTCCACCTTGGGCTCAACGCTGAGCGTGTGGTATCTGTGTGGATGGTAGAGGTTCCTGGTGCACCCTGTCCCCACGCGGCCCTTCTGACAGACTGCCCTGTCAAAGGGATCGGGCACGGTTTTAAATCAAACACACACACGCAAACAAGCATTCATTAACACTCAACACACAGACAAAACACACGCAGGGACCACTTGAGGGGGGGGGGGGGTCAAGGGCCACCTCAACAAGATGCACGATTGGTCCGATCTTCCAGAAAGTTTCAGCCAATCAGAGGCACCGTAATTAAAAGGCAGGAAAAGAGAAGGTGGGAGGGCTCGAAGCAGAGATGGAGACGTGGAGAAAAAAAAAGGTAAAAGTTGTCATAAGTGGTGTTTTTAAAAAAAAAAATTGAACAATTGTTATGATGATTGTATGAGTCACGTTTAGTTCGAAATCAGACTCAGGATCTTTAATTTTGGGATGGAACGTTCACTCCCATGCAGGAAAAACAAGACATAATAACAAGACAGAGGAGGGAGAAAACAACAGGAACTAATGAAGGGGAGCTGAGGTGCCACATAAGCAGCTTTTCAGAGACCCTCATTGAGGGTGAAACCACAGCTTCTAGCTAAACCTGAACACACAGGGACAGCTGGTCCACACATGAGGAATTTGTTAATCTACAGTTTCCTCCTCAGTTTAACTGTTCAGACATGCCAGCCTGGTGAGAAGCACACAAACACATGCAGACTGAGCTTTGAAAAACTTCTATACCTGTGATGTGTGATGCAATATCAGCACATCTGACTGCATGATTCCTCTATGACGCTCAGGAGTCTTATGAGGTTCCACTTCTGGGGAGGTTTTTGTGTTTGAAGGCCAAAAAAAGAAGAAGTTTTAAACATTATATTAGAAAAGTGACATCTCCTTTCTGAAGTATACTTTTTTTTTGGATTTGTTGGATAATGTAAAATGGTATATGAGCAGTGGCATATCTGCGAGTGTTCATTTAAGTACAGATAAAAACTTAATTTCCCTTTTTTTATGCAGAGAAAGCTTGAAAACTTGGTTTTAAATCTCCAGTTATTCTCACTGAACTTTAAATATTCATAACTGTTGTTGTTGTTTTCGCAAACTTGACTTTGTTGCTTATTATATCAAGCGTTTAACACTCAAACTCAAAATCTGCTTCACCAGGACTGAGATTTACCATCTGAACAACACTTTCTGGTTGTTTTGTCCCTTTTTTAAAGAACAAATTTATTCTACTTGTGCAATTAATAGCGGACATGTCTTATGTAAAAGGACAACGAATCAGGTGACACTGCATTAAAATTCGGGCTCGTCAAAATAAAAGTCCTCTGACCATTTTCATGTTTTTATTGGGAACAAATGCAGTCAGTATGAATAGTGAAGACGGTTGCAGCACATAAGATAATCTAAAAATTAAGTCATAGCTTTCCTGTTTTCCATATTTATTATACCTGAATGCATCACCAGCCACTGCTTCAATCACAGCAAACCGTTTTACAGCTCGAGTTTCCACCTGATCCAGAACGCTTCATTTGCCTTTTATTTTTTTTTAGCATTTCCACATTTTTTCTGCAGCCCCTTTCCTGTCCCATCGTGTCCCAACTGAACATTTAGTGGTCATGTTAACACTGTATCTCGTATGTAATTAACGTTTGCCAACAGGTGTTTTGCAGAGCCCGCAAACCTGCAATCCAGCCGGGAGCAGATTGAAACACGACGACGCCAAAACCATACTCATAATTTTCTCTAAAGCTGGAATGTGAGGGATTCTCAGAATTCAAAGACACCTGGTTCACTGACACAGCTTCTTTCTTTTTTTTGTGTGAAAGCAAATAGACTTTATTTCAATATGGTGCTGAGTGACATGTGGGGGGGGGCTGTACAAGTCAGACAGAAGTTTTCATTTTCCTATCTACATATTCACAGAAACACACTGCTGCTCAGATGCTTCGTCACTGAAGGTCATCGTCGTCGAAGAGATCCTCGAAGTCTGCAGGTGTGAACGAGACAAAGAATACAAGATGGAAAGGAGACAAAAAGACAACAGGTTAGAAATAAATAAGAATCAAATCTCTACATGAAGAGAGGAAAATAATAAAAAGAGTTGGTAGCAACAACAATTTCTTCCTTGCATGTCCACAAAATGAAACTTTGCATTTACAAGCGTTGATGCTTAGAGCTCATCACTTAATGCCTATCCACTAATTAATCATTTGTCACATTAAAAATAAAAATTTAATTAAATAACGTTTGTCTTATTCTCAACAATGTGACAGCAAATAAGTTATACTTCGACCAAACTTTGACCAAACACTGAAATATATTTAACATATATTTAAATATAATCAACAGATTGCTAACACTAGTAGCCAGTTTCCGTTAAGCCAGCTGCAGTGATCCCACGATGTGACAGGGATATAATGAATGAATGATACATTCTTAGTACAGAATATCATGTATAAAGGTTTCTTAAATTCATTTTTCTTCGGTGAAATGAGCATGTGGGCTGTTTTGACCCCTCGAACAACCGGAACCGAAAAGCAGAACTGGAACCAGAATCTATCAAATCCAATTCAAATGAGACGTCGCTCAGGAATGATGTCGCTGTGCATCGATGCTCCAGTTTCAACCGCTGTTGCCTTATGTGACGAGCGCTCTCACTGTGGAAGGGAGTGTTAGCTCCCATATAATCAAAGGGGAGTCTTCCCAAAATGACCAGATGAAAGATGGCTGCACATCACACACATACTGATGTGGAAATGTGTGTGACATAAGATCAGCTGCTGTCTTTCTCTGTCCTCTGGAATTTGTGACAACCGGCAAAAAGCGATCTGTGCCTGATCCAGAGTCTCGTTCGAGCTACACACACACACACACACACACACACACACAAACAGACACACACACACACACAGACACACACACACACACACACACACACACAGACACACAAACAGACACAACTTTGACCACTGCCTATTTGGTTGTATTTTTTCATCTACGTTCACGCTAAATTTTCCATTGGCTGAAAAGGACACTTCGCACCAGACTTGAGAAAGTTTGTGTCATGGCTCTATGATTTCCATGAACAGGACTATGTTGTTTTTTTTGCCCCTTGGCTACCCATAACCCCTTGCAACACTGAACACCACACACTGTGGCACCAGGGAACTGGAGTCTTCTTTGGCATACCTCATTTTTACAATGTGGTCTAAATAATTGCTCCTACTGCTCAGCTGACCTTTTAACAAGACTTACCATTACACTGTCGGGGCAGAGCGACACCTCGGGCCTCAGTTCACAGAGAACCATCAATGAGGCAAAGTCTCTTTGAAACCAAACGGTTATCACCTTACTATGTGTCCTCACTCACTCCTGCCTTCTCTATCAGAACAGTCCCCATTGTGTTAAATGTTTTGTGGGCACATATTAAATGATGAGTGTCTACAGCTATAGAGTCTCACTAGTGCCTCTGGAAAAGTGTTATATTACATTACAATCCATTAAGTTGCATCATTTTGTGCGCAGGCGTCTGAACATGTGCACTGGCTGTGTGGGTTTCTGAGTGAGACATAACATTAAAATACTTTTGAGTGCATTCATTATTAGCATGAAGTGCACTTATGGCACTCAAATGCCTTTTTAGTGCCACAAGCTATTCATGAGAATTCACCGAATGGTAGTTTTAAAGTGTTAACACCCCGAGCGATCCTGAGCAGTGCCTGTGTGTGTCTGTGTGTGTTTAAAGCAGCTGACTGGCGAGGTGTCCCGCTGAGTTTCAGTCTGACAGCAGCTATAAACTCACTTTACCATCATCCTCCTCCTAACCTCTCTTTTTATATTTCTTTTTAACAATCAGCTCCTTTCTTTCTAGGTCATGTGCTGCTGTGCCCAAATTGTTTTTGCCCACAGCCGACGCTGCAAGACGGAAAAAAGGGATTATGTTGGTGTTTTTCGGGCGTTCTCTGTGAATGCCTGCTCTCACACTTAGACTGGTGTTTGCAGGGGAATAACGCGATTTTTGGGGGTTAAATTCAGAAGACAATGTGGTTAAAGGATAATGTGCTCCCAATAAAACTCAAGTTTCTCCTCTTTCACCTTTTTTTTATTTTACTGAAATAATATTTTTATTGCAAATAGATCATTTTCTGCGATATCATGCTGCTGATTATTTGACTGTTGAAGACAGTTAAATGAGGCCAAATGATTTTGTTTCTCAAAATATGACTCACAAATTACTTAGCTCATTTTGTTGCGTCGCGCCGTGTGGTTTCGATTTTAATTTACGTACAAATACAAATCAAAGAGGCTAAAGTTACTCCAGAGTCTGGTTGTCACACTGGATGAAAGTGTGTAAGAAAACAAGATTTCAGTTTTAGTTTTGTTTAACTAGACAAGCTCCTTTCTTATATAACAGTCCTGCTGTCATTTGCTACAATAGTCCAAGAACAAATCACTCAAGTGTTAACAATTTTATAACTTAGAAAAATAAGAAAAGGGACTGTAGCTTACCATTAAAGAAATCAGAGTGCACTGCTTTTTCATTGGCTGCCAGGTCCATCAGCAGACCGCTGCTGCCTCCTGCCTGTTAATACACAGCAGTACAACCAGGTCAAAGGCAAAACTAATACTCACCCATTACATTAAATGTGTGGTAGAGGGATAGGTATGCATGTCTGCTGGTTTATTTTTTATATACATACATGTGTTTGTATTTGTCTTTCACATTTGGAGGAGAGACTTGAGTATAAAACTTAGTTAAAAAATGTGAGATCCATACTGAGAACCTTGACTTGACCTGAGATATTCCGGCGTTTCTTATCCATCTCTATGCTGCTCTTAAGAGCAGTATTATTAAGTTATTATTAAGTAGCATATTCTTTGTCTGCACACACAGTCTAAGGTGTGACTGTTTACAGTCTCCTATAGATCACATGAGGGTCGAGTCTTGCTGACTCATGTCATACCTCACTGAAACTCCTAGTGTTGAAAGAGTAGTTACAGCTGCTGTATTTTCTCTAAAATGTAGCAGTGGTAAAAGGCAAATTCATTTACTTTACGTGCAGCTTTAAGACACTTGTACTTTAATAATTCCATTTTGTTACTTTATACCTCTACTTCACTACTTCTCACAGATAACTATTACAATATTTACTCAATTATACGTTAGAGCTACATAAGCAGTATTAAGTCATTTAAAGTGTCCCCAGTTTACCAAATGTATGCATGTACATGAATCTGAGTATAATTCCATAATTTTAATATTTTTTAAATGTGACACACTGCATAATAACAAAGCATTTCTACTCAGTGATATTGCTAATTTTACTGAAATGAGTTGCAATAACCTCAGTATGGCTTTAGAGATAAAGTTTAGGGAAGAGAAAACAGACTCCGACACAAAAAATAGTTTTAAAACACTAATGAACTGGATGTTATTGTTGTATCCCATCAGTCTGCAAATGGGATCTGTCTAGCTAGCTAGCTAGAATCTGCTAGCTAGCATTAGCTAGTTTTTAAAAAGATGTTGGTATTTTTGTTTCAAATCTGTAAACTTACTTCGTCCAAATCGACGTATGGCCCAGCTCCTTCAGGAAACATCTCGTCCACCGCAGGTTTCATAATTTTGTCTGTTCAGCAGGAGTTTATATAATATAGTATTTGTGGCTAGCTAGGCTAGTTTCTCGGCACTCATAAACAAAACACCCGTGTGCAACACTAAATTGCGCTCGGTTAGCTCTACTGGCTCATCACAATGGGTCCGCTCTGTGCACCTACATTTGTTTAGTGGAAATAAAGCGGAATAGAAGCTTTTATTTCGAACAGTTAAGGAAATAAATTATAGTAATTATAGTAACCATGGATTTATTTTACCATATCAGTAGTAGAAAAAGTATTTAGAAATTTAACTCAAGTAAAAAGTAGCAATCAAGAAGAAACTCATTTAAAATAAAAGCCAAAAGCAGTTTATGTAAAATGTCCCATATGACTCATTTATTATGATGTATGAAGCTATTAGATTGTTCACACTGATGTATCTAGTATATCTATTTTATTTTTATGAAAAATATAATAATGCAACAAATTTTGTTACCAATAAAATACATTTAAAAAATCTTCAAAATAAGTCCCTGTGATAATGATTGCCAGACATAATGACATCAATAATAGCTGTACTTTTTGAATTCTAATCTAATTTTTACTTTCTAATTACTAGTATTCACTAAGAGAGAAAACAAATACCATCAACTAAAAGGAAGAAAAGATATTCTAAGTAAGTAAGTAAGTAAAGAGAAAAGACAAATTATTCTCTAAACTTCAAATATAAGGAAAATGTTTTATTTGCAAAACATTACATGAAGATGTTAAACTATACTACAGAAGGGCTATATATATGGTATATATAATACATTTGTATTCTTTTTGTATGGCCACTCTACACACAGTGCTATAGTTGCCATGCTTTAATTTTTTCTTCACCTCATTTAATGTCTATTTTCATTTCCTTATTTCCTCTAATCTTTCCTTGCTAAATATTCTTATTTCCTCAGAATATCTGAGCAGCTCCCTCCATAACCTTCGCCTGTCTCCATCCAGCTCCCAGTTCAGTGTTCATGTCCCTCATTGGTCTCATAACCCAGAGTATCTCCAAGATGCTGGTGGGCGAAGAAGGCCCGGGCCATCTCGTTGATGTGGTTGTAGGCGCCGATGGATCTGAAGTATTCAATGTAGTTCCAGAAGTCGGAGGTGGAGTAGGGCCAGTAGGGAACAGCTGGTGGTTCATCATACGGCACTAAAAAACACGCAGCAGGTCAGGAAAGTTATGTATAAATGTCCCCTGGCTTCACATCACCCTCAGAGAAGGGGTGCAAACTTGTATCTTACAAAGGGCAAAAGAAGAAGAGCAGGTTTTACCACTCAAGATAAAGTGAGACACACCTTCAGCTCAGACTGTGACACACGATCTGGTCTAACTGAGACCTCCGTTGTTCAAGTGTCATGAATTTCTCGATCCTGTTACAACTTCAACGTTTAAAAGAAAAGAGGCAGTTCTAATAAGCAGCCTCTGGGTCCTTGATATACTGATACCAATACTTTACACTAGCTGATGCTATTTCTCATGCTGTCACAACGCATTTACAGATGCACACGAAAAAAAAAAATCCTTCAGTCATTCAAATTTTGCAAATAAGAAAAATAGTAGCATCAGAAGAAACTGTGCAGAGAAAGAGTTCCTCCAAATCCAGGAATATTTTTTACAATATTTAAAAAGCATAATGTTGAAAAATATTTTTTAAATTAAGGGTCAACATCAGGACAAATTATCTTCAATGTGGTCACGTCCATCTTTCATTTTGGAGCAGCTAACCATGTGTTCATACTTCTGCAATGCATGAATGTTTTCACTGTCAGAGGATTTGCTGTGTGTAGAGATGAATATGTTCAGTTCAGCAGAAAACAAAGACCACATTTATTCATTTTTGGATTTCAAGTGGCTGAAGGAAATTTAAAAAAAAGAGCTTCAGCACTAAAGAATGGTACTTAAGTTCATCTTCAAGGTATTTATACTTTTTTCAACTTTATACTTTTACTCATCAGAGGCAAATACTGTATTACATTTTTGTCTGACAGCTTTAGTTACTGGTTAAGATTAGAAATATTCACCCTTCTTGTCCATGTGTCTCCAAATGTATTGATTTTTGAATGTTTGTGATCAACTGAAGGATGAAATGTTCTTTTATGTGTTTAGAAAATTCTACTTCTTAAGCTAAATAAGTGGATTAAAACCCTTTTGGATTAGCTGGAAAATACATTATCGTAAAGCTAAAAACAGGGGTGTTTTTCTAAGCTGCAAAAAACATTTGTAGAGATATATGTGGTTCCTGCAGGACAGCCACGCTACAAACACATGATGATCTTACAGAATGTGATTCATTGCTGGAGATTAAACTAGCCAACAGTATGGAAAACAGTTTGAAGGAGCTTATCCTTATGAATACATCATATGATTGCAAAAACATCAGATATGATAGTAAAATACTAGCAGGAAACATTTAGTTTTACTTATATAAACGATCTAAATACTTTTTTCCACCACCACAGAAGAAGAAGTGTTAGAAATGGAAAGCTGTCTACAATATCTGCTGCATTTTACCGCAAAATATGAAGGCATCTAAAAGGAGAAATGATATTTTAATACTGTACCTCCTTCTGGGATGACTCTGGCATCTGTGAGGAGAGAGAGAGAGAGAAAATTAACATTCCAGAAAATCCCAAGAATTCCAAGGCTTCCCAAGTACAAAGACAGGATTCAAGTGAGGGAGGAAACGGAGCTTTTCTCCCAGGAGACTTCAGGATACCTGCTCCCTCCTCAAATATTATTGCTGACCATTGCACACACACACACACACACACACACACACACACACACACATATACACAATCCAGTGCATAAAGAATTCACGATTGCACAGAGTCGTCTTTGTACTCATGCAGTCACCAAAAACAAATTCTCTCCTGTAGATGCAGCTCTGTCACATCTGGGAGAATCATATATGACTCATATACAGCTATTTTGCATCCTAAGCAGCTGTGCATGAATATATCTAACTGGTTTTTATTTCCTCACCACTACATGTCAAAGAGAGTGTTTAACCTGAAGTATAAGTTATAGATTAAAAAGAGAAACTCACCACTCAGACGATAAAAGGCAAAAAGGCAGAGAACACTGACCCAGACCAACACCTTCATCGTGCCCTCCTGAACGAACAAAATGTTCTTTTTCTTAAACTGAAGAGTCAATCAATGATCAGTGTATTACATAAAGTTAGAGACTATACAACTTTCTAAAAAAAAATAATGCCGTTATCGCAGTTTATCTTAAACGTGTTGGTTAAATGAAACTAAAATAACAGAAGTTTTGGCTGATGTTTACCTGTAAATGGTTTGTGGTGCCGTACAGAAGAGCTGCTGCTGTTCATCCACTGGTTGACTGTGTCTGAGGAGTAAGGGGCTCAGCGGAGGAAGAGCCAGTGGACCGCCACCACACACACACACACACACACACACTCAAACACACACACCACTGAGCCATGATTACACTGTTTTGACACAGACAAGTCCTTCCTTGATATTTCCAAACCGTATAAAATCTGTCTTGCCTGTCTGCAGATCTTGCCGTCTCACTAATGATGTTACATGGATTTGTCCCTAAGAATTTATTTTTTAGAACACATGTTATTTTATTCTTTTATTTTTTCATATAATAGTGAATTGGTCTAAAACAGGGCTATTCAACTAAGATTGCACGAGGTCCATTAAATCAACCCTCCTCCCATGCAGAAGTCTGAGTCTGAGGTCTGAGGCCTTTAAACCCTAATGACAATATTCAAATTCTTTACCTAAAGATACGTATATCACGTTGTACAAATACGGTTACAAGTCAATCATATGCATTGAAAAAGTATTTAAGTATAATTACTGTAAGAAAATGTACTTAGTGTTAAAAGTAAAAATACTCAAAGAAAAAAAAACATTAGATTATTACACCTGGATTAATGTAAAAGTTGGTTGAGGTGGAGCTAATTTTGAGCTATTTCTGAAAGTACTGCAACCAATGACTATTTTTATTCCCTGAATGGTTTGATTATTTGGTTTGTAAAAGCTCTGTTGTCAGTTACCCAAAACCCAAATCTTATTATGTAAAGTAACTTAAACTGTCAAATAGATGTAAATAGGAGTAAAAAAAAATACCACGGAGAAGAGGATGAAAAGGCAGATGCATTAAATTCAGGTAGTTATACTTAAGTTCAGTCTTTGAGTAACTGTACTTGGTTACATTCTACGTCTGATGTAGACTGATGATGAAGAAATCCGTTCACTTCTCACTGTGAAACTCTTTAGAGGACAAAAATCCCATATTTCACAGCTTTAAGGATTTTCCACTGTAACATCTCTTTTCCCTAAAATAACCACATCTTCAATGTTCCTGTTGTTACTTAGAGTTGGCTCAATGTTATAAATAAGTCACCAAATAACTTATTCTTCATGAATACATCTTTAATATACACAGAACTCATGCCATGTTTTCTGACGTCAGCACAAATATGCTAGTTCTTTAAACTGATCCAGTCCTAAAACATCTAAACACACAAAATGAGCAGTGAGTGTCTTCAGTGAGAATTGTTGTTAATGTCTCACAAACTCCATTTTCTCCATCCTTAAAACTACTGAGCAGTTACTACAGAATTAAATATTTTTAAATGTCAGCAGCAGATTGAACAGTTACAACCATGAGGATGGTGCTGGAAGATAAATGGAAATCCACGCATATAATTCAATAATTATTATACAATTTTTAATATTGCAAAATGCATTCAGTTCCAAAAGGTAACCTTTTAATCGGATGATGAAATATTTATCATTTAAGTGTATCACCATATTAAGCTAGGTTTTTTTTTTCTCCCTTCAAATCATTATTTTTCATCAGTTCATCAGATGTGATCCCAAAAACTTCATTCTTTTAAAAAAAAAACTTGGAACAATCAATAAAGGCCGGTATGATGTGATGATGATTAAGTGCTGTGACTGGTTACAGTGCAATAAGTGGAAATCTCCCTGAATCCCTACATATCACGGCAGCCTGTCTGATCTGTGAATGTCATCCGGGACACGTCCATTCCTTCTTTCTCCAGCAGCTCTTCGGCGTACCGAATGGTTTCTGGAGACACGAAGCGGGACCGACTGAGGATCCAGAGGAATTCGACGTGGAATATGCGGAGGTAGTCCGTGCAGGAGTACACGACGGACAGGGTGTTGTAGTCAGTGGTCAGAATCCAGTAGGGGCTGTAAGGAGTAACTGGGAGCAAACATCAGAAATGTAAGAGAGAGATGGTCATCATGATGACTGGAACATCATGATGACTGGAATATTTGACTATACATCACACTTCTAAAGCAGAGCTCATAACATGATTTACAAAATAAATTTCCAATGCAATATTCTGAAAAACATAAAACAGTGGCATCACAAGCAGGATTAAAATTAAAACTTTGATTGTAAAAATTTATATTATACTATGTTGGATAACTTGATCACAACTTATCCTTTAGGATAACTGCTTAAATGAAAGTATCATCTGCATACTGATGAACAGTACATAAATTCACAGGACTAAGTCTATAACCATGATAGCTAAATGCTAATATCAGAGTGTTAACATGCTCACATGACAATTCTAATATGCTGGTATGCATCACGTTCACCTATCGTAGTTTAGCATGTTAGCTTGCTAACGTATTTCATATACATTATAAATCACAAATTATGAAGAGGATGAGAAGACGACTTACAGTATGAGAAGCTAACTCCCAGTTTTGCAGCTTCTCTCGGGTCATGAATCACAGCTGTTCCTTCTGCTGCCCTGAATTTGTCTTTACTGAGAGAGAAAGAGAGACGATTCAGTTTTTTTAAAAACTTTATTACACTAATATGAAGGATGCACCAAATTACTTGCTACATTTCCAAGTGATGAACAAACAAGTTGGAAGCGATAAACAAGTCACAGCGATCAGGAAAACAGACGTCTCAGGTCCCAGCATACAGAGCATACTCTATCTATTCTATATCTATATCTATACTACATCTACTATATACTATGTAAGCCAACAATACTCACTAGAACTGATAGTTCAACACCTGAACGGTTCCATCGGTCCTTAAGGCGTAGTTGGCCTCGATGCACTTTCCTCTCTCGAAGGAAGCAGGGAGCTTCATGATCTCATACCACTTACCCAAATACTGTTAACAAAGAGGGTCCATTAGTTCTGTGTACGTCAGTGTCTTTATACATGAATGTTTTACGTGTCCTTTACCTGTTGAATATTGAAGTTGGGCTGCACCTTAGGAGTAAGGCAGGGACCCCAGTGGTGGGTCTGTGCCGACACCAGAGGGAGCAGCAGGAGGAGAAGATAAGCAGACATGGCTCCTTCAGCAGAGGAGGGAAGATTATAGAAGCTGAAATCAAAGAACTCGTATCAAAGTCTGTTCACGGGGGGGCTGAGGAGCAACACTATGCAGTGATGGAAGAAGTACTCAGCTCTTACTGAAGTAAAAGAAGCAATAGCACAGTGTAAAAAAACACTGTTACAAGTAGAGATCCTGCATTTAAGTTTCTACTTATGTACCGCCCAAGACAAGTCACCAGTTCATCACAAGGCCACATAGAAAGACAAACCATCATTCACAATTTTTCAAATTTTTTTGTGTGAACACAAACATCCAATGTTTTCCAATCAGATTTGAGTCACTTTTATATGTGAACAGATACACATCCAATTCATGGCCATGCAACATGAATGTGAACGGTCAGATCAGAATGTGTTCTTTGTTTTTTTTGCAGTGCTGTCATCAGCCAGTGAACAACTGACCGAGTGTTTGCCATCCTCCTGAGGAGAATGTCATCCGTACATTTTGTTTCTATAACGAGTCCATTTCGGGTTTCAATGCCACGACTTGTCTCACAAATCTGAAGTTGTTGTTTTTTTTGCTGTCTGCGACGCAGATGAGTCGTGCAAAGACGAATCGGTGTGCACATGCCTCCCATTTTGGAGGCATTTTGGTTACTTCCTCTGGATGCGTTGAGGTCTTCAGGAGGTGCCCAACCCTCACCGAGTGCTTCGGCCTTTACCCTCAACGCTGTCTGGTTGGCAGGCCGGCAGCGGTGGCCTGGTCACCGCTCCTCTTATCCGAGTCTGCAGGCTGTAATGGCCGCCCCCCCTCCATTCACATTAGAGCCAGATACAGGTCACTTGTAATTATGAATGTGAACCATCAAGATAACCGAATTTGATCTGACCCAAAAATCAGAATTGAACAAAGAGGCTTGCAGTGTGAACGTCAGGATTGATTGGTTTGTGCCGTTCACACATATTTACTCCTCTTTTGGCTGCAGTGTGAACGCAGCCATAGTGACCAGCTGATTTATGGTCTGAATTGTATTATTTGCATTTTAATTTTGGATTATTATTTAAAAAAGGGTACCAAAATAATATCTATGCATCTGAATCAAGCTGTCATCAATAGATTGAATTTAAACATGTTATCAAGCTCATAGAAACACTGTTGGAATGTGTTTGTTTCATATTAAATGGTTGAACTGAACCCGGAGCCAGGATCATTACAGTCTAGTCCATTGAGCTTGTTGACATGCTGCTCTTCAACATTATCATCTATTGTTCTCCATGGAGACGTTAAATGGTTTAGTTGGTTTACTGGCATGTTTTTCACTCCTGTCTCTGTGACAAATACATAATGTCATCTTTTTGTTTTTGTGTCGATTTGTTGTTTGTGTCGACAAATGTTGCCACACCTGTTCTTCTGGCTTCACAGAACAGCGTCAACAAAGAACCTGCCCTCTTTACACTGCAATATACCTCTGAGAAACAGCAAGAAAAACTTTACATTTAACAGTTTTACAAGGGATTTCAGCCTCATTATAAATAAGTTAAAAACTGCAGCTCTAAAATACTAATTTATGACCACAGATAATAAAACCCAGAGAAAAAACAAAGGTCTGTAGAAAATATTCAGAGTTTAAAATGAGCGTAAATTAAACATTTATTCTATTAACGCTACGTTTTATAAAACATGTCTTACCTGAGCCGTAAAGGTGTGGAGGTCTGAGGCTGCAGCTCACCTTTCTCACTGCTTACCTTATCGAAAACTGTCTCGAGCTCTGTGGATGTTGGCGTTACGTCACTCCGACAGCACGAGGCAGCTCGTTAGCTCAATTGTCATCACGCGCGCATTCCCACATTGTGACAATGCAGACGCTGTGACAAGGTTTAAGTATTTTATTCATTCAGTTCCCCTTGTATTTGTATTTTAAGCACATCTTTTTTAAAGTTCTACAACGTTTCATAACTTTTATTTTTACTCACAGTTACTGTATGTGTAGGATTTTATATTTTACATTCTTTTATTCATTGCAAAGTTTATTCAAGTGTGCTATTAGTACAGGCCTACTTCTTTTTAAAGTAAAAATAAGTGTACTTTCAGTTTACTTTTTATACTTTCCAGAGATAACAAGATTAAACTGTAGACTCTAACAGTATACCTGTAAGTTCACTTATAGTATACTGTAGTTTATAGTTGCAGTACAAAATTAAACTTAGATGTAAACAAGTTGTGTACTTTTACACTTATACTTAAAAGTATACTTTTGTAAACTAAAACATGGGCCAATTTAGTCCCAAGAAGTATTAAATAATGCAATTGCAAGTATACTGTTAGTGCATTGATGTTAGTATACTTACATAATTTATACTTGGAAAATATACTTGAACTTTACTGAAGTATATTAATAGTATATTAAGTATATTCTTCTACTATACATGTGCTTCATTTAATGCTCTTTGATTTTTTATGCCATATTATTGTATTTTAGGAATTTAGATATTTTTTTATGTAATTAAAATGAAAGAATCTTGTAGCCTTAAAGGCTTAATTGTTGTCCGCCACAAGATAGCGCCAGTGAGTAAGAAAAACAATATTTCTAAAGACAATTTAAGATAAATAGTAGTTTGTATTTACTTTAGAGTAACCAATTAGAAATATTTATCTCATATTTATTAATCCAGCTGATCAGCCATGCTTTCCTGCATGATCTGTGTTTCAAAGCTTCACCAAAACTACCAGGAACACACTAACTCTGGAAGAGAAAAGGAAAATCTATTAAAGATGTAGCTTTAAAAGTTAATTATCAGAATCTCCTGATGCGAACCTTTCCTCCACATTCCCTAAAACATCCAGGACATGACCTCAGTGTCATCAGTTCAGCTGACACATAGAGGGTTATTCATATCCGCTCGATCATTCTTCACTCTGACGTCAACCTAAATTCACTATTCTTCTGTAATATATGGGAAATACTGTCAGCAGACTATGAGCCAACCTAAGACTTATTCCAGCCGTTTTAACCTCACACACTGGTTGGTTATTCATGTTTAAATTCAGCAGTAATACACTCTTCTCCTTCTGGTTCATCACTCGCTTGTAAAGCACTTTGAGCAGCATGTAAATTGTTTGAAAGGTGCTGTATAAATAAAGTTTGATTGAGAAAACTCCATAGGAGATTTGTAGCTTGACAAACACTCAGGTATTTATTGACAATAAGCTCCAGGATCTTGATGAATTTGAACCTGCAAATTTCTTTTGCTGTGGAATTCACTCATCACGGAGGACACAATGTTAACAATTGATAACATTCTATTGTTCTGTTATTTATTTAAAAAAATATAAATTAATTAAACGTGTCATATTCAGGACCCACTATTAGACCAGGGTTCAGGCCCAGCCCTCAGGATGTTTTCTGCTACCTTTTTATATTATTTCCTGTTGGCCTAAACCTTGAATCATCACAAGTTGATAATGAGCACCTCCAGCTGGGGGCCAGTTGGTCTTATGGGGCTGAAAAAAAAACTTTTTAAGACAGGTTTCTGGTGCAATTACAGATTTGCAAATATCAAGGTAACTACAACTGCATAGTCACATAAGCATGAAATTTGGCACATAGAATTAATATAACTTACATTACAAGAATAAATACTTCCAAAATCAGGTGTTTTATTCTATCTAAATGGTTCTTGGGTATAAAATAATGACAGGAAACAGACACAAGGATCTAATAAACATTATTTATTTCCAGTGTTTGTTGAGGGAGGGTATTGCACCTATGTCGTGCTGTACACAGGCGAGACGTTCACTGTCCAGAAAACATTGTCTCATGCAGTTTCAGAGATACGTTTCTCATGTTTTAAGAGCCCATGCATTTTTACTGCGCTCGAAAAATACAGAGGGGTGATAAAATCAGTAAAACTACGAGGAAACTGTCATAAATCTGAATGATGCTGTGGGTTCAACGAAAAAAAGAGGAAAGAGCACGAAACAAACAAAAATCTCTGGAATGCCTGTGAGGTTGTTCTCTCCTAAAAACGTCTTAAAAATTTCATCTCGTCTTTGACAACTGTTGGTAAAAACAGTTTAAAAAAAGGAAAAAATAAAGAGGCACTTTATCTTTTTGAGATAAAAACAATTCACTCATATGTAAAAACATACTTTTTGGACTATAACCGAACAAAGTTTGGAAATAAAAACTACTGTACCAAGCATTACATACTATAGTGTCAGCATTTCATTACTGTTTTTCTTTTTTTTTTCAGTCTTTATTTGATAAAACTATGATAATCCTCCAGTCCCTCCAGCTAATATCTGGCTGTTGTGACTGTACCGTGAAAAAACAAACTTCCCACAGCACCCAGCTCAGAAAGCAGCCCTCAGTTACATCCACATACTTCAAGTACAGGCAAGAAACACATACATATGGTTTTTTAAAATGACAATATTGTCACAAGCAACTAGTGTTAATCCAAGGAGGGTAATACATTCTTCATACCACTTATAAGAGGAAGAACTCAACAATTATTCCTTTAAAAAAAAAAGCCTTCCTCTTCCAATTCTTCAGTAATAGTCAACTTAACCCTTTTAGTGCTGTGTATCGATCCGTTTCTGTCCTATTTAACACCACATATCAACAGCAACGTCATATTTTTGCAGGAGGAAGTCTGAGTTGTTTTTTTTTTTGTTTTTTTTCCACGTCTGTTCCAGTATGGCCAAAAAGTCAGTGGAATTATAAACATCTCTTCAGCATTATTCCAGTAACAATCGCGTAAGCCTATACACAGTATGTACAGTAGATACATAAAGTATACTTTGTAGAAAAAATATTGTGCAGTAACCTTAGCTAGAATACCATTCGTACATTTACACATTCATTCTCAGACACGCTAGACAAGACCACTCTCGCCGTTTCACAGATACTGGTAGAACCGCGAGCGGACGACTTGTGCCCCAGACAGTTTGTGTGGGTGAGCGTCAGCGCCGAGGCTGGCTTTGTTTTTGCCCTGCAGCCCGCTGCCGTTAACGTGCTCCCCTGATAGCGGCTGCGCTCCCGGGGATGCAGAAGGAGGTGCTACATCCTGGGCGTCATCCTCAGGGACGGCTTTGGGCGCGACCTCAACGCTCGAATCGGAGCCTTTGCACCGCTCTCTAGCAATCCAGTCCCGGATGGAGAAGTCCTGAGAGGAGCACCTGGGCTTGAGGCGGTCCAGAGCTGACAGGTCGGCCACCTGGTCCATGCCGCCCTGCTCCCTCCAGTCGTTGATGACCGCCAGCTCGGCAAAGTCTCTCTGCCCTCCCATGGTGTGCCTCCGGCGGATGTTCTTCTTCTTCCCACGAGCGTCTGGGGTTCGGTTCTTCTGGGTAAACATATCATCAGCAGATGAGCGTAACCTGAATTTGAGTCGCTCTGTGATCTTAAGGTGCCAGGCTGGTTCAGGACGCTCCGACTCGCTGCGTGAGGATGAGCTGAGGCTGCTGCTGGACCGCCCTTTCTTCATCACCTCCAGGACTCGAGACAGACGTGTAGAAGACTCCGCCCTCCCCTCGCTGCGCTCCCCGCTCCCAGCTACACCCTCCACTGATGATTCGCTGTCTGTTTTCTGTCTTAGGGACCATCTTCTAGAGAGGGTGTCACACTCAATCATCCTGTGAGATGGGAAAAGGCGCCGTGTTTCCAGTTTTGGTGTGGTGCTCCCCTCAGCTGCTCCACCTCCACGTGGTTCACTCTTTTCTAGATTCTGCCCTTGACAGGGTGTAGACTGGCTGCTGCCACCGCCCGGGGAAAAAACCGGGAAGTCACTTTCGCTGTCCGTCTCCATGGGTCGTCCCTCGCTGATGAGCTCACTGCGTTCGTCATCTGCCTCCTCCCCACCCTGCAGCTCTGGACTGAGTGCGCTGGACTCTGCTCCGGTCAAGAATGTGATGGAGGAATTGGTGGAGTAGTCTGAGGTAATGGAGCTCACCTCTGCACCGGCGGATGCCCCTGATCCTGCTCCCAGCCCGACACACGCTCCTGCAGGAAGATCAACAGGAGCTCCTGCACTCCACTTCTTGGGTCTTGACCGCGGCACTGATGCTCCAGAGCTCATGGTCCCGAGGTCTGAGGTGTTTTCATCCAGCTGGGATGGGGGATCCGATAAGGAGGATTTCCCCTTGGGAGCTGTTTGGTAGCCAGAGATATTTGGGGATGGGGATGCGGAAGGTGAGGGGTGTCTGGGTGGAGTCTTCTCCTTCAGGATTAAGGAGTTTCTGTGCTCCTTCTTGGCTTTAGCTGTGAGTTCCACTGTTCTCCCGTTCTCTTTCCTCTCCTCTGCTCGTAAGGGTTGCTTTGCATTGGGACTGGGACGAGTCTCACTCTGTACCTCCGTCTGGAGGCCGTGGTGGTTCAGCTTCAGGCCAGGGATTTCCTTCTTGGAAAACACAGCATCCAGATCATCATCTGAGCTGCTAGGCTGCGGCTTCTCCTTTGACTTCTTCCTTTTGCGGCTGGCTGCAGCAAAGATGGAGGAGACTAGGAGCTCTCGGCTGCACTGGTCCTTCCCTGAGCCCCAGGAACCCTGCAGTATTCGGATAGACGGGGAGAAAGGGAAAGAGCAGGAAGAAGACAAAATCAGTATTTTTGATGCTGAGAAACAAGTAGGGAACACGTCAGAGAGCACAAAAACCCTTCACCCCTGTCTGGAAACTTAAACCTGTACTCCAGCTGCTCCTGTGAAGCACAACAAACCAGAGAGGTGGACAGGGAGGAACATTAAGAGGTGTAATTAACAGGGAGCAAATTGTTTCCATGCCAGCCTTAAAGCAGAAGCAGGAGGAGCAGAAGCATAAAGCATAAACTGAAGCATTCCTGCACGAGTCTGAGCTCTGGCTTAAAAGCTGAAGGAATACAGCCAAACAACAGCAGCACAGTGATGAAAAACACTTCCTTCTGCTGATGACTATCCAAATTACAGAGCAACTGCATAATCCTGAGCTTCTCAGCCGCAAGTATTACGTTCAAAAAGAGGCTCTGGCTCACTGGATGTACTGACAGACTACTGGATGCATAAACCTGAAGAGTTGATTCACCCAAATTGCTGAAGACATTTTCTTACTTAGCCTGGATGGTATCTCCCATGAGACATCCATTCCTGAAATTTCTCCTCCCACCTTTGACACATTGGATATGAATCAAGTATCCTTCGGGGGTGCTCACACCATTGAGAAATCACATTAAAAAAAAACATTTTGCGGTAGAAATAGCGTCCTGGTTACTCTAGATGAACCACAGAACAGGCTGTCAAAAGGTTTCATTCACACTATTTCTTCAGTAGAAAGTAGTTCCAATGGAAACTGTTCACAGGGATGTCCGTGTCATGGCAAAAAAACACAACAGACAACATCTCTAATGATTTTAAATCAGATAAAAAGCAAAACCTGAGTCATTACATGCTGAAATTCTTCAGCAACAAAAATCTAATTCAATTTCATAGCAAATGCATTGGTGTGACACAGAAAGGTGGGATGTCTATATAAGGTAAACAAAGACACAAGATACTGCGAGAGATTTATTTTGGTTTGGGTGAAACAACTCTTCGTTTAGGTTGATCTGATGCTGGTCCTGACTGGAGGCGGAGTCGATCCTTCCCCCCTCGTCACCTACCTCCCGTCATCTGTCATCCTACACTACGTGAGTAGCCTGAGGGGGGGTTAACATCGTGCACACTCACCTTGGATTTAGCTGAGTCACTAGTGGGTGAATCTGTCGGTAAAAGAGAGACAGAGACAAGTCAGATGATTGTAAAACCTGAAGGAAACAGGAAGATGAGTTGGGGCGGATAAAGGAGAAGAGAACCATGTTGATGAGAGGGATCGTGTGGGAAGAGAAGAACACAGACCAGACTGATGAGCACAGACATGATCAGACAACAGGCCATGCTGCACACAGGGACGGATGAGCTCTATGTTACACTCAGGTCCACGTGGCATGTGATGCTCTTTCTCCAGCTCTGACACACCCCTGAACATCAGGCCCAAGTACAGACAGTTTCTAGGTGATACTGAGTGCAACTTCAGCGACGAACACAACAAGTACACTGAACAGCAGCAGAACAGTGAGGCAGATTATGGGGCCATGCAACACAAAGATGGCGACTGATGTTAAGTGTGCGAATATCCACACCTTAAGTTTCTCTACGATCCTTTATTTCTCTTGGAACAAAAGAAGCTTCAAATGTCAAATGTTAAATGTTGTCTAAACCAGTGGTTCCCAACATTATTAGGTAAAAAAAAAAGCTAATTTCAACCTGCTGCTGTAGCACTATCAAATAACTCCCATCTCCAAAATACAAGCTCTTCACAAGCTACTAAAAAAAAAGAAGCATTTTTCTAAACTCTCGTAGGTTTTTAAAAAAATAGTTTAAGATAAATTCAGTCAACATTGAATCCAAAGTTTTGTGGAAATCAGTTCAATAGTTTTTGCACATTTAGAAACAATGTTGAAAAATGTCCTATTTAGCAATGTTAAGGACAGATATAAACATTCCTGGATCCACCACTCTATCTTTATCTGCAATAGAATTTAATGGGTTCTTGCCTGACCCATGCACCAAGTTTGTTTTTCCAAAATCGGTTCTGCTAAAAAAAACAACAACCAACAAACAAACAAACAAATGGTCACGGGTAAAAACATAACCTCCTTAGTGGAGGTAATCAGAATCACCAAATTTGGAGTTAACATGGTTTTAAATGAGCATCAACGAATGCAAGCAAAGAAAGATGTTCTTTTCTCAGGATGTGTTATTTAAATATCTTCAGAGCAATGAAGATAAACGTTTTCAGTATTTTACAAGCAAAAAGCAAATATTATAGTAGAGTCGAAAAGTAAAACTAACTTAAATTTTTCCTTGTTGGAAACCACTGGAGCAGCCTAAAGAAAAAGCATCTCAAAGTGACTAAAATTTGATGAAGATCAGGAATCACCAGATCAGTGATGATGTAAACAAGATCACGTATACAGTATGTCTACACTTTCACTACGCCGTTCTAAAGACACATTTTTATTAAAGAAATGCTGAGAATTAAATGTAGAATCCTCGATTCCCTGATTGTGACGATGGTTTTTAGCTGAACTGACAAAGCAACGTGAGATGACGTGAGCTGCCATGACAACAGTGACACGGTGATGACGGAGACGGCTATGGAAGAAAACCCCCACCCCCAAAAAATAAAAAAAATAGAAGAAGTGACAGGGGGTAACAGAGGGCTAGCTATACGAAAAGAGAGGACACTACATGAGAGAGAGTGTAAGCAAGGAAAACCTATAATCAGTCCTCACCTGCTCTGTAATCACATCTGCTTATATCATCCTTTGTTTCCAGCTAAAATTTGTTTGTTTTGACATAGCCAAGCCCCCCTATACACCCCTTACAAAACAGATGATGGCACAATATGCAAGTGCACACTGACCGGTGACGTAGAAACCATACCATGCTATCTCTCCTTGTTGGCAAGCTTGCGAGACAGTGAGGAGAGACAGCGGAGAGCCTTTCAGACAGTAGCACCGGTCTGTGTTAGGTACACTCTGATAGAAAACCTACAACACCGGACGCTGTACAGTACCGTGTAGCCGCTTCGCGTCCCGTTTTTCCTCGCGGATTTCTTTCTTTAAAGCTTTTTGTTTCTCTTTGGCACGTCTTTGCGCTTAAAACAACTGCGGGTTCCTGCAGACTAGGCAGCTACACTGGGGGCAACAATCCTCCTTCTTCCTACAGTTCCAGCTGTCCATCACGGACATTATAGAGTCCATCAGTGTCATCATGGTGCGATAGACTCCTCCCACTTGGCCTGTGTCAAGATCAGTATGTGTGAATGCTGGGAAAGCCTTTAGGACACCCGACAGAGCCTCACTAGAGACAGAGGAATCAGAGGTCGCCTTTCACTGAAAACACATCTATTTCTGACGTGGGTAGAGAACATGCCGTATTAGTGTAACAGTAGGCAGGATTTGGGGGGGGGGGGGGGGGGGGGACAGCCCAGGTATTAACGGGCAGAGGGATTAAAAGAGGAAAAGGACGTCTAAATCTACTAAATGTTTAAAAAATACTGAGGAGGAGGGGATAAATGAAGAAGCGTAATAATTCACTGCATCCGTTCATCTTTCAGTGATACAAAATGAATTGCTCACTGAAACCCACAGCGGCACTTTGTACGATGGCGTTTTAGGGCCATTGTAGGGGGAAAAAAAAGACAAACAGGAAAGGGGTAATATTTAATATAAAACTTTGATATTGTCTGAGATTATAAAGGTATGCATTTGCAAGACAAAAATTTTCTGAGAACAATTTTATTTTAAATATTGGGGGGTTTTCTGTTCAAGGAATATTGCTTCACCTCATCAGACCACAGATGATGGAGTTTGCCATTACAATATCAGACAATATCTGAGGGTTTTCTCGTAAATGTATGACTGCTAAAGAACAGTTCACCTGAAAATGAAAATTCAGACATCATCTATGTCAATGCCAATGGAAAGTCAGGTGGGACTGCAAGTTCTCACTGATCTCATCTATCTGTGCATGTAAACCTGTTCTAGCTCATACACCATCCTCACAGGTTGGATTTCATCTTAACAAAAGATTCAAAGAATGTCTTTTCAAATCAATTTGAGATTTTAGGGCTTCTGGAGACATATAGTATGCACATTTTTTTGTTTTCAATATTTTCTTTAATGTTTTTTTTAATGTTTTGTGAAGCATAAAAGCTCCAGAAATAGTTTGCATCCTAGGAAATTCACCCAAATCTCTATTGGCAGGAGGTAAAACAAGATAAAAACCAAATTTTCATTTTGGGTGAAGTGCTCCTTTAATATTGGAGTTTTTCTTTTCCTAATACTAACCCCCTCCCTTGGATCTAATGGCACTAATACACCCTTGTACATTTGGTTTAGCCATAGACATCTCTATCTAGTGGTAACAGCCAAAGAAGCAAAGGGGGAAAGAAGCAGCATTATCATCAACATTTGTCACCAGTTCACACACACACTGGTCTCTCTTGGACCACAGCACAGAAAGGTCAGAGAGGGTGAACCCACCACAGAGTTGGTCTGCCTAAGTGTTACCTGATACTTCACCCTGCGATGTGCCCGTACGGCCGATGTTGGTGAGCAGGTGGTCGATGTTGGGGACGGGCTGAGACTCCACCGCGCTCTCCTCCTGGGACACAGTCTGAACGGAGCAAAGGTAACACAGTTAGGACCAGATTCACAGGGAGGCTTTAGAGAAAACTGCAGTCCTAAAAGCTAAAGCATGGCTCCTTCATTTGACGCCTTGAAAAAAGCTATCAATATAAATTTCTACTATTAAAATTGAGCATTTATCACATTTTCAAGCAAGTTGGTTGGAAGGCATTTTGTATTTTTGTCTTGTTTTTAATGTGCCTGCATCAATTACTTGTTTGTATTTGTATTTGCAACTCACTAGCCAAAAATTGTCCAAAGTATTTTAAATTAAATTTCAGAGTAAAAATCATTTATTGGCAGTAACGCCTGTACCCACCACTGGATCTCTGTTTCCCTCCTCAGTGAAAAACCAATCATACTGGAGGAAAGAAAAAGACATTAAAAATATTAAGAATATTTTTAATGCAGCTCATGTGAAATCTGGTTTGATATGTTTAAGAGCAGTTGATGATCTGATGCTCACCTTCTGAATGAGGGTCTCCACTATCCTGTACTGATCTGGCATATGTGTCACCATGTGGGTCATGTTGTCCTCAGTGGTGCGCACCAGAGTGGGACCAAACACGATGGCCAGGTTCCTCGGTTCCATCTAACAAAGAAGAGGTTCTTCTAGTACATTTGCAATTCTCTGCTCAAAGCTTACGTCTAAATGGAGACACTTCAAAGTCAGATACCTTATTTTTTTCTGAGTTTTCAGCCACAGTTTTGAGATGAGCTGAGAGGAACTTGAGAGTCTCGTAATGATGATCAGGCAACTCATGAAGCTGAAAGTAAATAGAGAAGGATTTTCTTTTTATTTAGGTGTGTTTCATATAATAACAGTTCTCCAACACATGTTGGGAACAGGTTGTAATAAAGCAACTGAAAAAAGGGAACACAAATAATTAGAAAACAAATAAAAAGGCAAATCTGAATAACAAAAAAAGGATTGAATGAGTTGTCAAAGGAACTCACCAGCCTCTTCAGCTCTTTGAGCCTCTCCACTGGGTCCTCTGTTCTGTTGGCCTCTATAAAATCTGCATACTTATCTGCAGGTAGCAATGACGAATTAGGCAAAGGCTGCTATACAGGGCTGTAGTTCTGATTTTTAACCACTAGATGGGACACACAACCTTTAAAAAAAAAGCATCTTACCATTGGTGAACAACGGTTCTGGAAGTTTACGGAAGAAGGACTTGAGTAAACTGCTGATCACATTGAGGTCCCTCCATTTCTGTAGAAAAATTAGATATGATGTGATGTTTATTCAAGCATGTATGATGATTTTACACTCACAAAAATACATCACATCCACCATTAAGCTATAGCTCAGATCACTGTAATCCAAGGCTTCAAGGAGAGTTTAATTAAAGCAGCATCGATCGATACCGTGACTCACATCATCAAGGATATCGATGTCGTTCATGCCCTTGTTATTGAGCTCCTCCTGCATGTTGGAGATTGCGGCGTTGTTTCCTGGGACTCTGTAGATGCCTGTGTACTCCAACCCCCTGTCCTCCACCAGCTTACAGCAGACCTCCACAATCAGAGGCACGAACTAGAAGACAGGAGCAGAACATACGATTTACTCAGGTGGCTTTTTATTCCACTACAATTATTTGAAAAGGCAAATTTAAGAGCAAAAATTCTATGTAGTCAGAATTTATAAATGAAATGTTGTGGTGTTTTATGACAAGTCAGTAACGCAGCAAATTGTTTTGTACTTGCCAAGATTTAAAATCTTGGATCTGGAAACATGAGTAAGGTTTAAAACTTCTTTACTAATTTTTTTAATCCAGCCTACTTATTTCTAGGCTAACCAACTTATTTTAAGATTATCTTTCTGCATGGACTAGATCATTTCTCAAGTTTTAAGCCATTTTCTCCTCAAATGCAGTGTTTATTTCTTGGATTTTAGCCACTCTTTTCTTGCAGAGTACAGACCTTGTTGTTCTGTGCGGGAGGACAGTCGTCCAGCCTCACTCCAAATGTGACTCCAGGAGATGGCTTCTTCTCGAAAGGTTTCCTCATCAGCCCCGGGATGCCCTTCCTCCATGTCCCTTTGTCCTTTGGAGGGCTGGTGTCGTCTTGAGTTTGACATTTCACCATAATTAGTTTAAAATATAATGCAGCTGGTTGGCTTTCCTTTGCAGAACACATCAAATGTTAAGAAAAACTTGTGTGCTAGATGGAAATTGCTTCTTTCTGTACCTTTGTGCATGTTCTTCTTCTCCTGCTCAGGTCTGGGTGAGTGTGGACTGGTTGCTTTGGTCTCTCCTTTACCTCCCAGCAGAGTGTGTCTGATGCTGAGCGACTGGCGTGAGGCTTTGGGCGACGGCTCCGTCTTGCTGCCTGTCGGGCTGCGAGAGACGTGGATGTAAAACGACAAAATGAGCTTTCCAATCAGGGCTAAATGTGGGGGACCACCCTCCTATTCGTCACCTCCCCTTCCCCCTTACCTCATCAAGGTGTTGTACTCCTTGATCTTCCTGCTGATGAGGTCATGGCTGGTGAATACCGAGTTCTAAAAAAGAAAGAGGAAGGAAGGGAGGAGAGGGAAACAATAGGTGATGGTTAAGGTGGAACAGTTCCCTTCTCCCTCTCCATCAGGCCATAATGGATCTTTATATAACCTGCTGCTATCAGGTGACACAAGTAAGACCATTGGAATGCCATAGCATGGACAGTGTGGTTATGTCCCAAAAAAAAGAGCATTAAGATGGGCTTAAACATTCAATTAAAATGTTAAACTGGGTAATAGCTGCTGATTTCAAGACTCAGCAGAGAGAGAACAGCATGAAATATCCATATAATGCATATTCTCATTATATAATAATATATAATGAGAATATAAGTCTTAATGTGATTGTCAAAGGGAATGCAAAAATAAAATCTACGTTTTCTTAATTAATCATTTTAGCCATTTCATGAGGTGTGATTTCAATTCATTATTTTCGAGACAGAAAGAGGTAATGCTTTGACCTAAAGTTTAGATGCCTCAATAACGTGTTGCTAAAGGCAAAGTGGGCCATGACTTAGATGGGAGGATGTTACACTGTCAGGTGTTATGAAAGAGAAGAAACCCTGGTGACAAGGTGGCATGCATAAGTATACCAATAAAATCATATATATAAAAAGATGCTGTTTAACTACTCAGTAATCTGTAACCTATGAGTTTATCATTCCACCATAACTCTATTGCATAATTATTCAAATTAATTCAAATTAAGCCATTATAATTTGGTTAAATACGTTTCCTCCCTGTGGAGACTCTACATCTCTACATGAGTCATACCACAGATCACTAGTTGGCTCTTGAATTGAATTTGTGTGTATTTGTACTCTTAGGTACCACTTAGTGAGTCAACCTGTTAGTTTGAGCGGTTCTTGCATGAATAATTCCCACCTCCTCATCCAGGTTGCTGTTCTCCTGTATGACTCTGATCCAGGCCAGCATGTCCTCTCGGTCCTCAGCCTGGAACAGGTACTCGCAGTCCGACGTGGTCAGTCGCAGCACATTCTTACGCTTGGTGTCGCTGTACGAGATGTCGATCAGGCAGGCCTTGATGCTGATCGGCAGGGGCTCGTCTACTGTTTGACAGTTGGCGTGAGCCTGCCCTTCTTTTTTGTCTTTATATAAACAGAGGTAGTGGCCTCTCAACACGGCGTACATCTGCTTCCACGGGCGCATTCCTCCACTGACACGCTGCAGAAATAGACCACGAGAAAGAGACGAGTTTACAAAGCAAAAAAAATGGAAAGAATTAAACTGTAATCTTTTGTTAAATGTCCCTATTGTTGGCATCTTAACACATAACAGCTGCCTCAAGGAGGAGACAACATGAGACCTCATACAAGGAAGTCAAACGCTGCAATGAGTTCAAACTGGTCAGGCAGGGGGAAACACAGCGTAAAGAGTGGGTCATGTAATGCGACTTGTATGATGCAATGGTTACATATGGTGGAGTCAGTCCACACCTTGCCCTTGTCTGTGTTGAGCTGCTTGAAATGCAGCAAACCCTCCTTGGTGGCGTCACAGAAGACGTCTGATGAAGAATCCCTCCTGGACCCTGAATCTTCAGATGACCTGTCGCCACCCTGTGACGGAGGAGAAAATAACGTTAAGGCAGGTCAGCATTTGGAAAGACTGAATTAATGATAATATGGAGAGAGCCAAAAGGTTGTTAGTTCTAACAGAATACTGGCCAAGAGTAATTTCCATAAACCATTTAAATCAATAATTTACCAAACAGCTGTCACTGTTTTCCATAATACATCAACATTTCCCTGAAGGGGGTTTTATCTTCTGTGTGAGAACTAATGAGCTGATAAAGCTTCAGGCAGGAAATGCTGATAAAGCAGTCATGTGGCAGGTGAGCACAGGTCAGACTCATGTTTGATAAAAATGTGGACTGGACTCACCTTTCTAATACCTTTCAGACCAGGTATTAAGGACGTCCTAGAAGGCGGAGAAAAACAAATTAAGATGGAAAGAGTTCAAGTATGAGAGGCTGAAAATACAACTGAAGGTGTGTAGGAACTACTTACCCTCGGCCTTCTTCCCGGTAGGTATCCAGGCCTTCATCATACGACTTGGATCGCTCCGTTTTAGTACCAGAATCTGACTCAATAAGTGTGAGACGGAGAGAATCTATTAAGAGAGGGTTAAACAATTGTGTTTAACTCACAGCCTGTACTGTCAAGTCCATTCATTACTTGTCATTAATTTGCTGCGTTAACATGAACATGAACCTTGGTCGTGTGACAGCTGCCGTCGAATGAGAGGGGACGGAGAAGTGGGGCTGGTGGCGATGATGATGGGCGCTCCAGATATCACAGCAGAGGCAGGAATGTGTGTGCTGTCCTGGTCAGTGCTGGGACTGGAAGGTTCATCTGAGGGCAGAAAAAGAGGGGTTTGGTTCCAGGGCAAGAAAACACTGAGGATTTTAGTTAGAAATGACCATTGGCTAAACCCGTTAGCAGCCATGATTAGAGACAGCAGGCCTATCTAGATATTTCCACATGTTGAAGCGGAATGCATGGGGCTAATAAAAGTGATTGTTACCTAGCATTTAAAGAGTTTCAAGGACTTTCAATAACCTTTTGAACCCTTTAGCTGCTTAATATAAGCTGTAATCATTAGCATCCCCCAGCTTACTAACTCCTAGAGTGTTAACGTCACTTCAGTGGTCGCTGACACATCATTAGCTGGAAAACGACATTAGTTTGTTGGGTTAGGGTTCGGCAAAAAAAAAAAAAATGGAAACCTAAAATAACTAGCAAGATAAATATAATCCTACATTTTAAAATACAACATAAAATACTCACAAAATACCAAAGGACAAACACGTCATCATTATCAGGTAACAATAATCAAATCTGCCTACATCCTATCAAGTATCACATTAAGTAGGTCCCTACAGGGGAAATAAAAATAAACAAACATCTTTATCAGGTAACATTTGGAGATGAACCTCGAGCGTTTGGAAAAATATTGAAATTTTATCTATCATACTTAGTTACAATAGTAAGAGTAACTTGTAGCTGACTGCAAAGGTTTGGACACATTTCTGATATACAGATATTCATTTAGTCTCCATTTAACTTCGACTGAAGATCGAATGACAGGGTGAAGAGTGTGTTTCCTGTTTCATTGCTGATATGAAAATGTAGAAGTTATGACTGTACATTAACACACTTCTGGACAGCACTGTGCTCATATATTGATTCTGGTGTTATTTTCATATCAATAGTTATTCATTAACAGCTTCAGAAACATGACATCACATTAAATGTAGTGTAACACGTTCAGTGTCCGTCTGACTGCATTGATAATTAACTGGGGCAGATTCCTAGACTTTGTGCCTGCAACATGAAGCTTACACTCGGTCACATGCAGTCATCAGCTGTAGATGTATGGCCTCTCCTTTGAGATTTTAATTTTACAGCGAGTCAGCTGAACAAATTTAATCAGCAAACGGAGACAGCATTACTCACCATTAGATTAATTAGGTAGCTATCTAACCGCTGATAACATCTGATAGTGACAGTTGTCATATGTGCCAGCAAATACCAGAGCCACAGGGTGTAAATTTAAAAAAAGAAGAAGCATTTCTCCGTCTGAAATCAAGAATATATTGTTTTAAAGATTAGTAAGAATTTTGCTGAATCTGCCTTTGCTGCAACAAGAGGAGAAGGTTTGATAGGCTTGGTAACAGTAACAAGGTGACCAGGATTCTACACCAGGAAATATTATATTGTAAAGTATTTCATGCAAAACAATGTGTAATTCATGCCTTATCTCTGCCTGAATAAACACATCAGCCTACAGCAATAAAATGCTGTGATAAGGGTGCATGTGGTTAAACAAAGTGATGCAGACGGAGACGCAGACACGCCTTCTCTTTTAAATACACATATGGAAGGCAGTGAGCTAACATTACATAATCGTTACAACGAGGTCTCTTATGCAATATTAACATGACGACAAGCCCTAAAAACAAATGAACAGACATGAATGACGAGCAAACACTTCAAGAACTGAATAATGTCTGCAGCTGTAGTGATGCAGGGAGGAAGGGGGAACAAAATGCATTACATTACATTACATTACATGTCTCAGCACTGTTTTTAGAATAAAGTAGACCAAAGGCAAAAACATTTGCCGGGTGATATGATACCTTTAAGAAACATGGTTTCATATTATAATGGTAGCATTTATTGAAATGCATTTATAACAGTCACTCTTCTTAAACTTCCTGAAAACTCAAACAGCCATTCAAAAAGAAATGGAGCAAAAAAAAAAAAAAAAAAAAGATCTCAGTGATGACATGAACCAATCAAAATATTTCACATTTTAATGGAGCAACTTAATATGAAGCATCTGATGTGCTTGTTGGTTGTCAACAGATAATTGGTGTGATAACGATGCAAACTTCTTTTCTACCAAGCCAGACAGATGCCCAATTAATTTAATTCTAATTTAATTTAATCACTTGTTTATGTATCTGCAATCCTGTTTCTGGGAAGACAGCAGCAGTCAGTGAATTCTGACATAAAATAACATAAAATAACAAATCATTTTATTGGGGATGTGAGTTGTAGACATGAAGATTGATTTGGTTTCAAACAGAAGATGTAGACCTATAAATTCTGGGAAATATACTTATTTACCTTTTTTTGCTGAGAGGTACACATTTTTTCTGTTCACTATGAAGCTACAGTTAGATTAAGCTTAGCTTAGCATAATGACTGGAAACACAGGGAAGCAAGTAGCCTGGTTCAGGGAGCAAAATCCAAACTATGTGGCACGAAAACCTTCCACTATTCCCACTAGCTACGTGCAGGAATGTTTCCATCTCGACCCTTTTCACACATGGCATGGTAATGCCTGAGTGGAAGGGACAAGCAACACAGCAGTAATGCAACACGTCTGGATGCCAACCACCATAAAACTCAACGGCAGGGCAGGGCCAAATGTACATATATAAGGGAAGAAGTCACTTTATTTTCAGGAATACGGCAGGCGAGGAGCTTATGTGTGTTCAGGATCTTCTTGAATCAGCATTCAATACATTAAAAGGAACATTAAATTCAGCAATAATGTATTTCCCAATATGTCAAGTATCCCTCTATATAACTTTAACCATCATACATGTTCATAGGGGTATAAGAATATATTGATACACTTAACTATTGTTTTTTCATACGGTATAAATTGAAAAAGATTGCACAGATTTGTGGCAGTGGCTCATTTTGTGTTGTGTTGAAACCCCTGCTAGATAGCAATGTTGTAATCTATCTTCATCTATTTGACTCATCAACTCCGATGTTTCAACATCAACTGAGACAGGATGCATCACATCATCATGAACACAAAGACAACAGGTCAAAGAAACAATAGACAGTGCATCGCCTTGCTTACAGTATTGCAATATATCTTAATTTATAACCCCTGCATCGGTGAAACGCATCAAATCACCAGATTATCGGCAAAAAACGTTCATGAACCAATGATTTCTTTCACAGCTCAACACAGGGAGGTGCTAAAATCTTAGTCTAATCGAGATCTAAATGTAGAGGACTGAAAAGCGAGAGCTGAGGAGTTGATTGTGTACACAGTTGGAAATGGTGCTTGAAGAGTTTATGATTAACTCATGCAGGTTCCGGGGCACGGCAGGCCACAAGACCTGCTCCGATTGGTTGGTGATGACTCACCAATGACAGCACAAACTGAAGATGCAAGGTCGAGTTCAAGCTCGTTAGATTATGTCAGCCGATACATTGGCAGAGATGTGAGAATGTGATGAGGGAAACTATACTGAACACCTTCACCTTAAACACCACAAGAAGTAAATACATAGAGCTCGTGTCCACTGTGACACATTTCTTTTCAATTAATTCAGTCTCTGAGGAAAACAGAGAAGCGAGGAGGAAGGAGAAGAGGGGATGTGACATCTTTCATGTGCTCCGTTCCTATACTGTAGCACAAAGTGTTTGGTGGGCACTAAATGCACAACAGTTGTTACGCTTCTTATTTGGAACCATACTATGAAATCTAATTGAAGCAGTTTGCTGCAGGAATGCTCTTATTCCTCTGTTATGTCACAGTCCATTAGGGTGATGGTATAAGGTTTCTCTTGCTCTACAACACTAGGGGAAATTCAAGACATTTCAGGGAGGGTGTATTGAGTTATATATATGTGTGTGTGTGTCTGTGTGTGTACCTCGTGACTTATGTTTCTGTGCAGCCCTACTCAGATACCAAGGGGTGGTTGGAGTACGTCATTGCTGTCGGCAGTACAATGTCAGGCTGTCACATAACCACAGACTTTACTATATGCAATATGCCGAAAGGAACTAATTTCTTTTAACATTTAAAAAACCGGTATAACTTGTTGGGCTGTGACTATAATTTACGTAACCTACATTATAACTTCAGTGAGTCTGCCTTCCTCAACTGGGACAAACTGTTAAACTGGAATCACATTGAATTACATAATCTTCTTGTTTTTTTTTTATTCAATGCAACTCTATTCTAACGAGCAACAAAATTCCTGGGATATTTCCAGTAAGAGATAATCATTATGTCTGATTATCCACAGTATATTCAGGATGACATTCAGACACAATAACTTCCCTTGTATTATGATAACTGGAGAAACAATAAACAGACTTGATTTTCAACGCATTTTTGCGACTGAATCTTCAACTCCAGCAGGAGAAAGGCGCTTTGTCTCACACAAATGTACCAATGAATGGCTCTTTTTCATTCGAAGGTGTGTTTGAATTAAGTGTGACTTATACTATGATGGGATGAAAGGAAAAGAAGACGATTAACTCGTTATTCACGATTATTTGCACCATAATTAAGCATCAGCTCAAATTTCACGATCCTGACAGCCTCACTTGTTGCTATAAATAAAGTTTGTACTCCAAAATAATAAGTCCAAACCCAACTGGATATGTCGGAACATTACACTATCAGATACATTTTAATTTTCAAAAGCCATTTGGTCCACATTCAAATTGGCTATTTTCACATATAAACATACCTTTTCACCCAAACACATACTGTGTCATTTTTTTAAAATTCTTTTTAAATTTAACCTTTATTTATACAGGTAATCCCATTGAGACATGAGGTCTCATTCTCAAGAGAGAGCTGTCATTATTTCACAGGACAACCCAGTCAAAGCTGTTGTTATAGAAACAGGAGGAGTTGAAAAGGAAGGAGGTATAGAGAGGAGTACAGTCTTACCTATGAAGGGGATTGAATCCAGGGAGTCGTCCAGGTTGTTGGAGGCAGACTTATGTCGTGTGTCTCCAAGTCTTCTCAGATGCCTCTCCCTGTAGCTGTCATTAGACATCCAGCACATAGCTCCATCTGCAGAGCCTGCCTTCACCAATGGTGGCGACTTCCCGACTCTCTGCTTGTCATTAACAGCTACTCCATAGGGCGGAGGGCGACTGTGAGGAGGTCCGGAGTTTTTGTCCCTTCTCAGGACGACGACCGTTGCATCCGGTCCTTCTACGCCCTCTGCCAGACCACCATTTGTCCTTACAGGGGTGTTGGCTTTTGGCTTTTGGGTCACAGCTCCATTAGTGGTGGAGGAACTGGAAGAAGAGGTAACAACGACACTTTGTAAGTTCCTCTGCATGGAAAGTATAGTGGAGGAACCAGAGCAAGACGAGGACCTGGCTGCCAACCCAGAGTCCAACCTGCTCTCCATTTTCAGGCTGTCAGCTCGGCCTCTCAGCTGCAGGTGTAGGGGGGAAGGGTAGCCCAGGTGGTTGCCCATGATGTTAGCTCTTTGGTCTTTAAGCGGGCCTGTGGTTTTGGTGGAGGTTAAGGCAGGAGAAAGGTCTGACATGGGGTTTTTGACAGGAATATGTGATGGTCTCATAATGACACCGTCTGTCCTTGGTGTTAGCACAGAATCCGTTGTACCTTTAGTAAACACAGAAGGAGCTAAAGGCAAATAAGATAATCCACCACCTTGTCCTTCCTCCTGTCCAGTGAGACTCCTGTTCAGATGAGGTAAAGCTCTGGCTTCCTCTCCTGGGCACAGCAGCAGCCTGTCCAAACCTGTTTTATCTTCCAAGATAGCCCCACCTGGCTCTCCAGGCTGCTGCCCCAAGTAGTCACAAGACTTTGCCCTTGGTTTGGTAACTCCTGTGGTGGTGGAAAAAGGCAGAGCATCCTCTGAAGCACTCCTTGGCCAGTTCCTGACTGGTATTGTCCTCTCAGTCCCACCTCCAAGCCTTTCTTGGGAGGAACTACGTAAAGGAGTCACTGCAGTACCCTGACAACTAGCATCTACCCCGCGGTCCGTGGAGGTGCTTCTCCGTTTGACCTGGGAACCCAGTACCGCTCTTTGACCGGTGCTAGAAGGAGATGGTGTGCGTTGCTGGGCATAGGCAGAGCTAGAACTGGCAGCCGCACGCAAGCTGTCCAAGCGCTCCTGGATGGTGCGGCAGCCATAGGTGTGCAGCCTCTTGGCATCAATATAGTCCTTATAGGTGGTGTAGTTTTTCCAGTCAATGTTCTGATGCGGAGAGGTGGAGGGGGCTGAGGCAGAGGGAGAGTAGTGGTTGGCGTTGGGTGAGATGGCAGTGGATAACGGGTCTGGTGAGGCAGACTTGAGCGGGGCCTGTACGGGTGAAGATAATTTGTCAGTATAGATGGGGCCCGGTCTAGAACTTGAGGAAGGGGAGTAGATGGGGGTTTCTGTGGGACGTGAGGAGGGGTGTTGCATTTGTGCACCTCCAGGTACTGAGGGAATAAGGGGTCTTGGTTTAGCTGAGCCTGAATCTGCTGAAGGGCTGTACCGGTTTTCCTCTGTCCTGTGGCTGGGTCCAGCCCGAGCCACCCGGGTCCCCCTGTCAACTGGATCAAGAGGCATGGCCGCTGTCCTCACATTCTCATTACGGACACACAACACTGTCGGAGACTTTGACGTCTGCTGGGGTGGAGGAGATGGCGGAACAGGGATTTCCACCCGGTAGCTCTTTTCTATGGGCCCTCCTCGTCTTCCTGGTCCCTGACCCAGCCCTCTGGGGGTCTCACTGACTGTGGCGGGCTCCGATGTCTGAGCCATTGCCGTAGCCTTAACTTCTATCCGAGGGTAGCAGATGGGAGGGGGCTCTGGGATGTTCTGGGCATTTCCGCTGTATGCCTCGTTTCCTTTGAGGTATGCATCCTGGGAATACGCCTGCAAGAGATTATACGGTATTATATCACCTGAGCTGCTGAAAGGTTGAAAAGCAATCATAGATCACATTAAACCCCTAAGGAACATCACATCCATCTCGGAACAAGATAATTAGACGTTCCTGTAGGACTTGTTTGCAACAGGGAGTGCTGCAGCTGTCGAACTTTTGGGCAACGTCTTGTAGCAGTAGATGACAAATTTACAGCCACCTCTCACTTATGACTTGATCTGTCATTACAGCTACGATATTAATCTTTTCTTTGCAAAATACCCTGGCAGCACCACAACAACGGGGTTGCTTGTATTTGAAAGTAGACAAAGAATGATATTGCATTAGCACCATTTATGGAGTCTCTGTGTGAGCTGATGAGACTACCAGCAAGACAAAAACACTGTTACTGCATTTCCCTCAAAGAACTGTAAGTGACAGATAGTCAAGTAACTGGATTCAGCCTGTCTAGAACAATAAAACAGTGTGTTAAAATTAAACAAAAGCGCTCCAGAACGTTTTCTCCAAATCAAACACACAGATCACTCTGTTACATTCTTTCCTCAGAGAATACAAACAAATATTGCAGCATGCCATGATGCAAATAAACTTCCCTGAGAGGCAATAGATGTTGAGGAATGGGAAAACAAGGGAAAGCCAGGATGGAAAATAAATAAGAGGCTGGAAACCCAGAGTGAAACAACAGAGCCAGGAGTGAGGATAAAGCTTGCAGGGGCTTACCCACCTTTGAGACTGACGAGTGTCTCCTGAGGAATGAGGAGAAGGTGAACGAGGGGCGCCTATATCTGCCCTTGGAGGGTAATGCCACTTCTGTCAGCATGGCTCCTCAACACTACTGTCACTGTAGCAACTAAGGTACCTTCACTGAATACTACTTGAAGCAAAACACCAGTCTAGCTAGTTATAAGCCCACACACTCCCAAGTGAATGAGCACCATGGCAGTCATCAGAGAAATAACACCTAACTGCATACTGAACATGCTATATTTCCTCATCCCTTCAGCAAAGCTCTTGAGAAAATGAAAGGGAGAGAGTTTGCGGTGTTGGACTTCAATCGATAGCACTCTACCTGAGGGGTCAGGTTACAGTGAGTCTGCTGCTAGGTGCCTCCCTCTGGTTTTGCATACAGTTAAATAGAGAACAATTTCCTGAGTACAGAAAGTACAGAACAAATGTTGGAACTCCAATGGCATATAATTTCAGATTATTGTCTCAAACTGTTATTCAGGAAGGTAAAAAAAAAGAAAAAAAAAGAAAAATTCCTGCATATACTAACCCACAGTACACATAATGCAAAGGAAGGGGAGCATATTTGGGTGATTTAGGTGTTTCCTGAATTCTACAGGTGCAAATAAAAGCTGTAAAAGTGGCGTAAAAAGAGCTGTGAATCGAAAGTAATGAGAACTTAAAGGAAAAGTGGTGATAAAGTGATGATAGTTTCCCTTCTTACCAGAGCAGTGATATCCCTGGAAAACTGGAATCCACAGGTTAGAGAAGGGCGAGCAGAGAGAAAAAGGGGAATAAAGAGGAATAAAGAAGTGAGCATAGAGAACTAAGAGGTACAACGCCATCACTGGAGGATAGGCAACGTGTCTGACTTCAGCAAAAGGCTAAAAATACATTCCAGTCTGGGGACGCTGAGCGGAGGCATCACAGTCAGAGAGCCGTGAGGAAGAGGAAGGAGGAGGAAGGAGAACTTCAGCAGTTTTGGAGTCCTTTCTCAGTGATGGATAGCTGCTTCTCATCCCTATTATTTCCTCCTTACACCCACAACAAAGCTACTGTAAGGATACTTTTGCAAACATATTCTGCTCGCTCTCTCTCAACATGCTCAGTATTTCTCTCCCTTGGTCCGTCACTCTCACCTGCACACTGAGGTCCCTCCCCTCCCTCCCTCTGGTGTCTCAAACATTTCACTGTCACTTGCACTACAAACACTGTCAACAAAGCTCCTTTTTTCCAGAGTCCCAGCCCGTCGCTCATCGGTTTAGACTTCTGGATGAGCGTTAGCAACACGCTTGCCTGATCTGCACATGCGTCTTCCCTCACTCGCTCCTGTAAATAGTGATCTGAGAGGAGTCAGCTGACTCCAGCTGCACTCCCTCTGACAGCGAGTGGGCTGAATGTCTCCCAGAATGGCAAAACAGGCAAACGCATTTATGAACAGATACTTTATCTCCCATTCGCCCTTATCAAAACTATTTTTGATGGAATTATCTCATTTTGAGATATTGTATTAAACAGCAAGAGCGCTCAAACTGAAACCGGATTAAAACGGTTAGTATTTAGGATTGATGTTGGTATGTGTTTATTCTAATGACTAAATTGTCTTTCTCACATTCATGTCAAGTAATATAATATATTACATACTGACACCTAAATGATATAGAAAGAGAAACATTTCACTTTAATACAGAGGTAAATAGAACATAATGCAACAGTTAAATCCTATGAATCTTGTCTTTAGACAGCCAGAGAACAAAGAGCTAAGTAAAGAGGCATAATTTAATCTTGCTTCATGATTTCCTCAATGGACAGAAACAGTTACTTAACAATAATTGCTTCATTTCAATCCTTTAGCCTTGTGAGTGCTCAAACTCATTCCATGATGCCAAAAGCAAGTTTCTGTGGCTTTTGGTGAGCTGCAGCTACACTACCAAGTTATGTGTGGAATTTAGCAAAACAGTGGGAGCTGACTCAGTTCTTTGCTTCAAGAGAATTTCCCGAAGAGGGGTGAGTAACTTGTGGTGACTGGTTTTTACGTGGGTTCGTTCTGTTTTATCATCTGTGAAGCTCTGAGCCCTGATTGATGGCGTGAGCCGGCTGCTTGCATCACGGAGCTCATTAGCGTGATGTGTAGACAGGGTGTGGAGCCGTGGCATGAAGTCTGTCTCTGCTTCTTTCTTTATCTCAGATTGCTTGAATGATTGATTGATGAATATCACTTCATAGACGGTTTTTCTTTTTTTGGGGGGGGGCTATGCTTGAGGACTATGGTTTCACATATAATGTCTTTCTTTTGTAAGAGTGACGTGAGAAGACAAATATCAATCTTATGTTTTGTGCTGGAGTCAGGATGTGTTTATCTTAATTATTATTAAGTATCATTAAATACATCATTATATCTCTCTCTTTCTATATGTTCTTATATAGGTCAAACAAACAAGATACAGCCAAAATAAAGCCTTCATGGCTAGACTGAAAGACATATTTTAATTCCAGTCTAATTTAAATCAATGTTTAGACTACCATTGATAAGTATCAGTTTCATAAATCTTCATTTAAAAAAGGGTCTATGGTTTGGTATTAAAACTGCAAAGGATCACAGATCTTTTATGCATGGTTTGCAACCGTATAAACAGAAAAAAAAGCATTTTTGAGCATACTTGCAATATTGACTAAAGAATGAATGCTTACCAGCTGCAAAATGTCCTCATCCTTTGGCATAACACAGAGTTCCAGCGAGGCATCACTGAGGAAGACAAAGGTGAGAGAGAATGAGAGAATGTTACAACACAGAGCTCTAACTATGGAAAGTCATGGCTCCTGTCAAGAGCGTTAATCTAACCTTTAAAGACATAATATGCTATTTCTGCCTCTAGGGGTCTCCCACGAAAACGAAACTTATTATGAAAATGCATTTTATTCCCAACTCATACGTCATCAAAATTTGTCTTACATGCCTCTTTCCCCTTGTCACAAGCAGTACCACAACTTTTCAAATCATTCACGCACAATGCATTACGTCCCAGGGCAGGCTTGACATGTTACCCCTTGTGCAGTAAACATTCAAACAGCAGCGCATTTTCTAACCTTATCTCTCCTTGTCTGAAAATTCTGGACGAGAGAGAGTGTCTTTTATGCAGTTTGACTGGGTCTGTGACCCTTGGAGTTCATGTCACTGGAAAGCTCAAAAGACTTTCCACGGCTGGGACAAGAGCAGCTGGTGAGCTCACACAGTAAATTTTTTTTTTTTTTTAATATTAAAAGGTTTTGGATCGATGATGCATCAAAATGCTTCACAATGGCTCAGTCTCTGTGTTATGCTGGCAGTGATGGGATTAGATAGAAACTCTGGTATCAAGGTGTGAGTCAGTCAGGCTCTTTCACTCTGTACGGTTCCCTGAAAATGAATCACAAAAATGAAATGATGGTTATCTCACCTGTTCTGGATCAAGGCTATGACTTGTGAGTAGGTCTTCCCGATGATGCTCTCTCCGTTCACCTTCACTATCCGGTCCCCTGTATAGAATTAGACAACGAATTTTAAAAAAAACCCTGCTGTTTACTGCTAACAAAAACATCACAAATAAACTCAGCAGCTCAAAAAAAACAAAACAACAAAAAACAAAAAAAATCATTCCAGCATAAAAACATATCTGTTTGGATCAGAAAGTGAAGACCTCAGTTTTCTGAAGACGGATCTTACAGGAGGAGAGTTTAGGAGAGAAAGCAGATAATTGTGGGAAACACACTCGGCTACGCCGGGAGAGGAGAGTGAACAGATAAAAGCGGACGGCTTAAAAAGGGCTCGTCAAGGCCGCTTAACATTTCCTGTAAATACAGAGTGCAACCTGGCAGTAATGCTGACGGCACAGAGCTTCAGGCTAGAGCCCCATTTCAGGGAAACTGGAAGGAGCTGATTCACTTTTTCACCAAAAGGGAGTTTATTCAATTATTTGTTATCATGGCTGCGTAAACTTGGAGATGATTCATGGATTAAATAGGAAAAAAAAAAGAAAAGAAAAAGCGAAAGCTGGAGACAGAATCTGAGGAATGTTGGAATAACAAAGAACATGTTACACTTTGTTCAACCTCCCACAAAGGAGCCATCTGTTATTTTGTAACTCAAATCTGTTTTGCCTGGCGGGTTACAGGAACTGGAAACACCTACAGAACAAACGTGAATCTTGGCATGAAAACGGCACTTTGAGGTCAGATGTGAGTTGATCGTGAGATTTTTTTTTTCCCGGTTATCAGGAGTGCAATGATTTCTTTGGAGATTGCATGAGTGAGTTTGCATGCACCTGTACAGAGTCCAGCTCCATGGGCGGGGCCTCCCTCCTTCACTTGCTTGACGAAAATGGTGTCCATAGGCTCTAGACGGTTCCTCTGTCTCCCTGGCAACGAGAGAGAGAGAGCGAGAGAGAGAGAGAGAGAGAGAGAGCACATGCAGCGAGGAGATTGGTCACACGGTGAGAAAGAGCTGGAGCAGAAGCAGAATTAGGCCACATTGCAGTGGAACTGGAGACACAACTGCAGCAACACTGTAGCATCAGTGTAATCACATATTTTCTGCACCTTTTTGGCAAGATGTCAACTTCTATTAATGTTTTATCAAAAAAACAAACAAACAAACACCTTAGTTGTCAGTCGAGCTGAAGTGATTATTCAATAAAATACTAAAATCTGCATGCAACTGATTTGAAAGGTAATTCATTGTTTGATTTGTTTTAAAAGCTAAAATGACTGGGAGCTGTGAGGATTTGCTGCTCTTCTTTGTCTCACATGACAAGCAAATAGATGATCTTTTGGACTGTTGATCAAAACAAGACACTCTGACAAACTGTAGAAAATAGTTAAATACACGAGCAAACTGTCCCTCCATCCATGCACTGACTCTATTCTGCAGTCACATGCATCCTGAGCTGCAGAGCAGGACAGCGAGGAGAGGTCGGAGTATGCTTCCAAGGTGCTCCTTCCAAACATGAGGGAGTTTGGTTTCACATGGCAGAGGAGGAGAGAGAACGCCATGCTGTTTGATGTGCATGGGGCAAGAAAATGGGGCAAATAAAGCTAATTAAGAGTCAGTGAAAATCATTAATAATGTCTTTAAAAAGCTTGTATAATTATGTACATGAGATAATAGAACAGTGGTCTTTCCTTGAGCCATAAGCCTCAATGTCATCTGGCCTCAGCTGCCTGCATGCAGTGCAACATTAGAGCATGGGACTGTTCTTTCCTCAGGGAAATGATGGCAGAGGATGCATGCTCTTTTCAGGACTGCCCTGCTTCACATGCACACAGCAGCAGATACATGCATTTATGCACTCAGTGGTCTGTAAGGCCCTAAACAGCTGGACTGGAGCAGGTGTGGGTTCAAAGTGTTGCTGAGGAGCAACATCAAGTTTACTGAAGGTGTCCTTTCCTTTTGATATGATGGCATGACAGTGTGCTGAATGCATTTGCCAGTGCGCTCTGCTGCTTCCCTCGTGTGGCTGAGAATGTTACTGCAAACGATTTAAGACAAGGAATCACCCTGAAACCCTCCCCACTCTATTACTTACATTGAGACCGATATTTCTTTGCATGCAAATTTTCTGGAATTTTACGTTTAAATCTGTGAACTAGAGGAGCAGAGATGAAAACCTGTCAAGCAGTTTATGTGTTATTGATAAAAATGCTAATAAAACTCCATATCTCACAATGTGGAAGTGAAACTTCTTCCATGAGATCTGCTCCAAATTTGCTGGTTTCTTTATTGGCACAAAAAAAAAAGAAGAAGATTTGACCAACCCTTTGACCAAGTTTCATCAAAATCTGTCCAGATGTTTCTGTGTAATTTTGCTAACAGACAAAAAACAAACAAACAACAGACTGGTACAAACATAACCTCATTGGCTGAGGCAATCATGCATTATCTAATTAAATACACACTAATTTGCTTCCACTTCAAGAACAGAACCTAAAATAACACTTAAATGTGTCATTTGGACTGAAAGAAGACATCTTATGGAAGCCAAACAGCCCAAAATCTCATGTTTGACTCAAGCGTGAAAACGTTTTTCTCTGTGGTTGTCTCCTCCCAAAACATTTTTTTCTGATTCTGAGATCAACAAACAAACCTCTCAGAGCAACATCACCAAAAATGCATTTAAACTGACACTACAGCCCATTGACACATTATAGAGAAGCAACAATCACCAAAAACATTCAGAGGAAGATCATTCTAAAATATCAAGGGTCACAGGATCAACCTGCTCCTTCAGTAACAACACACTGACTGAGATGTTGAAAGCAGCTGTAGGCCTGTTTTTTATCCAGTAGAAGGCAGTGTAGCACATCAAATAGCTCCTCTTTCTCAGTGAGGAAGAGTGTACAACAACTACAGTATGGGCAACACTATGTATGTTCCCAGCCATGTTTTTGCAGGTCCTAAAATATAAAAAAGAACTTCAGAGCTTCTTTGCAACACTTCACAAAGCATGATGAAAAAATTGCACTGGTGCATTTCATGTGTAGCGTTATTGACACAATGTATGACATAAATGACCTGAGGTAGAGGTTCAGATGTCAACAACTGTGCCCCCCCCCGATCCAGTCCTGGGCCAATCTCAACGAGCTCCAACTCTGCAGCTCCAAATTGGATTCTGTGAGTTTCCATGCCCTGCAGCTGGACGAACAGGATTAAATGCTGAAAATCTAAAGCTTTGGATATGTTGTTGTTTTTAATGCTCCCAACTGTCTTAGCAAAGCATAAAACTACTGTGGGGATTAATGAAATACATCAGCCTGCCTCAAAATGACTTGAGCTGGACACAGAAACACAGACTGAGGGGCTGGATAAGCTGTAAGCAGTAAGGTGCAAGCTTTGATGCAGATCTTTGTATATGCATGACGTCCAGCGCATCGACACCATTTAGTGTGGCATTATGTAAAGCTGCCAAAGTAGTAATCTGCTAATAAACTTTGCTCAGGTTGAATTTTCACTTATTTTGTGCTGCTAACTCTTTCCTGCTTGGCATCCAAAAATACTAAAATAACTCAAAACAAATGTGAGTAGACTCTTTGGCAGGATCGTGTTGGCTTTCCTTACGTTAGAACTGACCCTTGTTAAAGCTGTTGGATGTAAACTGTACTGACTTTAAAACGCTGTGATACAAGCAGCCCTGAGAATAAATGTTATTCTCAGGGTTGATTTATTTTCTCAAACAATCCAATAACTGTTTGTGAAATGCCATAAAACATTGTAACGCAAATGAAAGGTGATGTTTTCAAATTGGTTGATTTATCCAACCATAAGATATTCAGTTTACTATCATATATATATATATAAATATATATACAGTATGACCTAACAGGCCCTGGTTTTGGCTGTGAGCCCTGGCTATACAGCTGGGCCCTGCTGTGTTGGCCGGCTACCTGCTCCCCTGTTGTTTTGGGTTAGATAATGTTATTCCTCCAAGGGCTGGGCCTGCTCACTGCATTAACCCTAGTAGAAAACCAATTGCTGTTTGTTTGTTTTTTCATACCATGAGTGTCACTCTAACATACAAATACACAAGATTACAACAATATGTAAAAAATGTGTGCAGATGCTTTGCTTCCTCTTTACTCTGACACTGAGAAGAGGAGGCACTTTTCCTCAACTTTCCCAACACTTCAAACACTGAGGAGGAGGAGGAGGAGGAAGAGGACTTTATGTGTTTAGATGGCTATCTATGCCTCTTCCAGCAGAGAAATATGAAAATGGGAGGCATACGATCCTGGCAAAGTGTATTCATTCATAGTGTGGGAAGGTCAAAGCATAAGTACACTTTACATAAATACATCAACTTCAAAAGCACAGAGTGTTTTATTCTCAAACTTCTGCTCTAAGTAATGGGGCTGCCTGAAAACAGCTGATGAGGCCAACACAAAAGTAAATACTGTAATTCTGTCTCCCGTTTCTCCAATTCCCATGAAGAGGAACGGTACAGTTACACTGTGTACACACACACACACAAACTGGTCCAAATACAACTCTACTTTGAAAGCCTAAACTCTGCCAAAACACCTGCAAAGCCCAGTCCTGACCTCCATGAAATACTTAATAAACCCACATCCTTGTAAACCGTGTTAAGAGGCTTTGTCAGATGGAGAATCGACCTGTAGGGTCCAGCCTCAGATGGGACAGGTTCCATTTTTACTAATCGCTGCACTTTGTAAACAGCCATAGGTTCATGTCAGAGACCTCTTCATACAAAGACGGAGGGAGTGTCAGTACATCTTAAAGCTCCAGCCATCATACGTAGGTGTCATACAGACATAGTAACACACAAAAAAAATAAGCAGTAACTTCTCGCTATTCTTCTATTACTTTTGTGCAGTTCCAAAGTCTGGATCTACCAATTTGTTTTTATTTTTTTCAGGACTAATACTGATTATTGACAATCAAGGAGACTGATTATTTTGGAACAGATTTAAATTTGCAGCAGAAAAAAAAAAAAAAAAAAAAAAAAAAAAAAAAAAATATATATATATATATATATATATATATATATATATATATATATATATATATATATATGCCATATCATATCATTTAATGTTAAGGAAAAGTGAAAAACAAACATCCTGGATCCACTGCTTTATCTGGATGTGGACCAAAATTGAATGGGTTCTTTCTTGGCTCATGATCCCTTCTGTGGAAATCAGTCCAGTATAGTTAAAGCCTAATCCTGCTAACAAACAAAGTAATAAACAAACGAAAGCATCATTTTTGCTACATATCAGTCACCATACATCCCTACAACTATAATAATCTGTGATAACACTGACACAAGGTGCACAAAGCTCACAAAAATGCAACACGAACATGCATCACCCTGAACTCCTGCAGGCCTGCAATCATTTCAAAAGAAGTCATTTCCTCGACTGTAACGTTCCTAACCTGGGAGAGACATGCCAACGTAGAAAACACCACTGACAAATCATTTAAAGAACTATGAAGAATTGTGAGTGATTTACTGTATATCTGCCACAACCATCAATTGTAATTTGCTTTAAAAAGCAGTCAGGACTTGAGTCCTAAAGGTTGGACAACTTGTATGTGTGATTCAGCTTTACAAATACCCTAATAGTAACAAAACTTAAACTAGAGAAGAAGCAGATCGGGAAAGAAAGACTCTAAGGAGGACAGAATGAGAAGCAGAGAGAGGGGAAAAAAGAGTCTTTGGATACAGTTTTGCTAAAGAAGGTGGAGCATTAAAAAGCCCACTGGAGAATAGTGGGGAATTTTGTTTGCTTGTGCTGCATTATATTCCTTCTGCAGACTTTATGGGAACTAAAATCGAAGAAAAAGAGGGAAAACAAAGCTGTATCTTCAGAGAAAAGTGTTTTGCGTTGAATGAAAAGCAAATATTATAACAGAACACTTCTTATGTTGCCTCTCTGGCTGTGATGAGGTATCACAGGAACATAACACAAAACGCCTCATTCGGATTTCACTCTTCAAAAACTTTGCTGAAATACACAGCTGAAGAGAGAGAGAGAGAGAGAGAGAGAGACGTACAGGAAAAGGGAGTGACACAGATAGAAGGAGGGTTGGAGGGAAGAGGAGAGGAAATGAGATAGAAGAGGAAGATTTGGGATAACAGCCGCTTGGTATGTAGACAACTGCTGTGAAAGGAAATAAACAGATCCATACTTGACGCACACTTATCATTCCTCTGTCTCCATGTTTCCACGACGCACCAACATACGTACAGTATGTCATTAGGTTTCTATATCTGTGCATCAGAGTGTGGGTCCATGTGTGTGTGTGTGTGTGTGTGTTTTCTGGCTGTTTGAAGCAATGCTCAGCCAGTTAACATGAACATGAGGCGATCCCACCCTCTCTCTCTCCTAACACCAACGACCTCATCACACACTAGACCGGACAAAGCTGCAGAATGCAATTTTAAAAACATATTCAAATAATCATGCACATGGAACATATTATCTATCTGTGTGTGTGTGTGTGTGTGTGTGTGTGTGTGACTATATGTGTTTCTGTGGCTTCTCAGTGATGTTGTGGGTGTTTTGGGGCAAATACCATCACCAAGATTGTACAAACCAAACATTGGTACAGAGAAAACACACTTAAAATCAGCTTTTCTACTGCAAAAACTTGCAATCTCAACTTTTTAAACTAATCTGGAACTTGCTCACCATTCCATGACACCTCTATCTGCCAAGGGAAAGTATATACTGTAATAAAATATGATCAAAAGCTCCAGAACAGCTATTAAATGGATCTTGTGGTGAGAATGTTTTGTCAACTGCTGTTTCCAATCTGCTGCGCTGCTGTGGTGTGAATTTGATCATTTGAAGGTGGAGAAAACCAATAATATTGTCTTTTGGCTCAGTCTGCAGGGTTTGGCTCAAACTGAGCGCCAACTACTGTAAGTGAACCTGAGTTCACTTGAATCCAAATCCTTAAACACTACTTAGGCTCTAAGTACAGGGTCACACCTTCAACCTAATAAAAAAATCAAAAAAATACATGTAAAACCTGTAACTTGCACATTTTCTGAGTCCATAAAATAACAATCAATAAACCTGAACAATAATCACACAGGAAAATATGTATGTATGTACAGTCAAATCATCTTAAAAAGTGAGTCTCTCAGTTCCAGAACTATATTTAATAGGTCCTGTGGCAGTCGGTTTTTATGCACGATCTAATAACTTCTACAATATGAATACTTCACAGAATAAAGATTGAAAAAAAGTGAAAGCTCATGGAGATTCTTCATTTGGGTAAAAGGAAATTTACATTACTCTGATTATTATAAAACATTCAGCAACAACTATTTACATGAATACAGAAAATGTTTTCCTCAAGTACTCCTGGATGTTCAATACAAATTTCAACATATTCCAGATTAAAACGAGCAAGTAGTGAGACTATCCTGAATGTTTTCCATCACAACTCTCTGGTTGACTCTTTATCCCTGTAGGTCGTCAAAAATACCAACCCTTTCAGAGGAAAACTGCTCAGCTTAATTCAATATTTTAACGCTTTATTTAGTTTTAGTTGTAAAATAACTCTCCCAAACCTCAATGGAACACCACAGTCCATTAAGAGAATTAACAATAATGTTATTTGATTCTTTGACACTATTACTAACATTTATTTTTGATAAATTGTGAAACTGCTGTCATTCCTGATATCAGTTTCAACTACTGCTACCACTACTACCTGTCAGCTGAGGGGCAAAGATGGATTTATGAGAGGCTGGAAGCAAGCCAAGTGACTTCCTGTGGCGGGGGGTGGGATTGGGGGGGGGAGGCTATTCACCATCTATTGAGGCTAGCACGTTAGCAAAGAATGGGTCTCAAGCACTTACCGCATCCTATTTAATGGCATAGATGCACACGAGCAGTCACACATGGCTTTTAAATGATTTCTTTCAGGTAGAGTCACAGAGAGGAATTCGAGTTCATCTTAAGTGGAAGAATGTGTTTCCTCCACAACAGGGCCCCGTGTGTGTGTGTGTGTGTGTGTGTGTGTGTGTGTGTGTGTGGGTGTGTGTTGTTTCATGTTTTGAGGCCTGTGTTGAATAAGGAGGGTGGATGTGGGGGGCTTAAAACGGGTGAGGAGGGGGTAGTGTGAGGAATGTGACACCAGGATCCAAGAGGGATGGTGAGGGACACTTACTGGAATCTCGTAATTTCCCGTCGAGAGCCGTCTAGGAGTCAGAATTACCGCAAAAGTGCTGCCTGCGCTCAGCCTTTAACCTCGGATTCTTCACTTTCACCGTTCACACGTACCATAACAAGTCAGTGAATCACACCCTGTAGTGCTCTGGGTTCATTACAAGGCAAACAAACAACTAATGACAATTGTTTTCTCCTTTTATTCTAATTAATTTCAGGGGGGAAAAAAACAGCTGCTCCTCCAGGAAAGAGTTTGTCTTTAAAATGAAAGATCTACAAACCACTGAGCTCAGATACACACACTGTATGGGAAACATCCCTTTTGTGTTAGACCACTTGAAAACACACAAAAAAGTGCATATTTATTTAAACAAAAATGCATTGGATTATTTCATTACGACCACACTGCTGCTGCTGCTGCTGCCTGTGCACACGTGCTTCGTGTTCCTACGTATAACACAGACAAGACATGCGGCCCTGTCAAGGAATGCTTCTGATGAAGCGCAGCAGAGCAAACCTCCTGCATTCATGCTGGGCTGCAGGCGTGAGCTGAATACTGAGGGACTGGAGGGATGAGCTGGATGCTCTGAGGAATGCTGAGGCCTTGCCAAGTTAACAGCACAGCTCTGACTGCTACTCTGAAGATGAAGGACTGACATTTTAAACCCCCGTCTGCCTGCCAGCCTGCAGAGGGAACAATTTCACCTGCAACATGTTGACTTTAGAACCATTCCTCTGCAAAAATCAGTAACTGCAGTTGGATGAAGTCCAGAACAAATTTCCCCGCAATAAAAGTATATCTTATGTTATCTTAGCACTAATGAAACCTTTAGACAAAGGCACGATGAATCACCAACATGCATCTGTTTCAGGCTAGAAGGAATGAGAATAGAATAATGAGTAATGGACTGTCAATCCTATTTTGATCCCTGTTCTAGAGGGTTACAAAAGAATAGCTGAGAGTTAATGGTTTCCGTGCCAATCTCACTGTAACATCTGACATCTCAGATCACAGATCAAAACTCTAAAACATACAGTCATTAAAAAAAAAAAAGTTTTTTTTTTTACACTTACCTCGGCTGCCATTTTCTTCATCCTGAAAGAAAAAAAGACAGAAAATAAACGTCTTTAACTTTGTGATTTTTTTTCACAAGTTTCCCAAATATTTCTTGGCGTAATAGTGGAGGCATTGAATGGGCCGGACAAGAGGGGGACGAAACCATCCGAGGTGATCCATGTGTCAAAAAGCCACTTCATAGCCATGTTTCTGTTTTTCTCTTTTACTTAACGCATAAAACTTTAAGTCCCTCCGAGCCTCAGTAAAAATCCAAACCCTCCTGCTTTAATCCCACTCCCCTTCAGAGACACATATGTTCTCCATGTATCCTTTAAGACTCCCTTCTCTCTCCCAAGGCTTTCCTTAAGAAGGTCTGACCCCTCTTCAAGTTAACCCAAATATCCTCAAACTGCAATTAATCAAGAGGTCCAATGCAAGACCTGAAAAATCATTACAATAAAATGTGATGAATGAACAAAGATGAGGATTTTTTTTTTTGTACCCTCCCACCTTGTCGGTTTGGGTTACGTAATGGGAGAACTGGTTAGGGTTTACAGTGAGTGTGAGCTGACAGACTGATATTGAAGATTTCAGATTGAATATTTTCCAGACTCACGTCTCGTAGTAAGGACGTCACAGCAGCCTAAAGCCAGTCAGCTAAGAGACGGACACCTTTCTGCTGAGCAACAGCTTGTTTAAGTTATGTAATTCTACAAATCAATGTCACAATCAATTATAGAAATAAGTGAGAACAATGCCAACTTCTTACCCAGGAGCTTAAAGGTTTAATTCTGCTTTTTCAAGAGTTCACAGCAGCCGCTTTTACAATGAGATCACGGAATGACAAACCTTTTCTACACAGCCTTTGTTTGTTTACACTGAACAACTGTGGCGTAATTTGCTATGTAAACCAGCAGCACCATGGTGGTTGATCTCGTCCTCTGCTAGGGGGCATTAAGGAGCTCTTTACCTCGCATTGTCTGCCCAGTTGGCGGACATGTTCGGTTGATTTACTTCTTTGAATTAGCATCTACCTGCTACTAAACTGCTTTGTACATCCTCCAGTTCGTGATCACACATATAGTACGTTGTCGAACCGTCACATCCCCGTCCTGTCCTGCCAACGTTCGATTGCCGCTGTTACTACCTCTGCTGCAAGCTCAGAGGTGGAACGACAATGACGCCCCAAGACTTTGTAACATTTATACATAAAATAGAGTCGCAACAGCCCCGTTTTGAACAAGCTGTGTAAAAGGGGCTAATGTTTGATGGATGTACTGCCTACATTTAGCATGATATGCGTCTTACACCGGTAGGCATACAGACATCTAGCTTTTAGAGGACAACGTTTGTAAATGTCAGTTCTTCATATCCTTTTAAGATTTAGCAAATTCACAGAAATGCATAGAGGTTCAGATAGGATTTCAAAGTGTGATACCCAAGAAGGCCTCTGGGACAATGTGTCCATCTCTTTGGTTACCCAAATGTCTGAAAATCCGAACTGCCGCGCCACAGTTTCTCTTTCAGCATGCAAAGCCAAAGCCAAAAGCTATAAACGCAAAGCACAAAGGATAACTTTGTAGGAAATCCTTCTGTGCAAACTGAAGATGCTATCAAAATACACTTCAGAGAAAAGTAAACCCAAGTTATCCTGCATTATCACTTAAAAAAAAACTAAGGTCACGATAAGGTTTGAGAAAACTGACTCGAAAACACCAGAACATTTTCCCATTAAAGAAGCCCTGTCGTATTTACCCAAAGGTCTTTAGTCTGTGTCGGTCTGTACCCATTAGGAGCCGGAAGTACTGTAACGTCAGGATTAATACCAAAGGGTAGATTGGTCCCGATGTTATACAGAGGATCATTACTGATACCAATCTGCAATATCAGTATTAATAACGTTCACTCCCTTGACAATGAGGCCAGAGTTAGTACAGAAGACAAAATAACCAGTCGTGTTGTGATCACATTTTTAAACAACTCTTACACTTGATGTTGTTGAAATGGGGAATGTATTTGAAGAGGATACAGCATGGATTATAGCACAGTTGCTAGATTAGCTATGAGGTAATGCGTTTCAGTGCCAAAATTCAATTTTCCCATAAACTATATATTAAAATCCAGTTTTATTTCCTTGAACAGCTGAACAAACCGCCTGTGGCATAAGGTTATTTCATCTGTTTTTAATATGAAGTCTCTTTTAGCAAAGACTTTCATGACAATGTCTTCTATAAGTCAGATCCCTCCTGTTGGCCTCCAGGCTGACATCACTTGATTCAACAAAATGTTATTTACTTTGGAAATGTCAGTATATTTTCTTTCCCCAGCTCTCAGAATTTGTGGCTTATTCTAAAAATCACGAAGCTCTAAATCACATTAGATAAAACAAGGGTTGTTTTGTTATGTTACGTTTAGGTCCTAGAAACATCAGAGGGGTAAGAGACGATGTTCTGTCACCTTCAGTGAGTTGTGGACGGCAGACTCGGGCGGATAGACGATGAAGTGTCGCAGTGTGAAGCCGAAGCCCTGGGAGGTTCTACGCAGGTTAAGCGTCTTGGGCCCCGGCCAGGAAAAAGGCTCCTCCTCTGGCCCAGGAGAAGCCGTGGCCGATGCATCGCTTTGATCGCGCCCATCCTTCTGCTTGGCCTGAGAGGAAGACGAACAAACAGCAATGTCAGTGTTGATCTCCAAAACATAGGCAGTTTTCTTTCTTGTTAGACAAGAGGATTGATACCACTTATATCAGCTCTGCTACTGGTTAGCTTAGCTTAGCATAAAAACATGAAAACACCAGTTAAGATGTTTTGCTAAGCTTTTGTACAGATTAAAGAAACAACAAATTTGCATCCGTACCATCAACAGGAAGGCTGAAGTGATACTAGAAGGCCGGTGGACAGCGTAGCAATGTCACTTAATGGTGACAAACAACAAAGCCTATTTGACAGACATTTGTTACAAACACAAACACTCACAGGTTTTCAAAATGGAAGTCGACGGTGCTCAACTGATCTACATACATCTGGACCAATAACCGTACACTTATGTCATTCGAGGTTCCTCTTGTTCTAGGAGAGCGCCGACTCTTAACTCAAAATTGAGTTGAGAGAACTACAATAATTCCTAATTCTAGAAGTGTGGATACAACAATATAGGTTCTTAGAACTAGGAAAAGGTTCCTCCGGTCCGAAAACGTCTAATGCCTTGCTCAATCACAGGTTAGTGTGAGTGAGAACTTCAAGCAGCTCAACTAACGAGCAATTTCTTTTTTAATTGAAAAGACTTTTAAAGGCCTGTCTGGTGAACATTTCTTGTATTGACGAGAAAAAAACCCCATAATCCAAGTGTAATATTTAGCTTTTTCTTTCCATTTCAAATCTATCTCAGGACCCCTTGGGCAGTCTTGACAACGCACTTTGGGAAACACTGTCGTAGATGATGCAACGCTTCCCATCAAAGAAATCAAATGTGGTTATGAAAATAATGACACACCGATGTTAGAACTATATTCACTCCATTTACTTCACCCCTGGTAACTGTGCAAAGAAAAGTGGTTTTGCTAAAACAAAGAAAAGTGTTTTCACAGATGAGGGAGCCCGTGGCTAAACACATATTTTATTAATCAACCCGATGTGGAAAGTGCTGGTGGTGATTCATCACAGTTATCAAGGTTATTTTGTTTCTACTGAATAACAAGGTTTAATTTTGTCATGGTTTACACTATGGAGAATAAGAGGAGAGATTAAACGAGAGGGGGAAAAAAACCTTGTAGGGTGTTTCTATGTTAAGTAATACTGCATTAATATGTGATTACATAATCTGTAACCTGCAAAGAGGCTGTTTTTGAATATGTGGATCATGTCTGACCTGCAATCTCTGTGCTGTCAGCATTACAAACACTGCAGCAGATTGATACCATTACAGCCGACAGCCTCGGTTGAAGGTTGGAAATATAATTAGAGTGAGATAATTACCTCTCAAAACATACAACACATCTAAATTCAGACTCTCAAAACAAAAAAAAAACACCCATTTCCACTAAAGCACCATTAGTGTGTCATGAGACTGGTCTGATAATTATTTTTCTGGACTCTCCTGGACTTGATCTAATTCACATACATTAAACGTTAGGTGAGAGAATATTCCCAGACTCCTCAATGGTTGAACAGAAATATCAGCAAACTGATCTCCCCAGCTGCTGTGACCTGCCCAAGCAAGAGATTGAGAAATATATCACAATCACTAGAAGCTGTTGATTAAGACACCAGAAGAGTCAGCATTTACACATTTATATATAGCATGTCAGCAAATATAGAAAGAAAAAAAATGCAGTCAAATTATTCTGTTTCTAAGCTGTGGTTCACGTTAGTGATCCCAATTCCTGTCAACATAACCAGGGCTGTCATTTAAGACACATTTATGCTGCCCAGAACTCCACACAAACATACATATGGCTTTAGTTAGTGGACATTTGGGGCTTTTTGCAGGGCTATTGGGCGCGTTTGCATGATGACAGACTTATCTTCTACATTCCTACTGTGACTAATGCAGGATAAAAACAAGCCTTAAATGCTGACAGCTCTCGGCTTGCATAACTTCACGTTCATGCCTACATGACACAACGCATGTTGCACATCAGATTTTTTAAATGCTCTATAACAAAAAGCTGTTTGTGAGGAAAAACAGCATTCATGCTGAATCAGACTACAGTAATGTATTAGCATATATTAGTTCCATATTCAACATAAAGCATGCATGCACACAAACGCATAGTAAGCATGGGTGGTCACATATTTGAGCCAATCTTAGAGATTGACTAACTAGTAGCCAGTTTACTGCCACTGAGCCAGTATATAATCTATAATGACTCCATATTGAACCATCACTGAGAAACACTCTGACCTCTCCTGCTGCTCTGAGCTGATGGAGCAGTGAGACTTCTGTCACATCCATCATCAGAGTACCGATGGAGCTGAATCGCCGCGCCGCAGGCGGTGTGTGTTAGTGGTTACCGCTAATACTACCATAGCGACTCCGGGTTGCGAGAGCCTGCCAAGTGTTTCAGCCTCGGTCCAGATCGCTCCACAGGCTCCTCTCCTACCAAAACACATCTGAGGTGTGGATCCAAAACAAAGACTTTCTCCCCAGTCGGGCCTCGTGGCCTCCCTATTCCACACCTCTCCTCCGCCTGTCTGGGAGCAGCAGATGTAAGGGGCCTCTGGAGAGCGGGATGGGTGTGGACTTCCCGGTGTGACATGGTGAAATCACCACCAATACCCAAGTGAGCTGGAAGTGAGCCACGGTCCGTAACGTAGCTTGGAAGGGAGAGTTGACGCTTCTTTGTTTTGATTTTTTTTTCTTCTTTTTTTTTGTGCTTAAAATTTCATGCAGGATTATGTCATAGGTAAGCCATTTGGTTGAAATGCCCCATGTGTGTGTGTCTGAGATGTTTTTCCATGAATATATGAATATAATGTTGAATTATGCAGCAAGAGAAGCAGCAGCAGGGCAGCTATACGGCGGCATTAGGTTCCCACGATGCCTCAGTGGAAGGCAGACGTGTTCAAAAGGTACAGCACTGTAAATCTGCTCCAAACAACATACTAACATAACTATACCTGATAAATACGACTCAATTATTCACGCAATCTGTGCGTCATAACAGTCTCCATTACGTGCCCACTGAGGGTTAGAAGTGCGAGCTGCCATGTGGTGCTGTGGCCTGCAGGATGGCGCATTTGCATCCCTTTATATGAGAAATTTGAAAGGCATTACTTGTGGACTCAGCTTTTCTCCACACCACTTCTTTTTTTGTTTTGTTTTGAGTTTATGACTCACCCCTGACTCATGGATCTACCTCTTTCACTCTCTCTCTTGCATTTTCTTTCCAAACTTCTCTCCCTACGTGACCACAGACTTAAAGATTAGTCACCCTTATTCACTTTACCATCGGAAAATATGCCTTCAAGACTTTGGTCCAATCCCTGAAAATGACTTATTTCGATTAATCTCCAATCCATACTACATGAACAATAATAGCTGTTTGGGATCTCTTTATGTTGGAGGAAATATGTGGTATATGCACAGATGGAAAATAAAATATCTTCCTCTGAAAGAATATAGAAACGTATCTGAAAGGGGCCAACAATAAATGAAACCTAAAACCCAAACACATACACACAGACGCACTCCAATTACAGAAGATACCGGTCAGTGAAACAGGACTACCCTGCCTCTGCAGAGAGCAGGATGACGCACACTAAATTCCTCAGACAGCACCACAAAGAGTAGCCACCCCTAACCTCTCGTCCTTTCTAATGTGCTTCCTATGTAAAGCTCTGCCAGACACTGATATCGCTTAAACACATATTTCAGCCAGTCACGGTTTTCCTAAATTCCTCTAAGCTGCAACACGACGTCCCTCAGACCTCCTCAAACAAGGATGCTCTCCATGTTTATCATACGCGACTGTCCTTACCCTCGAGCGGACACAGTTCCTCTTTGAGGCTTCCCTGAGCCGAGCCCACGACACGCTGCGATTAGGACTGGTGAGTCCCAGTTCCACCTCTCCCCAGTAGGCTCTGGCCAAAAGCTGGAACCAAAGACAGTACGGCTCCGACAGGCAGCCATCCACCCCAGCCAACCGAGCCCAGGGACAACCTCCGGACGACGGCGATGGGGAGAGGGAGCAGCACCCTTCGGCATTCACATCCACATCCCGCAGGTCTGGGCGATCCTTCAGAGGAACCGGCTTACAGCCTGGAGGGAGCCCGTTCCTCTGGGCCAGCATGGCATAGCCAGATCTCAAGTGGTGAAACCAAACTATCCTCAAAAGTGGCCCGGTTTCTTCCTGGTTCCACTTTTCGTCTAGATAGCCTACTGGAAGTCTCTGCTGAAGTCCATGTTGCAGCTTCTCCTGCTCTCAGCTCCGCCGTGACTGTCTGATCCGGTCTCAGTCTGGAGAAACAGGGCTGTTCCTCTGGGCGTCCCACAGACACATGATGTTTCCACTCAGCCGAGGGGGAGAGCACAGCGGAGGACGAGTGCACTGCAAGAGAGCCCAGGCCGACTGGCTGACGCACACACCCACTCACCACACAAAACTCTGTCTGAAGTTACACACACACACATTCACATGCACACATCAGGCGGCCTGAAGTGAATTCTCCTCCTTTCCTTACTCCACCATCTCTCTCTCTCTCTCTTTCTCTCTACCTCACCTCTCCTGCTGCTTTTTAAAACATTTAGCTCTCCAACAGGCACACACTTACCTCATGTGTCGAGGCTTATCAATAAATCATCGGAACAAATAAAAAGGAGAAGACGAGGCGCACACTCACAAGTAAATATGAGGAGCATTCAGAAAGTTTTTGGTCGAGCTGTGCAAAGTTGTTACCTACCAACAGACATCGGTAACTTGTTTTTCACAGCCGGCGGAGGAAATCGAGGAGGGCTAACGCAGATAAAGAAGCATATGGGTCCTATAAAATATATAATGGCACAAAAATGTAAAGCAGAGCCACGCAACTCTGCATGCCTGCAGCTCGTCTGGTGACTATAAAGGACTAACGCCTGGGTGACAGACTTGGTAGTCAGATGGATATTTACCAGGAACTGTCTGAAAACACAGCGACTCCTTTATGTTTTTGTCTCTTCTTTATGACACAGAAAATTGTTACATAAGGATAAGCAATGCAACAGATGTGATGCACACATATACCTGGTTAGGCTTAAAAGCAAGTCCCATATTTTCAGTGATTATTTCAGGTGTATAATGGATGCTATAATACTAGAAATAGTCTTTCGCATGGGTTTGGTGATATAGGACACAAAATCAGAAGGAAACATCTTTTAAGTCATGTGCTGTTACCATGTTTGCATGTCCGAGATACATTGAAAGCACCGTTGGACCTCCAGTCAAAAAAAAAAAAACATGTTGTTTTTCTTCTCCCTACAGTTGAATGTTTGAGCTTCACTGTGTGGAATGACATTATTATAGAGATGTTTTCACATTCATTTGTTAAAGTAAACATTTCCTACCTACACACTCCCATTTTAGCATGTGCCTTTATTTTAGGAGCGGTGAGATGGTGAGGAGCAGGATGGACTCAGCCCTGATACCTTTTAGTAAATCTCTGTGGTAGAGAGAGAGAGCAGGGCCGAAAACCATCTATTTAATATTTAATCACATTATAGTCCCAGGGCTCTCCAGAGCCTCTGTGCTGCTCCTACAGCAACACCACAACTCTGTGCTGGTACTAAATGTTGAATAGGACGATGGTTCCATCTTTTTCGTCTCCACAATGAGTTCTTATTTCCATAATTGGACGTTTAAAAAAAGAAAAACCCAATGCGTGTTTGTCAAAAGAGTGAAATCATCTGCTTAAGCGGTGTAAATGTAAATACCAGTCTATTTTGACTCCGAGAGATATTTGCCACTCAAGACACCGGAAAGCATGAAAACAGCATCAGGAACCCATGCAGTCGTGGAATGTTCCCTCTCAGTGTTTTGTTATGAGCATCTTGTTACCACATTCACTCGGCTCAATATAGCGTGTGGTATTCTGTATGGAAAAGACGGCAGAAATAGAAGTTGCCGAATGGAGACAGTTGAGACACTTGAGGAAGCCAAAACAAGTATCAAGTGTCACAAGAATATTATATATATATATATATATACTGGAATTTGTGAAAACATGTTTTGTTTCTATTTTTAAAAAGCATCAACCCCAATATTACCATTACAGGTACAATTATGAGCTAAACGATGCCTCCAGTAATACATTTCAGACTGTTTAAGGCTTCCAGACCACATCATATATAGCTCTGGATTATTCTAAATCTAAAACACATGATAAAAAACATAAGGTTCCTGAATGAAATTCCTATTGGCTATAGGAATTGGATTTCAGCCATACAGACGCAAAAACTAGCCAATATCCTGCCGTTGTTGTAGCAACAACCCAGACCACAACAATGTCGGCCACTAGGCCGGGGTGTTGCCTGTGATGTCATCGTTTGTTTGGGTCTCTGTGAATGAGTTTATGTATAGATTTAGTGTGTCTGAGGGCATCCTGAAGGCCAACAAATAGTTCTGAGGAGGTGATTTCCATCCATCTCATTCCAGCAGATTTGTCACACATTGTTAAGAGTTGAGGATGGACATGTTTGCAATGGCTCGGTGTGCATACAGACCAAAGGTGAAAGGAATGATTTACGTGTGTGTTCTGGATTCTGCAGCTAGTTTTACAAACAGGAAAGCTGGATCATGCTTTAATGTCTGGGCTAGAACTGACACAACTTTAAGGATAATTCAGGTCATCTAAGGTTTTGTAATTGTAGGGTAAGCAAGAGGGGTGCACGATAAAACCAGTATAACATTACCGGTCAATGCATATTGCATTACTTTCCACGGAAACCTGTACATTCAGAAAACTTTGCTAACATTCACTAACTTCCGTCTTTTTCCCGGAAATCATAAATTCCTGCAGCAACAAGGCGATGCAAGAGTCGACCCTCCTGCCAAACATACAGGGAAAACGGAGTAGTAGCAACATTTTTGTTTGAAGACGTTCACTGAGGACCGTGCATTTGATAAAAAAAACAGTTTTACAGCAGTTTGCAAAAGTTGCAAGAAAAGAAGTGAAATTCTCTCGCGGAACATGTGCCAGTTGATAGGCCAGCAGTTTCAGTCGCTTGAAAAACCTTGTCAGTCGTTGTCAATTAGGAGCAACAGCCCAGTAACAAGTCAAGGGTCAAATATGGTTATGATGACGGGATACTGTGGTGCAAAATACAAATCAAACTCGTCATGGGTCAGAACTTGAAGAACCAAGTTATAAGATCTATAATTAAAGATTGTTTACTGATTTTTGAGACCTTATCAATGTACTGTGCTGAAATTGTTATTGTTAAAATGTCAAACAGGCAAAAATGCTCCACACAATTTCTTAGAGCCCAAAGTGGTGTCTTCTAATTGCTTTTTCTGGATGTCCAAAACTCAAACGTGTTCAGTTTACTTTGATATAAAGGAGAAAAACTGCCAACAGGTTAACGAGATGACGGCAATGTTCAAACACACAATAAATTAGCCACAGCTCTTTAACACCAGCTAGGAAAACGCTCTGATGTAATTTATGAGATTGCACAGAGGCGTAAATTGAAAACAACTCTGTCGGTGCCACAAAAGCAGCAACAACAAGAGGCGAACCAATCGATAGGATCAACTCTAGCATGGCCGGAGACGCCTGTGAAAATCTAGCCGTCGGTGTGTCGGGTGGCACTATGAATGCTCTCTCTGTACCATTCAAACCCATGGTATTCACCCACTGCAGTCCAATTCGGTCTTGGAGTCCCCCCTGCCGATAAATCTGCAAATGGTCTTGTGGCTTCACGCAACATCACATGCACAGCCAAAGACAACATCCAGACTGTGGCTGTGGTGAAATGAAGAAAAAAGGATGGAGCAATGGACAAGCTTTTTAGAGGTTGGCTTGGGTTGTTTTTTTTAAGACCACTCTCGAGTCTTAAAGCTAAAATTATGTGAATGGTGATGCCAAAACACCAGAGCAAACAATGTCAGTTTGGAAAATGCTGAGGAATAAAAAAAACTGGCTCGAGGAAAAGCTGCTGTTTTGTCACCACAGAAAAATCCAACACTAAAAACCAAATTTGAGTTCCCCCGAGTTGTGAAACTAATTTCAGATGTTTATATTTGCGGAGAACAACAAAATGAAAACCAGGTTGTTTCATGATGCAGTTTCCTTTTAATCCACTTAAATCTTGGAGTCTCGGATTTATTAGATGATTATCTGCAGCTCTGATTTGTGTAACAAAGAAAATAAAGGGCCCGTGGTCTGTAAGCAGCTGACAGGATCTCTGGATAGGGATTAAAGACACAAGGCACCGACAGGCCTCTAAAAACTACAATAAGTAATGCTGAAGTCTTCGCTCGATGCTTGTGTGTGTGTGTGTGTGTGATCAGTTTTGTGTATCTGAGGCTGTGAGTGTTTATGTCTGTGCCTGCGTGTGGTAGAAGAAAAGAGAAAGTCTTGCAGGAGGATTAGGCTCGATTCGGGGTGGATTTTCGGGACTCCTGGCGGGTGCGAGATCTAATCTGGACATGCTACATCTGGGCTCCGCGAGGTATGGCTTACTGTAACAAAGGCCTGGCTAATGAGGGCCAGGGAACAGACTGCTCCTACTATGCACCCACACCACTGCACACCCATAAAGCCCTTCTTCATACAGCCCTCAGGGGGTACCACGGGGGTGTATACCCCACAATTGACAACCCTGGGGAGGTAGCAGACTGCACAGAGCTGATCAGGGTGATACTGGAGATTGATCTTCTTCCAGGCTAAGAAAACTGCCTCAATAATAGAGTCAGGTTCTGCATATGCAGGCCTATAATATTATTTTAGTGCATTGTGCCAATGCACTAAGCAGGAGATGGTGTGTTGGGTGTACACAAACAAAGCCAGACTTTCTTTCCATAGTAGAAAGAAAGAAACTGAAAAGGTAAAATTGTAAATTTGAAAATCTTTGGATTTGGACTCTAGTTGAGACACTGGTCTTTTGGTATCTACTTTCTTTTTAAGTTAAAAATCACAGTGGTGTGGTGGTTAGCTGTTGCCTCATATGCAATAAGGTTCTGTGTTCAAATCCTTTCTTTTTGGAGGTGACTCTAAATTGCATGTAGGTGTGTGTATAGGAGTGTGATTCTCTTTATAACCCTTTTTACACAGCCTTTTCAAGGCAGGACTTGAACAAACAAAAGACGTAGAGAAGGGACTTCATTGCGGCGCTGTTGCACAACCTCTGTGTAAAAAGTGCTTGTGTGTGTCAGCCTTGTGATGAAGTGGCAACCTGTCAAGGTGTGCCCCGCCTCTCGCCAAATGTCAGCCGGGATGAGGCTCCAGGCCCCCTGCGAATGTGCAAAAGGTCATTTATGGAAAAAATGGATGGATGACAATAGGATAGGATGATAAAAATAATAATCGGTTGTAACAATGAATGGATTATATGATTGTGAAAAATAGTCCTCTGTTACAGCCCAAATATTGCATAAAATGGATATTGTACCTCTCACCAAATTTCAATATTAGTTCAATAAACAAATAGCAAAGATCTACATCTATGGATTCCCTACTTAAACAAAGAGAGGCGAGTCTGCACTACGACAGCTTACATCTGCAGCTAAACCTCATCATATTCAGATCCTCTAACAATGCAAATGCTGCCTTTTCTTGAGTCTTTGTTGTGAGGAGACTCGTTTTAAGAGGCATCCAACTCAAACATAAGTCTTGTTGCAACAACTCCAAAAGCTACCAGTTAAACTCCCCGTGAGTCACGCTCACGACATATTTATGAGCCCCTGCATCACTTCTCTTCCACTGGCAAAAACAACTATCAAAGTTTCAGTTTGCTATGGAGACCATCTGTGTAGAGCAGACAAGAAGAAACACACAACGGCTCCGAGCTTCCAGGAGGAAAAAAAAAAAAATACAGGGGATTTCCTTCATGATGGAGCTGCGGCTGCAGAGAAGAGAGGTTGCGAGTTGGGACACTCACCCAAAAACAAACAGGGAAGACAAAAGCCCCCCCGAACCCAATAGGGGGTGTTCGCATGAGCTTGCCATACTGGTGAACTCCCCTGTGAAGGAGCACTGCTGGATCTGGACAATTGTCTCCAGAGGTCCCTTGACACTTCCAGACAAATGCCTCTGCCAATCAAGCATTCAGTAGTCTGCTCATTCACTCCTCAGCAGCTGCTCTCAGACGGCGAAAAAAGGAGCAAATACGCTTCTGATGACAGCCCTACCCTTCTGCACCTCCTGAAGAATAATAATTTTTTTTTTTTAAAACCCTCTCTGTCTGTTGACGTTTAATTATTGCATCGCTCCTCATCACCCTGCAGTTTCCCTCAGGGAGATAGCATATAGTTAAAAAAAAGAGATGGGAGGAGAAAGATCACCAGAAAGCACAAATAAAGACACAGATATGCTCCAGTCAGAGGGACACACTGATGTTAGCTAAGCCCTGCCTATGAGGTCATTATCAGTGGGTCAGCAGACATCTAACGTGTCTCCAAAACCCTGCTTCAGTGCAGTGAAGGCTGCTTGCCTTAAGGATAAAAGAGTGATTGGTACATTTTTGATAGGTATATAATAATTATATTATTATTATATACATAGGTTTATCAAAATACAGAATGTCAGGGGGGGATGAGAGCATCCCTCTAATTTAGCATTCCTATAACCTGGTCAGGCTCAGAACGGAGATCAAAATCAGTCCAGCATAAGAGATTTCTTCTTTTTTTAAATTTTTTTATTCCTTCCATACTTGTAACTCCACATTCCTCTCTCGCTCTGACACTCCATGTTTAGTTGCTATGTTACATAAACTAGCAGCCCTGAAGGACCAGAAATATGAGGTGCTTGGCTCACGGACCTACAGGACAGACCCAAAAGCTCCATCACTGCACTCACAGCTGCTGTGTTCACTGGTGACATGAACTCAGAAGAGATGTTCTTTGTGATGATGCACATCCATTGTGCATGTGTTTCAAATAAATACAAAATACAGCCATTTAAAGTTGTATCCCTCTCCTGCACCAAAATAAAAAATAAAAAACATAAGTTTCTCCCGAGTGGTTAAAAAATCATTTGAAGTGCCTCCCCCCCATTTTGCACCACCCCTTCATGAATAACATGAATAGAGATTTCTTTTTGTTGCCAACACTAGATTTGTTCTTAAAGCTACAATTCTAACATAAAATGTAGTGTTAGGGTAAAACATTCCGCTTTAATAGCTCAGCACTTAGAATAAAACTTGTCCATTAATTGTAATCAAAGTAGAAGTTCGAAATACATGCCATATTCATTTGAAGTCATATTGCCTGGCCCTGTGCACACTTTACCCAGAATGCAGCGGTGCAGCAGTCCAGTCACAGATTCAGGTGTGTTATGCAGCCACTAACCTCCGGCAGAGATGAGGAGAGATTGTCTGATAAGCTCAGTCAACTCTACAATTTAACATTTTCAAACTATTAATGTCCAACATTCAAACCCAGCCGACTCTGTCAGTAATTCTGATGTTCCCTTTAATGATCTACATAAACAACAAATTAATTGGCAACAAAAACAAAAACCTTTTGCTACATTCCTAATAGTTACAACCCTATAATGGAATTAGTGACTGGTAGCATTCTGCTCAGAGATTCCTGAATATCCTGGACTATATATATATGGTGCTGTATCAAGAGAAATGTTATAAAATAACTAGAATGTCATCCACACTGCGAGCTGTATTCTATTTCCAATGTAAGCAGCTACCAACAGCAGGCCTGGTTTAGCAGTGGTCTGACCCGCAGTAGCAGGTGTTGTGTGAGTGACCAGGGATTAACCTGTGAGAGCCGTATTTATGAATGGGTCACATTTAAAACGTCAGTCGCAGTATCTAAGTGTCAAATTCAATATAGAGGCTGAAACCCCCCCCCACAAGTAAAGCAGGATTCATCCTACATAAGACACCACTATTCCATCCAGAACCCACCCAACACCATAAACCACCCATGTCTGGAAACTCCACGTAGAGTTTATCAAACAGACGGTGAGACAAACACCTGATTCAAGACGCTAGGCTATTAAAATGCAAGAGTAGGACGTATAGGCAAGACTGTCCACCCTGAATGTAAACCAAATCACTCAGGCTTTCCAGCTGTCTGAAAGGCTCCTTGTAAGAGACCGTGACACCGCTGCACAGCCAATGGGTGGCTTCATAAAGAGCCCATATAGCAATGGTGTAAATTGATCTTGGAATTCCCTTGGCTGAGGTTTGAGGTCGGACTGCTGTGCACTCAGGGGAAGGCAAAAGGGTGGAGGGTCCAATCATTCCAGACACATACCTGACGGATGCATAGTTAAAGTCTAATGGGGGAGAACATGCATCATTCAAATCCATTCATTTCTACGGTGCATTAAGAAACGTCACTGATTAAATAAATAGTGGATAAAATGGTTCTGTTTGTCTCTACAGCTTAAGCCAGGCTGGATTAATGAATGGCTGACAGTGACTATTAGTACCTCTAGAGAGGAATCATGGTATGAAAAGAGGTGAAGCTATTGTGGAGCAGGCTGTCGCAATGCTGGGACGAGATTACAGTGATTTTGCATGTTAAAATATCACATGCAAAATATGCACTTTAATCTACAAGATGTAGCTTGCCAACAAAGTACATTTAGATAATATAATACACCAAAATATGACCTGGAGAAGACAAATAAGGGTGAGAATTTGCAGGAATCTCCCAAATTTGGACTTTTTGTTGCATGGACTTTTTCCTCTTAGCCCTATTACCAGTTGTTGATGCAAGTACTAAAGCTGTCTATTGGCATCTGGTGATACTTATGAAGATACAGGGGTTACGATACATAAATGGTTTTAGTAAATTTACTAATTCCAGTTTGCAAATGTGATAAATTTGTTAAGGTTAACAATTATTCCATTACTTGAAAAATTATCGACAAACTAAAAAATCACTGAATTATCCTCATCAGGTCTAAAACCATGCAAAAGCTAGCAAAGAGAAGCATGCAAACACTTTTGACTGCACCCCCCCTAGGAAATACTGAACATGTCATCTCTTGCATCCAGGCCGGCTATTCTGGTCGGCTGGTGAAATATTCACGACTGCCATTTAAAAATTCAGAAGTGACTGGAGAGATGCGAACAGACACTAAAAATACTCTTTACAGCGTAATAGAATATAAAATATTCATCTGGATATGAACCCTCATGCCATGTCTGGCGTTCTCATGTTTACCTCTGTTGCATGTGTTTCTGCGACAGTATATGCGACTGAACACTGCAGCCAATAAAACAGCTGCTGCTCTCTTGACTGTAGAAGCTCATTGTACATAATAGAGGGTTGAAGCTCTGCAGAGGGATGATGGGTCTGCATACAACACTGACTCACAGTATTTCAGACTCTTTTTGTCATGTGTTTTCTCGTGCAAAAAGTTTATGTAATAGTTTACGAGTCAGGTGACTAAAATCAATTTTTTTTAAAAAACACTGATGCTTGAAGCTCAAGCAATTTATAAATGCCAACATTTATTTGTTTCAGTTTCTAATGTGTAAGCATTTGCTGCATTTCTCTGTTTGATATCATCATATATTGATTTTTTTTTTTTGAGTGTTGGTTGAATAAATGAGCCATTTGAAGGCATCACTTTTGGTCCTTGGACATTACCATGAGCATTTTCTTTTATTGTTTTCTGACATTCCATTTCTCTTAGACACCATAAGGATTTTGTGCTCTATCTTTTATGGATATGCTGGATATACTGTATGCTGTTCTGGTCGACTGACAAAAAAACAAAAAAACATTTTAATTCGAGATACTAATGCCACTCCGCTAATGTTAAGGCATTCCATGGACTGTAACAGATTTGGTATGGGACCAATCTGTTATTGGTTATGAAGAGAAATTCTCTGCACTGGAGCCAACACTGATGAGGGATGTGGGACACACCCATTTGAACAACACAGTCACACACAACCCTCGGCTGACCAAGAGCTGTAAATTACACCTCTATTATAATCCAGAGAGAGAGAGAGAGAGAGAGAGAGAGAGAGAGAGAGAGAGAGAGAGAGAGAGAGGGGGGGGGAGTGTGAGGGAAAATGAGAAAGAGAGAAAATGAGAGAAACAGACAGAAAAAGTGAGAGTAAGAGTTGAAGAAAATGTGTGGTCGTTGGAGTCACTGCAGATGCCCGTAGTCTGACAACAGAATGAAGGTGCTTGGAAAACACCATGGTGCTTTCCTCTGTGTGCATATGGCCTGAGCTGGAACACATACAGTGCTGCAGATCGGCCCTCCCCTCCTCCTTTCTCCTTTCTCCGCCTCTTTTCATCTGTCACGTCCCTGCCAATGGGTGTGTCCTCTGAACTCCACCCCTTTTGTAGGCTCCCTTTTGCAGCACTTCATCGGACCTTCATTGTTTAACCGCAGAGGCTTCATCAATTAAGACGGCGACATGCCTGCACCGAGAGTCACTTGGTGACATCATGTTGCATTTTCATAAAATGGGACAGGGGGGTGTTTTGGGTGCATGTAGTCTGTAAACACAGTTGCTGTGAGGTTAAAATCCAGTTCAGCAGATAATTCAATGCGTCACTGAGGAAATAAAAACCAGTGGAGCTGAAACATTTAGTTGATTAGCTGGTGACCGAGAAATAAACAACAAATGATCGAGACATTGTTTAATTGATTTTCAAGAAGGAAAAAATGCTTATTTTAAGTCTGTAGCCTCTGGAATGTGAATACTGGCTGCTTTGCTCTATTTAATATTGTTTTAAACTACATGTTTTTGTTTTGGGGTTTTGAGCAGATGATCAAGCAAAACAAGATGTTTAAAGACATCAATTTGGACCCTGGGAAACTACCTTTTCTGACATTTAATAGACTAATTTATTAATGTAAAAATAATCTTTATAGTTGTAGCCCTGCCTACTTGTTTACATCCTTATCATCTGAGCTGCTGGTGCAGGGTGTAAGGATGGGGCATGGGCTTATGGGTGGGAACACCTTCACATAAGAAGCTGGAAATACAGAAATTCCAAAAATTAGGAGCCTTGGGTCAGTGTCCACAGAGGAAAAGGGGTGCCAGTGAGTAGTGAGTGAGATAAGGCCAGGGAGAAATAAGGAAATGCATAGAATCTGAGAGGCCCAAGAGATTATAGGGTTGCAAAAAAACAAAACAAAAAAAAAAGATTTGGTCAGTGCATAGCTGTCAGTCAGCATTGAGTTCAAGAGAGTTCATGTGACCTGTGTCAGACATGCAGACAGACGTGGGATTTATACAGGGCGAGCAGAGCACTGACATCACTTGGTGGACAATAGTTGCAAAGGGCTGCATGATGTTTGACGTTTGATGTCTTGCCTGCATGTCAACAAGTAGCCAGACACATGTGATGTACTGACAGACATGCAGGGTGGAAAAACTCGCCTCGTTCACACAAATATCAAATTGGATCAAAGCATTCTTTGAGTGCTGAGTGTTTACCCAAGCGACATCTCCTTTAACCACTGACATCAGAGGCTCTTTACAGCGACAACAGTCCCTGCTTCTCTTAAGCCTGTTCTGTATGTGTCTGTCCGACAAAAACCCCAGTTATGTAATGAGGACCTGGGCCAGATGAGCTGAAGAAAAGACTATTTAGCTCTAAGTCTCTCTCCCTGCAGCGTGGAGCAGCTCAGCCATTATTCGCTAGAATGTTTTCCTCCCATGTTTATCCAGGGTGGCCGAGACCCCCAGTCCACAGATCTGACCGATCTGCCCCGTGTTTGTGTGTCTGTAGGGTGAATGAGTCCAGTCTGACTGATGGGTGATGGGTGGGGTTAATAATAAGATTAAAGGGTATTTACTGATTAATTTTCCTGTGACACACAACCGTCTTCAGTCCTTCAACATTAAATGAAGAATTTTAAAATCTCTTGCTCACCTTCTACAGTAGAAGAAAATAAGATGCCACTTGATTCACCATTGCTGCACCACATAGCTGCACATTTCCAAAGCCTCTCTTCCTGTGGCCAACTATTTGACGTCTGCCCACCAGATGCTTTCTGTCATACCTCATCTCCCAGAACTCATGTCAAATGAATGATTACTTCTTCCTCTGTATGCCGTCGTCATTCTGCGGCGAAATGCATGATTTGTGCACATTTGAGACTGAAATGACTTGGAGGTAATGTGTAAAAAGTTGTAAATATGAGCCATTCATGATGCTGTGTGAGGATATGTGTTATGATTCCCTATCAACAGGGAGGGAAATACCATCCACTGGCATGTCCTCATGATACGATGTGTGTGTGATACTGATCTAACTTTTCGGTCCACTTGGTGCAGATTTGTTATTACACACAGCCAATAACACTGGCATGCTATTCAAAAGAGACTGAGACAAGAAACACTTCCTGCTGACATGAGACGCAGTACGAGAAGCTTGACAGTCAAATCAGATGGATAAAGGTAAGAAGTCAGAGCATGAAATTCAAAATGTCCACTCACTTTATTTTATTTTCAAACTACATCAGCTTAGCACACTATCTGGAAGTCCAAATGTTGCAGTTAATGCACTTAGACATGCAAAAGTCATAGTCCTAATGACTGTGGTGCCTGTTTGAGACCATCAGCCACAGCCCATTACATGCCCTGCTGCACAAATATATCCAGATACAGATTTATTATGAGTTTATTATGAGGAGTATTACCTCACCAAGTGCTGGAAACAAATCAACATCCCTAAATATTTTTTGAACCACTGCAGGCAACCAGAGTTAAATTTTTAAATTCTCTTTACTTTCTTTCCTCTGAAGGGAAACTCCTCGCAGCAGTGATTAAAAGAAAATGAAACCATATGCAGTAAATAACCCACAATGTATAATGAATACAAATAAACACAATCTGCTCCCTAAAGAGACTATAGCTCCATTTCCACAGCCTTTATTCCACCCTGTTGTTCTATAAAAACGCAATGAGGGCAAATGGGATATCTGTATAAACGCGGCGCAGACAGGCGGGACAGGGGTGTGACGTTTTTTGATGTGATGATTATGTGTGCAACTTGAAAAAAACAAAAACACAGCTTGAGCCGCCAAGAATATAAAATAAGAAATGATCACATGCACTAATTGTCCGAAGGTGTCCCAAAACCGTGACTCAGCAGCGACTGTTTGCTCTGGGATGTGGGGCACATGTGTGGGTTTACGTGTTCCTGTAAGCGGGAAAAAGAGAAAGCGCTGCTGGTGGTACTTCCATGCCCAGATTGAGGGCCAGATGGCTCCACCAGTAAACTCAACTGACTGCCACTTGCTCATGTGGGTGGGAGGAGGGGTTTTAGTGTGTGTGTGTGACTGTGTGTCATGTAGGTGATGGTGGCCAGGCTGAGCTAGAGCAACTGATCACGCGTTAAACTTGTGTCTAATATTATATAGTGGTGAGAGCGGATGACTTCTACTGGGGAGGACTGTGGCACCAGTAACCAGAAAACAGAGGTGTGGACACACACACACACATATATGCATGCACACACACTGAGATTTCACTGGCAAGTGAAATGGAATTAGGTTTCAAGGTTAGGGCTAAAGGTGAAGGGTTGTGTGTAAGTAACATGGACTTAATGGAGACTCGAGCAGATGAAGCCAATGCCTCAGACCAGGCAGGTGAGAGCCTTAAAATTGACAAGCATACAGTAAACATCCAGGATTTCTGCTTTTACTTAGGAAACCTTGCACAAAAAAAGAGAAAAAAAAAGAAATACTGCAGCTGATAAATCTGTAACAGACTCAAACCGTGAATGTGTGTTGTTTTTTTTTAATATTGTCTGGCTTTCGATGACTTATCAGGTCTGTCCTGAGTGTCAAACAGACTGGATTTCTTCCTTTTTCTAGCTATAAATGTATCCTCCCATAAAAAGTACTATTACATCAGAGTAAAGAGATTCCTGTCTTTAACCCATGGACTCTTTAGCCAAAGAACAGGCAATGATCGCAGAGACGAAAAGCAGTTGGAGCAATCAAACAAGTTAAGGCGTTTTCCTAAACCGAGTAACGGGGTGCTGCTCCCTCTTACTTTCAGCCAAAATGTTACTTTAGCTTTAAATGCCATGTATCATGCTATTTTACAACATGTAGCCTTCCTTAACCTTTGTGTCGTGTTCGTTTCTCCCCCCTTACTTTGGTGCTCCCGGTCAAATTTGACCGGCCTGTTTTAACTGCTCTTACATTAACACAAAAACCATTGATCATCACCAAATTTTATTTAACTCCCTTTTAAGCTGTAAACAATGTCTCAGACTACTGGTTTACACGAATAACTGCAGTGAATATACAAAGAATAGACACAGAAATTGTAAATTGTATTCCAAAATTAACATTTATTGTAAAAAAAAGAAACAAAAATCAGAACAGAGACCAAATTCACAGAACATCAGAACATCAACATGAACACATCATCTGTGTGTGTGTGTGTGTGTGTGTGTGTGTGTGTGTGTGTGTGTGTGTGTGTGTGTGTGTGTGTGTGTGTGTGTGTGTGTGTGGGCGCGTGTGTCTTCACACACAGGAGTGGCATTTTGCAATCAGATCGGAGTGTGCCTTGCAAACGTAGGCATCACATTTGAAACATGTAAGACTTGTTTTATTGTCTTTAGGGGCACAGAGCTTGCATCTCTTCCGTTTCTGCCCCTGTTTTGGGGGGAGAGCGGCCAGGGCAGCGGCTGGGGCTTGCAGACTCCTCACCAGACTGGCAGAGGCTGGTGCGCGGGGAAGGTGCTGGCGCCGTTGAATTAGAGGAGTCACTAAAGCTTTCCCAAGCTCTGCCAGGAAGAGTCTCCTCTTGAAACATTTCCCCTGATTCCAGGCTGGGTCGATCGCCGTCCACACCACATATGCATTACATGCAGATACATCCAGGATGTTGTGGAACAGCGCCACAGGCCAACGAGCTGTCATTCGCTTGCAGGTGTATGTACCAGTAAGCTGCAATGAAAGAAACAATAATGAATAGATTGAAAACAATATTGAATCTGTCTTACACAAAATGCAATGTTTTACATGAATACAAGTAAATCAAATGCATGACAGATGAAAATATACATTACCTTATCAAGGCAGTCAACGCCTCCTTTGTTTCTATTGTAGTCCAGGATGATCTGGGGCTTCCTGTGCTCTGCTGTGCTGACAGCGGCGTCTTTGTGTAGCGTGCTCATCAGGATGACATTCTTATTCTTCTTGGGCAAATATGACACAAGACTGTGTGTGTCAGTGAAAGCAAATTTGGATGAGAGTGCCTCTCTCCCTCTGGTCGACACCAGTGCAGGGGGAAGTTGAGGCTTGTTCTTCCTCACTGTCCCCACCATGGTGAGCTTTCTTTTCAGCAGCTCCTGACCAAGTGCATGTGATGTGAAAAAGTTATCACATGTGATATTATGCCCCTTGAGACCGGCTGTCATGTCCAACACAACACGCATGCCCTGGTTTTTTTCTGGCCTTCCAGTAACAGGTTTCCCCGTGTAAACCTGCATATTCCAGGCGTAGCTGCTCCTGGCATCACATGTTGCCCAGATCTTGATCCCATACTTGCCTGGTTTGCTTGGGATGTACTGTTTGAACGGACAGCGACCTCTGAAAGCGACCAGGCGCTCGTCCACTGTCACCTCAGGGCCTGGATTGTACATCAGTGGTAGGCGCTCCACCCACCTGTCCCAAACATTCCTGATGGCAGCCAGTTTGTCGTCTCGCCAGCGGAAAGGTCGTGTAGTTCTGTCATCAAATCGGATAACTCGTGAGAGGACATGAAACTGTTGCAGGGACATAGTTGACCGGAATATAGGCCTCCCTGACTCCGCATCCCACAGACTTTTTGTAGCCTCATTGTTGGACCGATATACTCCTGCTAAAATCAACAGACCCATGTAGGCTTGGAGGTCTACCTGGTCCAATGCTTTCCATGTGTCCCCAAACACACGCCTCCCCTCCAGGTTTGTCATTTCCAGTATAATTTTCACAATGGACTCTGGTAAAAAGAGTTGGAAGCTGGACTTGATGTCATCCACACGAGATGTTGCATATTGTGTTGGCCCTGGCGTCATCCTAACAATATTTTCCACTCTTGCTCTGCCTCCTCTGTCCTGGGTGGATGAATACCAGAGCAAATTGCCATCCTTGGACTGGAATGTCACCTCAGGTGCCTCTTCCTCAGGTGCCTCTTCCCCAGGTGTGTCTTCCTCAGGGGCCTCTTCCTCGCCATCTATTGACTGGTCGGTCTCACAATGGTCTGGATCAAAATCGGGATCGATGTTGTCTTCTATTTCTGAGACATCCTCCTCTATTTCTGGTTCAACTTCAATCCCCTCTTCATCACGTTGAAACAAAAGTTCAAGAGCCTCTCTGACAAGAAATCGTCTGATCGGGCGCCTACTCATTGTGTTCAGAGTAAAATGAGAGCAATGCACACAAAAAAAGCTATATATAAGGGGTCTGTGAGAAGATATGATACATTTTGTATCGGAAAGTGTGGTTCACGTGGGGGTGTGGCCACATAAGCGCGGGAAATAGACAGGTTCCCATAACAAACACCTAATTGTTTACTTTGAAGTGTGGAACAGGTGTTATATGTTTAGTCTGGAAGGTGTGGTTCACGTGGGGAGATAGGCACATAAGCGCGGGAAATATGTGGGACGAGGAGACACCTAATTGTTCAGTCTGAAAGGGGTTCACGTGGGGTGGAGTGTGTGTGTGTGGAGTGTGTGTGTGTGTGTGTGTGTGTGTGTGTAGGTGTGTGTGTGTGTGTGGTGGTGGTTGTGGATTTGTGGTTGTGTACTATCTCATGGATGAACACAATCTAGGGTCACCCATTAATTTCCTATGGCGGTCATTTTTGACCGGGAACACCACAGGTGTTACAAAGTTGACTAAACCACTCAAAATTCAATGAAAGTGGTGATCAGCAATTGTATATGTTCAAATGCCTAGTGTGGAGGATATCATAAGGCCTTGAGACGATCAAATGTAAGACACAATATTTATGATTGATGAAAGTAGGAAATCGGTCAGATTTGACCCGAACACGACAGAAAGGTTAAAATGATCAAAGTAATTCCAGGAAACAATACGTCTCTTCATAAAAAGGGTTTAATTTCTCCAAAAATCTCAAAATCACAACAAATAGACCATCAGACGGCCTTAAACAGCTTTGATTTGCTGAAATGTGTTGTACTTCATCAGTCCACGGCACCATCTTGTTTACGTGCCACATGTTCTCGCAAGATTTCATAAAGCTTATGGATCAGGTGACTTAGAACAAGATTCTCCCGTTCCTGTGACTTTCCACATGCCACATTTTCAAAAGCTCTGCACCATGCCCTCATATATATATATATTTTTTTTTAGAAAAATCCCAGCAGTTGTTCATATCCTATCAAGATTACATGGATCATCTTTTAAGAAGCTATCAACCTTCCAAGTGGAAATTATAAGAGGGCGGGTGATTGTCGATAGGGCAACAAGTCATGATCAAACAGCTAGCAGCGTAAGAAACGTAAGAAGACAAAGAAAGCGAGTACTGGGGGTCATCAGTTTAGCACAGTCTAAATTTGCACATTAAAGTGTGGACGAGAGTGCAGCTGACTGCAAGACAGTTTGGTAGTCTTTAAGCTAGCAGCCATCAATGGATGCCCAGTGTCTACCTTGCAGGTCACAACGGATCTAATCCTTTCAGGAGACGTGAGATCAGCTGCTAAAATGAGCAAACAGTACTCAGTCAATCCCATTGACAGGAATGTTCCACCATCATGGCAGGAATAGAGGCAGAAGTTACTCTATATCCCTGCTCTGCTGCATGAGGCCTTCACAGCAGTGAACCGGTGTCAAGACCATATGTCAGTGATACAAGTGCACACAAAAAAAAACCCCAAAAAAAGGTCTCCAAAAGGGTACTATTGAGGACTTACGATCTGACTGAACCTTACTGTTTGCACTTTGTCTTGTATCCACTTCTTTCACTGCTCTTGCAAATGGAGAATGATGAGGGGAATCTCACCATGACACATGCTGGGCACCATAGACCACATTCTCATTACGGAGACAGGGACCTCTCTGCAGGGGATGAGCTTTTGAGTAACAACTCAGCACTATGAAATATCCCATTCCATTCAAAATATGTGAGACTATCCCAGACGTTTCCTGTAGTGCGGATGTGCTGTGACCTTCACCCAGGGTGTGCGTCCTGTGAGCATTGAGCCAACAGGCCTGCGCTGAGAATGAGGCAACGTCAGCCCTTGTAACGTGAGATCTCAGCGGTCAGTGGGAGAGGTGACGAGAGGTGGGGGGGACAGGAAAGGGGAGATTAGTACTATAGTATCCAGGTAACAGTCGTAAACACTGTCAAACCAAGAATGAACACGGAGTGAATCAAAGCATGAGACTTTATAATGACATGCTGACAAAGAGCAGCTATTGTGGCGGTTAAACAACTGAAGAGATGATATTACTCTAAGTTTTTATGTGCATGTTGTGTGTTGCTTTGGCTGCTATGCAAAAAAAAAAAAAAAAAAGAAGAAGCGGGTATTACACCTGCAAACAGAAATTCTTGCTACCGTGGCTTAGATTTGGACTAGTTGCACGTTAACATTCAGCATTCCTTTACAAAATATCTCCCGTCTTCCCCAACTTCCTGCTCTCTTCCAATCTTAACAAGATAGTAACTGTGGGATGCTGGCCAAAAAAATGATGCTGGTACATCCACACGGTCTTATTCCTCCTGATTACACATACTGGGATGAGTAATTCCATGCACATTCTGCGCATATTTTGTCTTAGGCCCAAATTTGCATGATCAAGACATTCTGTACTCAGTGAACTCAATATTCTGGACTTGTGAGGAAAAGAAATACTGAAATGTAATGCACACCTACATCTTTCCTGTACCGACTGTACAGTACATTCTGCATTAACGCTCTCCAAAAGGACACAGTGGTCTTTTCAAAACACACAGTGTTCAGTCTGACGATGGAAACTTTTTAGCTAGTAAAACTTTGGAAAAGCGAGTCTTAGAAATGCATGCACTGAATATGGCAAGGCCAGCGTAGCTCAGGCTGTCCAGTACGGGTCTCTGAGGAGGATGATGCAATACAGGATGGGAGGGGATGCTGAAGATGGAGGAGAGGGGGCACAAATATGTTGACGAGAACGAGATCAATCCCCCCTCCTCCTCCTCCTCCTCCTCCTCCTCCAACACGTCCGTGGCAGTCCCACCCAATGCTGAGGACCATCTGGAGTGACTCGTGATCCAGCTGATTAAAAGCAGTTGGGGCCTTTGGTGAGATACGGCCAGAGGAATGTTGGGACTGTGGAAAAGCCCAGAATAAGTGTGTCTAAGAGGTGTGTGAATGTCTACAGTGCGTATGCGATACTCTGTGTGGTGGTGTGCATGCAGCCATTTGTGGGTATCACGTGTGTGCATGCAGCCACGTGCCCATTAGTGCCAGTCATTAGCAATCAATCAAATCAGAGAACACAAAGCTCTGGAGCTCAGTTGATGGATGCCCCCACTGGGATTACTGGGATGGGCTGAATGGGAGCATCTCTGCACCTCAATCACAGCTCTAGCAGCAGACTGTTTCTTTGCCCTAATAGACTCTACACAAACACTAGATATAGAGTAACCACTGGTAGAAACCAAACCTCCCCCACTTAGACTACAATGTCTCTTCCTGGCATGCATTTGCACTTCAGCCACCCCGGACCTGGCAAACCTTCTCTCTGCAGTCCCATCCTCCACATCAGAAGGTATTTACTAGGTGCACTCATTGTGCGGCATCAACGTTATCCATCAGACGTCCAAATGAAAACCAGAGAGAGAGAGATTCCCATCCCTGCTGATGGAGCATGATTCAAGAGGCCACGGTTCATCTTTACGGCTGTCCTCCCAACAGGGAATCCTCCTTGCGGTTAATGTTGAGTTTAACATGTGTTTTACAGCTTAATTGAATAATGAAGCGATGAAAGAAGAGGGGAAAAAAACAACCACATGACCAAGGACTGCACCAGAGGAGGGTTGTGCGGTGGAGGCTGAATGCTTTGGTTTCAGTTGCCTTTTTATAAGCATTGTAGCTACATGTCTGTCAGAGACAATTTATCTTTGCCAAGCTAAATCCTGCAAGGAGCAAAAAATACCAACTGTTTTTGTCACACTATATCCAACAGTGTGATCGCAAGAGCAGCTGCTTTAAGTGTAGCATCATGTTATGTAATTCAATCCAGGCTTTATAATTTAGTTTGGCTAATAGAAGCCAATTCAATCCAGGTTAACTGGCATTTGACTAATGGGGACTATTCACAGTGCATCTGGCTGCCTGTTTTCTTCCCGTAACTGTTTGGCTGTTCAGGATTTTCCATCCTATTTGTACACCGGTTGAATTCTATTCAAGATGTGGCGCAACACAACAACAGAGAATGTCTCCATACAAATTAACTTTAATCAACTGATTAATTTGCACGTATTTGTTGCTTTTCGGGAAACTGAAAACGAGGTGTTCTTTCCTGACATGCAATGGTCTCTGGGTTTGCCTTACATTCGTTTATTTGTGGCTGTGGCTCTCTGGTGTTACGTCCCTCCTGTAAATGCACAGACTGTGGTGTGATCTCTCCCCTTTAATGCACAGACTGTGGTGTGATCTCTCCCCTTTAATGCATACGTGTGTCATTGTTAAAAGCTTGTGTGCACCTGGTTAGGGCTGAAGCCTTTCAATGCAAAGGTGGTTTAGATTGTGTCAGACTACTTCCTCACCTGCTGTTGTGAAAAGGAATGCCCCCCAGCTGAATCTCAACCAAGAATAAAACATGAAAACAACATAAAACAAACAATAATAAAAATTAACAGCTTCCAATTTGATTTAAGGCTTGGACACACACGATCCGTGGCCTACTGTTTCACTAGCTCATAATGGAAATGGCACTAGTTTGATTCCTGCAGCAGCTGATGTGTGTCTTTACAGCATCACGCCGCATCTGCTCGCGCAGAAATCCCTAGAATGTAAATAATTCCGACGTGTCAATAAAAATAACAATATCAAACAGCAGTACAATTAAAACACCATTATGTTGAACATGTGCAGGACAATATGCAGAAACAAAACACGTAGAGAAGACATTTGGCAGATGAGTTGGAGGCTGTGATGGAGCAGCACTGAACACAGCAGGTCTCCAGGCCATGATGACCACACCCAGGCCCAGCTGGAAACAATGAAAAACCTCATACTCTCATGTCCTCCTCTCTCCATCCGTCTCCTGTCCTTTACTGCTGCCTCTTCTCACTGCACCTCACAGCACTCCAGGATCTCAATCTTTCGTGTGTTTTTCACCTCCTTCCTTTCTTTTGGCACCCCCCCCCATTTCTTTTTGTCTTTGTTTATCAGACTGTTTTCTAATTATCCCGGGGCCCCACACTACAGAGAGGGAGTGTCCACTGCATTCTCCGTCACCACAGTAAACACTCCGTCAACTAGTGAGCCATTCTCTCTGGCATGCACGCACAGGCCCCTTTTAAAAAATAAAAGCCAAAGGAAAACAGTGAGGCAGAAAACAGATGGATGTCATTTGTGCTGTAAAGACAGACAAGGCAACTGAATAGATTTCCAATTGTGTGCGGTAAGCGATACCGCTCTGAAAAATAGCAAATCTGGCACCATTTTCCTCTGGTGACCTCTGCTGCGATGCTGTCAGATTGGTTTTGATTGTAATTCATCACTGTTGATTAGTCTATCAAGGCTCAGCCCGTCTCCGTCTGCAGACCACAGGTGCTGGAGGTGCTCTGAATACTAATGTGGTGTCGTCTCATCTGCATCATCAGAAGAAAACGACGCGTGCACACTGACTGACACAGGACAGGACAGAGGTTATCGTTCTCGCTGTCCCAATCGCTGAAGCCTGTGCTGCCTGGGCCAATCACACGCTCTGGCACAGAACAAGCAGCCAATTAATGCCACTTTTACTACAGTGCCTCAGGGCTGTGTGAGGGAAAACAGGAAAATATGCCAGGCTCGCTGTTTTATGGAGGAGCTGGAAACACAGGAAAAAAGGACATGATGGTGGTTTTTAATATTCAGATTTTTGAAACTCCAAGTGAAAGTAAAAGTCTTCAAGTTTATTGATCCATCCGTCTCAGCTAAATGTGATTGTGATGGACAAGCTGGGGGAGCAGTAGTAAGGAAGGTTTAGAGTACAGAGCGGATGACCGTCACACACCAGTGATCTATGGATTCTGTGTCAGGGCTCTGCAGAGGGATTATTCATTCCCTGCTGCTCCACCCTCTTGATTGTCTTGCATGACGTAACAGCTCTTAGTAGGTTGTTTGAGTTTAGATGTACCGTGCACCACCACTACGAGGTGGTCCTAGTATGCAAATGATGAGAAAATAAATGCAAAAAAAAACAAACAACCTATAGCAAGCTCTCTTCTCTTCCAGTGTGCTGAGGTAATTTACAGGCTCACTTTGAGAGAAATGAGCCTAGAGGGTTGGGTAAAAGATCTATTATGTAAACACTTATAGATGAAAACAAAACAACACCTCCTAACAAACATACACACACACACACACACACACACACACACATGCATGCAGCTCCATCCACTGGTGAGGCTCCTCCCAGCACCGTCTGCATTGCACCAAAGAGAGCTGCATCTTTTCCAAGCCACTTTTTTCCATCAAGGAGACTCAGCAGCATCCAGACACTTCTTACTCAGATCCTCCACCGTCTTCTCTCTCACCCTCCTCTTTTCTTTTCTCTAGGTTTAAAGGGATAATGTACTTGAAATATGATAGAAGAAATGCTTCTTTTTTTATGTGCCATCCTTTTCTGTGTTACCAAGGTTACACTCCAAGGACAAGGCGTTTCTTGGTTTTGCTGAGCCAAGCCTCGAGAGATTTTCCCTTCAATTTTTGTTACCCGTAATTCTCCCATACAAACCAACCTTTAAAAAAAATCCCTACTCTATGTTTACTGCAGCCTCTGTACAAATGTCATAAGCGTTATGTGCATGCATAGGGAGGGGGAGTGAGGGGATACTGTGGTGAAGCATGAGTTGAATCAGCATTCTGTTCCTGCAGCTTTTCACTACAGACACAGCAAATCTGCAGAGGAACAGGATTACTACCATAGGCAGGGTTTGGTGGTGGAAAAAAACAAACATGACCTACAACTTTATAGTGTGACAATGACACAGCAATATTAGCCACACATTTATTCATACTGGTGGACCAAATGAAGTTGACTAAAAACTACAAACTGATTCATTAAAGGTGTTCAGCACAATCTTTGTCCTGCACACAATTTGTACATATTTTTTCTAACCCAATATTTAAATTTTCTACTGGATCATCTGCTTTAAATCAATTTTGAGAACAAGTTATTTAAATCAAAACCTAATAACAATGGCTCTAATACAGGTAACTGCTGCTTGAAGCACAATCTTGTCAAATGCTTACAGGTGCAGGTCAGAGGTTCAGGTATCTCGTGATAGATCTGCCCTCTGTGTGTAAACATTAACCGGTCTCAGTGGGAGGTATAACATGCCTCAGTAAATCCCAACTCACTGATAGAACACAGGCTTTACAGTCTGTCCACCAGTAAACTGCATTCATAAAAAAAAAAAGAAGCACATTTCTTCACTGTCATATCCTTCCATCCAGATAAAGGCTTCACGCTTCAAAACAAGAGCACTCGGGAGCGCAAACCTCCGCCAAGGCCCAACAATCCTCAACATAAATGTTATTCCAGCAGAATAACAGGTCAGTCAAACTTCTTAAATGATGACTAATGCACAGACAATATCCAGAAAATGGTCACGGATACAGTTTCAAATATACAGCATCACAAAACATGTGTGGACATCACCTGGGACCACATTAAGATCTCGAGTGAGCGAGGCAAATCCTTCAGACTGATTGATTTTATGCCTGAGAGAAGCGTAAGGAGTAAGCAATATCATGATCAAGGTTTGGACATCTTGGGTTGAAGACATTGTCAGGGACTCAAAACAAACTTGCTAGTTAGAAACTGAACAATTCAACAATGTCCATGACTAAAACCAAAAAGGATGAAACAGAAAGCGTAGACTAGATATGTTATTTTAGTATTAAGGACATCCCCAAGGGAAATATGTGCCACATAGCCACAGGTCTGATTAAAGTTCTGATGTCTACTTGAGACTGATTTGGAAGTTTTACGACTCTCCTTCCCTCCTTTTTTGCCGCCTCACTCGCTGCTCCTCGGCTGCTTTCATATGCTAATGGACGGGCAATTGTGTGCACAAACAGCCAGGAATTTCTTGCCACAAAGAAGAAATGGAGATGGAAGGAGAGAGGAAAGAAAAGGACAGACAGACAAACAGTGAGTCCAGACAAAAGTGGGCTGATGCACATCAGAGGCCCAAATCACCTTACAAAGAAGGGTTCGCTACAAGAGCACAATGAGCCCAAAGCTGGTTTTCTACCCTACCAGTAGTGTATGTTGGTGTACTGTGCTAGTTTAGTTTGAGGAAGGGCAGAAATAAACAATTATTCTAGTTACTGAGTAACTGGCAGCTTATTTTCTCTAGTAATTAACTAATATAAAGGTACAGAAAGAAAACATATCACAGTTTCCAAGAGTCCAAAAGGACTTAATGGCTAATTTTGTCCAACTCAAAGTCCCAAACAAAAAGGCATTTCATTTACTATGGAGATTACTACAAACAGCAAATACTCAGACCAAAGAGTTTTTGGTACTTTTATGTAAAAACTAGAAATATTGCATCCAAGGACACAGATGCCCCCGCAACTGTGGAAAAACTCTATTTGTGCTGTCGTGGATAAACCATATCCTCTATCATAGGAGCATGTGAACAACCTGGCATGAGAATCACCGAAGTTCAAATATGCATAAAAATGTTTTTTTTTTAAATGCAACTTGTAGAAAGCAATTATGAGGGGCAACAATCAATGAAACGATTGATTGATCAACGAATCAATCGAAGAAATATTCTGCTAATTACATAATGACCAAAAATCCCTGCATAATGCCCTGCTGTTATATGACTTAATTGTTGTTGTTTTTTGAAAAGCACATGTGAAGCTTTTCCTGCTGTGATGGGTGTGGTCCATCACTACAGGGGATGTCAGCTGAAGAGACACAATGAGAAGCCCCCCCCCCCAGAGCCAGTGGCATCTAAACAAAGAGAAGACATCCACCCTCATATCCAGCCAAACACCTCAACCGGATAACCCTTCAGAGACAGAGAGCAGGTGGGCCAATTACAGTCCCCTGAGTATCCCCCACCCCGATGCGAGAAAAGCTCTGTATAATTGGTTTTCTCATCTATGAATTATTAATCCCGGTTGCTCTTTGAGGTTTTTGACAGAGCAGGGTCATGACAGTTCACCCTCTGACACAGAGTCTCCTGTTTAACCCCCTAGTGCCATGTTATATCTACTCATCGGAACAAAGAGGGGAAACTCAGACGAACCCACGAAGACACACAGCAACCAAGGGTGGACTGATGTTACAAGGAATATCCTCCATAGTGGGCAATTTAAATAATTTACTGTCCATTAAGTCTCATATTTATCATATTTCTGTTCAAACTGAACTAGAACAGAAACAATAAACTTCACACAAAATTTCAGAACTATAAATTTCCAAGCTTTTGCCTTTTTTTTCTCTTTCTTTTTTTTTTGGTGCAGCAGATGCAAAGTCTCTTTCCTTCAAATACTGACTTGGACATACATTACCTTGGCAACGGTAGAAGCTTCAGAGCATTTGGGCAAGTCCTGCTTCAATTGCGTATTCAAGTTACAAAGATGTAAATGATGTACGGCAATGAAAAGCAACAGATCATCTCATTTGAGGAGTTAGAGAATGTTTGGTTTGGTTTTCTGTTGACGGACCGATCCATTAATCGACCGATTATGGCTGATTGTGACTGGAAATCAATGAAATTGCTCATAAGAATGCTGAAGACCAAAAAAACAAACAAATGTTTTTGGCAAGCATTGATAGAGCTGTGGCCTTGCTGTTATTGGTAATAGTGTTGTTGATTCCCTGGCTCCTCTCTCTTGGTCTCACACCAGGTGTTGGCCTGTAAATATTTCATGAGGCCAATGTGCTGTGCTCCTGGCACACAATGGCAGTTTTCAGTGCCTCGGACAGCAGAGGCTCTCTGGAAACAGAGGCCTATCAGTTCAGCTTGGGATGCAAACAATTTTCAGCACTGCTAAAATTAAATTAGGGGAAGGGGGCATACCAGAGAGCAGCTCTGCCGCGATTCTCGACACGACAAGACTACTTTGCTCCTCGCGTCAGGCATTCCATGGCAAAATGAAAAAAGCAGGGTGGGGAAAATGTATGAAAACAATGAGCTGTCTGTGCGAGTTTCCAGTGAAAAGGCCGAAAATACATGTCAGAGATATGAGGTATGAGTCAGGGAGCCGAGCTGACTTCTGTGCACATTGAGACAAATGGATAGAAGAAAGCACCACAAAGGCTGCTGTATGACAGAGATGACGTCCACATTCATGTGCTCATATTCACAAGAGCATACATCACTTCTGAACATAGAGAGGCTTCGACCTTTTGCACCTCTGCCCTTAGCAACTCATCCCATTAGAGATGAGCATCCCTCCCCCCCATTGGATTTAACCAGTCAGCCTTTGATCCAACATTGTGTCTAAAGGTTGTAGTTTTCCATACTGCCAATGGGATGAATAATTAAACATCTAAATGACACCATTTACTACAGCAAAGATCATTTAAAAAAGCTGATTGGAACAGGAGCAGAGAGGACGAGAGATTTCAGCCCAAAAATCACTTGTATAATAACTTGATAGGACTGATTGTCTAAAAATCAAGTTGAGTCTCAGGTCACATGAGGCTGGACGTGGCACTTTGTTTGAAGGAGCAGGGACACTCAGCGGTCAGCGTGCTTTGCAATCCAGACTCTCCAGTTCCACACTGCACTACTGAATGAGTGCCGGCTATTAATATACGACATGTCAGGGATGCCTTTGCAGGAGAACTCCAGAGAGCAATTGGGGGGGGGGGAATTCCTTCAATTCAAATACTGAAAAAAAATACTTAAAAAGAAATAAACAGAATACTGACCTGACTGTTCCAGGTGCAGTAGAGATCACAGATCAGACTCCAGTTGTTGTTAATCATACAGTCAAGAACTTTCAAATGAGCCATTTTACGCTGCACTGCAGATGTACAGGCTGCCCAGACACCTGCCCCTCAGCGGTGGGTCTCACACTCTGCTGTGCCTGGTGGATCCCTGACTCCTCGCTGCCACACTGATAGAGAGGAGGGTGTGACGAGGGCAAGAGGGAATCAATCATCAGCAGAAGGCAAACAGTGCACTTCCGTGCCCATCTGGGAGCCCAGCAGGCATCCTGTCAGCTGTAGCAACCGTCCTAGCCACATTCATTATCTTAAGAGGAAAAAAAAAAACATCAGCATCCTTTCTTGAGAGAGGGGGATCCAGGGGGAAAGAGTCATCAGAAGTCTGGAGCAAAAGAATCCACCTGGTAATCGACGTGCAGGAGTCGCATCGCGATGATTACGCAGCAGAATGCAGACTTACCAGTGGAGGAGAAGACTAAAAGATGATGGAGGAGGACTCTCTTTGAGCCTCTCTACATCTCCTCCTGTGACGGTGTCGCTTCTCAGCTGGCTGTGCCTGCCTGTGCTCGTCTCTGCGGCGGCGGCGGCGGTGCCAGGCTGATGCTGCCTCAGAATCAGAGCAGCACAGGCTCGCTCTAGATCATCAATTCATGAGGCCGCAGTGCAAACACAAACGGTGATGAACAGTTTCTCCACTCTTCTCTCTGACTCCTCCTGACACAGCCTGGGAAAGGCTGTCAAAGTGGAAATACACCTGAGGCTTGTAGCACATCAAGAGGGTTTAAGATGTCTGTGTGATCCTGTGACACCTAACAAAGGTGAGGAATCCAAAGCTGGCTGATTCTGCATTTAGTGTGCAGAATGCGGGGGACTCTATCTCCAGGTTATTCATTTCATTACTCTGCAAAAAAAAAAAAAAAGTTCACTCTATTTTGCAGGGGGGAAGGGTCCCCAACAAAATGCACCAGGATTGCTGCAGCAGCACCACTGCAAAGCAGTCGGCTCTCATAAAATAAGTAAATGAACATCGGGTTTAAGACTTTTCCCACCATGGGGTGTCAAAAGAAATGAAGTGTTTGTGAGAGGAAAATGTGCCGGAAATGCACAAAGACAGAATTAGGAAACTCCTGGATTCCTGTCCGGTGCTTCTTATGCTGCTTACAATTACATTTTAACATTAGGTGGAAGGCAGCATCATCAGTGAGATGCTCTGGGCTTGAAATGAGACACACTACAACCACTTAGGTGGAGGGAATAGCCTGAGGTGGGGTTTAAGAAATTCATACATTTTTAATATCCTCTTCATTCTATACGTCTCTCCAGCCTTTTTTTTCTTCCTCTTTCTCCAAAGACAAGGATGTCAGCTGACCGCGAAACCTCAATATACACAGTAGGTAAGGCCATGTAAAACCAGCACACCACTGTGACAGCTCTGGTAATGGCATAGGTGCAGGATCCTGTAGCTGCTAGCTTTCGCTCAGCAGCATTTGCATTGTAATTTAACAGTTTTTTTGCAACAAATCTTAAAATTGTAAAAGCTGTAAACATACATCTTATACCTATCTCAGAAAAGGAAGGGTCATGACATCTTGAGTGACAGTGCAGACATCAGACTTTGTGTTAGGGTCAGCAGGCTAGACATACAGTCTGGTCAGAAAGGTCAGCCAAGTCCCACAGGCCAGGCTCAGTGACCAGACATGGCAACCCTGGGCCTCACTGCACACTATACAAACCAGTTGGGGTGGTAATCACTCAGTACTCTCCTCTCCTCGCCCCCCATAACTCTTAAACTGCCTGGTGTAGCCCATTATCAACACAGCACCTCTGCTCTTTCCTTTAAGCCAGGCCTCCAAGCGCTTATTCTCATACCAAAGTTCATAAATAAGCATGTAAGGACGGTTATCAGACAACCTCTGCAGGACAAACCAAACACCATGTTTTTGCATCGAAGACAAAGACAAAGACAAATTCTCAGAGACACTTAAAATGTGACGTCAGTCCAAACCACCCAGCTGTCTGCAGATTGCCAGATTTTTGTTGGTTAAATGAAAAGTCCCTGTTTTGCAATCTTAGGCTTTAACAACATTATAAATGCTTTAGACGTCAGAGGGATTAATACTAGAAAGTCTTCTACCGAGACCTGCAAAACTGACATACTGTTGACAAAATATCTAGGTCAGGCAAATCTAACAGATTGCCTAAATGTAGGGCGATGTTCCAAAGTCATAAAGTACCCTTTAAATGAGGCTAAAGGTTCAACAAAATGTTCTTATTAAATCTACAACATGCATATCCACGAAGCAGCGTGTAAACGAAGGCTCATTATCTCTTTATAAAAGTGCTACAACCTTAAATCTGTGCAGCTGTTTGGAAATTGCACACATCAATTTGGTGCAAATTATCTCCTGTTAGGTAATAACTTGAAAACGTAATAAGACACAAATGTCTGTGAATAGCATAGACAGTAAACAGCTGTGACATCATGCAGGAACATGTGCATGAGCTGCGGTTGCAAAAGTCATCACAAGCCAAGTAGAAGCACGTGCCCTACCCCCACGCTGAGGCCAATAAAATCCAATCAATGCTGAGTTATGGATCTTGTGGCCCTCTCTGGACACACACACACACACACATTCACAGACAGCGCCACATAGCCTCACTACAACATTCAGAACCACAGGGAGCACATGCTTGTTTTGAAGATGTTGAGGTTTGATCATTTCACCCGACGTCTGGCAGGGAAGTGCAACTCCACACGCGGGGAAGTAAAGCTTATTTAGCTGGTTGCCAGACAAGTTATAAAATCCAGAGGAAGAGGAGTTATTAGTTGTTTTAGTCAACAGCTGTGTTCAATATAGGTAGTGCAGTTCATTAGACTACAGGTTTTAATGACCATCAACTGTTGATGGGATCCATTCTGCAAATTTTAGAGCTTCAACCGATTCATTACTTCATTCTTTTTTCTTTTTTTTTTTTATAGAAGCAGGAAATGCTGAAAATTGCCATTCCAGGTTCCCAGGACTAAATGTTCTGTCTGCAATTTGCTTTTTCGACCCGACTAACAATCCATAATAGATTAGATTCACAACGAACCAACGCAGAATTCTTGGATCCAAATAACATAAAAATTCACCCGTTGTTGGCCTTTTTTTTTTGGTAATAATATAAACTTTGTGGTTTTTCTAGCAATAACTGTGTGCAGCTACGCAGCTGCGGTCGATTCAGAGGAATTATGTTTACCGTCGGAGACGATTCGCTGTAAATTCAGTCCATGAACTTGAGAAGCTTTCACAGCCTATCACGGACTGGAGCTGCCAAAGCAGAGTGGCTCTGCCTTTTGGTGGCTTCTCTGGCATCCGTTCATGAAATCTCCCCTTCATCAGGATGCCCTCGTTCCAATTCCACTGGTATACACTGACAGGACACAATGTGGTTTCTTTGCCAAGACCCCAAAGCCCACACTGACACAGCAGGTTAAGATATGACCTTATAACACCCTGTTACATAAGGACCGATTAAAAACAAATACTATATATATATATATATATATATATATATATATATATATATATATATATACACACACTACCAGTCAAAAATTTGGACACAGTTTCTCATTCAAGTGGATGGGAAACTGTGTCCAAACTATTGACTGGTACTGTATATATATATCTACTTCCACTGTCAACTAGAATATATGGACAGTCAGATGTGATGATTGGCTGCTGTCTATAAATGTATTTTTAGCCAGTACAATATTGCATTACATAATGTGTGACAGATGGTGAATACCACCTTTAAAACATGTCATGTGGATAAACTGAATACTGTATATATGAATACTGTACTGTATATATGTTTTGGAGCCAAAGATGGAGCCAGATAGGGGTCAAGTGTTTGGAGGGAGACGCCTCGGGCATCTGTAATGGATAGTGTCTCAGCCTCACTGAGCATTAGACTGGTTCTGAGCTGCCTGTCTGCCTATGTCTGCAACCCCCACCCCTCCAAAACCCCTACCTCCAACCATCTTCTTTCTGCCCTCCCTTTATTTCTCAGAGGGAGGGAGGGAGGCATCCAGGCAGAAAAGGCTGAGCCAACTGTCAAAAGGAGGGAACAAAAAAAGATGAGAAGAAAATGTGTGGCATTTATTTCCAGTCTGCCTGGACACCCCTGCCCTCTTCCCACTCTCCCTCTCTCTCTCTCTCTTCCTCCCTCTGCACATCCATCCATCAATCTGGCCTGTAAGTCAGTGGAATAACTGTGTCTGGTGTGATTGTGTCTATACTCCGGGTGTTTCAGCAGACTAAAGGATGAGATGCAGAGGAGCCATGCCGGGTATGAGCGTCACCTCTCTGCAAGAGGGAAGAGATAAAGGGAGGCCGCCCGACAGGCAAACGCACACACATAGTTCTGGTGACCTTGAATACGACGCAGGACGCGCACAGATTTCCCTTTTAGTCTTTTCCAGGAAAACAATTGCCTCAATGGGCTGGGAAGTTTGATTCTGATAAGAGATGCCAAAAACACATACTCTGGTTTCAGCCTGACGATGTGAGACCGATGTGGTGTTTCCAAACCGGGGGGGGGGGGGGGGGACCCTTGAGAGATCGTGTTCTCGATTAGTGTATGGGCTAAGACAGAAGCCAGGTCATGTCCGGGTCAGTGTCTTGTTTGCTGAATAGCCTCGAACCCTGATGTGCTGCACGACGCACATTTGCTTTTCAAATGTATGCAAATCAAAATGTTGTTTCTTTGTCGCTGTAGTGATTGATGGGCTGTCACGGCTCGAAACACTGAGAAATGTGTAATCGCTCTCGCTTTTTTTTGTTGTTGATTGCAAAGCCTAAAACAAACCAGCAAACTTTGGAAAACGTGATTATAATGAGGTTAATTATGGTTGGGATGTGACACTGGAAATGTAAGTCGCATTTTGACCCTAGGTGTTTGGATATGGCATGGAAAACCTGACAGAGACTGATGTGGGTTCACCATCTCTCAAATGGTACAAACTGACCACTGTCACATTCCCAGACCCCTAGAAATGATACCGTCCTGAACAACACAGTCACTGCTTGTTACAGCATTCAAGAGAGAACAGCGATTCCAGTTTTCCCTTTTCAGGACGCACACAGCATTCATCCTGCCACGGGTTAAATATAGCATCACTGAAAACACGCGGGAATAGAGGACGAGTGAAAGACAAGCATGTGGACGGGGGAGGAAGAAAAAAAAAAGAGCAGGGGTATATGGAGTTGGGAGGGGCTATATTTAGAGCAAAGCACAGAGCATCACCAGCATCGCCATTGGGCTCAACCCGCCCCAACGTGAACGAGGGATGTGATCAATATATGCTGGAGAGAGTGATTCGCCATGCTATCGCTGCCCCTTTATCCACATTTTTATTCTTTTCTATTTGCCTCGGTGACATAAATTTATATTCATACAGGCTTTTAAATTAAAACTATTGATTATCAGTCAAATCATCTGCTGATTTTGGTTTTGTTTGACTAATCCATTAAATCTCTGCTCCAACAAACGTCTTGTTTCTCACACCATCGGTACAAAATCCAAAGATATTCAGCATAAATGTTATAGAGAAAAGCAGCTAATCCTGACATTGCAACAGCTGGATGATTCTTGACATTTTGAACTAAATGTTTAATCAATAATCAAATTAAGTTGTCAATTTAATCTTCTTTCTATTGACAAATAGGTCCAGCTATCAGTACATCCCATTCTAATACTAAACACAACAGCAGAGGAAAGACCTCAGCGAAGGTGTTACATTTAATTTAAATGAAAACTGTCAATAACCGTTGCAGCCATAAAGCCAAACACTATGCTAACTAGAGTTGAAACTATCCAATAAAGGGACAATAAAAATGCCAATTTTTAAGCAATGATCAATAAAAAAACTCCCCAGTTTCTGCTGTCACACAACTTTCCACATTTCTTTCAACATTTGATGGAAGATTAATCAATAAAAAAAACAACTGTGATAAAAACAAGTAAGTTACTTCATTCAAAAACTACTTTTGTCATTCGATGTTTAGAACTGAGCCTCAGCTGCTTCCTAATTACCCTGCTTGTATCAGCAGGTCGAGTGAGGTTGAGAATGTGAATGGGGCCGAGAGAGAGAGAGAGAGAGAGAGAGAGAGAGAGAGAAGCAGACGTTACACACGTGGGGTGTTTGTCTCCTCATGAGTGGGCAGCTGTGCCTAAATTACCCGGCGGTAGCAGCAGGGCAGGGTGGTGGTGGTGGTGGTGGGGTCTCCCTCATTAGTGAGCCAAGATGATGCAGCGGGGTGGGAGGAGGAGGAGGAGGAGGAGAGGGGAGCCTCATCCCGCCTGGGGTCTCAGCTCTCACTTGACCTCAGGGGGAACGCCGGTTTACAAGCAGCGAGGCTTGAAAGTTGGCTCAGATTTGTGTTTGTGTTGTGGGAGGCATCAGGTGGATAAAAAGACCTCATAAAGCCTCATAAAGCCTCCAGGCTACAAACAATCACCTTAAACTGAAACTGTGTCACAGGTGACTCATCGTCTGCTGAGATGTGTGCCAAAATTTGACTCCTCTAAACTTAGAGGAGTCAAATTTACTTTTTAACAGGGCATCCTGGTGATTCAACCAATCACATGCAAAGTTTTTTTTTCTTATTCTACTGTACTTCTATATTTATTTTCAATAATGGAGTTTAAAAAAATCTAGCTTCATCCGTGGGTTTAGCCGACTTAAAGCTAACCAAAGCTCAAGAGTATCAGAGTCTTAGTGGAGAGGAAGCTTGTGTTGAGAAGTGGTTGCAGCTTTAATTAGATGGTGTTGTGGTGAAGATGGATGTGAAGAAAACAACATCGCAGTGGTAACTAAAGCTGTCGGCAGAAAAGAAAACGACTCACTCCTGTATCTTTAACTTCGTTCTCAAATATCTTGACATGACGGCACGCAAAACATTATCATCCTCCTCAAACTTCCATGTTTAAACAAATGCCTGTGCTCCAAACCTTTTCTCTGTCATTGGCATAGGTAGATTGCTGCTTCACCCCATTCCCACAGACTTTGTGGTCCATCCTCAGCTAGTTCTGACAAAGTAAGAGGATTATAGCCACACATACACACGCAGAGATTTGTGTGTTGCCATTTTCTGATGATGGATTAATCCAAAACATGCCACCGCTGCAATGCTGTTATGACATGCATCAAGCCTTGCTGGACTCTGATGATGATTATGATGATGTAACCACTGAGAAGCTACCCTAAGAGGAAAGGGATGAGCTCTACAATGTGCCATTTATGAGTTTTGGCATGTAGACCCACAAAAGACCCAGTAAGATTAACACCGAGAGTATAAAACTCTCTTTGTGCACTTAAACAGTTGTCAGATGAGGAAAAAATGAACTTAGTCACCCTGAACACTGGCAGATGTTATGTGCTGTGCAACACTTAGCTCACACTCACTCTGTTTCTCTCAGGAGTGCACAGAACACTCTGCAACTTCTGCAGCATGTCACAAGTTTTCTCACAGCGAGAATACCTTCAAAACAGCGCCGATGAAGGTACGGCTATTACATTAATGCTTCATGTGTTTCTAGGTGACGGACAGAACTACTGAATCCACATGCAAGTGTTTTCCACCACAGCAGTGGAAGTACAAAGATTGCATTGTGTCAAAAATAGATGTTCCATACGTGATCCGGCAAAAATGCGAAACATTTTCGGATTGTCATTCTTCTCTGCCACAAGCCAAACTGTCAAAGGTCACACATTATCTACTTATTTAATGTCAGCAGACACCTGTAAATGCACCACCACACTAAGCAGTGAACCTTATAACAGCCTGGGATCCAGACACATCTCTATCCATCATCCTACCTCGCAAGACGGAGTTACGGCTCTGTGTTTACTCTCTCCATCGTCCTGTGGTGAATCACTCCAACGTTCTGCCATCATTTCATTCGGAAACCGCAGAGGAGGAGGAAGAAGTCCTTTAGAGACCACATTGAGGTGAGGAGGATGAAGCCAAAACAGAAAATGAAAAAAAAAAAAAAAGATCCTAATCCACACCGTCCTCCTTCTTCATGTCCATGTGAGTTTGAAATCTAAACACAAAGTGCAGAAGTTAGTGAAGCAGATGAAGCCTCAAGGAGACATACATGCGCCTGTCACATGCAGACTTTTACCCAGAATATGAGCCTGGACTTCATCAGATATCAACAACATGCAGAGTAATAGCCACCTTGAAATGCATCATTGAAAAATACTATAGCCATTAAACGTCACATAAATGCTCAAATATTCTAAATTTTATTATGAGCCTCTCCTCACTCTGAATGATATTAAGGCAAAAATATAACTATATAAAGGCCCCTACAACACCTTCAACTGATGTAATTTAAATATATTACTGTGGTATCATGGAGGCTTTCAAAATAAAGTACATTGAGATCAATACGGAGTACATTTTCTGTGATTTTTCATTAGACTTTCGGATTTATCTAAAATCCAATTAATTGTTACCATTAATTTCAATAGAGAGTAGAATTGGCTAATAGTGAGTAATGGCAGGTGTAGGTGTTTTCTGTAATTCTGTAACCTTTGAATAAAAATAGAAATGTCTCATATGTAGGACCTCTATGATATTATGTGCACACAAGGGGAGAGAATACGAGACATGCATGTCAAATAATAGCGGTGTCAACGCAACCATCCATCATGAAATAAGCCATAAGCTTATGTTAAATATAACGAGCCAGGATAAGACGCTGAATGATCTCTCTGACGACACAAATGCACCAAAATGAAAATTTATTTAATTTTCTATTCGCTTAAAGCAAGAATATCCACCCGGGTTGCCGTCGAGAAATACTACGTTAGCTAACCAGGCGGACGACAGGTTGTTGCTGCGGCTATAAATGTGAAAAACACCAAAACCTACCTGTTAGAAATTAAGAAAACTAGCCCGATATGACAAAACCAACACATAGTCCATGTTTGTGGGGAGAGCAGGCTGGTAGTTTAAAGGCTCCGTAGGTCCAAAGATGGGTTAAAAAGGCTGTCAAGAGATTACAAAGCGGGATATTCAGTCTGCTTTTAGAGCTACACTGACTGACCGCTGAGGCTCACTACCTGTTAGGAAAAACACACTGAAAAAAACACGGTAAACGCCCTTCAGTGTGCATTTCTTCGTCAGGAAGACGCCCCCAAAAATTACCCACTGGTGTTCATTCATTTCCTGTCATTTCCCAGCTTCAATTCGATGCTAAAGCAGTCGCAATAGAGACAAAAAAGTAATATGCACTCCTACGTGGTCCCGTTTGGCTGCGCGACAATCTGTATGTAGATTGAAGAATCTCCAGCTGAAACCCCGCCCATTCTCTGCCCCCTCGCAGGACACCGTCCAATCAGATGGTCAGTATAAATTTGGATTTTTAAAGCGGGCCAATTGGAGGTGTTGTTGCATAACAATTCTATTAAAGAGTGGAAGCTGGTCCGTTCTGGTCACTGGCTGGAAATCACTAAAACAATTCCCATTTTTTTAATGTTATATTCAACTAAGAGCGTTTAGTAAATACTGTATTCCAGTAAAATATTAGGGTACTTGATATTTTCTTTAGTTTTTCCTTTTAATGCCAGTCTACTACAGTGAGAAATATTGTACTTTTTATTCTACTACATTTATGTTATTTACTTTACATATAAGTGTAATGAATAATTTTACTTTTGATATTTCAAATATTTTGCTTTTAAGATTTTGCTTGTGTGACTTGTATAGTAAATAATTATTCTACTACTAATGGAACCTGATCAATAACACTGAAGTTCAGAGACACACACACAAAAAACGTGCACAAAACTGCTCATGGCCTGATAAACTGTTTATTTCCAGACTTTGATTAACCTTTACAGTGAACAAATTAAATAGCAGGGACAGCATTGTTAAAGACAAGAACATTCCTCAGGTCCACACATATGCTGAACACTCCAATTTCCTAACGTTCAACTGGTGAAACATATTTGCCTATCCATTAACAACTGTAACAGCAGTGTCCTTAACTTTATTATGGTGACATATAGGGCATGGCAGCCACATGGGACTCCAGAGCATGAATAAAAGGGCTGCACAGCTGATCCAGACAGAGACAAAGGCTGACAGTGTTCTGTTTGCAGGCTACTCCAGCAGCACAATAGAAGATAGGACAATAGGACTCCTTTGACCCGTAGTGTGGTGAGGTTTCTCTGGTTTTAGAGAGGAGCTATTGTCTAAAGAGCTGGTGCACCCTCACCCAGACAATAGAAAACCTTAACTGATCTAAGTGGGAGTCTGCATTGTGTGATTACATGAGAGTCATTTATTAAATGCAATTTGTTTATTAAACTCAAACCTCATTAATAATACAGCATCAAATTGATTATACATAAAACAAGATTGTGCATTAGAGGCACTAAATGAGACATCTCAAGTTTTCCCTGCTGAGCATTTAACATATGGAGGATTTATTGTTTTTCAACAAAAATAATTACCAATCTATACCTTTCTGGATTACATATGTGTGTAAAAATTCACAAGAAAACTATAAAAATGTTTTACTGGTTCACCAATGTGGGAGCCAGCAGTGGCTGTGTTTGTATGGTACTTTCCCAAATAAATATTTGAGCCTCCTGAGTTACAACAACACAACATCTGTGAGAAGAATGGGGCAGTTTGAGACACACATGCACTGCAGTGTTGTTTTTATGAATGGCAGTGTGAGGACAGAGGCTTTCAGATCAATGGATTGTGAACGGAGCTCACTGAGGAACTTTGAAGCTCTGTAGTCTGTCCTTATGCCTGAATCTAGTGTACAGTATAAGGTGCTGTTGTGTTACCTTTCTGTATGTTGTTGCTCTCTGAGAAATGCTCGCGACTTTATATCACAATATTCTAATAAATCGTGTTGGACTATACCAAATGTGCAGCTGCAGACCCAAAGTGACTCCAACGTTCAGGAGAAGAGAAATTACGAGCTCTCTTGTGGCAGCAATGTTTGGCTGGATTAGGACATCACATGAAGCCAAATATTCAAAGCCCAACAGGATTAGGACAGGTGAAAATGAATCTACAGCACAGCATGCTCACTGTGTGCAGCTTTCTTTTTTTTTGCAAAACATCCATCCGATAGAACAAGGACAGTATATATTTCATTCATGAAGTTTAAGCAGTAGTTGAGTTGGACGTTTAAGAGGATGAGGATCACTTTCCAGTCCAGGTTGTATAAGTGGATCTGGCAATGAGCTTGACTGTATGAAACCCGTGGGAGTCGATCTGTCAAGCCCTATGGCCAGCTAGTCACTGATTGGAGCACAATGAAGACTGGAGACGGTGTTCTTTCTATTTGTGTAACAAGATGCATCATTCAAAGAGTATTTATCAAGTTTCAGAGTGTATTCTTTTCATAAATATAAATCTAAGTTAAATTTCACACATTGATGTAGGTTCAAATGCTCATTTGTCTGGTAAGTTTTGGAAGTAATCCAGGAAGTCACCGCTAACGGTTCGCCAACAAAGGAGAGACACCACAGACTTAACACAAGTAACAAGAAGTGAGGCTGAAACTGACCTAATTCCTAGTTCTCTCGGCTTATAGTGAAAGATTACAAAATAAGTATGGCCATCAAAATAGCTTCAAACTTAGCAGATGTAAGAATCAGTATTGACATTCTCATTTAATTCTAGGCAAAAAAAAGAGTTAATTACTGGATTTCCCAAAACTGTTCCTTTAGAGGCAGCTCAATAAAATGAGGTTTCCGGAGTAAACATGGTCTCTCTGTTGTGCTGGTAAAATGTAATGAAATCCCACAGCTCTGTCTCTAACCACAGGCTTCAAATGTCAAAATGCATGTGTGGCCATTCAAAAGTACAATTCCCGTTTTGTTCCTTTTGTGCTCAGCGCAGTTTACCTGTAGCCTACTTTCTGCGGTCGGCCCCCATCCTCTGCTCCCCTGACGGAGCACGACAAAGCCACAGCATGTGAAACCTGCAAGGCTTTTTGTTCCATCTCGCTTTCACCAAAACCTGCATCAAGGTGAAGGACAATGGCCTCCAGGTTCCCAGGGCAGTGTGGGGGGTATTAGTGCTGGGATAAGTTAACCACCACCGCCAAGTGCTGATGTTCTATGATAAGGAGAGACAGCGTTGGAGTCGGAGGTACAATGGAGGTCTTTGTGGCGGAGTCTGCAAAGATAGCGGTCGACCAAAAAGCTGTGTAATTTGTAGAGTTTCTTCCCTCCTGCTTATCTCACCCCCTCTGCACCTCAGGGGTCATGGACAAAGTAATAAAACCTGACTGAATTTTGGTTTCCTCTACATGTATTTGTGAAAGTGTTGTTTACCACCACAGATGTGAAACCGGAGACCGTTTTGAAAGCACAACATAGAAGCTGAGCGGTCCAAAACCTCCCAGAACTCTTTTGTTTGCGGTCACTCATATTATCCAAATAGCAAGTCATTTATCAGATCATTTAACTTGGAGAGGCCTTGTAGCTGGAGCTGCACCATTATCTTTGGCTCAGAAACATGTTTGTGAAAAGTGAGGAAAAAAACACAGTTAGGACAATATGATACTTGAGTTACACAAAGTTTACTGGAACTATAACAGTGGATTTTGTGTCATTTTAACCATTAGTCACTGCAGACATTGGTGGTCTAAATTCAAATGGTCTTTGGGTTAAATGATAAACACTTTTAACTCTAATCACTGCACCATCTTTCACGTATCCTCTGGTAATGTTGTAACATGTAAAATAATTACGTTCTCAGAATAATGCCTGTGTGTGTGTGCTCGTATTCCTGCCATGTCATGTGGCGGCTGTTTGGAGTTTCAGGTGATTAAGAGTCAAGAGTGCGTAGCCACATGATAACACTCCCCAAGTGCAAGTGAAGCATGTTCTGGTCTGTTTGTCGACACGCACAATTGGCTCTTCACCCCAACAATAGAAGCAGAACATGCCAAATACCTGTGTGTGTGTGTATATAAAGGATATATCCTTGGTGATTCAGAGCAGCCAGAGTGTAAATCTTGTAAAAACACAAGATTTGTAGGAGTAGATTGTTATTGTTTTTTGAATAAAGAGATTTGTCTAAAATGAATAGCAATTCTTTTTTTTTTTGATGCTGGGTTTTAAATAAATTTGGCATTTGAAAAGTTTTGTTTCCTTTCAGTTTGTCCTTACTGGAGCAGTAGCAACTTGTGTTGTGTCAGTCAGCGTGATTTTCGAATAAAAATAAACAATTTACCCAAAGTATGAATGTCTTATTAATGACTGGATGCTCCATTTGTATAATGAAGTTATACATAATAAACAGATTGATTTAATTTTCATGCACTTAAAACATGGTTAGTTGAATTTACTCAATTTTATCATGTCAAGTGTTTGCACAAAAGCAATTTTAATGTGCTCTTTGTTGGTAATTTTAAACTATATTTATAATATTAGATTAATTTACAGGCAACAGTATATTGTTTCTTTGTGGACTGTGGGGCCCATGTGAACCCATGCAGACACATCAAGTCATGTGGAAATTAAATTGCATATAATATCTTCTCATTACTTTTAACTGAGTGAAACTAACTTGTTTCAATCATGTTCAGTACATTTTGGAGATAAGTAGGATTTAATAATACGATACAAGGGTTCTGAATCACTTTTTTTCTGTGTGTAAAGTCTTGCCAAATCCTCAGTTGAATTTTCCAGTAAGGGTTGATCTAAGTCGGGAAAGAATAGAGGCGCTGCCTGCTGCACCCACTGTGTGTTTTCCATGAGTCAGAGCGGGCGTCATCCAGGCACCGTGATGCCAGTGTCCATAAGCTCTCTCCATCTGTCACCAACGTCTTCTCCTAATGACCAGCATTCCCCCCCCTTTTTTTTTTTTTATTGGTCCATTTTGTTTTTTCCAGTGTGCATCACAACAAATACAAAGACAGAAGGATGAGGCAACAATTACATCATATTTTTTATTTTTTATTACGTTTTCTGAAGAATTCTCAAAAGTTATGATCCCTTCGTTTGAGAGGAAGATATTATTCCATTTTAAAGCACTTACAAATTTAATGCTGCATACAAATACAAATATCTCATTTCAACAAAGGTGTACAAGAGCTAGAGAAAAAAAATGAACCTTTACTTTTTTCTGAAGAAGGTAGACTTTTAATCCTTGTCAAACCTTGTACTTCATCTTTCCAGTCTTGCTGATGACACAGATATGCTGCAAGAAGAACAAGAGGGAGAAAGAAACATTAGCTTGTGCATCTGCGGTGTTAAACATTTCCCTTCAGGTACAATCTCGTCCGAAACAGAAGTGCATCTGATGATGGCAATATGACGATCACCCAGCCCGCTGGGAAATTCCAGCATGCTCTGAGAGCCTCTGTGTGCCATATACAGTACGATACGAAAAGATGAAGCTTGCAATCATGTGAAAGCAGGGGAGGTAATCTACAAAGATATGATATATTCATTAATCTAACTTTAGGCATCTCAGGGGTTCAACTCATATTTCGCCTGTAGGATAAGGACAGATAAGAGGCAAAGCTTTAACTCTGCTTGATAATGAGGTCCTAACCTTTACATTCCACAGATCGCCCTCTTTCAAACTTTCATAATGAATATCACTCCCCTTAAGCATGCACAAGAAACACACACACACAAGCATACAGTACGTACAGTAAATGCAGATTACACACCCGTCTGAACACACACACACACACACACAAAGCAAAGGGAGTCTGCCTTGGCTTAGTGTTTCACATGAGTCAGAGGTAAACTTGAGGCCATGTCTTTGCAGACATAAAAATGGCCAAGTTCACATAGGTTTGCACTTTCAGACTGAGATATCTGGTTTGAAATAAGATGCCAGTGGGGTGTGACAAAGAAAACAGAGGAGAGGATGCACTCCTTCATGAGTGAGCTGGGTTTAGCGCAATGGTTAGGAGGAGGAAGCAGGAAATGCTTTGCAGATGCAAAATGGATTTCTTTGGAAGGTGGGGAAGTGTGAAAATGAAAAAGTCAGATTTTATAGCACAGGGAGTGACTCCGTTGCATGATCACGACACCTTAGACACCTTACACACACACTGCACACTTAAGTGTACTTGTAACGCCTCCTCAGGCGGGGAAGGATAGCTGTTGGGTGAGTTTAGGTTTCAGGAAGAGGAGTGCATCGCTCTGATTTGTGATGTTTACCCCCTTCATCCTCTTTCATCTCTTTCTCTTAGCTCTTCTAAAGTCTCACACACTCAGAGTCTGTGCAGCAGCGTCGGGAGACTCAGGACTTACATTCAGGTCGCGGAAGTGTTCGTTGTAGTCCAAGGCATAACCGACCACAAAGCGGTTTGGGATTTCAAATCCAACATCTGTCAGAGCAAACACAGACAGGAATGTGAAATATTTGCATCGTGCATTCTTTCATTACTGACATTAATTTGGGTTAGAATGACATAAAAAAACATACATTCTGTTTAAAAAAAAATGTTTATTATCTTTTTTTTCCTGTCTACCAGTGTTTTCTTTGGCTTGATGAAGACTTCTTTCAGCTCTTCCTGGGATATTTCACAATAACAGAAACTGTCAAAATATGCATTCCGAAGGTTAGATTTGGGGTTATTAGTGTCTGAATTATTGTAATTAACTGGTGCCAAGGAGCCTAAATTTAGCCAAAGAGGAAGAGGTGTGTGGAGCTGAGGTGGGAGATGACTGACAGGCTTTGACACCATATAATCAAGCAATTAAATGTCCAAAAACATGCCTCCTTGAGGGAAACATGATTTCTAAAAGTCACCAAGAAGACACATGTTAGAACAGAACTTCTAAATTCTAAGAAAGAAGTACAAAAGAAAAGTTGGGACTATATTTTAAGATTTGTTTAACCTTTTAGTAATAATCAGTCAGACATGAAAGGAGGGGTAGGTTGCAACAAAGGTCCCCCAGCTGAAAATCTGTATTTTATTATATAAATTATTTAATTAGAATTGACTTTCAAACATATCAGATGCAGATTAAACATTATTAAGACTGTACAGCTGTAATAATGACAGAGGAATAAATGATGGGGTACTTACAGTCTGTAAGGCTTTCAGACATGGTAGTGACCCTCTTCACCAACAGACTGAAACACATGAAATAAAGACTTAATGTGATACAATAAAGTAATACAGTAGCTAGCCATGAACTCAAACTTATTTCTAGTATCTTACAAATATTAGAAATTGTCCAAACCCAGAATTTATAGAAGAAGACAAACTTTCAACATGACCCATGTGTGAGTAAAAAGACCTTGTTTCTGTCAACTTTGAGGGCATAGAATCAGCCCACAGACATGAGATAGGGTCGAGATAAGTGATATCTTCCTCTTGTGTTCATCACACGTTTGGCATTTCCCCTGGTGGGGAAAACACAGACGCCTGAAAAACTGGCTCACCCTGCGACCTTGACCATCTTGGGTTCAAAGGTCTGCACATGCTTCAGAAGGGCCTCCATGGTCTTTCCTGTGTCAACTATGGCCTTAGGGAAGGGAAGAGCAAAGGAAGAGGGAGAGATGAAGACAGAGGGGCATCTGATTTATGGTTCAACTACTTTAGCATATTAATAAAAGCTAATTGAGTTCATGCGGTGCTTATTTCACACATTATCATAAAGACATGTAAAACTTCTCTCTATAATCTCTGTCAAAACTGCCTATGTGTTTCTGACTTGAGCTAAAACTGAAACATGATCTCAGAGAGAGAATTCCGTCTTTCTTTTTGTCCCTTTGTCGAGTCTCTTACAGGCACAATGGCCTCTCAATCCAAAGGACACTAAAAGAAGTGCAAACAAAACACATCCAACAATGCTGAAATTTGACAAACACCCTTACAAGGATCAATTCTGTTAAAATAGAAGGGCACTAAAAAGGCCCAATAGCCCCTTTAAATTAAATAAACCCTTATCCAAATTCCAAGTAGGAACTTAATTAACAGGTCTCGTGAAAAAAATAGTGAATAGTTTATGTGTAATTGATAAAAATGCTGAAAAAAAAACCTCTCTTTAATTGTTGAAGGAAATTTAACTTTTCTTTATCTGGATCCAGTCCAAAATGTCATGGTTTCTTCCTTGGCACTGGTCCCTGTGTTCTGTCCAGTTTTATGGTAATATGCCAGGTAGTTTATGTGTAATTAATAAAAACCCTCAAAAGATCCCAATCTAAAAAAATCCTGAATCTGCCCCTTTGTCTGGATCCACTCCAACATTTAACGGGTTATTCCCTGCAACATGCCAAACCCTCCCATTAAGTTTTATGAAACTATGTCAAGCATTTTTTGCATAATCTGCAAAAAGACCAGACAAACAAAGCAACAGATTGTGGTGAAAACAACATCTCCTTGGTTAAGGTGAAAAGGAACTAAGTCAGAGTAGATAAGAGGGAGATTATTTGCACCTGATACTCACCTCAACAATGAGCACACTCTTTGTAACATGTAAAAAAAATGAAACAAAAGAAATCAATTAGTAAAGCATCACCTTTGAATTTAAACACCACTCAAACAAAGGCTTGATTGTTCCTGTGAAATGTACTTTATTACAGCTGGTATCTATAGCAGCAATGCTGGCAGCATCTCCAAAACACAGCCGGCTCATTCTTTTTCCTCCAGTAATGAACATCTGTGTCTCCAACGAGCAAAAAGTCACTTTTAAGTGTCGGCGTGTTGCACGCTTTCCCTGCTGCAGGGTTTCAAATGAGTCCTTGTTCCCTTGGCTGGGTGTAAGGGGCTCTTTGTGAGCCCGGAGGAGAGTATCTATGGTTTGGGGAGAGTGATCGGAGAGAATGCAGGCACACGGCCAATGTTCTCGAGTTTACACCTGAACACTGTTACACAACGCTGAGTAAAGTCAACGAGGACATGTAAACAACACCAAAACTAAAATATAACTAAGGTGTTTTGCTGCAAACCGTAAACATCCTGTGCATCTGTGGTTATCCTGTGGGGACCGTGAATGACTGAACCACATTTCATGGCAATCCATCCAAAACGCATTGATTCAAATCCAAAAATCTCATAGTGATGCAGGATGAAATGTCTAGGGGTCAATCATTAGGATTCATCCTCTAGGGACCATGAATAACTGAACCACATTTCATGGCAATCCATCCAAAAGGTGTTGTTTCAAATCCAAAAACCTCATAGTGATGTAAGATGAAATGTCTAGAGGTAAATCATTAGGATTCATCCTCTAGGGACCATGAATAACTGAACCACATTTCATGGCGATCCATCCAAAAGGTGTTGATTCAAATCCAAAAACCTCTTAGTGATGTAAGATGAAATGTCTAGGGGTCAATCATTAGGATTCATCCTCTAGGGACCATGAATAACTGAACCACATGTCATGGCAATCCATCCAAAAGGTGTTGATTCAAATCCAAAAACCTCATAGTGATGTAAGATGAAATGTCTAGAGGTAAATCATTAGGATTCATCCTCTAGGGACCATGAATAACTGAACCACATTTCATGGCAATCCATCCAAAAGGTGTTGATTCAAATCCAAAAACCTCTTAGTGATGTAAGATGAAATGTCTAGAGGTAAATCATTAGGATTAATCCTCTAGGGACCATGAACGCAGGTATAGAATTCCATCCAATAGTCCTGAATCAAAGTAGTGGAACAACCAACAACACACTAAATTTCAGGGCAAACTGGAACAGGATACTATGAGTTTTATCTGCCTGAGGCAACAATAAATCTCTCCCTCTTAACACAGGTAATTCAATCCATGCTGCAATAGTAGCTCGTCCAGAAGTTCACACACTTTCACATTTCAGGCTGCGCTAAATTTAAACTGAAGCACTCTGATTACCATAACAATGCTCTGGATTAAGACGTTTGAGGCTATGAATTCACATTGACACGGGGCGAGGAAGAAGAGCCTCAACTCTTCATTACATTACAAACATGATGTTTTAAAGGAGGTGGAGCTGTGTCTCCACAATATGGCAATGCTTACAAGCACTGACAACTAATAATTCGTCTTTGGATGATATCTAAGGCTTTGTGGGAGGTTTAGCATTTCCTTTGAGGTGGAGGAATGCAACAAGAGCATCCACTTCGGTAACAGAAAGAGGAGTGATTCATGTTTTCAGTACAAGGTGGTGGTCAGCTTGTCTGTTTTTACTCCCACAGACAAAATGCATCTTAAGTCCAGCACATTCTGACATCTTCGTTAAGGGAATTCTACATCAGTTTTTTGGAAACAAACATGCGTGGGCATATTTGCACGCCGCCACTCGGCTGAGTCAGTTAAGTTTCTGACTTATGCCTGTCTGATGCGGCGAGGACGGATCATTCCTCAAGATCCTGCCTGCTTTATTGACTCCTCGGTGGGCCATGCTGGAGCTCAACAGGGATGAACAGGCAGTAAATCTGCCATGTGGGAACATTTATTTTGCTGAAATGAGGAGTGAGCTCTAAAAGGTGAAGTACGGGGGTGAGTTGTCCAAGGGTAATAAGCTTGGGGCAATAAAACATATTTAAAACATCTTAATTAAGACCAAACAGTGTGATGCACTTTGTTATGTTCGCTAAAAATGTAATGTATTCTCAGGAGAAAACTCTTTTGTTCACCTTCAATAAAGTGTAGTGAAAGTTTAACTTACCAAGGTAGTTTCTCTGACTGCATAATATCAATAATAATAAGTGGTAAATGTATTTAAACACACCTTTCCTCGGAGGAAAGACAGATCCCGGCTTCCTATGATTTGCAGCTCCTCTGTTGATTGATCATTCTAAGGAGGAGAAGACGAAAATGGAAAGATAATTCATATTATGCAATTATTTGATTTGATTTTGCGCTTTTTTTTATAGCATAATTATTGATTTCTTGCACTTTTTCTCCATGATCAAAACAGGATTTATTCTTTCAGCCACCAGTAATTAGTTTAAAGGGTCTTTTTTTTAGACTGGGAAATAGAGATGCATGTGCTCCTTGTGATATTTTGCCTCCATAGTACTCCTGTAAGAACTGTCTGCATCATTAATGCAGGAGGGTGACAATGAATATAAAATATAATTCTTAACATAAACAACGACTGTCACCTCAGGAAGGACAGAGCAGAGCTTTGAAGCTAGCTTCAGTCTGCTATTGCATCACATGGATAAGAGGAACAGTGACATGGACAAAATCCTGGCCCTTGGGGCGAGTCACATGACTCCATCATGACCTGTGAGACTGGATGACATCACTCACACGCCGTCCCTCTGGTGTAGCAACAGTGACTGCTGCTTGCCACCATGAGATCAAAATATAATAATGATGTTATTCATGTTGATGCTTTTTTACAGCCTAACAACCTTTTGAATATTTTTATACATTACAATTCATTTACTAATTATTTAAAACTAATTCCACATATATTTTAGTTTGAGGTTTTCCTCTTTGATGTATTTTGTTTGTATCTTTTAATATGGGGGGGCAGTTGTAATTAGAAGGATAAATAGAGGTGTATTGTAATGGACTGAATTCATTTGAATGGATTTGAATTATTCTCACGAAGCCTTGTCAATTACTTGCAGGTGTATTTTTGGTCATTTTGCAAAGTAAAAAGAACATTTCTGACATTTCATTATGACCTCAGTTTGGTTTAACTGATCCAACAAGGCAAAAAAAAAAATCAATAATTCAATTTAATCCGTGTTTATAGCTACTTAAACCAGTGAGAAAGCCAATGGTTGAAGTAGGAATAGTGAATCTGCTCCAAAGAAAGAGAAAGAATGTGCAGAGAAATGTCAATTATAATATTTAGTATGTGCCAAAACACACTGAAGAATAATAAGTGACTGCATACACTCCAGGTGTTAGACCGTGTCCTAAGCTGTAACAGCACCAATTGTACAGTCTGGTATTTTCATGACCACAGTCAGATGTCCTTGAGATGTCCTGCCTGAGCTGCTCTTTTCTCACTAAACGTGAACAACAGTGACATCTGGTGATCCTTTACCAAAGCAGGAGTACTAATACCACACTGTAAGGATACTGTCACAAATAAATATCAGGAAAATGTACTTAAAGTATTTAAAGTAAAAGTACTTCATGCAGAAAAATGTCACATGTGACTGATATACTATTGCACATTATAACATTTGATTATTATTACTCATGCATTAAAGTAACAGCAGCATTTTTCTATTGTGGTTGGTGGAGCTGTTGAATGTTTCTGCATAAGACTGCAACCGGTGATTATTATTAATGATTATTTTCATTATGGATCAATCTGGTGATCAGTTTGTATAAAAAATGACTTAAAGATGGCATCCAAAACCCAAAGACATTTCTAATTCATAAAGAAATAAAAGTGAGAAAAGCAGGAAATCTGCACACTTAAAAAGGCTGGAACCGAGGGATGATTGGCAATTAATAAATCAATAAATTACTTGGACAATTTATCAATATAATGTAATTAGTCTTCTCAAGGGTATTGATTTTGTCATTTAATTTTCAGCACTGTCGTTGTATAATAGAAAGCCAGAATACACCGCTTCACTGTTTTTAGCGATGTGTTACAGTCCACCTACTAAGTAGCTCTTCAGACGGATGAACTCCACCCGGGTCTCCACGTACTTGTTGGAGTTGCGACCGAGAACCTTGATGCACTCCACCAGGTCTACACAGAACTTGTAGCCTCCCTTCAAGACGCACAGCACCATTATGCTGTCCCCAAAGTCATCCGTGACGTAGTGGGCCAGGCGCTCTATCCTGCAGGAGACATCGCATCAGGACAGATTTAAAAAAAAAAAAAAAAAAATTAAAAAAAATCTTTTGAATGTTTGAATGTATATTTTTACCTGTTTATGATGATCCCATTTGGGATGAAAACATTCTCAATGTCCTCATGGTAGTGTTCAGCGTAAGTGAAGAGGTTCAGACTATATCCTGGCCAGTCGTCTTTTATCTACAACAGGAATTGAATGGAAGAAAATTACACTGCACTGTTTTTCCCTGCGATATATATATATATATACAGTAAATACTGCAATTTAAAAAATGCATGAAATTACACTAGATCCATGCAGTGTGTTATTCATGTACAAATACACAGTTAATCATAGTTTTCATCAATCCTCTTGTAACAAAACAAATCCCTCCTCCTCCTTTCACCACAGTTGGTGTTAACAGGTATACTTAATCTACCTGGTGGAAGATGAACATGCTTAATTGATATATAAATGGACTTTTCTTAACGGTCATTGATGGAACATGAGAACATTGCAAATTTTCCTTATATACTGCGCAACAAAAAAAGTTGTAGCATGACGCATTTGAGTTCATTTGCCATGCTTGACATTGCTGCTACTGCACATGAGCACATTGACATATTGCATATAATATGTGCAGCTCTAAGGTGTAGCACTGTTAAATCTGAAGGGCCAAATTGTGCTATATTTGGGAGGGAAGAGCCAAATGTGAGGAAGTCTTGTTGAAGCACTAGAAAGGCTGGTGGATTTCCAAAATCTAGGAGAAATATAATCCACACTTTTACTAGTATTTGTTTGCTCAAAAGCTAAAATTCAAAGCAGCTGACAGCAGAACTCAGCAGCTTGGTATTCTAGTTTGACTACAGCAAGAAAAGATTGAATGTGAAGCACATGGGCAATACTCAGGGAGTCTTTGCCCTTAGCATCTGCAACCTATAAGTGAAAACAAGGAAATATTATTAATACCACATCTTCTGGGCTTAGAATAAATAAAGGTTCTTTAAAAGCATGCTTACAGTTAAATTAATCACATAACGACTTCAAGGAAATTTATTCTGAGAGGACAAACATGTCATCTTCTTAAAACAGTTGAGCAAATAATTGCAAAGAATTCTCTGTTCATTGGATTATAAAAGTGTGGCCTAAATATATGAAACAGCATGAGATTAAATGGACAGAATGACCTTTGATTTGAACATACCACTATTCCTCTTTTCTCTCCTGCGTTGTCCATTTGTAGTAGATGCACAGAGGGGTAGAGGTAAGGATGGTACAGGAAAGGATGCAGATATCAGTGTACCTTCAGTTGAAATACACAGACATAGATGATTACATACACGGCACCAAATAATGAAAGGTTTTCCATCTTCCTCTGAAAGGTTAGAGCGCGGGGACAGGTAGGACCAGAAGAAGTGAATTTACCATCAGGCTAAGGCATCATTACTCATAATTATGTGAAGGGATCTCCTGCAACTTAGAATAATAACTGATTGATTCAAACATTACATTCTGCCTTCAAACTGTCTAATCCGTTGTTACTCACCGTTTTGTTGCCTTCTCTTTAGTGACAGTCACAAAACGAAGAGAAAAAGAGGAAGTAACATATCCAGAGAAGTCCTGTCCAGCCACATGTGCTATGGGATCACGCTTAAGTCATTTGCATACAAGGAGCGTTGTTTTTGTCGTGGAGAATTACAGGGATAATCAGCTTCATGTGATGCTATGCTGGCCTGCAACCAAATCACAAGCCACTGAAGGAGAATTAAAGCCATTAACAACAAAAGCTTGGTTCAGTTTTCATGCAGTAAATTTTATTGAGTCTGAAGGAAAAAGATTTTAAAGGACATTCTGAGAGGCTACACGAACCAACTATTCGCAAAGGGGTTCTCAAAGAAATATCATTAGTAAGGCAGGAAGGTGAAAAAAAAAAGAAAGTTTCTTTTTCATTTCAAACTTTTTTCTCCCTACTATGGATAGACCTCAGATTGCCTAGACTCCACAGTGACAAACGGGTGACCATAACAAGACACGTAGTGTAGTATATCAAATTAGGTCAACTTGTTTTTAATGTTATTTGGGTATGTAGATGGTCTTGAACTTCTCAAATAGGTGGATGTCATTCTCCAGCTGCTTCATCGCCACCTCCAGCCGCTCCTTGTGGGACTTCTTCGACATGGTGTCTATGACGAATGAGAGGCCCTGGTACTCACGGTGCAGCTGATCCCAGTTCTTCTTCAGGCCCTGGATAGTGGATCCACACAGGTAAAGCCATCACTGACTGTGAGGTATTGCACACATTACAAGGTCAGATACAGGGCTAATTCTGCGGTGGTGATGAATGTGGGAAATATTGTCAGGTGATGTTGACTGGAGAGTCTTTTTTGTGTCATAGAGTTCCTATAGCTTTGGTGCAGCAGTTTAGAAACACCTTAAAGTGTTACATCAATACTGCAACACAACCAAGCCTCTTCTTAAATATGCACAAATATCAATGATGTATGACTGACATGCTAAGGCCACTTTATCCTGACTCATTAGAACAGAATAAAAGTATTTTCCTAAAATCTGAAATCAGCACATTCATTTCCTGCGCTCTTCTAGTTGTTCCATCTGGGTATGACGATGCTTTTGTGGGAGTAGAGGAGACATTGTGCACAATGTATGTGTTCAGGTACCTCCAGGATGGCTTGTCGCTCCTCGTCAGGCAGGTATTTCATGCCCCCCTGCTCCCTCTGTTCTTTCACAAAGTTGTTGTACTCCTCCTGAGCTCTCTGCTCTTCTTCAATACGCTGCTGCAGGTACGCAGGAACTTCTCCATAATGCTGCACATTGGAACAGGAAACTTTAGACAATATCTTCACAGTTGACCTAATAAAATACAATTACAAATCTCAGTTTTCTTTGTTGTTGTGTGTCAAATTGAAGTAAATACCTTTTTCTTGATGTACTTTGGGACAAGTCCTGAATTCTCAAGGAGCTGCTTGTGTCCCTTGCTGGAGTCTACACTGATTGGCTTTGGCTTCATTGGCACCGCTGTGGCCGTCTTTATGAAGTTTCTTTTGGTTTGAATGCCCATAGGTGGGATCTCTGTCCTGGTGGGAACAGGTGGTTTCCTCATCGTACAGGTATGAGCCTCTTTGGAACACTGTGTCTCTGAAAGAACATATAAATATGATGGTAAATAACACAGCTCCAAGACAGACCCACACATGGATCCAGTAGATAATAGGAGAACTCACTGTCGGGTAATTTGGGCTCTTTCGAATGCTTCCTCAGGTATTTGTCTGGGGATGGCATCTCTACTTTAGCTGGTCCCATCGTCCTCATGGCATCTTTGGCCGACTTCTCTTCAAGAACAACTGCAGGCCTGAACTTGGACATATACCTTCAGATGGAGCACATTGGACAAAATAATCAACTTACTTTAAATTATTTCATGATGTCTAAAACATCACAGGCTGCAAAAAAACCCAAAAACTTTTTCTTTATTCGCAAAGCAAAAATTAATACATTTTAAGCTACAAACAAATGCTCATTAGTCATTCATACATACTTCTCAGATAAGATTAAGTGTTAGTCAAATAACACAAACTTTATTTGCCAATTCTCACCTGGTTTATTTGATTCTGACAGATTTGGGGCAGACTTTTCGAGCTATAACTAGAGGTCGTCCTTGTTTTCACTGTCTAGTGTTAACTATTGTTTAAAAACTTGCTTTCTAGTCCAGCGAACTAGTTTCTTCTTACTAATCTCATTTGACATCATTTCGACGTACCTTGGTGATTTTTGAGGATGAACCTCATCCCTTGGAAGAACATTGTAGACGCTTTCTGGTGGATGCACAACTTCAGACATTTTGAAGGACTTTAAACAGGTTAAAAAGATAAGAATTAAGTTCGCCTAGCTAGTGAGCTAACGTGACCGAGCTAACATTAGCTATTTAATTTCTTTGGTCAGGGGGGTTTGTTGACAACATGCTGCCGGCTAGTTGCTAGGCAACTGGGGAGCAAATGTTGCTTTTAAAGATACTTGTAAATCGGACTGTTCATGATTCTCGGCTGCTCATGCGTGAAGTTCACGCACTGTCTTGGTAAATCACTCATTCTGAATCCACAACCAATTATGTTTCATCCAATTATTGTTATTAGAATTAGCATAAAATTTCTCGTTTTGTAGACATCCTTTCTGCTCTGGAATTCGCAGTAGATCCTTTCTATATGGTAGTATCTCAAAATTCCGAGGACTTTAAATATAGCACAAACGTCATTCGTACTGGTTACTTCCGCGATGCTTAAAGTTGCCGGTCCTAGTAATTTAGAATAAATTAGCGTCAAATGCTTGAATAAATGTTTAGACTGTATAGATATACAACGTGGGTAATGTAAACTGTTTTTATTACGCAAATCTTGGTGAGCCTCTGACTTATTATGGAAGATTAAGTACTTTTGTCCCTCCAGGACTACCGTAGCTGTGTCGGCTTCATGCTTTAGTGATCTTCCAGTCAAACATGCGGTACAGAATTGTACTTTACCCTTCAAAACAAGCCACACAGATACCACAGACGCTACTAAAATACAGTGTTGACTACATCGTCTCAAGTGAGTGTTTCGATCATTAAACTCTGTCACGTGACGTACATTAATGACTGCAAACTACGGGCAGTTATAAACACACTGCTGCCAATTGGAGATCTTTAATGATCAAAACACGAGGTGCTCGTCTAGAGAGTAATCTGAATAATAAAAATGTATCATAATGCTTTTTAATGCATCCATTTTGTCCTTAAATATTATTTTCTGTTTCACAGGAGAACAGGCTGCTGCTATTTGACTCCTCAATGGGTTTACTGAAGGCAAGCAAGCTTACAGTAAGAGCTGTCAGATACTACCTGCATCCCTTTTCAGCATCAAAATCATGGTCTTCTACCAAAGCCTCCTTGCTGGGGGACAAAAATCTCCTGCTCATGGGTCCTCCTGGAGCAGGGAAGACCACAGTGGGAAGGATAGTGGCCCACAGACTGGGATTGCCCATCATTGACGTGGATGATGATGTGTTAGAGAAGACATGGAAGATGCCTGTGGCTGCAAAGCTCGCAGCAGTCGGAGGAGAGTGTTTCCTTGAGGAAGAAGGCCAAGCTTTGTGTAACTTCTCTGCCTCTGGGTGTGTTATTTCTCTAACAGGCTCTAACCCACTTCACGCTGCAGCGATGCAGCATATCAGAGAGTCTGGACTGGTTGTTTACCTGGACGCGGACACTGAAGACATCGTACAGAGACTGGCCAGGATGAAGGTGGACAGGATTGTGGGCCAGGAGGCAGCGGTGTCCATGAGAGACATTCTTAGGCACAGAAAACAATTTTATGAGAAATGGCTTGATGTGCGGGTGTTGTGTGGAACAGGGGACACAGTGGAAGAGGTTGCAGAGAAGGTGCTGAAGGCTGTGGAGAGATACCAGAACCACGCTGCAGAAACCTTTGTGTCAACCAGGAGTGTGGAATCGTCCAATCAGAAGACATACTTTAGTGATGTGGTAGTTGAGGGTCTCGCCACAGATGGAGGCCTCTATGTTCCCGAACATGGCTTCCCAAAAATAGATGCTCGTGAATGGCTGAGACTAGCTGACATGTCATACCCAGAGCGAGCGCTAGTTATACTTGAAAAGTGCATACACCCATTGGACGTCTCTGCTTTGGATCTCAGAACGATGATATTCAAAGCATACGGGTCTAACTTTGCCAGTGAGGCAGTGGCACCTGTAAAACATCTCATCCACAATCAGTATGTTCAGGAGCTTTTTCACGGCCCCACCGCCTCATTCAAAGACCTCGCTTTGCAGCTGATGCCCCAGCTCTTCGCCTACTGCCTCCCACCGATGTGCAACTACCTCATCCTGGTGGCCACCTCTGGAGACACTGGGAGCGCAGTGCTGAGCGGCTTCAGCAGGCTCAGCGGCGCTGACAGACACCGGACTGGGGTGCTGGTGTTTTTCCCAGAGGAAGGTGTCAGTGAGATCCAGAAGCTGCAGATGACGAGCTACAGGGAGGGCAACGCCAGGGCCGTCAGCGTCCTGTCAGACTTTGACTTCTGTCAGAGGACCATTAAGAGGATGTTTGGAGAGTCTGGGCTGACGGGGCACCTCGCTGTGGAGTACGGAACAGTCCTCAGCACCGCCAACTCCATCAACTGGGCGCGGCTGTTGCCACAGGTGATCTGTGATCTCTTTATTCTGGTGTTTTCATGTAATTTCTAAGCTTAGTTTCTCTCATCTGAATAGATTAAACACTTTGCACAATTAAAGTCTCAAGTTTTATTTTTATTTTGCAACACATTTCCAACAGTATAACATTGATTTGTCTACTTTCCCTCCTCTTGCAGGTGGTGTACCATTCCTCAGCCTATCTGGATCTATGCAAAGACGGCATCATCAAGTTCGGAGAACCCATTGATGTTTGCATCCCTACTGGTAACTTTGGTAATGCAATGTCAGCTGTGTACGCCAAGAAAATGGGCATCCCGATAAGAAAAGTCATCTGTGCCTCCAACCACAACCGCGTCATCTCCGACTTTATCACCACAGGCGAGTACGATCTCAGAGGACGGCCTCTGATGCCCTCCCACTCCCCAGCCATAGATATCCTGAAATCCTCCAACCTCGAGAGGTTTATCTACCACGTTTCAGACGGAGACAGCCATCTTGTCAGGGAGCTGTTCACATGCTTGGACACAAAGCGGCACTTTCAGGTTCCTGAGCTGCTTCTTGGCAGGATTCAGGATGAAGTGCTGGCTGGCTGGTGCTCTGAGGACGAATGCCTGGCCGCCATCCAGAGCATCCACAGGCAGACAGGCTACGTCATGGACACACACACTGCCGTGGCTAAAGCCGTGGCCGATAGGCTGCAGGACGGTTCGTGCCCTGTGGTGCTCTGTTCCACTGCTCACTATGGGAAATTTGCTCCCGCTGTGTTCAAAGCCTTGCAAATCCCAAATATTCCAGAGGATCCCGTTGAGCAGCTGAAGAAGCTCAGATCGACGGCGTCCAGGCCAGAAGCACACAGAGACATGGTGAAATGCATGGAGGAGAGTGGCAGGAGGGGACACACTGTCTGTCAGGCAGAGTACAGCGTGCTGGTAGAAGAGGTGGAAGGCATGATACAGGACTCCTTCTTAAAAGTTATGTAGGATGATTTGATCTTAAATCAACATGACTTTAAATCAGAATTGAAAATGGAACTAAAGTATATTCCTCATGTGTCCTGTTTGTATTACGTACGTCTTCAATGTGAGGTTTTTAAGCAAATTCAACAAACTACAGAACAAAAATGTTGAAAAAGGTGCAAGAAATTCAAACAGAAAAAAATAAAAATAGTTCACCCAAAAATAAAATTTAGTCATCATGTATTCACCCCCATGCCGACGGATCTTAGTGCAAGTCAAACTATGCAGATTGACTCATGGGAGCTTGTTTTCATGACTGAATGTTCATTTACAGGTGATCTGTTCTTATAAAGACATCCCGTCTGAGCCTGCAGGAGTAAGAAAGCAACACATTCGCTCTGATTATTCGGTAATTCAGCTCTAAACTGTCTCCTAAATGGATTCAAAGATCATACATCTCTTTACATCATTATCCAGAGTTCAGGCCCACTAGATGGGGATGTCTGCTTCTTTGCCTCAGGAAACGCTGGTACCAGGGTCTCAGTAACAGCAGTAGGAATAATAAATTACTGGCAGAAGGTCAGATGTGCTTGTGTGTGAAGTCAGTATCTGCAGTCAGGGAGATGATCGTCTTTAAGTTAATTGTATGCTTATGAGTTGCACTATGAAAGTATATATTTGCAGTATTTCATTTTTTGCCGTGTTTCGATCCCCCCCAACCTTTTCTTTAAGCTGTTCCGCTGATGTGAGGCCAGCTGAGGAGCTATTAAAGCCACACAACAGATCTCACCTAATGATTTCTTCTCCTTTAATTGCCAGGTGAAGGTTGAGCAGCTAGTAAACTCCTCCTGTCAGCATCCACCGACTCATTAACTACCTGCCTGAAGGTAGAAAAGGTTAAAGGGCAGCACTGCTCCTGTCCTCCGTTTCATGTGCTCACTAGCTGTTCAGGACCATATTATTATCATCGTACCTGTTTCTTTTAGTTCCTTTTGCAGCATTAAGGGAGGAGGCTGACATTTTGGGGAGTATGCTCATGTGCTTTCTTGACAAGTTTATTGGAAGTGGCTGAACTGTGATCTCGTGTTTGTCCTTGACGTCGTCAATAAGGAAGGGGATTGTTTTACTGAACCTGAGACGTTTTAGATATGACTGATATATAAATCACCTCCCTTTCATTTTGTGTTACACTGCAGATTATTATTAAGAAATGTCTTATTTCCTAATGCATCTTTTATATTTCATCTTAGTTGCTTATAAATACCTGTGTATAAACTGAGCACAACACATTCATGTCTATATATATCTTAATTATAATGATGGCCTGGTGAGAGCCAAATGACATATGTTTGAGGGGAAGAAGGGAGACGGGACAAATAAAAAGGGAAGAGTGAATAATTAATCACATCATGCATAAGTAAGACATTTACAAGCATCATTAAAATCGGTGTGGCTCCCGAGGGTAATTTTCCACCCCACAGATGTCACACCATCCACGGCAGGAGAGTCCAGACATGAATCCTGTCTCTGTGGCCATCAGTCGAGTCATTTGAATCCAGGTGCTGCCTCAGCAGCAGCCTGTGTGGAGAGGAGGGGAGGGGAGGGGATCTGTTTCAGAGATCTGTAGGATTGCTTATGACTGCAGTTGTTAAAATAGATGGAAACTCAGGCCAGATTTGACAAAGCACTTTGGCAGCATGCTCTCTGATCTGGATCATTTTCTCTCTGTGCCTCTGCCAGAACTGAGAAGGAAAACATTTCCCTTAAAGTTTTATACTTTTTAAATTATTGTTATATGATATCCTGACTGCAGGAAGTTGCTCCAATCCAGCCACATGAGCATCAGTGCAGTCCATCGCTGTGCTAGGTGTATATATAAAACATGTAAATCATAAACAGCACATTTACATGATTTGTTTTCCACACATTGATAATGTTAAAAATCTAATTTTAGTGACAAATCGTCTTCATGAAAGACTGAAGAAAACGTTTGATGTGCCCAGTAACACAGTCTGTCCCCTCCTGTCAGTCTGACCAGTGGTGTCTACATCTCAGCTGCAACATGTGTGTTATTTAACACATGCTCACACACTTGAGACTTCTTTGTACCACCTCTGCTTTCTCCTCCCTTCCTCTCTGGGTTGCTTCGCGGTGAGCATTGGGCTTATTAATCAAGCTGCTTGGCAGGTGAATGTGAGGAATAGGTAGTTAAGTGTCTGAAGGAGGGAGGATGGGTAGTGTGCAGGTGCATGTGTGTGTGTGTGTGTGTGTGTGTGGTGAAGGTAGAGAGAGAGAGAGAGAGAGAGCCAGCTGTTGCTCGACACCTATTGGCCCACGCCTTGGTGAGTAAGGATAATTGCAGGTAGCAGCCTGCTTCCAATCTCCTTTATGTGAACCTGTGGCATTATGGAAGCTGCTCTTTCACAGGATAGGGAAATAGAAAAGAGAGAGAAGGAAATTAACACATCCGAAGAGTTTGTGAAGAAGATCCAGGCTTGAATTGAGCCTCTTCTTGCTTGATCCCTCATTCTATTCTTTTCTTTCTGTTGAAATCCACAATGTTAAAATGGAGACTTGGAAGGAAGGAATTTGTTAACGTTCACATCATTTTTGTCTCTTATTTGCACCTTGATTTATTTAAACCCAAAAACAAAATGCAGGTGAATCACCTCTCATGTCGTTGTCTTGCTTACAACAGGGTCTCCCTACCTAAATATGTGTATCTAAAATTATAGCATTGAAGTTTTACTCCTTTTGCAAAGTGTATTCATTTTTCTAATTGCACAATAATTATTTTTGTAAGTCAAAATGTCCCAATTGAGACAGAAATGCATACTTAACAGAACAGGTCTGCAGGAACTCCAATGCCAAAACAAGCAATCTGATCTGATCTGACAACAAACTAAAAACAGTGAGTGTTTGTCTTTGTGCCGTTTATTCTTATTATTTATTACTTAATATAAGTTTTACTGCATAGTGATGTGTTTTTCTCCAGATCCAGAAGCTTCTGGAAGCAAAAGTGAAAAAAATCAGCATTCACATTACCTGAGGCTTCCTCGCTGATCACTATAGACGCTGCTTTGCGCCTTAACAAGCCTCTGCAAAGCGTGAAGAAGAGGAGGAGGAGCGACAGGAGAGCCGATGAAGGTGTCAACTGGAGCTCACCACCAGATGATGATTATTTTAGGACTGAACTCATTTGCATTTTGATGTAAACTCAGGGCTGAACAATATACGCATCTGTACCTATCTGCTGGGAACAGTCACGAACAAAAAGCAGTGATTCAATTCAAGATGATCCAAATCAGTGAAGAAAGGCTCCTGAAACAGATTACATTTAACGGATGCCTGGGATGAAGGAAAGAGACTCCATTTCTCAGTCTGAGAATGAGAAATCAATGACCCCGAGGTGGATCTGTGTGAAATGAGATATGAGCTTAATCTCGGAGGACTCAGGAGATTGACAGGTGACTGACAGGGGGTAACTTCCAAGGAAGGCCGACTGGCTGGAAGGTTGTAAACTGACCCTCCAGGACTCTAACTCTTAATATACAGTAATATACTGTGGAGCTTAAAGGTTAAAGGTTACATGTTGAGGGAAGGGTTGACAATCGGAGGCTGGCTGTTGCTTTATTTTAAAAATATTCTTGCAATTGGCCATTATTGACCAGATTTTTGACCAGCGCGACTCATTTTGGAGTCGGCCTGAACTTCAGTGTTATTGGGCGATGCTTGTCGTGCAGTTTATGGTGGAACTGAGGAGCAATCATTGTTCAATCAAGTGCTCCTGATCTGAATTAATGAGATAACTATGTCATTAATTCAGAAAAACAGAGCAGAATTTCATTTTCAAGAAACGTATCTCAGAATTCTGAGATAATTATCTCATTGATTCAGAAAAACAGGGCAATTTCTTTCTCTCTCTCAAGTGACTGCAATACGCTTCCGTAGACTTTAAAATCAGAAGTCTAAAAAAAAATGTTTTCATTAAGAAAAACCCAAATGCTAGCAGACAAATTTCTACTTCTTCTTTGGTAAAGGAACTTCTACCTGCTGCAGAGGAGCTTTCAAACAAATCCTTATTAACAGTTATCAATGACCAGACCTTATATTACACCCACAGTGTGAGCACAGGAAACATGAGCAATGGCTTCACATCCTATGATTTACTCGTACATGCAGTCATTGTCTGACTTTACAGTTATGGCCGTTTACAACTCACAAAAATCCCTCTGGTTAAACTTTAACTGCCTAGTTAGGAAACAAACATGCTACTTTATATTATCCTGTCGTTCATCTTAGTAATAATGTCTTCATATTCAACACCAATCAAATTATTAAATGCCGGTACTTGTACTGTAAAGTCATTAAAAATGAATTCCTGTAAGTTGTATCAAAGTCTATTTTTCTTTCCTTTGTTTTATGTTGAGGCCTTAATCATTTGCAGCCATCTATTGCCTCTCTTATCAGTTTACAGTATCTGCAGAGCATGACTTTACCGTAACCTCAAACGTGTTTCCCATTTGTGTATTTCCTGATGTAGGGGTAAATCATCAAGCCTTTACTGGATAAAGAGACTTCGTAAATGCTCCTCCACCTCCAAAAACAGGCGTGGGACGGATGCTATAAAGGTGCAATTCTTGCACATCTGCACCAACTTGTCCTGCATATCTGAAAATGGGCTGCAGACGCACAGACTGCCTGACAAAGCCCCTGTCAGGCCTCTTTGAAAAGCTTGGATCACTTGTAGGCTCCAGTCCTCTATATTTCTTTGTGATTCCTCTTCTGCTCACAGCGGCTCTCAGCGGAGGCTTCACTTTTCTCAAAGACAGGGAGGACAACGATTTTGAGCGGCAGTTCACACCCAGGAAAGGACCCTCGAAGACAACGAGAGCATTTGTCAGGGAGAACTTCCCCTACAATGACTCCATGTTTTCAGAAGAAAGGCTGTACGACATGGGCAACTACGCATCCCTCATTGCGGCATCGAAAATCAACTCAGATGTGCTAAGAGGTCCTACCTTTGAGGACATCATCAGACTCAATAATAAGATTCTCAACATCCCTGTGTACAATGGAACATTAGGATTTAATGAGCTGTGTGCAAAAGCCAATGGAGAGTGTGTCTCAAACATCATCCTGGAGATCTTTCAGTCTAATGAAACTGATCAAACAGGCATTACCTTCCCTGTATATAGACACGGATCCAGCTCAGTGTTTCTGGGTTCTGTGCTCGGGGGGGTTGTCACCGATGCCAACAGCTCAGTCAGAAGTGCTCAGGCTGTTAAACTCTTCTACTATTTAGATAAAAGCCAAAGCACAGCTGAAGCCTCAAAACTATGGCTGAGAGGCTTTAAAAAACTCCTATCAGCTGAGATGGACAGCGAACATGTTGACGTGAGTATCACACTGGAATGCTCGATGTCTTTCATAACCATTTCTGATGTTCCTGGGGGCTTTTCTGTCCACAGTCTTCAACAATTGGTCCAAAATCATGTGGGAAATTTTCGATTTTTTTTTTAATCTACCAAAGTGTCTGATGGCTGTTTTAAAGCCCTACGATTAAAATAACTGTGGAAGAGAAACACAAATTTACATTTTATTTTGTGTAGATTTGAAGATAATAAGTCTAAAAGTATCAGAATCAGCTTTAAAAAAAACAGCCATGGGTCATTGGTGTGCATATCTGGAAAGCCAAATACAATAAGCTGAGATGTTTGAGGCATTCTGGGAGTTGAAGTGTATTATTATCAAATGCAGATGAGGCAGAAATTGTAACAAATCATTTAGAAAATATAAAAAATAAGTCTGACTACATTTATTACTACAAAGTGGACGATATTCATCACTGTGAAAGTAAATAATTGTGGATTTTGTGTCGTAGGGGAACGTACTGGTGCACTGAGATGTTAAAAGAAACATTAACTGAACGTCTAAAATAATAATTTGCATTCAAAAAAATAATTTTCTAAACATATTAGATGCAGCCTGTCTGCTTCCACAGTATCTTTACTTCTTGCAGAGGTTGCTTTATTCCTGAGATCCAAGTTGTGCTGTTACACCGATCTTACCGCATGTGTCAATACTCTCTCATCTGACTGAGAGCTCACGTCGACTTCTTTCTGCTGCTCTCTATTATAGGTGTCTTACTACACCTCCAAATCCAAGCAGGAGGAGATTGACAGTCACACCACAGATGGCTTCCCTTTATTCCTCATCACTTATGCCTGTGCCATCACCTTCTCTGTGATATCCTGCCTGAGGTAAGAAGTGATGGGGCCACGTCGCACGAGAGGGAGATTTCCTGACTGGAGGCCAGATCTGGGACACGAAGAGATGTTGTTTATTAGTGGGAGTGATGAAGGGAAGCCACGGGCAGGTTTCATGTTGTGATCGTATAAGGCTGTGTCTCACGGAGGGTTAATTCACTTGTTTTTAATTATTTTAAATGCAGATTTAGAGGTTTTAGTTTATATTCAGTACAGATATTTCAGTGACTGTACAATGAATGGTCAAAATAATAAAATCTAACTGATAATTTAAAACAAATTATTAAAAAGCATAAGACAGAGTCAAAAAGAGTTGAACAATAACTGGACATGAAGCTTGATGTACTGGATTTTAAAAAAAAATTAGTTAATTTATTTACTACAGGCTGTGTGTTGTTTTTATTGGTGTTATTCAAATTATTATTTTAAACATGTAATATCATAACGTTAGCAAACTTTACATAGACATTGGCTCATAAAATTATTCAGCCTATTGACTTGGCTTGTACTCCTGTACATTCAAGAAATATATACCAAATATGTTGACTTTAAAGATTTTAATTACAAATTTTGCACATTATTTCAATGTAAAGGGTGACATTTTCTTGGCATGTTGAGTCAAGGCGAATAAATAAAATAACTTGGTCTCATTAAATCAAATAAATGCAATCTTATATGAAAACCTTAAGAGTTTATTCAGTCACTACATGTAAAGATAAAGGGAACTTCTACATAACATGTTTATTCTAGTTTATTATTATACATAAATATGATGCATTTTTTCTGCCTCCTGTAATAAAACACACTCAACTTATTAAATTTATGCACACTGACCCAACATTATGCAAAAATAGCACATTTAATGCAACCCTTTACAATTAAATTATGTTATAAAATCTGATGCAGATTTGATGTCATTAAAAACTTTTCTTTTTTTAAAGTGTAGATTTCAGCATCTAACTTTAGGCAGATTTAAATGGCAGCTTAAAGCCTCCTGCAGAGTTTTCATGAAGTTTCTGTTCAGATTCAATGCTTATTGCCAAAATGCATTGTGTGTATCCTCGATCTAATAACTGTGCTGAATGCCTTTCCAGACCTGACCTTTCTTAAAATTGGAAACCTGCCTTGTTGTCATCCATGCTTGTTAGCTGTAGCAGCCCCAGCCTTTCCTGGAACATTGCTGAATTTCTTGGCAGGAATGGATGTTCTGTACAAGCATGATAACAAAACGGGGAACCACACAGAAACTCTAACAGCGGCCAAAAATCTTGATTTTTTTTTTGCTGACCTTCACCAGCTTCACTGCTGCAGTTTTATAGAGGCATACTGCAGGGTGTGGCAGTGAACAATGACATCACTGTTGGATGAAATATACTCAAAAGGGCAATCTGACAACAATTTTTCAATCTGTGGCATGTGGGATGCTTTTGTCACTGCTCAGGTTGAAATTATTGATGTCGAGTTTGAAAAAAAATGACCTTTCTCATAGTATTTTGTTACCTTTATTGGTTGCATTAATTTACTGCAACCACACCCTGTCTTTATCTCCTTCACAGATTGGACAACGTGAGGAACAAGGTGTGGGTGGCTGTCTTCGGGGTCTTCTCCTCCAGCCTGGCTGTTCTCTCCTCTTTCGGCTTGCTGCTTTACATTGGAGTGCCGTTTGTTATTACGGTCGCTAACTCTCCTTTCCTGATACTGGGTGAGACGAGCACCCTGTCGTTTTTTTTCTCCCCCTGCTCTGTTTGATGGGTTGTAAGATTATAGAAGTTCATAATAATATATGAGCATGAAAAATCTTGTAGTTTAAGGGCCCAATCTCCTATTGGATATATGGCCCTCCAAACGGAGGTTTTTCAGAGGCACACTCAGTGGCAATGGCAAAGTGCAAGGGATACGGGTAGGGGTGAAAATAAGAAACGGGATTGGGCCAAAGTCTCACAAATTTAAATCTGACACCTAAAACTGTGGTTCATTTTCCAGGAATTGGTCTCAGCAACATGTTTATAATGGTATCCGACTGGCAGCACACTGACGTGAAAGACCCAGTGCCGAAGCGGATGGCTCACTCCTACAAAGAAGCCATCATGTCCATCACGATCACCGCCGTGACCGACGTCCTCAAATTCTCCATAGGTGTCACGTCCGACTTCCCCTCGGTGCAGTCCTTCTGCCTGTACACCAGCACATCCATCGTATTCTCCTACATCTACACGATCACCTTCTTCGGAGCCTTCCTGGCTCTAAATGGGAGGCGAGAAGCCAGCAACAGGCACTGGCTGACCTGCATGAAGATACCATCGGACAATCTCGACCATCGCTCTGAGATACATAACATCTGCTGTGTGGGAGGCAGCTATGATGAGAACACTGGAGCAGAGAAAATACAACCGGCAGGTCATTTCTTCAAGGATTACTACGGCCCGTTTTTGATCAAGCCCTGGGTCAAGGCGGTTGTAATCCTCCTTTATTTGGTATATTTAGCCGCAAGTATTTATGGATGCTTCCACATACAGCAGGGGATTGAGATGTATGATCTGGCAGCTGATAACTCCCATGTTACGAGATTCAACAGGAAAGACAGGCAGTACTTTTCTGATTTCGGCCCAACTGTGATGGTTGTTGTAAGCGAGGACTTCCCTTATTGGGATGAGACCAAGAGGCTCCGCCTTCAGGGATGCATGGAAGACTTTAAAAGGCTCCAATTTGTAGATGAGGACATCTATACATCCTGGCTGGACTCTTATTTGTCATATGGACGAGAATCACATTTAAACCTTGATGATAAGGATGTTTTTCTCAAAAATCTGCCTCAGTTTTTTGATCTATTTCCTTTTTTCGAGCAAGATGTGAACCTCACACGAGATGCTATCCATGCATCCCGGTCCTTCATCCAGACTATCGATATTGCCAATGCCAGCATGGAAATCGACATGCTTAAAGGTCTTAAAACCACTGCAGGCGGATGCCACGCTGCATCTTTATTAGTCTATAACCAGAAATTCATTTTTTACGACCAGTACGGCGTAGTAGTAAGTAGCACCATTAAAAACGTTGGCGTGATCACAGCCGTGATGTTGGTCGTCTCTCTCCTGCTCATTCCAAATCCACTCTGCTCATTATGGGTGACTGGTTCCATTGGTTCAGTGACTGTGGGGGTAACTGGTTTCATGGTGCTGTGGGACATCAGCCTCGATTCCATCTCCATGATCATTTTCACCGTCTGCATCGGCTTCACCGTCGATTTCTCCGCTCACATGTCTTATGTTTTCGTCTCCAGCCAGAAAGAGAGTCCCGATGACAAGGCTGTGGACGCCCTCTCCAGTTTGGGCTACCCCATACTTCAGGGGGCCTTGTCCACCATTCTAGGAGTGTCGGTCTTGGCTACGTCTGAATTTCACATCTTCAGAACATTTTTTAAGATCTTCTTCCTGGTCATGTTTATCGGGATGCTTCACGGTCTCATTTTCATTCCAGTGATCCTGACGTTATGTACACGTTGTTCAGATAAAAAGAAAGAAGAATGCTTTAAAACCAGCAGACTATGATCATTGTTGCAATGCTAATCCCATGTAGAAAGTAGATTTACTGGCAGATCCTGTAAGGAAACATACAATTTTGCTTTTAAAGTGATAGAAAAGTCTGAATAAATGTTTTTTAAACATGAATTTCCCTTCCTCAATTTATCTAATGTAATAAAGAAAGAGCATTTCTGATTCAGTAAAACCTTTTACCATAATATTTGTGGAAGAACATATGCAAGCTAATGCATAATGCATTCTGTAAGTTATTTATTTTAATATTAATTGTATTGTCTTTTACTTAATGGTTGAGCTTTCAATGCTTTTGTCTGTTTTAGATGATTTTGTAAATATTATTTTAGAATTTTGGTGCTATATCCTGCTAATATAGCTAATTGTAGCTAATAAACTTGACGTTTTTCAACAAATAATACAGTCTTCTCTTTAATATTCAACCGTTTGCTAAAATGTGACAAATCTGAATGATTTGAATGATGGAACTCAATAAAGTGTGGCTGCAATGGGTGGACTGGAACCTCTGTGACTGGGGTCAGAAGGATTTTTGAAAGCCTTACAGCTCAGATCACAAAAATCAAACCTGTTACATTGTGCAGAGGAAGAAAAAAAAGAAAATATTTTTCTCATGTCTCAAATGTCACATTATTCCAAATTGCATGTAATTAAGCTTCACCACAATCTCTCAATTCCAGGAATTGGTGTTAAAACATGCATCTATAGCTGGCATCAAGAGCCCACTGCTCGTACAGATGGTTCACAGCCCTAAAGAAGGTTCTATGTCCACCTTTATCCCTGTCGTCATCACCACAACTGATGTTTTACATCAGAATCAAAATGCAAAGAGAAAAACGTGAAGGTTCTGTTAGGGTTATGAAACATTAGGAGACAAATATAATCCTAAATGTAAATGTTGAGCCACAGAAAAATCTTTCCCCACTCAAACTTTGATTCATGCGAACAAATAACAATGTTTGGACAGACGCGCTTGTGGAGTTCAGATGCTAGAAGATTAGAATCAAACAGATCTGAATTTAGAGTTTCTGTCAGCCACTGATGCACAGCGCTATTTCTGCAAGGCTATGAGCTCTTCACCTTTTCTACAGTGAAAATACAACTGTTCTGATATACTGGCCACAAATACACTGCATGGTGGCAGAGCTGGGAGTTAGTCTGCCAGCTGCATCTGTGCAGATGTGAAGACTTCAAGATATGAAACAGCTTTGGGGTTCAGCCGTATACGTCGGTTGGTCAAGAAAACGCAGGAGGTCTTCAAGTTCCAATTTACATCCCCAGCCCAACACCCGGGCCAACTCCCAGCCCTGTCACCCTCCGTCACGCCTGTCTTCCTCACCGTCCTTCCAGGACGAGATGCCTCTAACCCACACAGCATGACGTGACATGGCCCTACACCCAGCAGAGAGCGAGCGACCTCAGAAAACTATTAAGAGAGAGAGAGAGAGAGAGACTGATAGACTGGTGACACAGATCAGATCTGCTTTTGCTGCACAATAAAGCTCAGATCCTATAGTATAGGATCTGTCATGAACTATATGGCCATATAGTTGAGTGTTTTTGACATTTTTATTACTGTTTTGCAGTTCAATAAATCAACAAATCCAAATCAATCCAATCAAGGCAAAGGACAACAAGGAATATCTAATCAAGACAACAACTGGTGACGTTAGAAGAACAAATGGTCTTTTTCTTGTTAATCTATTAAGGCAGCTTTTTCATTATATTTTCAAATTGAAACAAGAAGTTTGAAGATGTCATTAACCAGAATTTATGTGTTATCACATCTTCATTAACCCTTTGTCTAAAAAAAAAGGGACGGATTCCTTTTTACAGTGTATTTTCCTTCCTGCTGTTGAACTTAAGTATCTGTGGATTTCAATATTTTGTTTAGAATTCTCAATTAAAGTGAATTCATTCAGCTTTCTTCCACTGATCAACAGTAAAAAAAAAAAAAGAAAAAGAAAAAAACGACTCTTGGGTGACAAACTGAGAACAAGTCTCTATCAATTGATTGGACTTAATGGTGACAGATCAGCCGATGCTGACTGCATCAGCTTCGGCCCTGGACAGCTCCTTAACGGCTTCATCTGTTTCAGCACCGGACAGCTCCCCCCCCCAGCGCCACCGAACACTGCGCCGTGACTGACAGAAGAAGCGGCCATACGCGGATCGATGGCGCTCCTGGAGCCCTATGAGATGATGAGGAAGACGGGCTTAAGGGCGCACAGAATCCCGATGAGTCTCTTCGTGGCTTCTCCGGGCCTACTTAATGCCTGTTGTGGTCGGAAGAGGGCGGAGTGCGGTTGCCATCCAAGTGAGAAGCTCCCTGACTCGGTGCCTCTTGAAAATATATAAATAAAATAATAACATGCCCCCTTACCCCTCCCTCCCTCCTCGTTTTGATTCAGTCTATGTAGCCTACACGCAGGAGGAGAACGTCCGCCGCACAGCCGCGCCAAGACAGTCTCCAGTGAGAGAGAGAGAGAGAAAGAGAGAGGAGAGGTGGGGGGGAAACAGCTGCAAGCGGATATTCAACATCAACAAGCTGCATGAGGCTTCTGTAAAGAAGAAGAAGGGATTTGGCGAGGGGGATTCCTTACGTTTTATCCCCCCCTCCTCTTCCTTTTGATTTCAGGAACACAGCCGTGAAGCTCGCAAGAATATCCTACAAGTGGTGAGGAGATGTTTTAGCGGAGCATTTTGGGGTGGATTTTTCCTTGCAAGCGCGCCCGCCCAACGACACTGTATAATTCCAAGCTGCAAACATCTGTGGACGCTCTCCGGGGGGAAGAGATGGCTGTTTTCCGGCTGTCGTTGCTGCTGCAAGTTGGATTTGTGATCGGATCAAACCACAAATACGCGGAATGGACAACGCATGGGGAAGATGTCAGCGCACGGGAGGCGACTCACGGCGCTCAGACGCACCGTCGGCAGCTGGCGCATCTCCGTGCGCCTCATCATCTTCCAGGGGTGACGGCGGAGCTGCCGCAGAAAATAGAGGAGCATCTCCCGCGGGTGGTCACGGCTTTTCTTCACACGGGGGACTCGACCACCTTAAAGCACGCCAACTGCTCGCGGAGGTACGAGCTCACCTCTCTGCGGGGAAGGTCACAAGCCACTCCGCATCACTCCATGAGCAGCGTGCTGGATACGGTGCTGCACGCCACAAACTTCCTCAACATGATCTTGCAAGCCAACAGGTCCAGGGAGCAGAGTCTCCGGCGAGACATTGAGTGGTACCATGCTTTGGTGAGGAGTATACTGGAGGGAGACCCCAAGATTCACCGGGCGGTTGTCACTTTCAGTGCGGAGTCGTCCGTGGCGGGGCCCTCGGTGCTTCTCCAAGCCACCAGGGCCGGTGGAGAGATAGTCCTGCAAGACCTCTCCAGCATGGCCCACCACCATCTGCACAACAGCTCCGCAGACACAGAGTGGTACCACCACGCCAGAAACAAGAAGAAGCCGGCTTTCCAGAAGAGGGTGCTGAGCCAAGACTTTAGATCAGTTGACAACTCTTTAAAAAGAGGAGAGAGTTTTATCCCAGATAAGACGCATGTCAAATGGTCTGCGCCCTACTTGGAGTGTGAAAATGGGAATTTTGTTCCCGGTTGGCTTTTGACCTTATCAGCTGCCTTCTATGGCCTGAATCCCAGCCTGGCTCCTGAATTCAGGTAGGTACACACATGGCTGTAAGCACAGCAGTGACGCTAATAGACCTAGAAAAGCTGAACAAGCTGAGCCCAGCATCACTTTTCCCTGTTATCATTAAAACTGTTCATAAAACATAGCTACACACACATTGATGTGAGAGAGATCTCCACCATCCTGAAAGGTGAGTTCAGGTGGGTGGATCCACCACCACGTCTCTGATCCCCCCCACAGGGCTTTTCTCCCCAAACATACCGCAGCTTCCCCCTTGTTACACAAGGGGGGTTTTCTTCTCCTCCTGTATGACAAGGCAGCGGGATGCTAAAAATAACCCTGGATGTTACTGGATGTATCAGTGGTGAAAACCTCTCGCTATAGGCCTTAATTTGTTTTTCAAACTGCTGCATGATTTACTACTCAGGAAAATGCCATGTGCCCTTTCTTCCCCCCCACTTCAAGGGGGGGCTGCTATCAGTGATGAGTCAGAACCTTCCTCAGATGAGAGGCAGACAAATATAAAATAAATTTAAAAAAAAGCATAGCATCAGCATCAGCAGATGAAGAAATGCTGGAATACGTCTGATGTTTGGATGCTCTGTAAAGTCCATGACCTGAAGCCACCTCTGCTGCAGCCTTCTTGTCTAATGTGACCGTGTTTATGCCTGATGTGCTCCGGAACAGTCAAGTGTAAAGGCTCCATATGATCCCGACCGACATCTTCTCAATGAATATTTAATCCGGATCACGAGTTGTGTGTGCATCGCCTTCAATGAACCTTTAATTGATACACTTGAGTCGCTCGCAGGCAGGCGCATATTGCAAATGAGTCAAAACCTGCAGTGATTATGCTGTAATAGGCTATCAGCTACCTGGTGTTATCCCATACTAAAGCCTCTCAGAGCAGCTTCACTCACTTAGTCTCCTACTGAAGCAATCTGATATGAAATTAGCCTGAACACTCAGCTGATCAACAGTCAAACCGGTTTTACACCAGAACTCCAGTTTACTGTTTATCTGTGAAGCCAAATTTATGTTTTGCTTTCCTTCCACGGCACAAAGGAGCCGTTTGATTGTCCATTTTCTGTTCCCCTTATCGAGGCCTCCTCCATGAGATCGAAGGTGTGACACGCGTGGGCGTCTGGTATTGTTTAGTGTCCCCAGAGACGGGACTGGTCAGAGGCACTAAAGGAAGCATACTGTTGTGCTTCAAGGAGCAGGAGAGCAAAATCAATTCATGATGTTGTTTCTTATGGATTGATTTTAGAGCAATTTCTATTAGAATACAGAAAGAGCATCACTTTATGCCACTGAAGGTATTTAATGGAATATTTTGGGAAATGCACTAATTAAAATTGACGTATTCACTTCCTTGCCAAGAGTTTGTTTGTCTAACAAACTGGAGAGCCATGATATGTTTATTAGAGGTGCTGGGAGGTGGATTTTACCACCTTTGAACAGAGCCATACGAGTTGTTTCCAGTTTTTATGCTAAGCTAACTAATCTGCTAGCTGGTATCTGCATTAAAAAAACAACAATTTTGTGCAAAATTAACTTTTTCTCCCCAATTGAAAGTGCTGCCTCTTTTCTGAAAAGCTGTTTTTTTCTTCTCAGGTTAGCATTTTTGCAGATACTGCACTTTGCCTTTGTAGGGCAGTATAGTCGTGTCGCAGTTCAGGGGCCGCATCCTTCGAAGGTTGCATTTGAAGACCGAATGCGTCACAGCCGCGTGACAAGGCCGTCCCTTTTCCAAAGTGTGGATCTGTCTTTTGAAAGACTTCAACTAGAACTACTCATCAACTCTTCATCTCCAGGGGTCAGTGTTGCTAGGCGACAGACGCGGCCCCATCGTGACGCAAGGGCAAGGAAAGAGAGAGGTGGTGATTCCCCGTAGACCAGATCGTCTCATTTTACAGCTCTCAGTGTGGCCAGGCCTCCGTTGACCCCGTCCTTCAGAGGATGCAGCCCCTGAATTGAGACACGGCTTATGTTTAAAATGCATGTATTTAGTGGAATTGTCACTTTGTCCCATACTCACATGCATAGGCTATAAACTTACCCCGCTCATGTTTATATGGTAAATATGAAGCTATACCACCAGCAGACAGATAGCTTAGCCTATAGCATACTGCTGGGGGATACAGGAGGTCTCATAACCTATTGTAAAACCACAAAACATAATTTTTATGTTGGTTTTACAGATTCAAACTGAGCAGGACTATCTGTTTGAATGTTTTTATGCTACGCTAATCTATCATATAGCCTGGGGACATGAGGGCGCTTTGGATTCCTAAGTTTCTCTCCGAAAGAGATCGAATGAGCAGATTTTCAAAAAGCCACCTTTACAAAATGCCACGAAAACTTGATTTGTGCGTACACATATCTTTGTTGGAAATGCCATAAAGAGGTAATAGTGAATATTTCAGCCTCCTTCCGTGCACCATCCCTCTCTTGGTTTTTTTCCTATAACAAGTCACCTTTCAGATGGTCATATCAAAGCAGCAGAAGGCTCATCCTGCATCCTCTCTATGCCTCAGCACCCTGCCAGATAAGAAACAGGAGAGGAGCGGATAATATAGCTGTCTCAGACATCAGCTCTCCTCCGTTTCCCCTCCAGATGAATACGCAATCAATACAACAATGAATTAATAATGAAAGATGTAGAACAACAACCCTGCATGGGCCATCTTCATTCCAGCCTTTAAGAGCTTTAGTCACTTCCTGTTTGGCGCGATGATGCCGTGAGAGGCAAGGTGACTTGTTTTAAATTTCTCTGCGTCTGGCGTATCAAGCTGCACACAAATATGAGGCTGTTTGTTTGTTGAGCAGGTGCTAAACAGCTAATGTGGGTCGTCAGAGCAGGAGTGCACTGACATGCGCTGATAGACCGACCTGTTGTTTCTGTGAAGGTGTAAGAAATCGCACCTCACGCACTCCATCTCCTCTCTTGCAGTCTGTGTCTTAAAGCTGCACTTGAGTCACAGGGGAGGCAGCTTAGACCACACAGAGAGGACTGGCTTTATTCAAGCGTGCACTGTGTGTGTGTATCTGTGTGTGTGTGTGTGTGTTGGTGTGTGTGTGTGTGTGTGTGTCTGTGTGTGCTATTGTTGGAGGTTGAGACATTCCTCAGGATGATACGTTCTGTCCTAATTGGCAAATCACTCAGACACAGACTCGTAACAAATGCAAAAAAAACCCAGTCGGAGCAAACACACAAAGTGGGAATACGCAGAAGAGGAAGGCAGGGAAGGGGGAGGCAGGAGGTGGTGTTAACCGAACACACACTGCACTTCAAACTCACCTCTCACAGCACAGCCCTTAATTGCTTTGAGGCTAAAGCTCAGGCAGCGGCAGCTCTATATGATAAGACAAACTAATTGAATCCAAAAAGTACAAGGAAATATATATATTTTCAGCATATTTCTCCAAAGGCCAAACAGGTTCTAATTAGATGGCAGAACCGTCTTCATTTACGCTTGGCTTAGCGCCTCATTTTGCTGTCTAAGCAGCTAAAGTCTGGACAGCATGAGTGCTGTGGGACGCCCTGCCGTCTAACAGATAGAGAGGCCTCAAGCTCCGGGGAGGAGCCAGCAGCATCTGCTTAGATGGACAACATCCAGGAACAAATGGGGAGGAAAGCCTAGAGTTCCTGCGGCTAAGGCGCGACGATATATATGAAATGAGGTGAGAGAGAGAGCAGGAGAAAAAAATCCATCATGAGCAAAAATTAGATGAGATTCAGGGCATTTCTGAGCTGGAAGCTTTTGTACAGGATGAAAATGTTATTATTATTATTATTATTATTGAAATTAGTAATATAATAAATGCATGACCTTAAACTTGTAGATTTTCCACTGAGTGCAACCTGAAGCACGCAGGGGTTAAAGATCCCTAAGGTGCTCCATCTTCTCACTGCTGACGTCACTGGGACTCTGCTGCTCAGTAAGGTGGCCTGTCAATATGATGCCTTCAGCAAGTAAATGTCAACAGAAAATCCAACTACCAGCCGTCTGGCTTACTGTAAAGACACTTTCATTCCTAATAATGCTGCCAATGATAGGAATAGTATCAGGGATTTTGTTGCTACTATTACAGTGATGTAATTCAGTTACCTCTCAAAGGATTATAAATCTGTAATATCATTCCTGTAGAGCTGCAGAGCTACGGATGGAGGGAACTGTTGGGTTTGCGAAGATTTGGAAAAAGTCATTTTGCTGTCAGGTTTTGAAAATATTTGTAAGCACACACACACACACACACACACACACACACACACACACACACACACACACACACACACACACACACACACACACACACACACACACACACAAAGATAGACCTTCAATGCAAAATATTACCTACTCCTCTCATGATGTATTTCTGTAGATGTCTCATAATCAATATTTAACACTTATGAAGGAGGGGAGGCAGGAAAAAAGGCACATTTTTGCAGAGATTACAACAGTTTCATTGAGCCCTGTTTTATCCTGCAGCTGTCAGCAATATTGTAAGATTTTTAATTGCAGAGGATGAATTTGAATGAGATCGTATTATGCAAAGTAGATGCAAACTCAGAGTGTTGTTGGATAACCGAATTTTGCTCGTTGCAAGATTTGTACGACAAAATTCACTAATTTTGAGGATGCTAAGGCTGGACTGAGGACTAAGTGCTTTTTATTAAAAGAATTAAGCAATGATTTTTTTTTTATTCTGATGTAACATGCCATGAACTACAGTCAGACTACCAATCAGCTAATGTTCACTGAAACATCTTCCAGCTCGGTGTTTGGTCTTCGGAGGAGCGCCTTTAATGACACGAGTTTTCAAGAGCCCAGAAGTGCCAGCTCTCATAAAAAAAGACGTCTTTATTTGCTTTGTGTGACAGCCGCTTTGCCCCAGGCACTCTGCCTTTTTTGATGACCAGTGACAGAACTCAATAAAGTAACCCAGGTTGCACTGAAACGCTGGCAGACAAAGCAGCATCATGCTCAGCTGCCATACTCACATTAGCTTCTGCTCATGCTGTCAGCTTAATGCATTTCCATCAGATAAGAGACATTTTCCTCGGGAGGACCGTGCCCTTCTGAAAGGACAGCGACGTGTTCTTGTAAAGACACTGTGGCCAGAAGACATGCAGACACGCAAGTTCATCTGAGCGTGCAAGTATTCTGGCCACATGGATAAGCTGCAGGATAATGTTTAAGCTTCCTGCCGGTCTTCCACGTTCACCTCTGCTTCATATTATTATTGGTTTGTCTGCACGCAGTCAGTATTACTGGAGACAGCGGGGCTTGTTCCTCTTGCTTCATTCATGTGCAAATACACAGTTAATAAAAAGCCTGCCCCTGCAGTGTACACTCCAAAATTAAAAAAAGCTCTGCAGAAAAATTCCATAGGCTACTAATTTTAATTCCATACTAGCGATCTATGAATTCTTAACAGGATATGAATATGTAGCATGCTTACTCTTATTCTGATTAATGTGTTGTTCATGTACGTGATTGTTGACCTGCAGTAAATAGAGGGACAACTTGCAGTGGTAATGAAATTCTAATAAAGCCAGATGGTGAAGAAAAAGCTCAACGAAAGGAATAATAAAAAAAAAAAAAGTATTATATCTCATTTGTCTTCTGTTTGTGAGATTTAATTGGTAGCTGTATTCCAAAAATCACAGTTTAATGGTTGGAGTAGAGTACAGGTTACTTGAGAAATGCAATTACCGAGAAACTAAAAATCTCTTAGTTAAGATAGCAACAAGCTAACACTTCAGATTAAAGTAGTATGTGTAATATAGCTACAGAATCTCTAATTGTAATCCCATATAACACTCAATACTGAAAAACAAAAAAACACATCATGACAATACATTAATTCCCACAACTTTTTGGTACAAAATTGTTCAAATGAGTTACACCAAAAACAGCATGTATGTATTGCACACTTTAGGATGTTATTAGCTGAGTTAATGCAGCCAACTATGCTATTGTCTTCTATGTAAATGACATTGCATAATTATGGAAAACATTATAAATTATGAGCTACATTGCTCATATCAGCCTCGTGTTATCAGGCTGCAGAATTAGCTGCAGAGGTAGCTAATTTGTTAATAGCAGAGACTGGTTGAGCTGCGGATAGTCTAAATTCAATAATTGTTTTACCACATCTGTATGACAAAAATCACATAGATATCTTCTTATGTCTCTTCTGTGCAACCAGACGTAACCGTAGCCTCCTTACAGAGCAGCTAAATCAGTCTGAAAGACCACTTTCTGGGCCTGAATAGAGACGCGTAGCTCAAAGCTTCACATTCACTGTTCATTCATGGATGCATCAAAGACTGACTTGTAACAAAGAGGACAAGACAGAGGCCTTCATTCATCGTGAGAATGTTTCGGTGAATATCCTTTTGTAGCGTATATGCAATTATCTAAATATAACTACAGTCAGCCTCATAATGCTGGGGCTAACATTAGCACACTCTAACTGGCCTGTCAGAAAGACCAGAACCCCTGCCATTGGGATGCTCCTCTCTTTGCTGGCCTGGCCTTTAGACCCACAAAGAATGGAGGATGAAAGGAGAGAGCACTCTGTTTCCTGGGGCACCACTATCTGCTTCTCTCTGTGATAATCATGTCTTTATGCCTGAGGGCCTCGATGGCCACCACGGTGCTTCTCGCACATGTTCCTTGCTGCCACTCTCAAATTACGACCCCTTCTTTTAGCTGCATGGATTTTCAGACCCATCAGATGCGCTCCATTTTTTTTCTTTTCTTTTTTCACAAGCTATTTTATATGCCATATGTCCGCTGTGGCTGGGACTCCAAAGCTTGCCTGGAGAGTTGGAAGCAGAAGAAAAAAAAGAGGAGGCGATTGTGAGGAAAAAAAAAAAGCAGGCTTTTTGTTTATTTATTTATTTTTAATCGTATGGACTTTCACAACCCAAGGAAATGTTAGTGCTTGAGCTGCCGATGAAAAATATGTTTTGATGAATCCTACATCCTACAAAGTGGTCCTGTTCTTGTGCTGCGTTTTGTTTCAGGGTGACTCCACACAAATTGCATAAGAGAGAAATGAAACGGAGGTAATTTCTCAGCAAAACAACCAGGAGCGCGGTGGAAAACAGCGAGGTCAGGTTGCCCCCAAGGCAGGAGCGGAGCGGCAGTTATTAATAACAGAAGTACAGGAAAAGAGAGCGTTGCACTCGCCTGGTGTCCACTGGGAGCTGGATAGTAAACCAGCTCCTATACACCTGGAGAACGTGTCACACCAGCAGTATGCATCCATGCGTGTGTGTGCATAGGCCTAGCTAGATAGAGACTAATGGCTGCTGAGTGATGTCAGTGATTGTATTTTAGATCATGCGCTAACAGGTATTGAAATGTTCTCATCGCTGTTAATATTTTATTTATAAATATTAATATTTAAAAGATCTATTTTGGCCTAGCAGTAATCGGTGCTTTACTGAGTGCATTTGGTGAACATAACACATCCATTATGTTAGAACTTAGAACTCATTTACTCATATACTGCTCCGCATTTGTGATCCACATCACTGAACACGAGGTTTTAACCTTTTGTTTTCACCGTGGAGCAGCTAAATAAGCAACGATGCTCAATTCAAAGAAGATGACAAAAGGTTGTGGAAACTTCAGGGCCCCTTTCTGCTCCAGAATGTGGGTTTCTGGTAGTTTTGTTGATTCTTTTTGGGAATATGCACCACAAAAGCTCAAATGAAATTATGTTAAAATCAAATAATCAGGGCGTTGATCTCAGTCCTGCATTATTCTCTGCTTTATCTACCTGTATCCACATTCACATGGCGCATTTTGCCGAATACAATTATGTTTAAGTCAGTTATCACAAATTTAGGGACAATAGGTCAGCATCAGGGGCAAAATGCATTAATAATACAAAACACAGTTTTCTAATTGAAGCCTAATTAGCCAATGACCACCAGTAGAGACTTATACATTAAGTCTAAAGAGGAATTCAACCCTGAGACAGAAGTGATGTTTAGGTTTCTGGCCTGAACAAATCCTGGAAAAAGGAAGGTCAAAATCATTAGTTACATAATTATTCTTTTTTTTTTTACCCTGTTTTTTAATCTTTATTATCTTAACAAAATTAAACTTGTGTGAATGTCAGTGCTCAAGCAAGACTGCTGCAGTTAGAGGTTATTACAAAGTCAGTCACTGGTTTTATTGTCAGTGAAGCGGCTCTAGGTTTTGCCTGATTAAACAGATTACAGCAATGATTCAGTTGCTGGATTTCAGTGGTGTATTTTATTCACGCTCATAAAATTGTCTAAGGGCATGTTGGGTGATTTCTGGTGAAAACATCGTGAAGACCTCCAGTTTTTGTTCTTTTTTTCATGACGATCATGAGCAACGACTCTCGAGCAAGTCTTCCACAACGTTTTAAGTCGGTTTAGATTTTCCAACAACACTTAGCCTCAGGCTGCGTTCCATTTTCCTGCCAGGAGGGAAAGCCTGTATGTGGGCTAAGAGACCGTTCAGGAGTCCTTGTTGAGCTCAGCATGTGTTCTTTTTAAACAAATAGAATAATAAGGAAATCCTTTGTTTTCCTTGTATATGCAGATATGCAGTATTTGGTTTTTGGTTTGTTCTGTGTGCTGCAGCTGTCAGGTAGAATCAGAGATGCTGACTTTTTCTTCATAGAGCTTTAGGGAACTAAGTCAGTCCTGTTAGTAGTTCCTACCTGGCTCAGGTACCCCAGCATTTCCAAGCATCACACAAATGTGTTGATTCACATGCAAGTTCTGGAGTTATATGGGGATTGTGTGTTTTTTTTCTACAAATTCTAAGCCAATTTATTGATGTGTTCTTGCAATGGATATTTAATGATATCCTTAGAGCGTGTAAGTCACAGCAAATCTAAAAATATGTTTATTATGTCTCTGTGATCAGGTTTGGCTGAGCTATGACTCTTTAAAGGAGGCACTGAGGCTTTTTAAGAGCCTTAAATGTCTGTATGAGTGAGTGGTGGATAAGCAGGACTAATCAAACTACAATAGCTAACCTCAAATTGTTTTCAGAACATCTTTCCCACCACGCCCTACTTCAAATTTAACCAAACCTGACACTATGCCATAAAAGCAACATGAAAAATGAACATGGGGTTTCTTTTATTTACTGTTATCTCATTGTATCTGGTTTTATTTCTTAATTTAAGTCCCCCACTAGTTCTATTAGTAATTCTTGTTTACAATACCACTAATGCTAGAAGGGAATAATTATGATGATTTTATTCATATTTTTCATTTAATAATGCTCACTTTTATTTGGAATGCAACTGCCTGTAGTTGTTCAGAATGTATTTGGAGATTCCTTCCGATTTTCTCTTGGGGTTCCGCAAAATGTGATCTCATGTTAGAGTCAGTTCAAAAACAGGACCCAAATGCAGACAACAAGAGCGAGGCAAAAGATGAAGGTAACAAAAAAATGACTTTTAATTAACTAAGGATAAGCACAAGCAGGCATGAAGCATAACAAAACAAAAAGCCAATTAAGTCTATAAGGAAAAATATACAGTCTAACAGAGAAAGCCAGTGAAGAAAAGAAAAATCCAAACAGCAGGCTTAATCCAAAAAATACACAAACTAACAATAAACACAATGAAATAACTTACAGGGGAAAACCAGGCAGAAGAACACAGAGCAAAGCAAACAAACTGACAAAGAGGGTAAGAAACACACAGACAGGTAATGAGAGGAGATGGGGAACAGGTGGCTCAGGGAGGAGGAGACTAATCAGAGACAGGTGGAGACAATCAGACAATCACAGTGGAGGGAAAATGAAGAGGGGAAACTTGACAGGGTAAGACATGAGGAGGATGCAATAATAAACCAACATAAGACAGAGCAAACAGACACAGAGGGAAAGGGAGAAAACTGGAACTAAAAACATGGAGGACTAAAACAGACAGAAGAACCAAAAGGGTAAAAGAGATCACAAGAAAATAAGACAGTAAGTGTAAAGCATAGGACATGAGAAGAAGAAGAAGAAGTAAAGTTACAAAATAAAACAGGAAATGGTGACCTAAATATAGAACCATGACATTTCAATCCTAAACTAAGTAATAACGGGGCTAGAATCACCAATATCTAAGTAGATCTCAATAGTTTTTATTGCTAAAAGTAGCTTATGTACTATCATGTAAGGGAGAGAAAGGTGTCATGATTTATGAGGTCTATTAAAGTTATGAAAAGGCTATTTGTGAATATAATTTAAGAAGCACCTCATCAGTTCTTCTAATGATTCCCCGTTAATCGATTAAATACATGCAAACACAAGAATCCTATTCACGCTAAAATCAATACTTTGGGGGTGGATTCACCCACCACTATTACATCCAAACATGCATTTATGATATTTATTATTTTGAACCTAATTTCTAGTGGGAAAATGTGGCATCCATCCGTCGTGCTTGCATTCTTCAACAGCTGCCTAATGGTGTTCTCCTGTCTTTGCAGGGGCGTGGTGCGCGTTGACATTAATCTACAGGATGTTGATATCGACCAGTGCTCCACTGACGGCTGGTTTGCTGGAACCCATCGATGCAATACGACCACTATGGAGGTGAGTGTGCCGTACATGTGGAGTAGGCAGAAGATTGATGCGCTCTTGAAAACACACACATTCAGTCACATCTCCACGAGGGATTACATGGAAAAGCCCTAAATCTATACATCTGATGGATGAATGGTGAACTAATTCTTCATTAATGGCACCGTTACAACCCACTGTCACTTAACTAAACACTACAGGCTATCTTTTAAAATGATGTACCTGAATGCATCCTTTTTTAATGTCAATGTTCTTGCTTTCCTTTTGTGTGTTGTGTGCTTATAAATTTATCATTTGCTGAGCCAAGGCTGCAGCAAAAAGATGTTTGGTCACACCTGCACCTCCGCCCCCCACCTTATCTATCGTTTATTTTATTGCAAAATTATAAAATAAATAAAAATAAGGCTCAACTGGACCAAGGTTCGGTGCATTTACACTCTTCCCAGCCATCCAGATGACCATCATTTTTTTTTTTTTACATTAGTCAACTAACTGAGATACAGTGCACTTCTAAATCTTAATGGTCTTTTTACAGGGTCATGAAATATATTTCAATTAATAGTAAAGTGATGGGAATGGAGGTGGAGAGTTAGAAACCTGCAGTGGCAGAGGAGAAAATAGCCCTGGCCATTTTCATACTGATGAAAAATAGCTTGTCTCAAGGCCTTGGAACAGTGGGCTGAGCTCTTGGACAGGATGATAAAACTCTCAGCATTTTTCTATTTTTAAGATGATATCAAATATACTCATACTCCATTTTTGCCAGAAAGAATAGAAATCAACTACTTAGCAACTGATACAACTTGCACTTATTTTGGTAACTGTTTGTCAGTGTAATTTTGTAATTTTTTGTCAGATTCCAAACCGAATTTTCTGTAGTTTTAAGTGTTACTAATAATTTCACTTTGTGGTCAGTTGTAAACACTTAAAAAACAAAATTATGATTCATCTAGAGTCGTGTTTGTTCTCACCTGGAGAATGTAAATCACTTTTAGTTTTGCCTTTGGTCTCTATACCAACTCCTGATGGAAATATCTGGTGCTAGTGTTTGTTGATGACCAAGTTTATAATGGTTTTATCAGTGATTTTTACTTGATAAGATAATTTAGGATAAGATAAGGTAAGATGAGATATGATGACATGAAATGACGAGATGAGATGAGATATGAGATGATGAAATGAGATGAGAAAATATGAGATGAGATATGATGAGATGATGAAATGAGATGAGAAAATATGAGATGAGATATGATGAGATGAGAAAATATGAGATGAGATGATGAGATGAGATGAGATGAGACGTACCTTTATTGATCCCGTCAGGGAAAGAGACACAAACCAGGCTAACATTTAGTTTAACATGTTATACACCATGAGACAGCGTGTTCTGCTTCAGCTTGCTGTCATAGTAATGCTTGACTTCATCACAGAGTTGTGCCTCTCTAGCAGCTAGCCTTCTGGTCAGTGCGTCTAACTCGCAGCTTCAGTCTCATCGTTAAGAGCGATAGATTTTGTAAGAGGTGCTGTGGATCAGCCTGCTTCATAATGCATGCGATGTAATGGATTGCAGCGAGCCTCTTTGAATAATTAATCACTCTCTTTGTCTGAGCACTTCCACCTCTCCGTGGACAGTCAATGACATGGTGTGTGTGTATGGTATGGATTTTAGCTGGGTTTGCAGAATAATGATTCTTGTATGCTTACAGTGCCGGAGTGTGTTAGTTTGTGTTTGCTTACAGCTGAATGATGAAAGCTGGATGCCTCATGTCTTTGCGTGACAGCCCCAACACGAGGGCTCATTATCGTCGTATCTGCTGGATAAACAACAAAGACAGGAGAGGGTAGAGAGGTAGGAATATACGGTATATATGAATATGGAGGTAACAAGAGCAGCGGCGGTTCTGATCATCTCATTATCACATTAAACTGGATGAATGAAGATGAATTACAGCGAGCCATCTTCACCTTCCTCCCTGGTCCTGAAGTGCAAGACCAGGTAAATCAGAGGTGACGTGGGAGGATGATGTCGCTCCAACTATGAATAGAAAGCAGGACTGCGGTGTAATCGAGTCTTGTGGGTTCTGTGTGTGTGGTAATGTGATAAAAACGGCACTGGAAGGGATGCCCCATATTTTGAAGCAGGGATTCATTTTTTGTTATTTTTATCATGGAGGTATTTTCTTTGCATGTGCAGCAATTTGTCGTTTAATGGTTTTCTTTGGGGCCATTTAGATACAAAAAAGATTTCAGGCTGTTATATATCCACATAAGGAGTATTTTATTTGCTTTAATGGAAAGAAAGCAGTCAGTTGACCATTTGATATAGTTAAGTGTTTAATTGTCATTTCCATTGCACCCTTGGATGCTCTTTTGTAACAGCAAATATTCCACTTACACATAGAGGCCTCATTATGTTTTACAACAGGATTTATCCAGCATCTATGAATTCCTTTCATTGCACATCCGCTGTTGTTGCTCTGCTCCTTAGCAGCGTTTTAAGTGCCGCCATTCCAGCAATTGAATTTGACAAAATGCAGTCATTCCAGCCAACCAGCCAGCCATTCGGCTCTCTGGCCTCCCCTCACATCCTGCCTCTGAAGCTGCTGTTTGCCCAGCCAAGCACACAGGCAGCCCAAACTCAGATGGAGGCCGATGCAATGGATGACTGATTCACCAGGCAGGCAAGGGGAGGCAAAAGAAAATGAAGCTCGGACTGTTGACAGGAAAAATACAATAACCTGACAGTGTCAGTAACCTATGGTTAGGCAATGCTATTTTAAAATCGTTCTATAAGTAAGCCATAAAGAAAAATTGCTGTTGGTGTTTGTAAAATTTGACACAAATTAGAGGTTTTGGCTTCTTAAATTCATGTAAAAAGACAATTTTTTGGAGGAAGTTGAAATAATCTTACCTGAGCTGCAAATTATTCATTTGTTTTAGGAAAATAAAAGCATTTGGACTATATCCTAGACAAAAAACGACTTAATAAAATGTTGAATCAAACAATATAACTGTTCCATAGTATTTTAACCAGGCTTTTTTACAAATAGGCACTGCATATATCACCATCAAATTACAGTAACTGTCAAAGATAATATAAAGCAATCAGTTTTATTACTAACTCTGACTGCAGACCAGTCACTGCATGATTTGCCCCAGAGCAAACCCAGTATTTTCTTTGATTAAGTATACAGTGCAGCTCAGACTCTGTGCCAATCAAGCTAGATGAATCATTGAATAACCAAGCATGGAGCCCAAAGATTATTGACAACAATCTCGACTCGGTTCCACGGTGAAAAAAATGCGAGCATGCTGTTTTAGGCTGACGTTTCCCTCTCTGTCTCTCCACCTCTCATCTCTCACTAATACGACTTCCATTAGTGTGTTTCACCATTCCTCAAAAGTCTACAACTTTGCCGCCTGGAGGCACCACTCACAGAACACGGCTCTGGATGATGATAAATGTTTCAATCAATTAGCTTATTGCTTAGAACAAGTGGTGGAGCCCTGGGGGACTGTAGCCTGTGAAAGGCGGCGACACATAACCTGAATGATTGCTCTAGTCTCCCCGGCACGACAAGGACTCCTGACTTTTCCCTGTTTCTTGTTGACGGCTGCTGAGTGAGAGGAGTTTAAGTTTTGTAATTTAGTCAAATGATTATTATATGATAAATAAATCATTATTATTTCAGTCATTCTTGCACCGAAGCCAAAACCCCATAAGGCTGCAAAAGCCTGACTGTCCACACCAAGACACACACAGAAGAGGTGTGAAAACACTGCGTGGCAGGGGACATTTGATGGTGTTGGTGTTTTTGTTCAGCATGTGTGGTTTATTTCTGCCTTGTGTTGGTGGAGCTCTTGGTATTGTTGAAAAGCTGAAGTGGATGTTCCTGCTCTGTCTGTTGAATCACCGTCATATCTTGACCTTGGTATTCAAGGTTGTCCTGGCCCAGCCGGCTACCATCTCAATCACACGCTGATTTCTCCGCCGTGTACCTTGTGCTGCTGAATTAATAACGCCATCAGTGTTGAACAATGACTGCTTCCCTTCTGCTCTCACCTTCTGGCTCTCCCATTTTTTGCAAAGAGAAAAGTATCCACGGCACAACCCTCGTTGTCCTTGGAGGCTTCGCTTAACCGTTGTACAGCCACTGGCGGGGGGTACAATTTCACTAAAATTTACAATGTTTAATATGAGTGAAAATCAGTCCTTTAGTTTTTGCATATTCCTGCTATCCAACGAATGAACATGGTTGAAAACATATCCTCCTTGATGGAGGTGAAAATGGAAGAAAAACCTCAGGGAGAGCCCCAGAGGAGGGATCCCTCTCCTCAGATGAGTCTCACACTGCCTGAGACTTGGTAGCCCTGTAAATGCATGAAAAAAAGAAGCTATATTTCCATCATGTTTTCCACATTTGATTTTCTTGGAGTCTCACATGATCTTTTTTTTTCCCCTTCACAAAATGAAAAGTTTCAGATTTTTGCCTATTCATGCCATGTTTTGTTTCTGTGATTTACCTTCGCCGTCTCTCGACCTGCAATCTTTACTTACATTTGCCTACAACTAATAAAGGTAGACAATAATAAATATTAGACAAAGCCCATGTATCTTATTGCCGGCTTACTGAACAAGTGCTTTATCCACAGAAGAGTATACTTTTCCAGGATCCTGACCCAGAGTGTAAATGTGCTCTTACCTCTTGCACTTGCTTTGAATTAGCAAAGCGCTCCAGAAAGTTTCCTTACTTTGGTTGGGTCATTTCTTCAGCCTGAGAGGCGACTGGATTAATGGGATTAATTTAGAACACTTTGAAAACTGAATTCCAACTGACACTCATTAATCAATGTGTCGCCAAAAGGTTTTAGGGCTCATTCTGTCCCACAATGAGTTGTCCTTTTGTGTTAGCAATCATTTTCTACTAGAAATAGTCCATGTTTAACAATGGACTATAAATGAAAGAGCCAATATCCCACTGCTGAAATCAACTAAAAAAAGCATTAATATGTGCAAAGAGTTTTCTGCCATTGTAAAAATTAGAATTTCCATCATACAGTGATTTTTGGCTTAGAAATTCAACTAATTCTTAAAACCACAGTGTATATATATATATATATCAAATACAGTGCACACTGTACATCTGTATATCCCTTATTTATTATTAGATAGGATGCATCACTAGTGATGTATCCTGGAGGTCATCGGGTGTTTTGGGTCCTTCAACATCAGACACTGTGGCCCAAGTGTCCCAGCCAGGCTTGATCAGACCCCAGCTTGCCTCCCAGCAGCATTCCACTTATCTGCCCTCTTGATCTGGAGCCACCTAGCAGCTCTCTCTGCAGCTCCGGTCGTGAGTCTGATGGTCTGCTTCTTCGCTTCTCTGGTGATTCCAAGTAGCGTAAACACATTGCACAGTGACCACCCGGCAAATTCTCTCTGCAATCCACTTCCATATAGGCTCACAGCCAGTTCGCCAGCCTTGTGTCCCACACTCTTCCATGAGCTCCTGCCACTTGGTACGCTTCCTCTCCTTGGTCTCATCCATGCACTCTTCCCAGTGCACTGTGAGTTCAAGAATTATCAGCTGCTTGTGGACTCTGAAGCAATGATTACATCTAGTGATCACTGGAAGTGGTAAGAAGACCCAACTTTGCAATGGTTTGTGTGTAGGGCTCCTCTCCAGTTCTGATGAAGCTCATGGCCTTTGGCTGATGGTGGCCCTTTGCTGGTGTTGATGGCTATGGCTACACTCTTGGCGACTGCCTCAAGAACATGGTCATACCAGGAATTTACTCAGTTAATGGATGATTATGAAGTGAATCTGCTTTTCAATCATTTGTCATACACAAATTCTGAATATATTTGACAGTTTTATGTCCCCTCCAGATGTCATTCTTTCACTTGAGATGCTGCAGTCATTCAACAAAAATGTTTATCTCTTAATCTGCAGGCTCATATTGGAAGATTTTTTTTTTTTACCATCTTGAGAATTCCCTCTGTGTTTGAAATATGGCATTGTAGTTGGGCAAGGATTCCCACAAATGACCCACGTAAAGGGTACTTTCACACCGGGCTATGACCCTTTCAACCTGCTGATCTCGGATCAGCACTTTGGGTGAAGAGAAAGGGCTCGAAGCATTCCAATGAACTACTTTTCATGCTATGTCGCTTAGGTTCAGAGCCTATAAATAGGGTAATTGCTAATTATCTACTGTGATCTCGCCAAAGCTGTGATTATGCTTCAGAGTTGATAAGGGTGCTTGATAAGAAGGAAATAGGAACACTGCTGTGCACCAGCAGATTTAAATTCACCCTACAATCTGAGAAAATCTTTTCGTGAATTGTGCATCATTGTAGCAAAAAGACGAAGTCCTACTCAAGACCACAAGGTGAAAAAGCCTATAACTAGAATGGCCCTCAGTAAGAACACATAACTCCATCAAGACCCAATAATGAATTAATTCAATTACACCTCATGCAAAATCAAACTCATAGCCCTGGAACCATAATTTAAGGTTATTGGATTTGTGACGGGCAACCATCAAAATCTGGTGGAACTGGATTGTAAATTGGATCTGCACCAAATTGTGAACACTCATATATTTTCTTTTAATGTGCAATAATTCCTGAGCGCTGGGTATTCTGTATTCTTTATCATTTATGCATACTTTTATATATATTTTGTTTCTTAGCATAATTTTCGTAGCTTACCTTTAGTGCCTTGTGAAGATGTAGATGGATGTGTTTGATGTCAGTGTTTTTTTATTCAGTATCTATCTATCTATCTATCTATCTATCGATCTATCTTGATTTTGTTTTAATCAAGATCCACATTATTGGCTGAAGGAAGTTGGTTGGAGACTTTCATCCTGTAAACAAGAGCTGGAAAAGCGAGAGACAAATGCAAACATTTTCTGCAAAACTGCCCACATTTCATCATTCAATATCCAAGAAAAGTTTGCATTGAGTCTGTCTGTCATCCAGGCAATTTTTGTGTAACCAAAAAAAAAAAAAAGGAACCACAGATATAGAAAAATTCAAATCCCACACTGGACTGCAGCATGGTGCTCTGTGGTATAATGTAGGAGACGAACACACGAAGCCACAACATGTTGGTTTGAGAGATCACACGGCACCTCTGGTTTTAACTCTGGCCCTTCTTTAACCGCTGCCCTTCTATTTGGCTGTGTGGATAATGGTGGAACTCTGAATTTACATGGAAACACTTTGAAGACTTGAGCACAACTCGCCCCCAGGCGCAGTCTTGCATCCGCTCTGCCTAGCGTTAGCAGCACACCGTAAACTGAGGCAGAAAGCAAACACCCAGTCCAGGGAGGATGGGGGAGAAAAGTGGAACGCAGAGGTAATATTTGTCTGGGGACCCATGAGATTGGATGTGAAATGAGTACAGCCATATGCTTACAGACATAGACAGAAAAAAAAAGAGTGAGAGACACAGATACAAAGATATAGTGACAATAGCTGGGTTTACATGCACAAAAGTAACCTGCCTTCCCCTCGGCTGACGAAGCTGTTTACATAACCCTGCACTGAGCTTCTCCACAGAATCGTTTTTTCCACATGAAGAAAAGCCCAGAAGCCCTTCTCCTCCGCCACATCCTCTGTTCCTCCTGAGAGATTCTGGGGCTATCTCAGACCAGCAGGGATTACACTGTTATCCCTCCAGTGCGTCCTGGGTCTGCCACCGGGTCTTCTCCCAGTTGGACATGTCTAGTAAAACCTCCACAGGGAGACATCTCAACTGGGTTCGTTCCTCGCTAAAGAGCAGGGGATCTGGTGCGAGTTTCTCGCTGATGTTGTGAAGACCCTCGCTGTGTCCCCCAACAGGCCGTTCCAGAGAAACCTTGTTTGGCTGCAAACAAGAGAAGCGTGACGTGTAAAGGCCCATTTATGCTCCCTCTGTGTACGTAAATGGATCCGTTCGTCTGTGTACGATCTATTCGGTCTACTCGACAGCGTTCTGAGGCCTTTAAACACATCAAGACTTGAGGATGGAGAATTTTTACACTTTTTCACCTCATTTTATTCTTCTCTGTTGCCTCCGTACGCATTTGTCGTGCCTCGCTTAAATTGTAGCTACACTGCCCCCAACCATTTCCGGTGGTATTGCTCTGTTTCGTCTCTATCAGTAAGCTCTCCGAAAACGATTATATACGGAATGAATGCTGAAGATGGATGCCTGTTCTTTGGATTGCCTGTTCTCTGGGTATAATTTTCAAAACTTCGGAGGAAAGAAGTTGACTTACCTGAATCACTTTTTAAGGTACAACTTTTGAAGTAAGAAATAAATGTTGCAGAGAATCAAGAGTAAGTGGGGTGAGTGGAAAACAGCGGCGGCACACTTCCCTGTTCACTCGTGACTCTTTGTTGTCGCTGGAGGCTGCTGTGAGAATGTCAGGAAACTTCATGCATGCCTGATCCCTGTTCTTTTAAGTACTCCTTGACTCATGTTTGCTCATATACATAATTGGTGAGTCTATTTGCAGGACTGCCCATTGCAAGTCGCAAGAGTCAACATTACTGTGCATTTTACCATGTGAACATGGAATAAATATGTGTCCGGCTGGCTCCCTTTGACACTTACATAAGCAGTGAATGTGATTATGAAAGCAATATACCAATGGTGTCTGCTGTGTGTGCTAGTCTCAGCCTGATGGCGATGTTTAGCTCCCTCTAGGCCGGAGAGTTTATCTCTCTGGTGTTTAAGCTTTAGTCTTTGGACTGCACCCAAAGCGAAGCCCCTGCTGTCCGGGCAGCTCCGCTCCAGCTAACTCGTGCTAGTTGACCTCGTTTGAAGGGCTGTCTGTGCTGTTTGACTGTCCCTCTGAGCACAGAGCCACAGCTCTCTGCAGTGTCTCTCGATGGCTGTGGATATTTGGTGTTTGACTGCAACCTAGTGCGGCCCCCAGTTCTATAAATGTAATTTTAACATGTAAAATCAATTAAAAAAAATATGGACATTTATTTATATCTAAAGAATTATCTAAACGTTCACAGCACACTTCATATGTACTGTATGTGCAGAATAAATTGCCCTCCAGTCAAGTCCTCTCCCTCTCACTTCCTTTCTGTGAATTCTATACCTTCATCTGTAATTACTGGACAATGAGCTTTCCTCAGGGTTTGTATTACACTCTGTAGGATCATTACAAATACCTACCGAGGCCTATTAGCGGTTGATTCGGCACAACACTGAACCGGAAGAGCGTGGGCTTATTTCAAAGCGAGGAAGAGTCCACAGCAGGCCCTAATTAGTCAACAGGATTGAGCTAGTTCCTGGTTTCCTGGTCAGGTAGATGATGCCTGGACTCCACATCAATTAGTGCTACTCTTGGAGTTGGTTTTTATTCCCCTGCTTCATGTCACAGGGAGGTGATGGAGTAGAACTGCTGTGTTTGATGTGAGGAGAACGAATATATAGAGTGTGGGTTCATTTGTATGCAGGGAATGCTGTAGTCTAATGTAGATTAATGCAATGCTACACAGTCCAAATGGCGATATAGTAAATTCATAGTCTTGATTCAATTCAAAATGTCTTCTTTGCACAGGAATTTACACCATATTTTGAAAAATACAATAGAAATGTCTGAAAATAACAAACTATGTAAATAGGTATATAAATAAACAACAAGATTCAATATACATATGTACATTTGTATATGAGGAGTGATTTTTTTTGTCACAAAGTTGGACGGATGCCATTTGAAAAGGTTTTTTGGGGTCTACAACACAACCATGTCCTACACATGATCAATCAAGTTGAATTAAGTACAAATGGTTGTCACATATGGCCAGGTTTATTTTATGATATAAGATAAAAAAGAAATGATGTAATGATATTTTATTGCCCAGAGGTATAGTGAAAGCTGTAGTTCATCTGCTGTAAAACCATTCAAGTCCATTATGAGCCAAAGTAATTCTTTAAACGTACCTTTAAGTGCCTGTAAATACTCAAGGAATGAGTCACAGCAGTGATGCAGAGGCCATAACACCATGTCCTTCAAATGAAACTTTTAGGCATCTTTATGTTCAATGCTAATCCTCATTCCCTGTCAATGTGGAGTCCAGAGGTCATGCACTATGTTGTGTCAGGGTTGACAGTCCAGCTCTTAAAATAGCACAAAGTCATCTGTCAGTCAGACCTGGCAGAGGATGTCAAACAAGTGAACCTCTGGCTCCAAGATCGGACCAGGCACGGGGAAAGCCAGGATCTTCGGGGGGCCGTAGAGAGACCGTCAGATGCTCCAGGATTAAAGTGGTGAACCATCAGTGTAGGGTGGCTCCTGGCTGACGGCTGTGAACTGGCACAGTGACACCATTAGAGGTGTGGAGTGTTAACATCCTCAGTGAACTTCCGTGTCACTTCTTATAATGGATTTCTGGTTTCTTCTTCTATTTGAGTTTACTTCATATCTAAGAATTGAGATCACTTGTAAATTATGAATTGATCCCAATGTGAAAGAACAGATTTACATCTGATGTACGGAAGTTGATAAAAGCATGAGAGTGTGTGTGTGTGTGTGTTGTGTCTATTTTTGATTCCAGCACCCCTGTTATAAATGCTCCGTCGCAGGCAAATCATGCTGGTCTGACAGCGTGACACACTCCGATAAAAAGGCTCTCGCTTGCGGTCACACACATGTCACCATGGCAATTAGTATGTCAGAGTGTGTGTGACTGACAGCTGCCACAGCTGGGATGTAAACAACCTGGGGCGTTGGAGACATACAGTACGATCTGAAGGTGTCTCATTTACAAGCGGCTGGCATAAAGAATAAGACATCATCCACATATCTCTGCATCCAGACTTTAGTTTTCATTGTTAGTTAAATTGTCTGTTTTTTAAAGGGCAAATAAATCTATTTCTCACCTTCATGCAGCAGATCTTATCAGAAACAGCTGATGGAGATTCTGTGCAGACATTTTCCTCAGTCATATAGAGCTAATTAGCAGTTCATTTGATTTCTGGCAGCACAGTTGATGCCTTCAGCTCATTATGGAAGGAGGAATATGGCTGCCTGCTGAGCTCACTGTCAACAGAACATCGGTGCCCATAATTAATAACATATGTCATGCATGTAGAAGTGGGTCACTGACTATGGGTGCTGTATTTGAAATGCTAAGACAGTATGTTTTTCTATAATTAGAAAAGAATTGGCTGTATATGTGTGAGTATTTAAGTCTAAGGATGTTATGTTTTCACCAGCGTCTGTTTGTTTGTCTGTTAGCAAAACACAACAACGACACGATGGATTCTGGAGTGGATCCAGTGAAAGGAGCAGATTCAGGAATTTCTTTCCATTTTTTTTCATGCTTTTTTGACCATTTTATGTCAATTACATTCAAACTACTTTCAATTCAGTTCAGCTTTATTGTCATTTTGCCATACATCTGTTGTGCAGAGCAGAATGAGACGGCGTTTCCCAGGGATCACGGGTGCCCAATACACAATAAACATATTTAATATAAATGTATCTAAAACAAGAAACAACACTGCCACTAAAAACTAATTTAAAACAGACAGTAGTAAAGAAACACAGTTCCAAACAGCACTTAGAATAAATAAATAAAACAAATTAAAAAGTGTCCTAGTGCACAAATCATTGAGTATATCCCAGGCAATGATAAATGAATGAATTTCCTTCTTTGTTAAATCAATTTATGGTAGCATGCAGGTTTTTTCTTGCATGCATTTTGTTTATGTAGGCCTATTACTATGACCATGACAGAAATCTGCATTCATACCAAAACATTGGAGAAAAATACACATGGACACCCTTAAGTAACCCACTTATATGATAAAAATATATCATTTAATTTTTTTTAGATTAATATTTTAAGAACAGGTATCAAAAAAAAAGAAAAAGATAATCTAATATTTACCAAAACTTCTCCCCAGTCAATCGATCATCTTAATGTGGACCTTTACATATCTGGTCTAAAAGCTCCAGTATAAGACCTGTTGGTACCATTCTGGCCCGTGGCTGGACCGCCGCTGCTAAGATCACATGTGACTGATGGCAGGTAGCTGGGAGGCAGGCTGCGCTGTCTGTGCTGCTCCACTGTTCAACATACTCCACATCTGAGCCCCCGCATCAATCACAGCAGCAGGCAGGACTGGGATGCACTTCCAGGGCTATTTCTGGCTCCCCCTGTCACACACACAGACACACACACACCTGTCTTAGGCTGTTTCTTCAGTGTCTCTGAGAGGTGGGCATATTAACAGTGGCAGGTAGTAGCTGCGGCATGCTCCACCTGTCCTGAGGAGACAGCTGCTTGGGAATCAGTTACCTGACTCACGTTGCCCCACGGCGGTCATTTAAAGTGGCATCAGGTAGGATTCTATGAGGGGATATAAGTCGAAACAAGAGGCACCGATATGTTGAACATCTGTCCTGCAGAATCATCTAATTTTCCCAAATAAAATGTGCATAAAATAAAATAAAATTAAGCACCTACAAGATGGATTTAATTAAATTTAGCTGCTGTAATACAAACTTGCTATTTTTGACTACTTTTACTGTACTGTGTCAAAAACGTTGTTCTCATTGTTCTCTGGAATATGTTTTGTTGCTCGCCCTTGTTTGGCTAAAAGGATGCTAACTATATTTTGGTAGATTCTTGGTAGTTTCCACAAACTACCAAAGTTTCCACAATGTGTCCACAATGCCTTGCATTTACAAAGCAGTAAAGCTGCAGACTGTAGTTGAAAGATGTCAGTAGACAAACGGGGAACTGCAGAGTTGAGTGACAGTTTTCTCCACCCATGAGAGCTGGAGGAGGTCATGTGATCGATGCCATTTGTTTGTGTGTTTGTGAGCAGGATGACTACAATTTTGTGGTAAGGTGGTTCCCTGAGGAGGGGAACAGGTGTTTCTGAGACTCATACGGACGTTGGTACAGGTCCAGGATTTTCTTTTTTTCACAAATCCTACCATGGCAATAACATCATCCACCCTACTTTGCCTCTGATTGGCTTGATGATGATGATGTTTCTCAGGTAGTTGGGGTCCTTTCAGTGAGGGTCTCCACTCTCAGACTAATAGGAGCCTCACCGAGGACCTTTATAGTCACAAATAGCAGCCTCTCGAGATGTGCAGACCGCAGGTCTCTGCGAGGAGCATCACTGTGACTGATGCTTCATTTAGACACTGCCACTGGCCTCGACTCTAGATCTCACAGTCAGGCCACAGACACTTCACAGAACGTCAGCTGAAGAACTGTAGCTTTATTCAGACCCTTGCGATTTATTGTGATTCATGACTCATTTATCTTAGAAAAACCTGTAGTTTTAGTGCATGTTCATACAACAGAGAAGATCATTCCCCGCAAGAAGTAGACTTAATGATTCTCCTTTAATCGTGCCAAAAAGTCTGTTCTTAATTTAGCTATTAATTATATCTCGGAAACAGCACCTCTGTCGATGATGCCCCTGATGCCCCCTCGTATTTCCCCCTCCCTCTGTCTGTTTCCTATCAGACTTTCAATCAAATGGAGGAAGCTTAAATAATTTAATACTGAGTGGCGAGAGAGCGCAGCGAGAGAGTCAGAGAGAGGAATCTCACAACTTAAATAATTACACCCGTGTCCATCGCGCAAAATATTTGATCCCACATCTTGTATTCTCATCTACAGGCTTTACTTTGGGTTTACATGTGACATCATTTAACTGCCTTGTCAATCTGTATTATATGATGAAATGTTTACCATCTTCTCTGAATAGTTAATATACATATATTTCTTTTTTACAGTGTTTGCCGATCCATGGCCAGGGATTTGTCTTGGACAGGTACAAGTGTCACTGCAAGAAAGGATTCTACCACCCCAACAGACTGGCTGTCAATGGCTTCACAAGTAAGTCGGTAACTGTTGTCACCTGATTTAGTGATAACAGATCAAATATATCCTTCATTGTTGTGTCACCATGAAGATGATTGGTCCCTGCAAGATGATCTCATAGCTCATTTTTGATGGTGCTGCCAAGCAGCGGCAAAGTTAGCTAGCCTAACGACTTAGACTCGACAAAACAATTTGCCCTTTTTTTTCTGGGGTTAGACCATGAGATGAATGTAAAGAAAAACTTCGTAAGTGAACCTTTTGAACAACCTGGACAAGGTTTTAATATTTATTTAGCACCTTTTGGTGAACTGTACACTTTTTGACACAAACAATCTTGTTGGAAGTTTTGCATCATACCTTCTAGTATTTTCATGAAATTAAATTGGACCTCCCTGCATGCATTTGGAAACATAACATGAACCTTTACTGCTTTGAAATTTGGAGACCCAATTTGGACTGAAACATTTTCAAACGTAAGCTTAAAGGTGATTTTTTAGGAGGATAATGTTCTGAAAGTTATTCATTGAGTATTAACTCTTGGAACGGGTTTAAGGTATTGTGTATTGAAATTCACACCTTACCCACCTTTTCATCAGAGTCATAAATTGCCATAATAATTACACTGAAATCGTGTAACTGTTCCCAGTGATACCAGCTTTATGAGGTTAAACAGCTCCATTTATCCACTTGGAAATGATGTGGCAAAAGGTGCATTTTAATATAGCCTTTATTTAGCCAATGCAGGGAATGAAAATTAGTGAAAAAAAGTCCCTTTCTGTGACACTATATGCTAATTCCTCATGCCCATGTTAATTATGAGCTATTATCAGCTAACTAGGTCAGTACTTCTTTATCCAGCATGCAACCTTCAGATGCATTTTAGTCTTTGAGCTTATTACAAAACTTTACTTTTATTTGAAATTTACATTTCAAATAATTTGCCAACCAAGGTTAAAAACAACAAATAAAAGAAGTCTGTTTTGAAGAGAGGCCTTTTAAAAAAAAAATGTAATCGTCTTTTCTTTTGATGTAGTAAAAAATGTAGCAGATGAGCTCAACTCATAAGTAACACTCTGTTATGTTGTAATTTACATGTTCAGTCTATAACTATGGTAATGAAAGGGACACGTGTTACTGCCCTGTCTGGAAATTGAAGTCGCCCTGGTACCTCAGGAGGCTAATCAGGTTCAAGATGGGAAATATCTTTTTAATGGTACTTTTCCCAGTTTATTCTATTTGCTGCAAGTTAATTAAAAAAAGCTTTTGCAGACACAGAACCCCTGTGGTTTTCACCTGCCCTCCATCGCTCTCTCTGCCACGTTTTCATTTCCACTCGCTCTCCCTCCTGTCTCATCCCACTCAAACCTCAAACAGCGTGTCCTTCTGTTTCCTCAGTCCATCCCTTTTCTCACTCATTTATCTCCCTAAATCTTTCACTCAATTTACACATCATTTAAAAAAAAAAAGGCCTCACAATTTCTTAATAGCTGTGTTTTCTGCTTCTGTTTGCTGTGATGCAAGTGCACACAAGGTCATGTATGCAAGTCTGTGTGCAAGCTCAATGTGAGTATGTGTGCGTGTGTGTGTCTTTGACAACACAATAATAGAGAGGAGAGGCAAGAGGCATAGTGCTGCAGCCTGGCCCACCATGGGGCCAATAACAAGCCTGTTAATCCACAAGGGGACATCCTTGACACTCCTTTGCAGAGAGAGCCTGTGCAACTCACTTTCCTTTGTCTCCCAGTGATCTTCCACCGTGGATCCCTCGTATAAATATGTGGTTACCATAGCTGCTACTGTCAGTCAACTGCAGGAGAGACAAACCAATGAGAATCAGCTTAAGGATATGACTCATTGCTATGGAGATAAGGAGTCCTTTTGAAGGGATCAATGATGTGCAGAGTCATAGCTTTGAAAAATAGGCCAGTTTCTTTTTAAAGGCAAAATCCCTGCAAATCTCTGAGACAATGGCCGTTTCCAATAAAGCCTCCATAAAAAGCTCTCTATAAGTCGGCCGTTCGTTATCTGTCCAGCCATATGGGCGTCTCTCGGGGGATTTCCAAACAAATCAATGATTTCTTGTTGTCCCCTGGGTTTGTTTACCTTAGTTTACCCTGGAGGTATTTTATCAGGAGGGTTTTTTATTTTATTTTTAGCATTCACGGCCACCCAGTGTGACCAAACTCCTCCACGTTTGGCAGCAGAGCTCCTTTTGCCGCAGTCAGTGTTTTAGCATCGAGGCTAATTTTTGACTGCAGTTACTTTCCCCACCCATATCTTTGCACATACAGTCTCTGTCCTCAGGCTCTCCATCGTCCCTGTCCTCGTCAGAATAAAACAAATAAGTTCTGTCCTGATTTCTGTGCGCTTTCAATCCGAGTTATCAGCCTTGTGTGATATGCCAGTGACTGAACGAGGCACAGTACTGTTGACTTTTCATGTTCGCACATATAGATCCATCTTCCCTGTGTTGAAACAATGTCGATGAATCTTTGTAAGGTCAGAGAGGGTTGAGCATATATAGACTCGGGACGCTTCAGTCTGTCATAGAAGCACTTCATCACCTCGATCTTTTAATACAGGTCCCAGCAGATTCAGAGGAAAACTCAGGAAGAGGGAAACTTCAGAAAATGACAGTCGTGGCTACACAAGTGAAAGATTGAATATTTTTTTACATAAAAAAACAAGATGAATAGCTTAAAGGTAACAATAAAAGATAGTTAAGTCCTCACAAACATATCAAATTAACTCAATTAGCTCCTTAACACCTTACAAATATATTTATTTGAATTGATTTTAAACTGGATCTTATTTAACACACCAATCAACTGTTTTTGAATGACTTTTAGCATGTATGAAGCGCGTCTCCACTTCAGAAGCCAACATATCCCGGATACGAGTGCTGCCATCTTGAGCTGGTGACGCCATTAAAAACTCCTTGATTTCTTGTTTCTAAAAGCGACAGGGAGAAAGGGAAAAGCTGCAGACAGCGGCCCCAATGCAGACGAGGGCTCATCCAATGACTGCCTGCCGTGCCAGCAGGGCTGCGCCTACTGTAAGGACGACACGCGCTGTGTGGCACGAGAGGACGGCGCCCTTCGCATGGCCGTGCTCTCCTTCCAGTGCCTCTGCCTACTGATAGTCTTCGTCAGCATGATACTCATCTACCACTTTCGTAGGAATAAGGTATGTGTTCATAATCAGTGGAAACTTTCCCATAAAGATTTTGATCCATTTTGATTGGCATTGAATCTATTACACAGGTCACCACCCAATATATTATTTCCACAGTTACTTTAGGGACTTTGTCCTTGGTGTGAAACTTTTACATCTCAGCAGTGCACAAGAGAAAGCGACACAGATTCAATTCACATTTACAACATCACATCAGTTACCTGTTTGATGTTTTCTGGGCCGTATGGTCCTCAAAGCAATTTGGATCAATACACCAGTGAATCTGTATGTGGGTGGTCACAATAAAGCTTTGAAACCATTTCAAACGGCTCAGACTCTACAGATCAACTCGACATCAGAAACTTGGACGGCGACCAGTGCGCGCAAATGAGAATCTAGTCTGATTTATCCTACATCAGGCGGCTGACCACAGACAGGAAGTGATAATATAGGCATGCAAACCGTGTTGGTGTCTGATTCATCACATATATTTGTTGAATATGTCAGTGAGAAGTGTTGATTCGGTTTGTAGGTGCGCCGCCGGCTGACAACATCATCTCCGTTGAGTTTAATCCTCTTAGTAAATAATGTTTTCTCCACATTACCTTGAAGGGTTTTCACTGCATCATCAAAAACGACTCCACAAACACCAACCTGAATGCTCCGTACGGAAAGTGAAGACTCAGATTTAGCTCATGCACTATTCATAGCCCTTCAGGAAGTATCAAATCTCTCCACATTCAGTAGTGTGGTGTGGTGCTACAGTGCAGGGGGTTGTGTTATCGCTACTGACTGACTGCTAAAGTGTCTACTGGAAATGCAGGATTGCACAATGCCAATACAAAAACCTGATCTCACGTAAAGAAATATAACAGAATTGCTTCTGTATGTGTATAATAACTGTGGTCATAATGGTCATATTGACAAAAACCTTGCGTAATGTTGCAGGACTGCAGAGCTCAGTTTAAATTAAAGTTGCTGCTAAACTTTTGACCGACCTTATGAAATCCTCCGAGCCTCTATTGATGCTGTCAATTAATTTGCTTGATTGAAAGCTTTGTCTGCAGCATTAGACATGCGAGGATGAGCTTGGAGATTCACCGCATTCCTGAAAGGGGAGCATCTAGCCGCTCTATCTCGCACACACCTGACGACTCCGCCATTATATCCACCAGAGAAGAAGAAAGGATCCCTCCCAGGAACAAAGCAGATGAAACTTACTCCAGGGCTTTGTCTTGATTACGTAATCCCCGTTCATGTAATCCCCATTAATCTCATCAAACTAAGTTCTTCTCAGACTTTTTGATGAATTAAAAATGTCATTTTCATAAACAAATGAGTTCATTTGCATCACAGATTAGTGTTTTTTTTAAAATTTATTTTAAACCAGATATACATCGCTCGTCTGGTCTACAAAGCCGTGGTTAGTGTTTTGTGTTGTATTCTGTATGCATTTTGAAATGTGGCACAAATATGTTCTGCTCTTTGAAAGCGCCCTCAAGCCTAACGTCAACTGGAGGACGATGTGTTGTTAAATATCTTACGTAAGACATCCACAAAAGGGCCTGGAATGGTGAACCCTTCTATAAAACAGTCCCTAAGGCGGGAGCTGTCACTTCACTTTGTTCTCTTTCAACCAACGAAGAAGAAAGCTCCGGTCCACTTTTAATTCCTCTCGGTATATTGTGATATATAGACTTATTTAGACCTCCGGCGGTCTCTTCTCCAAACTGCCTCATATCCGAATCGCCTTATAAAATTTTTGGATAGTTTGATCATAATAGTTACACGCCTGTTATTTCAGGAGTGGGTATCAGAGTTGGGTAGGGTGGCGGTATTTACGAGGGAGAAAAATAAAATGATAAATGGGGAATGAACACAAATTTCTCATTTTTGTTTTGTCTGTGTTTCAAAATATTTAGTCTACAAGGACTATGATTCTTCATGTGATAGTGGTACGGTGGACATTGGACAGGTTTACTTGACTTTTCAAATTTTCATGCTGATATCCTCACTTCAGTCGGACAAAAAGATTTCCTGGTTTTTTTTTGTGGGGTTGATTTATAAATATGAAAAACTTAAATCATAAAAAATATTATAATTACGTAAACCAGGAACATAAGGTGGAAAGATGCTCAGTAGGGCACATACCCCATACCACATACCTCCGTCATGGCCGCACAATCTTGCATTTCCCTGTAGCTTTTAGCTGATCTTTTTATTTAGAGTGGCTAAATAAAGATCACCCCCCTATAAATACACATTATACTGTGGGTATAGCTTGTGCGTGTGCAGCATTTTAGCATTTAGCTGCTAAGGAGCCAAATATTCCTCTCAGGAGGAAAAGAAGAGAGAATATTGGACCTAGATTTGCCAAGTGGCTGACAACATTACTCCAAATTAGTGCTAATGTTGCTCCATGTCTGCTAAATATGCTAATGAGTTAGCCTTAGCTTAATAAGGAAATGGAATGCTGTAGTCACAGTTTGCAGCCCTCAGTGGCCAAAAATATTGATTAATGCAGGTTTAAGTATTTGATGCATGAATGAAAAGTTTAATTATGGGTGTATTTTTCTTTTTCTGCAGACTATCAGAGCATCAGGTCTAGTCCTACTGGAGGCCATCCTGTGTGGAGCGCTGCTTCTCTACTTTCCGGTAAGCCTGAACACTATAGCTTGTGTGTGTTTGTGCGTGCATGTGCAGGCTCCCATCCTTTCATGTGCTCATTTCTTGACATGTTTCCTGATAATCCTCATGCCGTGCTCCTTTGAGCTGAAAACAACAATCTTTCCCTTGACTGAAGGTTGGCATTCAGTTGACCTTCACTCCACACTGCCGCTCATTCATCTAAAACAGAATCACAGCTCAGAACAAAGTTTCATATCTGAAGCAGCGGTACAGAGCAGGGTTGTTCGCCTTGTCAAATAGCACAATCCAGTGCATAAATCAATTCTGTTGTGGTGTTTTTATGACGGCTGCATTGGAGCTGTGATAAGCAGGGCTTTCACAGCCAAGGTGGGCGTGTGATGTAATGGGATGAACAGAGACGAACATCCCAGGGCTTGTTGGTGACCCCCAGCTAATGGTGGACAGAGCTGGCCAATGAACCCTGCAGCCTGTCAACACTACCATCTGTTGACCAGACGCTCAGGCTGCTTCACACAGACTGGACTCATTCAGACCTCCACACTGAACAAACTCAGGACATGTTTTTGCATCAAACTGTTCATATATGTATATAAGCATGTCTCATTCGCATGGCATCACAGTTTTAACCTTTAATTTTTTTTCATTAATCTTGTATCTTGTATGCTGAGTAAAAATGTCAATTTCCCCCCCTTTTTGTTTCAATTAGATGATATTTTTGCATTTTGTAATGTAGGTTAGATAAAACAAACAACTTAAATATGCCACCTAGAGCTTTTTGAAAAGTATCATGAGAATTGTTCTTTTGTAATATTTTTTTATCATTATGCATTTTATTATTATTACTAGAAGAAACAGTTGCCAAATTAACTGATAATGGAAATAATTGATTTAGATAATTAAAATATTATAAAAATTTGTGGCAGCCTTACTATTTTGGCCCATACTACGAAGTTTTATTTATTTGTTTATTTACTTATTTACTTGCTTACTTTGCTTACTTACTTTGCCTAGTGTTGTTTCAACATGCAGCCGGAGCCGTGGATCCAACCGCAGACCTTCTGATTAGATGGCAATTAATAATAATAATAATAATGATACCTTTATTAGTCCCACATGGGGAAATTCTTTCTCTGCATTTGACCCATCCCTGAGGAGCAGTGGGCTGCCACTACACGCGGCGCCCGGGGAGCAAATTGGGGTTCAGTATCTTGCTCAAGGATACTTCAACTTGTGGACTTGCAGGGGCTGAGGATCGAACCACCGACCTTTTGTTCCGTGAACGACCGCTCTACCCCCTGAGCCACAGCCGCCCAATTAGGGCTAATTAATTGCAAATTATTAGATAACAGTAATAACAGCATCTTTGTATTTTAACTTTTGGCTTTGCTTACAGTCAATAGCAAACTGAGGCCCTTTCTTCATTTCATGTACCAAAAAGCAAAATGAATGCACAGTGTAATAGAGCTTAAAGAGCAGTGGCATCGTTATCCAACTTCTGAAGCGCCTCATTATTCTCACAGATGACCAGACTTTGTCTAACACCCACATACAATTGATTTACATGAATCTACCACTATGTCTTCCTCTTGGGTGCTTGGGGCACTGGCTAATTGCAATTCACTTGCAATCATGTGCAGCTATATGCTTAGCGAAGCAATGCAGAGTAAATGTAATTAAAGCCAACTGATTTAAAGCCAGCTAATCAATGCAATTTGCTGCGACAACGTCCCGCAAAGTAATAATGTTTGAAATTTGCACAGCGAAAGCAAGATGGGAGGCAGGTTATTGGTGAGTGAATGAATGAGTTGTAGATGATAATCCTGTATCCAGCTGGTGTAGTGATGGCACTTCTAAAAATAGAATGCTTGGCTCTACAAAGGGAACTTAACTTTGTAGCTTCCTCTACAAATCCTACGTCCTTCGGTGATTTAGATTCATTGAAATTCAGTAAGATTATTCTGTGCTGTTCCGCTAAAATGATCCCGTGAAAATGACTTTGATAAAAATAACTCGATCGTGTGAGAGCAGCATCTTTCTGCATGGCTCTATAGGCAGCACGCTAGATTGATCTCCACCCTGATGCATTTCTATGTCCCCCCCCCACCCCCCTGCGAATCCCACATGAGCTGTGGCTACGAGGGTGAGACGCATCACACCCAATCTAAATATAGATTTAGAAATATTCCGCCGCCGCTGCTGCTTCTATTTTAAATAATTCCACTGTTATTAAGCAGCGAGAGATACGGGTCATCCTGCTCCCATGGCATTCGGCTTTGTGGTGTAATGCAATTGCCACCCTTTCTCTCTCGAGTGTGTCACATGCAATAACTTCAGCCCCCCACCCCATCCCTTACTTTGAAATGAAAGGGGAGGAACAGGGACTGCAGAAAGAGAGAGGCAAAATTATGGGTAGTGCCAAAGTCGGCTATTTCTGTCTGGCTGTGGAGGTGAGAGAGGGGGGAGAGCGGACACACATTTGTGATTCACAGTGTGATCCCTTGGTTAGCTCGCCAGCCCAGCATTTGTCTCTTTGCAGCTTCCTATTGACACTGCTGGCGAGGCTTAGATAGCAGTTTAAGTGACAGTTTGAATTATTATTGCTGCCTGGTTTTTACAGATGCCACCGTCTCACCCAGTCAGGGCAGCAATGCATTCAGACAAGAGTCATGTTGAGGCATTGCATTGTGGTGCCACCTGGCCTCCACGTGTCTAAAGACACTCTGATAAGCGCTTCACAATAATGGGGAAATGCAAAAAAATGTTCAAACTTCAGCTCACAGTCACACAATAACTTACAGAAGAGATAATAACTTATGTTTATTCTCTTTTTCCAGTCGGTTACTCCGGTTTATCTTTTGTTACTTTCCTGGTGATGTGTCTTGTGGATGCAACCCAAAAAAAAAAGAAAAGGGATACTTAAGGCAGGAAATACTGTAGCGGAACAACTTCTAAGACATTATGTTTACATGCATGCTGGCCCTCCTGTTAGTTTCCAATTTCCAAATGAAAGTTTTTTTTTTAGTTTGACTGCTATCATTCAGAATGAGAATCGGAATCAGAATCAGAATCAGCTTTATTGGCCAAGTATCTGTGCACATACAAGGAATTTGAATCCGGTTTTTGCATTGCAGTCAAGGTACAGTATATATACTGCAAAACACTGTGCAGGATGTAATGAAAGTGACAGTGCAGGATGGTTTGTAGATTCTACAGGGTTACTGGTACAATATAACTGTTCATCAGGGTGATAGCCTGCAGGAAGAAGCTGATTTTGTGTCTTGATGTTTTGGTGTGCTCTGTAGCACTTACCGGAGGGGAGAAGTTGGAACAGTTTATGTCAAGTGATTTTTATTGTTACCATGATGACAAAACTCTCCTTAAAAAGGTGGTTGTTTTTGATATTTAATTAGGATGACTTCTTGATACATGTTCAATGAAAGCATTTGCCCCCAGTTTCTGAACCAAGGCTGGCATATTTCATCCAGAGAGTCGGGGTTCTGCCTACATAACTCAATCCACGTCTTCACACCAGCCTGATCTCAGCATTGTCTTGGTGCCAAGCTGGGCCAAAATGTCACCTCAGCCTAACTAAGGGCTTTGCTATGCAAGGCAGGCAGTCAGGGCTTCACAGCACATCATGGGGCTAATGAGAAACAGTCAGACCAGGGCATAATGTGTCCTGACCTGACGCGCCAGGAAACTCAGTCTACCAGCCATTTCTCCTTCCTGTTCTGCTCTGTCCTCCAAGCTGCTCTGACACTTTAAGTCTGAATCTGGAGCATTGTTGTTTGACTCCTTCTCCTTTTGCAAAGTCCTGCGGAGTCACCCAAAGTATGCTCTTGCTGAGTTGGTGATGGAGTATTCCTTCCATCTACATGAGCAGAGAGATTGAAGAAAGGAAAAATAGCATTGTCACATGTATATAAGGCTATCCTGTTCCGTCCCTTTGTGCCTTAGTGAGATGGGAATATCTTTCGGGATCTAACCAGTGAGGGGGGGGAGGATTGTGGGAGGCGAGCGACAACCGGCTCAGGTCTTGACTGTGCAAAGGCTGAGCTGGATGTAATTTACACTCTGCCCACCTCGGGGAGCAGCGGGAGGAGAGGAAACCATTACCTCCCTCCAGAAAGCTGCCCTTCCCATGTGGCAGTGAGTGTCAGCTTTCATATAAAAATGGATCCATTGATATTATAACACTCCACCTCCCCTTTGCTCCCACCGGTGCCGCCTCCCACTGCCTCCTACTGAAGGTGTTTTGTAGATTGGAAGAAAAGAGGAGACAAGGAATGAGCAGGAGATGATGACCGGAAAAAGCGGGGCATCGGCGGCCCGGCTGCCTGTCACTATGTCATGTCAAAACACCAAAGTAGCAGGAGATCTGTGTTGTGACAGAGTGACTCCCGAGGCTGCAGCATCCCATTCTCTGCTCATATGGAGACAGACAGACTAAATGGCTGAAAGCAGTTTTTCTCCCCTTCAGCTTGGAGTAGTTTCCAAAGAAACTGTGACAACAAAAGGCTGAAATTCACCATCTGTTCCTCTGACTGCAACTGGCCACCGCTTTAAATCTACAGTCTGATGTGTTTATACTGCATCATTGACGGATGACTAATATATGATATTTTATTTTGGCATTTTAATTCCAGTAAGTGCTCCATTAGAATGAGGTTGCTCTTCAGGCTGTCAGAGCTGCCAACCCTTATAATAATTCATAATTTTAACAGGTCTGGCAGAGACATTGAAACCATTTGAATGATGCTATCGGAGTCTTTTCTTTATTAAGTTCTCACCACATTCATTTAGAGATATTAGCTATATTATTAGGATTTTTCCTAATAGGATAGGCTGCTACAAAATCATTCATTTATTTATATATAAGTATTTTTAGCTTTATCATGCATTTACAGCTGGTTTTATTGCCCCCTAGTGGCCAAAAAACCCCAAATCAGTTAATGCAGATGTAAGTTAAAAACATAAGGAATAGCATGCAGTTTGTGAGCTTCAGTCTCACCCCTTCACATATAAAAAAAGTCACCCTCAGTGTGTGTGTGTACATTTAATATTAACACAAAAAGTGTACTGTTACACAGGCATTTTTGAGTATTCATCTGTCGACTGTCAATATCATCATCAGAACATTTGCAGGCACAATGTAAACAGGCCAGAAGCCTACTGTTTGTGAAGCAAGAGAATGAGACAATGTATTCAGGAATATGTAAGCTCTTTGGTATTTTTATTCCCTGCTGAATGCAGTAAACACATTTCACGGCCTTGAGGGACAGGCCTGACATCCTATTTGATCGATACGCTGGAACCTGACCTTCACGGGAAAGGGGATCAATCCCTGAAGTTTTCACTCTCTGCATCGACCACCACGCACACCCATTTGCATTTTTATTATCTACACATTACAAGTTAATTACACAGTGCTGCTTTGTACTGTTCTTTTGCTAATTGCATTAGTCTAATAAAAGAATCCACCCACTTTCTTTTTAAAGTGTTATTTGTTGAATATCTCCTGTTTGCCTGACAGCGAGAGCTAATTATCCAAAGCGGTCTAGCACAAAATTAGTTGATGCATCCAGTTGGATGTCATATTGTGGTTGTGGGTGTGTGTTAGCGTTCTCACATGAAGCCTTTGGGGACTGCCGAGTACCAGAGTTTGTGTTTTCATGACATTAAAGTTACGTGCAAACACTAGCTGCAAGATTGTGTAATTTCCTCTTCTCCAAAAAGAGAAACTGAATTCAGTTGAGTGGTTTTTGAGTAATTAGGGGGAATGTTGAAAAATGTCCTGTCGCACAATGTTAAGTGAAAACGCAGTAAGTCCAATACTTTGGAGTAGACAAGGGTACATCTGTGGTATATGCTGCTTTTTTAATTGCGATGGGAATTGATTTCCACAGAAATTTATCGACGGCCCACGGGGGATCTATAATCGGCAAATAAAACTTATGTTTACATTCAGTGTTACTTACCAAAACCCATTTGTGTGTGTCCCTGACAAACATGTTGAAGGGAATAATGCCTAATAATGTGTAAATGTGTGGTAGAGCTGTCTTTACCTTGGTATAAAACATCAGGAGAACACAGTCACTGTGGTTTCTTTGCAGCCAACAGCCTTTGGAATAAACTCTCTGACTTCAAATAAACTCTTGTGGGAGTTAAAACACTAATTCCATGTAGAGTAAAATACAACTCTCACCATAAGTTAATTTCCATGTGAAATCTTCTCTTCAACAAGCACAAATCACTACAAAAACACAGTATTGATTACTATAAATGTTAATTTTATTTAGCGAATCCGTTCAGTCCAACAGTGCATTCAAAACTCCATGCTGCATAAAAAAAACGTTCGACATGTCACAGCAAATTAAAACAGAGCAGCAACAGATGTGAGATCAGATGTGTGGTCAAATGGAAGAGCTTTTTTAAAAATTAATATTTCAACAAAACCATTTTGTCAATACCACATTCCTTTTATTGCACACACAAGGAAAGAATCAGAAGTTATTTCCTTAAAGAGAGTTTGTTGTAAAATGCGAGACGCCATCGAGACACATTCACCAAGTTTTTGATCAAACGCTAACGTCCGCAGCTAATGCTATAGCAAAAATACACAGTTCTATTAAACTGACAGGAAATCCCTCACAGCGTGACATTTAAATGGCACTTCTTACTTCCACATGAGTCAAAGCTGTAGCTAATGATGGATCAACACGCTCCTCAACACCGCAGTGACTGAACTCTGAAAAAATACACCTCTTATCATCTATGTTTAAATGGCATAAAGTATCAAGATGGGATGAGATTAAGAAAACAGCCTCTTACAGATGTTGGCAGATGACTTTCTACTCCAATCAACCCTTTGTTCATTTGGCGCCACAGGCTGCAGCCTTTCACCGTCTCCTTCTACAGTATAAAAGGTTACAATGAGGAGAGGAGTCTGTCCATCCTCTTCAAGAAACAGATAAGTCAAGAATAGAAAATCAGCATCAGTGAGGATGACAGCAAAGTTGACCATACAGGACAGGAAAGCTGCTGCTCACACCACAGTTGGCTCGGCTTGCGTCACCATCGGGTCAGGAGGGACAAACTGTAACGGGTACCCGACCCTCGGAATGTTTGTGTGGAGCCAGCTGGCGGGTGCTGAAATGAGCGATGATTAGCAATGAAAGATAACTGCAAATTAAGTGAGTGAGTGTTGATTGAATGAATAAGTGGGTGAACGTGTGAATCTCACTCTTGTGTTTGTTCTTTTTAGACTCCCGTCACTCATCATTCTGCCAGCGATCATTGTCACTGATGGATAGATTAAACATACATGGATATTGCATGATGATAATGCTAATCTACGCTGTGTTTTAGTGTGAAAGTGTTGATCTGTCATAAATATTTGAGCAAAGAAATTTCAGAAGAAAATATATGTTATTGAAGGGACCGTCTCTTTTTCTGTCTTGCATTTAATATGTGTGGTTAGACAGGCTGTCCTTTATCCACACCATCACAGGTTCAAACCCCTCATATTTATTCCCATCAACAGACCATCATGTCCCAGCATTGCCCACTGATCGCCCACCTGCTTAGTCACTGTCTTACAAGTCAGTCTTGATGAGAGCATCAACGAAGCCCCTCATATGCATCTTAACATCTGCTGTCAGGTTAATATCTTAGCCTCAGCTAATGCATTTTGCCAGTTTCTTGAACTTCCATTGGGATGGCCACTTTGTGGTGCTGTTGAATATTACATTATACTGGCATGTGTTTAATTGTTTTGTCACTTCATTTATATCTCAAACAATTTCAGCATTACCTCCGCCAAGGAGGTTATGTTCTCACCGTGCCTGTATGTTAGCAGGATTACTCAAAAACGAGCAGATTTTGGTGAAATGAGAAACAATCTATTAGATTTTGGTGGCAATCCAGGCCCACAATGCACTGTGCATCAGGGAGATGATTGAAAAAGAGTTACACCTGCAGTTCTCCCACCAGGAGAGGGCGGCAGGCTCCTAAGGACGTGAGCTCCATTACATATTTGTTTAGAAAAGACAGGTGTGCCACAGGGAAATGGACGTTTGGCCACAAATTGCATTAAGAATTGAGTTTCATGGAGAAACTGAGATGCCTTGGCGGATGTTTGGGCTCTCTGTGATGACTTTGTAGTAATGCAGTCACAGTGATATTCAGCTGGTTACCAACCATATTTTGCCACTTGTATTTTTTTTTTTTTTTTTGCCAGAGCCAGACGAGCTTTTTCCCCTTTTCCATTGTTTATGTGAACCAAAGTTAACCGTCTTCTGGCTCCAGCTACATATTTAAGATTTAGATACAGCGTGAGAGTCCAAACATATATTACAAAATGTCTTACTATTCCTGTAAAGTTTTTGCTGATTTCACTAATTAGAAATCAAGTTCTCTGCAAACATCTGGTCTACATTTCCTCTCCTTAATGGATTGTAAGAAAGTGGTTTGACTGAGAAACAAATCGTGGTCAGAGAGTTGGTAAAGAAAAAGTTCACATCAATAAAAAAAGTGAGGAAGTGCTTCTGTCAGCCACTTTTACTTTCCACCAAATGTGCCATGGTGCATTTCCACAACTTTCATGTGCCTCTATAGTAACTGCTTCTCTTCTCAGGTGTGCGTCTAGAACACACTGTTCTGTTTTGTAGTTTCCACATGACAGGACCTTGTTTTAAGGGCAGATACAGAGCCAGGTTGTGTTAAGTCAGGTGTCTGGGGAGGCTGGTTTACAGATGAACATAATAATCAGGACAAACATCCAGCAGGGATGTGTTCACCTGCCAGCCTGAAAACAAAATAAAACCCTATATATATTTCATAAAAAAACATCCTGAGCACCACTTATGAAATCTGCAATACTGATCTGGCATCGTTGAAATGTAAAATAAAAAAGAAATTGGCTGCTAGATGTTGGCAATGCTCACTCAGCATTTGTAGGAGCCTTTCATGCTGTAACTAAGACAAACGGAGAGGCAGGCTAGTGTTGATAATTGTCTCCTCCGTATTGATGTCCATTAGATATAGGTATACAGCACCCTGACCCTCTCAATCCTTCCACGTGCACACGAGCACGCACATACACACAGGTTCAAGAACAACACCTGATACCTTTCCTTTCCCTCAGCGCTGAGTCGAAGATACCTAGCACTTAGCATTGATTATAAATGGCAGGTTTCAAAAGAAAAGGGGGGCAGAATGTGATATAACCCTTTACGATCACTGATGTTAGAAGGTATCGGATCTGAAGATGAGGGGCAGTCCCTTCCCTGAAACCCCACTGATGGGAAGTGTGTGGCTTATGTAATGAATTTCTGGTCAGGGTCATGACGATGTTTGAGGACAATGATGACGCTTATATCTTTGCCCCCAAACTATAACTGGTCCGAGCATCAGTGAGGACACGGGTGGGGGTGGGGGATATACCTTGTTCTCTCAGGGAGAGCCGAGAGTCCGGAGGGAACGGATTGTTGGTTTTGTGTTACAGTGAATACCAGGAATGTGAGGCTCATTATATTCTGTACTATCTTCCTCCTCATGGACAAATATAAAAAGCTTATGAGAAACTTCACTGGGTGCTTTAAGCTGCATGGAATTCAGGCATATCTGACATTTTTGTTACTTGTCCCAAAAGGTAAAAGCTCAAGATTTCCAGTCAAACCCAATTGTCACCAAATCACAGCATACAAGCTGCTTGAAAAATCTTGCTGGCAATCCAAATGAGACATTTCACTCGAAAACAAAAATCAGTCTTACACCGCTGTGACAGGAAAAGTCAAGGGATCACCAAACTCAAGGGTGGCCCATAAACATCTGCTGAGTCATCCAATATTTTGCCGTATATTAAGAAAGCGATGGACAGACTGATCGATGGCTGACATTGCCATCTGCAGAGCTCTGGTGCTGGTGTGACTAAAAGTCTTATAAGAGTCAGTTACTCAGTCAATCTCTCAAGACCCAATGTGCTTTAAAAGTTGTCCCATGTGATTCCCAGTATAATGACTCATTTCTGGTGTTTGTCATGCTTAGAGGACGTAGCATCACAAGGTTAATATTATAACTAAAGTCAGATAGTCTGATGTCAAACTGATTTGCGTCTTGATAACAAAACTTTGTGTATAACTAGTGACACTATCGCACTTACTGTCGAAATCCAAATTCTGTGAAAAGGAGCAGTATCTGAGGAGACACCACTAAACGAGACGCTTAACCTGCTCAGCGAGTTTAAAACTTTATATAACGACTCATTTGGATCAGCCGGAGTCGACCCTGGAGGGAGCAGCGCTGCTGATAGCATCTCCCCATCTCTATCTCGTCACAAACACCAGCTTTAATCTGGCATGCGATGGAGATCCAACTGCTGTGTTGTAGTTTATCTAAAAAAGGAGTAGTGAGCTGCGGCCTCCCTGGTGCATTTGCACTCATTTTCCTGGTTGCCCTGTTCTGTCCCTGTGTACCTAAACGTGCGTCAGCAAGTTACTCAGCCTCTGCCCAACACTGATATCTCTTTAAAGGCTCCTGTGACTCTCCTCTGTCAATAACTGTTATATAGATATTTTCTGTCCCCTCAGCGTTGTCTGAAATATAGCTTTAGATGTGTTTCCATCCTCAACGGCCTGTATTTATTCTTATAATGCCAGTTTCTGTGTTTGGTCGACCAGCATGTGTGAGCTGATGATGATGTGGGCCACCCATTCTCTCGCGGGGTTCTCCATGTCCCTTGACTGACTCAGACCTAGCGAGTAAAAATATCCACATGCCTGCGTCTTCTCCGCTGCCTGAGGGATCATAATAATGCCTTGGCTAATCCGATTAACATTAACAATCCCACAGGGGAAATCGCTGCACATCTGCAACAGACAGATAATTATGTTGCCTCAGATGTTTGTTTCTTTCTTTTGTGTGTGTGTGTGTGTGTTTGCGTTGGCACGTTTTATGTCTTTGGCCATCAGTGTGTTGTTTTTTTTTGTCAGCTTGGATGGGCACCATTTCAGTGTGTTCCTAGGTCTTTATAGCAAACTTGGGTGGATGCCCTCCTTCTTGTCTCAAGGGCAAGCTTTGCATGTTGCTTACAAGCTCAGATGGATTAGTTTATATTTTAATAATGCAAAGGATGGCTGTGAAATGACACTTCACTTCACTGTTAATCTATTATTTCATGAATTTTCTCTCTGAGATGTGAAGCTCCTGAGAATTGCTAAAAAAAACAGAGTTTTACCACACTTCCTAATGACTGTAGTCATTGCTGTACCAGTACTAGTATCAGTAATACTAGTCTTAGTAATGCGCAAGTGAAATTCATGAAATTGCTGAGATCTCTTCTCTTTTTCTCTTTAGCCTTCCATCCATTAAATCTAGCATCTAGGACATCCCGATGAACACAGTACATGCCAACATGCATGATTGCTGTATTATACAGTGGCTGCACAGTCAGGGCTTGTTTTCTTCTATGAGTTGAAAGGACATCACAGCATTGGCTACTCAACTGTAATGTATTTGAGGCAGTTTGGCAGATAAGCAGTGAGGTGCAGGATGTTATTGTCGGGGTATGGCTCAGGTCTCTTTGACAGAGTATTTGAGATCCAGCACTAGGTTTATACTTGACAAACTCAAAGAGTATGTATCTTTTTTTTTCTTCTTTTTTTTGCATAGCCACATTTTTATTCATACTCTACCCACACGCCTCTAGGTATTGCCCTGCCGACTTAATATTTGATCTTGGATCAAACTTTCTAACTTTCTGTTTTTGAGGTTTAGTTTTCTTTTTACAATCAACAATCCCAACTTAATGTCCTTTTTCTGGAGCCTGCAAACATATGACACAAGCTTCATCAGCAAATCAGTTGTCATGCAAACGCGGTTGTCATGCAAAGATATGATGTCATTCATTGCACTGATCCAAGGTTAATTACTTACTGTGGAAACACCATCTGACAAAGCGATCCAGCTCAAGCACCACTCACCAGCCCTGTCCGGAGCTTTCCAGCTGATCAGGACCATGTGACAGACGGCGAAGCTTTGGAAAAAGCTAATAGGTGGAGCTAGTTTTGGGAATGCTTTTTCAAAATCCTGCTTCCAAGGTTAAGAATGTTTATATTCTTGATTGTAGATGCTAAAAAGAACATTTGAATACAATAATTTTTCTGTTTGTATTTCCCAAGGACAAAGGGACCATTATCGTCTCGATGGAAAACACTCCTTGTTAGGCTCTCTTATGTATGTACTATTTTCTCTACTCCATGTTTCTTAATGGTTCTTCTGTCCTCTTGCAGGTTGGGATTCTCTACTTCCAACCCAGTGTTTTCCGCTGCATCCTGCTGCGATGGGTCCGGCTGCTCGGTTTCGCTACGGTCTACGGGACTCTGACTCTTAAGTTGTACAGGTGATACACAAGCACACGAGCATCTACACCAACACCAATTATACAACATCATCATCCATCCCAGGAAATGCCGGCAATCGGATTACATTGACCTCTTTAAGTGCAATTACACTCTGTCTTACATCTTATTTCCTTGTAAAAGTAAGAGCCTTATGAAGTGTCTGGCTGTTCCTCGGCTAATTCATCACCAGACTGCACTGCTGTATGCTTTAGGGGGGATTCACTGCCTCATTATGTGGAGGAGGAAGCAAAGGCGCACTGTAAAACCTGATGGGTTAGTTCAACTCAAACAGACTGAGGAAACTGCCTTAAATCATTGAAGTTTATTTCGTCAGATCATTTAAGCATGAAAATGATTTGTTTTGAGTAGAATTATTGAAGGTTTTATTGATAAGGAGAATATTAAGTATGTATCCCTCCTATGCAGTATTTAGACTGCGCTAATAGATTTATCTAAATTAAGTAAATTAAATTTTCTTTTTTCAAATGTCGCCAATTTAGCTGAATCTACTCACTTTTCTTCCACTAAAGTAAATCAATCTAATCTTCAATTAACCAAATAATCAAATTATTTCAAACTCTGTCGCTACTATTCAATTTATTCTCATTTAATTTAATTTAATTTATTTATATTTCTCATTAAAATAAATGCTGATTTCACTTTTAGACAGTGGCAAAAAAATAAAGTCAAGTACATCCAACAATTTCACAATAAAACTGAGTAAAAATCCTCATTTGAAACTCTTAAGCTCATGTTTGAGTCGATGGAAATGAGTGACTCCGACTTACGTTATTTTAAATTCCTTCCTTCACAAAGATATGCTGTTCGGTTTTACAGTGTAATTAAGACAACAGAGGGTGGTTTGGCGCCATACGGTCTCCATATATAATGTTTTATAGAAGGATGGTCCGCAAAAAATAATACAAGAGGCATGTGTGAGATCAGAGGACGGGGAAGAACTGCCAGAGGATACACTGAGGGAGAGACAAAAGGGGGTCATCCACCACTGAGTAACTGATAATGAGACAGAGGGTCTGCTGTATTTAAAGTAGTGCTCTTGAAATTGTTCATCTGCGGAGCTTTTTGTCAGGTGAATCTGTCAAAAAGGTCTCATGAAGATGCTGATTAAGCGGAAATGGCCGAATGAACCCTCAGAGGTGCAAGTGAACATCCCACAGATCAATTTTTGATGGGGGGCTCATTAGTGGGCAGCACAGTGGACACTTTATCAATGTGCATGAAGGGCAGAGCCTAAGAATAGTGATTGCTGGTCATGTGTTTCGGCAGTCTTTGTGGTTGTCTGTGAATTTAAATGTCATGACAGGTGGTACCGAATGCTACTGCTGTCTGTCCTGCTTGAAGTGAAGTCATAATCAACAACAATGATTATTTATTGTTACCCCCACAGGGTGCTGAAGGTGTTCCTGTCCCGCACAGCCCAGAGAATCCCCTATATGACCAGCTGGCGAGTGTTGCGTCTGCTCGGCATCATCCTGCTCATCGTCTGCTGGTTCCTGGTGGCTTGGACATCTGCCGTCTGTCAGAACATGGACAGGAAGTTGGCCCTCATCGACGTGGGCTACACGCCCGATGGGCTGCAGTTCAGCATGTGCCTGCTGGATCGCTGGGACTACATGATGGCCGTCGGTAAGCTCTGCTTCTTACCGCTGCCTCTGTAAGGTGGCGTGTACAGCACAGTGAGAAAGCACGGGTTATTTGAGGTATTCATGGCATGAAGTCAAGAAGTAATTTGTTAGGTGTGATAGAATTTGGAGTTCAAGGAGAGCCGGAGAGACGAGAAAAGAAGGTTAAAGATAAGTTGGCTGAGTGAGACAGTTTGCCTATAACTACATTTGGCAACATTTCCCATTAGTAGACATTAATCCTCTCCACCAGCTCTCCACTTTTGGATGCTTGCCTGTGCTGTGCATGGAGGAGATGGCAGGCAGCGGCAGATTAAGACAGATGAGAAATCAAAGATGCTCGGAGGGGTGCAGTATCTCGTGTTGAGGAAATCCACATGCTGTTTTACATCTGCTGATTTAGGCTTCGTGAGTTAGAGCCGAGGTCCTTTTTGACTTCTGGGAAAATGGATGGACCTCCAGCAGAGCCTACATGCTGTGATACTACTCTACTGTATACTGAAGGCGCATTTTCCTCCTGTTTATTAGGAGGTAAAAATAGGCTGGTAGTAGGGGAGTATGAGTCGCCTCTGACATCACCTACGTGTTGGATATAAACACACATCCAGATGCAATAAATCTTTCTAATTTAGAACTCTGCACCGACAAACACTCAGTCAGTGGTCTGATGTCACATGCAAAACGCTCAAACCAGGATGGGTGTACTGTTTGGCACAACAAAAATATGTTCATTTAATCTAAATATCATATTCCATTTAATTATATCTCTCTCATAGTCTTGCTGCCTAATCAGCATTTCTTATTCCACAGACCTTTGGTTCATGTACTCCTTTTGCTCACGTCATCAATCTATTAGGCTTTAATAAATGGTTTATTAGCTAATTAGCTATTATAAAGGCTCCCGGATTTTCTTGCAATGACCTGCTTTATTCTTGTTTCAAAATAAAAATAAGTGGGGGTTTTTTCTTGGAAAGCTGATAGTATAGATTTATTAAAGAATATGAAGCTTTAGGGCTCAAATAAAGCCAGAAATGGCTTGACAAGATTTTATTTGCAGTGTTCACATCACTACCAGACTAAAAAAAGTCATAAAAAGTAATGCACACGTGGCATACATCCTAGACATGTATAAAAACAGATACCTAAAAGGAACATTTATGGCAGTGCTAAAAAGAATAAGCAGTAATGAATTATTAAGAGACAAAACATCAGACCCAGTGGGGGTGAAAGTAGCTGGTGCAGTATATCCAGTCCAGTTCAGATCAGTTCACATGATGTTGGGGCAGGATTTTGTGCCTATTCAGGGACCTGGTGGCTTTGGGGGTAAGAAACCGCTGCACAGTCTGGTGGTTCTGGCTCTAATGGTCTGGATATTTCCTAAATATCCTGAAGCACTGCAGATCTCTTCTCACACATTGTGTTTCATTTTGACCTCTATATACCCTCACATAACGTCTATGAGTGGTTAATTGCCTGCAGTTCAAGCAGGCAGCACCAAAATGTTCAAAGTAATGCAGCAGGTTTTCATTGTGTCTGTTGCTGTGGCGTTGGCTACAGAGGAGACATTACATGTTACCATGGAGGTAATTGGTGATTCATTTATTGCCCTGAGAATTCAACCACAGCATTTACAAACGGGTCTGATTGAACATTTTGCCGGAGCTCCACTGTGAGTAACCGGTTGGCCCTGTTTTGGCCTGTAAAGCCTTTTGCGCTGCATAGAGATGATGTCTTGGCTCGTTCATCTTCTTCACCACACCTTTTTCTTTGCTTCACAGCTGAGTTCCTCTTCCTGCTGTGGGCGGTGTACCTATGTTACGCCGTGAGGACGGTGCCGTCCGCGTTCCACGAGCCTCGCTACATGGCCATCGCTGTCCACAACGAACTTGTCCTGTCAGCGATATTCTATGTCATCAGGTAACAGCTCCTATCCCCCGGTGATCTGCACTCCTTACTGGGTATATGTGAATTAGCATGACTTTCAATGTAAAGGCTCAGTTCACCTAATCAATCATCTTTATGTCTATCCATGCTGACAGCTCTTAGATTTCTGATGCTTCCCAAATACAACAGAGGTGAATGGAATTTAATTTGTGGCGCTCGCAGCATTGAAAAATTACATTTGAAAGATTCAACAGTGAGTTTATCTCAGTCTGCAGGAGATGAGTCATTGTACCTTCAATAGAATATCAGTCAAATGCTATTCTATTAGCTTCACTTTAACAGTAACTTGACATATGATATACAGCAAAGGCCCGGTTGGGATGATTGGGAACCATCAGGAGGGACCTGCAAGAGGATCTCAGACAGCGGTCAGGCTCGTAACGAGTTAGGAGATCAGAGATATAAGACGGAACCAGACCATTCAAGGCTTTTAAAACAAGCAGTAAAAATATTAAAAATCAATCCTAGGAGTCACAGGCAGCCGGTGAAGGGCAGCAAGGACTGGAGTGATGTGGTCACTTCTCTTAGTGCGTGTTAGAAGCCTGGCAGCAGCGTTTTGCATCAGCTGCAGCTCTTTGAATGGTCCGCCTTGCTAATACCAGAATAAAGCGCATTGCAGTAATCTAGTCTGGAGGAAATGAAAGCGTGGATGACCTTCTCTAAATCAGAGGATAAGAGGAGCGACCTGATTTTGCTTTGCCGTCTCAGATGAGAAAAGCAGGACTGGACTTTTTTAGTCACCTGAGCATCAAAGGACAATTCAAACAAGCATAATGTCCGCAGTACGGAAGCCTCCGTCTTTACAATGGTCACATGATGAAATTCACCTGACTTTGTTCTGTGCATCTGTTAAATGACATCCAAAAGCTTAATGTTAAGCCACATGAAAAAAAAAAACTTTCATGTTGTCAACTTGTTTTTGACATGTTAATGTTTTTAAAAACACATGTTTCTGAATTGCTTGGCTTTCCATAAGCATCAAATGACCAGGGATACCACATCGGCATGTCCTCATACTGTGGCGCATTGTTTATGGATGCATTTTGTGTGAAATGTCCATTTAAACTAAGACACTCACAGGAAGACCTTTAATAGATGCAGTGAGACATGCATCCAGGGCTCCAAGGAGGGTAAAATAAAAATGAACATCTGTTCATGTACTAGCTCCATATGTAATATCACAGTCTGTGATTTGATCTCTGCTGCTGTCATTTTGACGTGTACGTCCTCCAGTCGATTGTCTGATTTCCATCACATATAGGCACCAGTGTGAGGCTCTGTTCCACTGGGAGTTGTGTTTTTTTTAGTTCTTTTTATATGAGTGAAATCGTCCCTCTCCCTGTTAGAGTGCGTGTCAAAAAGCTGCACCATGCAGTTTATAAATGAGACGTTTCAGCTGACACTGCCGCAGACATTTCTAGCTGGAGTCCCCCTAATTGAGAGCTCAGCTCCATCACATTATTTACTAATGAACCGTGTCAGAATGATTTATGTTTTTTCGAGACAGCATAAATAGCTTGAATTATTGGCAGCGATATTCCAGTTATAAATTAACATCCATTACCAATACAGCGTCCATCATTGACGCATAACCGGACAGGTTTGATGGTATTTAAACATCTTGCTCTTCATGATTTCTTCGCCAGCCTCTTTCGCCTGCCTCTTCCGCCTTGTTGTGAGACTTTCTTCTGTAGAACATAGTCAGACGAGACCCCTTATAAATTGGAAAGCTGCCTTGTGTGGCTAGTTATTCTGACTGGCTGCCAACAGAGACCACAGTGTACACCGGGGCTTGTTAGAGGCATCTGGCGTCCGTTTGTGTTACTCACAGAACCTACAATTTGATCCCACAGTGACCAGTTAAAGCTCAGGCTGTCTTCTTCAGTGTGATAGTCGTCAGGTTTTAGCCAGGTCCAGGTGTGAGTGTGAAGCTGAGAGAGAATGAAAGGACTGTAATAGCTGGAGGTCAGGCCATGAGTGATGGGGACTGCCTCTGTGAGATGCTGCAGGCTGAGAGGAGACAGCATGCCAAGGCTATTAAATCCACATCTCATGAAACATGACTGTGGGAAGACGACAAAGCTTTGGGACATCTTTAGCTTCATTCATGCCTCTAAGCTATTACCACAGTAACTGTTTGTTAATTATCCATTTTCCAACTTCAACAGCCTGCTCGGTGGCATTTACTTGGATAGAGGCTCTCTAGTGGTTGAATTATCATCTGACAGGACATACCTATATGTCCTTAGTGCACATGAGGTCTCATTGAGCTGAAAGCATGTCAGATCCTCTTAAATAAAACCCTGGAGCTGCTTCGACGCTGCTATTGTTTCTGCTAATAATTATCTAATTTTCCACCAACTGCTAGGCCACAGTCGGCCCAGCGTTGGCTATTACTGTTGAATAAATAAGATGAATCTTGTAACCAGATCAAGGTCACTCTCCTTTACTGTGAATCCAATTGGAAGAATGAGGAAAATATTGTGTCCTTGCTGGCACAAGGATCACCCAAGTGGAACATTATATGAGGCAGGGAAATTGACGCCTCGACAGACTGTGTATAAATCTACTCTGCCTGTCTGCTGGTATCTGTCTCTCTGGGCTCCATCTGTGTCTAAGAGGTTCACTGCAGATGTGCATAAATATCACAGCATCATTTTGTTATGCCTCACTGATTTTACTGTATGTACATTTGGAATTTTGACAATCAGCTATCATAACAGATGTTAAGGATGTGTTTTATTAACCAAACTCCAGCAACAGCACAGATACTCAAACACACTCCAAATGAATGTGTTGAGCTGTGGTATTATTATACTGTACTATAACAAATAGTTATTCAATCCAAACAGCTTTTTTTCTGATTGTGCATACTGTGCTATAACGAGCAGTAATGCTTCCTGCAGCCACTAAAATATTTATTTAACATTAGCTTCATGTCTGAATAGGGCGACACGGTGCATGGGACACTGGTTTGATGTGATTTTTCTAGGTGCTCCTGCTTCTTCCCACAGTCCAAACACATGCAAGTCAGGGGAAGTTAACTGGGAACTCTAAATTGCCCATAGACTTGAATGGATGTTTACCTCTATGTGCCAGCCCTGTGATGACTAGCTGACTGTCCGGGGTGTACCTGCTGGGATTGGCTCCGGCCCCCCTGAAACCCTGTAATACAGTCATAGATAATAAATGGATAAACATCTGGATATCCCTGCTGTTGTATTAATTAAGCTAGATTTGATTCATTTCTATTTACTTTACTCCCTGTCAGGTTCACTCTTGCTCCAGAGCTCCATCCAGATTGGATGCTGCTGCTGTTCTTCACCCACACCCACTTAACTGTAACAGTAACACTGGGACTACTTCTCATTCCTAAGGTAAACATCACAAGTTATGTTTCACAAGTTACTCGTATTTTCCTAAATGAGAATTTAAAAAAAAGAGTTATTTTAAATGTAATTCATTAATATTTCACTCATTCTCCTGTTTGTCTTCTTGTTCTACTGCTTTGTAATTTGTTTTTGAGAGTGTGCTGTAAATGATAAGGGATAAAGGTTATTTATAGACCGAAACATTGAATTGATCCTTTCAACAAATATTTTCTGTGTATGCAAAGCTGCACATATCTTATTCCTCAGTGTCATAAATCTTCCATTATTGTTTGAAAACTACAATTAATAGCATCAATGAGTGAACTTGCATGGCGTCCCATGATGTAAATGCTAATTATAACACTGAATGTGTACTAATACACAGCTGAAAATAGTTGCATTATTTTCTCCTGTTTGAAGAATGGTTGTTAAGAACTACAGCGCCTCTATTTTAAGAAATAACTTTCAAGCTAAATATTTAAAAATTTAAATGTTTTAAATATTTCATGATATTTGTTGACATTTCAGGAGGCATAATAAATTATTGTTGATTAACCAACGACAACATTGGACACCTAGTCAGTGACAGCACTGCTACACTGTATATTCAGATATCAATAGCTCTGCCATTGCTGCTCCAGAATTTTTTTTCTTTTTTAAGCAAACAACAATCTTTTCTTTTTTTATGCCACCCCACCAGTTTCTGTTTGCTGGCACCCACATGAGAGATGATATAGCATCTGAGGCCTACGAGGACGAGCTGGACATGGGTCGTTCTGGGTCATATCTCAACAGCAGTATCACATCAGCGTGGAGCGAACACAGTCTGGATCCTGAGGACATTCGGGTAGGCAGTGACTCCTTCCGTCATTTTCCATTGAATAACTTGGTGAATTTTGTGAATCGTCCAAAAATACTGAGCAATGGCAGTTTTTTATTGCAGACACCTGACGAAATGGGCCATCTCAGTTCTATTAATGGCTGTGGTGTAAGGTCTTGCGACAGTCTTTGGGAAAAACGTACCAACGTGAGCAGAGATTTCTGTTTGTCTGTTAGAGCTGAAGAAGTCTCTCTACCAAAAGATTTGGGCAAGATTATTTACCAGAGGGAATGATTTTATGATGCCACTTGAGAGCATTCATTATATGGGATGGTCATAGAGACAGAAATACAATAAATTCAAGACCTGAGCTTTGAGGCTGTTTCAGACCTAACATTAAGACACAATCAGTTTCCTTATTTGATGCCGTCCAAGACTGTCTTGTCTTTACTTTTTGTAAGCAAGCATGTTATATTCTGTAGTGCATCATTTAACAGCCATTTGTAGTCATATGTCATGAATTTGTACTGCATGTTCTCCGTGCAGTCGAATGTCTGTTGTTTTTTGTAAGTGTCTTGACTAGATTCCACTTTAAAGCTGTGTGAATAAAAAGATTTGATTTATACACAAAACTGATCACTTTGCATCTGCCCTATATGTAGGAGGAGCTGAAGAAACTCTACTCCCAGTTGGAGATTTACAAGAGGAAGAAGATGCTGGCAAACAACCCTCATCTCCAGAAGAAGCGAAGCTCCAAGAAAGGTTTGGGTCGTTCACTGATGAGACGCATAACTGAGATTCCAGAATCGGTGCACCGGCAGTGCAGCCGTGACGACAAGGAGGCAGGAGAACATGGGAGCAACCGTAACAGTATCTGCATGTTGAAGAAGAACCCCTTCGATCCGACTCACTCTGGAAAGCCAGCAAAGGAGGAGAACCTAAAGAACAAGGTCTTCTCTCTCAAGAAGTCCCACAGCAGCTATGATCATGTCCGTGACCAAAGTGAAGACACCAACAGCCCATTGACAGACAAGATGGACATAACCACCGCTGAAGGCTCCCTCCTGGATACACTTATGGGCAAGAAGTTGGTCAAGAAGAACTCCAATGAAAATATAAATGCCCCCAGTGAATCTACAGAATCGGTTCCTTTAGTCTGCAAGTCAGTCAGCGCCCATAATCTCACTGCAGACAAGAAACCGATTCATCCTAGAGCCTCCATGCTGCAGAAGTCCCTGAGTGTCATCGCCAGTGCCAAAGAGAAGACTTTAGGCTTGACTGGAAAGACCCAGAGCACGGAAGACAGCACTAAGAAGAGTCAGCCAAAGAGCAAAGACACGAGAGCCAATGCAGAGCCAGAAAATGAATGTCAACCCAAGATGATTATTAGCCAGTCAGTTGAGTACAAACACAGTGCAGTGAAAGGAAGGATCATGAAACAGCCAGTGGGTGGCAGCCAGCCTACAATCTGCTCTGATCCAGTCAAGGGAAAGGATCTGTACGATCTCTCAGAGGTGTGTCCCTGGGAAGTGGAGGACCTCCCAACTCCTTCTGAAAACAAGGTTCAAAAGCATGTATCCATTGCACCAAAGGAAACCACAACAGTTCACGGCGGTAGCACCAAAGGAGGCAAATCTCAGCAGCAGAAACAGAAAGCTGATCCGTCTCAGTCGAGTGGCGGGCATTCAAAGGAAATTCAGAGGACAACTGCCGCACGATCAGAAATATGTCCGTGGGATGATGGAAGTGCAAGTCAAGGCAGTCAAGTAGAAGGGTCAAAGCAGCAAACATACGGTCAGGCAAGCAATCCTACCAAGACCAAGCAGCTTCTTACTACAACAGAGAGTTCCAAAACAAATCCCAAAGAGGTTTGTCCATGGGACTTCGAAGAAGCTCAAAAGACAACAGAGTTAGCTCACTCACCAGATATGACAAAACAAAGTAAAAGCACCTCTCCTGTGGATGGGAAAGGGAAAAGTACCCTTTCAGATCCATCCAAAATAGGAGGCTCACTCCAGCCACCATGTACAAAAGCTGATGTATGTCCCTGGGACTACGACAGCACTGCTGTATCTCCAAATTCTGGACAGAGGGCCCCTAGTCCCTCTCAAGCATCCATAACCAAGGAATCCCTTTCAAAAAAGAAGGGTACTCCTTCCATGAGAACAGTTGAGAAAGAGAAATCAAAAGACAATGATGATGAGAAATGTAGAACAAAAGCTAAGGACAAGAGTAAATCTTCAGAGAAACACGTGAGCCAACAGAAAAGGGCTGAGGTATGCCCGTGGGACGTAGAGAGCCATCAGGAAGTATTGTTGGTAGAAAAAAGGAAAAGCGCGAATGTTGGAGCAGCCAAAGCAGCAGCTGATGACAGACGTCCATGGGATTTTGAAGATACGTCAGATAAAAAAGGTACAGACAAATGTGCTTCTGTTGTGACACAGACCATTCCAAATCCTAAAAGTGAAAGTGGAAGTGCTGCTAAAAAGGCAGATGTTTGTCCCTGGGACTTTGAGGATAGCACATCAAGCAAGACGGCATGACACTCAACCTTAATGGACAACTGAAATTATAGTTATTGATGTATACTTTTTTCACTTTGAAATAGTTAAATATTACCTTTTACAATTAGTACGGTGACTTGGAAGAAAAGTTGATCAAATTCCACAAGTTGCCTTCCTTTCCAAGGTTTTGTTCCTATTTTACCTCTTTTGAAAATAAGTAAAATGTACAAAAACAAAACAAAGTCATGATGAGCATTCCAGATTATTACAGGAAAATCCTGAAGATAAATCTTAGACTAATTATGCAACTTTTGATTCAGCCTTTTTACTTCATGAGCAATGCTAAAAATCGGAATTTATCATGTTCTGTATCCAGTCAACAGTTCTTACTTGGTTCTGTCTGTGCATCAATGCTATCACTTCTTGGACTGGGATATGACAACAGGGGGTGTAGAGAAAAAAGAAGTATGGTAATTAAGGTACAAACAGCAACAGAGATAGCCAAAGAATCAGGGCAAAAATGCAGAGAGGGATTTTGGTCAAGTTAAAGATTTAGTTTGTGTCCAACTCTCGGCAGAGAGGGAAGGAATCGTGTAGGAAACCAAGTCTATAGCACTTTAGCTAACTCCATAAATTAATAACTGAGGACGGACTTTGTCTTCTTGTACATTTTGTCTTCTTATTTTCAACCTTAAGGCATGATGTCACACTGGATATCACACAGACCAAACTTAGATATGTTTTTATTTTGTTTGTTTGTTTAGATCTATTTAATTGTAGTCCTCTGCAGATTTAAAAGCTTCCAAGTCTGCAGAGATGTACTGTATGTGCCTAACTAACTAGCATTGTCTTGTATCAGTCTGAAGTGAAGCAAGGGGCTTCTTCTTCAGCATTTTGTGTCTGAATTATATTAACAGCATGCACAGCCAGGTATTGAGAGTAGCTGGACCCTACCGGTTTGTCAACTAAAGTAGTAAATGTGTTGACAGATATATAAACTTTTTTTTTTATACCAGAGGCACTCCTCTTCCAGCTTTCATATTTCCAAAAGCTCATTCAGGATGGTAGAGATTATATGAGCGAAGAATTAGCATGAATGTGAGTCAAAATGTCTCATTTGTACACTGTATAAATGAACAGGAATAGAAAAATATTGGCAGGACACAAAGGAAATAATTTGCACCAGCTTTGTTTATGAATCTAGCATGGCTCTTTGTGTTGGCTTGCACCAAGTGTGTTTGTATGTGTGTCTGTAGACACAATATCATGAATTTAAAGTAACAATGTAAAGCCGAGAGTTGGACCTCTGGGATCCTGGGATTGTCCTTCTGTCGTTACATTCCCTTTGTCAAGAGCACCAAAATTAAAAGGTAAACAGGTCAGCAATTTCATTTTACAATCAGCTTATAGAACCAGCTACTGAAAGGATAATATTGCTTATAAATTGGGCTATTTCTTTCAGTTTTGGCCATTATTCCCATTCATAAAAATAATCTACTTACGGAGACTTGAGTGAGACCTGGAAACATGGGGCAAGACACACTAGCAGTCAGATGGGCATAAATGAGGGCGAACAGTAGAACTAAAATAGTATCCAGCAGTTAGCCTAATTAATCTGTAGTTCAAAGTCTGTCCAGCCATTTTTATTTTCAATCTACCTGAGAGGAAACCCGTGGCAGTTGACAGACGCTGTAAGGCTAACATTTTTCACAGCAATGAAAGAAATATGCAAATGCAGTAAAACAGTAGATATTCCTGTCGACCCATTCATCTGCCTTGATCTCGTCCATGGTTTTTCTGGCCATTTTTCTGGCCATTATTCTGTTGCATATGTCGCTATTTTTCTGTTGCATATAAAGATGACATTGCTATTTGTAATCGCCCCTAAAATGGTCAACTTTTTCTCCAGCCAAGGGATACGGACATCATTGAACAACATGAATTTCTTGATAAATTATCAATTTAGGTGAAGACTCAGTGACTGGAACCAATCTAGGATTATCACTGACCCCAGAAATGTGATCATAGCTTAGGGCCACTGACCAAGCTGTTGTATTGGAAGTAAGAACCAAATTTTATCTTAAATCTTAAACAAACACTGGACTACCACCAATTTTTAGCTCATGTTTCTGAATTGGAAAGCTCAATAGTAGAGTAATGCATGCTCTTCCCAGTTTAATGCAAGTAGGCTAAAGCCCAATTGATTGATTAGACTCGTCATTTTAGAATTAGTGATCAATGCAATATTATCAATTAATAATCTGACTAAACCTTTTGAGGTTTTCGATTTCTTTGGTGTTTTGTATCAAAATGTCTAAATGTTCATCGTGCACTATCCCTCTTGGGATTACAGTGTAAAAAAGAATGCGCCCCACCACACACACACACACACACACACACACACACACACACACACACACACACACACACACACACACACACACACACACACACACACTTATATCTAACTGTTGAACACTTGACAGTAATTGCAGTTGTGAGGAAAACTATTTATCAATATAGCATCTACGGTACTCTATGGTATCTTGTGAGAATAACATGGTATCACTGAATGTTGTCAACAATTGTAATTATGATTGCTGTCAAATTCCTCAATATTTCAGCTCTGTAGTAATCTTTACTAATCGTGGTAAAATAAGAGGAAAAAAAAAACAGATCATCAATTGCTAAATTTCTTTGGCACAGCTCAACTGAAAGTAATCCAGTGACAAATAGTTGTAATAATAATTGTCGTCTTCCTTATCTGAATTTGTTTTTAACCTGCCAACACAATTGGCTCCATAAACATGATTTAGATGCTACGTCGTCTACCTGCCTCCATCCACTGAGAAATTACCCCTGCCGCTGACCTGTGGGGGGCTGGACTGAAATACATCAAATGTGGAAGTGTTTGCCTTACAGCCTTAGATTCGTCACCGCTCCTGCTTTATGAGCTCCTTCAGGGACAGTGTCTGAGAAAAACTGTCAGCGTGCATGGATTGATTGTAAAGTTTTGATGGATCTCTATGATATTTACGTGCCAGATGTTGGGCGTCATCCATCATATGTATTGTGGATGCAGAAACATACCGGGGGACCCCTGGTATGACAACAGTTTGAAAGCATTTTTTTTAAGTGACTTTAGTCTTAGGAATCACTGCCGCATTGAATTTTACTGCCCTGGATGATGAATAATATGCTGTACATTTTTTAAAACAAGCCTCTTGTAGGAAAGCTTTTTCAAAGAAGGAGATTCATTTCAATTATTTTGTAAGTCCACATGTCCTTAGACTGAGCTGCAGGCTCTGAAAGAAGCTATTTTATTCTGGCGTCACATCATATTTTTTGTATTTATGTTTATTGTAATCTTTTACACACTTTGCCAATGAGATTTACTGATCAGAGATAGTTAGTGCACAAAGGAAACATGATTACAGTTATACTCTCATAGAGCAGCAGATAATAACAATGCAATATCTCACCAATATACTACGGAATACGTCACATTTTCAGTCAAATTGTTGTTTGATCTGATAATTTCAGATAGTTTGCTTGCAGAACCATTCCTCAGTTCAATCACTCCATAGCCGTCTATTAAATTGTGTATGCATAACCAGTGTCTCTGGAGATTATCATTGTATTTTAGCCGTATCATCAATGAATCCGTGGAAGTTTCAACCTTAACCATTTACTTGGGTGTGAAAATCGAGACGATTGTTCTTGTTCCATCTTTGACATAGACGATACTGTGTCCTGTAGCTCTTTGTCCATCAGTCGGATCTAACCCATGGTGTGTTTTGTTGGCTAGATCATTTAAACCTAACCTCTCTTCTCTTGTGACCAAACCAAGTCACCCGATGGCAAATAAAACTACTACTCTAGCTACTAATACTACTCGATGCTGTAACGTTGTAAATCTTGTGGCTTCTGCATGAATTCATGAAAAAAATAGGACCGATGTTTCACTGCCCTTGATAGAACAAAAAAAAAAAAAAAGATCTTTTATGGACTGTTACAAGTTGTATAGTGAGTGATACTGTCCCTAATCCACTGTATTATGTGCTTGTTATGACTATTGCTCTATGACAAGCTTATAGCATCGATATATGGGAATATTCAGTAGATTTATATTGTGTTATATTGTGATAGCATGTACATAAAAGATACCTCCTCTGCAATAAATATTTATATGAAAATAAAGTGCGTGCTCCATTGTGTATGTATTCCATTGAAGTTCAAAATGTCTCATGATTTGCATTGCAAACTCAAAAAACGTGCCTGCTTGGATCAATTTTCTACTCTTATCCTGCTATATTTCTAATCCCGCTGGGAAGTTGATGCAAGACGCTCTCGTGATGCATTTGTGCTCCCGTTTGTTTTCTTATTCTTCATGTCGACACGCTGTTGAAGAAACCCTGGCCTTTAAAAGCCTCATGCATCACAGCCACTTTAGGATATGCACGTCTTGGCGACTGTCCTGAAATGCTTTTACGGCTTGTTGTGGTCTTTTTTAGACAGCGATCAATGAAGGCTCTGCAGGAAGTGAGAGATGCAAGATGGTATCAAATGCTGACTCCAGAATCCTGCAAAAAGCTGAGGGGTTGATATCATTATCCAGGTAATAATTGGCTGAGGTGGAGTTATTTATTCCCGAAGTCAAAGGGAAAATCATTTCTTGTTCTATGAAGACTTTTTCAGTCCTATAAATATGGCAAAATTAGCAATATATGAAACATATAGTGTCGAAATTCTACTGTCCAAAAGTACTTACAAATGTTTCTATGAATGTGACAGTGATGCATCCAACTAACATTGCAAAAGGCCATTGTGTAAAGCAAACATGTAAACACTAATTCCTGTTTAGAGCACTTTTGGAGCCCTAGAAGATCAATGTAGGTTTATGCAAGGACCTAAATAAGACGAAGGTCAAAGAAGAAAACAGATCATTTCTGATGAGGAGATATATGTAAAATTCAATGTTTAAAGCAGCTATATTCAATATTCTTATTATAATAATGCATCAAATGACTCATTGCTCATTGTTATGCTATCTGGTCCACAACTTCGTCATTTTGGTTCACTCTCATTGCCCTTATAATATTGTTTTCAGCCACAGCAGGAAACAAAACTATAAAAATTGACTGTTCGCTTCCTGTTCAATCCTAAACAGCAAATAGACGCATTTGGAGACCAGCTGGTGATCAAAATGGACCACTTTGCTGCTAAAGAACCAGATATTTCCCTCAGGAGCTGATAGAGACCAAACACACATAGCTAAAATGAGACTCAGGTGGCCAGAATCACAGCTCCAAACTAGAAAGAGCCCAGAGACCACATACCTATGCCGACTTCATTGTCACTAAAATCTGAAAAAATATTTTCCAGGTTGTATGTAAAAAAAATAAAATCCTGTAACAGTTGTTTGTCAGAGGTGAATCAGCTATTTCCATGAGGTTTAAGAAGAAACAGACGCCTGAGTGTGCACAATACGTTCATGCCATTTTGATATCACCGTGAGGAGATCAATAATTATTATATTTATAGTAACTGTTATTTTTGTTAGCATCATTATTCTTATTGGGACGTATTTTGTATTTAATTCAAGTAACAAACGAGTGAAATCCTGCAGACCAAACATTCCCTAATTTGCCATTTGGGGATTGAAAAGCGTTTAATGCCACCATACTGCTAGTAAATGTCTTATATTGATCCAACGTATGCCTGAGTGTGAATCAGTGTTCAGGACATAAGCACTCAGAGATATATCAAGAGAATCGATTTCTTTTCCATCCAAAACTCTTTAAGTCCTTTGCTACAGGAGCCTGGTTGTAATTGTACTGTAAGTATTATATAGAATGTGCATGCCAAACACGATCAAGCTACGAATTAATACCAGAAAAGTTCTATAGAATTAATCTTTTTGCACCCTCAATAAAATGTGCAGTCATGACTGATGGCTAAAAAAGACACATCCAACATCCTCCACATCGCCTGTCCTCCATGTGAGGATCACAGTTGGATATTTGTGTTCCTCTTTGTTGTCTTTGCAGGACAGCGGGACGCATCCTCCATCATGGCAGGACTTATTTTTAAACCTCAGACGGTGATCGGTGCGTGAATCACAGCCTTTTGTGGCGGGTCCATGTGGGCAGAGATGGACTGTGGTGGGGAGGAGGAGGGACAGGAGATGAGAGGAAGCTGATCACTTGGCAAAAGCCTGCCTGCATGCTCCGTCACTGACTCATCTGTCTTTCAAATACAGGGACGGACGGGAGGGGGGAGGTGGTGGTGAAGGAGGAGGAGGAGTGGGAGGGGGCGGGATGTTGAGGACATTGTGTGTCGTGGTGGACTCGTGACTCACAAAGGAGGTTTATGCGCAAGGGGATGTGCATCTAGTGGGTGTATGGACACACAGGGGTAGATGTGCACATGTGGAAAAACATAAGTTGTACAACATACAACTTGTGCTGCACTTGATGACCCCAAGGACTTCAATACCCAGAGTGCCAAGGATTTTCTTTGTGGTTTTCATTTATGCATGTATCCCTATCCCAAAGAGCACCTGCAACAAATTCACTTTTTTGATTTGTATAAATTTGGGTTATTTTGAGGGAAAAGAAATCATGAAAATGATTTGAAAGATAAAAAAACAAGTCAAGAAAAACTGTGTTCACCTCTACAGGTGGATTTTTATATCTAAAATCCTGGAGAAATGAAACCGAAACTATTTGCATGCCTAGACATTTAGTAGAAGTATCTAAAAATGTTTTCTGACATCTTGTCCAAAGACAAGGAAACTGCATGGGAAATAGACTTTATGCACTGCAAACTCTTCTGTACTTTCCAAGAATTAAAATCATAGATCTGGAAACATGAGATTAATTATCTTGTTATTTAACCAACCAACTTATTTTAAGAAGATCTTACTGCATGGACAGATCATTTCACTTGTATGAAACCATTTTATCCTCAAGTTCAGAGTTTATTTCTTTTATTTTAGCTCCTCTTTTTTGCAGTGTGAACACTGGAAGCAGACTACTCAAAGCCTTGCCTGGAAATGGCTCAAAGTCATTGACAACGGCGGTTTAAGACCGTCTTTCCTATCCGACGACACCTGAGGAAGACTGAAAACCCCTGAAAAGATATATATTTTGGGTGAACTGACCATTTACGTAATCACTCTTGCACAACCAGAAGTGGCCCTGATTTTGAGAAAGCACAGCCTCCTGGAGACCTCAGCCAGTAGGCAGATGGCTACCCACAAGGTCCTGCTCCTCCATCCACAGAGGCCATACTCCGGTCTGGACTCCTACACAGCTTCCCCAGCCTCAATGGTGGCTGATTATTCTAGGAGCCTCCAGTGATGTGAGCATTTATGACTCACACAGAACCTCTGTTACGCTCCTCCGCCACCACCTCCACAACCGGAGGGCTGGCAGATAATCCACAAGCAAACAGGTACACACACACACACACACACACACACACACACACACACACACACACACACACAGTCCAATTAGTTACGTATACATACAGCATAATGAATCATCCAATTATCTTTGTGCTCATCAAAAAATGTCCTCGTTTGATGAACAACTGGAAACAGCTCATCAGAACCTTGAAACCGGTGTCGCTGTGCTGCTCCATTAAGTTGTTTGATCAGCTTTTTGGAGGACTGACAAGCTAATGTCACGTAAGGACATGCATAAACAGGCCTTAAAAACTGAACTGACTGACCTTTTATTAACATCTTACTGAAGAAGAAGATTCTTTCCTCCACAGGATCAGTGTCATTCTGCTGTGACAGACGCCTAAAACACGACAGAAAAGGCTCCATTGCATTTGGATGGAGAGGTCAAAAATGTCGAGTTGTTGGTGTCAGGGGTAACATCAGGTTCAAAGCTATAGCTATGATGTTAGAGACACTGAGGTCATGAATCCATGCCCTTAAGACCCTATTCCCACCACCCCAAGACACCTATTAAACTACAATTCATGGATTTTTTATTCTTTGACCTGAGGAACAAAATCCAGATAGAGAAAAACTGAATCCTTGCTTATTTTTCGTGGTCTAAACAGGAACATTTTCAAATATATTGCATCAGAAATCTAGCAGTAAACCAATAAAATTCCCACCATATGTGAGTATTTTACTTTTCGTCTCAGGTTTCTTTACCCAGAAAAGAATCCATCAGCAGCCCAGGCTGTGGATGCATGATCAGGTCACAGAATATGGTGTAACACTCACAATAGATAATGGTAGAATTTCTCAAATATCCTCCAGTGTCTCAGAAAAAGTCTATATAAAACTACAGTATGAGCTGAATTACCTAATTTAATTATATTAAAAATTCCACACTAGTTCCAGTTTCTCAAGTGTGATGGTTTGTTGCTTTTTTTGGACAGTGGAGAGGTGGTCGACCAAAAATAAGACAAAATGCTGCCTTGTGTAACAATTCTGTGTTAAGAAACCCACAAGTAGTAGTGGGTTAAAAGTATAAATAGGCAGTCAGAGGAGGCAGGTGGAAGCCAAGGTTAGCAGAAACAGCAAAGTCTAAAAACGATCTCATAAAATAACACTTATAAAATACTTTTTGTGACATGTTTTCTGGCTAAACTTGAATTCTAATCCACGATAAATATTCACTGAAGCTATTCAAGTCAAATAAATCTTCATTTTCAAACAGTCCTGCTGCAACCGATCCATAATTGACACCAGCGAGAGACTTTGAGAGACTGATAAATTGTTGTGCCTCGGTAAACAGACAATGAACACAACTGCAGCCCCAATAAATATAGTAAGACAATGGAAAAACAACACATTTGCCAAAAAGAAATGCTCCTCATGAATACAACCCTTAATTATTCTACAATAAGACAAGCTCCCATTTGGCAGCTATTCTTACAATGTGATTGATTGAGCACGGAATTATCATGAACCCAAAAGGCACATAGGCAATTTATCTGCGGGATTGACAGGATGAGGCCAGTTTCGGCTCCTCTCTATGAGTAACTTTGGATAATGGCTCAGAATGATGCATCGTTTTTGGAAATGAACTCTTAAAATATTGCCAATCAATAGTGTTGCTACAACCTGAGATGTCATTAATCACTGAACTCCTTCACAACTGGGTAAATTATATCTGAACTGCCAATCCAAGTCAAATGATACCAGAAAGTGAGACACTCTGTCCAGTAGAATCCAGTTTACAGTAATTATCTCTGCTGCAGAAAGTATGATTACAATTATTTAAGCTTAATGACATTTACACTCCCCGGAGACGTGACGGGAGGCTGTGAATTTCCTGTGTCCGTTGAGTTGTTTCGGATGAGGAATCCTCCGTGGCTTCATTTCTCTCCTCACATTGTTGTGATGGAGCCTGATGACACCTCCACCAATAAGTGAAGCTCTCTTCCTGCTCCTGTCACCCCATGAGTATACTATAGGTGACGGTAAACTCACACATGGACACACTGCAGCTGGGAATTTGAAACACATCTGCTTTGCAGGTGAGTAAAAGCTTTCCATGTGTGTGACTCTAACAGTATCTGGTGTCTCTTTCATTGTTTCTCTGCATGTGTTTTATGACAGATTTTTTACCTCCACCAAGGACGTTATGTTTTCGCCTGTTTCTATTGGTTGGTTGGTTTGTCAGCAGGAACCAAATTTCAAATTTTTGTGGAAGGCAGAAAATTTGGTCTAGATCCGGAATAGGATCAGATCTAGGATTTTTATTTCTTCATCATAGCAGGGACATTTTTTTGACATTTTGCCTAATTATCCCAAAACTACTGAACCAATTTCCATAAAACTTGTCGGAAGGATGAGGCATGCATCAGAAAAGAATGCGCTAAATTTTTGTGTGAATCCACATAGTGAGATGGAATTCTTCATAAGTTTCCTTAGCATTGCAAGATTGGGATTTTAGCCATTTTCTCTAACTTCTCAGGAAATATGAGTGTGTGCAGTTTGGTGCAGATCCATAAAAATGATCCTGATCTGCTGGATCAAGATATGATCAAGATCTTTATTTCGCCTCTATACGGGTAACAAATAGGACCAGAAACACACAACTACCAGCTTAGAGTCGTCTCCCAGTGGTAGAAATATATTCAGATGAGTATGATTAATTTATGGTTTCTGGTGGGGATTCAGTGCCCTTCTAGTTTTTAATGTGTTTAATTTTACACTTCATGCTCACTGGAAATGCTGGCTAACTTCCTCCCGAGTCTAGATGCAACTTTTAAGGGGAACTATAAGTAAGAAAAGAGAAGAAGATGCTTCAAGATCTGCTTGAAATCCAGCTCAATGAAAGAACTCGATCATTTCAGGCGTCATCATCACAGTAGTGACGAAGATGAGGATGATTCTCACAATAATTGCTGCCCCAGCAAAGGAGACATCACAAAAGGACATCCAGGTCCACTCATCTAATAGTCCAATTTTTTGTTGATTTTACACTACAGTACGCTTTTTTGACTCACCATCATCTGTCAGCTGTCTTTCACCAAGAGCTGCAGCTCAACACATGTGCAAAACACAAAGCCCAAGGCCAGGACACGGGTGAGTCACAGTCATACCAACGTGTGTGCATGAAGGCTGAGTGAACATTCATAGAAAACGGCCTTTCATTTTACGTCATCGGTCTTAATCACTCAATTATAGCAATTTCCGGAAGGTAACTGTGCTTTATCTTCAGCGTTCCAGCCCCCAGGTAGCATACAGCCGGCTGATGGATGGGAACGAGGCGGACCAATGTGAGATCATTCACACACTGTTAGTCATTAACTCTCAATCATTTGTGCTGGAAACATCTGAATCATACTCTGTGTGTGTGTGTGTGTGTGTGTGTGTGTGTGTGTGTGTGTGTGTGTGTGTGTGTGTGTGTGTGTGTGTGTGTGTGTGTGTGTGTGTGCGTGTGTGTGTGTGTGTGTGTGTGTGTGTGTGTGTGTGTGTGTGCGTGTGTGTGTGTGTGTGTGTGTGTGTGTGATGCCATATTCAAGATGTCTCACAGGACTCGAAAGACAACGCAAAGAAAAAAATGTATAAAAATTGCCTCCTTGCCTCATAAGGTAATAAAACAAATGTGATACGAGGGAGCAAATCTATACCATGTGGCCAGAAGTATGTGGACAGGCCTGCCTGACCTTACATCAACAAGTTTTAGGGTAAAACTCTTTCCCGTTTCAACACGACGCATCGAGATCAATAACAAATTGTTTTTGCTGTTGTGTGACAGACGTTGATCGACCCTGACGTCAACCAACATTTGGGTAGTTTGCTGCACGATGATAAGCTCTTCATGAATAGGGGATGCGAGCAGGAAGTGCCCCTGGGTTAACTGTGGGCTCCCCCAAAAATTAATATATTATATAATATATTATATTTTGAAAAAACAGAAACATGTCATTTGGATGGCCAAACATGTCCTGAATATCTCCACGCTTCAGAATCTCGACGGCATTCAAACAAATTTTGCCTTACTCTACTGCCACTGTGATCTAGCAAGCTCTGAGCTACAAGCATTGTGTCGAAGGTAACTGCACAGTAGTTGGTTGCACAAACCAACCGTTTACATGGCCTCCTAGCCTCAGAGGATAAGAGCTGAGTGGATTAAGTTCATTTTTGATGGAAATGTCCCTGCTAAGCTAGCCAAAAATCTATGTTTGTGCAAATCATTTCAAGTCTGACTGCTTCACCGACATGAGTCAGTACATATTTGTCATATTTCCTTAAATAAAAGAATATTCCAATGAGTATATATTGCACTTTTATAATGTCATTAGACTCACAATTAAGACTCTCTAATAAATTGATCCGACCAAAACCAGAGATATCATCTTTTTATTCTATACCTCATGCATCCATCGCAGTATGTTTGAAAACTAATATACCAAATTGCTGCCATTTTTCTGTTTTCATTTCCTTAAAGGATAAGACTAGTAATATTTTTTCTTTGGTCAACAAATCCCTCAGAAAGTCAAAATAGAAATCTGTCAGTCTGTCGTCACTCAGTACAGCCAGTCTGATTGGTTCCTATACTGAAGATGTAAATAATTAAACTAATTCACAAATATATAGTATTTTTAAAGGCTAAATAATTTCCTGGCACAGCTACTTTTTAGCAAACATGACTGACACTGAAGTAAAGAGTGTTTGTTGGGGACTATTTTTATCAGAGGATTAATACACATTTCAGTTGTTCATCCTAATGAGGTTTCACACAGCAGTGAGGCACCAGGCTGCACAGGCAGTTCCTGTTTGTAGAATCAATCCATGGCTGGTTATAGTCTTTTCATGGAATTTGTAGTTAGTATATTTGACCACTAGATAGAGCTGTTGATCCAACTTTAGCAGTGATTTAAACCCCTTAAAACAAAGGTTCTGCTGACAATCACTTTAAAAAGAAATTTTTTTTTAACCTGCATCCGTGTACCATCTCCATAGAGGTCATACTAAATCTTCTACCCTGACAAAAAGTATGCAGACATTACTAGAGTTAAAATGTCCTTGAGTCATGTTATCATTATTTTATCAGTTTATTTAGGGAAACAAACGTTGGTATGACAAAGAGCTTTGCCAGTAATTAGATTAGAGGAACAAAAGATAGAAAGGGAGAGAAGAAGAAAGGAACCAAAAGTTTGCCATTTCAAAACAAGAACAGTATTTGCATGGAAAGAGAAGCCCCTGTTCTTTCCTCATAAGATTAATGGTACCATATAGTATAACTAACCATGTCACAGTTCTCCCACCATCTGCAGCACTTGATTTGGAGGATGCAATGAAGTAGCGCCCCAAACTACCACTTAGGTGCAAAAGCCTTTTCACTGCAGAGATTTTGCCCCAAGGGCCTGGTAGACAATGCATCATTTATGGGTTGTTTTTTTTACCAAAGTGTTGTTCCATGTAATAAAAGCCTCAGGTCCAAGTCTCCTGATGGCGGCAGCTTTGACAGGAAAGTCTGTCCTGCACAGTGACAACATAAAAACATGCTCATTAACAGGTGGTTAGACTCAAAACAAGTGGTGTTTGAGGTCACAACATGAGTCTTGGTCCTGGACCAGTGTGGTTTTACAGCCTGTCTCTCCGGCTGGTACTTCTGGATGCTTTCTCAGTTCCCAGATCTGTGCTAAAGGCTTCAGCAGGATTTCCTGTCTGTGAAAGGAAATCCACAATATCCTTGAACTGGTACAGCAGAGATCTACAGAGCAGCTTGGCAAATATTAATCTATTACTTTTGTCTTCAAGTTATATTTTAGCCATTAAGATATTTTGGGCTGTTATGGCAACAAATTCTGATGCTAGCAAAGAGATATGGAAAGCAAATAAAGTAAAACACACAAGATGCATTTTGAACTGGTGCTTTAGTCACCAGGAAGGGACTCCTGGCCTTCACTGATTCCTCTAATAATAAAAGAGGCAAAGAAAAAGAGAAAGTAAATTGACTGCATTACATCCTGTTGATCATTTCTTAAAGCTGGGGAGAAAAGGAAGATGGAAGGTGAAAATTAAAGCAGCAGGAGACACTGATATATCTTGACTTTTGGTCCATTGGTCAATCACCAAACACTGAATCCTACAACTCCCATAATGCAATGTAACGACGTCTAAATCACATTGTGTTAGAGGCCTGATAGATACACATATTTAAGCTTTGTCACTATGCAATATTTTAATTATGGCTGGAAAGCAAGTCAAGTTCAAGTTAAGTCTTAAAGGAATGGTGTCACATTTTTTGCTTATTGGTTTTCTTATTGAGTATTAACTGACAAGCTTGATGCCAGCGGCAGGTTAGCTTAGCTTAGCATAAAGACAGCAGTCCAAAGGTAACTAAATCTGCCTGAGCCAAGATGACTATAGCTATATTATATTTAGGATATGTGGTATTAATATTATCTAACTCTTAGCAAGAAAGCAAATAATAATATTTCCCAAAAAATAAAAGAATATTTATATTTATGTACTGTATAAAAATAAGACTATATATAAAATATTCTTTTAAGTCCTTATTCAGCTTTGATGTTGAGAGAAGCTGTGAATCATCAGAAATTTCATGATTTCAGGAAAAGTTGTTCAACAACTAAGCTGTGTGACAACTGAACGTTTCAACACCTTGAATAATTGTTACTGTAAATGACTCACATTCTGTCATTCTGTCTGTAATCCTAGGTGTAATTATAGCTCATTATAGTGCTAGACATTAAAAACAACTACAGTGGTTTAACGAAGATACTTCATAGGCTAAGGGCTAATAGTAATTACTGTACATGTAACATCTTTTTTTTCTCCAAACCTTAAACCAGGTCTTCCTCTACACTTATTTAGTACCTGTGCTTGGCAGAGCATGTTTATAATTAATTAGTACAATGCTTTTTTAACTATTAACTTAATTAGACCCATACACATTGTGACTAACGTCGCTCTTTCTTCGACTGTGGTCTGACCTTATAGTCCACATTGCTTATTATGTGATTGATTGATACCTACAAACACCCACTACATATGTGGTAGAATTTTATGTCACACATGTAACATCCCCAATTTAAAAACTCCTACATTCGCTTACTGTCAGGTAAAGTATTGTCCAATCTTCTATATTTAATTCAAGAGTCAATTGTACAAACAATTAATAACTAAATATGTACCTGTTACTTTTAATTCAGAAAAATGGTGGTGTTTTTCCTGAATTAATGAGTTGACTATGTCTGAATTCTGAGATATGTTTTCATGGAAAAAAATGTATTCTATAAGAGATATTGAAAACAATGGTTAGAGCATAAAGGTTGGTAATTATACTGTAGAACAGTCAGAACTTCAGTCACTTTGGTGAATTGTTGCGATTTGATGAAAGAGGAGTACAATCAGTTCATTCATACGCTTTCCTCTTATGTGTCATACAGAATTTAGAGTAGTAATTAACACCACCACCGAATAACAATTAGGGAAACCTCATGCCTCCTTTTGCCTGAGCAGAGGGAGGAATCAGAGCAGCAGCAGCATTTATCCCACGTCCAGAGAGCTCAGAGGTCCTGGTCAGCAGTTTTAAAGGAGATTCAGCATTTAACTTGAGGACTAATAATGTAGAGTAGGGGTGAAGGATGTGTGAAGGTTCTGTCCCAACTCTGGATTATCGGGTAAGAAAAGGACCATTCATCATCACGCTGCAAAAAGTCATTATTCACTATATTGAGTGTTATTGATCTAAAATAAGAGATGAAAACAGCTGATGTGCAGAATTGACTGTGTGTTTACGAAATTGTTTAACAGGATGGAGACAACAAGCGGGTCGCAATTTTGTCATTTCTGTACTTTAAATGATTTTTTGATTATTTTTTTTTCCCTTTTGGTGTATTTAATTATTACCCTGCGCTTCTGGAACACGTCTGGTGTGGGGATCAGTAAAGGGGCTTGTCTCCTCTAGCACGAAAAACTCAAATTCGAGAATGTCGGATTAAATATTGTAGTGTGATAAAAGTCTTTTTAATTCTAACTTTAAATTTTAATATAAAGTAGCATGAAATGTAAATACTCAAGTAAAGACTACCTCAAACAGCAGCTTTAGTTGAATAAAGGCACATTTCTAGCACAGCATAGAAGAAACTAATACACTTCCATAATTTATCGTTATTATAGGCTATAAAAATATAGCAGAATGAATGAACTGAGCAGTGTGCCACGGGAATAGACTGTGGGCTGTAGTGATGGTGAATGTAAACAGTTAACTTGACTGAGGCGGTGACGTCACATACTGGTGTCTGCCGCTTCGGGCCGCAGTTTGTTCAGAAGGACTACAAACTACTCTACTTCTCAGAACAGATCAGCTGCTCCAGGATAAACACCCTCAAAATGGGCAACTGTCAGGTCGGTACCGCTGTCCTTATGGGACCTCGATCGTTTATTCTACAAACTCTTAAAAGATGCGTCAGGAAATAGAAAATCTTCATAAACATCAGTCTGGGCTGCGCTCGAGGTGTGAGCGATAGGTTGATGAATAGTTAGATTTGATCAATCCAGTCATCAGGATTAACAGTACAGTTATTTCCAATCACGTTTTGTTTGTAATGCGTGTTTGACCAAACTACAGCGCCTCCATTCACCGCCAGTCTTTGCGCACCGCACATAAATCGTGACCAATCTCTATTAATTTGACTGAAACCGAGTCATGTTGTCATATTTATAATAATCATATTTAGTGCTTATTTAAACGCCGTAAATGACACCGTGTGACAGAGAACAGTGACCGGGTTTACGCAGAGGAAAGGGCCACTCCCCTGCGGAATTCATCACAGCTCCCTTATTCAGTATGTGTGTGTGGATGAATGAGTCGGGCTCCGTCTGTTACGCAAGAGTCGAGTCCCTGAGTTCAAAGATGGGGGAGGGTATCTATGTCTGTCACATTTCTCTTTGGTCTTTTTTTTGTGTTTATTTTTTTATTTATTGTTTAATCTAATTGGCAGCTACACAGTCTTTCAATACAAACGACTGTTTTATAGTTTTGTATTGCTTTTAAATGTCTTTGTGCCAATTTAAATTCGTGCCACCAGCCATCAGACTACACAACTTGGCCAACTGAGAGGTTTAAAACAACAGTTTATTTATTGCAGTGTTCATATGTATATATTGTAAATTCCTCCTTACATTTCACCTCAGCCAAGGAGGATGTTTTTTTGTTTACTTGATGGATTTTCATGAAACTTGGTGGGAAGTTGGGCATGTGACATGAACATGTAGGAGTGGATTCGGATAAAGGGACAGATTCAGGATTTCTTTTCACTTTTGCTAACATGAGATAGGGCTTTATTCACCATTTCTGTCTGTTATGCATAAACTAATTGACCGATTTTGATGAAACTTGGTTGAAGGATGGGGCATGTATCAAGGAAGGACCCATTACATTTTGGAGTGGATCCAATTAAAGAGACCTGGGCACATCCTCATGTCTTGGAGTGGACCAGGATAAATAGACTTCCTGTACCATTAGAAAAGAGGGCTTTTTTCACCATTTTTATCAATTAAACTTAAACAGCTTGATGGATTTTCATGCTGGAAGAGCGGGACATGTGTCAAAAATAGAACAGAAGCACTGAATTCTGGACCAGTTCCATGAATTTTGTCACTTACTTGAAAGGAAGCCTGAGGGCGGGCACTCAGATAGTGCACGTCTTCTTGAAATTTGGACTTAGAGGTTATCTTACCATATCTAATTCTTGGAAGTGCAGACAAAATTCAAACAACTGCATAACAAAGCACGGAAGTCTGCTGAAGTTTAGAGACATAACAGATCCTGTGTAGATATACAGAGGAGTCAAACATTTGTTATTTTCCTTATCATGGGACAGAATGGTAGTATAACTATTCTTTGGATGATAGAGTGCCATTTTGGCTGCCTCTCAGACCCCTATTGGCCCCTGGATCACCCTTTGGTTACTGCCGGTTATTCATGCGGCCCCCACCAAAGTTTGTTTTAAGACTTCTGGCCCTGAATTCCTGAACCAAAGCATTGTATCATCGTCCTCCCTTCCCCCATCTAACAGCTGCCCATGCATCGCTCTCATGAAGTCCTCTGAACTTCATTTACTGAATCAATGATCCATCTTATATAATCAGAAAGTGGATTTTAGCCTTGTTAGTGATCTATATAACGATCTTCTTTTACTCACTCAGCCCACAATCGTACCCTATGAGGATTTTGATGTCCTTGCTGACATCAAAGCCATTCGCAAAGCCTGCAAAGGGTTTGGTGAGTTGAACAACACTGGATTCTACTAATGTCTGGTAAAGTATTATTGTCAAACTACATCATCATTGCATAGCATCTCTTTTTTGTTGTCTTCCCCTCAGGAACTGATGAGCAGGCCATCATTGACATCCTGGCAAACCGCAGTTCGTCTCAGCGTCAGTTAATTAAACAGGCCTATTTTGACAAGTATGATGATGTAAGTGTCACTCAGTGTGAATCATTTTTGAGATATATCCCTGCATGCTTCCTCAGTCTCTGCTCCTTTTAATCACACTTCAGGAGTTGGTGGATGTATTGAAGCGCGAGTTGTCAGGGAACTTTGAGAACGGCATCGTCGCCATGCTGGACCCGCCCGTCATCTACGCCGTGAAGGAGCTGAGGAAGGCCATGAAGGGGGCGGGCACTGATGAAGACGTCCTGGTGGAGATCCTCTGCACCGCCACCAACGATGTCAGTCACTAACTACGAACGTAAAGTTTAGAGTTCAAGCATAAACGATCTGTGTGCCATTATGTTCAGTTATTATTTTTTGAGTTTTGTATGATTTGATTTGGAATACTCACACTTTTCATTCATTGTGTCACACAGGACATTGCCATGTTCAAGGAATGCTACTTTCAAGGTAAGCCAATAAGCAAAATAAGCCTTCAAGTTAAGTGTTGATTTGCAAAATGAACTTTATTACATAATAATAACATAATAACAATAATACGAATAAGAATAAGAATAGTAGTAAACCTTCACCAAGGCTGAGTATTCCTCCAAAGGGTCCCATTAAACCCACAAGTATTCCCATTTATATGCATCACCTGTATTTAGATTTATTCACCATAGAAACATCACAACACCCACCTTCTGGTGCTACCATTGCTACTATTTAAATAATGGTATTTCACAACAATTGAAGGAGCAAACAAATTGCTAATGGACTGATATTTATTGTATCAATCCATTATATTGAAAACATAATGAAAGTTGGCAGAAAAATCTTATTTTCCCCCCCATAAATGTTTTATTTTGGGGCCTCAGCTCCATAGAGCCCCATTCATTTTGGACTACCTCGTGAGCCCCCCCCCCCCCCCCCACATACCCAGAAGTTCTGAGAGTGGCATATCTCTATACTATTAGAATATCTTTGGTATTATCCTTCCAAATGCAATTGTCATTTCCCATGAGGCCTTCAGTAGAATAGAAAAACTGTGTTTATTGTAGAGAGTATAATTTTTTTTAAACACGCTGCAGTAACAATATATATGTTTCGAGAAAATGCATTACAAGTAAAGGCAAAGCCCTACATCACAAATTAAAATCAGAACACTGTGAACATTAAAAATCTGTATCTGGTGGTATAAGAATATCCTGGACCTCCCCTTTAAATACTGAGACATAATAATAAACCGTTTGACCCATCTTTTAATTCAACCCGTCTTAGCTCACATTATGCCTCTCTTTCAGTGCATGAACGTGATCTTGAAGCTGATATAGAAGGAGACACAAGCGGGGATGTAAGAAACCTGCTCACAGCTCTTTTGCAGGTTAGTGTTCCTACGTTTCTGGCCTCCCATTTGCTGTGGGACTGAAATCGAGCTCACTCTCCCTGTGCCCAATCATGCACTATAAACACACACACACACACACACACACACACACACACACACACACACTGGACGGTTTCCAGACACCCTCTCATTAGTAAAACGGAGGCCAGATATAGTTGCAGCAGTCATACTGAAAGACCTCACCACACACAGCAGAAGCCATCTTACTCTTCTTCTTTTAGGGCAACAGAGATGAGAGCTATGAGGTGGACGAGGATCTGGCTGAACAAGATGCTACCAGCCTGTTTGAGGTGCTGCTTCAATGTCAAAGACATATTCATAATAATAATCCCATTGTAGAATAATTCGTCCTGAACAGTTTTGACTTGTTGCAGGCGGGCGAGGATTGTTTTGGGACAGATGAGTCCACATTCAGCTTCATCCTGTCCTCCAGGAATTACCTGCAGCTCCAGGCCACCTTTAAGATATATGAGCAGGTAGGTTTCAGTGTCACACTGTCCATAGCTGCAGTCATATCAGTTCATTTAATATTCATCTCATATAAATAATCAGTTTGTATCTTTTAATTATCCATGAGAAGTGTTGTTGATTCTCATTTTACAGACAAACCTCTCTTTCCCAGGAATTCTAAAAGATCTTCAACATCTTTAATTATACTTCCTTCAAACATAAACACCAGTCATAGTATCAGATCCTTTTGGGGGGATTAGGAAGGAAATTATAGGCCTGGGAAGTGAAACGTAAACACCTTGAGACATATCCTGTGCTTAAATTCAACGAGTCGTTTTCTCTCCATAGCTCTCTGGTACTGAAATCCTGGATGCCATCGAGAATGAGACCTCTGGGACACTGAAGAGGTGTTACATTGCTCTTGGTTAGTATGAAAAGAATGTTAAAATGATGTATACTGTGTCATCTGTGTTCTCTTCTGGGTTTTTACAGAGTAAACTCTCACCTACTGTAGTTGTTAGTAAAAATCAAGTGGTGTAGGTTAGATTACCGATGCCCTCCTCTCCTTCAGCTCAATTATTAATGAACCTATTAAAGTCACTCTCCATCTCACTGAGGGAGACATAGAGAGACAGCAGCAGTGGTTGAGTGAGCTGCAGAGTGAGCGGAGAGAGGGAGTGGTGAATCAGAGAAATAAAACTTTATTTTCTGATTGTTTCACCACAGTTCGGCTCTAAAGCACAAAATCAATCCTGTGAAAAGGAGCCGCATCTTCAGATTTTTGTGAATTCCACCAAAGTGCACACTTTGTCCTGATTGGCTGGACCTGTATGTGGGTGTAGTTCAACCACGCCATGTTCAAACAGGCACAGACCTGTGTCTGTGTCACAAAGGCTGGGCTCACATTAGCAGACCCAAGTGACTCACTTTGGATTTTTCGCCCTTGTGTGACACAAATATGATTTTTTCAGGGCTGTGTGAACACAAAAATCTGATCTTTGGACCCGCCCATTTAGTAAATACTAAAACTAGAATCAGTTTTATTGCCCAAGTGAGATAAATGATAAGGATTATTTACATTTTGTCACATTAAAATTGAAAAGCATAAAGTTAGAATATAAAATACTGATAGAGTGATGTTTGGGAATGTTGTATCTCATTGCACTTTAACACTGTATGTGTTAAGACAATGCCAAAGGTTGAATAAAATGATGAATAAACAGACTGAATGAAATATATTTACTTTTATTAGTGAAAAGGACTTAATGTTAATGGAATTTAATGGAAGTCTGTCCTTTTCCTCAGTGAGGGTTGCTAAGAACCCTCAACTCTACTTTGCCAGACGTCTGAACGACGCGATGAAGGGAGCAGGAACTGATGATGACACCCTTATCCGCATCATTGTGTGTCGCTCTGAGGTAATGGCACTAAAAGGTCAACAGGTGGAGCCAAATCTCCAGACTTTCATTTTCTGTTTTTTTGGAAATAGGTCATTCTGAGGCAACCAAAATCCTTTTTTATTTTCTGTGTGGGAGCATGTGATGTCCTCCTATAGGTATGACATCACAGCTTTAAGTTATGTTATTAATATTTAATGACACTCACATTTTGAAATCTAGTTTCTAGCACACATGCATTTCTTCATTGCAGGAGAATGAAAGAGGAAAACCAAATGGAATCACTTAATATATAATATTAATTTAGAAACTTAATAGTAATGTGTGTTTCCATCCACTTATTTTTTATGGTTATTTTTTAATTAGCACAAAAACCTAAAAGAAAGAAAGAAAGAAACCTCAAAATATCGCAAATATTATTATTATCATATATTATTATTAATTATTATTTTAAATATATATTTCCAACATGTTTTCTACATTTTTTGTCCAATCGTATGAGGTTTGAGCGGCGCTATTTTAATTACATGATATAATATATTGCATTACATGTGGATGTAAACTTGGTGATGGACACATTACTTTAAAGAAATCAGATACTGCAGAATGTAACTCATGAACACATTGTTGCTTTTTCTATTCATATAAATTCACTTTTTCATTTTCTTTTTGTCATCAGTATGATTTGGAGACCATCAAAGACATGTATCTGGAGAAGTACGACGTGTCGCTGAAGGACGCCCTGAAGGACGAGTGCAGCGGTGACTATAAACGCCTCCTCCTGGCCATCTGCCACTGAAGGTGTCTTTTTAGTTGATTTGGACAACAGGGGCACAAACAGTGGAGTGTGTTTATACTGAAGCTGTTTTCTGTCTAACAAACTAATACCACTCAACCTCTCCATGTGACATTATGTAAGGAAGTTTTAAGGACATAAGGGAGGAAATTTACGTTAAACTGGATTTACTGTTACTGCCCATTTCTTAGTCAATTTGTAGATCCAGGTCTTTACCAGCATTTCCATGGCAGTCACCTCAAAAAGTCATATTTATACATTTCCAGCTATCGTCACACTGATTCAGTTTGATCAGGTGGTTTTAGCTCTAATAGAATAATCACATTTTAAACATGAGAGATTTTTGTGCACTGGGAAAAAAGTAAACTACAGCCTCAGTTTGTCTTTCTGCTGCTGCATTAATGGTGTTATGTTACTGTAGAAGTATTACACTGATTTAGATGGAAAAAAACAACATATTTATCTTTCACATTTATCTTTCACTCTCTGTGCCCCACGCTCAGTGACTAATACACCTCACTGCTGTAACAACTAATGCAATTACCCCATATGGCTTAAAGAAATGTGAAGGTTTGTCATGAAGGAATGTACGGTATGTATCATGAAGGCTATGCAATGTCATGTGAATTGATTTCATGAATTTTCCTCACAGCTGATTCACAGAGGAGAATATATAAATATATATATTTTATCAGTTGTCAATTGAAAGAAACTATATATTGATTTGCAGTATGTTGCGTTTTTATCCTAGAAAAACTTGACAAATCCAAATTACACCTCACCATGTAACAGATTTTTTTGTATTTTATGATTAACACCGTAGAGATTTTAATAAATAACATTATTTACTGTTAAAGTAGGCCAGAGGGTATATAAGTAGAAACCTGTTAAAAACATTTAACATCTGGCCAGTCTGGTGTTTCTATTTGTGTGTCTCTATAAGGCAGCTGAGATTTGTTCAGATTACCACTATTGTAAACATTTAGCAAAAAGCTGATACAACACATGAGATATGTAGTTAACATCAACTGGGACATCAGTTGGATTGTGGGACAAGTGTTTGCCTCTCTGTAGCCAAAGAGTTTTAATCTAACTACAAATAAAGTTCCCTAACATCATCTTGTCTGCTTTAATTTGACCCTTTACTGCCTCATTCTGCTGAAATAATGTACATAAAAAATATCAGTGTATCCAAAAAAAAGACATTTTGTTTTTACATGAAATGCTAATACCATGGTTTTTAGAAACCTGAATATGCTACATGGAATGAACCGATCAGGTCAGGATACTGTGGCATGTAACACCCAATCACCCAGTCCAGGTACTGTAGCTTCACTATGCAGAATGATGCATCTGCAGAGTTTGGCAGTGTTTTTAAAAAAGTGCAATTAATTTCTGAGCTCATTTAAATTGAAATACTTTAAGAGACCGGCCCATGAGCATGATTTGTGACATCACAAATAGTTTGGATCCTGGTCAAGCATTCAGTGTACACAAGCTTGACATGGAAACATGAAGCCTCCAGTGACTACTGACACTGAGAGAACCTACGGTGCCATGCTATTAGCATTGATTCCAGCAGTAATCCTCCTCCTCATGGACTGGCACATCCTCTCTCTTCAGTCAGAGCTGCCCGGAGTTGCTGCTGAGTCTGAGGAGGAATTTCACACGGTCGCACTCGCTCACTCAACCAACCCACCCAACAGGTTTTCAATGGGGATAAGATCAGGGCTCATTGACGAGAACTGTGACAGAAACTGGATGTGCCGTCAGCATGACACCAGAAGGTGAGCAAGTTGAAGCCTCTCATACCTCATACAATTTCCTGTTGTTTTGGCCTGGTGCGCACCATCAGTATAGGCAAACCAGGCAAATGTTTGGGGTCCCGCAAAAAAAAAAAAAAAGTAAAATAAAAATTGGGAAAGGGGGTTTCTAGCTACCATATGACAGTGGGGGTGCAATGGGCATCTTTTTCTGGGGCCCCATTGTTACACATGCTCAACCCTGACGCAGGCGATCTGTCGCTGTCTCTCTGTCCACATGATGCAATGAGCTAATGTGGTGAGCATTCATGCCCTGGTGACTTGTCTGGTGAACTACCCTTCCTCATGCCATTTTCTCATTAATCCTCCTATCTTTTTATAGGGGCGGGTTAGTTTAACAAGGGAGTGGCCATTTACTGGATAAAGGCATCATGGCTGTTTCTTTGAAAAGTATTTTCAGACACAAGACTACTCACAAAAAAATCAGCCAAGCATGACCAAACCTTCTATATTGATGCTTGTTACAAAACCTGCCCTACATATAGATGTATAACGATTTTAAAACAGAATAGTTTTTTTTAAAAAATTCGGCCAAAAATGAGTGGTGCGTTTTTAAATCGTGTGAGTTTCCTATTTTCCGTTGAGCCCGTGAACGCAGCATAATGCTAGGCGTCACTGCTCTCTGTCACCGCCCCTCTCGCAGACGTGAACGTCGTCTCGTTTCTTCACTCCTCTGTTTATATTTTTGAAACAAACTGGGCATTTTAAACGAAGCGGCATTTCAGACACAGGAACATCTCCAGCCGCAGATTTGGGGTCTTCTTGAAGGTTTGTTGTTCTGTGTGTTTCACTGGCTTTGTCTCATTTTGTGCTCGTAATTACAGTCATTAGCATCCATCTTGATAGGAGCTAATTAAACCCAATGCAAGGAGAAATGGCTCGCCTTTTAGCTAACTAAACGTCAAACCATATATGTTTATGAGACTTCTGATACACCAAATATGTCTCTTATGAATTAAAACACTTATATTCCACTAACAATGTGTGCAATAAATCAAGAGGGGTAAAGATAGAACGCCTCCCTGCTCTGCTAATGCATTATCGCCCTTAATTAACATTTTACGTGGTGTGATAACACTCGGTAATTTCAAATGTCCTTGCAGGTTACCGTAGATTCATTACGTGAGAGTAATTTACATGTTGGGTCCAGATAAATCACTGCAGCATTAACTCCTTACTTGTATTTAGGTGCTGCAGCTGGCACATGTTAGACACCAGCATCATCTCCATGGAAACATGGAGTAAATACTTCCTGCAACAAAATCAAGTACACAAATTACTGTATTTTTTAAAATATATATATTCTGGCACTTGAAATGTTGTTTCCAGGTGCCAAGTACCTGAATGCACCACCTCTAGTTTGTATACTATAGTAGGCACAGGGCTCCATAGCTCAGCCTGAAGTAATGAATAACTAATGCATGACTCATAATGATTTAATGCATCATTAATGTATCATGAATTCCTGTTGCTCACCATTAAGATACTATAGCACTTGCAGAGTGTATTCCTCAACGCCTTTGTCACTAATCCTGAAAATACCAAACCATGTGACATTTGTTTGTCAGCGGTTCATCATCACCAGTGATAAAAAATAACAAACATCTCATTAATTCACCCTGGAAACCTACTCCAACATGGAATCATGTTTGTAAGTTAACAATATGATATATTATCCATAATGGTGTATCCTTATCTTTTTTTTAAAACTTCTTACCTTTTTACATGCAACCCATTTGGATGAATTGCTCTGGTGCCAGTGCCATGTCTCTACCCCTCTTTGTTACCGTATACTGCAACTAAATAAATATTGCCTGCCTCCAAATATATATTTTCATCTCTCAGATCCAGATCAGGGATCTGGATCCAGTTGCACAAAGTGGTGGAAAATCATTTGTTGTCCATGTGCATTTCTTTATTCACACTTATCAAGAATCGTGAAAATCTGTGGCCTGGTTCTGAAGTAATAAACCCACAAACCGAAGCTCCCCGCTCATTCTTAATTAATGCTGTCCTAATGCATGATTCATCATGCTCCAATAAATATATTAATGCCTCATATATCATGATCTCATGAAGCTCAGGATTCATAAATGATTAGATCAGTATCAGTTTTGTTTTTAAAGTTTTTCAGTGCAAAGGTGACAGCATTGAATGCTTCAGTACTGAAATCACATGGATGCAACAGGGTTTGTCAATCATTAATAAACAGTTCACCACTTTAACTGCAGAGCCACAAACATGATAAAGCCAAGGAAACCGAATGCTGAAGAGTTCATGAAGACTACAATATTTGACAGGAGGATGTGACATGAGGACATTTTGTAGATAGATATTCATTAATTAGTGACTGTGAATTCATATACAGGAAGTTTCACATGCATGAATTGAATCTTTCCATGCAGAAATTTCATGCATGAACTCGTGCCAATTGATTTAGTCTGCTTAAAGGAACAATATGTAAGCCTCTCCATAAGTTCAGCTGGGAGTCAGGTTCGCTATGCTTAAAATAAACTCACAAAAAGCCAAGAAAGTAAATATTCTTACATCTATTTCCTCAATAAACAGAAATATGCAAGAATACACCTTCTGTCTCTCACTGAATCAAGACAAGTTTAAGTGCCTTGTTGACTGATCGTGAAAAGCACTTCATTCAGAATCAACAGAAACTAAATAAAACTCAGTCACAAGCTCTGGTTTGTTCAAAAATAATTATCAGACTGCATTCTGATCATTTATTGTATGAATATATTTATTCAGATAAGTAATTCACTGTAAAGTCTGATTGGCTATTGCACTGTATATATGATAAATGTTTATGTACAGCAATGGTAAAATATATATTTCAATATAATCTCAGAAGATTTTTGAAAAAAAAACTTCTTGGACCAATGCATCTGAAAAAAAAGTCTTTTAAAATATCAGCTATGTATTATATAATAGCTCAAGTGACCTATTCTGTTCATGCAACATGATGCAGTATTTCATGCATTAAAGATATAATACGGAACATTTCCCCGTTAAAATGTAAGTGTTATATATTCTGTTGATTTGTGTAAAGTGAGGTAAATTACGCTCCTTCTGGTTCCCCCTCAGGGTTGAAGAGATGTCATCTGTTTGGCAGCAGGAGCCGTCAGGCTATTCCCCCTGCGTGGAGATCGACTCCAGCTCTGTGAGGTGCAAAGACAGACTCACCTCTCCGGCCTGGCTGAAGCAGGAACAGGACGAACTCCGCATCATCAAGTGGGAGAACTTTCAAACAGGAGCCTCGGCTGATGCCGTCCAGGACAACACACCCAGCAGCGCCATGTCTGGTTAGAACACTTTCATACAGTATCTCCCTAAAATGCCACTATGCCATTGTCACATTCATTTTAATTAGTTGGTGCAATGAAACAAATGAGATTAAGTTACTGCTATTCACTATTCTATTACCTTTCGTCTAAAGGTAATAGAATAGTGTTGGTTCTCTTGGGGGGGTTCGTGTCAGCTCAGCTGTTTACTGAGGAGGTTTGAAAATACTTTATTTTGCATTTAATTGATTTGGTAATGGATATTTTACTTGAACTAACATCTGCCAACTTATTTCAGCTTTATTTGAAATGCAGGGAACATGGCCGCTTTCTTTTAGAGCTCATAAAACAGTTATATTACTTCCCTTTTGGCACAAGATGTAAGCTGTCTTTCGGTTAAAACCGGTTGATGTTTTATTACTTTGTGCTGTTCCTTTTTATTACCTGCCTCCCAACAGATGACAAAACGAGTGGACTGAGAGCAACAACCACCACAACAGGAGAAAAGTGTTTTCCTGCAAACAGAAATCATGCCAGTGAAATGGTTTGAAGCTGAGTGTTTAAATGTTCTCCACACGGCTGTCTCGTCTTCCTCTAGCTGCCTCACATGCAGACAGCCTGCCCCCCAGGGTGCTGCTGACCATCACCAAGCTCCAGTGCATGCTGGAGAGCAAACAGGAGCGCATCGCTGCCCTTGAGAGACAGGTGGAGGACCTCATGCAGGACCGCAAATTCCTGAGGAGCCAGATTGAGAACCTCACGAGTAACCGCTCTATGCCAACGTTTGCATCACCGAGTCCAGTGGCTGAAGGTTTGTGTCTGAAGTGAAGCTAAATGTTGGACTCAGTTATATTCACACTATTTGGATGGTCTCATTCATATCATTTGTGCCCCTTTTTACACAGCGCCGAAACCCAGCAAAGTTCTGCACGCAGAAAACAAATCTCGAAAGAGAGAAAGAGCTTCTTGTAGTTCCTCTAACAGCAGCGACAGCGGCTCGGAGGAGTCGGACTCGTCGGAAGTATCGGCAGCCTCGAGTGAACACAGACGGAAGAAACACCATAAGGACAAGAAAAGATCGAAGAAAGGGAAGGACTACAGCAGGAAGAGAGGTAAGCAGCTCGTATTATTTAAAAAAGCAGTAAACGTTCATGGTAACAGTAACAGTATCTTCAGTGGTAACACTAAACAACACGGTGCACAAAAGGAGTTACTAAGGAACGAATGAGGAATGAATTACAGTAGGAATTAACTGTTTGCTTAGTAGATGAGAAGGAGTTTGTTAAAAAACTGAATCAAGTCTGCTATAGCTGATAAAGATGGGTATGAACACACCATCTAGTGGTTGAGTATCTAATGATTAGCTCCTGATATCTGTGAATCACTAGAATGCTAACTCTGAACTAGAATGGCACACAGTAGCATGCAAACTTCTGCCAAAGCCAAATATTCCTGCACAGCTTGTCTGGTCCACAAAGTTTAGTGGAGATCAGTTCAATAGTTTTTGCATTTTGTCAACATTCATCACAATGTTAAAGAAAGTGGAAAAACATTCCTGGATCTTCCCCTTTTTTTCTGAATCTGCACCATAATGTATTCAGTTCTTCACCGGTCGATGCACCATCCTTCCAGCAAGTTTTGTAGAAATTCAAACTGTAGTTTTTGCATATTTGGAACAAACAAACTGACAGACACGGGCAAAACATAACCTCCTTGACGGAGGTAGAAAGGTGTTCACTACTTCAATAAAAATATAATTGATGAAAACCTTTTTAAAAAAGGGTTTGCAGTCTGATGAGGTTCATATGAGCATATATGATAACATGTACAGTACATACATCACATCTAGAAGGATATAACATGGGAGACATTCATGGACATACACACTATATGTGTAGTTTACATATTTTGTCATATATCAGATTTATGTATGGGATTGTTCCCTCAAAAAAGAGTCTTTTTGGCCCCCATGGCGTCCCGTAACTTTTAAAAGCACCGGCTGGCTGCTGAGCCCTTACCTGCGTGCCGGTCGTCACTGTTCCTGGGGGCCTGCACTAGACTAGAGGGAGGCATGGAGCCTGTGAAGAGATCGGCAAAGTTACAGTTGCATGTAAGTACATTGTTATTTTAGTTTTTTTTAACATAGTAGTGCTGCTAACTTTGGCACTACTTTTACTGGCATTTATTTGAAATTTATCTGAAAAGTTTGCTAACATTCGACAAATATCTAAGGCTGTTGGTAAAAAGTGGCAGGATGACTGTGATTTAAAGTGTAAAGCTAATCTTGCCCAGCCAGAAACAGATGCTCTACTTTCTTATACATATTAAGTTGACTCCATAATTTCTCCATAATTATGTCAAAGTGACATTCTCAATGATTAGTAGCCCAAACTAAAAAAAGCGCTTTTAATTATGCATATTGATTAATTTTTCAATAATTGTCAGTTTCTGAGGTTGATGGTTCACTTCAGGGGGACAAAAAAACCATAAGCACTAATCAGATAATTATAATTACGGCTGGGTAATTAACCGAAATCAACATCCAGAACCTCTCACCAATTTAATCCTTCTCATGTCGGTTCATTAAAACTTTCCCCCATGTGTGACGTTAGTCTGTGTTCACCCAAAACAAAGGTCCGTGAGAAGCGCCGTGGATGACATGAGCACAAACACTGAGCCAACAAATAGGTCTCAACTTTGGAAGAATAGTGTGTTTGGCTTCAATGATGATGCCGCCAAACAGGAACATATAGAAGGTAATGAAGAAGTTATTGATTAAGCTCTTGATTAAGCAAGTTACATTTATGGAGATTCACAGATATCCAAGAGCTAATCATTATAAATAGGCAATATTAAGTCATCTGTCTGTGGGTAACCTATCATGATACAGTACTTAATTCAGTTATTCAGGAACTTCTCATCGTCCTTTAAGTAACCAGGAGTCGATACTCGATTTGTTGCTTATTTGTTCCTTAGTAACTATTATGATTTTGTTTGCAGAGGTAAAACCGGTTTAATGGAATTCTTACTGACCATTTGTAAATGTACACACATTCAACTTTACTTCTAAAAGTCAAACTAAAACCTGTAATAGTTCTGAAAACAATTTACCATTGTTAGATTACCTCCCGCTTCAAAATTAGGCAGATGAAAAATGTTGGATTTGTGCGATTAATCAGAGTCAGAGAATAAGATCATGTCCTTTATTTGTATGAAGTTAGAATAAATTTTATGAATTTTTTTTAAAATTGAGTTTTATTTAATAATTACTGCAAAACACTTTTTCTTTAAGGGTTGTGAGGTTTTTAACCATATTTTATGAATTTTTTTTTAAATTGAGAGAGTTTTATTTAATAATTACTGCAAAACACTTTTTCTTGAAGGGTTGTGAGGTTTTTAACAATATCTTTTATTACTTTCTCACATGCAAACCTTTTTTTCCCCCCATCAAGAGTCTGTTTGTAAAGTTTGAATATTTTTTACTGCAACCACAGTACATACTGTTCCTTATACATGTCTTCTCATTCACTCCACCAGCCACCGGTGTCCAGTATGTCATCCACCGCTACAAACAAGTCCTGTCAGCCTTCGTCAAGAAGAAAAGCATGAGCGAAGCGTTCCGCCATCTCGGAATCGACCGGAACACCATCGCCAACACAGCCTCTATTGCCGAACTCCATCTGGCTGGCAAAGACATGGTCCCCTTGGTGGGTATGTTTCGCCAAGGAGAAGAGACTCTGGTCAACTACGCCCAAAGGTGCACCTTGGTCATTGACAGCGACACCGACCTTTCCAGGAAAATAGACCAGATGAAAGCTAACGGCGAGCTGCTGCCCATCTCAGGGAAAAGGGCCAGGGGGCTGCATTCTCACCTGCAGCAGCTTGGCGGCGCTGCAGAGAGCATTTTAATAGGTTGAGGATTATTTTGTTGCATGGAGAAGGAGTGAAACACGATGCCTTCACAAAAAATATGGCACCCTGTTTGATTTTACCCCAATTTGAACTTTTTATGTAGCACCTTTACATTTCTGAAAGTTGATTTATGTCTCAAGTCAAACACTAAATATTTTTCAGTATCCACTTTTTTTTTCTTTTTTCTTTTGTACATTTATAGGATGTATATTTTGTACTTGATAGCCATAAAATGATCCACAGCTGCTTTCACTAATAGAAATAATGTTTGTTTTCTCACAGAGGAGCAGAATTGTGCGTGGTGTTAGAAATTACCACAAGATGGCAGTGCTCACATTTTAGATGTACAAATCTCTCCTCTGTGTCACTTAATCCAAAATGATGGATTTCCATTTTCCTAGACCTTGTGAAAATAATTTTGCTGACATCATCCCGTGGTTTGTTATGCTGTAACTGAACTGTTTCTGTGCTGCAAACAAATGAAAACAGTGTTCATACAGAGAATCCACAGAGGTTTTGTTTTTATCGTGAGATGATTTTAACTGTCGCGTATCACACAAAACTACCTTTAATAGAGCTAAAGACTCTTTAAACCTTTCCGACAAGGAGTCCAAATCATTTGATCCCAGGTTGGTAAAGGAGTAAATCATGAGCATCAAATCGGCACCAAATATTCTCTGCCTTCTGTGAATGTTTCACTCCATCTTTAGAGCAGAGGAATGGCAGCAGCAGTCCTGCAGACAGATGGAAAGCTTGGTGAGACATCCTTGGGCAATAGTAAGTGTCAGAGCAAAGTGTTACCATTGCTTTCTCTGCTGTTTGCTTTTCACGTGAAGTGACAAATGACTTGTGCAAAGCCATTACAGGGGCTGCACCCGGACTGTTTTATCTTTGCATGGGACTCCGTCACTGTCAGTCTCATTCACACGCCGGCTATCTGCTTATCTTTTCACCCTCACATCCCAATCTGTCCGTCCCCTCCCCCCCCTAACCTCCGCCTCTCCCTTTATGAACTCATTCAGTCATTTCGCATTAGCTATCACTTTCCCCTCTCTTTTTTTTTTTATCCTTCCCTTTTTAGTCTTCCACCCAAAATGAAAAGCGGGTGGAGTCTTTCGAAGGTGTAGAAACGTGTCATGCCAGCAGAGGTGACCACGAGTGACGTGGACTTCCTCCCAGTCTGTTCCCCAGCCAGAGGGGACAGGTGCATGCTGGTCTGCTCAGCAGTGGGTGTATCTCATCTTCTCCCTCCTTCCTGAGGCATGAAAATGTCGCTTCTGTTCTCTTTTGTCGTCAGTATGAGACGCGAGGGCTCGTTTTCTGCAAATCCTGGGGGAAAAAACCTAAAAAAAATGGACACTTTATAGTAAAAGTACACAATGTTCTCGAGATGTATGACTATTTCATTTTTCCACACCACCCCTGTTGGTCAGCATGTCCCTAAATAGTCGCAGAATGCAGCCTCCACCTGCTAGTCCTCCAGAGTGGCAGCTGTGCATTCGGTGTTAATGACTCGGGGTGATGGAGCTCAGAGCTGAAGATGGAGATAGGATGTGGGCCTAATCGAGCCTGAAGCATTCTCTCCTCCTCCCCCGGTCTTTTGACTCACCGGTGTGGGGCCAGCTGGGACTCCATTTTCTGTCTTTCTTGGCTGCAGGTGCCAACGTCATTGCATGGGCTCCAAGTGCCTGATGGTTTCAAAATCAAACCCCTTCCTTCCTGTCCAGCTCCGATCCTGACCTTGACAACATGAGCATCTGGACATCCTCACAGAGAGTCTCATGTATTAACCACCGATCGCCCTTTTAATGGTGCAAGTAAAATATGCTTGAAACGCCGAGTTCAAAACAGCGATATATGTTTTTTGGATATGTGTTTTTTTTTTTAACTTACACTCGCAACATGTGCCAAATGTGAGTAATAAATGCCTCAGATGTATTATATAAAGGATTGCAGGGCTTGTTATGGAGCAAAAGAGCTCCGATTTGGGCAATTGATTTATGCTGTCTTTTGGCAAAACAGTTCTTGGCTTGAAAAGCAATAGGAATAATGTCACATCTTCAGAATTAATACGATTATAGCATATTGTGCTGGCATCCTGGGCTTATTGTTGGCAAGCAGATTTTTTTTACTGGTGTGCCACAATATTTGGTTTTCAATAGGAGAGGTGGAAGGATGTTTTTTGGTAGCAGGATGTTTATTATTACTTGTAAAAGACATCGTATTAAACTGTTGTAATATTAATTGGATTATAATTGGATCTTTCTACTTATTTTTCATTCATAACATTCTTGTTTTAGAGATATTGTTTGATGCTCTGGGAAATACAGTATCACTGGAAAGGGAAAACAGCATTTTGGCTTTCTAGAGTCATCTCAAATTTACAACTAGAATTACTGAAAAAAGCCCAATAACCCTCCATAAAACCACGTGTTGTTTTTTTTTACACTTTGTTTTTTGTTTAGATTAATTAAGCTAGATATAATTGAATGAATTAGTAAAATGTGCTAATTGGTGTTTGAGGTGCTGGAAGGTGGATTTTCTTACCTTGAGACCGACACAGGGAATATTTGTTTCCCAACTGTTGGCTTAGAATAAAGAAATAATAATAATAAATCATTTTTAATTAATTTAAATGATCAAAACCTGAAAAGCACACTAACTTGCAGAATTACATTTGTATTTGTGACTTTTACAGTAAACAGTCCACAGAAAAAACAAGAGAAGGGGGGGAAAAATGAATATAATGTTATGAGATTTAGAGGTTCTAGGTGGATTTTCTTACCCTTGCACAGAACCACACTTTGTGCTAAGCTAAGCTAATCACCTGCAGGCTTTAGCTTAAAATTACTCACAGGCATGGGAATGGTATTAATCTCTCCATCTAATTCTCCAGAAAGTGAAAATGTTGAACTATTTCTTTTAATTGCTGCCAACTCAGGTACAAAACTCATTTTCCATTTCAGACTAAAATATATATATATATATATATATATATATATATATATTTTTAGCAGGACTAGTGACAGCATGAAGCTTTAAATTCGATGATAGATTCCAGAGCAAAACCAGACGTCTCTATTACTGCAGGCCTCGACAACAGCAGTCATCAGAGCTACTCACATATTTTGCTCCAAATTTGGAAGCACACACTTTGTGTGGCTGGCAGGCAGCGCACGATCAGGACAGAGAAAACGGATTTGAATCCATAAATGTGAGCAAGACAGTTGGTCGGAATGCGAGCCTCTCCAGCTTTTGTTTTGCCCTTGGTCTTCTCTTGAATGAAATCTTAAAATAACCTGCTCGCTGCGGAAAAACTGGGTCAGAGCACCAATTATGAAGCAATAATAATACAAAAGCATCAGGTAGCATTATGGGTATGTGCCCCTCTGTGGTAGCATTGAAGTGGAGGCTGGAGTCTGCCTGCTGGAGGATGCCTACACATGAGTATCTTATTGTTCTCTAAGCTAGTGTCAGCTCATTTAGCCACTGCATGCCACCACTGGATGACAGCAGGGTTGCTTCGGTGTAGAACACCCTGCAGCCGCTGGTGGTGAGAGGCACTAGAGGACAGTGTTGTCGCCAGTTCTCTCTTGTCATGTTCTATTGTTTGTGGCATGCAGACACACCTCAATGCACAGTTTGCCTTGCTGCCGCTGATTAGATTTGGGCTGATGGCTTAACAGCAATAAGCTTCCTCTACAATGTCAGTTGAATCTTATTATAGTCTGTAAATATGCACAACAAGCCAGAGACATGGATGGAAAAAACATTGGCACAAGCTTAATAAAACCTCCTCGGACAAAAGTGCTTAAATTGCCATGTCGGTTTTTGTCCTGCTGTTCTTTTAAACCTTCCAAGCTGTCCACACTGACAAATAAATCAAGCCCATGATATAACGGTCATTAATAAGACTTTTCTTGGCAATTATAAAATCGAGAGAAAAAGCAAAGATGCTAATCTGAAAGCATAGAACCCGCTCGGCAATGACATCCTTCCTGCCAGTGCTGCTCAATCAACAAGTCTTGAGGTATTGCTGGTGCGCTCTCCATCTGGCTGCAGCTGATAAGAACTTATTGAGGGGGGGGGGGGGGTGCTGGATAAGAGTCTCCAGCATAAGAGTGGGAGGGGGCTGGTGGAGGCATAATGTATTCTGGGGGAATCCAGCAAACAGGACCTTATAAACCAAACCTCATCTCCACCTTCAGAGCACAATCGGGCAGCGACAGCCCCCTTCAATGTGACCGGTGGGGGGGTCGGTGGGGGGTCGGCGGGGACACCACGCTGCCGCTGTCGTGATTTGCCTGGAGCACGATTTCATGGAGAATCAAGATGGCTGCACTCAGCTGCAACATATGAGGTGCATACATGAGCTAGTGGCGTGTTCACAGTAGTCAACCACAGCTTTGAGTCTAAGCATCTACGCCTATGGATTTTTCTGCACAGCACCTGCATGACCATGTCTGTCTATGCACCGAAAGAAATATGTAAAGCTGGTATGACCTCTATTTTCAGGTTCAGAGGCACTGACTGTTTTTTACCCCCCAGGTGTCCTTTGACTGACAGAGTTGCCTCATAGGAGATGAAAGTCCCAAAAAAACAACAAAAAAAAGATAAATGATTCTATGCTGTAGGCTTGAAAAGGTTGTTTGTAAAATCTAACCAGCTGTACATTGTATATTTAATCTTTTCTGACTCAGGACAAAAGGTCCAGTGAAAAAAAACCCCAAAAGCTTAAACATCTTTGGCAATTTTTTCTTTTTTCTTTTTTTTTTTTACTATCCTCCCCAGAAACTAGCAATCTGGGGGTCCCATGTGACACCTACGTCCCTGAATGCATCATCTGGAGGAGATGATGGAATGCGACGTAGAAGAAAACGCAAGATGACAGCTTGAAGGAACTCCACCCTCAAATCCTGTCATGTCCAGTGACGCAGGACGAACACATCCTGGAAATAAATAAATGAACATTTGAAGGAGACAGGATGCAGGCAGACACACAAGCATCACAATATGCCTAGGAATATTTGCTGATAAGCCGGAATTGGTTTGGATTTTGTCCCATTGTGATTCAGAGTGCCCAAACAGCCCAGAAAATAAGAGGAGGCATCATTTTAGGTGATGGTCCGGATGTGTTTCAGCACGAGAGGTTTTTTTTTTTTTTCCAGCTGGAATGACTGTGATGGTTCTCAGCAGGATCAATGATAAGACAAAAGTGAAAGTAAAGAAGGAAAATTGGAGGAGTGAAAATGGCCAAAATGCCTCTGGCCATTAAATGCCGATCAGAGTTGTCATATTATCAAGAAAAACAGATAGATGGAGGTTTGGCTGTAGGGAAAATGCCGTGATAATAGTCTTGTACATCCTGTTTGAAGTCATAGCTTGGTGACAAAGATATGCTTTGGAAAATGATAGTGATTACGTGCCTCTACTAAACAATGTCCTCGCTCTCGTCTCATCCGGTTGTATCGGAGGCATTCTGGCAAACTGGGTTTTTCTGTGTTATCTCCTCTGCTTGACCTCTATTATGATAACAGATGTTAATTAGACTGTGCTGAGTTTCCAAATTAATCTATCTGATGTTTTCACATATTGCAGGTTCCCCCTGCACCTCCTGTCCCTTTCATGGACTCACAGGACATGGAGTCTCTTTTAGCAGAATATATGGTCTTTGTGCACTCTGCTACCTTGGCAGCACTACTGAGCATTAAAAAAAAACATGTCTGCAGTCGTATGGAGCAAAAGCAGGTTCAGTTTAATCAGTGTGTTCAGTATGTTTGGTCCATCAGGGAATTCCAGCACTGCAAAATAAGATGAGGAATGAAAAACGTAAAGTAAAAGTCAAGGGGAAACACTTATGGTCAAACCTGTTTTCAGTTAAGATTTCAGGATTGCTGTTATCTGTCACTAATTTGAAAACATTGGAGTGAAATGTGATAGCCACCACAGCTGAAAGCAGAAAAAAAGACTCCTTTATTTACAGTAAATCCAATGAAAACATGATCTAATGGATAAACGGAGCCAAAATACCACAGAAATGAACTGGAAATGTCAACGGCAATTTTATTTATATGGAACATTTCATTACAAGTAAACTCAAAGTGCTTTTCATGGAATGACAACACATAAAAAGCAGGAATGAAATGCAAACAAATCATTTGGATGAGACTCGTTCCGTCTTTGAAACAAGAAAGAATAGAGTTACAAAAAATGAGACAACTTATGTGGACCCTAAAATAAACATCTTTCCCAATCATGACTAACTGACAAGGGAAAAAGGACCTTCTGTTAAGTGGTAGTGGACCTGGCTCTACATATAATATGGAAAGTGTTGTTTATCCATGCACAAGCTGATGCAGTGCTTAAAAGAACCCCTAAAACTCTGATTTATTTTGATGCTGTTGTCCTCAATAAGTCAACTCTTATAGGGCTTCCAGGGATGCAGAGATGAAAACCCACAGACATATGTACTCATAAAGACTGGGGAAATTAATACTGTAGAGCATCAGGAAGTTATACAACTCTTCTCCATGGAGTGTGTGGTGGGGGGGGCAGGACTGTTTTGATGCTGAGTCACTATTGGAGTCATCATCAAGTCACGAACCCAGCTGACTGCACTTATGTGGGCGTGGGCAGGAGTCAAAAGCAGTTTGTTGTTTACTGACTTGTTTATGAGGATTTATTTGACTATGTGGATGGAAACTGGTCCATCTGTTGGTCCACTAATTAGGTCTGAAATATCTCAACAGCTGTTGGTGGACATTCATGGTTCCCAGATGATGAATCCCACTGATTCTCCTGACAGATGCATTTCACTCTAAACCACAAACGTCACTGTCTTGGGTGGATTGCCTTGATATTTGCTATAAACATTCTTGTTCCCCAGAGGATGAAATTGTAATAACTTTTCAGCTAGCGCCATGATCAAGACAAAATGTGCATTTATCCAATACTTTGTTTGTTGCTGTTGTTGTTTGTCGATGTTAGCATTTTGCACAAAGCACCTCTGCACCTATAGCGAAATTGGTCCTGATATTTTATTTTTGATTGAGCCAGAGGTTGTGTTTAGTGCTAATGCTTGCAAATGTTGTCATGCTAACACAATGCAAAGATGGTGGACATGTTAAACGCTATACCTTCAAAGCATCAGCTTGTCATCATTGTTGATGTGAGCATGTTAGCATGCTGACATTAGCATTTTGCACAAAAGCACCTCTGCACCTATAGCTAGCTTGGTCCTGATATTTTTTTTTAATCTTTGATTTCAATTAAAATAAAACACACCTCGGGTTTTTATATTAATTGAAATCTGTAACAAATGGACAAAAATAAAAAAAGGTTTTGAAATTAATTCAGTGTAAACGCTCTACAGTACATTCATAGAACCCACATGGTTTACGACAAGTTGCAACAAAACAAGGTCAAATTAACATCTGCAGAGGTGCAGATAATGCTATGATCTAATGTCTCCAACAAGCCCTGTGATAAGACCCACAATTACAGACATGTAAATGAGAATTCGATTCAGGCTGCATCCCACAACCTGCAATACAATTTATTATAATCGCATGCAAGCCAAGGCTCATAAGCTTTTCCTCTTTGTTTCACAGATTGTTTTCCTCACTGTTGCATTAAATTGAAATGGCTGTAAACATTTTTTTTTAAATTTCACCTTGACGTACTTTTCCCCTCATAGAGCTTAAATAATCGCCAAACAAGGTGAAATGCTTCAGACTGCATTGTCCCTTGTGCTGTGAGAGCAAATCTCCAGACTGCTCATAAAAACATTATAATGAGCCAAGATGTCCATTCAGCTGAAAAAAAAAAAAAAACACTGACCGAATTGAAAACAGGGCCTCATGCATGTATATGGTTGCACCAATGATATCCTAATGATCTTTCTATCAACTGCACAATCCCAGTACTCATTTAAGTGGCTCATGATATGCTGTATACCACAGCTGGGGAAGTCACGGCCCACCGGTTTGCCACAATGGCAGCCAGTCATTGACGGCAGGCGCGGGCCTCCCAGGCATTCTCACCACGCATCTACAGCCACAATAGCCTCATCAGGAGCCTTATTCAATCAGCCTTCACACACGACTCGGGAGCCACAGACCCAGCCAGCCGTCCACTGATCTGCATCACAGAGGAGCAAACAATCAGAGCCTCCAACCTTAAATCTCCTTGAAGTGATCTCTGATTTCATTTGATTGTGTCCGACATTGTGCCATTATTCCACTCAACACTTTGGAGTTTGACCATGTGATTAATAAAGGGGGTGGAAGGGACAATGGCACACTGGTTTACTGTTTATGTGGAATGTCTTTGCGGCAGTTTCCAAAATAAGTGGTCAAGAAAGTCAAGGGTTTGGAGTAATAACTTTCAGCCTGTGTCGGTCTGTCTGAATACATGGGGAATATGTGACATTTACATTCTGTCACCTCAACATTGAAGACATTCAGCCTAGAATTAACCTTGTAATGGCAGTTTAGGACAGAGTACGGTCCGGTTGGTTGGGCATTGATGTCAGAACGGATACAAGGCGAAAATCGATTCTCGCAAGTGCACACACACACACACACACACACACAACACACACACACAGAGAGAGAGAGTGACTGTGTTAATCAATATCCTTATCAATCAATCAGTCAATCAACCCCCATGAACTGCTGCTTGTCCTTCAAACCATGTGTCACCGTTGCAGCTAAACTGCTGTTGGAGGTCATGTAAATATTTATGCCCCTTCCAAAGCGACCCGCGTTGGCCGGAGGGTTTGCAGGAAACTGCTGATCTGATCAGCATCAGTTTTTATTTCGGGAACATTGTCTTTTTCTGTGCATAGTGAATATATCTTTGTAGCATTTTGCACAGGTATTGATTAAATGACATATTGCTCATCCTAGTGAAACTTACAGCTTTAACTTCAACCCAATGGCGTTAATGCGCTGTAAGTATTTTCTATATATTTCTGACCGAAGTCAAGAGAAATCACTTCTAACACAATGCATAGATACTCACTATAATAGTACAGCCTGAATTCTGTGAGTGGGCCAGAAGAGACAAAGCTGAGTGACTTGTTTGTCATTGAAGTGCCACTTAATTTTCAACAACTTAATTGTTCTCAACCCCTAACACTGCTCTGAATCCTAACACATTTCACACATTACCTGCCAGCAGAGCAGCTCTGAAGACATGTCTGAAAACAGCCTCTTTAATTTCAGGTAAGACACTGTCCTTTAAATATTTATCATGCTAATTTTAGATTTCTGCTTTTGGTTTAGTTTTTGTTTTAAATGTCTTGCAGTTGTGGCTTTTTGTTCTTTTTTTGTTCTTTTTTTTTTTACATTATTCTGATTGATAAAGAAATCCAAAAGTTGTGCAGCTCTGATAAAACCATTTTTTGTTTAGTCTTTCTTTGCTTTAGGTTTAACAAATAGTTTTCACTGACTGGCTAAAATCATCTCTTTATTTCTACGTTAGAATAAAATCATAAAGTCAGTAATCAGATTTTTTTTTAAGACACTGTCAAAACATGTATTAACTGGGAAGACAGAAATAAACACGAGATAAATCAAAGCATCTGTTCCATAAAGTAAGTGAGAAGGATTATTTAATCATGCGGCAATCTCACACATTTCATAAAATGAGATTTCTCATGGGAACGTGTCAGTCAGAGATGATGATTCTTCACGGTGCTGAGACTAGCGGCTGATCAGCGGGTGAGAAGCTGGGAATGCAGCGGAGCAGTATGTAGGTTACCTGTCAGGAAATTAAGCCTATTAACTGCTTATGTAACACGTCACACATTTTGTCTTGAGTGTTGCACATGAGTTCTCATTTAACATTTCATACAGCAGAAGAAGACAGGCAGACTTCTGTAAAGAAGGCGTTCTTGCACAACCTTGATGTTAAACTCGCTGCAGTGTTTGTTAGCCTTGATAGAATTTTTAAAATTTATTTATTAATGATGCATGACATTTTAGTTATAATAAATAAATGTTCCAATAACACTGTTTAATCTCCTCTGAAATAGATGCAGGGAGCAGTTCATTTAACCTTTTTCTCTGTAGGATGAGTAACTTTGAAAAAACAGTATAAAGCTATGCTAGTAGTGATGCCTTATGTCTGCATCAGTATGCAAACATGCTCAAAATATAACATACCAGTGTTTAGTAGAAAGATCAAGCTGGTAGCAGTTCATCCTTAAGGTGACGTGAATTTGGGAACCAGATTTTGAAACAATCCCTCAAATCCTTATTGAGACGTTTAATTGAAAACCACAGATGTGACTGTCAGGCTATCATAAAGGCCACTAGAATGTATCCTCTGGTAACCATGAATGTATGTACAGCACATCTTTATACCAACCCATCTTGTAGATGCTAATATATTTGATTGTATAAAGGCAACATAATAACCTGCTGGTGGCTCTCGAGGAAAAGTGAGCGGCCCCACCAAATAGAGTAGGGTTTATCATCTGGGAACCAGGAATACCCATAGCAACTGTTGGCTCAATCCATCCAGCAGTTGTAGTCAATACGTCAATATATAATAATAATAGTGTAATAATACTGGTTGAGGTATTTCATTCTGTAAAGAAGTAAAAATAGCTACAGACCAACATTAAAACCACTAATAAGAGATGAAAATGACAATTAGCATGAAGAGCCAAAGGTGACAGACAGTTACAGAAGCTCAAAATTAAGAAAATCTGATTAGAAAATCCAAAATCTGGAGAAAAATCGTAAAACTGGACACATCATTTAATGAACCTGATCTTTTGAAAGTGTAGAAACAATAAACCAATGGCTGCATCACATGAAAGGTAAAAAAAATAAAAAAAATTGTGAGTCAGTTTCACAGATATCTTCCACCATTTGTATATATCTGTTCTCCAGTTGGTCAAATAGTGGGTCAGGGGTCGGAGAAGTGTGTCCAGTATGCACACTGACCTGGACCTTTGCCCTCTCTAATCATATGGCTGTTATGGCCATCAGTGCGTCTCCATCCTTGCTCTTGGCCTAACTTCCAGGAGACATTTGTAAAGCGGTGGAGCAGGAAATGAGGTTGGCTTGGTGCAGTCTCGCAAGCTTGGCGGATGCGCTTGAGGGAGCCACATTTAAGTCGGCACGTTGATCATGTAAGGTTCCTCCCAGGCAGAGGGGACAGAGGGAGGGCCAAAGCTGAGATTCACGGTTTCTTTGTAATGGACAGAGACATCACCGGCCTCCAGATTCATTATTGGCAAAAAAATCCAGGAGACCCAAAGCCGACAGATTGATGAGGTTTTATTACAGGGTCAAAGCACCAGACCTATCATAGTCATCATGAAAAATGACATCATTTTCTCAGGCTTAGAGATTTTTTTTTGTTCGGTGTCTTTTAATTCTTCTTCTTGTAAATCTCCTCCTGTCTTCTTTCCCAAAGTAACAAGACTTTTTTTTTTATGACTCCTTTTATGACTTATTCTTGAGACACTTTACCCCCGTCCTTTATTGTATTGTATTTTTAAAAAAAATATTATTTCCCCTCCTCCTGCTGTGTTTTTCGTACACTGTGCTGCTGCAATAATGTAAATTTCCCCACTGTGGGACTAATAAAGGGATATCTTATCTTATCTTATCTTATCCTGCTATCTCACAGTCTTTGATTGACATCGTATGGTCTTATTAAGATATCAGAAACAGCTTATTATAGCGTGAGCATCAATTGAGATGACAGCATAACTTCCACATATCAGCAGGATCTGATTATGTTCCTAAATTTGAAGATGTTTGAGTCATTCGTCTGTTTTTGGCAAGATCACAACCTGTAAAATAACTGCCTTCCAGCCCCACAGTCACCGTCCAGGGGTAAAAGGCAAAAAGCACAGCAGAATGGAGTAAGACCGACCGTATATTTGTTATTCTGAGCTGATAATTGATTAGCTGCTATCAATATTTTACCTATGTGAGGCCTCCGTATGAGTTCAACCTGCTAATGTTTTCTTCCACATTGGGCTCATGTTCCACCATCCAGAAAAAAGACATAGACCTGAGAGGTAACTTCAAGTGATGGATTGAATTTCAGAAACAGGAAGTGGAATTTCTTGCTTCCTTGAATCCCAACAAAGTCTAGAACCACATTCAGTTCAACTCATATCTGATAATGAGCATTCATGACGCTAAACAGTCTGTAGTTAGTTATTAGCAACCAAAATAATAGCAAATGACTAAATCTATCCTTTAATTTACTTTCCTAACATGAAGTACAGTCAATACCTATATGTAACTCTCTGAAATGAACTCTTTCTGGCTCAGCACCAACTCTTTGGCCAGCAGTGCCTGTGTAATGGGACACTGCTAAACGATGCTGGGAGCCCTCCAGTGCAGTCATGGCTTGTTACACCTGACTCGCTCCTCGCTGCCGTCTCTGCTCTCTCCTATTGTTAGCTTGCCTTTCTTCAGCCTAATTTATGACACCGCCACACTCCTCAGCTGCTGGCTTCTGGACGCCCTCATGCTAAAACCAATTACTTAAACTAATTACTACAAGCCTAATAACTTTGGCATGCTGTGGAATATTGTGTTCCTTTTTCTTGATAATACATAGCAGATGAGGTTGGGACACACACGGGAACTATACCTGCTGTTGGTTGCTAATGCTATCATCCACATCTGGTACACAACCATGTAAATGCACTTAAAAAAGAGTAAGTATGACGATGACTTTTTGCTTTTTATGTCACCAAATATGCTTTAAATGCTAGAACACATTTGATTGGCTGCCCTGAAATATGTGCGTCTTTTACTTGCTTCCTTGTGTGACCAGATAGGAAGCATGACTGCTTCATTTGTGTTTCTTATTTGCAAACGTTGGGAGTGGTTCAGCACTTTGCAGCTGTGTGTGTGTGTGTGTGATTGTACCTGTGCATGCAGTATGTGTGTGTGTCTGTCTGTGCATGTTTGTGTTCTTTACCCTTTCCATCCCCGTGTCTCTGCTCACTTTGTTCCCTCTCACCATCAGCCATCAAAGGTCAGTAAATAGGAATATAGAAGCTGTTATTAAGAATCGCTTTGCTTTTCTTTTTTTTTTCAAGAATATGAATCTATAAATAGTGGCATGGCTAATGTTCGGTATGTGACGAAGTTAAATGACTAATAGTTGCCAAGCAAACAACCAAGATTTGTCTGCATGGTAAGAAAACATCTTATGGTGTTTCTAGCATTGTGATGCTGCAAAAACAAAACAAAAAAGCTCTATCAGTGTTTTGTTACCAACCAGCACAAACCAAACAATCAATGTGGGATTGTTCTGCTTGATATAGCATAAAAATCTCTCAACAACCATTTGCATCTCATTGTTTTTTTTGTTTTTTTTCATGCTCTCTAAGTGAACGTTTTGGGCTAATTTACTTTGATATCCAGCAAGACAGATTATGTTGTCTTGCAGACCGGCAGTCTTATTGTGTCAAGGTTAAATCGAAACTTTAAACCACTCATCAGCCTCAAAGATTAGTCCATACCGGTGTTTCCTTCTGCCAAATGGATCATCAAGAGCTTCAACTTTTGCTTAGACGTCCACATTTTAACTGATTTATATTTGGTTTCCATTGTAAATAATATGACAATTATATTGATAAAAACTCTCTCTTTATTTCTCTCCAAACGACAGCAGTGTGTCTCTTCATACACTAAATCCATGCTCAGTTGTGTATTAATTATTTGTGCACTAGTGCACAGACTGTGGTTAATGCCACATCCCCATACAACTAACTAAGAGTGACAGCTAGCCAGTGCTCCGGGGCACACAAGGTTAGGTAACTCCATGCAAACAGACACACAACACACACACACTGCCTCCTCTAAGGGGTTATTTCCTAGCAGCCTGTGCTCCTGTTGGAGGTGTCCAGTGTGAGTCCTTCGGTTTCGCTCTCCTGTCTCATGTGTCACAGCGTGTTGTGTTGTCACATATAGAGGTAGAGATGTATTATTGAGGATGTCTGCACTGTACATTAGATTAACACAAGTCCAGTTATCTACACTTGGATGCAAACATCGGGGTCCGATTGCTCTGCACAAGCAGTAACTGATATCTCTGGGAAGCCATGTCTGTGTGACACTTTTATCAATGATTTATCTGCAGTAAAACTGATTGGGATCATCGTAACGATCATAACTATTTTAGATAGTTTTAGATAGAACAGATGGGAAGTGACTCTGAGACAGCATCCTTGGATGTAATCTTTGAACATGAATGAAGTGACCGCTGTGAATAAAAAAAAGATGAGTGGCCCTCTGCAGCACTGTGCAGTCAGTGCCTTTAACCAGCTTTCCTTTGGGTATGAATGGGGATCTATATGGGGAAAGGCTCACGCTGCAACAGTGGCTAATTCCTGCTAATCCCACTGTATCTCCTACCACTTAGAGTTGGTTCCACTGGCAGCCCTGGACCAGGGGAATTTCTGGTGAGATTATCTTGCATTAGCTCCTCCTCTGTGGTTTACATTCACAGCCCAGGCCAGGCTGGCCTCCCACTGCTTCCATGCTAACCTTTTGCACAGAAATGGATTAATTATTACTTTTTCGAAAAATGTTCCAAGTCTTTTTGAGAGAACAATGTAAGTTCATTTTTATTTTGGATTTCATTTTTGTGTGGAAAATGCTCAACTGTGACGGCAGAAACAGGAACCCTTGTCTTGACGGGTCTATGGAAGGTGTGTTTAGGGCTGTTTTTGTAGGATTTAGCAGTATTTTCCTTTGGATATTATTTGATGACTAACTTTACTTGAGTTTATAATACTGTCTTGTGATTTTAGACATATAGTGTGATAAGGATTACAACAAATTATGACATTTTCACACTGATTTAATGTGAAACTGAGACAAACTTAAAACGTAATAAACAGAAACCCTTTTGTCAGCTACCAGATAATATTTTGAAAAGTTAATTCACCGTTTTCAAAGACTGCAGCTTCTCATGTTGTAAAAGACATTGTTGATTCCTGGATGCTATGATTATTTAATCATCAATAGCTCCTGTATTAGTATCAATATCCACAAGCATATATATATATATATATATATATATATATATATATATATATATATATATAACATTTAACACTCAGGAATTCATCATACCTTCAAACCAGCTTTTGCAATTTACTTCAAAAGTTTGTCTCCATTAGCCAAGATCTAACTAATGCAGCTACGAGGCTGCAAAGGAAGTTTTGTACATGTTTATTGGCAGTATTTCTATGTTTTTGGCACCCTTCACATGTTGATATTCGTATTTTTAACACTATAGCATCATGCAGCTTTATGGACGAGTGCTACTCCAGTGTTAAAACCCCCTACAATTAACCCCCAGCTATGGAGCTAATCCACTTGTTAAACACTTGATGTGCTTCCAGATTAATTCCAAAACAAACCAGCATGACAGCACAATTGACACCAGAAAAGCCTCTCATCTGGTTACACTTCTCCACTGCGCAATCATAAGTTGGTAGTTAATAAAAGTTCTTTTGCCTGTCAGGATAATTGGTCCTGTATCATCATCACCATTACCTTTATTTAAACAGGGAAGGTAATCAAGAGCAAGCCCTCTTGATTATTAGCACATTACTCTCCCAGATGCCACTTTCTTCTTCTTCTTTTTTTAACAGTGATCCATGTGTTTTCCCCTCACAGGAGATCTCTTCTGAGGATGTTTCCACAGTCAGGGAAATCGATTGTCTTTGACAACTTTCCAGATCCCACCGACACCTGGGATATCATCGAGACAATCGGGAAAGGGACGTACGGAAAAGTCTACAAGGTGTTCAACAAGAATGATGGAAGTAAAGCAGCTGTAAAGATACTGGATCCCATCCATGTGAGCACTTATCAGGGAACGTCCCATCACTTTTCACTTTAAATGACTCGACCCAGGCAGACGGCTACATGCTGCTGGTCTAACCTGTTTTAACATTCTCACTCCATGCCATTGACATGCTGTAGATGGCGCTTGTTAAAGCAGCTATAAGCTTGTGTCTATTTACTTATTTGGCGTATATCTTGCCAAGCATTTTATTGTTTTTGGATCTTCGTTGCTCTTTGTAAACTTATTATTTTTCCTTTTATGTATCATAGAATTTGAGACTTTTTTTCTTCTTCTTCCCAGCGGAATAGATCTGCCATTTCTAGAACACACAATTTATGTGTAAACTTATTTTTGTATTCTTCCTTAGCCTACGTTTTCTCCAATGATTATCAAATCAACCAAAGAAGCGAACACAGTGCTAAAGAGCTAGACCTATCACCATAACTTCCACCTTATAATGGAGAGAAAGAAAGAAGAAAGGATGCAACCCTATCACAGTGAGGAATTTAAAAAAAAGGTGAACTAGGTGTAAAAAAACTTCTGGAAAAGCAGAACAGATCTTTGGTAGATGTTATAAATCAGCGCAGTGACTGATCCATCAACTCAACCATCGGAGGATCGTTTCATTCTCTGCACACGACGTTTAAAAAAGGAGTGTTCTTCAGATTATCTCAGGAAATTGCTTCTGATGAATTGCTCATCATCAGTGGGATGTATCATGGCAGCACTCCAGTGATTCTGGGCTCCTTTGCTTGTGCAGGGTATTACCTCTGAGTCATATGTGGCAACCCATGCAGATGTAGGAAGCAGATCTGGCCTAAAGCAAGAACATTTTGACATAGAACACAGAAAAAGTGATGCTGCTTCTATAGCAACATTTGTCTACTTGTATAGAGCCAGAATATTGATGCCTTTGTTATAATGTCAAACACTGGCCTGATTGAAATTGACAGTTAGCTTAGCATAGCATTAAGATTTGGCAAAACAGCTATCCTCCATCTATCTGTCCAAAAGCAGCACAGTCTTGTTGGTTTTGACCTGGACACAGCCAGACTGGTTGTTTTTTGGTATTTATGCTATGCTAAGCTAACCATCCAGCTTCATATTTACACAAAAGAGTAAAATCTTAGTTTTAAACATGAACTTTGCACCAGTTACATTTCTGTGTCTTTTTAAATTGAATGTTAAAGACATTAACTCTCATCAAAAGCTAAACCAAAACTATTTCTACAATCTAGAATGCAAGTATCACCTTTATTTAAAAAAAAAAAATCTTTTAGCATAAAGCAAAATGAGGGGGAAAAAAAGCTTGATAAAAATGAGCAAGACATGACTTTGTGTGTTTCTGTTTTCCAGGATATTGATGAGGAGATCGAGGCAGAGTACAACATCCTCAAAGCTCTGTCTGACCACGCCAATGTCGTCAAATTCTACGGGATGTACTACAAGAAGGATGTGAAATGTGGGGATCAGTTGTGGCTCGTGCTAGAGGTAGGAAAAAAAAGCCACCATAGCTTTGACCTGCAGTCGCCTGCACACCGTGGTTGTGCCATGCAGACAGAAAGAGTATAGGTGCAGATTGAAAGTCCACCTCACACAGCATGTCTCGCCAGGTATATGCAGCGGCCAAATCTGGCCATGGATTATGCAACAGTTTAAGCCGACACGAGCAGTCTGGGAGTTTACCTCCAGGCCACCTGGGGGATTTGGTCACCGGCCAACAACATGGACGGTTCGCTCGTGTGACATGGTGTACCCTGCTGAGAGTAGCAGAGCAGGGATTTCTGTCTCCAGGACTGTCTAAATGCATTAGTTTATGCACCTAGCAGGTTGGAGCAGTGTCTCTTGTAGCTGATTTCTGTTTGGATTTTGGTTAGAATATACTAAAATGGTGAAAAGGATGGAATATTTTTTTGAGGTTGTTGGTGCACTCAGATTTTATCACCCTATTTTTTTAGTAATTGAATACAACTTGGCTCAATTTCTAACAAAAACATCACCGCATTTGACTTTGAGGCTGTTATCTTGGACCTAATGTCCAGCTGTGGATGGATGCAGGGATTCATGTGTGATATTTAATGTGTGACTTCAAGGGGGCCTCGCTGCAGCTGCTTTCTGTACATCTATAATAAAAAAACCTTGCCTCCATCTTGCCAGTTCTCCTCCTTTCATATTTCATCGCCTGCTTTCCAAATGTCAAGCTCCAGACAAACGTGTAATGGAGGTCAACCTCAGAGGAGAAAACATGTTTGTGGGGTCAAACACGGTGGTGGATGTGGGTTTTTCTCCTCCTTTTGACTTTCTGAACATGTCGTTTGTGTTCCTGCTTTGATAGAGGGTCGTACAAATGGGGTCAGCAAACCTTAGGAGGGAGACAGAACGATGGAAAAGTTGTTACAGCCGTGGTGGTAAAGGATGTACCGATGATCATGGTACCCAGAGGATCAGTCCTGATAACTTTGCTGATCCCCTGATTTTTCCTCTGGTGTCACCATATGGTTGACGTTTCTGGTTTTGAGTGAAATGTCCACATGGTAAGTTACATTTAAAGTTACATTTCCCTCACTTATTGTTTTTTACTTACTGTTATTTATGTGATTGACTGATAGTCATTGATCACTGAGTTAGCACTAATGTGATCTTAGCATTTAGCTCATAGTACTGCATTGTCTAAGTATTGAATTTGAATTTGCGCCACTGCTTTGATTGCCACAAACGTTTTGTTTTTTATAAACTATTCAAAAATATTACTAATATGGGATGCAGATAGTGCATAGTAGTGGTTAGAGCGTGCACTATCTAAAAATGTGGCTACGTACATCCTAACCTTCAGTATATTACATATGCATGGATTCGTCTAACTGCACCTTAAAAAGAAATGCCCACCTCCACCTATTGTCTTCCCCGCTGTGCTGTTGCTTTTTCCTTTATCAGGTACATCAGTGATGGAACAGAGTGTCCTTATTTGTAATCCAAGCTCGATGGGCTTCTGCATTAACAGCAGCAGTGTTATGCTAACCCAGTAGATAGTTTTCACCTCTCCTTTTTCTTTTCTCACCTTCCTCCTGACCTTTGTGGAGGACCCTAGCAATCACCATCCTCAGACGTCGAGTACGAGCTACGATGCTAAATAACCAGAACGCATGCTGCATTGTGGGAAAAAGAAGACGTTTATTTGTTAGTTTAGTATCCTGCCAGTTGTTTCTATCTGCCAGGACTCGATTATTGAGTAAAAATACAAATCTGGTGTGAGGGGAGCTCACTCGGCGTTGCTGCTTTGTTTACTCCCTGCTTCCTCTGCGGTTTGCTTATCCATTTTATTACATTTGCAAAAATCTGCAACCAGCAGTCCAAATCTGGCAGCTAATCCTGAGGCTGAAATCACTGCCTGACAGTTTAGTAAGTGGCTGTCTGTGTGTGTGTGTGTGTGTTGGTGCTCTGAAGTAGATGCACAAGGGCTTTTAGCAGTGAAGAGACAGGAAAGCAGGCGGTGAGGTGGTCATTCACCATGGTTACTGTCCCTCCTTTCTAAACTGTAATTTTCCATCCTTTAGCTCTACTGAGAGGAGCCTTCCTCTGCCCTGCGCTGACAGCAGACCGCTCATTATGAACAGAATTCACACAAATTGCATCCTCTACTTTGTTAGCCCCTCACTGGGGTCTGCAAGCTTCTGGCTTTGCCTCTGTAGTGCTCTCCTTTATGATAGCGGATGTGGGCAGAGATGAGCGAGCTTTCATGTACGGCTGCCTAATTCTGCTCCCAGAGAGTTTAAAGATACTTCAAAGACAGCGACGATGGAGCGACTTTTATTCCCTGATTGGAAATGAAAACCTGATTTGGATGTGCATGTCATTTGTGAGCTCCCCGCGTTTCATCCGAAGACCCTGTTAAATGTTAGCGCAGCGTTTTAAAAGCTCATCGTGAAGACGCGTCCTGTCTTCCTTTTATGTTTTGTTTAAAGGTAAATTAATAGCAGTTGAGGGCAGGAGGTGATGGATTTTGTCTTTAATAAGCAGAATTTATCATTTAAAATGCTAAAAAAAAATAACTATTGAGGATTATAGAAATATGAGACTCAGTTCCTCTGTTAGTGCAGAGTAATAGGCTGATCAGCCATTGATGAGGACCTTCCTCTATTTTTTAATGTTTTCCAGTCCAAACGAGACTCTTCCAGTTTCACTTTTCATACTGTATTTGGCAGTGCACCCTCATAAATGGATGTGTTTTTCACCTCTAGGTAAAACATAACACTGATGCCGTATCCTTGAGTGCAAAGATGGTCACTCATGAATTCTGGGATTTGTAACCAACATTGACTTCCTCCTCGGTCTGCAAGCATTTTCTAGTTAAGTCTCAAATTATCGTAATGGATTTCTCGTCCTCTTAGGAGTCTGTTCACACTGATATTGGCCAATAGAAATAACATTCATTATGCGAGAGAGTCACAATATTAATAATCGGCTAATTAGGCTAGAATGAATGTCCATATTTTGATTAGAAAGTGTGACCCCCCCCCCCCCCCCCCCCCCCCCCCCGCAATGTCTAATTCTGGCATTCTAACACGAACATACTTGATGACCTCCGCTCTGGTGGATCAGCAGATCTGTCTGATGGAGCTTGTGATTATTTTAATGGAGAAATGAAAGAAACTCAAACAAAAAAGGAGGCAAAGGCTTAAAGATATTAGAATTACACTATAATAATAAGACAATAAAGGCTCAAATGAATGTTTTTCCTTTGTACTCTCTCATTTTATGTTGGCCTTTAATGACTCGTCCTGCCCTCGTACCCCCAACCTCTGCAGTCATTAATTGACAATGAGGTTTAAAATGGTCTTCCTTGTTTGTGCTTTTCGATAAATGGTGCCAGAAAGTAGACACCGCTGGCTATTATCCCGGTGTTAACGATAGGGCCACGGTAACAATAGGAGCGTTTTTCTCCGGAGACAATCCAGCGTGTCACACACACACACACACAGTGTTGTAGACACAACGCAACTCCGGACATCCAGTCATCTCACAGTAGATTAAAAATAGAATGTAGATTTATATCTGTAATGACATCAAAGATTGTTAACTAAAAAGTCAGCACCTGTGTGTTGTAAAGTGGTTTGGGGGGTGGGGGGGGGGGGGTGGCTGCTGTGTTTGTTTCATCTTTACATCTGTTTCATCCACTTCTTTTACACGTCTTTGATCGACTGCCTTCATTTACATGACTAAAAAAGCACCTGACCTCATTTGTAATGGAGAACATCCCCCCTCAATATGGAGTGTATTGAGTTTTTGTCTTTGAAAATTGATCGTTCTTTTAAAAACCCATGTGACATTCAAGGTGAAGATGTAAGGCATAGATCTTAACGAACTTTTGCGCAACTAGCACTTCAGTTTATAAGCAAATTTGTGGTGAAACGTGCAAATTAGGCAGTCCTATTAATGATTTTTAGCAATTATAGAGTTGCAGCTAATGGGGTTATTAGTCTAATTGTTGCAGTTTAGAGTGTTTTTGCTGCCTACATTTGCAATATAACCTAATGATAATATAAGTGGAATAGGTGTGATTTTCTTTTATAGTGAGGCCTTGTTGGAAGCTGGTAGTAAAAACCAAAATAAGCAGTAGTGTGCTTTATAATTAATGTCCTTATGTGGGATGAAAGGCTTGCATTTCATATGAATTTGACACTGACGTGACCTGTTTGACATGGACTAAGTTATTATCTCTTCTGCTGGTTCATATCCCAACTGACTTTTACAATCAATGATAGTTTAATTATGTGATTTATTTCGAGATAATTAGTCGTGTGTTTCAAAAAAGAACCTTCAAACTAGTTGTGCTGAAATATCTATGAGCTCCTAAACTGAGGAAATCTGGTTTTATCGGCACCAGATTAAATTAAACCATGTCAGAAGTTTCATATATTTGGTTTCCACTCCACAGAGATTTGAGCCGTCACCACGTCTCAAATAATTAATGTTCATGTCGAGCATCACTGTGGCTAAGGAGAGAGCGCTAACATTTAGCTGTGCTAAATCTCGGGCACCAGACCTCTCATTAATATGGATTTGTCTGTCTGCCCCATGTAATTTAATGATGACAGGTGATATGGCAGCAGCGATGTGGGCTGACGTCAGGTGCAGCTCATTGTCAGAGTGCTGTGCTGTCTGGGAAAGCCTCAGTGGTATTCACTGCTTAACTGCTGCTTGTCTGCACGTCTGATCGTAGAGAGCAGAAGTGATTATGCTCCCTATGGGGCAGCTGAGATACATCCCATCCATCCTGCAACGCCTCCCTGGGCTTCTGATGGATGGGTAGATTGATAGACAGATAGAAAACACACTGTTAAAAACTCATGCCACCGCATAGTGAAGGTCAAAAACTTATTTCACCATCAGCATGTGATTAATAGAATGACTGCTGGATTGGCTCCAAATGGTCATGGCGCCCCTGGGCCAGAGTTCCTGTTTGAAATCATTGTTAACATTTATGGAAATTCAATCAAAGAACACAGAACAAACACAAATATAAAATACACAATCATTACAAAGAAAAATAATGGTTTACAAAGAGGAACATAACAACTACAAAGAGACAAAAACATCACAAAGAGATGTGAAAACAAGTAAAAGGAGAGGCAAAATGATCAGAAAGAGACACATAATGATAACAAATACGCGCAAAATGACCACAAAGATAAAAAAAAAACATCACAGAAATTCATCACAACCACACTGTGACACAAAACAACCATAGAGATACAAAATATCTTCAAAGGAATGCAAAACTATCACATAGAGATGTAAAATCAACGACAAAGAGAAGCAAAATGACTACAAAGAGATGCAAAATGACCAGGAGGACAGACATAACAATTATAATGAGAAACAAAACAGAAATACTAAGGGATGCAAAATTAACCACAGAGAGAGAAAGGAGACATAAAATGAATTTAAACGTCAACAAAATCACTTCAAACTTGAAAAAAATAATCAGTCGAATTACCAATAATTACAACTATTACCAATATTACAATATTAGGCATTTGCATCTCTAAAATCAACTAAATGCAATGTTTTGTTTTAAAAAGTGTTCACTGGAAGAAACCACTTATAGCTGGGATCTCCTGCAGTTTCCTCAATTAGCTGCAGTAAGCAGATACACTCAAACAAAAGCGTGTGCGCCGGCAATCAAGCCCTGTGAGACGACAAGATGGGTCCTCATTCACAGATTTGAGTGCACAGCTGCAAATACTGTGCCTGTGTTAAACTGTACCAGTCAGCAGCTTTTTTTATCAGGATTATGGGGGAAGACGTTCATAGTGTAATAATACAAAATGATGCCACCATTAGTTGTTATGCAACATTTCTGTCAAAATCCTACCAACCTACATCCTGTTTCCCTAAACATTTTGGGAAAGTAAATATTGCCCTAAAAGCCCTGAGCTGATGTCTGCAACATCTTGTCATTTTAAATGTGACCTGAAAAACCTTTAATTTCAATAGTTTAATTACTAATTTCTGCATGTGCTACAGAATGTGTTTCAGTGTGACTGCTGCAAGGAACTGATTCTTATCCTACACAAACACACACTGAATGAAGCCTTTCGGTTTTCAAGTGTTTGAAATCAGTCTAATTATACATGAACAAATGTTCAATGGACATTTTCTATCTTGCACAAAATGTTTTTTTGCATGCAGTCAATACTGAATAGTGTTAAAATGGAAAATACTCACAAATAATAAATGACAAAAGGTGGAGTGTGTTTATATTTGTAATACATTTCTAGATTATATAGATTGTATATTTTACCACACTGAGTGACAAAGCCTGTGTTTACAATATGCAGAATGTACAATTTATCTTTACTTAGAGCAGCCCCCCCCCGCCCCCAGCAGTGTAATTGACATCTTATTCTTTGTATACCTCTCACATCTCCCAAAGAAAGGCCCAAATTATGGGTTATTATTGTTGCCATGGCAACCAACCAGGTAATTTCCAGTAATTGTCCAAGGATTGCTATTGACAGTAGAGTCTAAATTTACTAGATGCAGTGCATCACAAGAAAACGCCTATAAGCACACAAAATCAATTTTCTTTTTTTTTGTGTGTGTGTTTTGTTTTTTTGCTATGAGAAGGAGGCAGTGTCCCCCTGATTTTAATTTTGGTACATTCTGTTTTCAGAATGGAAGACTGTCCCATAAATGGTGTGTAATTTGTAAAATATATTTCGCTATTGTATGAAAACATAAAAGGATGTACTTCATTTGTAGATACTTTGTGCATATTTAATATTTACTATATGCTCAGACATCACAGCATAGATTAAAGATGCAAAATTTACATTTTTTCTCCCCATTGGCACAATTTGCACCTCTCACTAAGCTGCCTTGGAGAGATAAGCTGCTGAAGATTGACAGAAGTACTTTCGGCATCTATTTTCTCACTGTGAAATCTTGTGATCAAAACGTTGTCATCCTCTGCTGTTTCTCCACCTCTCAGATGCCCCAGATTTCAGATTTCCTATTGTATAGTTCATCTATAAGTGCTGACTCATGTTGGCATTCTTCTCATAGTCCTTTTCTTTTTATCTGTTTCAGCTCTGCAATGGCGGCTCTGTGACAGATCTGGCCAAAGGCATGCTGAAGAGAGGGTACAGAATGGACGAAGCCATTATAGCCTACATCTTGCACGAGGCTCTCATGGTAGGTCTTGACCTTTTGAGTCTGAACCATAGACTTCAGTCGAACAACCTGCTGAATGCGCTGCTTCAAGGGTTTAAACGGGATCATTTTGAAGGCAGGTGCTGGTCAGAAAAGGCTGTTAACTTCTTTTTCTTCTCAGGGCCTCCAGCACCTGCACATCAACAAGACCATCCACCGGGACGTCAAAGGCAATAACATCCTCTTGACGACGCATGGAGGGATCAAACTTGTGGATTTTGGTAGGATTTTTTTTTGTTTTTTTTTTGCAAAAGACAAGCTTGAACACGGGGTCTTTTTTTGCATTATCCTCCTCTAATCAGTGAAAATCACATTAGGTTTCCATTTAACAGTAAAAGGGTCAAATCCATTACCTTCAGCCACTTTCTGAATAAATTGTGCCACCAATTAGTTTCCTTGAGAAGCTGGAATACATTTACACAACCCGACAAGGTAGCAGATGATTATGCTTTTCCATTAAGCCCCGTCTTTAAGAGACAGCAGTGGACATTGTTGCTATTCACCCTCTGTTTGCACTGATTTGCTTTTGGGTTTTCTTAACCAAATGAGGCACTCAGAACAGCACAACTCTAGTTGTTGGCTCATGATAGGCAAAGTGATTCTGACTAATTCCAGGGAGATGACTCACCCCTGTTTTCATCAGTGTCTGAAAGGTCCCTGTTTTTTTTATTTTTTTTTATTTTTTTTAACAAATAAAATCTGCACTTAGTCTGCTAATTCTGGGCTTCTCTTAAAAGCCTTTTTCTTGCCATGAAGCACAAAGCGCACAGCCCATATATGAGGAGGAGGGTATTAATGGAATCACTTTATATGTGAATGGGAAGTAGCAGGTATCAGGAAGTTAATGAATTTTCAATTATCCCCCCTATGAAATACGGATCAACAAACACCAAGAAACATGTTTTTTTTCCCCCAAAATGGATGGATGTGGCAAATCCATGGTGAATAAATAGAAAATTCCACAGATAAGAAAGGATGATTCATAGATTCAAGATTGATAGATGACCTGTGAACAAAGAGAAAGCAGCTCCATCAACATCTGCAAAACTGGACTTTTACAATTGTGATGTTAGACAGTTTTTATTAGGGTTTGATAATGTAGGGAAATTAAGATATTTGCCCAAATATATATTTAGCTGTTATGCAAAATATATCAACTGTTCCAAAGTATGAAATGTTAAGAAATTCATAGAATTATGTGAAACATTTAATGATCCTTGTGTTCCAGAGTTAAATGCAGTTACTGAGAATAAGATGATCATGTAGGTTTTAAATACGGTTAAATATGTGTAACATTCTGATCTTGTTGTTGCATAATTGTGCACAAACACCTCATACAAATCTGAATAGTTGAACCTATTATGTGGCTAATGGAGAGCAAAGTGGAGGAAAATGGCTCAACCGACACATATGTAAGTCAAATGTTAGCTTGTTAGCTTGTCAACTATTTTTGTTGGGATTAATAACATTGTCTTGAAACAATAACTAAATGGACAAAATATGGCAATGGTTGCATCTATTTATAATCCATATACCTATGTTGTATTTATCTTGAAACATGGCATACCTAACACTTGATATTACCAGTGCTGTTGCAAATTAAAAACAGAAGAAGAATGAATGCAAACTTTCACTGATACAGTAGTAGGCCTACAGTTTCATGAAAGGAATTTATGACAGTCGAAGCATCACAAACAAGATCTAAACATTTTTGTTGTGATATAGGGACTCTGTTTGCTTTAGGACATCTTATCATGTGTTTCTGCAGTCAAACATGTAATAAATCTCTTAAGATAGGAAGGCTATAGGAAGTTTGCCTGAAAAGAAATACAGTGCATAAAAACACGTTTCACAATTTGTCATGTTGTTCAGTGAGAAGCTTCTGAAAATCAGGAAGTCATCGCATGTAAAATTGTGGCATTATCAACAGATCGCTGCTGCGTTCATTTTGAAAAGCAAGTTTCAACTTTCGTGTTAGCTTATAATGTCAGAATGCAAGACTCACTGCTATCTGCTCTTACACTAATGCTGGAATTCACAATGAATCTATTTATTGATCGAGATGAACATTCTCTTTATTACAGCAAAATGCATAATGAAATATGAACGCAATGCTGAATGTTAAATTGTGTAGAGGCAGGAAAACAAGTACAGGGTGAAGGTGAGATTATGCACAAAGCAGCATTAGCACGATTTAATATGAAATAGAAAATAATGTATCATACCATGTGTCATTGAGGAACTGTGCATAAAAACAGGAAAGACAACACTTGAGGTCCATTTACGCAAGAAGTGAAAAGCCACTCTTGCACAATGGCTCTCTGTTAGTTGGTCTGTTGGTCCACGTCTAACTTATATCAACTATCAGATGGATGTATAACTGGTTCGGTCTTTAAAATCGCTGACATTTACATCAGATATCGGTTATAACGTCATCAGAAATGGAAAAAAAAACCCCACAGAAGCAGCAGTTTAGAAATAAAACTTGCAGAGTGACGAAAACTGTGAGAAAAAATAAAAGGGGGGCCCGCCTCGTGCTTGCTCGGTGTTACATGGAGGCTTTGCGTCACGCTGGGATTAATGGTTTTTCGTGTGGAGGGGTGTACGCTACACTAAGCAGCTGAAGAGATAAAGCCCCCGCTGTGACTCATCGCCAGCAGAGGAACAAAATAGCAAAGAGATGGACCCAAAAAGGGATGGAGGATGAGTGAGGGGAGCTGAACGTTCACGGGCCTCTCATGAATATGCTAATTGACAGCGTTATCTCTGTGATGATTATTAAGTGTGGCCCACCAGGCTCCTCTCCGGGCTAATGTAGCGGAAAGAGAGGGGCTGTGAGCGCTTTAAATGACGGCTCTGTGTGTATCCTGTATCTTCACATTGATATATATGTTCATCACAGCAGACGGGTGTAACCATGAGGCTGATTGAATAACTATAGGTAGTTGGGATCATGTTTGGACAACAGTTTTGTTCTCACTCATGTGGGTTGATCTGTTTCTGTCTAGTGTCTACTGTTCCTCTGTGTGTGTGTGTGTGTGTCCATGCCTGAATCTCCTCCTACCTGCATTTGTAATCCCTTTTTTGAACCGTTTTCCTCCACATTACTTATTTCCACCCCCTGGATTTAACTCACAAACACCAACTAGAGCATCGGGATATTACTGTACAACACCCACAATAACAGAATCATCACAAACTGGCTGCACAGACTGAGCTTTTTGAATAGAATCTGACTGCTAAATCAGACTGTGCATTAAATAAACACTACATTTAAAATAAAAAATAATGCACGGCATTCGGGTGAGTGACAAAAAAAATACAGGTTTGCAACCACATGTCGTGCATCAAAGCATTTGTTTGTCGGTTGTCGCTTTTGCCCCGAGGCTCTGCTTTTGTCCTGGTTGCTGCTTCAGTAGAGCCAGCCGTGGGATGCATCGCTGTGTGGTGGAACACTGATTTGTCTGGACTGGACTGAAGTCACGATTGTGGGTCAGCATGTTCCTTGTCAGGGTTTTTACCACACATGAAGACACAAGAGCTCTCATCGCCATCTTTTTTCTTTTTTTTTTTTTGCAGAATTTCTCCATCTCTGACTCGATTGTTGCGCCTTAACTTCGTCATCAGAGTGTAGCGTGAGCTAATAAATCAATTAGATGCACCATCTTGTTCTGAGAGAGGCTGGAATGTTGTCTCCGGCTGCCAAAAGCCTGTTTACAGTTGTGTTGTATTCAAATGTTCTTGAAATGCCTGGAAAGAAAATCTCCCACAGTCACACAAGAATATGTAATTCAAAGCAATCTATCATTTGAAGAGAAAAAAAAAACAGCTTGATGGCTTTGTGTGCATGTGAGGGCGTACTTGTGTTTGCTTTGTTTACCCTCCTTGTCACTATAGTGACAGCTTCATCAGCGGTATACAAGAAAGCTTTTAGATGCATTCAGCCCCGTATCAGTTGAGCAGCACCCCGCTGTTTACTGCTCACCGTTTCCCTTTTTCACAGATCATAACTTTTATCAGCCTATGATGTTTGTGAGAGTAAAAAAAACACATTTAGAGGAAGTTATAGCAAATTGTCTCAACCCGAGCGCACATCCTGCAAGCAAGGTTAAAACATCTTAAGTGTGTATTCTCTTCCCCGCAGGTGTATCAGCCCAGCTGACAAATACCCGCTTGAGGAGGAACACCTCTGTAGGAACTCCCTTCTGGATGGCTCCCGAGGTACAGTAGAAGTGGCCCATAAACGCTCCCACAGCCTCGTCTCTTTCCACAACATTAGACTGGAGCAGATCCCAGTGGGCCACAGTTAATAAAGAGATAACACTGTCAAGTACAATATGCATGGAAAAAAAAATTGGAATGGGCAGCCTCCATCGTTCATGTCCTGCCTAGTCTAGCTTTAGTGCATTAGCAGTTTATATACTGTCTGAAAATGGCTACAAACAGCCATCATTTAACAGTCATATCTGCATTTTCTGGACTTTTTATGGTGGATTAATTTAACCTCCACTTTGTTGCATCACCAAGGTTATTGTTGTTAACCAAAAGTCAACTAAAAGCTCAAATATTTTGGTGAACTGAAATATTAAAAAAAAAACAACTAGGCTTTTTTTGTGCCCCTAACTAAAATAAAATAGAACTAGACAATCCTCCACATCATATATACACCAGATCTGGATCCCCAGAAAAAAATCATAAATCTTATACATCTGGATATATTTCTAAAACTGTAGGAAACGACTCAAATGCCATTAAGTCAGCTGCTATATTTTCTACACCCTTTCTTCCTGCCACACTGTAACCCTCTAACCCTAACCAACCAACAGACAGACAGACATGGGTGAAAACATGGCCTCCTTGACCCAAGTAAATAAACAGGAAGTCAGTTTTAGTCCCTTTTTGATTTGCCTTTTATAACAAGTTGGAAAGCAAGAGTTAAAGAGATCGTAGCAGTGGAATAGCAGTATTAGTATAACTGACATCCATGCAGAAAACAGAGGTTTGTCTTTGTGCACATAAAAGTCTTTTTACACAACTGCATATGTGACAAAAGTTGCGTTTTGCGTCTCCAGAGCGAGCTTTACAAAGTCTGATAGATTAGGGGTGTGGAATTAGAAAAAAGTGAGCCTAAAACTGAATTGTTTGCAATATTACCGAGTTGAATCGTGGGTAATGTAGTCACCCTTTTGGTTCTATATCCTGTTATTGTCTTGAATCACAAGAATCTATTATTTCTATAGAGTAGTAAACTGTAAAAACAATCATCCATCTGGACACTCAACCTCAACACTGATAAAGATTGCATCAGATGAATCACTGGCAACCTCTGCAGGGACGAGATAAACTCTTCTACACCACAGCTACACCTTACAACCACTGCACCTACATATCAAATGTGTTCCACGGAAGAAGCGTGCCTGTTCACCCGTCAAATCAAAATAGACATTTTTACATGAGGTTTGCATGCCGTGCAAATCGCGCATTAGAATAAACGCTCGTTCACGTGTCCCGTCAGGACTCGAGGATTTTAAATCTCATTTGTGTAAGATGTTCATAGCTTTAGTGGAGTCAAGGAGTGGGATTAGTGTTTTTGTTACAAGAAGGACAGATTTTTGGTGACTCTTTGTAAACGGACACTTTCTGGATGATGTATAGTTTTGTTTTTGTGCAGCAGTAATATTACCTACATTCTAAAGAGGGGCTGGTTTTGTAACTTTGAGTTTTAGGGTAAGTTGTGGCTCAATGTGTGCAATGATATACATTTTTAATCAGCTCTTCTTTTACTTTATCAACTGATGGATTAGGCTGTTAAGTGGATATATTTGGCTTTAATTTTTTTTTGTGTGTATATGTGTATATATTTAGATTTTCAACTTAAACTTTCTTCTTATTCTTCAAATGGTCCTTAAACTTAACTCCAAAGATAACTCACCATGATGTTGGTTGGTGGCTTAGTTTGGCTTTTTTTCAGTCAGGGACAGTTAGGGCTTCACGATATTGGAAAAAAACAACAATATTTTAATGTATTTTTTTTCTGCAATAAATATTGTGATATGAAAAAAAGACAGAGAATTCAACCCACATGCAGAGAGTTATTCTACAGACACCCAGTTAATCGTAATTCTAATCATTTTGGGTACTTTAAAAGTCTTTTCTCTACTTCTACCAGACTTCTTTAAGCCTTCTGCCACCCCTCTTCTTTTTCACCTATTTGATTCTGTAACCAGCATGGGGGATAGAATAGATGGAGACATATGTGATTTCTTAGTAAACTTTCCAAATTGAATTGTGTGTGTGCAACACACCATCTGTCACAATGTTAAAGTGTATGATTAACGGCGGAATATAAACTTAAAAGAGCTTAAAAGATGAACAGACCTTTTCTTGTAGATCAGTTGTGGAAATAAAAAGTTGTAACATGATGTGTTTGAGTTCATTTGCTTTACTTTTGTTTGTTTTTTTGAGGAAAAAAAAAGAGAACTGCAATATAATTATTGCACATGAGCAAATTGTTATGTTGATGCTGAAATATATTGTGCAGCTATATATATATATTGTGTTTTTGTAATGTCATCACCTTCTGTCTGCTGTAGGTAATAGCATGTGAGCAGCAGCTGGACTCGACCTACGACGCCCGTTGTGATGTTTGGTCTCTGGGCATCACTGCCATAGAGCTGGGAGATGGAGACCCGCCCCTTTCTGATCTCCACCCAATGAGAGCCCTCTTTAAAATACCTAGGTGAGCATCCACCATCACACCCATGCAGCAACCTATACCTTTATTGTCATTTTGACCCCACCACTGCCAATTTAGGCTTATTTACAGCTCTGACTCAGTGCACTAAACTCTGTGCTGCCATAAATGCTTTGATTTAAATTCTGATAATGAGATGACAAGCATATAATAAATTATATATTGTTTGTTTGTTTGTCTGCAAGATATCTTGAAAAGTTCATGACAGATCTTGGTGAATTTTGTGTAGGAGTGGATCTTGAGCCAAGGGAGAGTCGAGTCTACGGATCGCTTTTTCACTTTCTTCAACATTGCAAGGGCTCTTTTTTAACATTTTGTCAATATCTTAAAAAATATAATCATAGGACAGTCAAAATAAAAAAAATATCCAGGCAACTCATGATGTTCCACTACTATGTGCTGTTGGATCCAGATCTGGATTTGGAAGATTAAAATAAATATTTGGAGAGGGTCGACACGTATTGGGTCACAGTACGGAAACAGAGGGGTGGAGACATGGCCCTGGGTGCAAAGACACAGCAACTGATAATCTTCTCTCTTTGATACAAAATGGAATGCATGTATTGTGCACACCCACAGTCGCACCCATGTCTTCTTTCAAAGTCCTGAGTGCTGACGGGGCTCTTACATGAGAAAACTATTGTCTGATTGTTCAGGTTGGCGTTGGTGGAGAAATGCACTCCCCGAGGGCTTTCTAGTTATTCCCTTTACTGATGCAGACTGTCAGAATACAGACATGGTAATGCACAGAAGTTTGCAGAATTGCAATCTGATTTGATTCTCTATACTGACTCTTACCAGACAAAGTACAGTCTTTTCATTCCAAATGCTTTTTTTCTGCTTGAAGGGCCTTATCCATAAACCCCCTCCCCTCCTGGCACCGAGGCTGAGAGCACACAGCCTTTTCTCATCTCTGTGTACCGTGGGCTGAAGGTGAAAAGTAATTGTTTGTCATCTCCTGATTCCAGTGAGAGAGCTGCATAAGCACTGCCACCATCATTGTCATCTTAATGGCACAGCACTTTGTCCATCGCTGCCCTGAAATGGTCCACACCTGCACACACACACACACACACACACGTTACACTCAAAGCTGTCCTGTGTGTTTGCTCTGGGGGTTGAGCTCCACAGGCGCCATCACACAGCGTACTCAGAATCTATGTGACTGCTGCAGCCAGAGCTTCTGGCTGTCTGTTCACACTCCTCCCCTCCTTCCTCTCACTACTGTGGGTTCATTCCATCTCAGCTTAGGGCATTGATGCAACCATATTATGTTTTGTTTTTTGTTTTTTTATTTAGCTTGACTTCAATGAAATAGGAAAATAAGCTAATCAAGGACTTTCATTTGATGTGTTTTCTGCAATGCCTGAATCCTTTTATTTTCCTTTAGTGCTGCTGTTAACAGATTTATTTATTTTTTTTTACCTGGTGTTACGTTTTACATATACAATAATTGACACAATATATTGCATTGTTATACACCGTTGCAAATACACTCAAGGGATTTAAAAACATGCCACTGGGTTTATTTGCAAATAAACACTTCAATAGTTTGTGTTGTATGAAAACAATAAGGCATATTTTGTTCCTTATCTTGATTTGATCAGCAACAAAAACAACGACATCATAAAAAAACAACACCAAAAGCCCATTAGCACCATCAATTTCCCTGGTGACACAACTGAAGTATAACATTTTAAACAATCAGCAATTAGGGTGTCCTCCATCAGCATTGATTCCAGCAGTAATCCTCCTCCTCATGGACTGTTACGACCTCCTGATGATGTCATGCTGTTGAATGGTGGCCCACTCCTCAGTCAGAGCTGCCTGGAGTTGCTGCTGACCCCTTAAGTGGTTGCAGGTGGTTTGCAGGATAAACCTTAAGCTTTTAACGTCGGGTTACATATTTGATATCCAATGCTACTGACTATGGCTTTTTCTATTGCTTTCTTTAATGTCAGCGGCATCAATACCACCCAGCTGCACAGGTGGAGCGGCATTTGTTATTGCCTCAGGGCCACCTCAGAAACACCTCTGGATGTCTTCAATGATTAATAGATAAGATTCCACTCCATCGTTCCACTCAGTGCCTCGGCCTTTTGTTCTCCGGCCCGCCTGTGTAAATCTCATCTCATCTTATCTTTCTATTTATCTTTTCCATTCCTTCCGTTAACAGAAATCCTCCGCCTACTCTCCACCAACCGGAGCTCTGGTCAGATGACTTTAACAACTTCATCTGCAAGTGAGTGTGGATGCCAGTGTTTAGGCCTCACCAAATAATACATATTAACACCAACAGTACATCACCAGATGCACTTTATTGCCTCCTCTACCTTTTCTTCAGATGTCTGATTAAGGACTTTGAGCTGAGACCAAATGTGCCAGACCTGCTCCACCATGTGTTCATCAAACAAATCATTGGCAGAGAGAAAGTCTTGCAGAAACAATTGATTGAGCTCATTGATCTCAACCAACAAATAGGAGTGATTGAAAAAACAAGGTACTGTCCGAACTGCATTAGTGGGCGTGTTTCCTCTCTAAAATCTCACATTTTTAACGTATATTTGTGACATCTTAGAAGTCGTCCTGCTTCTATTTGTCTCGCAGTGCAAGCAGAGTACTCACACACCATTAAGTGTTTGATAGATTTTGTTATAAACCCCCAGAAGAGTCTGGAAGCCCTCCTGTCAGTGGGTTTAAATAAGTTAGGCTGCAGCTTAGAGTTTGCAGACAGTATACTCCAAATTACCCTCCTTGCTGGATGTTTTACAAGCCCTGTCACCCTCACATAAACAACAACTCAATCCTGCTCCAGCTTCACTTGAGGCACAGGCTGTGCAGTATGTGTCACATGACTCAGAAAGTGTGTGTTGCCCGTGTGGTCATGAAATGTTAATCCTGTCTCTGTCATTTAAGCCATCATGGAAAGACAGACAGAAGCACAGGCAGTAATGACAGGTAACAAATGCCTATATGACCTTTATGCCACAGTAGGAATAGATGATAACTGACTTTTTTAGTTCGGCCAGAGCTCCTGTTGTAGTTGTGATCCTCACATGTATTTGCAATCAAATGCATGAGCTGATTTTAGATTGCTTACATGCCGGCACCCTAAACATTGTTGTGTACCCTATGGGTCATGCTGTTGTCACTTTTTCCTCTGTTTTTTTCTACATTTGATGCTTTAACGCTACTGAGGTTATGACCAGTGGATGAGCTTCTAACCTCAACCGCACCAACATTCATCAATAACTTTGTGATAAACAGGGTTTTTGCAAATCACGATGGGAAATTAACCTTCAGTGACTGAACTATGATGCATTTATTTTGGACGTGGTAATCAAACTTAGTCTGACATTGAATTATATGAGGAAACCGTAGATTGCAATGTAGATTTTTTACAATAATGAAGGACTCTTGTCTTTCCTACTATTTAGAGTTTGTGAAGGCAAGGGTGCTCTTTTGAATGCATTGGTGGGCAGAAAAGAAGATACTTCTAGCTATGAGGTGGCAGAGACTAAAAAACCAGACATTATTAAGATGCACACTAAGTTTACTTCAGTCGGCTTCTAGTTTCCTACATGCAAAATCGAATCTCAGGAGTCTGGCAGGAGAAGCTGCCCACCGTTGGCCTCCATGGTTCATGTTTTAGAGGATTATAGTTACATTGTGATCTTTATCTAGTTGAAGCTTTCATTATTTTAGCGTTGTAAGACATGCACCATTTTTGGCTCAGCAAATACCAAAGACAACGCTGCTCCAGTAGGCTATGTGCATACAAGGTATTGAATTTAGATGACTTATATTGTCATGTGAAGTATGCATTACATATGTTGGCTATTGAGAAACTTGGTTGTGTGTTTTGTGGATTTTAGGCATGAACGCATCCACACGAAAAAAGGAAGCCACATGAAGACGCAGAATGATCCAGACGAGGAGGACAACCTCGCCACCATCGAAGTTCTAGACGAGGTAAATGAGTCAACAGTCTGAAGATTGATAGAAGAACATATATCAATAACACACGGTGAAACTTATTATATATATATGTACTTATACAATACCCATGAGCAAAGACTCATTCTCACAGCAGACACTATGAAGCAAAAATTATGTGAGCCGATTGTCACATAGAGTAGAACTGTATGAAAATATTTCACGATAAGAACATCATTTAAGTGTCTACCGTGAAGAAACGCAGCTTTTTAAAGATTGCATCTTATTTTCATGAACCCATTCTTTCATTCGCAAATTTTGAAACTTCAGTTTAATTCGGAGAGGCCAGTGGTTGAAGTAAATAATGTTTATTACATCAAATGATATGTGATAAGTAGTATGTCAGACAGTCTTTGGCGCTTCGACTCCTCAGGGAGATTGAGATCGAAGGGCATCTGTCCTGAGCAGCACCAAGATATATATCCCCCCCTTGGAGTCCATATACTGGTGGTGGTGGCTGATGACCCTGGTGAACCTGATGAATGATGAAGTTGGTGAATCTGTGAAAACTGGGTGATGATGGGGAGGTGGAGGGTGCACAAAACAGCAGCGTGAAAGTACAAGAGGAACGGAGAGAGTCAGAGAAAATGACAGCAGCTACACGATTGGCTGACAATGAAGGTGTGTCGCTGTGCTATTGGATAGATGTGATGAGCTGAACTCAATTGGACCATGATAGCAGGAAAATAAGATTGAGCATGTCTAAGAGGTGTTAATAACAGCATAGCATGAGAAATAAAGTATTTTTATTTTTTGCTATTTTTTGTCTGTAAATGGGCCACAATAGTTACATCTACATCTGAAAAGATTTATGGTATCCTTATATAATCATATATTACTATTTTCTGCATCCAATGCTATTTGATTTATAAAATATGTATAAACAATTTCCAAGGCTGTTCACATGATATTTGCGAACTCCAACATTCTGCATCATTCCTTCAAATATGTGGGTCAGCTGAACAACAACAGTGAGAACTGCAAAACAGCAGCTTTTGCACAAATAACATTTCAAGCAATTTATCAAATCTGAATACAGCATTGACGTATTGAATGATACAATCAGTCTCTGTTGCCAGCGGATATTTCCACCCATCCTTCAACCAGAGAGAGGAGCTCTGCTGGAATGAGGGGGGCAGTGCTGCTGTTGATGTACCTGTCCTGTCAGTGGGAAGACAGGAGAATTAATCACTGTTTGACATGAGGATAATGCATAATAACAGGAGCTAAAATACAGCACGTGGCCTCTTGTAATATGATTCTGACACTCATCCACGTTGAATCACGCTTGTTGCTTTTCCAGAACACGGTCACAGAGCAGCTTCAGAGTCGCTATGGAAGAGACCAGATTTACACGTATGTGGGAGACATCCTCATCGCAGTCAACCCCTTCCATAAGATGGACATATACACTCCTCAGGTCTGTTTTGTGTGTGTTCCTCTGATGCACCTGTGCCCGTACATTTGATTGCACTGAATGTACTCGAGCATTCTCATTAGTGGCTCTGTAATGCTTCAGTCGGCTGCATCCCATTACGCCTCATCTCCACACACGTTCACACACACTGCCCCTGATTGTCTGCCTCTACTACACCTCACTGACTGTATTTTCCCTCTCAGTCATCATGTTTTTCTTTGCCTCAAGTTTCAAGCTGTTTTTTTTTTATTCCTCTCCTCCCAAAGTAAAAATATACTGTGTCGTATGGACAGGTAGTTTGTACCGAGGGAAATTCTGTTGGTGTGCAGTGAGGAGTAGCAAAGCCTCTTCAGAATGAGATTAATTTCCTCCTAATATCTGCTTCTTCCATTGCATTTATGTGCAGGTTTAAATGAGTCTTTTCTTTTTATTCTCTACCCTTTTCATTTCATAGTACACCAGGATGTACATAGCAGCTAAGCGCACAGCTAACCCGCCGCACATCTTCGCTGTGGCTGACGTAGCATACCAGTCCATGGTGTCGTACAACGCAGACCAGGTAATGTGGTGTGGTGACAGTGCTCTGATTGCAGAACATTGTTCAAATTTGTTCTGATGCTAAATGAATAAATAAATAAGATTTTGTAGTTTCTGAGTTAATTAGCTGTTTTTAATAGAGTCAAATGTCCTTTTAGTGTAATTTTTTACTAGCTTCACAGTAAACTGTGTCTCTCTGTGTACAGTGTGTTGTGATCAGTGGGGAAAGTGGAGCTGGGAAAACAGAGAGTGCTCATCTGTTGGTGCAGCAGCTGACAGTACTTGGGAAGGTGAGTCATAATCATCTATAAATATCATATTTTAAACTCCTATTATTAATTATTCAATTCCGAATAAAGATCACAAAATCTTCATGAGGTGTGCAAAATATAATTTTATATTTTTTTAAAAAGCTCAAACAGAATCAACCAAACAAATATAAATGTAAGAAAATAAGTGAACTGATTTTGCAGACATATAAGTAAACAATAAGAGAGATAAAAACCTAATACCTACCATGTAGCATCAATGCCCTTTGAACATACAATACATAGATTATGTACGATCAGTTTGCATTTGAAAAACAAACAATAAATACAAGCAAAACAACTTATTGCATAGCGTGAAACAACATTGCACATTGCATTGCCCACTACGACATCATAGTAGGCGTCGCACCTCCTCCAGGGAGGAGACACTACAGGTGCTCAGAGTTTGCTCCGCCCACAGGATCCTCACAGGTCACCTCCCTCTTTAACAACAGCACTTCTCATTCCAGCCATGTTTGGGTATGCCCTCACCTTAAACACTGGAGCAATGCACCAGCAAGCCCAAGCCTCATCCACTTCCAGAAAGGGGCGCGGCTAACCTTACCTCATTTGCATTTAAAGCCACAGACACACACAGACGGTCTTTGACCAGAGGGCTGAAACAGAGGGGTATACAGGCATCCTATAATACATTATCCCAGTGGGGATTTAGGTAAGAAACTTCAAATATTGTGTTTTGGGGACTTCAGAGCCATATATATAAAATTGTTAATAAGAGTTTAATATTGGACCTTTAAGGGTCTGATGGAGGAAGACACAAAGGAGTTTTTAAAATGACTGTGTCGACATCCTATGAGGAAATTTGTTTGATATGATTTGCAATTTAAACGATATGAAAAGTTCCATTTTAATTCACATTTTGCTATTTTTGAAAGGGGAGAAATGAATTAAGAAATGACAGAGTCCCTTTTGATGACAATAACATGTATCATGTATCACCATCTATTAGGATTTCATGCATCATTTTTTATTATCACTTCCATTATATTGATTTCCCAGTCACTTAGCTGGAATGATGTTTCATTCAGGCCAATAATCAGACGCTCCAGGAGAAGATCCTGCTGGTTAACAGCCTGGTGGAGGCTTTTGGGAATGCCTGCACCGTCATCAATGACAACTCCAGTCGCTTTGGCAAATACCTGGAGATGAAGTTCACCTGTGGAGGAACGGTGATCGGAGCGAAGATATCGGAGTACCTACTGGAGAAATCCAGAGTCATCCACCAAGCAACGTAAATACCTGTCTTTTTCTGTCAAGTAAAAGCAAGTTCATGCCATTTATTTCTGTTGAGACCTTCATTTAATAATGACAACCATGTGTTTGTATGTTTTATGAACATTTGCCAAGAAGGTCACTTTTCAGATTGCTGGCCAGGGATCAGTGTGTAAACTGGTGACATTTGATTTCAACCTGCACTTCAGTCAATCTATTCTTCCTTCTTATCATGTGTCTGGGGAGCAAAGTGGGTCAAGTGGAAGGGCTAGCTTATTTCCTGTTTGATCAAAGATTCGGGTCTTTTGAGAATCCTTAGTGGAGCTTCAGAGGCAGACTCAAGTAGACCATCAGAGGATAGACGCACAGGTCAGAGGTTTTGATTAGCCTGTAAGAACTGTGTGTAACTATACCTTTCCTTTCCCCAGCTTGATATCAGAGTCTAATTCCTAGGGGATAGCAAACAAGCTGTTCTCGAATCATGCTTCCAAGATGCAGCTATATTTCATTACCTCTGCCGGGTGTCCACATTTGATGGTAGCACACTCGACTGGCATGCAAAAGGTAGCGGGATTGATGCCAAATGGCTCGTGTTTCCTGTCTCCTGTTGAGGAAAGTGAAAAACTGAGAGATGTAAGACGTCAGATGGATGGAGACAGACTGAACCTACTGTGAATAAAGTATGACAGTGTTGTTTATTGGTTCATAAACTGCTTGGCATGAAGCCAGTAAGTTAACTCACATTGCTCTCTGGTTTGAATTGTATGTCTGATGATTAATGTCAATGGCAACCATTAAGCTTTCCCCATAATCCAGTTGGGCAGATCCTGGGGTGGGATAGACAGTCACTCCTTGGAGGAACAGCAATTAAACGATGGGTAAAATCATTGAAGTATTTCTTTGACAGCAAATTTGGAGATTTATTCAGCCTAGTCAGAAATATGCACTGTTTTTGTACTTATTAGCATTTTAGCATGTTTTCTTTCTTGCTTATTCATTGTCTTAAAAATCTTGCACCTTTAAGACCTGAATATCTAAGCTATGTTTTTGTGTGTTTCCACAGAGGGGAGAAAAACTTCCACATCTTCTACTATATTTACGCTGGCCTGGCTGACAGGAAGAAACTAGCCCACTACAAGCTCTCCGACAGTAAAACACCTAAGTAGGTTTGACAGCCCCTTCGCTTAAACCCTGTTATTTCCTACTCACACAGCAAACACCCTATTTGCCGAGACCCCCTGATCTTTGTTTTTCTCTTTTTTTTATCTCCAGGTATTTGTGTAATGAACACATTAAATTGGGGCCTGACATAGTGAGTAACACCTTCTACAAGGAGCAGTTTGATGCAGTGGAGCAGTGCTTTAAAGTCATTGGATTCACTCTGGAGGTACAAACTCCAGCTTTAATTACTGGCCACATAGCTAAAACCAGTCTTTCCACAAGTTTAACAACATAATTTGATCCTAATGTTCGTATAGAATGCTCACAGACTTCTGTGTTATATATGCATGAAAATCTGTGTATAGCAAGACAACAAGAGAGCAGTTAGCTCTCATAAATGAGATGGAGCATGTGATGGAGCATGAAGTCATATGTGGAGTCTAATGAGGCCCAAAGAACAACCGCTCGTGCCAGCTAACACGTTTGTCTACATTCTAAACAAACCACTCTTATTGTGGCGGGAAGCATTCTACAAAAGAACATTTAACAATTTTTTAAGAACATTGGACAATTTAAATAAAATGGACGACTGTGTTAAAGGGCTTGAAATTAAATTAAAAGAAGCAGAAACAAGTCTTCCAAACTATTAGCCTTCATAGTGCTCAGTTGCAACATTTAGGAGAATGTTTTTAAGTTGAGGGTGAATACAGATGACTAATAATATGTTCTAGTGATAATAAATAAGCAGGAGTTGTCAAAGAAAATGTAACCTCGACCAGTTATGGACAGATAAAGTCAAAATTGTGAGCAAAAATGTCTAACCATGACTGTCTAACTTAATTAAAAACAAACAGAAATAAAAAATATTGTACTGTACTTTACCATGCTGGTAATATATTAAAGCAGAAAAACAGATATTACAACACTGGTAAAATTTCTACCCAAATAAGTCATTTCATATATTATGCAATTTTAAGGTCTGTCTGCCAACCTCTGGCGTTTTCCACAGTAAATAATTGTCTCTTATTTCTGCAGGAGCTGGGCAGTGTTTACAGCACGCTGGCCGCCATCCTCAACTCAGGCGATATCGAGTTTTCTCCGGTTGCTTCAGAGCATCAAACAGACAAGAGCGACATCTCCAACGTTTCTGTCCTGGAGAACGGTGAGAGGAAAGAGAGACACATGGTGTATGATGATGTCGGACCAAACATGACACCCTAAGTCCTTAACTTCCCTCTTCTGCTCCTCTCCATGAAACTATCAATCAGAAATCAATTATCCATCAGATCAGACAGGCTGCTGTAGTATTACAGGTCATTGATTTAGGCTAAATATCATAATTTCTGAATTATTCCTAGATGATGTCCTTCATCGCTTATTTTTTAACTTGAACTAAACATTATTTTTGTACTTCTGAGTCTGAATGAGGACGGTGGATGTTTCACATTTGCACACTCTGCTTGCAGAAATGTTCACTCCCATCCCATTTCTTATCTAATGTCCCCATAGTGGCGTCGCTGCTGTGTATCCGCTCAGATGAGCTCCAGGAAGCTCTGACCTCCCACTGTGTTGTGGCCCGGGGAGAGACAATCGTCAGGCCCAACACGGTGGAAAAGGCAGCAGAGGTGAGAGACGCCATGGGCAAGGCTCTCTACGGCCGCCTCTTCAACTGGATCGTCAACCGCATCAACGTGCTGCTGAGGCCTGATAGCCTCCTAGGGTGAGTTCAGGAGGAGAAAATGTGATGCGTTTGGTTGTCATGAATGTGGAATGAGGTCATCTCAGAAAGTTTCTACATTTGTGTAAGTTTAATAGTTGTCAGCTCTTGAAACTGGTTAGAATTTGCTGAAAATCCAGCTATGCTAGGGTCTCTAGAGATGGCAATGTCTCTGGCTTACTAGTCACCACTCAAGAGGCCATAACTAGGGAGTTTTCATGGGTTGGGCCCCAAAAAACTCTTGGCCTAGACTAACTGTTATTTTATATGGAGGGGATGGAGAAAGAATTGTTTTATTGGTCCTTACATACTGGGAATAGGATGATCATTCTTCCCACCTTTAGAGAGGATGACAAGGGCTTGAACATCGGCATCCTGGACATCTTCGGCTTTGAGAACTTCAAGAAGAACTCTTTCGAGCAGCTCTGCATCAACATCGCCAATGAGCAGATCCAGTTCTACTTCAACCAGCACATATTTGCTTGGGAACAGGTAAAGCCCCAGTATTCACCCTAACTGTCACTGAAATCAAATAACACCTTCTGAGTGCTTGAATCCCTCCTGGAAGCACTTTGTATGGATCTTTGAGCTCAGTACTCTCTCATCTCCATTTAAATATTGATAACATGCCATCATTCGTCACTCTGCTCTTTAAGAGAGGTGCAAGGGTAAAATATGCCACTGTCTTTATTTACGGGAGAATGAGGATTGTATTTTTCCCTTTATGTAGTCTTGTGGGTGTGTGTTTGCCTTAGGGGGCCAGAGAATGGTTGCTAATGTTAAATGATTTGGTCTCACCCACGGAGAGGATCTATAAATCATTCCAAACGAGGGTCAATTAAGAGTTAAAGACAGTGAGTGTTTGAGTTAATCTCACTCTTGGGTATTGTTGGCACCAGGCCCAGATATACATTTGTCCTATAGTGCCACCATGTATACAGAGAATAAGGGAATGGGCTATAATACTAAGATCTTATTAGGTCTACAGTACATTTGTTTCCATATATGTTTACACACATGGTTACACATTGTCTCAGTATGTCTGCATCCCAGCAGATTTCCTGCTGTGGCTCATTTGCATCACGGTGTTCACATCATGCTAGAATAGGAATGTTGACCTGATCCTATTTTGCTCCCGTTTTATCCTAGAATAGAAGTCTCCTGTAATGTTTCTGAGTCATACTAGCGGCTCTGAGAGTCCGTTGACCAGTGTGTCACCAAGAACGATGCAACAAGAGGAAACAACATTAGTTTGAGCTTGGTATTGGTTGGCTGATGGACAGTTTATGATGCAGGATCCTGTCTTCAGTGGAGTTGGATGAACCCTAGAAGATCCATTCTCTGCTGGAGACAACAGCAAACATGATTATATTCGGCCATCTCTGTGCAGGATGAGTACCTGAATGAAGAGGTGGATGCTCGGATGATTGAGTATGAGGACAACCGACCTCTCCTGGACCTGTTCTTACAGAAGCCCATGGGCATGCTCTCACTTCTGGACGAGGAGAGTCGCTTCCCACAAGCGACTGACCAGACCCTCGTAGGTCAGTCTCTTCAGCTTTTGATTGATTAATTCACTGTTTACAACCTTTATTTGCCCATCAACTGTTGATTGAATGTGCAACCTCTTCTTCACCCTATGTTCTCCCCATGGTCTGTAATGTTTAGGGAAACTTACAACAGTATATAACTCATATTCTGAGATATATCCCTTTCAAATATAAGGTTCAGTGTTTTCAGAGATGTTTAACTGGCCTGTTGGGCTTATTAATTGTATCATCTGACATTTTAGAGAAATTTGAAGATAACCTCAAGACCAAAAATTTCTGGAGGCCAAAGAGGGTTGACCTTGGCTTCGGTATTCACCACTATGCTGGAAAGGTAACTGGTATTTTCTTGTATTAAAGTGTGTACAGAGAAGCAACTTGATATGTGTTGGCCTTTACACAGACCTCTCTGCCTCTCTACTAAACGTTTAGGTGATTTACAATGCTGCAGGCTTCTTGGCCAAGAACAGGGACACACTACCAGCTGACATCGTCCTGCTGCTGAGGTCCTCCGAAAACGAGCTCACTCAAAAACTGGTCACCCATCCACTCACCAGAACAGGTGAAAAGGAAAGAAGCTCTTTCTGCATGAAGCATAAAAATATTCTCCTTACAAAATATGAAGAAATATAAGATGGATCTTTGTTTGCTTGCATTTGAGATCATGTATGGACCTTGCACAGGGTGTGTGCTAACCCTTTTAGCGTAGAGGCTACAGTGAAGAGTTCACCTGAAAAATTGGTGTAAATAACATCTTTTGAAATGAATGTGGGATCTTCTGGAGACTTGGATTATGCCGTACGAATTGTATGGAGTCATTCATGTTTGTTTTTGATTGTTATTCTACATTTTAAGACGAGTCCCCACCTTCTGTAATCATTTAGGAGAATGCTGCAACTGCATATTTCCTACATGTATGACAAACTCTGTGCTGGTTAGTAAGGGCAGTCTGTGTTATCTGACTCTCAACCTTCCTTTGTTTATTTCACAGGCAACCTTGCCCATACCAAGGGTAAAGGCATAAACACAATGCGCAGCCCACGGACCCCGACACGCACCGTCACCTTCGCCAAGGTAGTTACAGCACTGTCTGTATTATCACTGTATTATCTCCTACATCAAGACCTTCCTCTGAAAAGCTTTTCAATCTATTTTTCCTCTTCTTACTCTCACCACCAGAACCAAAAAAAAATGCTCTTGAATTATAGTTCACCTTGTCTTGTCTGTTTAATTTCTTTCATTTGTGCTCTTTTTTGTACCTAACTTCTTCTTTTTCGACCTTTTTTTCCCTTTTCTCTCTGCATTTGTATCATAAAAGATGGGAGTCCTGACCTTATATAGTAACTATTCTTTCAGTGAGGTAATCATCAAAATTAATATTTTACCATTGTAGACACCCGTAGTCACTCTAGATCTCCTAAAATGTAATAAATAGATCCAAATTTAGTGGTTCTGTTACAGCTAAACCCTCAGTAGATGTTTCATATTTTTTGTACAAGTTACGCAAAGCAAGCAGTTTCCAATATGTGCATATTGTGTAGGTTCATGTCATTGCGATCATGCATGTGTGGAATGCTGAATGCATGAACATTTGTAGAAGTGTAGCATGCTTCATGCTAATGACTGATTTGCTAAAGCTAATAGTGCTTGTTTAATTTTGAATTTGTCTGATTGTTTGTGCAGAATAACACTTTGAAGTAATAGCCTCAGAGAGCTTGTATTTGTGCAGACCATACTCTTGAACAGGTAGTTTGTTTGTTTTTTTGTTTATCCTTTTTATGCATCTCCTTTGCAGGAATTAAAGCTCACTCCTCAAAAAGAAATGCTTGCTTCATGTGCCACTTGATGGCACAGTACAAATGCAGTTGTGATTGGTGATTTTTCAAACAAAGATAAAAACATAGTGAAAATTATAATAAAAATATCACCCACATTTTCATACAGATGTGCTAAAGTTGGCACAGTTAGGTCAGTATCCTCATCTCATCCTCTGATGCTCATCATAGAACATGTAAAGCCATCAGCCTACACCATGAATTACTGAGGGTTTTAACCAGCTTTATGTTTGTGTGTTCAGCCAGGAGAGCCCGGAGACACGCCTTACCACCCAAGAGAAACCACCAACATGAGAACACAGACAGTGTCCTCCTACTTCAGAGTAAGATTGTTTTCTATATTTTCCCACAAAATGTGTTACATAAACCCTTCCTCATGGATTTCACGCTTCGTGTGCTCTTCGTAGTACTCTCTTATGGACCTGCTGTCCAAGATGGTGGCAGGGCAGCCTCACTTTGTTCGTTGTATCAAACCAAACAACGATCGCCAAGCCAACAAATTTGACAGAGAGAAGGTCCTGGTTCAGCTGCGATACACCGGAGTCCTGGAGACCGCCAAGATCAGACGACAGGGCTACTCTCACCGCATCCTGTTCGCTAACTTCATAAAGAGGTCAGCAGAATCCCTCTTCACACCAAGAGGAAGTAGATTATGTGCATGTTGTATGTGTAGATGTGTGTTGGCCCTTGAACTATAGGGATTATGCTAACTGTTACAGGTACTACATCTTGGCTTTTCATGCTCATGAGGAGCCAGCTGTGACTCAAGAAACCTGTGCTGCAATACTGGAGAAGGCAAAGCTGGAGAACTGGGCAATGGGGAAGACTAAGGTGAGTAGAGATAGAAATGAAATAATAAGAAGAAGAAGACTGTAGCAGACTGGCGATGGTTAGTGCCATTTAACCACAAGATCTGTAATCAAGCCCCAAACTCTGAAATAAAGTGTCACTGAACAAGACATAAAGGATAAGTTTTACCAAAGTTCAGTGCAGGAAAGTTTTAAAAGATCAAACAGAAGGAAATGACGCTCACTTACTGTGTGCAAAGTCTTCCCAATAGCATTGACATTAACAAAATGAAGTCCATGTGAGCTTGGTTTGATTAGACAATCTCATTATTATGCCCACATAAGAGCCACGCAAATCGCAACTGCACAATTCATTAACACTCCACGACTCAGTTACTTTTAGAACATTTAAGTCTGTTGTTGCCCAAACAGAGAAGTGTTAACATTACTGCAAGACACTGAAATTCTTCTAGCAAGTCAGATGAGCATGAGAAAGGATATTATGTGCTACACTGGCGCTGCTCTCTAATGCAAACATGTGCCACCTGCACCGGAACACCTCAATTTACATTGATTTCTTACTAAGATTAAAACTTGTAGTTAAAGTTACTACTTACACTGATTGTTTTGGTTCAAATGCAATATTTCTAAATCTGAAATGAATCTAGCTGGTCGAGATAGAATAGATTTGTCTACCTGTGTCTACTTGCTCTCAGGTGTTCCTCAAGTATTACCACGTCGAACATCTGAACCTGATTCTGCAGCAGGCCACACAACGAATCGCTGTGCTCCAGGCTTACGTCCGAGGCTGGCTGGGAGCCAAACGATACCAGCGGATATTAAAAGAGCGAGAGCAGAGTGCTCTGGTCCTGCAGTCGGGTTTGTAAACTGTATACTCTCTTATCTACTAGAGCATGAGCAAGCCATGAGGCAGTTATACTAATCTTTTCCATGCTTGATTCACACTCTTCAGCTTACAGAGGTCAGAAAGTTCGGAAGAAGGTGGCTGTTGACAAAAATAAAACAAAGTTTGAGGCCTTCATCGTCCAGTTTCAGGCGGGTAAGAATAATCTGAAAAGGAATCAGTTTCCACTACAATTTAAGTTCTGTGCATTACATTGGTTTCCCTTTTCTTCTTCTTCAGTTTGCAGGGGCTATCTTGCAAAACAGAATTACAAGAAGTTGGTAGATGAGAAGAACAAAGCTGCAACCAAGATTCAGGCCCGCTACAGAGGGCACAAGGAAAGGAAAAGCTTCAAAAGAAAAAAGTATGAGAGAGAAAATTCATGCAATATAGCAGCAAAAATAAAGATGGTAAATTGTTTTTTGAAAAAGATGCACACATTTTTGTTTGTAGGGACGCCAAAAAGAAAGAGAAAGAAGTCAAAGCTCTTAAAGAAAAAGAGACAGAAAAGATCATCAATGAAGAGAAACCCTCTGCTCTCGTCAACGAGGCGAAGAGCGAGGAAGAGGAAACTAAGGCTGCTGTGGTTCTCCAGAGCAACTACAGGGGCCTCAGAGAGAGAAAAAAGTTTAAGGAGAGAAAAAAGACGATGGCTGGAGCTGAATTATCACTAAATACAATAGAGGAACAAGAAGGTGGACAAGAGTCTCTCAGCAAAGAGGAAGAGGGGAAATTGTCAGCTGATGATGAAGATGAGGAGAGTACGTTTGAAGCGGAGGATAATGATGACAGTGATCATACACAGGTGCCAGACGATGACGAACATACAGAAGTTGCAGATGAAGTAGTAATTGAGGATATTCCAGCAGAAGGTGGTGCAGGAAAAGATAGGCAGGAGGAGACGAAGGAGGAGGATCGACAAGGAAAGTCTGCAGAGGAAGAGGTCATCAACATGGAAGAAGAATCCAAGGCTGCCACTGTTCTCCAGAGTAATTTCAGAGGTCACAAAGAGAGGAAGAGGTTACAGGAAGAAGGCAAGATCCCAGCCAAACAGAAAACAACAAGTCTTACAGGTGAAGAAGAAGTGCCTACAGTGAGCAGCCCGACAGGAGAGGAAGAGATGCTGAAAGTTCAAACACCAGAAGAAGAAATATGCAATGAGGAGACAGAAAAAGAATCAACAGACCCTGAAGATGTAGTAGATGTTTCTTCAATTGATGTGAAGTTGGAGGAACAGTCACAAGACGAGACCAAAGCAGCTGTGGTGCTTCAGAGCAACTTCCGTGGCCACAAGGAGCGCAAAAGACTTCAAGAGGACGGAAAGATCCCAAAGAAGAAAAAGAAGTCCCCAAAAGAGAAATTAGTGCCAGAATCCCAGCCGGATGACTGTGCCGAGGGACTGGACGAGGAAAAAGCTGCTACTGTCCTTCAGAGCAACTTCAGAGGCCATCGGGACCGAAAGAAACTGAAAGCAGAGAAAGAGACGCAACACAGAGTGAAGGAAGAAGCTGCCAATGATGCAGAAGAGGAAACCAAGGAGGAGGATGAAGAGGAGACCTTGGATCTTTCTGACGTGGTGATAGAACGTAAGGAGGAGACAGATGCTGAAAAAGAAACACTGGAGGAAGAGCAGGCTGCTGTGAAGATCCAGAGCAATTTCAGAGGCTACAAGGACAGGAAGAACCTGAAGGCCAACAAGCAAACAGCACAAACACAAGCTGCTAAGCTAGATATCTTCTCCAGAGAGGTGATACCATAAAAACACATTTTAAAACCTCTCCAATTCGTCTTTTTTCCCCCCCAATCATGTGTTGTTTTTTGTCAAATCTCTTCCACAGATCACAAAGACTTCGCAGGAGTTTGTGGCTCTGCAGCACAAGTTGAATGAGATCATCAAGGCTCATCAATCAAACCCTGAGAACAATGGCATGTTTGTGAGAGGAAAAGCAATCAATGGCTATGCTCCCCAGCATCACAAATCAAGTAAGATCATTCAGATTAGCTCTGTGAAAAACAGATTATAAAGTAATAAATATAATGCATAATGTTGTCATGGATTGACCTGAGATTAATGTGTATTTATGGTTCTGTTTCTAAAGCCCCAGAACATTTCAGACAGTTAAGAAAGACTCTCAAAGGAGGAAATCTATCTAATCATTTGGTAAATCTATCCTTCATAGAGTCTTTTTGATTTTGCTGCAATGCCATCATCCCTCATAGACACACTCTTTGTTCTGTATTTATTATATTCAAATTAAAGATGGCTTGTGCCAGCTATTTCCACACCTTTCACAGAAGAAAGGATGTAATCAACGTGCGCTGTTATCTTTTCTCTCTCGTGAGGCTTGATTAGATCAGAAAACATGGGGAAATCAAGTTCCAAAATAAGAGACGCTTCTCATCCAATGTGTCATCAAAAATTAAATTTGATTTGGACAGGTGATAGGCGTAATTGCTTTTAGTCCATCATGTTTGTAAAATGAACTTGGCAGCTATAATCTAGCTGTCATTTTGGGTTGAGGTGTCTTGACAAAATATTATAATAATTATGTGATTATACCAATGATTGCCCTTCATCTTTAATTCCTGATTATTATGCCTTTCATTTGTTCTTTATGGGCTGTTTGAGGTTTATTTCAACACTTTTGAGAGAGTGGTTTGTGCACCAAAGTCATATCTGTCGTTTTCTTAGCATTTTCACTTCAGTTTTTGCATAAAAACTCACATAAGAGGCCATCTATCTCTACATATTCTGCACAAAATGGACTATTTAGCTGCTCGTTAAAGCCAGTCTATACTACATTCAATGCCAATGGAGAAACTCATGCTTCCTTTACGTATACAAAGGTGGAATGAAAGGATGTGGAGGTCAGAAGATGAGCCGAGCAAAGTTTAATTTTATGGTTATAATTTAAACTTTTCATATGTAGATTGATTATTTTATTTTTTATCTTTCAAAGCACATAAACTTTAACATTGTGTTTTAGATGCTGAACCTTAATCCTACCTTTACCATAGTGTTGATCTTTTTACCAATCCACAGATTTAGCGGAAAGAAATTATTTTATAATGTTGGCCTGGAACGTATTTCAGGATATTGCAGACGTGTCCAAATCAGAGTTAAAGGAGTAGCTAACGTGTTAATTACGGGAACTTTAGAGGTGCTGATATGATATCAGGATAGCTGTTTCCAGTCTTCATGCAAAGCTGTCTCTTGCTTCATATTGACCATGCAAACATGAGATTTTATTTGTTGACAAATAGCACTGAAGAGTATATTTTTAACCAACATCATGCACACATTACTCCACATACAGTAGTTTCCAGGAGAGCTGTGTTCCTTTAATCGAGGCATGTTTGCCCTTTACAGGCTTTTCTTTAGCACAGCATGTCGCCTGAGGTGAAGCAGAATGAATTAGCTGTGTTATTTCCAAAGGCCTCTGCAAGTCCCTGTAAAAAAAAAAAAAAAGCATTTCGTCCCCACTAGGTCATTTCTACATCAGTCCAAAACTGTCCTCATAAATTCTTTTAACATAATAAACTTCATCAAAATCATTTGTGACACATACGATGAAAGCAGGGGACTGCCAGTCACACCGTTCTTCATGGGAAAGAAAGGTCATCAAATGTTAATCACGTTTAGTGAGCGAGCGTTTCCAACAATTATGAATTTATAAGATGTTGTGCGAAATTGGCTCGTACTCGTTTGTGCAATATAGAATGACCTTTAGATGGAGTTGTTCAATAACATCACAAACTTTTCACCTCTTTTACCCGAGAGCTTCTGCACATGATGGATTGTTTTTGCTCCTTGCATGAGAAGTGATTAATAATGAGCAGCAAGCAAAGGTCATTGTAATGTGCTAATCACTGCAATATGACATGTCCAAAGAGGAATACTGTAACAGTTTATCAGGCATGACAAATGTAATAGAATACAACACATCCACCTCAGTATGGAAGATGTTATGCATTGGAAGCTCCTCTCTTCATGTTCAATACTGTGCAGGGAATCGAACATGGATCGTAACAAAGTTATCGGACATTTTGTGTCAAAGGTTGTTGCACATAATCTCTGCTGGAAAATTCAAACTAGCCAAAGGCCTTAGGGTTAAACTGCAGCATGTAGGGGGGGGGCAGTTCAATAAACACAACAGAGTCAAAGATCAGGGTGTCAGATCGCACTCCAATAATCCAACCAATCCATGTATGAAGTAATCCTACTTACCCAAATAGACAATCCTTTCTGTCTTCGTTCATTTTCAGCTGACAAGAAACTGTTGAGAACCCCCCGCAGAACACAGCAGCCAAAGACCCTCAACACACCAGAGGACTCCACCTATTACAACCTGATCCACGTGAGTCATGGACATAGATGGAGAATGATTTCAGATACTAAACCAAAGCTTCACCATCTGAAACCATGTGACACTGTAACCACTTCACCAGCTATTCACAATGCACTATTGACTGGAAATGTTTCTCTGTCTGTAGTTCTCTTTAATACATATGTTCCCAAGGCAATCAGAAAACGTTGTCTGGAAAAGTTTCTTTTGTACCTTTATGTAATTGTTTATGATGTTTTATAATTTCAGCAAATTGTAGCTCAGTGCAAAGTTGCTCCTTTTGCAGCACTCCAGGTTTGTCTACAATACTGTCGTTTCCATTTAGTCAACCTAAATACAGTATAATGCATTCAATCAGTAGTTACTAAATTATTAATGAAGAAATGTTGCAAAACATTGAGTAAAAAAAAGTAGTGTAGTATTAGGACATGATTGATCAAATGATAACTTGATTACTCCATTGCGAATTTTATCACAATTATAAGAGCAAAATAGTTAAAAAAAAAAAAAAAAATTAGAACGATTCTACTAATTGAAAACTGAAAATTTCTAGAACAGTGGTTCCCAACATGCGGTCAGAACCACCAAGGGATCACATGAAAAAGTTCAGGGGTCATGAGACGATAAACAGGGTAGGAATGGCGACAAAGATCTCCAACAGAAAATCATATTTTCTTTTTCTACAGTTTTCTTTTTCTCCTAATTAATGGGAAAATATATCTAATTGGGCCTGTAAATTATTTAAATAAATCAACTGCAAATCCAGAAACAAACACGAGTCCGTTACATTGCTTATAGAAACAGCTGACTGTGAGCTAAATGCTACCACCAGCATGCTAACATGTTCACAGTTACATTGCTAATATGCTGATGTTTGCCACATTCATTATCATAATTTACTGCAAATAGCATGCTATATGCTAATTAGCAATAAACACAGTAAAGCTGAGGCTTATGGGAACATCCTTGGTTTTGCGGGTATTTTGTCGTAATCCAAAGTATTGCACAATATACCACAGATATCAACCTCACTGGGGCACTAAAGTGATTCGGATTCATCCTCTGGGGACCATGAATGTCTGTGCTAAATTTCGTGGCAGTCCATCCACTAGTTGTTGAGATATTTCAGGCGGGGTGAAAAGCCATAAGGTTGGGAACCACTGATCTAAAACCACTTTCTTTTGCTAGAGATTAGCAGTGATTGATTGACATGCAATAATCTGTCCTCTGTCTCTGTTCACTCAGAGATCTGTCCAGGATGATAAACGCAAGCCAAGAAAAGCAGAGTAAGTGGCCGGTTCCTTTTTCAAACTCATTTTAACAACCTATCACTTCTGTTTTAAGAGGTTGGCATGCTGCCTGCTTACTTGCACTCTGGCTTCAGAGTAACAACAGTAGCCCAGCGCTGACATACGGACAGTGTCTGGGTCCAGTTATAATCATCTGCAGCATTACACACATCCTCAATGAAATAAATTAGCCTCGTACCTCACCGTGGTTGCATCCGCTAGATAAACTCGGTGAAGCCTCATGTTTGTACACATTTTATAATTTACCTGCAGATCGGATCGTTCTCCAGAGAAAAGGGGCTGAAAAGTCTTTTTTGGATGTATGCATTCATGTTTATGTATGACGTATGGACTACAAGGTGAGCGTACCGCCCAGACTCTGAAGGGGTGCGGATAGACCGATTGGGCCGCCTCAACAAGAAGGGGCCAGCGTACTTTATCATAGCAGTCTGAGAAGAGACCCGCACACCGCCTGATGTGCATACACATACACACAACACAAGACAGCACGAAGCATCAAGGGTAATAATTTGTTAGCAGATAAATAAAGGCAGAGATGGACAGGAGCAGTTTACATGCATCATTAAGGAAGAGAAGGTCAGCAGGAAAGATAGCATCTTTGCCAACAGCTGACAGCAGGGGAGGGCGGGAGATGGGAGAGCATGGGTGCCAAGAGGAGTGGAACTGAAGAGTAAACAGTGGTGATGATAGCAAATGGGGTAACGATATAACAAAGGAGAAATAGGGAGGCAGACTTAATCAGAAAGAGTTATAGTAGAGCACAAATCTCTGTATTTTATTAACAGTGTTAAAGCAATGATCTGTCTGTTTTGTACCCTCTGTCAGAAAATGTGACAAAACAGTGATTCAGACTGTTGTCAGATCATGAAATCTTTCATATTTGCTATTTTGATGTTTATGCTATTGCTGTGGAAATAAATAATGTTCCTCCACAACAAGAAAAGCAATATATTATGTTTCTAAGAGCAGCAACAGCAGTTAGTTGGTGATAAACAGAGGAAACACTAGGTAGTTAGCATGGGCAGTGAACCAGGGATGAACCAGCCCAGAACCAACCCTGGTTCAGTTATCAGGGCTGTGCAGGTTCCCTGGAGGCTGAACCAGGACGAAGCAGGAAACAAATGGCAACGTTAAATCTAGAAAGTTCATGCCAACGCCATTGTCACTAAAGCCTGAACAATCTGGGGGAAAAAAAAATCTCAGGGGGAATGTCAAAGCAACTCCACCTCTTCAAAGGATTTATCCAAAATCCGTTGACAAATTTTAGATTTATCTCGCAGACAAACAAACATGGGCGATCACATGACCTCCAACTCTTGTTATCAAAGATAAAAACAAAAACTCAAGCATCATCAACTTATTCAAAAAAACAATCCTCAAATCCTCCCAAACCTCATTTGGGAGCAAGAGTCATTTGGGTTCATCATCTGGGGACCATGAATGTCTTTGTCAAATTTCCATTTTATGAAGACTGATAATAATAGACTAATTAATCCAAACAGTCACAGGTAAATAATAAGATATCTCTGCATTGAACATGTTTTAAGTTCCCTAATAGAAAGTCCCAGCCAAATTTACTTTATCCTCCGCAAAAATGTCATGTCCACCAGTGAACAGTAAATCACTACTATACAGCCTTACTGATTTAATGTTAAATGAGCTTAATAATGTCCCTGATGTTACAGCACTGTAGTCAAGATACCGATTTCCCATAAGAGTCGTCGTCCATGTGTTAATAATGTGTGATATGTATTGATCTCCACATGGAAATGGTCTTTTTCTCACTTGTGTTCATATGGAGGTCAGATCGTTGGTTCGGCTTCATAGCATGTCTCTGGAGCTGAGGGGGGCGGCCGTGTGGTCCGGTGGACTGATACGTGCACACTGTGGGTTTCATAATTGTCCTCTATTTTTCTCCATCCTTACCTCTATTTCGTGGTGGAAAGTACATCTGCACAAATACAAGTTTGAGTTATTTGTATTTTAAGTAATTCCAACTTACTGAGCAACTTACTACATATTTCTACATTTCATAGGTAAACGTTGTACTTTTTTGTTTGGTTGGTTGGTTGGTTGGTTGGTTGGTTGTTTGATTGGTTGGTTGGTTGGTTAGTTGGTCTGCCGGTTAAGGCATTTCTGAATTGGCTCCTCAGCATTTTTTTGTTTGTTTGTTTTGGAGGCGGGTGGAATCGTTCTGAACCATATTAGTTTAAAAAGCTGATTTCTAAAGCAAGCAACCTATGTTTTATTGCTTAATGTGAGATTTCTCAACATTACATTGACAATATGCAAGTGAAGACACCAACAAAGAAAAACAAAAATGTCTGATTGTCACCAAGCCTGTCCTTCTGACGTCTATCCGTCCCATCTGTCTGCGATCCAGTCCAGGAAAGCTGCTGGACGTAGACGACCAGTACTACGGGGAAATGTGCCCCAGCAGGTCTGAACCCTCCATCTCCACAAAGGACACCTCACTCAGGAGCACACCTGAGAGGAGGCCATCCATGGACAGAAGGCCTACAGAGCAGAAACCAGAGGCAAGCAGTAGGCAGACCAGAGAGCGGGCCGTCACTGAACCAGAGCCTCCCAAACCGGCCAGTGATAACAGGTACGCTCTTGATTTGAGAGTTAGTGATTTGTGTAAAGGCTAAAGATGATTGTATTGTATTTTTGTATAATCCTGTGAAAATGTGTGGGAACAAGATGATGAATCTGTAGTTAGTTGGTCCAGAAAAGAACAATTCAGAGCTTTATTTTTGTAAAGCTGATCATCAGTAACACTGTGTACTAATTCCTGCTTTTTTGCTGATCATAAGAGCAAACATGGGCGATCATATCAGCTCCTCTCATCCTGCTGAGTCTCAGAACGCTGTATGAACACAAGCAGCCACTGAAATTCCAATAGCCATGGTTTCCAGTTTTTAATGATGCACATTATCATTAGTTACACGAAGGAGGTGAGTTTGAGGAGTTTTCACCTGTGTGTGTTTATTAGTTTGTTTGTTTGTCGGCAGGATTTTGCAAAAACTGCACAACAGATTTCCATGAAACTCGGTAGAATGATGGGGCATGGACCAGGAAAGAACCTCTTAAATTTTGGTGTGGATCTGGTGGAAGGAATGGATCCAGGAATATATTCCACCTTAACATCGCTAGATAGGGCGTTTTTGACATTTTCTCTTATTACGTATAATATATCTGCAGTGATACGGTGCTGCTGATTTGCAAACTACAATAAAAGTTACACTGTAAAACTTATATTTGCATATGTTTACATGCATGCTCTAAATCCAGATAGTATAAACTCAAAAAAACAAACAAGTATTTTAATGCATTTGTATTGGAGCATAATATGAGAACCATTAGAATTAGAATTTGTCTTTTGAGAGAAAAATGTTTTTGGACTTTGATTTCAAAATATTAATTTAGGATGCTTCAAATTAAAGGCTGCAGATGCATTACACACCCCAGCTGCTAAATGATAGATACAGGGATTCATTCAGATGAGAGGGAAGAACTACCTGCAAAGACTTGTGGATGAAGTTTTGATGGGGTACTTTTACATTTTGCAAAAAATGGCCAACCTGCATTTCAAATTCTAGCTGCACAGGACAGATGTTGACAAAGTCCTGTACAGATTTCATTCTTCTTTTTTTTTCCTCATCCTGTGTTGTCATTGCCTCAGACATCCAATGATAAATGATTGCTGAAGATGAGAAACAATATGAAATCTTTCTCCTCAACATGACTCCTTTTATCTTCCCTTTCAGGCCTCTTTATTTGCTCTTGCTCTGTTTTTCCATCTTTGTGCTGAATTCTTTCTCTCCTGTGTTGCGTTCACAGGCGCTCGGTGCCCAGGATGCCCTCCACGGAGAGTCGGACGGAGGACAATCCGTACGACTACAGACATCTCCTGAGGAAGACCTCCCAGAGACGAAAGCTAATCAAACAGTACTGATCACAGGACTGAAGCATATGATACTATGTGCTAATGTTCTAGCAGATATCGTGCTCTGTGATGTTTGATTCATCACAGCGTCTTCAAAAACCTTTGAAACTGGTCAGTTATATGGAAATGAAAACCAGACTGATCGAAATCTTAATCTAAATGCAGTGAGGACAGGATGAAGGTAAATGTAAATAATGAAATGCTCCTCATGTAAAACTTGCTGTAAATGAAAGTTTTAATCATGTAATTTTTTTAGGATGGATTTTAAGTTTCCTTTCAGAACTGTTCATTATCGTCTAAATCTAAACATCTAAAAGAATTGTAAAAACTATTTGTAGATCATGTAAATATAAAAGCCACGCTCTTACACTTGTATAATTTTTTATTTTGCTCCATTTTGAAGGATGTATGTTCGTAAAATCAGCTTTAGTGATGTCACATAATGAGAAATTCTCTGCTGTAATCTGCTTTGTTCATTTAAACATGAAACCCATCAAATTCCTCATGATGTTTCCTGGCTACAACATTTAGCACAGCTGCATGCATGAGTTCATTTGGATGATATATAATTTGCTGCGTTCAGATCGATTTCAACTGCTGTGGTCACAAAGGTCCAAGTTATCTGACGCTGTTGGTATCAAACCAGCTCCTGTTCCTCTTCATGCTGTCTTCTTTTCCCACATTGGCTTTGAGATCCAACCTCTGACATTTATGTGACATTTTCAATGAGAGAAGTCCCCACAGGGAGCGTTTGTGATTCCCAACGCTGCACACACTGGCACTAAAAACTACATACACTCAAATAAAATCCAGACGAAGCAAAGAAGGAACAACTGGCCCGGAACTCTGCAGAGGATGAGGAGGCATGCACAACGGTCGAAACATCAAGGATTTTACTCTTTTTACACAAACAGCTTAAAAACAATCTTTAACCAGTACTAGTTGGGTGATGTGTCTTTGGTCTGGAGTTGCACAGATTTTAACAGATGCAGTCAGAGCCGGTTTTCCTTGTGTGCCTTTACTTTGAAATGACAATTCAGGAATTGTTCCTAAATCTCAGATGACTCCTACTTTATTCTGACTGCTGACAAAAACTTGTTGGCATTAAGGTGGAAGCCTCTGTAATGGACTTTCCATTCCCCAGTGGATGCTCTTATTATTGGATATCATTGCTCCCTACAGCCTAAACCAACAGAGCAAAGCGAATTGGAACACACACCTTACCCAATGCACTGGGGAAAGTCAAGTCTATACATTACTATGATACAGTATATACAATCTGACGTTCATATTTTGTTTATTTTGTGTTTGTTTTGTTCTTTTGTGTTTTTTAAGTGCTATATGGCATCTGGTGGGTTAAGGGATGTGGAGTGGGGTAAATAAGAGGGGCAGTTGAGGAGATGGAGAACCACAGATTTCCTGTAACCCCTCACATTACAGTATTATCATGGCTTTGCCAAAGGGTTCAATTTATTTCAATCAGTCATTTTGGCATAAATGGTTGTTGGCGACTGCCTTCATAAATCATAACAGATGTGGCTCAGGGTATAGTTTTGATGTCCGCAAGGTCTGTTTGTTCTCATTCATAGAAAACCGATGACAACAAAGATGGCGTGACATCGTTGGATCGGTATTTGCAACGGATTGTGCGTGGAATTACGTTTTGATACGATTTTAAATATATGTTTTAATGGAAAATTTATAAACCAGCACCTCACAAAATTCATAATTAGTAGATTATTTATTTATTTTAGGGTGATATGTTGGATTTCAACCATTTCAGTTAAAGAAAGTCCTGGTTCATAATAATCTTTTTATGCGCAAGAAAAGAGCCAAATGCGCAGCGGTGCGCAAAGGAGCTCTGAGAATGGCTCTTCTTGTAACACCTGCAGTAACGAGTAATAATACTTTTGGAGTAACGAGCCCCAGCACTGAGAGGCGAGAGGAGGGACCCGTGCGCACTTTGTCCTCTCCGCCCCGCTGTTTCCTCCACCGGAGGCGGGGAATTGGAGCAGCCGGTCTCCAAGAAGTAGATCTGCATCGCTGGGTGGATGCATTAGTTCCCTTTGACTGTCTGCATGGAGGGTGAGTTCAGCACGCAGGGGACAAAGTGTCGGGGATGTATGGAGTCACGACGCACGACGCAGCGCAGCTCGTCATGACTTGAAGTGAATCACGATGGGATTTCTGTAGTGACGTGAAATTTAGGTTAGATGCAATTAGGCATGGCATCTGTGCCATGCAGCTGTAGCATGTAGCTGCTTACCGAGACGATTTCTTCACCTTTTTACTTCATTTTCCTTATTTTCATTTAGCACATTTCCATCCAAACATAGAGATTCACTGCACCTGAACTCTTGCACTGTATTCCCATTGAAGTGAGGAGCGTCGCTTTGCGTGGAAGCGCTGGCTGAGTGAAGTCAGTGAAGTGTTGGCGGATTTCTGTGGAAAGACGCTTATTTTATGCGCCTGTCGACGCATTTTGTGCTTCTTTCCCCCCCCCCCCAAAAAAAACCCCGTTTTATTTCAGGGGCTTTCCAGCAGCAGAACGCGCCTGTCGGATGCACGGCTGGATTCGGAGAGGTCTGGTCAGATTCAGCACCACATCAGCTTTGAACAGCTCCGGGTCGTCGCGTGTGGATGGGCTCTTTCGGTCTCCGTGTCTCCCGCGGCTCCTAACTACCGGCGACAATGGCATCACAGGGTTTCTGGTCTCTTGGCGGAGATAATGCGAGGGCCAGTACCGGGAGTCAGAGCCCCAGTACGCGTGAGTGGCTTTTTGTCTTCAAACCACCCCTGAGGGAGAAAGCGCAGCACCGATTCCAGCGCATTGTCTCAAACATGTGCGCTGCGTTTGGTGTGAAATCCAAACAGGCCTTCATACATTATATTTTTTTATTGTTTCACCCTGTTTGGTGCAATAATTTCATCCAAATGCTTGTTTTACTCGACGCTTCTTCTATTTCGGCTTCTGTCTTAAAGTTGAACAATGAACTTGAAGCCTCCTCATCCTCATTTTTCCCTTCTCTCTTCCAGCTAGGGCTTGGTGTCAAGCGGCGGCCCAGAAATTTCCCGGAGGAATTGGATCGAAATTATGTGGTATGTTCGCAAGGGGAGTGTGGGGGACGGATGGGGGGGCTGGGGAGGACGCGATCTGGGCAACGTGCTCCATTATATCCATTTTAATATCAACGGCGAGAGTAATGAAAATATCTCAATATTGTGTTGTGGTGCCCAAAGCGCTGCTCAATGTCGGAGAAGTGGACAAACCCGCCGATCCGACCGCCAAGCAGCCGCCACAGAGAGAAGCTGCGGGAACATGCGACTGCAACAAATCCTGCAACTGCACCAAAGCTGCTGTGGTCTTCTCCGACCTCTATTCAACAGGTACAAAGGCAATAATGTCCGACTCCTGAATAACCAGAGCCTGGCCTTTTCTGGGACTGTGGTGCTTTATTCAGTGTAAAAAGGAATAGAATAGATGGATAAGCTATTTTTATTTTTTGAAATTAAAAAAACCCGAAAATTCCTATATGAATTAATTGAATTTGACATTTTGCAAAACGATGTTTTTGTCTTTAGTATTTATTTGAATCATTTATATTTCCCTCCAAGAGGTTATCCGCTTTATTCTTTGTTCCCACCTTCAATAAAATGCACGATGCATATTATGAAAAATACTATGGAGACTAATTAGATCGGATAAATGATTGACACAACTGAATTTAATATCTAATATTATCTAAATATCTATTATTCAGTGAGTTGTTTTGACTGTTTTGTTTTGCAGTGGCGGATTTGTGGAGAGGTCACCTTCAGCAGAATCTCTCGTTTTGATGCCACAAAAAATGTTTTTCAGACCTGTAAAATATAAAAATGTAACTTTTTTTTTATCCGTAGGCCTAATTTCACAGCAAATTCCAGCAGTGCCCAGGCCTGAACACGTGCATCTTAATGCTGCATGAACATGTCCTCTCTCCAGGTTCATCTGTCCACGTCCCAGACCCATAAATCACAAAATATATTTATTTATTTTGCAGACCTGTTACCCGCCATGGACGGTGACACCAAAACAATGACCTTCCTGCAGGAGGTTGTGGATCTTTTGCTGGCCTACATCGTGGAGTCTTTCGACCGGGAAACGAAAGTTATTGATTTTCATTATCCAAACGAGCTGCTTCAGATGAACAACTGGGAGCTGCAGGACGAACCGGCGACTCTGGATGATATCTTGATCAGCTGTCGCGCTACCCTCAAATACGCCATCAAAACAGGTAGGCCTGAGTCTGATATAAGATAAATAACCCACTTTTTCTAATTTTTCAAAAATCCTAGAGAGAAATCCGTTTGGCACCGCTTTTTTACACAGATGTAGGCCTAAATTCCAAAGAGGCATGTCTTGAAAATGTCGAAATCACAATAGAAATGCAATATATTTGTAAAATTAATACAATATTGGAAAATATATGAGGGGTAAAGAACTATAAATAGCGCAGAGCCACTGCAAATCCTAAATTATAACACAGAAAATCCCTAAACACATAACAGACGTTAAAATCTAATAGAAAATCATAATTATTTTATTTATTAATGATTATTGTTATCATTATAAAAATATGACAATACAAAAATCAGCTGAGGTTAAAGATTTTTAGATGAATACCATCACTATTTATCCAGGGAGAAATAACACTGGAGATACAATAAAATAAGGAGAGAAACATTTAAAAAATAAATAACCTTAAGTTCTCCTCTTCCTCCTCCTGCCCACCAGACCGGTAAATGCAGTGACGCAGTAAATCTGCTTCATAGGAGATAATAGGCTAATAAATAGGACTCACAGGCCAAATCCATTATTATCTGACTGACACACCCAGGAGGGAGTTTAGAGCAATAAAAACAAATTTAGATAAATTTTTATAGATTCTTTAACACTTTATTATCCTTATTATCATGTATAAATTTTATTTTACAAATAAATGCTATGTAACCCACTATAGTGTAACTGTAAGCAGATTTTTGTCATTTTTGTCATGATCTGTTTAGAATTGTACACTATAGTGTGTTATAAACCATTTATCACAGTAAATGTTTATATACTCTAACATATATATGCTGAACTGGTTTGGTTATAATATGAAGTAAATGAAAAGTGAAGTGTTCCCTATGTATGACCTCTACATTTCCTTACTATCTCCTTTTTTTAAACACATACATTTAATTTACTTATTTTCTAAGCTCGTGTGTTCAAATTAGCCTGTATTATAATATTAATATATAATAGCTCATTTTGGGTGTTTTTATGCCCTCCACTCAACTCTCATGCTACATTAAATGTTTTCTTTGTTGCTAAAGATGATTTAAAAAGCAGTGTCTGTGTTTTGCAAAAAAAAAAAAACTCAACTTAAACCCATAAAAAGAATATTTAAATTTCGCCATAAAATGCTAAAACAGCAACCATCTTGCAGACTTCCCCTCTCATTTCACCTTTGCTCCTTTTCATTCAGCCCACCCCAGATACTTCAATCAGCTCTCCACAGGATTAGACATGGTTGGACTGGCAGCTGATTGGCTAACATCCACTGCCAACACCAATATGTAAGTATGTGGCCTGTGCTCCATCATGATTTTAAGTGGCGATAATGGCAATGAATTCCATTTCCGGTTCGTCTGTATGCACTCTGCTCTGCGTCTGCACTGGCTGATAGCAGCTCTTTTTTCCCTCAATCACTGCAAATGAAAAGGATGAAATGAAAGGCAGACCCCCTGCACCCCTCCCCGCCTCTGCCTTTTATGTCTCCCCCTCACCTCTGATCCCCATGGGGATTCAAGGGGAGCAAATTAGCTCTGAAATTAAATTCAGGCTAATCTGGAGCTAATATGGGTGTGTGTGTTTTTGAGGCGATAAACTCTGCAAGGGTCAGCATTGGCAACAGTGAGACGCCGCAAAATGAGCCTGCTGTTGGCGCAGGGGTTTTTGAAATGTCTGCAGCTGTCTGAAAAAACATAGCAGGAGCCAGATACTGGAAATTTACTTGTTAGTGCAGCAAAGATGATGAAAATGTGAGACCTCAAGGAAATGTACATTTTCAGAAAACATTTGATTTTTATGTGGATGCCTGTGTTCAAAAGCATCACTGCAAATAAATATAAAATGTAAAATCTGTTTCCTCGCCAGTAATTGAGTACAAAAAAATACAGTTTTTCATCCTTCAAATAGTTGGAATCATTTAGTTTTTCTATCATACCTCTGCAATCAGACATCAACTTCAACTCCTGCAAAAGCCAAACTGCAGGGGAATCAAATGTCCATTTATCGGTAATGAGTCATGGCACATTTTGTGAAACCAGCCCCATGTGATGCCCCTTGTGTAACACAGGTTCACCTATGAGGTGGCGCCCGTTTTTGTGCTGCTGGAATACGTCACTCTGAAGAAGATGAGAGAGATCATTGGTTGGTCAGATGGACGAGGAGATGGCATTTTCTCTCCTGGTATGTACGACACCAATCCCACCACCCCTCTGTTTCACTGAAAATGGAACTGCCACTGTGTGTGTGTGAGCTGTAATGCGTCAATTTGCATTTTGATGATATAACTGGAGCTCGTTTTGAAGCTAATTAGCATAAAACCATTTCCATCTTCCATCTTAAGCCCCCACCTCATCGGCCTCCAATGCTACATTTCTCCAATGCACTTCTGTTTGACACATGAGGAGCAAGCATTGATGAATTTAATGACTGCCTCTGGCGATGCTGTGTGCCATCCCTTGATACACTGCTGCAAAAAAGAAAAAAAATGTCACTGTTGTCATTTCATTCTTTTAAACATGCATGGACATTTGTAAAACTCTGTTATGCTTTGTGTCATTTAGAAGCCCTGCATCGTCATCCCCATGAGACTTGCTAGTTAAGGCTGTGATGTGGACTGACACTGGACTGCCCTGTCCATCCTCTAGGTGGAGCTATTTCTAACATGTATGCCATGCTGCTGGCCCGCTTCAAGATGTTCCCTGAAGTGAAGGAGAAAGGAATGTCATCTGTTCCCCGACTGGTGGCCTTCACATCCGAACATGTAGGCGTTTATGTTTCAGTTCTGCAGCATTATAAAAATGTGTCTTATTGAGCAGTGATCATATTTTTTGAATCAAATATCAAAGATCTTCCTCTTCACTGCAGGAATAAATTGTTTTGCATATTAGCTGTGCATTTAAAGGTGACATTGTGTCACTTTCACACCACCAGCACTGATATGAAGCTGGTATTATGTGTGTCAGACGCAGAAGGACACGAGGTGTGTGATGCATCATTCACATTTTGTGTCACCTCCTCTTCCTTTAAAGGGCATTTGAAAGATGCTGTGAGCAAAAAGCCATTAAATAACGCACAAAGCTTTTGGCATTGAGAGTCAGTTTTATTTTATTCATTTTATCTTTGTGTATTTCCTTTTTTCTTTTGGTTATTTACCTCCTGTGATCTTGAACACTCTTTAATGTGTTGCTGTTATCTTTTAGAGCCATTTTTCAATCAAAAAAGGTGCAGCAGCTCTTGGCATCGGGACAGAAAGTGTGATCTGCATCAAAGCCGATGAAAGGTAAAATATTAGAAGTTACAATTACTGCACTGTACTTTACTTTACTGTGCCCATTTTCTGCTGCTCTATACTCCTACTTCACTACAAATAAGAGGAAATATTTTAGTTCAGACACAGGGTCTAATTGAAATAAAAGGTTGAGATCAAATTAAATAATATTATACAAATAACAACAAATCAGAAACAGATTTCTGCAGTAACTGTCCCGAATTATTTTTCTGCCACAAACAAATCAAGAGGCGACTACAGCTTGTATTTTCTTTGCAGTGGTAAAATGATCCCAGCTGACCTTGAGAGGAGAATCCTGGAGGCCAAACAGAAGGTAATGTGATACACATTATTAACACAGCTGTACACAGATATTATGATTAGGAACAATTGGAAACATATTTGTGTTTTTATTTCTGCAGCCGTTTCAATCTAAAATCATGGTTTTGTTTGCGCCTGCAGGGGTTTGTACCTTTCTTTGTCAGTGCAACAGCTGGAACAACGGTGTACGGAGCCTTTGACCCTCTCATCGCCATTTCTGACATTTGCAAAAAGTACAACGTCTGGATGCATGTGGATGTGAGTAACGCAAATTGACCTTTTGTGTGGAATCTATAAAGGCTGCAGACACAAATCTTTATCGTTATTGCCTAAAACGTCTGCGATGCACACTATCTACACACAGGAGGGATTTTTAGTGAGGGAATGCATGGAAATGCAGAGCTCACCAGTGAGTTTGACAAATCTATTATGTCTGTCTCGCCTCTAACTGCTTGCAGTTGACCCAGATAGGAGCCAGCCATTTCCTATCTAACACTGGGTATTAGAAAAACTGGAACAGACGCTGTAAATCATCTTCTCCCCTGACTTTGCCATCATGGGCCCTCTCACGGAAGGAGCTCTATCTATTAATGAAGGTGATTTAGGCCTGACAGGGAGACACCTCTATTAAGAGACATTTACGGCCTTATCTATCATTCCTCAACTGGAGAGAGATGGGAGGAAAACATCTTGCTTTGGAGTGTCGGAGAATGTGCAGCTCCCCATGATGGCACTTTGTGTCCTATATTTAGATGAAATGTTTAAAGTGGCAATGCAGATAAGCAATCATCAATACCACTACATGTGACAAAGGATTTTACTACTTTTCTAAGGGTGAATATCCTTTGACAAATGAAGGAAGAAGGAAGTCTATAAAACACCTGAAAACTGTGACAAATGCTCATTGCAATTTCTAAAGAAGCTGTTGATTAGACAAAAATACATATTGTTTTTTTCAGCCCTTTAAGAAGAGTGACCTCCAACAGCTATTCAGCCGGAGGAGTAACATTTGGAGCATAAAACGTTTCCAGCTTGAAAGAAAATGCCTTTGCAAGTTTATGGAGAGAGTTTTAATTGATGTGGACAACATGACCTGACTGGTATCACAGAAGAGGTGGACCAGTAAACCAGTACAGCCTAAATGTGATTAAGATCATCTATAACATTATCTCCAGTACATTTGTACACTAAAAAGCTTTGACTAGTTTATTGACATCCCACATCATGCTCACATCTCTTCAAATATCTAAAATATTTTGTTTATGTTAAGCATTACTGGAGAAATAGTGAGAAAAATATCTTTATCAGTATCATTATAAGGATTTTTTTAAATGTCAGGTATTGGCATTTGCTTTATGAAATCTTGCATTGTTCAGCCTGGAACTAATGGAATCATAGTGGAATAAAAGTTAAGGAATAAGATAAATGCAGCAGAGGCTGATATATCCTGACTTTTACTCCTGAATAAGCAGCAAAGTTCTACAAATCCTGGATCCTACGTATCCTACCTGTGTGTCGTATCTCTGAAACTCCAGCTCCTCCAGAACAACAGAAGACTTTATACAATCATTTAAAACAGGCTCTGCTGCTTGTAAAATCAGCGGACTGCCCCTTTAATAAAAGAACGAACACTCCACCATTACCATGTGTCACACGTATGGTTATCATCTGTGTGTCCTGTCAGGGTGCGTGGGGAGGAAGTCTCCTCATGTCCAGGAGACACAGGTGGAAGTTGGACGGAGTCGAGAGGCAAGTAACATTTTTAGAGGGTTGAACACAAATTTCCAAATGTTAGAAGTTAATAAAAATGTAAAGTAATGATGGATGATGCTTGTTTTTCTTTACTTCAGGGCCAATTCGGTAACATGGAACCCACATAAGATGATGTCAGTTCCTCTGCAGTGTTCAGCCCTGCTGGTCAGAGAGGAGGTGGGCCTCATCCAGTTCATCTGATCGTCACGTACTGTGAATATTTCTCTATGTTTCCGTGTAATTATAAGCATGCTGGATCTGATTTCACAGGGTCTGATGCAGAACTGCAACCAGATGCACGCCTGCTACCTGTTCCAGCAGGACAAACACTACGACCTTTCCTACGACACCGGAGACAAGGCGCTGCAGTGTGGACGCCATGTGGACATCTTCAAGCTGTGGCTCATGTGGAGAGCTAAGGTAAGGAAAAACTGACGTCACACTGTTGCTCATTGTTATCCCATTATATGGAACACAGTTTGATTTTGTCAAGGTCGCTAGATTTTGTCATAAAAGACATCCTGGAATGTTGTTTCGGGGATTTTTTTTTCATTTTAACAAAAGAAATTAATCAGAAATGATGTTTACCTCATTTCATTTGCATCACACTGCTCTAAACCAACTCTTTATTTTGTCTTTCATGCATGGTTTTTCAATCCCTAATGTTCTTATGCTTAGTTTTTTTCTTACATATATGATGTATAAGTCTAAAGAGACTAAATTAAATGCAAATCTTTGAACATTCCTATCAGCCCATTCTCATTCCTGATTCATCAGTGGTCCCTCGCTTCTATAATGATACTGTGGTTGTTACGCCTGTTGCATCATTTTTGCATTTTGTGAAACATAATCCGTGTAAATCTTCTAATGGTGGCCTTAAAAAATGGAATAAAACACTGACAAACGTCTCTCAGCTTATGTCACTTCAGAGCTCCTATTGGCAGTGCGAATACAGACAGAAAAAGGCATTTGAGGGTATTTAGCTGCCAAATTCCCCATTCCCCATTGGGTAGTTCCTCTCAGACAGTCCCCAAACTGTTTGGTCTGAAAACAGCTCTAGTTTGAAGCTTTGAGCCACTGATCAACCTTCCCTAGTAGACAAACTGGGTGTTAGAATGTTTGCATCTAATTTTCCAGCAGAAAAGTATGATTTGTATCTGCCTCTGTTTATTTGCACAGTTGCACAAACACCTATTTTACAATAATCACATAATATACATCAGTCTAAGTGCTGTAAATGTTTCAAATCTAACAGTCTCTCCTTTGACAGGGCACCATTGGGTTTGAGGCTCAGATTGATAAGTGCTTGGAGCTGTCAGAGTACCTCTACAATAAGATTAAAGACAGAGAAGGATACGAGATGGTCTTCGATGGCAAAGTATGTCCACCCTCCCCAAGCATATGTCATACAGAAATGGCTAACATTAGCCCATGTTGCTTCTTTTGGCTCAGTGTATTCAGTGTCATTATGGGTGACTTGATTGCCACGCTGTGTGCTCTGGCTTTGTGTTGGATGAATGCCATTTTTACCTCTTGCTGCAAGTGTAATGTGCTGCCATTATGTTTAATGAATAGCGTAATGACCTGTAATTGCTCATATGCATATGAATAGCATGGTGTCTGAAATATCCTCTGCCAAGCAAAGCCACAACAGCACAAACACACGCGGGTACGACAGGGTTATTAAGCTAAAACCTCTTAGAAAAGGAGTGCTTGGACACCCAGAGTCATTCACAGTAAAAGCTGTTTCAACTTTCAAGGCTTATTGTTCTCCTGCTGAGATGAAAGAGCATTATAACCAAGAGGATGGTGGGAAAAAGCCAAGTCCTCCGGGCATCAGCCCAGGTGCTCACTTCTCTGCGTCTCCCATTGAGCCATTGCATCAATCTGATGTTGAATATACTACCGCCAAACCAGCCCCTGTTGGATAAATGAGGCTGGTGTGCATGGCCAGTCAGCTGTTGGTAATGAATGCTTTTCAGCTCACAGGCAGTCAAGCTGGTCCAGCAGGGCTTCAGATTCCAAAAAATAGACCCGTGCAGGCTTTTAGACTGAGTGTCTGCAAGGGAGGGAGGATACCTCTCTGGTGCTGGGAACAACAAATGGATTTCCTTTGTAGCTCAACAGTTCTGGCTCGTTGGAATGGATGGGCTTTTGTTACTTTCAGCGCATTTATTTTGAGGTGTTTCAAGCAGGGATGATGAGTAAATATGTGTACATGTGCATGGTTGTGGTTTCTGATAAGTCTTGGTTGCCGTAGGGCTAGGCAATTAACCAAAAATGTGTTGCAACAACATTTAGAACCTCTCACTGACTTAATTTTGTTCCTGTCAGGTCATTTGATTAATGCTTTCCCCAATGTGGCCATGACCTGTCCTTAAAAAGATACTGCATCATGTTCAATCACGTGCTTCTGCCTCATCCAAATAACATAAGTCCATGTTCGCTCAAAACAAAGGTGAAAAGCAGCATAGATGAAGCAAGTGCAAACACCAAATCCACAAATAGGTCTCAGCTTATACCTAAAAAGACCACTGTGTCTGTTGCTTGGACACATTTTGGCTTCGGTGAAGATGACACCGAACAAAAGTAGTCCAATGTAAACACAATGTTTTTTTTTGTTTTATCACTTGGAACACAATCCCATTTCCGAATATGAAAAAAAGAGACAGACAAGAGCCGAAGAGCTTCCACAAAGCAGCCATCGCTCCCAGTTCAGCACATATGTACAGACCTTGTCAGAGAATTTTGCAGACAGTTTTAAAAAAAAAGCATATTAAATAAATAATTTTTCAGTAAACAAGGCAAAAGTTTGAAATAATTGTGATATTGATTTGTCAAACTTTGTACTTTCATTTGAGTCCCTCAAAAACTGCATCCATAACATGCTCCCTTAGCCGAGCTAAGATAATAGACTCACTGAAAAACCGTAACACACTCATGAAAGTCGGTTATACTGAATTGCTTCTCAGTACAAAGTGTGCATGCATGCTTTGCTTTTGCATGACTGTGACAGTTTATTCCTCTCACCTCTGGTCAAATCTATGCGTTCCCACAGCCTCAGCACACCAACGTCTGCTTCTGGTACCTGCCTCCTGGGATCCGCTACATGGAGGACAAAGAGGAGAGGAAGAAACACTTGCACAAGGTGAGTGAGGATATGAAGCCCGACTGGAAAATCTACCAAAAGATTCCTATCCAGCACCCACTTACAATCAGGATTAGAGTTGTTTTGCGATGCACATGTGATATAATTTGCCAAAGGATGGGCTACGCTGTCACAGAGGAGGGGGGAACACAGGTCAGAGTTGGAGGGAGTGAGGCTATTCAGTTAGCTAAAGCAGCGGCCATTCAGAGAATCCCACAGCAGCAGGGGCCTAATAATTGTCAATTAGGACAAACAGATGGTGTACAAAGAGCTCTGTCTTCTGTCTCTTCCTGTAAAACCATCAGCCATAAATCATTCCCATGTTTGTCAGGCCACATCAAATGGAGAGATTTCCTTCTGTTTTCCAAAGTTTGATGGAAAAATATGCCTCACAGAATCTGTTTGGATGGCTCGATCTTTTCCTCTCTCACACTAAGATTAAGGGATGATGTAATGTTGCCCAATTAGCCTGTGAGGTAAAGACTTTAATGATTGGAAAAATTGCCAGAAGACTTGATGGAAACCTGCAGCCACTAATTGATTATTTTACAGAAACTGTAGGCCTGCCAATTGCAGCAGGACACCTGCAAGAGATTTAGAGGGAATGACTGATTATGTGACTAGAGAGGACTAGAGTGTTAGCCATAGCGCTGCAGTCTTTACATATTGTACTGTAAGCCCAGTGGTGGAAAGAGTAGCTACTTCAGAGACACCTACCTATATATCAAAATGTATGTCCACAGTATGTGTATTAATAGGTTGCTGTCAAACCAAAGAGTGTGAGTTTCAAAGATGTAATTGAATCTGGCACAGCTCATCACTGCACAGAATTCACACCACAGTCAAGAAAATGGACTACATGGGTCTGGGTCATGATTCATGTAGATCAAGTGTTTGTAACCTGCCTGCCCGTCATCTCGACTTCAATTATACCCAACAAACTCTGCATTTGTGCTTTGTTGTAATTACGCTATTATTGCGGACTGCAGGTTGACTGAAAGAGGACTCAACATTTTCATATTGAAACAATACAAAAATCTTTTAATGTGGCTAATCTTAATCTTTCAGGTGGCTCCGGTGATAAAGGCCAGGATGATGGAGTACGGGACAACCATGGTCAGCTACCAACCCCAGGGAGACAAAGTCAACTTTTTCCGCATGGTGATCTCAAACCCGGCCGCTACCTTCGAGGACATCGACTTTCTCATTGAGGAGATCGAACGGCTCGGCCAAGATCTATAAGACTCATCTCACCAAATCCTCTTGTACTTTCCCCCTTGACGGATGACTTGTTTGTCGTGAATGTACTGGTAAATTCTTCTTTTTTTTCTCTTTCTATCCTCCAAAGTCACCTATTTAAGAGTATATTTAAGAAAAAAGATATAAGATAAATCCATATATTATGTATTGTAGCTCTGCCGTGGACTAACATGGTCCAAAGCTATGTTAAAGTACTTCTGTCTGCCTTTCCTATAGTGTAGTCGATCCCAGAGTAGTGTAAGTGGTGTAACTTTATATGTACTTTTTGTGATATGAAATGCTCGTGCAATAGGCCAATGAGGAAGAGTTTATTTTCCAATCATTTCTCATTTGCCGACTATGTTGTTAAGTGCCGAACGTGGTTGTGTTTTATTGTAACTTTACATTTTAAACTTCTGGTTTGTAACAAAAACAAAGCACTTCACCTTACCTCAGCTTAATTAACTGCCTTTACATCTGCACATTGTACTTCAAGCAGTGGTTTTGGACTATATTGTCTTGACTGGTGATGGGAAACTCAATTCAAAGCATTTATAAAGGCGTGTCGGTCCGTCATTCATCAACTCAACCTTTGACAGTTTGGTCTGCTGCTTACTGTATAAAGCTAAATTTAATGTTGTTGCTTATTGCTAACACGTTCGACAATTATTTCTAGTGTTTCATTTTGACTGTGATACATGTACATATCAAAAATGGGTACCCTTTCCAACCAGGCTGTATATTTAGTTGTGCTTGCATGTGCTTTATACATTGTTATGATGATCGTCATAAATGAGAATAACCAACAATCACAGGTAACATAAAGTTATAATCCTTAAGATTTTCTTCATTTCACAGAACATTTTTGCTTTGATTAATGGCCAGCTTTTGTTTTCATAGTCATTGAAATATGTTTGCGTCTTTAATTGTCTCTGCTTATATTCATTTAATCTTCCTTTACAACTCAGAATTCAAATTGCGTACCCATGCATAAGGAATTTACTAAAAATTTTCTTTGACCCAGTCGATCAAATACGGAAGCGTATTGTTTTTTACTTTTGCCCTGTTTTTCTGAATTAATGAAATAATTATCTTCTTAATTCAGAAAAACAACAAAAAAAAAATTCACAAGTGAATGCAATACTCTCAATAATATCATACTCAGAATTCCCAATCATGTTTATTTTTTTTATTTTTTTTGTAATGGTTTTGCTTGTGAACCAAGGATGGGTTGCCAAATGGAGAGAGTGGGCAACTGCTAAGGTCAATTGTTTTGGTTAAATAATTAATTGCCCAACGTTCGCACTAAAGACCAGTCTTAAAAAGCTCTGCATCGCTTGTGGCCTCGTCTTATAAGGGAACAAGAAAATTCACCAACAGGGTCCACCAATAGGATGGGTTTATCCAGGAGATGAGCATCACGTGACTTGCAGTACCGGTCCACTGCTCCAAAATCTCTGCACAGACCAGCATTAGTCATTGTGCATCAAAATCTGGGACTTGTATTAGTAAAAGCAGGTATGACATTTTAGGGATTATAACTTTAAAGATGTGAACGTCTCATCTACAGAACCATAATGAAAGAAGCTATTTATCAGTGGCAATAATGGTGTTTTGTCTGAATATTGAAACGTCACCAGATTTGCAGCTACTGTACTCCTGACATCTCTTGCACTAAATCATCGAGGGAGGAGGAACATCCCTTCGCATTGCAATCGAGATTTCTTCTCCATTCATTCACAAGCAATATTCAAGTATGGGTCCAATCTACAAACCCTGGAAAATATCAACAGAAACAATAAATTCAGTTTTACAGTAGTTGATGATAATCAAGTTTCCTACTACGCACAGTGGTTAGCAAAAAACAAAATAAAAGCATGCTTACTGTAGGCGGGTTAGTTGATGGAACGTTAACCCTGAGTTAAGAAGCAGAGGTTCTGTAGCATTGTTATTAGAACAAGTTAGAAAAGCACAATTTGCTCAACGTGGTCGCTCAGTGTACAATCACTTTTGATCATAGATTGTAAATAGTATTTCAAGATGTCCTATAAGTACATATCTTTGCGTATACATAAATGTATATAAGACATATAACCAGAGACTATTTGTGAGGTAAAATTATTCATATTTTCTCTATCTCTAATATAGATGACTGTATTTTCATCCATTTAGTCCAAAAGCTTTTATCCTGTGTGTGTGTATGTGTGTCAGATACTTGACTTGGTTTGTGGCTCTTCTAGCTATTTCAAAGAAAACGTGTTTCAGGGACTGGCTTTAAAGAAAAGGACAGATTTCACCGTGAAATACTTCCTGGTCTTGCTCAGAGACTCTGGCGTTGAGATTTTAAACGAATATGCAAAGCCATTCTGACTCTGAAGCACTGTGTTTTTTGTGCACAAGTGATACTTGACGGTATGTGCCATGGTGTACCTTAGTGTGTTTGTAACTGTGTTGCCTTAGTATAAATCTGCCAGTATTGTCTAGTTTTCCTCCAAAGGGGAGGTTGTGCACTTTAGAGTATACACATGACTTAATAACGTGCAACGTCCAATGGTTGTTCATGAGTTGATGTTCAAAAAAAAAATACTCAAAAATGTAACTTAAGCTCTTTGGTCTGAATGTGTCATAAATCCAGGGTCTGTTGGAAATGTAAGCATTTCATTTTTTGCAGTTTGTAGATGTTACAAAGCTTCTTGTTGATCTGTCTTACAAGCCGAGATAGAGTTCCCTGGACTTAAGAATACTTTTTAGATTCTTTCCGTTTCTCAGTAAAACTGGCGTTCACACTGTGACACAGACAACATCAGATTCAATACAGCGACAAAGGAATCTCACTGTGGTAGTCTTGGAAAGCTTCTTGCTGCTGCTGCTGCTGCTGTTAGACTTGCTTCCTTTGCACGTGCATGCAATGCCTTGCCTATCTAGCTTGTTTGAGTCTCCTATATACCGATGTCTATATATTATATATATATATATATATTTATATTACTGTAAATGCAGTGTGTGTAGCTCCTGTAATTAGCTTTAGTGTCCAATGTATAGCTTAGCCTGTAGATTAGTGCACCGTCGCTCTGGCCTTTACATGTGATCGCTGTGTCTTGGGCTTCCTGTAAAGTTTCTACGTGCTGCAAGCATGCTAACCTCGCCTATAGCATTGTGTTCCTCTCTGCGCTTGATCTATCTCTATCTCTATTTTTCTTCTGCTTGAAGACTGTCGCAGCTCCGAACGTATTATATCTATATGTGTAGCCCCTCAGCATGTCTCTCCGAAAGCTTTTCTCCGCTCTGCACCTGTAACGACCTTTTTCTCTCTTTCTCTTTCGCTTCGCCCTCTGGCAGCAGTGACGATGTGTTCTTGCGCTTTCCTCTAACGTTTCTCGGCTACCTGCTGTCGTTCTGTTTGTGTGTCTGAGACCTAATGTTGATGTGTCATGGCGCCAGAAAGTTTCCCCCCACTAAAAACCCTTGACTCTATGGGATGTACAAGAAACAGAATTTAGATTTGATTGTCCAAATACTTGTCCAATGCAAGTGTTAGCCTTTAACATGTAAGTATAGAAAAAAATAAACCCTGCTTTCTTGCTTACAGGTAATATTGTCGGTTTATCAGACCAAAATCCCAATTAAAACTCCTAGTTGTACAGAGTACAGTTCATTTTCATTAGATATGGAGTGATTTTGGATCAGGTATTCTGCAAACTGCTGTTCTACCTTCTCTCAAACATTTGTTTGTCCTAAACTATATGTTACTGTCGGAAAAATAGAAATAAATATTGTTAAAACAAACATTGGATTTTTCTTTTTTCTTCTTTCATCCCTTGTCATGCATACAGTAACATTTGCTATGCTTCATACTATATGTTACTAGACAGCACTGGACAGAGAGCGCAAACCAATGGGGTATAAAGAGGTATAAAAACAGAATTGTTTAAATTGTTGCATAAGCTGGTGAGGTAATCCTTGAAAAGACAAGTGGGCCTTTCACAGCACTACAAGCTAAGGATGTATCAGCACAGCCAGTGCAGCATGGGTCATTATAATTCAACTCTCCTGTTGTGTTTGTTTCCTGTTAACTAGTTTGGTGTTCCCAGTGAAAAATGGCCGCTACATAGCTAATTATGAATCCATATTAATACATATATCATCACCTAATGTTGCATTATCTTTTTATCAACTCAAGTTCTTGTGAACATTACCGGTTTTGAACTTCCATTTGCTATTTATGGGCTGTAGGCCTCATTGACCTGAGCTCACATCACTTGCTGCCACAGAATGAACTGTGAGCAAGGCCTCAAAAAAAGCTTCATATACCAGAGCTGAGAGAATGTTGTTTAAATATCATTTAAACAATGTTGTGGTTGTTTTTGACAATTGCCAACAGGTGTAGTTCCCATGGGGTAGAAATTCTATTGGGGATAGGTTCCCATCGGGGTTGCCATGGAAGCCAAAAATGGGGTGGTTCTAATGACTGGTCTTTTTTGACCAGGAACACCAAGGGTGCACACAAGTTCAATAAAACACCCAAAATTTAATGAAAATTCTTTGAATGTATTTTTTGTGTTCCGATGCCATGTGTGAAGTCATGGAACCTCATGACAAACAGATGAAATTAACTACATTTAAAACGTTTAACTTTTAAATTGGTCAGATTTTAAAACACACAGCAGGGTTAATCATTGTTTCAGTGACTCTAAAATCAAATTTGATGCTGGACACAAAGCAGAACATCAGCATAGAGAGAGGGTGCAGAATTAAGTTGGGCTAAAAAATAAAGCACTAGTATAACTGGAAAGCACTCAGAGAGCACATCCCTCTGCCAACAGTATTCTCATTATAATTGAGCAATCGGAAATTTTTTTCCAGGCCAAGCCATAACAACAGCTTATAATTATGACCGGATCAACATTACTTCATACATATTCATGAATATTAGTCAACTAAAAATGCAGTTTTTCATTGACACCTACATTTTATTTACTGAGAAATTCACAAAAATATCAAAATATGCCAAATCTTCCTGGATCCAGATCTGGATCTGCCTCAAAATCTAATCAGCTCTTTGCCTCCCCCCCCCCACAACGTTCAAAATATGTTTATAATTTTCTGAGATATTTTGAACACAGACGAACCAACAAACACACATATATGTCACCCCTTTCTATTGGTTGAGGAACTTACAGGCATTTCATTACAATAATATTTCCATACCAGTACTTTTATGGTATCTTTATGTAGTTTCTAATGTTAACTTTGTTTTATTGAGACAATATTCCTGTAAATATATTTCTGATTATGTAGATTAAATATACAGGTACACAAGAATACAGAGATATAACAGATTAAAACATGCAAAACTATCAAATATGTGCAAGAGAAAATCCTATCATCCATTTCAATACACTATAAACTAAGTCCAGATTTGAATATTTCTCTTAAACAAAATATCAACATAATAATGACAATCATAATATAAGCATCACAGTTGTAAATGTAATGTTTCTCATACCCCTCCAGTGGATTACTAATGTCTCTCTAGATGGCACTGCTACTCCAACATTTAGTCATAAGGGTGCAACATAGCAAAATAGGCATGCACTGCGAATGTGACTGGGGTTCTGGCCAAATAAAAATAATTTTCTCTGGAATATTATTGTCTTTATGAACTGTTATTTTTACGTTTTCCCCTCAATCATTTCTGATTACAACATCCTTTTATGTCCAAGTAAAGGAAGGAAGGATGAAAAAAGACACACCAAACTATGTGAAATGTTCCCAGATGGTTTGCCTCATCTTTAGCCCTCATACACAAAGAGAAAAGTACCACATGGGAATAATCGTCACGCCTCCGGCAAAAGACTCTCCACGTATACAGACAGACAATCACCACATATGTTTGTTTAAGTGGCATAAAGGCCCAGATAAGATAGTGATACATTCTATTTGTTTATTTGATTTAAGATTTATGTTTAATATTCCCCTTGGGTGATCCGCTCCCAGACATGGGCACGGTGTATGCTAACCGCCTCCACAAGGAAGCTAATAGCATCAGCAGGGACCGAACCCACCTGGGTCATAGTCTGTTTTTTTCACTACCATCAGGTCAGAGATTCAGGACCATAAAAACACAGACTAACAGACTCAGAAACAGCTTCTTTGCTAGAGCTGTAGCCTCCATCACCCCTCCTGAGAACTGACTGAGCATATAGGCACTTTATATAGAACATTCTAAACCATCATTTGCACTACAACCTGCTACTGCCAATTATTTACTGACGCCAAGGCCCAATAATCCCCATTAGTTAAATTAAACCATAATTAAGGCGTGTGCGTAATCAGAATTGCTGACCTTGGGATTCTTGCATTAAAGAAAGTGTAAAAAAAAAAAAAAAAAAAAAAAAAAATATATATATATATATATATATATATATATATATATATATATATATATATATATATATATATATATATCGTGGATCCACCCCTTTAATTAGATTCACTCCAAATTTAATGATTTCCTCTTTGGTACATGCCCAACCCTCCCATCAAGTCTGATTAAATCTGTCTTTACTTATTTGTAATCCTGTTGACAGACAAGCAAACAAACCAACAAATAAACAAAGAGATGCCGGTAGGGAAAAACAAACTTCTTAGTAGAGGTAACAGTTTTTAGTAACAAGACATGTGTAATCTTTAATCCCACTTTTATAATCCTCCATTGTCAGATAATCTACTTTAAGGTGATTCTATAGCTCACAACAGGACGGGGGTGCACAAACTTTAAAAGCACTTTAGTGCAGGGTTTGTTTGTTTTTTGGGATAATGTTTATTCCGAACATGTAAAAACAAAAGTAAAAAAAATCAATAAAGACTAGTTAAAGTCAGTAAACAAAAAAAACAAAACATGATATACAATATATTCAATAATCCAACTCTTATAAGCAAATTCCATGTCTGAAAAGGAGTAGGAAGAAGTATAAACATCAAGGAGTGATGTATGGCGCACATAACTTGTCCACATGATGAAAAGTTGCAGTCACTGAGTTTTAAGAGTCAACGGAGAAGAAAAATAAGGAGGCAGTTTATATGATATGGCCTTTTATGGAAAAATGTACCCGTGCTCCATTCTATAGCTGTATAAGGATGAAAAACCAGCTCTCACACAAACTTTAATGATGTGTAAGAAAACAGGAATCTCAACACAGTATGATACAAAACACAGCCTGGATTAATTTCTTATTGCGCTAAAAGAAAAACAGCCTTTATGTCTGAGAGAGGAACCCAGCTTCAGCCTCAGTTTTTCCTTCTTCAGACGCTGATGTCTTACATGTGATGTCTTAGATATATGCATGTTTGAGACAAAACATCTGGGGAGCACACCATCAGCTGGCTCACAGGAAATGAATGGTTTAAGCATTACAAATATGACATGTAATCATTCACTTTGTTAACTGTTTCCACACAGCAGCCTATAAGTGGATGATGAGGTCCAGGTTAGTTCATTGTTACTGATCAATCTCCAGCACCGGATCAATCAAATCAAATAGGACAGTGGACAATAAGAGAACACCTGTCTCTCTTCTCTAAACTGTACATCACAAATATATTATATAAGAAAATACTTTTTCTTTTTTTCTGGAACCTGGAAGGCTTTTCTTTTCTTTTTTGCTTTATTTAATTGATTCATTTATTTTCTTGTTCTGTCTGTGAGGAAGCTTAAGTAACTTAAAGGCCACTTTTAGGTTTCATATTGTTCAAAAAACACATTTAAGACACACACCGTATCCAGAATCCAGATATTGATTATGCACATACGTGAAGTCATGTGAGCTATCCTCCCTTACTGCCCAAATGGGGCATTTCAGTCTAGCATTCTTGCTGCAGAGCCACTCGTAGACGTAAATGACTTGCCAGCTCATCCTCTATTAATTCTCACCAATGAATTACCTGTGAGCATTCTTGACATCGCATTTTGGACTCTTGTGTCAGGAGATCAAATTAACTTCAATCAACCTTGACACACTCTGTTCATCTTGACAGACGACTCAGTCTTCAGTCGCAGAGCGTAAATATTTTCACCACAGCCTTTAAAGATTGAAAATTAACTCAAAGAATAATAAGAAGAATGGCTGCAAATGACCAGGTCTGCCTTTTCTCAGAGATTCACTTCAGAGGTTTCTTCAGAGACGTTCCCACTTGAGCAATCTATCATCGGCGTCACCTGGATGATTTTCTCAGTGTTTGTGACCACCGGGGCCATGTGGAGCACATCACAGGCTTGTTAAGACCTAAACTCTAATCCTACAAGTGATTACACGCAGAGGAGAAAATCTCCAAACACGAGGGTTGCACGAAGACGAAACGTAGCTAAGGTGTTTCGAGGTTTAAATCAAAGAAGATACTCTTTTCTGGAACTTGGCGGTGATTTGCGAGCAAACCAACAGATGGTAAAATCAGGGTGGCTGGCTTGAGAGAGGCTTACCAAAGCATTTTGACAGGAAGACCAAAAGGATTCTCATGCTTTTGAAAGCGACTGAAGTCTTTTCCTCAAAACAGACCATGTGTATTTGTGTGTAGAGCTGCTAAGCCAAGCCAGATGTTGGTGTCTGTCGGAATTGGTGGCGTTCACCTCACGGCCGTACGTTTCCCTCTGCCCCAATGTCAACCCAGAAGCTAGTAGGTCATCCGTTAGTGTTTGGTTTCACTTTGACACTGCTGAGCTATCACATGAAAGCCTGGTCACCTTAGGGGAGAGTCTGCATGCTTGGTTGACAGCATAAGAAGTTGCAAAGATGCATTTGTTTCCCCCACATGTTGTTTTATTCATCAGTTGTCCGGCCCTGGCGTGGATTTGTTGGTTTGGAGGTCATGACGTCTAAGGCATCGAGTTTAAAACTGCTAATCAATACTTTTAACAAAACAACAGATAAAATAACTCGGCATCATGTGAAAGAGGTCACTCGTAGTGTCAAACCCAAGGTGAATTTTCACATCTCCAGTTGCCCTCATCTTTACAAATCATTTCAGTGTGTTCCAGCTCATTGGTTTTGTTTCACAGCTTACAACTTCACTGTTTTGATTCACTCTCGCTGCTCTCATAGTGGCATTTCAAGACACAGCAGGCAGCTGTTTCCACTAAAAACACGCTCACATGAGCCCACTGTAAGCTACTTGCCCAGCAGCAAATGACAGATAAAGTTAAAACCACTAGCCTTTGAACCTGGTGGGGCATTTAGCTCCCTAAGATCCCAGATTACTCATTGGACGGACACTTGACTTCAAATGAAAGCAAATGTTGTTTTGTGTCTGCTGGATGTAGGATGTATTTAAAAGAGGCCCGAGACACTGAAATAATTAAGACATTTTGGGTTTGCTCCAATAAAGGACTATAAATATTCCAGCAAATGTTTTGGCTTCTGATCTGTCACCACCAACGAAATGAGGAGGGAGATATGGGTTCCTTCCATCCCAGCCGTTGTGTCCATCACGTTTTGTTTCCTACACATCCCAGCCCAGATAAACAGGGAGGGTTGTGTCCGGAAAGTCATCCAGAGTAAAACCTGTGCCAGATCCACAACGCAGATCGGCGACCCCAAAATCAGGAGCAGCCGAATACAATTAAAAAGAATTGCAATTGACAGGGACAACTGTCCATACACCCATGGCGGAAGAAAAATGCTTGAAAATCAAGGTTATGGAATTGAAGCCAGACATGCTTTTTTTTAACATCCACTACACCCTTATTTTTTTATACCCAGCCACATAAAGGATGGAGTCCCTCCAGCACTGAATATTGACGTTAAATGAAAATAAAATCACAAGGTGCATAATTATCCAAAATGGATGTAAATCTCAAGGAAACCAAGTTGCTTTTTGTTTTTCTGCCCCACTTGACTAAACCATACGCCGTGTTTCTATAAATATTGCATTTTGAATGGTTGCAATGGAAACTGCAAAATTAAAAACACAAATCCTCACTTCATAAATCACGAACGCTTTTATAAGCTGACATAAAAGAATGATTACAACTCGCCCTATTGGAAAAACATTCCTGAGGATCTCTCTTCATGTTTCTCTCCTAAATCACCAAGGGGACTGGTTTTGTTGCTCTTCTTCTTCTTCTACTCTTTTTAACATAACTTAAATCTCCAACTCCTGATGAAACTGCGCTCTTTGTTACTGAGCTTACTTACTCCAATCCATTTCTTGGAAATTGCTTTTAATTCTGAGACATTTCAGAGAAGGCCCAAACTTCAAATGCACTTGACAATTAGATGAAAAAAGCGGCTAAAGAAATCTCCCCTCGTTCCCTGATGCTTGCATTCGCTTCAATAACGCAGGATTATTGTTGAAGCCAAAGATACTCTGTTGAGGCCACTTTGTTAGTCAAAGTCTGTCTTACTCATCAGCTCCTCTGACCTCGCTGTGCCCCCGCCTGCTACCTAAGCATACACTATGCTCTGCTGCAAAGCGCTGCACAAACACACACACACACACACACACACACACACACACACACACACACACACACACACACACACAAACACACACCGATCCACTCAACTTGTTGTGGTACATGTAGAGTCATTTGTATGGATGCATTCAGCGAGATAGTTAATCTGTAAGCGCCTGCCAGAGAAAGCAATTAACCTCACGGACCACTGGGGAGTTGATATGAGCGAGAGAGCATCTCTCGGCCATTTAAATATACACCAGAGGGACTCCCTCACTCACGATCAGCCAACCTATTATTCATCATCAGTGCTTTAAATGGCCTCTTCATGAAGACAGTAAGACAGGCCTCCCTTCCTCATACACACACACACAGGTATTTATTTCCACACTCAGACTGACTGATCCCCACGGCTCTGGAGTTTCAGATTGCCCTTGACGCACAAATGATTAAGGTCGGCTAAAGAACAAGAAAATTAAATGCTGCATTCCTGGTGATCAGGGAATTTACCGGACTCCGGAGGAAACTATGCAGAGCTCCTGCCAAGTCTGGAAAAGGGAGATACAGCATGTCCAGCATGATTATTTGCAATGCAAGTATAGCTTTTGGCTGGCGGTATTATTCTTTAGCTTGCAAGTACCGCTTGTGCCGCACTACAGAAGAGATTTTCTTTGATCGACTTTCCCCCCGTTCAGTGACGTAGAAAATTCAAAGAGCTTGATTGTAAACTTTTTTTTGTGTTTGTCAGACCGAGAAACTTTTCACAAGCTGTTCAATATGAATACCGCTTTGTGTTTGTGGCTAGTGACCTGCCAGTCCTTTCCCTCATGCATCAGTAACCTCCCTAATGAAGAGAAAACACGGGCACAGATGGACGAAGGGGGGGAGGAGGTTGCGACAGATGAGTGCATAGGGAAAGGGAGGATGATGAAGAATTCGTGATGAAGAGGGAAAGCAACTAGTTACTAAGAACGGAGATATAGTAAGAGAGTTTGAGCCACATTAACTTTAAGAAAGACAAACGTCTCTCTCTTCCGTCGGGTGACCTGACCTCCCTGACGCTGTATTGCAATGACATCCATAAGGTTGACATTCCTGGAAAATCTGGAAAAAATGTCCAAACACCTTCAGAATGAACTGCTATGGAACTTAATCCACACATTTGCAGTATCTTTTGTGATCCTCTGACTCTTCATTTAACACCATCATCAGCAGATCTAGATATAATCTGGCCAAACACCTGCAAATCTGATGAAATCTGCACCAGCCTTACATGTGCATGAATGTGAATGATCAAATCTTAGCAGGCCAACATGTGTGAGAGGGGAGGCAATAGGTCTCTGGCACTAGGACCCAGATTAGGGGCGGAGTCTATAAAAAGGGGCAGGAATCTCACCTGGGCCTTTCAAAATTGGGAACTAGTTTAGGGAGTTTGCTGGGGAAAACATCCAGGAAAGTGCAATGGGGCCTACTTAAACATCTGAAGGAAACGGGTGGGCCTATAGGAAATAAGATTTAGTTTAGTTTTGTTTTTGTTTTTTCCTGCTTGTCTACTGTCCCACACTCCAGTCCAGTGGATGGCGGTAATGCTGGTTGCCAACTGCAATAAACCCAAAGAAGAAGATGACCTGGGCCTTCCCTCCTGCACTGACACACACCTGAGAGAGCAGCTGAGACACGCCTTTGTTTTGCTGGTTGATTACAATCTTCATGCTAAGTGAGGGACAAAACTAAGGTATGTTTCAGCAGAAATGGGTTGTTTTAAACAGGTTTTTAGTCATTTTAATTCCATATTAACATCGTGTTAAATGTAGATTCCACTTACCTGCATTTCCTCTGACTGAGGGAGGGAACTGTTTCAACTAAACAAGATATATTATTTGCTATATTGTACATATTTGCAAAAACTGTAAATTCTTCTTATTGTACATTAATGTGCTTTTATTCTTTTTAGTGCAAATAAAGGCACCAGTAAAAGACTTGATCGTTTTAATGCTTTATCTTCACTAATGTTACCAGCCTGTTTTCATTGTTATTTTTCTTTATGGGGTTTTTGCTGTGTTGAAGGGAAATCAAGTGTAGGTGCAGTCATTTTGCATGTGCTTCACTGTGTGGTTTGAGTCACATTAGCTTGCTGTGAAGAGGTAAAAGTTAAACTGAGTTACTGCCATGTCATAATTGTGAGAAAGTTCATATTAACAATTGTCAATAAATTAATATTTTTAATACAGCAGCCTCTGCCTTTTGGTTAATCAGAGCTCTATGAATTGAGTATCACTTGGTCAAACATGCAAAACCAACAATATGAACAAGTTAAACATTGTACTGTACCTACTTAAGTGTTAGCTTTTTCTCTATGAGCAATTCAGTACACTAAGATTAGCCTTTAGCCTGCTAGTCTCTAGTCTTGTTTTGAAGTGGATGAAAAACTTGAGTGGCATTGTCCTAGAATAGCACGGAGTTGAATGCATACCCCTGCAAAGGCTAAAAAAATTCCAACACATGTCTTAGATAAACCAGGTCTGGATCCACAACAAAATTCATAAAATAAATCCTACTCATCTGGATATATTTCTAAAATTTTTGAAGACCACTTGAACCCCCTTTACTGTTGAAAATGAAATACTACCCCCTGAAAAAACAAACGTCGATCAAGCAGATGGGGATCATTATCTGGATGTGCAGCACATCAAACACACTCTTATCAACACAACAATAAATCTGTGTGATTTGTTAACATCATAATTTATGGATTTGTTTTTTTGTTTTTTGTTTTTTTGATATATAAAATTCCTGGGAAATATCCTGGAAAATGTTGAAATATGATCTTGCAAAATTAACGTTGATTTAAAAAAAAAAAAAATATATATATTTTTATATTCCTGAATCCATTCCTCTGTCTTGAATCCGCAACAAAATTGAATGGGTTGTCTGCTAACAAACGGGAGGAGTTTAAGTATCTTGTGGTCTTGTTGACAAGTGATGGGAAAATGGAGCATTAGGTTGGACAGGCAGTTTGGTGCGGATCAACAGTAATGTGGGTGTTGTATTGGATCCCTGTGCTGAAGGGAGAGCTGAGACAAAAAGCAAAACTCTCAATTTTCCAGTGGATCTATGTTCCATTTTTCACCTATGGTCATGAGCACTGGGTAGTGACAGAAAGAATAAGACTGCAGTTTCCAGTGTCCAAAATGAGCTTCCTCCGTAGGGTGGTTGGGCTCACCCTTAAAGATAAAGGGAGCTTGAATAGCCGTTGCTTCTTCACTTCGATAAGAGACAGTTGAGGTGGATCGGGCCACTGATTAGGATGATGATGCCTCCCTTTGGAGGTTTCCTGGGAGGGTCCAACTCAGAGGAGACCCGAGGTAGACCCAGAACTCGCTGGAGGGATTTCAAATCTCATCTAGCCAGGGAACGCCATCTCCCAGGATGAGCTGGAGAGTGTTGCTTGGGAGAGGGACATCTGGATTACCCTGCTTAGCCTGCTGCCACACAACCCGACCCTGGATAAGCAGATGAAAAAAGATGGATTGATGTTAAGAAACAAACAAACTATTAAACATTACCTCAACAGCATTTCCTCATTGGCAGAAGCTAAAATAAGTAAGTAATTGAATGACCGTAATGTTAATGATCATTTCAGGTTAAACCTCACCTGTATGAGTTGTCTGGAAATTAGTCACTATTACAATTAAGAACATATTGAAATTCTTGGACTGAAATAAAAATGAAATACGATGTACAGAAACATCTCTCCTTAAAATCCAAAGAGGAATTCAAAGGTTTTAGAGCGAACGTCATCTGGAATCACACCAGCTGACTGATGTAGTCTCATACATGACCTTGAATAGAATCACTTCACAAAACCCACCATTAGTGTTTCCGTCTGAAGGAATGAATCCACTTTATGTCATCCAACCAGAAAGACAAAACACTGGTCTTAAATATGTACAGACACATATATAGTGATTTTTGGCCATTTACAACATAATAAAAACACAGACATTGTTTCCAGACTTTAACATAATTGTTCTGTGCAGAAATGGATTTCAGTGTCTTAGGCACAGACTTCCAGAATAAAGACATTTCAAAGGCACAATGGATTTAATTTCCATATTTAGCTTGGAGAAACCAATAAGCTTCATTATTACAAACTTTCGTCACACCTCATAAATCCACCCTCGAGTACCACTGTAACACTGGAGGACTGCAGCATCAACTTGACTGCCTGGTTTAAGCATTTCCCCCGTAGACAATCGGCCTTGGCTCTTACAGTAACATCCGCTTCTGATTAAAGCGAGCCTTTCTCCAGCTTTGTCCTTTTTAAGTCAACATCGGAGCAGACAGGGGCCAGTTCTGGGTTAGGAGGGCGATCCCCTCGACCCCAAATCACTGAGACTGTGTCTATTTACACGACGCCATGGAGTAATAGAGAAGTAATATTCGACACATTGGGTAGTTGTTGAAAAAGTTGTCCCTTTGCATTAATCAATAATCAGCTTTATGTTGTGTTGAAGTGACTTCCTCATATGCCATTGACGGTTTTGAGTCAAATCTGAACACAAAACCCCCCAGAAAGCAAATAAACTCACAACAGATGTACTATGGTGATGACTGATGTCTCTGTTTTGCCACAGATACACTGGTATGCAAGTCTGCGGCTCATCAAAATGCATGGCAGCTTTTGTGTTTTTACATCACCACATATATGTACTAAATTTCTAAATTCTTCTCATTGCTTTGCCAACCACCGACCAGCTTATGCCACTTCAGATTTCCTGTTAGTGGTGCGAATCCGGACATGTGTGCAAACATCAATGCTGCTCCATGCTAACATGTGTCTCCAAGTTGAAATGAAATAATATTTGTACAAACCTGTCTGCATACAACCAGAATATCCATTGGTGTCCTCGTTACTTTAATTTAGTCAACAAATCCCACTTTGAAGTACAAACAAGTGTGCAACATCATAATGGCTTCCCTGAGGGTTTCTGCACAGTTAAAGACAGTAAATAAAACAAATCATGGATCCATACCATCTGGATGTACTTCAAAATTAAATGGTTCCTTCTTTGCGACAATGCCCTCGTTCACCTTTTGTGAACTAGTTTAAACATAATTGACAAAAATGCTCAAAAACGCCTCACCTTGCAATGTTCAAAAACTTCCTAAGTCCGACCCTTTCTCCTGATCCACTCCAAAATTGAATGGGTTCTTCCTTACCACATACCCAACCTTTCTACCAAGTTACATGACAATCGGGCAAGCAGTTATTGTGTAATCCTCCTAAAAGTCAAACAAACTACTCAAATTGACCACTTACCCTTCTTGGCAGAGGTAATAAATGTCAAGAACCCCATTTCCTGGTGACAAATTAATGTCCATGGATCCGATCACTGGTTCTTTGGAAAGTTGTAAGGATTGTTGTCAAGTCCAACTGTCTTTAATTGTTGTTTGGGTTTACACAGAGATTGTGCAATAGCACAAGACTCTTATATGTCATGTTTGTTTATTTGCAATGAACAAAGCAACAGGCGACAGCAAACAAAAGAGCTGTGACATATAACACAGCATTGTCTGCATTGAGAGTGACATTTTACTTATGCATTGCTTTGTAAACAATGAAATAACATGGCAAAAACAATCATTTAACTTTCCTGTTACATGGCGTCCTCTGCTTGCAGGTTATGGAGCTCCTGGACCTCGTACTGTCTCCCCAACTTGGAGATATTCATTGAGTTAGCTTCTAACTGCTCCTAGCTGCTTTTTAAATCTCCTGGTTGTGGGTTGCACACATTCCCATCCTGTTCTACTGCCTTATACTGAGTGATGAGACACAATAAAGGCACAATAGTCCTGCCTTTGACAGGCTGTGTAAAAGTGGCATAAGAGATTAAAGAGGTTTAGAGGCTAATGAAGAGACGTCTTGGAGCTAAGGAGAAATGGGAAGTTGACTCTGTGGCTTTCACATTGCATGTCGTCATTTGATCCATTGTTAAAATAGAAAGTATTGATTACAGAAGCTTGAAAGACGTTTTAAATATACACATGCCTCTACCCTTTGTTTTTTTCCTTTTTCCTGCTTTCTCTCTCTGATGTCTCTGAAACTATTCAAATGCTCTGGGTCTCATTTGATCTCCAGTATCAGACATCTGGAGCACTGTTCTGCTGAAACACCTGTTTTCAATTCAGACGACCGACAGAAACATTTGATTGTCTCTCACAACCAGAACCTTTTCTTTCTCTCCCCCTCCTTCTCTTGGACTCTAGGGCTGTGTTTAAACCAGCTCTTCTATAGGTAATAGAAGGAAGGATATATTTAAACTGATTAAGAACAAACGAGAGGAAAATGTAGCGTATAATTTTCCAGGTATTATGTTTGCAATTTTGGCACCTTAGCCGCTGGATAAGGTTGCTTTCAAATGGAACGTGTGATGTCTCAATTTTAAACTTTTACCCATCAACTTAATGGAAAATAATCATTGTTCACTATGAAATTTTGATTGTCAAATTTAATTTACATACTGTAACCATCTAAAAAAATATGAAATATCTGTTGTGGATTAGGGATGAAACCATTATTTCAGATTTTCAGGCCTAAAATTTACGTTTTTTTCCCCCCGAATACAAACCAACATGTCAGCATAGCTTTTACAAGCTAGTGAAAAGGGAGTTGAATTTAATTTCTGGCAAAATATATATTCATTTTATTTGGTGTTGAACAAATATGCATGCATTGATGTTCCAGACATGTGCAGGGAGCCAATACAGAAGAAAAAAAAGAAAAGAAAATCACTGAACATAATGCAGTGAGAATAAAGTTGAAATTTCACTGCCGGCCTTGCTGCCAAAACTCTTAAACACTTAATTGTGCCTAATTGTTTAGAGGACAGAACATGCACTTAGCAATAATATGCATGGGCAACTCTAAGGAAGGAAACAGCATTTAGGGAAGAGAACAAAGTATGATGTTTGCACATACCATAATACTATGTTAAACTAAACATGTCCAATAAACACGCTATCACTGCATCTATTTTAATATCAACACTGTCTCCTCGGTGCTCCACTGTATTCTTGACATATATTTATATTTTTCTTGTCTGGCAAATATATGTATTCTATTGTATAAATGTTGAATTTGTATAAAAGGCAAATAAATATTATCAAAAATGACATGAAATGAAACCAAAATTCCTTTACTACATGGAATTTGTTTATAGCTCTTTCAAGACAAACTCTTAATAGCATTAAAGGAAGTGACATTTTGGAAAATGCATGTATTTGCTTTATATTATAGGGTTAGATAAGAGGATTGATACCACTCCCATTTCTTTGTGCTAAGCTAAGCTAACCAGCTATTGAGAGTTGTGTCGATCTTCTCATTTAACTCTCCATAAAGTGAATAAGCATAACTCCTACAATGTCAAACCACTGTTTTAAATGCCTAATTATATAATACAAAAAGGTTTGTTACATACACGTTAAATGTGTGCAGGAACAGATGGATATACATATCAAACGACTCACACAAAAGCAGGCATGCTAATGTGTGTCTGCACACGCACATACACACATACATATGCAACACAGCACTGTGCACACACTCATACGCACTACAAAGACACACACATAAACACATTTCATAAACAATTGGTCACTGCTCAACCAGCCGAAGTACTTCAAGCATAAGGCAGTACTTATAAAATGTAAATTATAACAATAAAAGTCTTAACAGCTGATGCATTCAATTTTAATATGACAAAATATATGTAACAGATGAATAAAATTGGTTTTCATCATTAGTATTATTATTCATTTGGTAAATTGTTGAATCTGCTCTGCAATTCAATATCGTGCAAACTTGTGTCTTTTTCACAAAGTGTATTAATGAAGGCTTCATTCCCTTTTTGATCACACTGTGACCCAGAGGATTGAAATGTTAGTGCCGCCCTCATGTGTTATCTGGTTTATTCTTCCACGGATGCAGTCCAGAGTTACATACACAGCTGTACCGTTCTGGACCTGAAATGAGGCCCTCAGACCAATACTGGCCCACTGGCTCCCCTCAGGCATGTGCCCAGACACCTGCTGAGCCACAGGACCTGCCTGCCTGCCCTGACCCCCCGCCTGCTGCAAAGTCAGTTTTATAATATTGCATGAGTGTATCAGCTTCAGGTTAATGGCTATGTTCGCCATCCCTTTCTCGTGGAATATAAAGTTCTTTCGGTTATTTGGCTCTCCTGAACGGGCCAAATGAACCTGCGGCGTATCCGGGCTGATCTGGTGGAAATACAGAGGTTTATTCCTGACGGCTCCAAAGGGCAGACCAGTCCTGGCTACAGTAGCAGTCAGCGCTGATGACACTGCCGAAGGAATCCAGATAAGGCTCAGCATGCTGATCCCAGTGCTGTCCCCAAAGTAGCGGATGTTGCACTGGGATGGAGATGCGATCTCAAAGCTAAGTGTGTCCCCACTGTCCACGCTGACAACACCAGAGAGGGTGATGGAGGTGTCCCTGTAGTTGACGCCTGTCTTGAAAGCCTGCATCACCTCTTGGCCGGTGCCGTTGCGGTTAGTGTAGGCGATCAGGGAGAAACCCTCTCGAATGCAGGTGTGGCCCATAGAATAAAGCGCCTGTTGGAGGACAAACTTCACAACACCGCTTTCCGTAAAGCGCACGCCACGGTTGTCATGGGTTAGAATAATCATGTATGGGTCGGACACTGAGGTCATTCGGAAAGTTGGGCGGTAGCTGGTTTGATAGTGCGCCAACAGGGACATCTGCGCCGTCATAGCGACGGCACCAGTATCATGTGACAACCAGAGAAGGCTGAAGGAGGGAGCGGCAATATCATAGACGTGAAGATCCTTGCTCTGGTTGCAGTGTTGATTCGGACTCCTCAACAGCAGAGTGAAGGTGTGGTTAGGCTCCACCTCAACTCCGCTGCTGACGCTGACACCCTGGAAGTATTTCCCATCTGGCTGCTCTATGCGAACGCCACTGAGGTCCTGACCCTCCTCCTCCTGGCTGCCATTGAGCCTCATTCCCACCTGAAGGAAGTTCCTGCAGCTGTGCTTTATGGCAAAGTTATGATCCAACCACACCAGACCGTGCTGCAGAAACGTCACCTGCCCTGCCTCGTTGGATAACAGATCTGTGGTTTCTTTGCCTCGGATGTTTAGTTGAAGCCCGGGGAAAATGTGGGTGCCAGTGGTCCGGGGAGAAGGAAGGGCCACATTGGCTCCCCAAGACTGGGAGAGTTGGCTCTCTGAAGACGGGCTACAGACAGCATCACTGACAGCTGTGCAGAGAACAGCGACAGGCTCTCCATCACAGTCGGAACAGGCCTGGCACTCCTCCAGCTCCTGGTTGTAGAAGTAGCCATGGCCGCACAATCCCCTCACTGCTTCGCTCTCGGACACTCCCAGACACCTGAACCCCCCTGTGCAGTTACAGAACAGAGAAAATGGACCAACGGAAGAGTGAAAACAGGGTGTAACAGATCTGCAGGTGTAATTCTCTACATAATGACTGTTTTGTTAATAGAGCTAATATTTCACTTATTTCTGTTTGTTAGCATTGTGCCCAAATATGATCAAATTATACATAAAAAAGTGGAAAACTGCTCTAATTTGAAAGAGTTTAAAATCATTATTTACAGTGTCCACAATTAGGGGATAAATATGTTGATTATCAGTTAAAAAAAGCAATGTGCTGAACTCACCTGGAGTGTTGAGGCACTTCACCCGTTCTCCACAGATGTGTGGTAATTCAAGGCATTCATCTCTGTCCTGCAATTAATGCAAATTAATGTTAATTATACTTTGAAAGTTTTAAAGCTCATAGCAGTATCATTGCTTTTGTACCAAAGCTGCAGATAGCTGATATTTTGTGCCACGTTCAATGATTTTAAAATGGTAAAAAAAAGAAAAGGATCCGGGTTTCCCATGAATTTTTATTCTAATCAGAGATGATATCAGCCATCAAGGCCCTAGAATGTGAACATTTTCACTCCAAATCATTTGCTGTTATGTTTGACTGTTGCTGGTACATATTTGAAAACCACGACTCGTGTGACACTCCAGCAATCGGCTGAAAAACCATTCAGTGGTTTGGTTTCCATCACAGACAGGACAGATATCAGGCTCGCCATCGGGAAAACATTAGCGTACTCAAGATAAAAGGGTGTAAGCCAAAAAGGAAATATCAGTATATTAAAGGATACCTGGCACATCCTGTCTGCAGTGGGAGAACACTGTGAGATCAGAAAGAAGCCTGGCGGACACATGGTGCATTTCTCACACTGAGGCGGGTCCCTCTGGAAATCACAGTACTCTTCCTGCCCACAGGGTGAAGGGCATCCCAGCAGAGGTTGAGGAAAATGAGCCTCTCCGACTACATCCATCACCTTGGAGTCCATGTCCACTTTGTGTACGGCGTAGGATTTCTGCAGGTGGCTGCGGGCTTGGCTCTGCAGACCCGCCAGGTGGTTCTCGAAGTAGCTCTGCAGTTCACCCTGCAGACCCTGGAAGGACACCTGCTTGATGGTGTCGGAGAGGAGGCCGTACTGGGCCTTCACCACATCCATCTGCTCATACATGCGCCGCTGCTGCTCCAGGATCTCCCTCTGCTGGGACAGTAGTGCCTCCTGTTGGTCTGCGAGCTTCTGCTGCAGGTCGCGGATGACTCCCTGCTGGGCTTGCAGGGCCTCCACCAGCTTCTCCTGCCCCTTGGCCAGCTGGAGATGCAAGATGAGGGCATCTTCTGAGGGAACTTCATTCTCCCCTGAGAGGAGAGTAATGCAAAATGAAAGATGGGGTCAGACAGTCATGTTCTTAATGAGACACTGCAGTAGGGGAGGTGATTTCATGAGAGTACGACAGATTCAGTAGTTTGATATCTGCAGGGACAAAGCGTGAACACCCACTGACCTCATTCTATTGTCTAGACATGGCAAGCAATGAAAGTTTTCTGTATGGATCAACTTCCAAACATTTTCTGACAATGGGCTCAGACATTTTTCCAGTTCAGCTGCTGTGGTTGCTCTTTTTTTGAGGACCATAATCCTCTTTTGCAGATAAAAAGTGCTAAAAAAGTTACTTTAAAGAGTATTTGGTTAAAGTATAAGCTTATTGCTCTCATTTCAATGTAACAAATAATCAGCTCTTTAAGTTTGTCACTCAACCAGAATTATCCCACAGTGGTAGGACCCGTGCGCAATTGTGCACCGAGGAAGTTTTACAGAATTAAATCAGCGTATAATATCTAAAAACAGTTATATTTTTGGATGACAATGGCGATGATGATGACGATAGCAGACCTGGCTTAATGTCACATGTGAGCTGGACACCCAAAGGCGCGCCGCCAAGTTCCGGCGACGGATATCCAAGCTCAGGAAAATCTCCCAGAAACTGTGCGGCTTTGTCGGACACATGGACAGGAGGGAGCTGGCTGGCGGCGTCAGAGGAGACGCTCTCTTCTGAGCCGGCCAGACATCCCTCTCCCACACAAGACTTTGCACGATTTTTTGGCCGTATCCTCAGTGGAAGTCTGCACTCTATCCCTCTACACTCTCGGGTGTCATTGGTGGGCTGAAATTGTTTTCCAAGCGCGGCGCAGTCCACCTCAGTGCACCCTGCAGGTAGAATTTCATGCGCTCTTGTCCGTGTGCCGCTGCTGTCACTGTGCCGCACGCGGAGTGGCAGGACAGCTGGATAGGCTTCCGAAACTGCTCTTGCAGAGTTCGGGTACGCATGGTGTTGACTGGCAACTATCTGTGGCGCTCTCCCCTTCGTTGTGGGGTTAAACTGCCGCGGAGGTCTGGAGGATCTGCTACCCGGACAGTGCGCTCCGGTGCACGGTCTTGGATCGCCGGTCTCCGCGCCGTGGCAGTGCGTCCCCCGACAAATCTCAGCGACAGCTTGCATTGACACCCAAGACAGCAGCAGCAACAGCAAAGGTGTTACTAAAACCATTGTGCGTCAGCTTTCACTCCGTCTCTTTCACTGCAAAAGAAGAAAAATGAGGAGTTAATTTCTTGATTTCTAAATGATGCGTCTGGAAAAAGTAGCCCATGATCCAAAACTGTTGCAGAAAAAGTCAAACCCTTCCAGTCACAACTGAAAACAGAGGCTCTCACTTCTCAGATCATTACCTTCTGCTCCGGGGTTTGGTGAGACTGGCTTTCCCGACTGTCAGTGAGGAATAAAAACATTAGACACACGCACTACTGCTCGCTCTCTCCATGCCTGACCCACTCTGACTGAGGGTTTCTGCACTCCAATGTCAGTATGTGGCATTCCTCAGACTTAATTAGCATCAGGTTTCCCCGGCCACAAATTAACCCTTCACCTTCCCTGCAGTTTTCCATAGAAGTATTCCCCACTGGGTGAGAGAAGGCAGAGTCAAACATTTTCTAAAGCACAACATACAAGAAATATTGGTTCCAATTTTCAATTTAAAACAAAGTTTGTCCAAGCCAAACGTTCTTTTCTCCATAGCTGTCATCTTTCCTTCCAGATGACCGTCACTGTTCATTTTGCTCACTGTTTACTTTTCCTATGACCTTATGGCCATCCACGTTTCAAAAAGTGACAGTGTTTTTTTTGTTCAGCACATCCTGAAATGTTGAGACAGCTGCTGGTCCTCAGTGTATACTGGCCTTGTCAACATAGAGCGCCCCACTTTATAGACAAAGCCAACAAAGGTCAGACTCTTGTTGAGGGGACCATGGCAGAAGTCAGGAATTTGAGACCCACAGCTGGTTTTTGGACCTTGTCCTCCCATTTTAGTGCCACAGCACAGCCACATGTCCAGTGGGAGGTTATCTGAGGCTGATGCGTGGTGGGGTTGGATTATGATGTCATTTTCTGTCTGATTCTTTCAAGGTCAGGCAAGTATGGAAGCCAATTCCTGCCAAGGAAAGGATGACGTATCAGACATAAAAATAAGTAGCTTTGAAAAAGACTGATCTCATAACTTTGAATTTCGACTCAGGAATCCAACATTTTTATTTACAGTCACAAACACAAACTTAATTTAGACTTTCTCAGAATTCTGTGTCTCATAATGTTCACTTAATATCTCATATTTGTGACAAATGTGTCTTAGAATGAAAATATTCAGTTAGTATCTCATAATTTGACTTACAGTAGTTTCTCATTATATTCTCTTAATATTGAACATTTGTGACTCATAATCTAATAATTTCATTTTAGTATCTCATAATATTGGCTTAATATGTCATCCTTTTGACTTATCTCATAATTTAATTTAATTTAACATCTTCATATATGTTACATATCTAATACATTTGCCTCAGTTTTACACAATTTTGAACTATTAATTAAAAGATATGATTTATTATTTCACAATTTTGACTTACATTTCATCATTTTGGTTTATAAGCTCAACAAATTTTTCTTGTCTTAATTCATGACTTTTTGCATTTTTAATATGTGTAACTTTTCATCTTTTTTTAAGCTGGTAGAAATTGGCCATGAATAATGGTGAATGAAATCGAACCCTTAAAAACCTCGTTGCATACATGCAGAAAGGTCCAGCTAACTCTTTGCCATTTTCCCGGTGTAAACATGCAGAGCGGATTGGTGCTCCACCAAGAACACAAGGACTGCAGCTTGATAGCATGGACTGCTTTACACCACCCAGAAGTTCACAAGTGTTTGGCATGTACAGTACAGCAGAGTACAAACAGAGGGCACTACAACACTCCTGTATGCATCACTTTTCACATCATCACAGTGACAGTTTCTCTTCTGCTGCAGTGCGTTTGACAAACGCTTATCGTTTTGCAAGGTGCACACTGGTTTTGTCATCATCACCCCATTTTCTTTTAGTTCAGAAAAGCTCAAGAAAGGTATTACGAGGTGTGTCAGTGCACTCAGATTTAACATGATGGAGACTAATGGCTTGAATCTGGGCCTCTGCAAAACTTTAATGCCAAAATATTGCAGGGAGGACTTTGTTTTGCAACCTGTAAAAGCTTAAGATTGCAGCTCATACTTTATTTGCAAAGCACAATATTTGATAAATGCACTAAAAAAACAACAATCCTGTACAGTTTCTTGACTCTATGGTGTGATGTCTGAGCAGAAGCACATATTGGAAAAAGAAAAAACATGCATATCCACTCTGTTAGACCACCTTCAGTGACTGAAGAGTGGCTGCAAAGACACAACAAGACAGAAAAAAAACGCCCCTCTCTTTGCTGCAGAGCTCTTACTCTCTGTATCTGTTTGACAAATGTTCGATGGCGTGCTGGTGTTTAGGAGAAGCTTGGAGCTAATGGGAGCCTGCCTTTGTCCATCTGTTTGTCAACCCCTTTTAGAGAAAGGAAATGAGTGGTGGTTGGGGCACATGCCTGTGCCCGGGTGTTTGTTTAATACATCATCAGTCATGAAAGGCTCTTGGACGCGTTCAAGGTTATTTGGTTTCTCCCTGTGGTGCTCAGCTTCTCTGATGACAGGATTTTTCCCCAGAGAGGATGGTCGGCCATTCCCATTGGAGGCTGGTTCTGGGGGGAAAAACAGCACACAGCCAAATAATACAAATGGAAACTAATATTTTTGTTTTTAAAACAGCTGACAGAGTTCAAAACGAGGCCAGAAATGGGTGGAAGTTAATAGAAGCCTAATAATGGACCCTCTGTGAGATGAGAAATCTTGTTTTTTGGCCTCCCAGGTTGACTCAAGGAGAAATGCAAATAAACAGCGCTATCTGCCTCTGCGTGGTCAGATAAGAGCCGGAGGCTTTTCATAGCTTGACAGCTTGACTCTCCTCGGTTCCCCACTGAAGATGGCTGACCTTGTTACACCACACCGATGTCTTAAGGTATTCCTTTCTAATTCTAAGCAAAGACAAAAAAAACACTTGAGTGTAAATGAAAGCAATTTCTCTAAGTAATATAAGTAATGAATATTTCAAACATTGCACAACATATAATTTATGGATCTGTCTGTAGACGACAGTTAATTTTTCAGGGGAATTATGTCACTGAAGTTTTCTCCTGGTCAGCTGGACTCTGGTATCCGTGCCACATTGCAACTCCTGCCTAAAGACCTGCTGTAAATCAGTTTCAGCGTGGTCAATAATTAACCGCCACATTCCTCCTGCTGATTCAGCCATTCTCTCGATCCCAGCGAGACCTCGCCTTTTATATTTCCCCCCCAAAAGATCTTCATCATCTGCTCAAAGTGGTTGTCAATCAGCTCTGTGATTGTGAGTCACAGCTTTCTCCTGCTCTGTCCATGTTGTTGAGACAATTGCAGTGTAGATAAGGAGGCCGTTCAAGGCGGACGGATAGTGCTGCCTTGACAAGACTGTTGTGAAAGTTTTGAGCCCTTGGCAGGAATGCAGTGACAGGTCTGGACCTGAACTTCCGCATTATGCAGGAAGAAGTCGACAGTCAGAGAAGCAGATGCAATCTACATCAGAACACCCAACTGCTTTTTGGTGTTGGGCAATAAATAATATTTTGAGTTTGAAGTGATGTCCATGAAGCTGTAGTCTTGAAACTAACCGGTGAATCAAGGATTAATACATTTTAAAGGTGAGTTACACCTTCTGTTAAGTTGGATGTTGACCTTGAGTTAACGGTGAACACCCACAGCTGCTTTGCTCAGAGCCTACGTGACTTTGACTATTGTGTATAAGATTTGTTGTTTTTAGCTGATTGCAACAAAACTGATAATTATTTTATTATTATTGTTGTTGTACTCATGAATTAAAGTTGTTGTAGAGTGATAAAGGCGCCATTTGGCATATTATGATGAAAAGGGTGTTAGTTCATGAGTCTGCTTTCCAACTGGGTGGACCCTGCTCTAAGTTCAGACTGTTACATTGCTCAATAACGACAATAGGACTGGCCTTTTATTTTAAAGCTAATAGTGCTGTCAGTTTGTGATTAGAGGAAGGTTTGGCACATTTATCTTTTGAGAGATAATCAGAGACGTTTGGACTCATAACGTAGAAACTATCTCTAGTGTCCACCTGGATGTGGATGGAATAATGGTGTAAATGTGTTGTTGGCAAGATGGTATCTGTCTTTACTGTCAGTCCAGAAAAACGCTGTTTAGACAGAGTTTCGATGACTCATGTACAGCACGGATTTTATTTATTTTATATTTATTTATTTATTTTTTTCCTTGTAAATATCATCTGTTTGTGATGTTTGATTTCTCCACCATCACATACTGCCTTCATCAAACATTTCTTTATTTAGATAAAGAAGAGAGTGTAAGAGAGGGAGTTTGTGTTCATGATGATAGACATGTTGGCCACTTTGAGCTGTTTTCTGTTTCTCATTTTCTTGTGTGAAACTTAAGTTGCACAAAAGTGGAAAGGGCGAAAATTGTATTTGATTTTATTTAGAGCGGATCGTTCTCTATAGTAATGTACCATGCAATGTTTGTGTCTCTTTAATTTTTTTGGAAACAAGAAGTGGTGTGTTTTCACAAATGCATTGTGCGGGTTTGGAGGGGTGCCAGATTTCATGCCCGAGAGTTTCCAATAATATTTATGAATCCTGACAAATCTCATATTTTCAGAGCGGTTTCTGGAAAGAAAACAGAAATGGTGCACAGACAGTGAATACTTTTATTATTCCTCCATTCTGCAGCATTGTCTAAAGCAATATGAATATGAATCATAAGTTTGAAAACAAACTTTTATACAGAGTAAATTGAATTGATTCATTATTGAATGAAAATTCAATTATCCCATTATTCTCTCCATCTTACCTTACGGAGCACAATCTTCAGCTGACATCAGTCCTTCTAGAAACACACTGGATTAACATGGAAAACTGAGCTCACTTCAGAGCATCAGTAATGGTTCTTTCAAATCGCATTAGTCATGTCAAACTGTCTCATCTAACTCTGAAGGTTCTCCAGTGTTACTGGTAAAAAAAAATCTTTTGCAAAAATCTTATTAAACAATTAGCAGGACATATATGGAAATAAGCATATTCTCTTTTTTATTACCCCACCACAGGGGGCACATAACAGTACGGTATATCCATATCAGCACAAAGTGACTTTTTCCAGATCCGGGGACATCTGTGTCTTTGGACACAAAATTTCTGGCTTATTGAGAGTTTGACGAGAAGATCAATATGTCACTCACATGTTTGAACTCAAAATATTAAGCTGGAACCAGCAGCCAGTTAGCTTAGCTTAGCAGAAGCACTGGAAACAGAGGGGGAAAGCTAGCCTGGCTCTGTCCATTTTTTCATGGATTTAACAAACAAGATCCAATCTGTTAATAAATTAACCTCAGAGGTCGATGCCAAGCAGATTATGTTCAAGCAGAGCCTGCCTAGCTGTTTTCCCCTTCTTCCACTCTTAATGCTAAGCTAAGCTATTTAAAAGAATGATATGAAAGTGGTATCAATATTCTCAACTAACTCTGAAACCAAATATAAATCCTTTGACAACATGGGTGATTACACTTTCTTAAGTTTACTTTGCCATCTGATTAAGACATGAATGCATGTGTGTATTCATCTGTAGAAGTGACTCAAAGTTTAAATCAGCAGAAGCCTGTTTGTTCTCAAGGTCTACCCAATGCTCCACTCACCCTCCTCTAACTTCTCTACTCATATGACAGTTGGGAGTGCTCCATTTAATGCATTTGGCCGCTAAAAGAAGCTGCAGAGAGTGACCGGACTGAGGTCATTCACCGTGGCATCAGCCCCCCTCAGTGTTTACGTGTTCTATGTGGTATTTAGTGAGCAAAGTGAGCTGATGTGGACCCAAACCCCGAGAGACACAATAAAATGTGACATGTGCGCATAAAGAGAGAAATTCAAATAATTAAGCAGCTTTAGTGTCTTATATCAATGTTGGTTTTTTTGAGACTGAAGTCACTTAATGCTACATGTTGTTTTGCTATTTCTCTGTATATTGCATGCATAAAACACAATCTGAGTTCATGGAAATTATGTTTTCAAACGTGACATAATGTGAGCAAAGAAACAATAGCCTCAAGTTTGCAGGTGGCTTTTCGTGTCACCATTTCCTATGATTTCAACACTGAAAGTGGCAGGAAGTCGTGGCAGGAAGTTGCCGCTTCCTCCTTGGGGATACCATTCGTGTAAAGGGGTACTCATTACCATAGAAATGTAGGTACAAAACTTGGAGTGATGTCATCACTAATAAAGGGATATCTTATCTTATCTTATCACAACCAGTTTAAGTGTAATCTGACCAAACCTTTGCAAGCTTATATAAAACTTTTGAATATGAACGTTATACAACCAAAAAAAAGACTAGTTTGCCATTAATTTCATGTTGCCATCTTTGTCCCTCATCATGTGTAATCTGTAACAAGAAAGCTTTGTTCCGAATCACATACTAATGTAGTATTCATACTTACCTGACGCCATGTCAAACAGAGCATGTCGTGTGCTCCAACTTCGTGTATGATGTTTTTGCGTGTGCGAGAAATGTTTGGATCCACAGTATACTAGATTACATTCAAGCATCCCAGAATGCATCGCGTCTCTTCAGACTGTCTTATAGGACATATATGACGACTGTGAGGCAGACAGGTCAAGCACCACTTTGTAGCTGTTTTAAAAAAAAAATTAATCACTATTCACGCATCATAATTTATGGGCAAGAAATCAGCTGTGTAGTTTTCCCAATATTCCTGCAGAGTTCCTGCAGAGATATCTAATCAGATATTCAACTGGTTACCAGGTTTCCAGACCTCTGCAGCAGGTGACTCCAGCAACATTTCTACCTTCTGTATCTCTGTATTTACTCTATTTATTTTCCATTATTATTAAAGTTAAGCGCTGCTCTAGGACATGGATGGAATAAAAGTGATCGGTAATGTGATCAGAACAGTCATGTGATGCAGAAAAGGCGAATTAACTCAGTGTGGACAGTCTGCTGGTCATGACTAAATCAATCTTCCTGTTGGCAGTCTGCAGTACATGCTAGACAGTACATTAATAAGTGATTTGGATCACAATCTACAGCCATGCTAGCAGCTTTGATGGGTTGTACTTGTATGCAAGGCTGTGCTTTGAGCATCAGCATGCTAACATGCTCACAAAGACAATCGTGCCATGCTGACATTTAGCAGGTTGTTAGCATCTTTGTGAATGCACACATTTGTCCTTCTCATTTCAAGTACCTAAACTCAAACATGCTGGACCATTAAGTGCCACATTAGCAAAAACCCCGAGTAGTGAAAATAAAAACAAAAACATTTAAGCGCCAGTGTACAGTAATCGAATGAACTCCCACTGACACCTTCTCACTACTGGTGGTGTTCCACTGTAGGGAAACAGGGACTCTGTTTTGACGGCACATTCTAGCCAATCATAACATTGGCTCTGAGAAAAGAGGATTCAAATAATACATGTGCGAGAGACGGCATACTGTACATGATAACAGATGGAAATCTCCAGTGAATCTTCAGGAGTTGTTTTCTGTAAAAACACGGCTACCCCATCCATCCCACAGCTACTTTACACTGGAATCATTCATCTTGATAATGCTTGTATTTCACTGCATACATTTATGCCTGGATTAAAGTACACAAATCTGTAACAGGGAAGCTAAGTGTGTATACTTCATACTGTCACTGGTTTCTTATTCTATGCTCAACATGTTTTAGGGATTCTTTTCATTGATATAAAATATTCCAATTTTATTTATAGACTTTTATTTATTTCTTAATGATAAAGTAAATTTCACACATAGTGATCATGTAATATCAGTGCCTGATACATTATAGGACTATAGGATTGCAGCACATGTCAATTTAAAAGCGTACATTTTTACATAGAGTCAAAAAGAAAATACAAATAATAAAAATGACACAAAATTAGTGGCAAAATATTGCACTTTCCAGTTGAAAATAAGCAGCAAAATACAACACACTCTGGAAAAAATGAATGCCTGGGAGTTATCCTTACATACTTTTCTTCCTTCAGCCTGGGTTGGACATGTTTTGCAAGATAGCATAGCCTCAGGGCATGAAATACAACTGCACACACACTCAGAATGAAGTAGCTGTACCGCGTCTTACCACTAGCTGTGTATGCAAGTGTATTTAACATTTATACAGATTCATTCCACACATTCCTTCACCGTCATTCGTCATGACAACCATATCAAATAAATGGAAATTCTTTGCTTCCCTGCAGCCAATCAGTGCAGGTCATTGATGCACACGGGGCCCCAACAGTAGACGGTTTTTGTCACATGGTGAAGTAGTCTACAGATTGATCTTTAACAATACTTTTTTGTGTCACTTCACTGTGTTTCTTTAAACAGATGGATGACATTGACGCCATGTTCAGTGATCTGCTGGGGGAGATGGACCTTCTCACTCAGGTGAGCCAAGTCATGACAACTATAAGATTTAAAGTCTTACATGGTGGTCTTACAGTTTGTTCAGGTGTGTCTTTTATTATCTATTAGTCATTAGTATTTATTATTATTGCTTATTTCTTATTATAGAAGTATTGTATTTCATTGCTGTTTGCTTTTGAGACAGAACAGAATTTCCTTTTATTATTTTTATCACTTTTATTCAGTCTATTTATTTTTTCAGGATAATATGTGTTTCATATTAATGGCACAAAGCAGTATGCACAAATTAAATAAAAAAAAATGTAATTGTAGGAACACAAATAATAACAACAAACATTAAAGAACAAAACTAAATTAAAGGGAAGAAATGGCAAAGTTAAAAAAAAGACATTAATTTCAAAATGGACAAATTAAAGGTGGGTAAATAAAAAATATTGATTAAATGCATAATTGCTGAGAGTTACATTGTGTGCAACATAAAAATGTACTTTTTGCATTTGGTTTCACTTCATTTTATTATTATCAATTCTCATCTATCCTATTCTAAAATCTAAAATATTTTGTCCATAATTTTAGAAATAAATAAATAAAATAATATAAAATGATCATAATGATCATAATAATCCAATATTATAATTAATATAAAATAAATACGAATATAAAATTAATATAATTATTGAATTATTGAATTTATGTATAACCTAAAAGGTCAATTTGATAGGTGACATTTTTAAATTAGCATTCATACCATATTAACTTGGATGTCACAGTGGAGGGCATCAGATCCTCTTACAATATAATATAATATAATATAATATAATATAATATCATCCAATGAAACAGAATACACACCTTTCATGCCACACAAACTGGAGACAATAAATCTACTCCATCCACCCTGTGGTTAATTCCCTCACTTTATACCTTAAATAGACTTTTCTCCTTTAGAGACAGATGACAAGCCCACTAAAACCCACCATCGATCACAGAGACACTCCAGACTGGCAAACACAACAGACACAGCGGGGAGGGGGGGGGGCACTCTTGTGGACATCTAACATCCATAAATTACTCTCTCTTTTGGGGGGGAGGTCAAATGCCAAACTCATAAGCAGCTAGAGATTACACTTTTTTCTTCATGAGAAGCCCTGCTGATCACTTTGATGTTTTTTTCCAAACCACCTCTCATTTTTAATCATTGACCAGCGGGGCTCAATATTACACATAGTAGAAGCCCTGTTAGGTGTTGTACCTAAAAACAGATGTCAGATTTCATGTGTCCACATTGAACTTTCTGAACTATGTCTGAGGACAGTTTATGTTTCAGGGCACTCTGAATTTGCGTATTGACCCACTAAGTCTCTGGGGTCTGGTGGCTGTGCAGATATTGTGTTCATGCTCTTATAAACACATCCGCCTTGTTCATTTTTCCTTGCAGAGTCTCGGTCAGGAAACAGAACCTCCTGCACCCCCCCCCAGCACCGTCAAGGAAGTCAGCTTCTCCGGTGGCTTCACCGACCTTAATGGTGACTTTACACTTTTCCCGTCAAGTGTGTAGAAATGCCACAAAGAGCTAGGTGTTGGTCTTTTTTTTTTCAGGGTGACTTGCTACAATGCTGCAGTTGTGCAAGGACAGGATATATCAGATGTTTCATCAGTTAACTAGGAAATAATCAAGCTGCTTTTAGAGCCACTAGTGATGTGAATAGGCAGCTTTCAGTTGAATTACTGGCTACTGTTCAAAAGGTGACTTAAGAAGAAGATTGAGGCTACTCTATGTGCTAACTCTGGTTCTTATTGGATGTCAAACAAGAAGGTTAATGTTAAAACAAGAGACCTTTTTATACAGATTGTGCAACAGGATTTGTCATGTGTTTACTGAAGTGACGTTATGACCCACCTTGTGTCAACAAGGGCCAACAAGCCAACAGGGGCCGATGATAACAAAGCGAAGCGGTCGAGCATGTATGTTAAAAAATGGCCTGATAACTTGACTAAACTTCCAACAGAGGTCTGAGAGACAAGCCACACAAACCATTGGTGTATCTTCATACAACAGTGGAGCAGTTTATGCACCTGCTGTTCATGAATGGTCGGCTATTATTTTTTTAACATTTTAAAAAACTGTAGCAATATACATTTATGATAACAATCACTGCAAAAGAATTTTGAAGCAGGTCTACATTAGACTGGATTGACTCGAGATATGTTTCCATTTCTGAAATAAAAAAATAGTCATAATAAATAGTCATAAATGTGCAAAAGCTGACATTTGGGAAGAATTTCCATGGTTCAGTATAGACAAAAATAAAACACAAAACATCAACAACAAGTTTTGATGAAAAATATGTGATGCATTTCAAACCTGAGCTCCAAAAATCTCCATTATCATCCAGGATCTAATCTTTTCTGTTGATGGCTTGCAGCCACTAACGAAGGCATTTGCAGAATAGTCAAAATAATTCACACCTGTTTAATCAAATATTTGGCTCTTGTCTTTAATATACATACTGTACCTGAGTCAGTTCTTGACAAATAAACTGATTTTCTTCTAACACCAGAGTCTCTCTATGAACTGGAGGACAATGATTTGGATGCACTCATGGCTGAACTGATGGCTGACCTCAATGAATCGGAACAGAAACTTGCAGCAGAAATAGAAGGTCTGAAGGTGCCGTCACCGCCCCCGCCAGACCAGCTGCCGCCAAACCTACCCCCACCAGATCTGCCCCCACCAGATCTGCCCCCACCAGACCTACCCCCACCAGATCTGCCCCCACCATACCTGCCTCCACCACCTAAGGACCTGAGCGCGCGCCCTGCCTCCTCCCTTGTTTTCCCAACATCACCCACAAGCAGCTCCAGCAGCAATGTCAGCACCCCAGCCTCTGCTGCCACCTCACCTTTACCACCTGTGCCCCCACAGACAGCAAAACCTACAATGGTGAGCCAGTGTGCAATTTGTAATATAAGAGAAGCATGTCTGAAAATGGCATTTCTATGGGGAAGTAACAGTAAAAGAGAGCTAGCTTTGGTTGGTAAGGTTTTAAGGAAAATGCTGCAATAATGCACAACAGATAATGAAGAAAAACAGAAAGAGGCAATCTCTGTTTTATTGGTTTCGTGTCTTTGTTTACCACGAGAAAACATTTGCTGAGCCATGCATGACAAGACAGTATTTTATATCCAGTAAAACAATACCAGTTCCCAGCATATAAATTTCTGGTGAGTTCTTTTTGTCTTTGTGGAATTGGGAGAAGCGGTATTGTCTTAGGACGGGTGAGATCATGGTGAAGCTTTTGCTGGATGGAGGCATCTGTTACAATAAAAGAGATTGGTAAAGCGAAACAGCCGAGAGTCTGTCTGGAACAGATCAAACACACACAGTCATGATTCAGAAAAGAGCCACAGGATCAGAACCAAAGGTTGGTGGTGGAGAGGAGGAGGGTGAAGTCAGACAGGAGCTTATTGCTTTTGCAGGGTTTGTTACCTCATCCTCCTGAGGTAAAACACCAGCTGTACCGGGGCAGAGAATGCGTCATTGTTAGGTAGAGGTGTACAACTTCATTAAATCTGCACTGTAGGCAGGATGTATGCTTTAATGTAAAAACACCTGCCTTATATCCAATTCCTGCAAACTGAGAACCAGAGGATTAGATGTAATGTCACAAATGAACTTCTTGAATGGAGATGCCAGCTATGAAATTATCTAAATAAAACTCTACACCTCCTGATCAGCACAGAAATTAACTTGCCACAGTTAGAATATCTGTTCTTCTCTGGTACACAGCTGTTAACAAAATATTATAATTTTCCCTTATTTTAGGAGGAAATTGAGGCTCAGATGAAAGCAGACAAAATCAAGCTTGCTCTTGAGAAGCTCAAAGAAGCTAAAGTGAAAAAGGTAAGATCACCAAACACTGAACCCATTATTATTACAGCAGCAGGACATATAGACTTTGAGTTTGGCGTCTAGACTCCGCCCTCGTCACTCCCCGCAGATATATTTAGATGGATATATTGGGGAGTGACGGGAGAAAACTTCTTGAACCCCCTAATCGGAGCCTACAAGCGGATGCTGGGGTGGTGGTGGTGGGGCTGAAGGGGCAGCAGCAAATGCACATGGAGCAGCAGCAGCATTGACAGGCAGAAGGAGAGATGGGAAATTGTTGCAGCTTAAATAGACCACCAAAGTGGGAGGGTGTGTTGATGACGATTGAGGAGAATGAGGCATGTGGTTCTGCATGCAAAGCTTCACATCAGGATCTGCAATTTTATACCAAAATGAAACAGTTTTGTGCTATGATTTAAATGCCAAGGGTTAAACCTTACATGAGTGCCACTGCATGAATGGCCCTGTTAGGATTGTGATTACAAATTCTTCAAAGTTGCACAAAGGAAATCAACTATGTGTGTGCAGATATGAGGAACCATAAACCACTTTCACAGGAACATCTGTCTCAGAGTTGTTAGACACAGAAGAGCAAGGTGCACCCAGCAGGAAACACTAAATGCTTTAAGAAACCCACAGGTTTCGGAGCGTGCTTTCGACATGGATTATGTGTTTTGAAGATGTATATTGGACGTTGCATGTGGAAGTACTGTAAGAGGAAAAATATCCAGTGATATCCAGTGATGTTTCAACTACATGCCAAACCAATATTGTTTTCCTGGGATGGTTGAGACTGAGTAATATGTGATCTTACACTATAAATCCTGTAGTGATAACATCTGAAAGCCACATTTTTATGACACAAGGCGAGCGACTGGCTGACCTCGGGTCTGCGAAACTCCTCAGCTTTCCGAAACTGGATTTGTTTCAGATGAGAGGAAGTGTGAAGCCATATGAGACTGTGAGGAAAGCACTGCTCCACTCCAGTGAAAAATTAATCTGTGCCTCAGCCAAAAAGAGACAAATACAAAGGAGAAGAGATTACAAAAAAAAAAAAAAGCCAGTAGTTCAACAGATTGGACTGAATGGGGAGACAGAAGTGCTGATGTCTCAACTCTTAAAACTAGGAAACAGAAACAAGCATTTACTGTCCACAGCCTATAATTAAACGGGCAAACAAACAGGCAGCAGGTGCTTCTAGGCTTGATTTGATGACACACTGCTGCTGTCCACAACATGTTTTAACCTCAGTCTGTCATGCAGACGAAACAGAATCAAATACACTTCAATAAATAGTATGAAGCTTTGGGATGATGAAAAGATCTACATCACTTTCAAATCTGTCTTAGCTTAGCATTATGTGAAGGCTGGAAACACTCTGGTTCTGTCCAGAGGTAAAATAATATACAAATACTTTGGAAACTCAAATTAGCATTTTATAATTCATTCGTCTGACTTGTCCAGACTTTGCTAAGTTTACTACTGGCTAGCAACACCTTCAAATTTGACATACACACAAGAGAGTGCTATCAATCTTCTCATCTGGGGCTACATTGACATTACAAGGCTCATTATGATTTTTTTGCACAGATCAGATTTGGCTGACTTGATGGTTCACGCTCATAATTACAAATGACGTGTATCTAGCTCTAACGTGAACGCATCAGTCCTCTGAAAGGGAAGGCGTTTTTGGTTTTGGTTTTTGTGTTCACACAGCCCTTTTAAAAAAAAAAGAGAGATTTGCATCACATTAAGGTAAAAATATCGTAACTGAGTCACCTCAGCCTGGTAATGTGAACATAGCCTAACTATCACCAAGAATCCGGACGTACATGTTTACACACGAGTCCTGGAGTCCTTTTTTTTTTATAAGTCCTTGGAGTTTGAACATTTTTCATCTTTTGCTCGTCCAGCAAAGTAAAATATATTTCTTTTGACAGTTGGTGGTGAAAGTGTTGTTGAATGACGGCAGCTCCAAGACCCTGATGGTGGATGAAAGGCAGAGTGTCAGGGATGTCATGGACAACCTGTTTGAGAAGACTCACTGTGACTGCAATGTGGACTGGAGCCTGTGTGAAACCAACCCTGAACTGCACCTCGGTAAGTTACAGAAATATAGCATTAAAATACTGAACTACGTGGTTGATGCTATGACAGCATCTCTAATAAAAATTAGTGCAATAAAAATTGCTTTAGGGATTTCTAAGAATAAGTGGAGTGCATACAGTAAAACAATCTGAGACTAATGCAGCTAAAAAATAGAAATGATAAAATACATACAAGAGAAAAGAGCCAATCTAAAGACAATAAAATGAGGAATGTGTTCCCTGTAAAACTGTAGCTGATTTAAGATTTGGGTAAATCAGAAAAGAGAGCGCTGCAATATTCCAGCTTGGTGGATATAAAAGCATGCATCACTCTCTTTATTGCTCAGAGTGAAAAATGACCACTCACACTTAAGCTACGTTTTTCCTATGATAAAAGGCCAATATCTTGACATACCACCTGTGAGCCTTAGAGTTAGAAATGATAAATGCTTGTTGGCTCGGAAGATTCAATTTTGTGGCTAGTTTTTCTCTCCAAGCTGTAAAATCTAAAACTTTACTATCACAGTTCGATCCTGCATGATCTGAGGTCAAAGGAAAGGGGAGCTTTCCTGAAATATGGAGCTGTACAAAACAACACATAGTACAGTCCATACACTGTAGCTATGTTGAGATCAGAAAAGTTCATTTTACCAGTAACCTGTCTCTAGTGCTTTCCCCCCATCTTTCAGCACAGAGATTAGTCCATAATTAAAACTACAGAGAGCACAAAAGCCTCGTTTTGCATGACTTCAGTCAGACACATTCACAGCTCCAACATCACAAACCGACTTTCATATATTTGGCTTCTTTAACTCAATCTAATGAAATGTCCGGGTGGATCCGAAACATGTTAGATTCATTTCTGAATCTTTTAATAACATCATTCCGGTGCCACTGAATGTATCCAGGATTTTGCAGATACGTCAGTACTGATGTTCTGTTTGTTCTTTCCTCTGAGTTTATCAAACGCCTGCAGCATCACACGCGCACAAGCGCAGGAGCTGTAGCTTTGGTCAGGATCTGATGGCATTCACGAGTTGGAGGAGGTTGTGTGATCGACAATGTCTGTTTGTTGGTCTGTTTGTTTGTCCACAAGATGGAGTTTGATAAAACTTTGTGTAGGGGTGGATATTGGCCCAAGGAAGAGTTGATTAAACGTTTAGCTGGATCTGGGTACAGATGCAGACTCTGGATTACTAAAAATAACATCATAGGCCTGTGATCAGAAGTCAGGCTAATAAAGCTATGAGTCATCAGCATAGCTATGGAGAAAAATACAGTTCGATACAGATTTGGATATGTTTGAGAAGATTATAAGAAGCCGGGGAGCATTTATGATGAATGATTAATCTATTTAGCAATCACTATTGCCTTAAATGTGTTGTCACTATTTGATGTAGCACCATAGTGATTCAATCTGTGTTCAATCTTAAATCAAATAATCATTGGGTTGCTACAAGAAGCAAAGTATGAAAATTTCATCGATAGAAAAAAATATCAGACTACTGATGACACGGCTTTGTTGATATCTAGTAAATTTTGTGCTGAAACAATAGCAATAAGTTCGAGTTTGGTAGCAAATATATCAGAGAAACAGCGCAGTGGGGTAATGTAGATTACGGCTTTAGTAATGTAAGCCTTCAGTGTGTTTTTAAATGAATGGTCAACTAAACACACACAATGTGCAGAGTGGGATATTTCACTCAGCTCCAGATGATGGACTGTGTTTTTATTGGCATGACGGCAACAAGCTCACAATGAAACATTGATGCCAACCATTCTCTCGCCCTCCTAAATTCTCTCTGACACATACATACAGTGTAGACGGGTGAGTTTAATTTGCTGTATGGGACACTGCCAGTCATCGACCCTGTCATGTGAAAATGGAAGCCGTATGACATCAATCCTCTGTCTGAGCCGTCTGTGCTATATTTACCTCAGCTGCTGGACTCTCCAATCCTCCGTCTGCTCTTTACCGCCTGGTCTTTATGCTTTCTAACAGCTTCAACAGATTCTTCCAGAGATAATTCAAATTTTATGAAAATCAATCTTATATATCATGAGTAGGGAGTCATTTTACTCCATCCTGAAATAGTTTTAATGAGATACTGGTGGTAAATTCATTAACTTCTATCAGCAATAAAAATCTAAGTCAATATTATATTCAAGTAACTTAATATGCAGCAAGTTAAGCTGTGAAACATTTAATTAAAGGATAAGCCTGAAATTATTCAATATAAATGTGTACATGCAGGTCCATTTTATTTTCAGTGTTTTAGCAATATATATATATATATATATATTATTTATGATTTTTTTATATATATATATATATATATTTTATTTATGATTTTATATATATATATATTTATTTTTTTAAGTCATTTATTACTAGACACAGAATTTAAAATGCTTTACTTTTATGTCTAATATCTAAATCTTATAATAATAAACACTTGAGTAAACACATTATGTTTATGCGAAAGTTCTCCTTAACTTTATGTGTAATAATTTAATAAATATATAAGATGTAGGTATAGGTTTAAATTGATTAATGTGATCAGTTTAAGTTATTTAATTCATCCACATTGACTCACCACGATAGAAAAGCTTTGCATTAAAAGTGACCATTTACACTGATCTTATCTAATAAAATTAGATGGAAATTTTTACATTGAATTAAAATACTTGAAATCAACATTTTGGGCATAATTACTTTTTTGGGTGTACAGCAAGTACAATGAACACTGTAGATAAATCATTTTAAGAGGAATTCACCTTTTTCTCTCAATATTTTACGCCTCTTTTCACATCTGATGGTAAAGGTGATGCCTTTGCAAACCATATGAGGAAATGCATGTTTCTCTTTGGTTAACGCAGTTTATTTTTAACCAGATGTTTAACTGACTTGTCTGACAGATTGCTATTTAAAGCACATCATCCATGCAAAATGTCCTTTGACTCATAAGCACGGGGGTAGACAGGGTGTCATCTCTGACTAGCAAGGCCGTATGGAAACAATGATAATAGTTTGAGTCTTACATTTTTACACTTGGAACTACTTTACATTTTTTGTCGACCTTTAATTTTATCAACAAAATGTCAAGGCGAGTCATGCCCAGTAAACTCCCACAGACACACAGCAACACCAGTTAAGATTGCACTGTTAAATTCAGCCATGTGCTCACCATGCATGTGGTTAATGTAGTTCAAAGGGACCTTTAACTCACTCTAGCAGTAAAGTCACACCATCCATTTAATGATTGCAATAGTCAAACCATGGACTGGAACCCTGGCAGCAATTTATTTAATGCTTACCTCCACCTCAGCTGGTATCCAGTAATTGGGGACTAGGGCTAAACAACAGTCAAATGCCTAGTAACTGATGGAGACCCATAGCACTGAGTTTGTGGATGGGCAGAGAGGAGAAGGAGGAGGAAGTGGAAATTGCCCTTAATGTGTTTGAGGTTTAATGGCATTTAAAGTCTTTCCAGCAAAAGGCTTGTATTTTATTAAGGTCTCCCTTAATTAATTCCACTTGAAAAAGTCCTTTACAGCTGTGAAACTGATTTTGCATCGAGCTCAGCTGACTTAAAGATTTTGTGACGGAGTGAATTAGTGTACATATGGTAAAGCATTTGTTTTGACATGTTTTATAAAGTTAAGTGAAGGGTGTTTGCAGAATGAGTGAGATTAGATTGGGGTTTTAATAATAATGCTCTGAAGGTGGACATATTTGCGATAGCCAGAGTTTTGTCTTTAGTGTTTGAATGTACTGCGAAATCATCCTTTAAGTATATTTATTACCTCTGCTAAGGAGTTTATGTTTTCACAGGCATCTGTTTGTTGGTTTATTTGTTAGCAGGATTACACAAAAACTACTTGACAAATTTTGATGAAACTTTTTTTTTCTTTTCACTTTATTATTGTGAAATAGCGCTTTTTTCACCATTTCCGTCTATTACGCATAAACTACCAGACAGATTCTGATGAAACTTGACTGCAGGGTCGGGCATGGAGCAAGTGTAAGTTTGGAGTGGATCTGGATATATAGGGGTTAGGATTTGTTTTTCTACTTTTTTGAACATTGCTTTTTCGTAAGACAAGATATACTTTATTGTACGCGTGGGAAATTCTTTCTCTGCATTTGATCCATCCCTGAGGAGCAGTGGGCTGCCATTATGGCACCCGGGGAGCAAATTGGGGTTTAGTATCTTCCTCAAGGACACTTTGACTTGTGGGAACTGGGGATCAAACCACTGACCTTCTGATAAGTGGACAACCGCTCTTACCACCTAAGCCACAGCTGCCCAAAACGTCTTCATCTGAACAGGGACTTGAATCCTGGACGTCTCCTTCTCATTCCTACAAGCTGTACTGCTTATGGCTAAATGAACAAAAGTATATATTATATTAAGACCCATGTGCTGGGTTGGGGGCCCCAGTGTCCCCTGGGTCTGTGCTCCTTAGGCTCATTACGTGATCCATCCAGGATTGGAATGAAGTATTTTTACTCTGTGATACTTTTATTTAAAGCCATTATGTGTCTATTTGAATATGTCAGACTTGTGCGTCCCCAACATGGCAAACATAAATGTGGACTCACACAAATACATTGATATTGTACTAATTTGTCTTCGAACCAAAATCTTTGATGCTCACATAAAAAGTATGCACATAGCGGCTTTCAGTAGATGCGAGGAAAACATTTAAGTTTGATTTTCCTTTGACAGAACGAACATTTGAAGACCACGAGAACCTCGTGGAGCCTCTCTTAGCGTGGACGAGGGACAGCGAGAACAAGATCCTCTTTCAGGAACGGGAAGAAAAAAATGAGGTTTTCAAGAACCCACAGGTTTGTCCCGTCATTGTTAAACATGTTTATTTACCTTTCTGAACATATAGTGATCAAACATGTGTGATATCTCAAATGTCCAACACTGGCTACCTCGTTAATCCTGCAGATCTCCACATTGTTTTCAGCTCAGCAACATCTGGCTACTTTCACTGTTAAATTGTCTGAATGATGAGACGTCTTTCCTCCATGCAGATTGACCTTTGACATTTATGTCCTCACTGTAATACATCAGACAAAACAGCATCAGGCAAGATACATCAAGATCTTGGCATGTTTGTTGATATAATGGAAACCCTTTATAATCTCAGGGTGTTTAATGGATTCAGTCTGTTGGCAGAGACAAATAGCTGGGTTGGAAAAACAGGTCAGATATTCTCATTTTAAAACCACTTCATCAAGTCTTCCACATTCCCCAACAAAAGACAGATCTGTTTTATACAGTACGTCCTTCACAATTTTAACTTCAGAGCTACCAAAATAGAAATCCCCTTAGTGGTTTCTTACCACAATGAAAACAAGGTCCCAGACTATGATATAAAGAGTTTTTAAAGCTGGTTTTCTCCTGCTTAGGATGTTGATATCCAATGTTTTGTTTTGATATAGGTTTAAATCTGAATTAACTTTTCCATAAAATAATAAAAAATAAAGTTGATTTAGTCTTTTATCTCCAGAAGGAGGTCTGCATTTAGATCAAAGTATTAGAATAAAATTGGTCTACAGCCATTATTGCTGCTCTGTGACAAGCTAAATGCTAAAGTGAGCATGCTAACATGTTCAAAATGGCAATGTTGACATGATCCCGATGTGAAGCAGGCACAATGTGAACCATGTTTGCTATATTACTTTGATATGTTAGCATGCTAACATTTACCACTTTGCACTAAACACAAAGTACAGCTGAGGCTCAGGGGAACGTCACAAGGCTTGAAAATATTTTGTGCGAAATATATTGAACAATTATAGAAAATGTTTAAAAGGTCATTCAATCAGGCGATTATATAATAACTGTGACAGGGATTCCTTCTGCGTTTATCATCACTAGGATCACATCAGTAGGATTCATCCTCTGGGAATAAGAATATCTATGTCACATTTCATGGTAGTTCATGTCCCTGTTGAGACCAGTCTGAATTATTGTAGTGGACCATCTCACCGAATGACAAACTAAATCAGTCACATGTCGAAGTTCATAGAGCTATGCTGCTAGCATGGCTAAAAATATAATCATTAATCTACTTTATGTTTTATTCTGACAGAACTTTTATCTATGGAAGAAGGATCAGAAAGCGCTCAAAGACATAAAAGACAAAGACAAGGAGTTATTAATTCAGGTAAAACATGAACATACACACAAACCATAAGTGAGATGTTTTCTTGTTCTTAAAGTGACAGTCTTCCTATTTGGAGCTGCTCTCACCAACCCTTTTCATCCCTTCTTTGCCTCTGCAGGAGAACTTCTGTGGGACTTCCATCATGGTGCCTGATCTGGAGGCAGTGCTGTACCTCAAAGAGGATGGCAAGAAATCCTGGAAGCAGCGGCTCTTCCAGCTGAGGGCCTCGGGAATTTACTACGTGCCCAAAGGGAAAACCAAGGTCAGGGGTCAAAAAAGGATATCATTTTGTGGCAAAGAAGAGACTATAAACACATTTTATTGTCACTCACTGTGTAGCTTATGGGACATTAAACCCCTACTTTTGCATTCATTTAATATGAAAATAGTAAAAAAAAAATTAAAATGCTACAGATCAACTCATACTATAATGCCTCATTTCTTTCCAGTCATCCCGTGACCTCGCCTGCTTCGTCCAGCTTGACAAATTAAATGTCTACTATGGCAAAGACTTTAAGAGCAAATACAAAGCCCCAACTGACTTCTGCTTCGCTCTGAAGGTACATTTGCATTAAATTTGCCACACTGTATATTGCATCGTGCAGTACTGATTGTTGCATGGTGGTGTCTGAGTATTTGATCGGCTACATAGCTGGTTGCTTTACTGGTGAAATTCAAGACAATATGTTTAATATGAGGAAGTAAAAAAAGTGACTTTTTAAGGAGTTCCTAATATCTCTTTGAAATAGATGACTATAAGAGCACCATGCATTTAATTCAAAGAGTATTTTAAGACTGAGAATACTCAGTGATGGGAGGGACCTGAAGTACTCATTTAAGAGCAAGAAATGCTGACTGATATGAAAAAAGCTAGAATTAGAAGGGGATGTGAAAGTTTTTGCTCTCTTTTCCCCTATAAGTTCTGGGAAATAGTAGAATCAGCAGAAACCATAAGTCTAGTTGTTGAGGATCAAATGAAAAAGAGCTTAGAAAGGCAAAGAAAGTGAATGACCCATCTGTAAAAGACGGCGTCCTCAAGGTTTGAGCTGAAGGAAGGAGACGAAAGGTGCTGCCAGCCAAGGAAAAAAGGAAAATGACCTGTCAGAGTGGACATTCTGGAGGGATAGTCAAGTCTCACAAGGTCTATTGCCTTTGTTTAGGAATCATGGAGTAAAAGCTCCTCGGTTTTGGTCCATAGTATGAAGATGATACAGCGATAACTTAAGCTGGGTTTTCGTGATAGTGTTCATGGGATCCAAAAGACTGCAGCAATTCAAGCATGACAGCATAACAATTTAGGATGTCGCTGTTATATATTCAGAGGAGATGCGACTATTTGAGCATCAAACATCTCATATCTCCAAATGTGGACTGCATTACAGGTCTCAGTGACACACAGATTGGACTTTTGGTTTTCTGCTTTCTAATTTGTCTGTCATGTTCAGAAATGCTGACTTGGCCCTTCATAACAGGAATTGAAAAGATCCCTTTACCTGGTGTTGTCTGTCAACAGACACACTCTGCCCTCATGTGGTGATTTGTGATACCCATAAAGATGAGGAACTCCACTGATTTTACATCAAGTCTTTTCTACAGGTCTTATTGACTACTGCACATGTGCAAAAACGTCCTGAAAATTGCCTCAAGTGAGGTTATTTGAGTCAGTCTGTTGAGTCTGAAGAGGTTTGAAAGTGAAAAAAATCTTAGAGGGATGTAAGCTTACCAGATGTCCTACTGCTCTGCATTTCAGCTGCAGACTAATGACTCCAGGCTAAATTAACCGCTACTAGCATAACATATATCATCAACTGTCATCAGTCAGTTTTTATAGGCACCAGGTTTTGGCAAAGAAAGAACATGATATCTGGATCTACTGCATCGATTTTAATAATTTTTTGACACTATGGATTGAGCAGTAGCAATCCTAGACTGTGGGAGGCCCCAGGCAAAGAAACCCATCGCCACCTGACCTCCATCACCATCTCCTCTCCATCAAGGCATCCATAGTTTTTTCAAGAATTAGGCAATGCTTCTCAAGCTTTCCAGACTTAATTGTCTCTGTCATTCCCACTTTAGAGAAAATAAAACTAGACAGGTTGCAAATATCCTCCATCTTTGAGAAACTGGTGGTGATGCTGCTAACAGTGGTGTCCACCAGTGGAAGAAAAAAATAGATGTATATTTCTAATTGTTCTCTTTTCAGGAAGCTTCATGCTAATTTCTAGCCTCTCTGCAATTTCTCTTGTAGAGTGGACCAGACTAATGAAATACAGCATCATATGGTGGCCAGAAGGGGACCCACTTAGAGAGTTTTTGGGGCGCACTCTATAGTGCCTTCATGGGAGGATTAAGAAGGTTGATATATAGAGGTCATTGCATAGTGTGCCAATATGAGTGGCTATTTGAGGGCCTCCTTTCTCAAAATCTTTTGGGGAGCTCCAAACATTTATTTGGTTTATGTAGCAACCCTGCCAATGAGAGTCCAACAATGTAATAGGAGTAGAATCCTATTCCGTGGAATACTCCTTAAAGATAATCCAGTTATCTCACGGAAAACACTGAATCATCCAAACATTGAGTTAATAAAGGCTTTAAGGCAGAGTCAAGCGATGTTTTTCTCCAAATATAGGCTACTACTGAAATGTCTGCTATCCTGAATGGCAGAGTTTTTTGTGTTAAAATGAACCATTTTGTGTCTACAGCATCCTCAGATCCAAAGAGAGTCTCAGTACATCAAGTACCTGTGCTCTGATGACGCTTGGACCATGAACCTCTGGGTAACCGGAATACGCATTGCAAAGGTAAATTTTCTTCTTAGCTTTTACGGACAGAAAATAATCTCCATCTGACCAGAACTTATTCTCTGTGGTGTCTTCACTGATCCCAGTATGGCGCATCGTTGCATAAGAACTATAAAACAGCTGAGAAGAAGGCTGCTGTCAGCTCTGTGTGGACAAAACGCAGCACTCCATCAAGCTCCAATCCATCAACGCCCTCACCCACCATCAAAGGTAGCTGGACACACAAGCTGCCCCGTTTCACTGATGTGAAACAACCCAGATGTTGTGGTTTTACTTTTGTACGGTATGTTCACTCATGGTGTTTCTCCTTCTCGGCTAGCTAAATCACCAAGTCAGGCCAATGGTCATGTCCCCAAGCCCCAACCAGGACCTGATTCTAAGGTACAAAACTCTTAGTTAGGGGTGAAACTAATGATTGTTTCATTACTTATTTATCTATTGAATATTATTGTTTAATATATAAATTATGTTTTTGCATTTTGTCCAGGACAAATTCAAATATATTGAATTTACAATAACACACTGAAAAAAGCAGCAAAGAGTATGAAACTATATTTTCCTATGGGTCCCATATTTTCTGATAATTTTCTAGTACATAAATTGTTATATAACAAAGGGATAAGGGTTAGGACTAGGGTTAGGGTTAGGATTGTGGTTAGGGTTGTGACCAGGGTTAGGGTTGTGGCTATCGTTAGGGTTGTGGTTAGGGTTAGGGTTTTCGCTAGGGTTAGGGTTAGGGTTGTGACCAGGGTTAGGGTTGTGGCTATCGTTAGGGTTGTGGCTAGGGCTAGGGTTAGGGTTAGGGTTGTGGCTAGGGTTAGGGTTGTGGTTAAGGTTGTGACTAGGGTTAGGGTTGTAGGGTTAGGGTTGTAGCTAGGGTAAGGGTTATGGCTAGGGCTAGGGCTAGGGTTAGGGTTTGGGTTAGGGTTTGGGCTAGGGTTAGGGTTAGGGTTTGGGCTAGGGTTAGGGTTAGGGTTAGGGTTAGGGTTAGAGTTTGGGCTAGGGTTAGGGTCAGGGCTAGGGTTAGGGTTAGGGCTAGGGTTAGGGTCCGGGTTAGGGTTTGGGCTAGGGTTAGGGTTTGGGCTAGGGTTAGGGTTAGGGCTAGGGTTAGGGTTAGGGTTTGGGTTAGGGTTTGGGCTAGGGTTAGGGTTAGGGTTAGGGCTAGGGTTAGGGTCAGGGTTAGGGTTTGGGCTAGGGTTAGGGTTTGGGCTAGGGTTAGGGTTAGGGCTAGGGTTAGGGTTAGGGTTTGGGCTAGGGCTAGGGTTAGGGTTTGGGTTAGGGTTTGGGCTAGGGTTAGGGTTAGGATTTGGGCTAGGGTTAGGGTTAGGGTTTGGGCTAGGGTTAGGGTTAGGGTTAGGGTTATGGTTTGGGCTAGGGTTAGGGTTAGGGTTTGGGCTAGGGTTAGGGTTAGGGTTTGGGCTAGGGTTAGGGTTAGGGTTTGGGCTAGGGTTTGGGCTAGGGTTAGGGTTAGGGTTAGGGCTAGGGTTAGGGTTAGGGTTTGGGCTAGGGTGAGGGTTAGGGTTAGGGTTTGGGCTAGGGTTAGGGTTAGGGTTAGGGTTAGGGTTTGGGCTAGGGTTAGGGTTAGGGTTAGGGTTAGGGTTAGGGTTTGGGCTAGGGTTAGGGTTAGGTTTAGGGCTAGGGTTAGGCTTAGGGTTTGGGCGAGGGTTAGGGTTAGGGTTAGGGTTTGGGTTAGGGTTAGGGTTAGGGTTTGGGCTAGGGTTAGGGTTAGGGTTAGGGCTAGGGTTAGGGTTAGGGTTTGGGCTAGGGTTAGGGTTAGGGTTAGGGTTTGGGTTAGGGTTAGGGTTAGGGTTAGGGTTAGGGTTTGGGCTAGGGTTAGGGTTAGGGTTTGGGCTAGGGTTAGGGTTAGGGTTAGGGTTAGGGTTAGGGTTTGGGCTAGGGTTAGGGTTAGGGTTAGGGTTAGGGTTAGGGTTTGGGCTAGGGTTAGGGTTAGGGTTTGGGCTAGGGTTAGGGTTAGGGTTAGGGTTTGGGCTAGGGTTAGGGTTAGGGTTTGGGCTAGGGTTAGGTTTATGGTTTGGCCTAGGGTTAGGGTTAGGGTTAGGGTTAGGGCTAGGGTTAGGGTTAGGGTTAGGGTTTGGGCTAGGGTTAGGGTTAGGGTTTGGGCTAGGGTTAGGGTTAGGGTTAGGGTTTGGGCTAGGGTTAGGGTTAGGGTTTGGGCTAGGGTTAGGGTTAGGGTTTGGGCTAGGGTTGGGGTTAGGGTTAGGGTTAGGGTTTGGGCTAGGGTTAGGGTTAGGGTTTGGGCTAGGGTTAGGGTTAGGGTTTGGGCTACGGTTAGGGTTAGGGTTTGGGCTACGGTTAGGGTTAGGGTTAGGGTTTGGGCTAGGGTTAGGGTTAGGGTTAGGGTTTGGGCTAGGGTTAGGGTTAGGGTTAGGGTTTGGGCTAGGGCTAGGGTTAGGGTTAGGGTTAGGGTTTGGGCTAGGGTTAGGGTTAGGGTTTGGGCTAGGGTTAGGGTTAGGGTTTGGGCTAGGGTTAGGGTTAGGGTTAGGTTTATGGTTTGGGCTAGGGTTAGGGTTAGGGTTAGGGTTAGGGCTAGGGTTAGGGTTAGGGTTTGGGCTAGGGTTAGGGTTAGGGTTTGGGCTAGGGTTTGGGTTAGGGTTAGGGTTAGGGCTAGGGTTAGGGTTAGGGTTTGGGCTAGGGTTAGGGTTAGGGTTAGGGTTTGGGTTAGGGTTAGGGTTAGGGTTTGGGCTAGGGTTAGGGTTAGGGTTAGGGTTAGGGCTAGGGTTAGGGTTAGGGTTTGGGCTAGGGTTAGGGTTAGGGTTAGGGTTTGGGTTAGGGTTAGGGTTAGGGTTTGGGTTATGGTTAGGGTTAGGGTTAGGGTTAGGGTTTGGGCTAGGGTTAGGGTTAGGGTTTGGGCTAGGGTTAGGGTTAGGGTTAGGGCTAGGGCTAGGGTTAGGGTTTGGGCTAGGGTTAGGGTTTGGGCTAGGGTTAGGGTTAGGGTTAGGGTTAGGGGTTAAGGGGTTAAAAACTCAATTCAGTACCCCTACTGAATCCTATATCTCAGGAACGAAAGGTCGTAGAGACTTGGGACCAACGTCCGTCTGAGGCTTTTTGGGGTCTCTGACAACGCCAGTCTTTGTCCCAAGTCTCTCCGACCTTCCCATCCCGAGATATAACATACCGAGTGGTGGAAGTATAGTGAATATGTGTATCTCGGGAACAGAAAGTCGTAGAGACTCTGGGACAAGTCTGGCGTGTTCAGCAACCCCAAAATATGGCAGACGGATCTTGGTTGCAAGTTGCTCTGACCTTCGGTTCCTGAGTTATACCTAAGGTTATTTTCTCATTGTAGAGGAATGGTGCTTGGCGCACCTATATTGAATATGTGTATCTTGGGAACGGAAGGTCGTAGAGACTCGGGACCAACGTCCGTCTGGGGATATTCAGGGTCTCTGAGATCGCCAGTCTTAGTCCCGAGTCTCTACGACCTTCCGTTCCCGAGATATGACATATCCAGTGGGGGGGGGGGCGTATACTGAAAATGTGTATCTCGGGAACGGAAGGTCGTAGAGACTCAGGGACAAGACTGGCGTGTTCAGCATCCCCAAAATATGGCAGACGGATCCGGGTTCCAAGTTGCTCCGACCTTCGGTTCCTGAGTTATACTTAAGTTTATTTTCTCTATGTAGATGAATGGGGCTTGGCTCACCTATACTGATTATGTGTATCTCGGGAACGGAAGGTCGTAGAGACTCAGGAACAAGTCTGGCGTGTTCAGCATCCCCAAAATATGGCAGACGGATCCGGGTTCCAAGTTGCTCCGACCTTCGGTTCCTGAGTTATACTTAAGTTTATTTTCTCTATGTAGATGAATGGGGCTTGGCTCACCTATACTGATTATGTGTATCTCGGGAACGGAAGGTCGTAGAGACTCAGGAACAAGTCTGGCGTGTTCAGCATCCCCAAAATATGGCAGACGGATCCGGGTTCCAAGTTGCTCCGACCTTCGGTTCCTGAGTTATACTTAAGTTTATTTTCTCTATGTAGATGAATGGGGCTTGGCTCACCTATACTGATTATGTGTATCTCGGGAACGGAAGGTCGTAGAGACTCAGGAACAAGTCTGGCGTGTTCAGCACCCCCAAAATATTGCAGACAGATCCGGGTTCCAAGTTGCTCCGACCTTCGGTTCCTGAGTTATACTTAAGTTTATTTTCTCTATGTAGATGAATGGGGCTTGGCGCACCTATACTGATTATGTGTATTTCAGGAACTAGGGCTAGGATTATGGCTAGGGTTAGGGTTAGGGTTTGGGCTAGGGTTAGGGTTAGGGCTAGGGTTAGGGTTAGGGTTTGGGCTAGGGTTAGGGTTAGGGCTAGGGTTAGGGTTAGGGTTAGGGTTTGGGCTAGGGTTAGGGATAGGGTTAGGGTTTGGGCTAGGGCTAGGGTTAGGGTTAGGGTTTGGGCTAGGGTTAGGGTTAGGGTTTGGGCTAGGGTTAGGGTTAGGGTTTGGGCTAGGGTTTGGGCTAGGGTTAGGGTTAGGGTTAGGGTTAGGGTTAGGGTTTGGGCTAGGGTTAGCGTTAGGGTTTGGGCTAGGGTTAGGGTTAGGGTTTGGGCCAGGGTTAGGGTTAGGGTTTGGGCTAGGGTTAGGGTTAGGGTTTGGGCTAGGGTTAGGGTTAGGGTTTGGGCTAGGGTTAGGGTTAGGGTTAGGGTTTGGGCTAGGGTTAGGGTTAGGGTTTGGGCTAGGGTTAGGGTTAGGGTTAGGGTTTGGGCTAGGGTTAGGGTTAGGGTTTGGGCTAGGGTTAGGGTTAGGGTTAGGGTTTGGGCTAGGGTTAGGGTTAGGGTTAGGGTTTGGGCTAGGGTTAGGGTTAGGGTTAGGGTTTGGGCTAGAGTTAGGGTTAGGGTTTGGGCTAGGGTTAGGGTTAGGGTTAGGGTTTGGGCCTGGGTTAGGGTTAGGGTTTGGGCTAGGGTTAGGGTTAGGGTTTGGGCTAGGGTTAGGGTTAGGGTTAGGGTTTGGGCTAGGGCTAGGGTTAGGGTTAGGGTTAGGGTTTGGGCTAGGGTTAGGGTTAGGGTTTGGGCTAGGGTTAGGGTTAGGGTTTGGGCTAGGGTTAGGGTTAGGGTTAGGGTTAGGTTTATGGTTTGGGCTAGGGTTAGGGTTAGGGTTAGGGTTTGGGCTAGGGCTAGGGTTAGGGTTAGGGTTAGGGTTTGGGCTAGGGTTAGGGTTAGGGTTAGGGTTTGGGCTAGGGTTAGGGTTAGTGTTAGGGTTTGGGCTAGGGTTAGGGTTAGGGTTTGGGCTAGGGTTAGGGTTAGGGTTAGGGTTTGGGCTAGGGTTAGGGTTAGGGTTTGGGCTAGGGCTAGGGTTAGGGTTAGGGTTTTGGCTAGGGTTAGGGTTAGGGTTTGGGCTAGGGTTAGGGTTAGGGTTTGGGCTAGGGTTAGGGTTAGGGTTTGGGCTAGGGTTAGGGTTAGGGTTTGGGCTAGGGTTAGGGTTAGGGTTTGGGCTAGGGTTAGGGTTAGGGTTAGGGTTTGGGCTAGGGTTAGGGTTAGGGTTTGGGCTAGGGTTAGGGTTAGGGTTAGGGTTTGGGCTAGGGTTAGGGTTAGGGTTAGGGTTTGGGCTAGGGCTAGGGTTAGGGTTAGGGTTAGGGTTAGGGTTTGGGCTAGTGTTAGGGTTAGGGTTTGGGCTAGGGTTAGGGTTAGGGTTAGGGTTTGGGCTAGGGTTAGGGTTAGGGTTTGGGCTAGGGTTAGGGTTAGGGTTTGGGCTAGGGTTAGGGTTAGGGTTTGGGCTAGGGTTAGGGTTAGGGTTTGGGCTAGGGTTAGGGTTAGGGTTTGGGCTAGGGTTAGGGTTAGGGTTAGGGTTTGGGCTAGGGTTAGGGTTAGGGTTTGGGCTAGGGTTAGGGTTAGGGTTAGGGTTTGGGCTAGGGTTAGGGTTAGGGTTAGGGTTTGGGCTAGGGCTAGGGTTAGGGTTAGGGTTAGGGTTAGGGTTTGGGCTAGTGTTAGGGTTAGGGTTTGGGCTAGGGTTAGGGTTAGGTTTAGGGTTTGGGCTAGGGTTAGGGTTAGGGTTTGGGCTAGGGTTAGGGTTAGGGTTAGGGTTTGGGCTAGGGTTAGGGTTAGGGTTTGGGCTAGGGCTAGGGCTAGGGTTAGGGTTAGGGTTTGGGCTAGGGTTAGGGTTAGGGTTTGGGCTAGGGTTAGGATTAGGGTTTGGGCTAGGGTTAGGGTTAGGGTTAGGTTTATGGTTTGGGCTAGGGTTAGGGTTAGGGTTAGGGTTAGCGCTAGGGTTAGGGTTAGGGTTTGGGCTAGGGTTAGGGTTAGGGTTAGGGTTTGGGCTAGGGTTAGGGTTAGGGTTTGGGCTAGGGTTAGGGTTAGGGTTAGGGTTTGGGCTAGGGTTAGGGTTAGGGTTGGGTTTGGGCTAGGGTTAGGGTTAGGGTTAGGGTTTGGGCTAGGGTTAGGGTTAGGGTTTGGGCTAGGGTTAGGGTTAGGGTTAGGGTTTGGGCTAGGGTTAGGGTTAGGGTTAGGGTTTGGGCTAGGGTTAGGGTTAGGGTTAGGGTTTGGGCTAGGGCTAGGGTTAGGGTTAGGGTTAGGGTTTGGGCTAGGGTTAGGGTTAGGGTTTGGGCTAGGGTTAGGGTTAGGGTTTGGGCTAGGGCTAGGGTTAGGGTTTGGGCTAGGGTTTGGGCTAGGGTTAGGGTTAGGGTTAGGGTTAGGGTATGGGCTAGGGTTAGGGTTAGGGTTAGGGTTTGGGCTAGGGTTAGGGTTAGGGTTTGGGCTAGGGTTAGGGTTAGGGTTTGGGCCAGGGTTAGGGTTATGGTTTGGGCTAGGGTTAGGGTTAGGGTTTGGGCTAGGGTTAGGGTTAGGGTTTGGGCTAGGGTTAGGGTTAGGGTTAGGGTTTGGGCTATGGTTAGGGTTAGGGTTTGGGCTAGGGTTAGGGTTAGGGTTAGGGTTTGGGCTAGGGTTAGGGTTAGGGTTTGGGCTAGGGTTAGGGTTAGGGTTTGGGCTAGGGTTAGGGTTAGGGTTAGGGTTTGGGTTAGGGTTAGGGTTAGGGTTAGGGTTAGGGTTAGGGTATGGGCTAGGGTTAGGGTTAGGGTTAGGGTTTGGGCTAGGGTTAGGGTTAGGGTTTGGGCTAGGGTAAGGGTTAGGGTTTGGGCCAGGGTTAGGGTTATGGTTTGGGCTAGGGTTAGGGTTAGGGTTTGGGCTAGGGTTAGGGTTAGGGTTTGGGCTAGGGTTAGGGTTAGGGTTAGGGTTTGGGCTATGGTTAGGGTTAGGGTTTGGGCTAGGGTTAGGGTTAGGGTTAGGGTTTGGGTTAGGGTTAGGGTTTGGGCTATGGTTAGGGTTAGGGTTAGGGTTTGGGCTAGGGTTAGGGTTAGGGTTTGGGCTAGGGTTAGGGTTAGGGTTTGGGCTAGGGTTAGGGTTAGGGTTAGGGTTTGGGCTAGGGTTAGGGTTAGGGTTAGGGTTTGGGCTAGGGTTAGGGTTAGGGTTTGGGCTAGGGTTAGGGTTAGGGTTAGGGTTTGGGCCTGGGTTAGGGTTAGGGTTTGGGCTAGGGTTAGGGTTAGGGTTAGGGTTTGGGCTAGGGTTAGGGTTAGGGTTAGGGTTTGGGCTAGGGCTAGGGTTAGGGTTAGGGCCTGGGTTAGGGTTAGGGTTTGGGCTAGGGTTAGGGTTAGGGTTAGGGTTTGGGCTAGGGTTAGGGTTAGGGTTAGGGTTTGGGCTAGGGTTAGGGTTAGGGTTTGGGCTGGGGTTAGGGTTAGGGTTTGGGCTAGGGTTAGGGTTAGGGTTAGGGTTAGGGTTAGGTTTATGGTTTGGGCTAGGGTTAGGGTTAGGGTTAGGGTTAGGGCTAGGGTTAGGGTTAGGGTTTGGGCTAGGGTTAGGGTTAGGGTTAGGGTTTGGGCTAGGGTTAGGGTTAGGGTTTGGGCTAGGGTTAGGGTTAGGGTTAGGGTTAGGGTTTGGGCTAGGGTTAGGGTTAGGGTTAGGGTTTGGGCTAGGGTTAGGGTTAGGGTTAGGGTTTGGGCTAGGGTTAGGGTTAGGGTTTGGGCTAGGGTTAGGGTTAGGGTTAGGGTTAGGGTATGGGCTAGGGTTAGGGTTAGGGTTAGGGTTTGGGCTAGGGCTAGGGTTAGGGTTAGGGTTAGGGTTTGGGCTAGGGTTAGGGTTAGGGTTTGGGCTAGGGTTAGGGTTAGGGTTTGGGCTAGGGTTAGGGTTAGGGTTTGGGCTAGGGTTAGGGTTAGGGTTTGGGCTAGGGTTAGGGTTAGGGTTAGGGTTTGGGCTAGGGTTAGGGTTAGGGTTTGGGCTAGGGCTAGGGTTAGGGTTAGGGTTAGGGTTAGGGTTTGGGCTAGGGTTAGGGTTAGGGTTAGGGTTTGGGCTAGGGTTAGGGTTAGGGTTAGGGTTTGGGCTAGGGTTAGGGTTAGGGTTTGGGCTATGGTTAGGGTTAGGGTTTGGGCTAGGGTTAGGGTTAGGGTTTGGGCTAGGGTTAGGGTTAGGGTTAGGGTTAGGGCTAGGGTTAGGGTTAGGGTTTGGGCTAGGGCTAGGGTTAGGGTTAGGGTTTGGGCTAGGGTTAGGGTTAGGGTTTGGGCTAGGGTTAGGGTTAGGGTTTGGGCTAGGGTTAGGGTTAGGGTTAGGGTTTGGGCTTGGGCTAGGGTTAGGGTTAGGGTTTGGGCTAGGGTTAGGGTTAGGGTTTGGGCTAGGGTTAGGGTTAGGGTTAGGGTTTGGGCTAAGGTTAGGGTTTGGGCTAGGGTTAGGGTTAGGGTTAGGATTTGAGCTAGGGCTAGGGTTAGGGTTAGGGTTAGGGTTTGGGCTAGGGTTAGGGTTAGGGTTTGGGCTAGGGTTAGGGTTAGGGTTTGGGCTAGGGTTAGGGTTAGGGTTAGGGTTAGGTTTATGGTTTGGGCTAGGGTTAGGATTAGGGTTAGGGTTAGGGCTAGGGTTAGGGTTAGGGTTTGGGCTAGGGTTAGGGTTAGGGTTTGGGCTAGGGTTAGGGTTAGGGTTAGGGTTAGGGCTAGGGCTAGGGTTAGGGTTAGGGTTTGGGCGAGGGTTAGGGTTAGGGTTTGGGTTAGGGTTAGGGTTAGGGTTTGGGCTAGGGTTAGGGTTAGGGTTAGGGTTTGGGCTAGGGTTAGGGTTAGGGTTAGGGTTTGGGCTAGGGTTAGGGTTAGGGTTAGGGTTTGGGCTAGGGTTAGGGTTAGGGTTTGGGCTAGGGCTAGGGTTAGGGTTAGGGTTTGGGCTAGGGTTAGGGTTAGGGTTTGAGCTAGGGTTAGGGTTAGGGTTTGGGCTAGGGTTAGGGTTAGGGTTAGGGTTAGGGTTAGGTTTATGGTTTGGGCTAGGGTTAGGGTTAGGGTTAGGGTTAGGGCTAGGGTTAGGGTTAGGGTTTGGGCTAGGGTTAGGGTTAGGGTTAGGGTTTGGGCAAGGGTTAGGGTTAGGGTTTGGGCTAGGGTTAGGGTTAGGATTAGGGTTTGGGCTAGGGTTAGGGTTAGGGTTAGGGTTTGGGCTAGGGTTAGGGTTAGGGTTAGGGTTTGGGCTAGGGTTAGGGTTAGGGTTTGGGCTACGGTTAGGGTTAGGGTTAGGGTTTGGGCTAGGGTTAGGGTTAGGGTTAGGGTTTGGGCTAGGGTTAGGGTTAGGGTTAGGGTTTGGGCTAGGGCTAGGGTTAGGGTTAGGGTTAGGGTTTGGGCTAGGGTTAGGGTTAGGGTTTGGGCTAGGGTTAGGGTTAGGGTTAGGGTTTGGGCTAGGGTTAGGGTTTGGGCTAGGGTTAGGGTTAGGGTTAGGGTTTGGGCTAGGGTTAGGGTTAGGGTTAGGGTTTGGGCTAGGGTTAGGGTTAGGGTTAGGGTTTGGGCTAGGGTTAGGGTTAGGGTTTGGGCTAGGGTTAGGGTTAGGGTTAGGGTTAGGGTATGGGCTAGGGTTAGGGTTAGGGTTAGGGTTTGGGCTAGGGCTAGGGTTAGGGTTAGGGTTTGGGCTAGGGTTAGGGTTAGGGTTTGGGCTAGGGTTAGGGTTAGGGTTTGGGCTAGGGTTAGGGTTAGGGTTTGGGCTAGGGTTAGGGTTAGGGTTTGGGCTAGGGTTAGGGTTAGGGTTTTGGCTAGGGTTAGGGTTAGGGTTAGGGTTTGGGCTAGGGTTAGGGTTAGGGTTAGGGTTTGGGCTAGGGTTAGGGTTAGGGTTTGGGCTAGGGTTAGGGTTAGGGTTAGGGTTTGGGCTAGGGTTAGGGTTAGGGTTAGGGTTAGGGTTTGGGCTAGGGCTAGGGTTAGGGTTAGGGTTAGGGTTAGGGTTTGGGCTAGTGTTAGGGTTAGGGTTTGGGCTAGGGTTAGGGTTAGGGTTAGGGTTTGGGCTAGGGTTAGGGTTAGGGTTTGGGCT